>BSBM01000293.1:4827500-6159166 GCA_027924585.1 Larix kaempferi | reverse complement strand
TGTAGCAGTCTCGAGAGCCCGTTTGCAAAGCACACACCAGCTTGGCCCATGAAAGGACCGCTTCAGCAAGATAATAACACATCTACTTATATGAACAATGGAAACAGAAACACAACACATTCCACTGCAGCTGAGGGGCCCTCTCAGGAGCAGAGGTTGATTCCACGAATTACTCCATCACCAGATCAGAAAAATGAGTTTCACCCAAGAACAAAGCAGAATTCTTATTATAAAAACGGATTTGTATATTACAGTTTATTTCCAGACCTCTAGGGTCTAATTTATACATGAACAACCCAGTGGGGGAGGATAGAACCAAATCCCCAAACTCCTGAGCTGTTAAAACAAATTTCTAAATTTAGAAAAACAGCCATCCACGTTTTCTCGGCAAGTTGGTTTCAAGGAACCACGATTTTATCCCAAATGGCTACGAATTTTGGCGAAATTCCTCAGAATGACCCAAATGGGCCTATTCAGCACAAAACCCATGTGCCGGAATTTTGAAATTCGTCTTTATTTGCCCGCAGATCCAGCCCGAAATTTGTTGTTAGTTGAAAACTCGTTTTTGACAGAATTTATGATTTTGCAAGCTACTCACATCTGGACAGTTCTAGGTGAGATCTGATAGGTGGAGAAGCATGAGAGAACCATCACGAACAACACCTACATTTTATGTTTTTGCCTTTAATGCTCCAAAATGTTCTAACCAATGAATCCGCGGGTTGAATGAAGGGTTAAACGGCGGGCACATCTGAATGGAGGTTCGTTTGATGACCACAACCTGTAGAACCGAACTGAATGCCAAGGATAACTGGAAATGTAAGATGATAGTCAATAAATCATAAAAACAACAACAATTATTCATAATTTGTAAAATTTGCAAATAAACACATATATGAGCTGTTCGATGGTCTAAATGGCAAAAATAATGACTTATCATATCAAAAATAGTGAAAATAGCACCAATTAGGGCACATTTACTGATAAAAAATGGTGACAAAATGGACACCAACAACAATATTTTATATGATAAATATACATTGAATGTTGCGTTGATCGTTATTGATTGCAAAAGAACATAATTAATATTTGTAAATAAACAAATTGCCATTTATTTGAATGATTTGTTGCCCATGGTTACTCTTTCGTTTTTTTACTAAAAAAAAAATAATTCTTTTTAATTTTTTTCAAAATTTAAGTCATTGAATACTGTTTCAATCATTTATTTTTTTATTTTAAATTTACGTCAATGAATAATATTTCAAGCTTGCAAGGCAATGTGATATACTATTTCAAAACTTTAGATCGGAAAGTTAATTGGAAACAAAATTCACTAATTTTTTTACATGAAAGTTAGTTGAAAATAAAATCCACTGAATTTTTTACAGGAAACATAGTCTGAAATAAAATTCATTCAAATTTATGATTGTATGAATTCATTAGCAATGTCATATTTCTTTTGAATGAGATTTACCGCTTCCAAATAAAACCTCAAAACAAAAGTGACAAAACCACAAACTTTGTGTAATGGTACCTTGGAACTCGATTTTAGAGTGGTTACAAACTAGCAATTACACCTTGTTAAATGAGACTCCAAATTTGGGACTTCGAGACTTTTAACGAGTAAGACAAGGAAATTTGACTAGAAATAGGATCTACTTTGAGCATATTTTAGAAGTTTGAAAATATTTGTAAAGTTTGAAGTAAAGGGGTACATGATATAGCAATTACACCTTGTTAAATGAGACTCCAAATTTGGGACTTCGGGACTTTTAACGAGTAAGACAAGGAAATTTGACTAGAAATAGGATCTACTTTGAGCATATTTTAGAAGTTTGAAAATATTTGTAAAGTTTGAAGTAAAGGGGTACATGATATAAGATACATGTAAATATAATTTTTATATGTAAATTTTTTAAGAAATTTTATTTAATGGTTAAAGTGTTCTAGTGTTAAATGAATATTTAAAATATTGTTTCAGGAAAAATGAAAAAAATCAAAACAATTAAATGAAGAAATAATATACATTAGATTATTAAAATCAGAAAAAGGAACTAATTTCTTTTTATAATATAAGATCCTTTATCATCTTCAAAGCTACACGCCATAAAAATAAGATAAATAAAATTCTATCAAATTGCTACCACGAGCAATTTGATTAACTTTGACATTTTTCAGTTGATAATTTGTAATGTGAGACATTTCTACCTTACAATAAGGAATTTAGGGTTCCCTTGAAATGGAAAAACTAAGGTTTTAGTTATGATAGGAGGTGTCCAAAGTTTCTATTGATACAACAATCTTCCACTTGAGCACAAGCCACCTTTCCTTGTGAAACCATAAACACCAAATAAAACTGAATCACAATTCAAAAGTTTGCGGGTCAAGGTGCAATGAAGCTCGTGCAAGAAAAGGTGCAAGAGAAGTAACAATTCTTTCGTTGAAACACGATTAAATGTTAAGAGCCACGATATAAAGAGACCATTCAAGACTAAGCTTTATAATTTATAATAATAATCAACTACCTATAATACTTAATTAATATATTAAGATATCATTAATTATTAATAAGTATAATTAATATTAAGATACTTAATATATTAAAAAATATATTAATTGATATAATATAGTAATAAGTAATTCTAAGTATTAATTAATATCAGGGGATATATTAAGTTATATAATATATATTATGGTTAGGGTTTTGTCTCATGGCAGTTCTCTGAAGGTTTCGACAGCCGCCGCCGGCCAACCTCACAGGTGCAGACAGGAGGGCACTCTTTGACGTCAGACGTCAGATGAACGTGTCACATTTTTGTTAACTCGTTTTACGTGCAGGTTGGAATACAGGTGGACAGTTATCTTTTTGACGAATTTAGGGTTCAGGGTCAGTGCTCAGCGGTTCTGGCGTCAAGAAGAACAGAACCTCAGTGTTACCGCACTGTTCTCGTACTTTTACTGTGGTAAATCTTTTTCCCTATATTTCTTTGAATATGGATTTTGGCAAACAGGTCGATTATTCTTTTGACCAATCGGATGGGGAGGCGATCTGGTCGTTGCCACCTGGCACGTTTTGGGATGAGGTGGCTGGCTCCGGAGCGAAGGGTTTATCGGGGGTCTCTTCTGTGGACGCTCTGAGTGGGTTAGGTTTGTCACCGTCTACATTTTTTGTTAACTCACTGCCCCCTATTTCACTTCTGACAGTTCCGCATACATGGGTTTCCTCTGAATCGCCATTTCGTGAGGATGTTGTTCCTTTGTGATCTTCTGATCAGGTCGTCCAGGCTCTGGATGGTACTGTTGGGGGGGTTGAAGGGTACTATCCTGGTGGGGCTTTGAAGTCGCGGGTGGAGGGTTTGCAACGCACTCAAACGGATTCTTTGTTTATTAGCGGTCGAGCTGGGGGGCCGACGGAGGGTTTTGGTCTGGGCAGTATTGGGGCACAGGAGCAACGTGTTTTTTCCAGTCCCAGAGTTGGCTCGGGCACGAGCTCTGAAGATTGGGGTGGGGGCTCATTAGATAATGTGGCTAATCCGGAGAAGCGCTGCAAAGAACAGTGGCTGAAGTCTAGCCGAATCAAATATAATTATGCTCTGTGTGAAGACATCGAGTGGCATCAGATTTTACAAATGACGGACAAAACCTTGGTTGGGAAGTCATTGGGTCGGTCCTTCGCACTACGAACCATTGTGGGGTGGACTTCGGAACACTGGCTGGCATAATTAGGGTATGTCCCTGAGGTGGTGGAATTAACCAGGAACTGGTTCGCCTTTAACTTTTAGACAGAGGAACATGCACAGTGGGTTCTTAACAAGAATTGGGGCTAGGATCACTATCTAGTTCTGCTCAAGCCTTGGCACCCGATGTTTGATGCAAGTAGGGAACGTCTAGATATGGTTCCTCTTTGGGTTTGTCTACCTAGACTCCCTTTACATTATTGGTCTGAACGACATTTTAGGGGTATTGGAGATCTCTTGGGCACATATCTGGAAGGTAATTATAGCTTTTTACATACCAAACAGCGGAAAGCGACACGGATTTTGGTCAGGTTGAACGTTCGTGATGGTCTTGCCGAAGATGTTACTCTTAGTTGGGGTCCATATACTTATGTTCAAAGGTTGGATTATGAAAATGTTCCATTCCGTTGTAGGTGATATCATGCATATGGTCACCTGGTGGCCGAATGCAAACTTACACTCAGGACTCGGAAAGGTGGCAGACTTAACAGGTCGGCTGGGGAAAGGGTAAATGTACTAGTTGTGCCAACTTCTCCTGTTCTTTATCCAACGGATCAAGAGGGTTCTGGAGATGATACGGATAAGGTGCAGGCAACATCTTTGAAGGAGGAACTGCGACCTGATATTACTGAAGGGGTTGGTCGTGGCCATTCTAAACTTCTTCAACCTCTGGTGCCTCCAGTTGCGGGTATTATACCTCCTTCCGTCACTCCTTCTTTTAATTTTGTTTTAAATAATGTTTCACTGGCTAGGATGGATTGGGTGGAGGCTCTGAAAAACCTGAATATCTCGCCCACTACTGAATTGGGTTCTATCAAACTTATTGAACCCCCCTCTGCCTCACTTGAGGAGGATTTACCTGATTTGACCACCGGCCCCTGAACTATCCCTTGAGGAGGGAGCTTCACCATACTCACCACATGAATCTTCTGATTCGGGTTATTTCCTTCGTTCTGCCACTAAACTTGCATTGGGGGGTCTGGGAGTTTGTTCGGCTGGACCTATTAAGGGTCGTGGTAGGAAGTCTTTTTTATCCAAGGCACAATCCAAAGCCAAGATGGATCTTTTAGATGGCAAAAACTGACTATTGATAGGGCGCTTAGAGCAGTGTGTGCCCTGAAGAAGGGGCGGTGATGAAAGTTATGTCTTTCAATTGTCGGGGTCTGGCTCGTCCCCATAAAAGATTAGCACTTTGAAGAGTGGTATCCTTAGAACGCCCGGATATCATGCTTTTACAAGAAACCATGGGTGTTGGGGTGATGGTGAATACTATGTTGGAGAGTTGGTTCAGTGGCTGGACCTTTGTTATTGTGGATGCTCGTGGTCGTTATGGTGGTTTGGCGATAGGCTAGAATGACAGGACTGTTAGAATTCATACTATTTGGGGGATGGAATCGGTACTTGGGATGACTTGTTCGGCTTTGGACATTGGAGATTTGATTTATGTGGTTAATGTCTATGGTCCTTATCTTAATCGCGTCACCTTCTGGGACTTACTTCTTAACAATCCCCTTTTACAGAGAGGGGATTTTTTGTTAGGTGGTGATCTTAATTTTTCCTTGGGTCAGTCAGAAGTTTGGGGGCCTAAGGTGCGATCAGATCCTCTGGCTAGTTTCTTCACACAGAGGCTTATGGACAACATCTTGATTGACATCGAACGCATTAAACTCAAGCCTACATGGAGAAACAACAGGGTTGGAGAGAATTGGGTGGCAAAGCGTCTTGATCATTTTTTGGTTTCAAAATCATTTGTGGACAGGTTCTTCCTTATGAGACAATGGGTGGGTCTGGGGGGGTCCTCTGATCATTTTCCTATTTTTATCAAACTTCGCCCTGGCCCACCTAAACCTTCCGGACCCTTGAAGTTTAATAAGATTTGGCTAAAAAAAGAGTCTTTCTTTAATCTGGTGCATTCATTATGGGTTCCCTACAAACCCAGGACAATTGTCTCGACCTCCTTTCAATTTGATGCAAATTTAAAGAAGGTTAAAGGGCCAATTAAGGATTGGGCACATGAAAAGAGGAACAGGGAGGATAGAGAGCTCAAACAGATAGAGATGGAATTGATGGGATTATATGAGATTGGTGGGGGTGGTTTGGGATCTTTGGAGGCTAAGTCTTTACTTATTAATTTGGAAGGAAGGCGAAACACCCTCCTGTTGGAAAAGGAGGAAACTTGGCGTCTTAAAAGCAGAGCGATTTTGTTGGATGCGGGGGATGAGAATTCCAAGTTTTTTCATGCATACACTAAAGGTAGGAAAGATGCAAACACTATCTGGAGTCTGGATGATTCTCTTGGAGAGACACAAACTTCCTTTGATGGTATGGCTAGGGTGGGTGTGGAACATTTTCAGAATCTCTTCAGGCCCTCGGACAAGCATCGGTCGTTGAAGTGATTAGAGTGGCCCAATTATTTCCCCATTTCGTTGATGATGAAGATAATCGGTCTCTGATGGAAGAGATTTTAGAAGACGAATTAAAAGGGGCTCTCCACAGTTTATAGAAAGACAAGAGCTTGAGTCCTAATGGATGGTCCGTTGAATTTCTCCTGGCACTATATGATTTTTTGGGGGAGGATCTTTTACAGGTGGTGGAAGATACCAGACACTCTAGGAGGATTCTGGTTGTTTTTAATTCAACATTCATTGCTCTCATCCCTAAGACAGACAATCCCACCTCCCTTAATGATTTCAGACCTATCTATTTGTGCAATTGTGTGTATAAGGTAGTTTCAAAAATCATTGCTAGAAGGTTGAAAGCTATCTTGTCCAGGAATATCTCTGGAGAACAGTTTGGTTTCCTAGAGGGCTGACAGATTCATGAGGCTAATGGTGTTGCTCAGGAAGGTCTGCATAGCATTAAAAAAAAAGCTGAAAGGAGCCATCCTTAAGATAGATCTATCGAAGGCTTATGATAAGCTTAGTTGGCTCTATATTCATATGCTTCTCACTCATTTGGGTTTTGAGCTTGGGTTTATTCGATGGATCATGAGTTGTATAACCACGGTCTCTTTTTATGTTCTTATCAATTGGGCGGCATCCCCCTTTTTTCACTCTGAGAGAGGTCTTTGACAAGGTTGTCCCTTGTCCCCGTTACTTTTTATTTTGGTTGCAGAAGGCTTGAGTAGGGCTCTCAGAGAATCCAAACAAATGGGTACTCTCCGGGGCATTGAGGTGGCTCCTAAAATTTTCATAACTCATTTACTCTTTGTAGATGATATACTCATTTTCTGCACCGGCGCGATTAGTGATGTTGATACTCTTCGGGACATTTTACAACTCTTATCAAAAGCCACGGGGATGGAAATTAATGCAGGAAAATCCACTCTATCTGTTAATTTGTTAAGGGATGTTGAGGTTCAGGTCCTCATAAGGGTCTTTCCCTTTACTTTCTCAGCTTTGGATGAAGGTATTAAATACTTAGGGTTCCAATTGAAACCAAATGCATACAAAAAATAGGATTGGCTCTGGTTAATTGATAAACTACATAAAAAACTAAAGGTTTGGAGTCATAAATGGCTCTCCAGGGTGGGTAGGTTGGTTCTAGTTAAATCTGTTCTGGAGGCTATACCTGTTTACTGGATCTCATTATCTTGGATTCCTAAGGGGATTTTGGAGAAGGCTCGGAAAATATGTTTATGTTTTTTATGGTGTGGAAAAGATGATACCTTTGTCTCGCCCTGGGTTAAGTGGCAGTGGATTGCAATCCCTAAAGCTTTGGAAGGTTGGGGGCTGAAGAACATTTTTCTTTTTTCTAGAGCACTGGCGGCTAAAGGGTGTTGGATGATATTGAAATCTGAGAGTCTATGGACCAAGGTGGTCATTCAGAAATATATTGCTCCAGCGTTTGTACTTGACTGGGTGAGGAATACTGGAAAGACTCATCGGGGGGATCGGTTATTTGGAAAGCGGTGATTGATTATTTTCCAGTTATTGGCAATCTGTTGGCTTGGAATGTTAGCAATGGTATGAGTTTGTGAGTATGGGAGGATCCATGGTTTGGATGTGTGGGACATCATCTCTTGTTGGATAGAATGTTGGTGTCTCTCAGGACCCAGGGCATAACATACTTATTTCAACTGGCCGAATAGGTCCAGGATAGACCTTGGGTACAGTCTTGGCGAGCGATGAACTCCTTGAACCTTACTGAACCTGCACAACTAGAATTGTCCCGGTTCTACATGGAACTCAACAGATCACAGGTTTTTCTAAGGGATAGGGATGACTATCTTGTTTGGGAAGGAGATCATATGGGAAAATACACACCGCAGAGAGGGTATATTAGTCTAAGCGCACTTGGAAACCTTAGAGAACAGGTGTGGTGGTGGAAGTCGTTTTGGAAGCTAAAATGTCCTTCTAAGCATCGGTTGTTTATGTGGAATATCCTTGACAACAAAGTTCCAACCTGGGATAATCTTCAGAAAAAGAACAGAGTTGGCTCGGGTTGGTGCATCTTGTGTAAAGCGGCGGAGGAGATCGTCATTCACCTGTTTATGTTGTGTCCATATGTAACGTCCCCAGTTTGACCCCATGGCATTAAAATTGTAAATGATGTAATATTGTTATGAAATCATGGTGAGGAGCTCAAGGCCAAGGCCCCGCCATCGATTTATTTATGCATATGGTTTATGTGCTATCCATGCACAATGGAATTGTGAATATCATGTAAATATGCATTTTAAATAAAATACCCACAACTAGCTATGCAATGCAACAAGAGATGGGGGCATGTTTTTACAAGGAATTGGGAGGGAAAACATTCAAACCCTTGGAGCCAATCAAGTCAATCCAAGTGTCAATGAGAGAACCCATCAAACCCTCAACTACCCATGTTGACTTTTGTACCCAATCATTGATTTCTCCCAAGAGTTGGTTGAGGTAGTTAATGCCTTGGGGAATGAGAGGTATGGCTGTCCAAATTCAGGTATGGGCAAGCCACCCTGTATGGAAAATCGCGTTTGGCTTCTTGGGCAAGAAAAGAGCCATGAATTGCTCCCCAAGCCATAACCCATCAACCAGCTTTGCTCTCCCACAAGTTTGGAGCTACATGGGCATTTTTCTCCATGGTTTTGTTGGGTTTCCTTCATTCTCCTAGCTGGGAAGGGCGTTTTTTTGTTGTGTAACAGTGGGGAAGAAAGGGAAATCGATTTGGGGACCATAGAGTTGTTTTGGCTCATTGATTGCTTGTATATCTGTGGGAGAAATCATTTTCTTCCCTATGGTCGATTTTCCCTCTCACAAATCCGTTTTTGGGGTGCCTATGTTTTGGGGAAAACCCATGGCCATCCTGTTTGTAAACCCCATTAATGAAAATGTGTATCCATGCCCAGTTTTTGGAGTTTGTTTTGTGTAAGAGAATGTTGCGGTTGAGATGGCTATCCATTGTTTTAGCTTGAACTTGACTGCAAGCATCCAGGATTCAAATGTAGCTTGATAAACCCAGCTGTGGACTGGCTTGGCTGAGATGAAATGATTATTTGGCTGTGTGTGAGCTTGAATTTCCCCTTTTCCTTGTAGAAATCATGCCCATCTCGGAGGTGGTCTCTGAGTGCTGAAAGAATACAGGCTGGGCAGAGACCTATGGTTGGGTGGAACGTTGCAGCGACGTAGCTAGTTGTTTGGGACAATTGCACAACGAAGATAAGTGTTCTCTGTCTCTGTATTTTACTTCTGCAATGTTTAATTTGATGAACATATTGATATGTTATATGCATATAAAATGTGTGTGGATGATTTGTTTATTTTTGTTGTGCATATTCAATTGAGTTACATCTTCATACAATGGTTTTTAATTGTATGAATCTAATGAATGGGTTGAGTTTTTATGAAAATCCCCATAGATTGGCATCATGTTCCCTCCCTTGCCTTGGATGGATGGGTGGGTACATTAGAGAATGGTATCAGAGCTGTTAGTTGCAGCATTGGGCCTTCATGGGCTACCTATCACAGTTGCAGAGGTAAGTATGCTTCTTGCTCAAAACTGATAATTAAGAAAAAAATTCAAAATTTTCTAATTTTCTAAATTTTTCTAAGTGTCTATGAGTTTTCTGCCAAAAATTGTGCCGGCGAATCTCGGGGAGTTGGCCCGAAACGACGGCAGAACTCGTTGAGTGGAGCTGACACGTTTGGAAAAATTGGCTGAGTTGTGCCGACAGAGTTGTGGAGTGCCTGAGGAAAGGAAGAAAAATTTCAAAAATTTTCTAAGTGTCTTTCGGCGGAAGAAATCGGTAAGTTGGTCTGCAACGGTGAAAGAACTCAGCGAGTTGGTCCGCAACGGCGGAAGGACTCGGCGAGTTGGTCCGAAAATTTTTCTAAGTGTATTTCAGCGGAAGAACTCGGCAAGTTGGTCCGCAACGGCAGAAGAACTCAGCGAGTTGGTCCACAACGACGGAAGGACTTGGTGAGTTGGTCCGAAAATTTTTCTAAGTGTCTTTCGGTGGAAGAACTCGGCAAGTTGATCCACAACGGCGGAAGAACTCGGCGATTTGGTCCGCAACGACGGAAGTGTTTTCGGCGGCAGAACTCGGCAAGTTGGCTCGAAACTACAGCAGAACTAGGCAAGTTGGCCCAAAGTTGCGAAAAAACTCGACGAGTTGGCCCATAACAAGTCGGAAGAACTCGATGAGTTGCTCCAAAATAGGGAATTTCAGCCATTTTCCAGGGAAATTTTTCAAGTGCCGAAAGTTGAAAAATGCCATGGAACTTATGCGCCAGATTGCGCGAAATCGAAGGATTTGCAAACAAAAAAAAATGAGGGCATTGCCCTCGACCCGCCTTGCAGTGGCATAGGAAAGCCACAAGGGGGAAAGCCCTCTTGACCCCCGTCGTCCCCTGGAGACAGTCGTTGAAAGTGTGAAATGCATACTCTATGCTTGGAACGAGAGGCAGGAAATGGCATGGGAGGTTTGTGGAAGCCTTATTAAAAGTAATTGGTTGTAATATGCATTGCGGAGGAGCAATGGAAGCAGCAAGGCAATGTTGATAAGAGGGAAATTCCTCACCTTAAACTATTTATGTTTATAGCATAAGAATTGCATATTTGGAAAGTATCAAGAATGAATGATTACATGTAGGTATATGTTGAATTTCTAATTCATGAGAAGATCATAGCTAATGATTACTTGTATGCTTGGTAGGAAAGCCAAGAAAAGGATCAGATGTGATGTAGAGGAGGGACTCCATGTCATAATGAGGAATTGAAAAGGGAGAATTCCTTAACTCCTCTCTTGCTATTGTGTTTTTATTTCCTAAGTTTTATATACTGGAAATTATGGCATAGGGATGTTGGAAATGCAAGAGAATAATGCATATGAATTAGTGGGCATGATTAAAGAGTCATTGCATAATGCATGTGAATTGCTTATGCATGAGCATGATGTTGCATATTGATAAAATAGTGAAGTTACACATGCAATAGCCCACTAATGGTATTGCCTATGGTTGATGACAACTAATGTTGTAGGAACCATATCATAGAAGCATGTTTGAAAATGCAAGAGATTGGATAAATGAGATGAATATGCACTAGATGGCATATAAGTAAACATTGCAAAGTGCATGTGAAAATGTTTTTGCATGTATATAATATTGCATATTGGTAAAAAGTGAGGATTTACATATGCAATGAGACACTTAAGATAATGATTGTGGTTGCTAATAATTAGTTATGTTCGCATTGGTTGTAGGACCAAAGAAAACCGAAGCATGGCTAAAGATGTGGATGATGTTGTTGCATATGACCAACAACCTTATGAGGAAAGGATGGTGCAACAAATCTATGATCACGAAGTTGGGAAAAGGACTGTGAAGCCTTGGTAAGAGGCCAACTGATCAGGTAACATCAAGCGATGTTAATGACAGCCATGCAGGTAATGGTTATTTGTGCTTAATTGCATGAATGTTGAAAGAGGATTTGGTAAGATCCCTTCAACTACGTTTAAACTATGTTGATTTGGTTTGCATGTGGTATTGAGTGCTTGAATGTGAATGCCAACCTACCGAGTATGGTGAGGTGTGGGTAAGTCAAGACAAGGAGCCTTGCACCCTGTAGTTTCTTAGAAACCTCAATGCATTCATATGAAAATTACATCATGCCATTTGATAATATTGGTTGTGAGTTTAACGACAAAAGAAAGTAAAAACTTATAGTCATGTTGTGGTAGTACATGCCATATGAGACAGCCATGGTTAGGCCATAATATGTTGGAATGCATAGTATTCATGGATTAATGCAAGGTTGTATTGAGGGGTTATGCATTAAGTGAATGCACATCAAAATATTATGTAAATGTTGTGAATGTGCATGCATATGTGCGGGTGCACATGTTAAGATGCATTGTGTGAATGCATGGTTGTGTTATGTATGTTTCAATACAATTAGATAATCGATGAAATGGTGGACTATTGTTAATCCTGAGACCATTTCATGAGCTGCTAGGAATGGAGGAGAAAGACTGCATAAAGAAGGTAGGCATGTGATGGGCTACCAAAGCACTCTGTTGAAAGGACAGAGTTGCATGGAATGCAAAGTAATGAGTATTTACAGTTTATTTACATTGCATGGGCAGTGTACCCGTGTCTTGCAATTTTATTATGATAATGATGCATATATAGAGATATATATATTTCATTGCATTTCAAATATTAACAGTTGAAGGTGTTGAATTATTGGGTGTTATAATTATGAGATCACTTCAGTGACTGTTGTGGCAATGAAAGGATTATATGCATAGATACTCACAACGTGTTTGGCTGATTGAAGTTTCAGTTTTCAGGTGGAAAAGTCTTACGTATGGTAATGAGAATAAGTCCATAGTAAAGACCGAGATCTACCATGTGTAGAAGCCAAAGGTTATGAGAAGGTTCTCATGGCTGTAACTTATGCATGAAACAAATATGAAAATTGTCTAATTTAAGTCTATGAGAATAATCTCATGGTTGCAATTCTAATTTCTGTAGGAAAATAGATTTGTAGATTTCAGATTTGAGAATTTGCTTATAATTGCTAATGACTGTTTGGCTTATAAAAAATTGTGTCAGGAGGACATGTTGTAGGTGGATGTTCATGTATGGTAGCAAGGGTGAAACCATAAAGGACAGAGTGATACCACTTACGAGAGCCAAACAATATGAGGATAGCCTCATTGCTAAGCAAATCAATTTCTGTAGGAAACAGAATTGTAAATTCATATTGAATTTAATTGTTAATGACATTGATTAGTTATGGAACAATCAAATTTGAATTTTATTGTTAAAATTTGTTAACTGTTTGGCTATTTGATAAGTGTACCAGGATGACACATTGTAGGAAGACCATGAGTGATGGCCTGCAGAAGCCAAACTAGATGGGAAGAATCCCATGCTTTGGAAATGGGTTTCAGGTGAAACGCCATTGTAAATTTTGATAATATCCCAGTTGCACTGCATGTTGGAAGGCCATGTGAATGAGATGGTGATATTATGCCAAGAAGGCATGTGTCAATTATGGAACGTGAAAAGATCTGGGGTGGCAAACCGAAGTACTGTTGACTTAAAGAAGGGAGCCCCCATTCTTCGCAAATGAAGGAAAGATACATCTGAAAAGGGATAAGTATTCTGTAACCCTAACTCAAAATATTCATGTCTGGTTATTAGATTTAATATGCAGAGCATGTTTTATTATTTCATTATTATTCCAGATTTCTTGAGTATGATTAGGGCCTACATATCTCACATCCGAAAGGGAGTGCACACCTTTTGTCAACACCCAAAATTTCCGAAAAATTTAAAATTTTTAAAATAGGATATAATCTTATTAATTCTAGTAATTAGTTGTTTTGATTAGTTTATGTTATCCGAATTGTAACTAAATTGTTCTTTTATTATACTTGAATTTAAAAATGAGTTTCTTGTCAGTTACTGATTGTTTTTCTGTTTTGCAACCACAAGGGGGAATTGCCATAACAGACTGGGCTTACTTAGCTTCCGAGCTAATGCAACAGATTTTCTTTCTCTTACAGATATACAGGTAATGTTCGAGTCGCTGCAAATAAATCTTTAAAGTATTATAAACCAATTTGTTGTACCAATCATTCAATAAAAGTATAAGCATGCTAGCCAGGTTATCAAGTGTTTAAAGGTAGAACTCTTCCTATGATCTCCTTATAATCTTACTGATAGAGAGTTGGAAATTACGAGGGAATATGATAGCTATTTTTCTTGATAATAAATGAATTAAATAACTCTATGGAGTAATTGTCCTTTGATGATATTACTGTAATGCGAATATACTTCATAACTAGCACTGTAGAATACAACTGGGTGACCATACTCAGACCAGTTTTTACTCATCCATTGTTATCGTATCAAGCCAAGTTTAAAGCTAGAATATATTTTGATTTACATATTCAATTATAAAGGATCTGGAATTATCAATATATACTCTACTTGTTTCTAACAATTACAAGGTATTCTGTCAATTACATGTCTCATGTTAACATTTTCAGGGTTTGTATGGATTGAAAAGCTATTCCTATTTCTATGAATGACAATGGATTAAAAACTATAAGCTATCTTGATTAAACTCATTGAGCCTTAAGGATAACAAGAGTCTACTTGTTATCACAAGAAATCTGAAACAATTAAGAGATTGTTATTATATTGTAACAACAAGTGAAATGGACTAGAGAAACCCCAATCCAAAATTGTGAGTTATATAGCTTGAATTCTACAAGTTAAAATCGCATAAAGAAAGAATGACAAGTCCTATGCCATCTGTGCAAAGCTATAACAACGGCATTATAGTAGTAGAATTGTAAACCACCATACCTAACTTCACTCCATTATCTTATAGACTTAAAGAAATGATGTATCTCTTGTCTTTTCACATGAGACTAGGTTTAAGGCAATATAGTAATAAGTTTTATGAACATCTTATAATTTAAAATTACACCTGTTGATGTATATGTAACTTCGGAATGTATTTCACATATATGTATATTGTATTCCTATAGAGATGTTATTATTCATCTATACGGAAGTGTCGTCATTTATATTGTAAGTGTCGTAACTTATACTTGATGGGTTATTAGACCACCTTGTTTGGGGTCGGCCCTGTATAAGTCATGTGGGTCAAAGGGTTATTAGACCACCCTATTGGGGGTCGGCCATGTGGGTCAAAGGGTTATTAGACCACCCCATTGGGGGTCGGCCCAGTCAGCATTATATTATGTGGTTAAGTTCGAGCCTACATGAGTTAGGTAAAAAGGCAAGTCAAGTCAAGTATAAATAGAGTACGGGAGGCACTCTATTTGCTCACTCACTTCTCACACATGCTCTCAAGGAGGAGAGGCGCACTTATGGAGGAGGAGGATTGCTGCTAGGTTATGGCTATCTCTATTGGTTGGTTGTATCATTGCTCTATCTATCTCTGAGGAAGTTATTGGGGTTTTTCACCTTTATGGTTTTCCCCAAGTAAATCTTTGTGTCTCTTGTGTGCTTGCATTATTGTCTCCATGATTGATATGCTGTAGATATGCTGTACATGTTGTTCTCTCAGTTAAGATCCTAGATCATATTGAAGTAAATTCTGAAAATTTAACATGGTATCAGAGCTAGCCTGAAAGAAGGCATGATATGGCATGTATGACACTTGTTGCACTTACGATGCTAGGGCTTGATATAGCAAAAACCAGTCATCGTAGAACTTTCGCTATAAATCCGTTTTGGCGAATTTTTCGGATCTGAAATTGTTCCAGGCCGAAGCTAAGATCTCCAGGTATCTTGTGTCCAAAGGACAACCTCTAATTCGTTGTACTTTGTGATTTATGATCTGTACAATATAGGGTTTCTGCCTCTTCCAGATCTGAGTCAAAATCAGGTGACCTTGGGAAAAAGGTCATATCTTGGGCTAGGAAGCTCCAAATGAAATTTCGTAAAAAGTGACAGGTAGTACACAGTCCGAGATATCTCAGAAAACTTTTTGAGAGGCCGAAGGTCAAACAGTGACACGTGGCACGCCGTACAAGTTCGCTCTCCTGTATTTTCCCAAAACAGGTCACGTTGCGACACTTGGAATATCTCTCTCTCAGAGAATCCAATTGAGGTAAGACCTGTCAGGATGGAAAGATAACAGGCCGAGATATCTCAGAAAACTTTTTCAGAGGCCGAAGGTCAAACAGTGACACGTGGCACGCCGTACAAGTTCTCTCTCCTGTTTTATCCCAAAACAGGTCACGTTGCGACATTTGGAATATCTCTCTCTCAGAGAATCCAATTGAGGTCAGACCTGTCAGGATGGAAAGATAACAGGTCAGGCTATCTCAGGAAACTTTTTCAGACCCTGTGGATCAAAAATTTCGGAGTTACACCAAAAACAATCAGGTACATATTTCTGTCAAAACAGAATTATTTTTTGGTACCTTCATTCATGGCTTCCGGAATTTAGGGCTTTGGAGAAAGTTGGAATTTTTGTAGTCAGAGACCACGGCTGGATGCTACTCATAAAAATAGAAATTTAGAGACCAAGATCAGAATTTTTGGTTGGGCAGAAGGCCGGGCTTGATTAGACCCTAGTTCGGGACTTTGATCAGAAAAGTGGAAAATTAGGGCTTCTGTAAAAATGGGAATTTTTGAAATCTGTGACCACGGCTGGAAGCTC
The DNA here is from genome assembly GCA_027924585.1 of Larix kaempferi. Lineage (NCBI taxonomy): Eukaryota > Viridiplantae > Streptophyta > Pinopsida > Pinales > Pinaceae > Larix > Larix kaempferi. The sequence goes on along the minus strand of BSBM01000293.1, from coordinate 6,142,793 downwards.
CTCAGAAAAATAGAAGCTTAGAGCTTTGGATCAAACATTTTGATGGGGCAAAAGAGTGGGCTTCATCAAACCCCAGTTCAGGGTCACGTCCAGTGAATCTAGAAGTTTCAAAGGCAAAATTGAGGAGTGAAACTTTGCAGTTTTCAAATTCTGAATATACCAACTTGATCAGCTCATCAAGGCACATATTTCTATCCTATCAGAAGTTTGAAATTCAAAGTTTGAATTTTTGGGTTTTTTCTGACAAACCCATATCCAGCTCAAGGTCCAGTTCTTGCAAATCAAGTGGATTGGGTTAATCACTGGCATAAGTGAAGAAGTTCCTGTTTCAGAGGGAGATGAGGCTAAGGCCTTACATAAGAAGATTACAAGTGATCTCGACAGGTATGACTCATCAAGGTATGTTTCGATATTTGTCCATGATTAAGTTTATGGTATGTTTGTCTTCATGTTATTACGGTTAGTACAATTTTGATTTTATATTTGTTGTATCACCTTAACAAAATTATGAATGCATGATAGAAGATATTCATTGGTTAGGGTGTTGACACTTATGATTGTACTAATGCATTATGGTGTTGTATGAGGTTTGTGTTGTCTACTAACATGAAAGGTACACCAAGAAAGATAGATCATGTTCTGATCCAAGAACATATGATCATGATAACATGAGGACAAAGATTCATCCATTGTCATGGATCTCATACAAGATCCATTCACGAGGTATGTATAACTTGGTTTTATAATGGTTAACTTATGAGACATGCAGGTTACTAGCACAAGTCACTGAAGAGAACCAAAAGACATTATACGGGTATGTTAGACATAACTAGCTAACATGATAATCCAGGTATGTTTTTCCTATATCAAGCTAGATTCCTACCTTGGGTTAGGATCTTATACTATCGCGTTGTTGATAATGATTATTCATGAAGTCATAGGTTTGAATAATCATGATTTTATGCATATTATGTTTCTTACCATAATTGATGATATGACTAACCAGAAGAATCATGAAGGCATAGGTTTGAATAATCATGATTGTATGCATATTATGTTTCTTACCATAATTGATGATATGACTAACCAGAAGAATCATGATTGTATAGGTTTGAATAATCACAGGTTTTATGCATTTTATATCTCTTATCTTGTTTGATGATTCAACTAACCTGAAGAGTCATAGGCTTGAGTAATTACAGGTTTAGACATGTTATGTTTCTTATGATTTGACTAACCATAAGAATCCTTGAATGCTAATGCTTATTATTTCTGTTTGAAATGATCATGACTATACATGCTTGAGATTATTGTGTTTTAATAGTATACTAATGAATGTATGATTTTATATGAGATCACAAGGACAACACATTCATGATACTAATAAGCATGCATAGGGACCAAGGATGAATATGAGTTCAAGAACAGGTAATTCAGGAAGCAAAGATCAAGAGGGAGCACACTCTAGTTGTTCCTGCAAGAATGCAAAGGAGCACACTTCAGTAGTTTCTGCAAGGATGCAGATATTCAGAGGGAGTTGATCATCTCTCTACATCCCACAACAGAAAGGTGTAGAAGAAGCTACTTCAGATTAGGACTCCAGCAGCTCCTGCAAGAAAGCGAAGACTCAGAGGGAGTCCACCCAACGAACAAACAAAGATAAGTATTTGAATTGTCATTTCTTAAATAATACTGTTCAATAAATGTATATACTGATGTTCCTAGAATTAGGTTGTGTATTATGCATATTAGAATAATTGCATTGATTAACAGTATACTCCTAATATGCATGGGTAAGTGGCCTATGGCACTGTACAACATTCCATTGCTACTTATCTAGAATGAAACCTCTTTGCTGACATGTTGGGAGTTGTGCACACTCTTAACAATGTTCTGGTAGAGATTGGAAGGCATCTAGAAAGTTACGGAATATGGATAAATGTTGTATTGAAGCATTGGCTAAGATAATTGCATGACTGTATGGCATATTTCTTTATGTGTAAGAATTTGTTCTGAAAACTATGAGATGTTTTCTAATCATGCAATTTAACTAGTTGTGTAGGAAAGATCGTATGCCATCTCCTACAAAAGAAGAACTACAACATTTGTTCCAGCAACAAAGATATATATTGAAGATATTGAAGATAATGAAGTTCCCAGGATCTGGGATGAAGAAATGAAATGCCATGATCCGTCGATCATGAAGAATGATGTTTGGGATGTAATCCCAAGACATGAAGGGAAGTTTGCTATGACTTCCAAATGGAATTATCAGATCAAGCATGTTGCAGATGGCAACATTGAGAAATATAAAAGTGATGAAATAGAAGATGCACCAGATGGATTTCAAGACAGCATGGTGTAGTCACATATATGTGCAGAACTTGGTATGGTAGGATAGACAGCTTTCTATCCAGTTTGGGCTTTACCAAGAGTAAAGCGGATTCCAACCTTTACTACAAGGTTGAGGAAGGCAATCCAGTGTATGCGGATAACCTGTTTGTTACAGGTGAAGATAGATTGATTGCCGACATGCAGCGGAAGCTTACTACCGAGTTCGAGATGAAGAACTTGGGGATGATGCACTATTTGTTTTTGGCATGGAGGTGTGGCAGAGTGCAGATGGAATCTTCCTTGGACAAGGGAAGTATGCAGTAGAAATCTTGAAGAGGTTCGGAATGATAGATTGCAAGGCAATGGCCACACCAATGGCATCGAATCTGAAGCTTCTATGTGATGCTTCATCTGAGCCGGTTGATGTCTCTCTGTATCGTCAGATGATTGGGTCCTTGATGTACCTGACGACCAGACATTTGCTTTGCTGTGAACACATTGAGCCAGTTCCTGACGGATCCGAGGAGTGTTCACCTGGTTGCTGTAAAGCATGTTCTGAGGTACCTGAAGGGTACAGTGGATTATGGGCTCAGGTATGAGGCGAATCAAAAGCTTAACCTGCAGGGTTATGTTGATTCAGACTGGGCTGGCAGTGCTGCAGATAGGAAGAGCACATCTGGGTGTTACTTCAGTATGGGATCAGGTGTGATCTCTTGGTTTAGCAGGAAGCAGTCCTGCGTAGCACTGAGTACAGTTGAGGCAGAGTATGTTGCAGCCTGTTCAGCTAGTTGTGAGGTAGTATGGCTACGGAAGCTACTGTCTGAGTTATTTGATCTCCCGTTGGAGGCTACTGGTATCTTCTGTGATAACCAAAGTTGTGTGAAGCCGTCCGAGAACCCAGTGTTTCATGACAGGTCGAAACACATAGAGATCAAATATCACTATATCAGGGATATGGTGCAGAGAGGAGCTGTGAAGCTCCTGTATGTTGCGACGGACGAGTAGATTCCAGATGTGCTGACGAAGCCACTAGCCAGGCTGAAGTTCGAGTACTTCAGAAAGAGGCTTGGCGTGCTTCAGATCGAGGATACTTCGAGGAAGAAGTGATGGACACATTTGCTGAAGCCATTCCAAGCATGTTGGAAGGAGGATCCTTCATATGGCTGTGGATGTAAGCGCTGGATAATGGGCATCAGGATGATGTTCTGGTTTCTGCTTGGATATGATCAGTTGGATCATTTATGTATGTATGCATCATGTTGGATACTGGATATGATCAGTTGGATCATGTGTATGTATTTTGTATATGCATCATGTTGGATGCTTGGACCATGTATCTGTATATGTATCAGGTGGATACATTGTATGATCAGGTGGATCATGTATGATGATATGTATCAGGTAGATACTTGGTATGCATCAGGTGGATGCATTGATGTATCAGGTGGATACATTGTATGATCAGGTGGATCATGTATGGTGATATGTATCATGTATTTGTATCAGGTGGATACATTGATGATCAGGAGGATCATGTATGATGATATGTATCAGGTAGATACTTGGTATGCATCAGGTAGATGCATTGATGATCAGGAGGATCATGTATGATACTTGGTATGCATCAGGTAGATGCATTGATGATCAGGTGGATCATGCAGCAGGATGTTGTAGTGATGATCAGGATGATCATAGATGACGAGCTTCAGGATGTTGCTCCAGATGACATGCAGCAGGACGTTGCAGTGATGATGATCAGGACGATCATGAGTACATCAGGATGATGTATGGTGAGTATCAGGTTGATACTCTGTGGCCGTGGATCAGGTTGTGCAGATGAGCATGTCTGGGAGATCCTATAGGTCGGAGTTGTGTACCCGTAACAGCCTGGGATGCTCTTTCGAGACATTGCTCTGGGAGGACATGTAATTCGTTGCCCTGGGAGATCTCAGGTCGGAGTTGTGTACCCGTAACATCCTGAGATGCTCTTGCGAGGTTTTGTCCTATGGCATGTAATTTGGGCCCTGGGAGATTTCAGGTCGGAGTTGTGTACCCGTAACATCCTGAGATGCTCTTTCGAGGTTTTGCCATGACCACATGTAATAGCGCCCTGGGAGATTTCAGGTTGGAGTTGTGTACCTGTAACATCCTGAGATGCTCTTGCGAGGTTTTGTGGTGGACCACATGTAATTTGTGCCCTGGGAGATTTCAGGTCGGAGTTGTGTACCCGTAACATCCTGAGATGCTCTTTCGAGGTTTTGTGGTGGACCACATGTAATTTGTGCCCTGGGAGATCTTAGGTCGGAGTTGTGTACCCGTAACATCCTAAGATGCTCTTTCGAGGTTTTGTGGTGGGGTCACATGTAATAGCGCCCTGGGAGATCCTACAGGTTGGAGTTGTGTACCCGTAATATCCTGGGATGCTCTTTCGAGGTTTTGTGACGCACGTAATAAGTCCTGAGGATTCCACAGTATGGCCAGTGATGACGAAGACCTGCAGGTGGTGGGCCTACATCCAGTATGAAAAAGGACTGGCTCTGTAGAACTTCCTATGACGAGTAGATTCAGAGATTGATTGAGATAGCAGCAGCAGTGACGATGATGATGACTCGATGATGATTATCCAGTGACGATGATCCAGAGAAGATGACTTGTGCTAGAAGAACTGTGCTGAGAAATACCTTCCTAGTTAAGAGGGAGTGTTGATGTATATGTAACTTCGGAATGTATTTCACATATATGTATATTGTATTCCTATAGAGATGTTATTATTCATCTATACGGAAGTGTCGTCATTTATATTGTAAGTGTCGTAACTTATACTTGATGGGTTATTAGACCACCTTGTTTGGGGTCGGCCCTGTATAAGTCATGTGGGTCAAAGGGTTATTAGACCACCCTATTGGGGGTCGGCCATGTGGGTCAAAGGGTTATTAGACCACCCCATTGGGGGTCGGCCCAGTCAGCATTATATTATGTGGTTAAGTTCGAGCCTACATGAGTTAGGTAAAAAGGCAAGTCAAGTCAAGTATAAATAGAGTACGGGAGGCACTCTATTTGCTCACTCACTTCTCACACATGCTCTCAAGGAGGAGAGGCGCACTTATGGAGGAGGAGGATTGCTGCTAGGTTATGGCTATCTCTATTGGTTGGTTGTATCATTGCTCTATCTATCTCTGAGGAAGTTATTGGGGTTTTTCACCTTTATGGTTTTCCCCAAGTAAATCTTTGTGTCTCTTGTGTGCTTGCATTATTGTCTCCATGATTGATATGCTGTAGATATGCTGTACATGTTGTTCTCTCAGTTAAGATCCTAGATCATATTGAAGTAAATTCTGAAAATTTAACAACACCCATCACCTTACAATTCCTTTTAATTAGAATCAATCCTCTATGTCTATAAATACTTCAAGACTAAATCTTTGAGCGCCATTATAATGCATAGTTTATTTGAATATAAGGCAAAGTTTCATTAAATATTATGCAAGGTTCAAAGTTATTGTTCTAACTCTTTGATTTTTAATAGTATGACAGGGAAACTATGGTATTACAACCATAATGGAATATTCGTGCTATGATTTTGTTTACCAAAGCCATGATATTGTTGAACCATGCTATGATTTTGTTGGAAACAATCAATGGGAAAAACTTGTCGTGAACATTAGAACTTCAACCCACTGCATGAAATATATTGAAGTGCGACGTGGTCATTCCATAGCCATGCATCGATGATATAAAATGTTGACTTAACCCTAACTTGGCATTTCTCCCTCGCCTTCGGGCTCGGTCGCTCTGTGAACCCTCGTGTCCGAACCTTACTGATACGTTGTTTGGTGCCAGCTTCTATGCTACTTCAGTTCTTCGTGCTTGTCTGCTGCATTGTGTGGAAGTCATTAAAGGTTGCTATCGGCGGCCATAAGGTTGCTAAAACCTAGGGTTTTTCCTTTGCTACCAACACTGACCCTGTCACGACGTGACTGGGTCTCTCGATTTGGTTCTGTTGAAGCTTCCATTGTGGAAGATACCCTTTGCTTCTGCCAGCTCGTGGTATTTGGTGACAAGGGAGGGGTTTACACTTACTCTGCTCGTGGTTATCAATCTATTTACTGTGTCTGAGGTCCTTTCTGATCACCGGTAAGCTACAGGTTGTTCTTTCGATTCTCCAGTTTGTTTTTTAAAAATTTAGTTTAAAAAATAATATATATAAAGTTTTAACCAAGCAGATTCTTTCGTTGCATGCCCTGGCTACTCTTGAAGGTGTAAAAGACACAAACCTCGGCGGTTGACTTTACTTGGTAAGCCTGGTTTTCACCATGGCGTTTCCTCCTTGCTGGTTGTTATGGTGGTTAGGGTTTTGGCTTGAGCGAAGTGACTCAGTGATTTCCTCAGCTCTGTTCAGTCTTTTAACTGTATGTAAATGAGTTAATACAGGTTTAACCCTGTGTTGTAGTAGGATGATACGGTTTTGGTCGATATTGTAATTAATAGTCTTACTTTCGTGTTGATGGATTTCTATAGATGGAATATTGTGTATATATATAGATAGATGGTAATAATTGTAAGTCGGCCTGTAGATGAGGTTACGGCCTCGTTATTTTGTTTTATTACTGTACTCTTAAAATGTACAGGGTTTTCACCCAAGGTTTGGTAATATGTTTTGTTATAAGTTTTCCTATATCTTTGAGCTTGTTATCGCATGCATTTATAAATTCTATGTTTTGTACAGGAATAAGTAAAATTGAATTTATAACCCCTTATACTGTGAACTTATGATACGGCCGTAATTGAAAACATTGTCTGAACTCTTAGCATAAATTTTACTTGTGTAGACTGGACTGTTTAGGGTTCATTCCAAATTTTACAGTCGAGTTTTAGTTTAGTTGCTTAACCTGTTATTATAATTATGACTTTGTTGTTATTTGAGAGTTAAAAGAATGATATTACTAAGATGTTTAAGCTCGATAAATGAGCTAATTAATGTTCTGTTAACCCTACTATTTTAAATTAATACCTAGGTTATTTAACTATTAATAATTTCTTTGTCACAATTTTCTGTTAGGGTTTTGCACATTGATTTAGTTGTTATGTAATGTCTTGTTAAATTTTAATTAGGGTTTGTACCCTTATATAGAGATCCTAACTGTGACTACAAATCTCCTGCAATGATTGTTGACCATGACATAAATACTGTAATTTTTATTGTTATAATTTACTATTGTCTCATATGATTGTTTTATTTAATTTTATATACACAGAGCATATTTACTTTGTACGTAATCCTTACTTATCTATTCATCAATTATAATTACTAGATTTATAACTGTAATAATAAATTATTACTTAAAGTATTACTGTCATAATGAAAGCATTATAAATACATTATTAGTAATGTAGTAATGGTATTACTTCTTACTAGGGATGCTGAAAAACACAGTAACTCTACCAAATTTATCTACTGCTATTCTGAGATACTAACTTTACTAATTAATTACTCCTCGGACATATAGAAAATAAACACAACATACATCCATTCATACTTAATAAACATAAGGAAATAAATGGCAGAACCTGTTTAAGCTGTGGACAACAACAGCAATGGGAGGCCGTTCCTCCCTACTAACTCCTGGAGAGTGCTCAGACAACAACTTCTCAGGACCCCCGAGCTTGCTCTGGTCTCCCTGGCTGGAACTAGGTGCAGCAAAGTCAATTCTCTCAGCCCAAAAAGCTATAATGGAACCAAGTTACTGCAGCAATCCTCTCAAACAACTTCCTTACTGTATTTCCCTCTTCCTCAATGGGTTTCCTGAATAACATTCACCTGAATGTATTCTTCCTGGAAAAATTCGAGCCCCCAGCTCTGTTCATTGAGTTCTTTTTAAAAGATTGCCTAGGTCTTTGTTGGGTTAACTGTCATTAACGAGCCACCTGCTCTGATTCCACTTTCTTGGGGAATCATGACCCCAAATATAGGGAAGTTGCCACCTGCAACTTAGGAAGTGTTTGAGGATGCTGCCACTTGTCTTTTTGCCTTTCCACCTAGTTCCATCCACCAGTTTGACCAGTAACCTCTTTTTAACAGCTCTCCCATGCTGTTGTCTCCACAATTTATTTATTAATAATAAAATATTATGAATTACACTCCACTTCTGTTGACTCTGCTGAGTCATCAATCCCTACTTAGCATTAAATTTAACATATTGTCTCCGGAATATAATAAAACAATTACATAATTTTTACAAAATTGGGGTATGTGACACCTTTCTGGTGTTGGGTTATGATAAGGTTGTCAATATTGACTACACCCTAAGGGAATGGACGCATTCTTGGTGTCTCAATACTTGATAGTGAATGTTATGAAACATGTTTACAATTTTGGGACAACAATACTGATGAGATTGCTTATCCTTCTTGTGCTACCAGCTTACACAGATGCAATTTGGTGCTGCACACGGATGAAGCAAAATGAAAGGTTGTTGTGGAGGTATTGACGAAGGGTTGTTGCATGCCTAATGAACCCAGTCAATGTACTAGTTTGGCATTATTTACTTGGTTGTTGTGGAGGTATTGATGAAGGGTTGTTACATACCTAATAAATCTAGTCGATGCACTGGTTTGGCATTATTTTATTGGATGTTGTGGGTATTGTGGGGCCATGTTGGCCTACAGTTAAGGAAGTCACCTAAAGAGTTCCTAAAGGAAACCGCCTGTTTTGCACAAGAGAAGGAGTGCCATCCTTGTGTGGGTGAATAATTGTTATGCGCATGAAGGGTTGTGACACATGTGAAAGGCTAATGCAAGCCTAAGGCAGAGTGGTAGAGCCTTGACCTATAATGGTCGATGGCGCAGTTTCCTTCCATTGGTCGATGACCCAGACGAATGTGCTGGCTCGGCAATGGAGAGGGACAACCAGGTATGGGACTGGTTGGGCACCACAAATGCTTGGTAAACCCAGTCGACGTGAAGGTGTACTGGTTGGGCATTAACTATTTGATGTTGTGGAGCAACATGCATGTTGGCCAAACATCCAAGTCCATAGGCGATCCCAAGGCTTGCAAAGCAAAGTAGGATCTTGTGGACCATAAAGGAAATGCACAATACAGATAAGTATTCATTTCATTTATTTCTTGTTTGGAATAATGAAGATTTCAGGTATAAGTCTTCTAACAGCTAAGTTGATATACTATTGTTTCTTTGTTGGAAACCTTGGGCATTGCAGGAAAGCATGGACCCTGAAAGAACTGTAAATTCTTAGTGAACCAAAGAGTAATTGGTTGTGCACTATGAAATTCTTGATAAAACGAGAGAGTAACTGGTTGTGCACTATAAAATTCTTGGTAAATCTAGAGAGTAACTGATGCTCGATAAATTCAGAGAATAGTTAGTGGGAGCATTAACCACTTGATGTTGTGGAACAGTCGACGTGTTGGCCAAACATTCCTTAATTGATTGATAAAACCCAGTTCGCATACTGGCCTGGCATTGCCTATTCGAATGGTTGAGGAGTAGCCTGCCTGCTGGCCCAACATTCATTATTGTATCCACAGGAAATCCAAGGCTTGTAAAGCAAAGAAGTATCCTGTGGGATAAAGTGAAGACATCCAATGTAGATCAGTATTTGGTTATCTTGCAATTTCTTGCTTATTTAATATGAATATACGTGTGTATATGATTCGGTTATGATTTCTTAAATTCTCGTTTGGAGATAAACCCTATGAAAATAAACTAAGCATGTGAATTGATTCAATGTTTGAGTATAGGTATTGCTAGAAGCAAGGACTATGAAGGCATCATAGGGATGCATGTGGACATATGACCCTCCTAAAGAGAGCTCAATATGAGCAGTAATGAAAGATGGTGTTAGTGGACATGTGTGGGTCCTAGCAGCCAAAGGTTTTGTAAGCAACAATGGGGAAGGGTTCTCTAGTTGAAAGGCATTAGACAGACCTTAGACACTAAGTGTCATAGCCAAGAAAGGGCAAGTCAAGCATTCACATTGAAGTGAAAGAGGTTAAGGAGCATAGAACCACAAGTGATGGTGTGGCTCTAGATTGGAACAAGACTAAGAGGGGGAGACTCTTAATCTTCTCTTTCCTTTTGACTGATGCATCTTAGAAACAAAATATTTTTGAGTGCATATCATAGATGAAAACAAATTGTGTTTAATTGCTTGAAATGAATTGTGAATGCTGAAATAGTTATTTTTCCTGTGAAAGGATGAACATGAATGAGTTCATGGTATGTGGGAAAGCATGAAATGTGTGGAAGTCTCATGAGTAAAGCATGGACGTTCCAAGTCAATTGGAAAAATAATTGACTAATTTTAATATTGTGTTATGCTTGTCCTAACAGGAATTGCCATGATGAGTCTCACAGGAGAGACATTGAAAGCCATTGTTGCAGCTGCTACTAGCCAAGTGATTGCTAGTGAGAAAAGCGAGAGCCAGTTGTGCACATTAATCACGGTAGCAGGCCCAAAAGCTATTTGATTTCGTTGCAAATCTTCCTTAGATAGTTTCCAGGACAGCAAGAAAGATGGCATCCATGAAATTCCAAGACTAGTAGATTAGCTGGAAGGTGAATAAAGAAAGGGATCGCTATAGAGCAATGCCCACCTGCAGAGATGGAAGATCAAAGCCAGCAGGAGCAGTTGTGGATGCCAAAGGACTTGGTCCTGAAATCTCAAAGTGAAGAGATGAAATGCAAGACAAACCTACCACCATTTGTGAATTTTGAGGCATGTGTAAAGTGGGTATACATTTTGAAGTATTGGAACACCGAGGACTGTGTTATTCCAAGGGGAGGGGTATATAACGTCCCCAGTTTGACCCCATGGCATTAAAATTGTAAATGATGTAATCTTGTTATGAAATCATGGCGAGGAGCTCAAGGCCAAGGCCCCGCCATCGATTTATTTATGCATATGGTTTATGTGCTAGCCATGCACAATGGAATTGTGAATATCATGTAAATATGCATTTTAAATAAAATACCCTCAACTAGATTTGCAATGCAACAAGAGACGGGGGCATGATTTTACAAGGAATTGGGAGGGAAAACATTCAAACCCTTGGAGCCAATCAAGTCAAGCCAAGTGCCAATGAGAGAACCCATCAAATCCTCAACTACCCATGTTGACTTTTGTACCCAATCATTGATTTCTCCCAAGAGTTGGTTGAGGTAGTTAATGCCTTGGGGAATGAGAGGTATGGTTGTCCAAATTCGGGTATGGGAAAGCCACCCTGCATGGAAAATCGCATTTGGATTCTTGGGCAAGAAAAGAGCCATGAATTGCTCCCCAAGCCATAACCCATCAACCAGCTTTGTTCTCCCACGAGTTTGGAGCTACTTAGGCGTTTTTCTCCATGGTTTTGTTGTGTTTCCTTCATTCTCCTAGCTAGGAAGGGCATTTTTGTGTTGTGTAACAGTGGGGAAGAAAGGGAAATCGATTTGGGGACCATAGAGTTTTTTTGGCTCACTGATTGCTTGTATATCTGTGGGAGAAATCGTTTTCTTCCCTATGGTCAATTTTCCCTCTCACAAATCCATTTTTGGGGTGCCTACATTTTGGGGAAACCATCCTGTTTGTAAACCCCATTAATGAAAATGTGTATCCATGCCCAGTTTTTGGAGTTTGCTGTGTGTAAGAGAATGTTGGGGTTGAGATGGGTATCCATTATTTTGGCTTGAGCTTGAGTGCAAGCATCCATGATTCAAATGTAGCTTGATAAACCCAGCTGTGGACTGGCTTGGCTGAGATGAAATGATTAATTGGTTGTGTGTGAGCTTGAATGTCCCCTTTTCCTTGTAGAAATCATGCCCAGCTCGGGGGTGGTCTCTGAATGCTGAAAGAATACAGGCTGGGCAGAGACCTATGGTTGGGTGGAACGTTGCAGCAACATAGCTAGTTGTTTGGGACAATTGCACAACGAAGATAAGTGTTCTCTGTCTCTGTATTTTACTTCTGCAATGTTTAATTTGATGAACATATAGATATGTTGTATGCATATAAAATGTGTGTGGATGATTTGTTTATTTCCATTGTGAATATTCAATTGAGTTGCATCTTCACACAATGGTTTTTAATTGTATGAATCTAATGAATGGGCTGAGTTTTTATGAAAAGCCCCATAGATTGGCATCATGTTCCCTCCCTTGCCTTGGATGGATGGGTGGGTACGTTACACCATATACGAACAACGTATGGACTGAATGTTCAAAGTTATCAAGTATTCAGTGTAACTGGGCCGAGAACACGATGGTTCAAGCCTGGGCCTCATGGAATGGTATACAATTACATAAAACCGTGAAAGTCCTGCCTTTAATGGTCTGTTGGGGTATATGGTTGGCTCGTAATAGTCTTATCTTTTCAGATAAGATTTGCAGCCCGGAGATTTCTGCAGCACTTATCTATGGCATTATCATTGCCTTTCCACAACACATCAGAATTACAAAACAATGGGAGATTCTAGAGGTGGAAATAGATCGGTTAGTTCCCTAGGTTTTTTTTGATGGGGCAGCACGAGACAATGGTTTTGGGGGTGGGGCTATTCTTTATCTCACCTCTACACACTTCTACATTCTGTATTGGGGGTTGGGGGAAGGTGGTAAAATTTTTGTAGAACTAATGAGTCTAAAACTTCTTTTTCTATTTGCGGTTGAGAAAAGTTGTCGAAACCTCAATATTTATGGTGATTCAATGAACGTCATAAACTAGTCTAAAGGCATTCAACAGTGCAGAGACATTATATTAGCTAATATTCTTCAGGGGACATCAGAGAATTGCAACACTCATTTTTCAACTTTTCTTGCAGACATGTTTATAGGGAGAACAACAAGGAGGCGGACGCGACCTTTAAGGAGGGTAGGCACTTGGCACTGGGGTTGTGGAAGGTGAAGGAATTTTGTGATGGGGCATCACAGGAATACTACCATCACCCCTTAATAGATGTTGTGGTTCAATGATCTAGATTTGATGCTTTCACACTGTTTCTACTTATGAACAGAGGACAAAACGGACTGTTGTGTTACTTTATGTCACCTTTTTTTGTTTTTTTGAGGCTCGAGGAGCCGGATGTAATATTTTTTTGAACATATGAGACCTGGTATCCGATATCTGTATAATCTCTATAACAGAACTCTCGATGAGGCTTATGATACTTTGTTATTTCTAATAGATACAGTCACTGCACTGGTTATCGCATGCACACTAGATGTGCATATATAGAATGTAATTTTGTTCACTGCTGATGAAATAAATTTACGCTTTTTTTCCAAGGAAAAAATATATATATATTAATATTAAGTTATATGACTTACTTCTTAAGTCAATGTGCAATGTACACAATTAGCCATAATCTAAACAATCAAGTGGACAAAGTGTTGAGGATTTATGTGGGTTGGGTTGTATGTTCAATTTCAAAGAAGTTAAGAAATCAACGTATAATTCTTTAAATAAAGTTTATATGGTGAGTTTTGTTATTATATCAAAGGTATGAAGTCGAATAAGATCCTAAGCAAGGAGATTTATATTATAAGTTCTTGAAGTCGAGCAAGATCCTAAGATTGCATGGATTGCTTTGATGGTATGTCATGTAATATCAGTGCATTGTGATGCATATCAATACGACACTTAGTAGTGCCTTGCAATAAGACAAAAATGTTTCATTTTACCTTGATCTCGATTGCAAATGAGCTATGAAACAAACTTTCTAGATAATAGTAAGATTAGGTCATATGGATGCTTAACTACAGTCTGTATAGTATTTTTTTTTCTATATTTTTTTCAGCCGCGATCTTAGCAAACACACTGAAAACTTATTTCGTGCTACTACAGTTACATTTTTTGGAACATTTATCTTGTCAACAATGGAACATGACAAGATCTTCTTACTCCTCCTACATGATTTCCCATCTCACAACAACACGTAGCAATGGCAATGCCGGGGACATTACCACCATGTGGCTCTTGTTGCTCAAAATAATCAAGAGCTTAGTTCAAGAGACAAGATGCCTATTGAAAAAGAAGATTGAGAACACAACCAAAGGAATCATTTAGGATCCTTAATCATGTAAACCTATGGCCATCACCCAAAGTGGGACACCATTAGTGGTCTTTATGTAGAGGGTTGTGAGGCCACTTGTCATAGCTTAACAACCATGGTGGTTCTATTTCCTTTGAAATATAATTGATTACATCAAAATCAAAACATTATATAGGAAGTGACAACAGTTTTTTTATTTTGTTTTTTAGTACACAAAAGTCAACAATGACGTGTGAAATTTGCCACATGGCAATTTTTAAAAATTCCATATTAAATGTTTTTACTTTTATTTTTTGTGTTTTAAGATTAAGTCAAACTCTAGATCTATGTCCCACGGATAACCTCTTCAATAATGAAAAAATGGAATGAGTAAATATTTAAAATTCTTAAATTTATTTTTAATTTTCAAAAAAATCAATTTAATAAATTGTATTTTATAAATATTGGAAAACTTTATAAAAAATTATAACATGAAATTGAACTAATGCTAAGTCAAAGCACTTTAACTTGCAAATGAAAAGGGTAACCCAAGTAAAAACATGGACTAATAATAATTCAACCAAAACAATTTTAATCTAGTATATAAATTTTAAGTTCAAATTAAGACATTTTTTAAATTAATTTCAATAGTTGTTCTATATACTTGTATAATATCATAAAGTATGATTAAATGTATCTTGGTGTATGGCTAAATTTATTTTGTATTTTGTATTTGTTCTTACAAAAAAAAACACAATTTTATTTATAGAAAACATGGTTACATTCTTCAAATATTTTTAAAAGATATTCCATCATTTTTCAAAATGAGTTTTCGGAACTGATATACTTTTCCTGTATACCAATTTTTACATAAAAATGATTTGAAAGCACAAAAAACGTATCTCTCTTTTTTAAAAAGAAAATGTTCTATATTATCTAGATACCATGATAGTTTATCAACTCAACCTCAATAACTTGTCATTCACATTTTTCCTGTAAGCATAAACTGTTTACATTGCCAAAAGCATAGTTCTTGCAAAAAAACAAAAAAAAAACTATATATGCTTGTTTTAGTCTTCTTGAACTAATCAAAAAGTTTCCTTTTTCATAACTTCCTAGAATAAACTCCCTTTCCTTGATGCATCTGCCAATCTCAAGACTCACAGAAAGGGGCATGATATTAGCTCTGTGTAATCCCATTTATTGATTCAGTTATAAACCATACACCAACCTGTAATAGGGTACCTGTTGATGCTAGTTCATTCGCCAAGTAATTTCTTTCTCTGTATACATGCTTTATAGAAACATAATTCAATAACACTTTTAGTCTTTGTACTTCCTGCAATAGAGGCTCCATATACAAATTATGGATGTTATTTTTCCCATTTATCTAGTTTACTATTATTAGAGAATCTCCAAAGATCTGTATATTATCTACCTCCTTTTCCACAACCAGAACTAGTAGTAATCTCAGAGCACTAAGCTCTGCACAATTATTTATACCTAAACCAAGACCTGCTTTAAATTTGTACCAATGATTTTCAAAAAAAAAAAAAAGAGTACACCCCCAGCTCCACAATCCCTTTGCTCACCCTGCGCAACTCCATCAAAATATGCCTAGGGAACCTTTCTATATATCTCTTCTATAGTCACCTGTCTAATCTGAACCTTCTTTTTTTCCCGCAGGAAGTATTTGAGAATGCCCAGGATCTGTGCGGCACATTGAAAGGGAGGAGTATATTTATCTTCAAAACATCTTTCATTCCTAGCTAACCATATACCCCATACTACAATTAAAGGCAAAGCTTGATTAGAAACCTGTGATTTTAAACAGTCCTCCACCGAAATGCCATGCCAAACAAGCTCTATATTCAAACCATGTGCAATCTCTCTCCATACAATAGACGAATAAGGACATTCCACAATCAAATGATAATTTGTTTCTTCTTCAGCTTTGCAAAGATAACATCTCCCTGATCCTCATCTATTTTTTCTTTGGATTACATCCCATGTCAGAGCTTTATTAAGAAGTAAAAACCACATAAATGGTTTTGATTTAGACATACAACTGGAACTCCATATAATTTTCCACCACCAACAAACTAGTCTATCCTCTGCTATCATTGGAGTATCATAACCTGTTTTTGGAGAGTATATGCTTGGAGGTGAATACATCAAAGCCAGGGAGTCTTCTTGCATCTGAATTATGATATTATTGTTTGCTAAGTTTGATAAAAAGCCCTTCCACATCACATTGTCTTCTCCCTGAAAACCCAAGTGCTCTGATTTCAACCAACCTTGACCATATATTGTAATAGCAGTATGATTCACTATATCATTTAAAGTAATACATCATCTTTCTAGTAAATGTAAGATTATATGTACTATTAGAATAACTTTCATTTCATTTATTAATTTTATACTTATTATTTAATTTTTTTCTTCTTCTAATAATATAGTCTATAAACTTTTAATATTAATAATAATATAAATTACCAACTTTTTTCTTTAATAATAAAATAAATTTTATATATCATAATTATCAATTTTTGCTTAATAGCTTCACCACTCTTGTTTAACAACCATCCTTTTATAACTATTCCTCCCCGTCCTAACATCATTTGACTTTGAAATTATTATTTTTCTCTGTCCTTTCCATAACTTTCCTTTTTTTAAATTTGAACCTTATCTTCTTTCCGGTAACATTTGTTCTATTCCTTTTCTATTCGTTTTGATTCTTAAATATTCAAGTTCTACATTTCTAATTCTCCTCAACTTGTTTTATTTTATTGTTTAACCGTTTAACTTATTTTAATTGTTTTAAAACTATCTTTATTTTATTTTTTCACAAAGTCCCTCACAGTTTTATTTAGAATTATTTTAGTTATTTAGAATTCTCTTACATGCACGTTTAACTTATTTCAATTGTTTTAAAACTATGTTTATTTTATTTTTTTAACAAAGGCCCTCACAATTTTATTTAGAATTATTTTAGTTATTTAGAATTCTCTTATATGCATGATCACATTTGATGCGGAATAAATAATTCCTCGTGTATCTAGAAAGATAGTATCAATTAATCGAGTTGGAGAATGGTGGTCGGTTTAAATTATGGTTTTATGGTGGTTTTGGTACAAATACAAAAGGGGAGATCCTGTGTTTATGGCTCGTCATGTACTTTGTTGACTAGGCCCGTATCAATCTGGAGCAAATTGCGAGTGGTTCGATGACTATTGTTAATTGGGCAAATGACGGGGCGGACATCAATGCTTTGGCGCTTTCTCCATGGAAGGCACAGATTATATCATTTCTTGCTCGTCGTTTGGTCTCTTCTATTATCCACATCTTCCGGGAGCACAACTCTATTGCAGACGATCTCTCTCGTCGCGGCTAGTATGCTGCAGCCGGTAAGATTTTTTATGAGATATCGGTGGGCTCTCGGGCTCCCACTTGTGGATGTTGGACCATTTTTGCGACTTGATCCTTTGTTTTGCCCCATTGCTTTTTCTCTGCTCATTTTTTTACCGACTGGGTGTTTATGGTTGTATCTCCCTTGTGGAGTTTTTTGTATTTTCATGATGGGGGATTGGTATATCCCAAGTTCCATTTATCTTTGTGTTTGGGAGACATGTTTTGGTCTCGTTCTTGTAATTCTATTTGGGAGACATGCATTTCGGTCTCGTCTTGGTATCTATGTCACTGGTTATTCTAGCGATTGCACTTCATACTTTTAATAAAAATAAACTTTTTCTCATTAAAAAAAATCAGTTAACATAATTATATATATATATATATATATAATAAATTTAATTCATAAGTTTTTATTGTTTTATATAATTGTTTAGTGATTCATGTTGTTATGAAAATATTATTAACTATAATAAAATTTTATTTAGTTAATAATATTTTCATAAATACATGAATCACTAAACAACATTTTTATATATATATAATTTTAGTTTTCTTCGAATTCTTTTATCAACCTTTCATAGAAGGGGTGATCCCCACCTCAAATCAGCCAACTATGTAATTCTTTTTTAGGGGTTTTGGGAACTTTTTTATTCAATACAGGATATATCGTGAAGTTTTTGTCTTCGGGGGACTATTTCCATGCTGAAATTTTTTCAATGAATATACATGCAAAACTTTTTTGAATGGGTTGTGATATTTCAGTTTTATTTTTGTAACAAATTTTTAAGAAATTTGAAATATCTAGGAAGACCGTAAGGGTCGGAAGGCATGAAAAACATGGCGATATGTTTTTTACATAATGTAATTTTGTTTTTATTAATAAAGTTATGGTTTCTTTTGGAAAAAAATATAATAATTTTAATTCATAACTTGTTATTGTTTTATATAATTGTTTAGTGATAAAATTTTGAAAAAGGGCGATAAAGTGGAAGCGGTTATCATTAGTCTTAAAAGAATTGTAGAAAAAATCTTCTCATAAGGTTAGAAATAACTTAGAATAACCAAGTATAACTTTATGTTTTGTACTTTGGATCTAAAGCTTCCATTAATGCTTTGGCACTTTTTTCTTGGTTGGAACAAATGAGGACACTTCTCAGCCATAGCTCGCAGACTTTTATCATCCACATATTCCGGGAACACAATTCAATGGTGGATTCTCTTTCTCGGTGGGGACTTGTGGCATCGGCTGGGCGGATTTTTTATGAAATCCTGGAAGGCTCCTTGTCTCCCACTAGGGGCTACTTGAACATGTTTCCTGATTAGTTTTTCCTCAGTTATTTTTTAGCAGCTACTTGACTGCGGTCTGTTTATATCTTCTTCCTTTTTTCCTCAACTCTATCGTTTTGGTTATATGTTGTTTGTTGGACTCATTTGGGGGATTGGTATATATCGTGTCCTTTCTGCCTTGGCTGTGGCATTGTCTTTGGAGACCTGGGGTGGTCTTGGTTCTTCCCGACTGCTCGGTTTGGGTGTTTATGGATAGACTTCCTGGTCCATGTACTTTTTTATACTTATTTAATAAAGTATAGTATTTTCTTGTGAAAAAAAAAAACCTATCAAATTGAGAAAGTAATAATCCTCATAGAGTCCCTTTTTTGTAATTAATCAAATGCAAAAGAAGGAGTTAAAGGAGGAGAACCGGCTATGTAGAACCTTTCAAATATTTCACAAGAATTTGGAAGGGCTAGAAGTTTTTCCATGTCCTAAGAAGCAATAATGAAATAGTTGATCGCAAAGCAAATGAGGTGGTATATTTGGACAAGGGGGTCCTGGTAAAAATCATGGACCTCCTTGACAGATTTTGGATCCCCTACAAGAGTTATGAATTACAACATTAAGAACTTGAGCCTCACCATTTTTAACATGTTTGAATTAGCCTTTGGAGAATCTACTTGGCAACATTATAACATGGATATGCATGCAAGTTGCCTCATTAAAGGCATGTGTGAGGAAGACCTTAGTCTCCCTCATGCCTTTTACTCCTTCATTTCCATACATTACATCCACAACATATAATATTTTAATTCCCCCTTGTACAAAGGCTCTCCTACAGAGGTGGGATTAATACTGGAAATTTATGGTGCAAGGAGGTGGCTTAGAGGACGACTATGGTTCGGAGGTAGTTTATTTATGGCGTAAACTATTGAGTCAGGGATATGGGTCCAAGAATCAGATTGCAATCTCGTTGATACAACTTCCTTCATCGGCATGGTCTTGGAGTCTCCATCTCGACAGAGATATGAAATTTTTTCTCTCTGAGGTGACATTTCTTCAAGTCCAATGTTTAACTTGCAATTTAAATTTGATCTCATAGAGTTTTCCAGGTAGTCTCAACAACATGTGATTGCATTTGTTGGGGGTTTGGTTTTTCTTTAGAGCATTATTTGGTTTAAAAGTGTGGGTAAGAGTGAGGATTCTTGCTCTACTTGGTATTATGGCACAATGATTCTATTATGGGAAAAGTGGGGGTGATGGTATTTATAAGGTACGTAAATTTTTGAGAAGAATGAACTCAATTGGAGGGGATGAGACAAGCAACCAAATACCTAAGTATTCATATGAAGATCTAAGAAAACAAGCCATAGGAGATAAAGGAAGTCGTGAAAGATCAAGCTTTGAAGTATGAAAAACTTGGCAATGATTCATAAATGCATTATTATGTCATATTGGGGTTAGTCAGAGAATCACAGTCCATTGCAAGTTATATGATATTGTCCATAGGTTCTACGAAAGAGAAGGTTGAAGAAGAAGAAACAATGCAGTAAACAACAATGGCTTTAGCAAACCAACCGAATTTCTAAGAGGGAATATGGTATGGAGCGTCAAGATGGTTATATGGATGAGGTCCATTCAAGGCATAAATCTAGTTGGTATGTTATCTCATGTTTTTCTTTTGTTTATACTTGCTTGGTTAATTTATTAGGCAATATAATTTCAAATATTTTAGGAAGGTCACATGCTTTAGTATTATGTTTTCTTATATGTTGTATTGTATATTCTACTTCAATTTGGAAGATAAAATTTTGGATTTTTTTTAAACTTTTATGTAATTTCAAGTTGTTTGGTTCCTCGCAACTTTTTTATCATACAAATTCTACCCATTACAATTAAACAAAAAGTGATAACATTTTGAAGAAGTGAAAATTATTTCAATATTATAAATAGGTTTTGGAGTATATTTTACATTAAAGTTTCAATTGACATTAGCTTAGAATGAAGAATATACATTTAATATATATATATATATATATATATAATTAAAATAAAAAGATAAAGAAATATAATAAAGAATTTATAAAGCGAATGAAGAATATACATTTAATATATATATATATATATATATATAATTAAAATAAAAAGATAAAGAAATATAATAAAGAATTTATAAATTTAAAAGTAAAAATTTACACACAATAAAATATTAAATAAATAATAAAATGTAATGATATAATTTCTAAATAGAAGGAAAATATAATAAAGAATTTTTAAATTGAAAGTTAGGTGACAAAAATTATAAATATATAATAAAATAATAAAATATAATGATAATTAAAAATTAATTAATAATAATAAACATATTAATCAAATTTTGATTTATTATTATTAGTCCATTATTTATTTTATCTTATTATACACTTATTATTATTATTATCAATTTTTTTATTTAGTTAATTATATATATATATATATATAATTTTAGTCTTTTTATAAAGAATGTTATTATGGAGAAGGTAAAAACATATATTTTTGTTGGAAAGCAAGGTTCTTTTTATTGTTGATAGGTTTTCCTTGGCTTTTCACACCCCATTCAATTTGTGGATTTAGCATGGTGCGGTGTACAAAAGGCCTTAATACCAAGGTAAACTAGTTGATTTCCAATAGGACATAGCAATGCTTGAACAAGACCAAATGTAACTAGCTAAATCTTTATGTTTAAACCTATAAATTCTTCATGGTGACTCTCTCTTTTGGAATTTCTACTTGAAACATCGAGAAAATTAAACAGTAACATAAATTAATCTCCCCAAAAATATGGCCGATGAATTGTGAAAATCTACATTCACAAATATTATTTCAAGATGTATAATAATAAGTATTGGACTCTTTATTATTATATTTGTTATTCATATTCTTTTTTTTTCCACGAACAAAAAAATGGAATAACAAAGTTACATTTTTCAAATGCTTTGGGAGCATTTTGGCCAAACCAGAAATAGTTATGCAAACTCTAAAAAATAAGTGTTGTATGATCACAATACTGCATCAAATATCAATTGATATGAATGTCCTATGTAATTTGCATGAGATTACACAAAATAGATAAAAATATCTCCCTAGGACCAAAAATGATAAGCAAGAAGGATAGTAAAAATCCAATAGCTCAAGGGCATAGACCATGCATATATATGAACTATAAAATAGTCCAAAGTACTAGCAGCCCAAACGAAGGACCATCCAATTCAGCTACAAAATAATTATAAAGGTATAACATTATGTAAAGGTGGGTGATAATAACCAACGACCTGCCCCTTGCGAATTTCCTCAATATGTCATTTCCCAACAACCATGTTAATACCAGCCTTTGACAATGAATCAACCTTAGAATTTATTTCTACTATAAGTGTGATTGAAAGACAAATAATTAAACATATGACAAACTCCACAAATTACCCCCAATAATGGAAGCAATAGAAAATTATGACAATTTTGTTAAGCACTCATTCATTTCACCATGATCATTGAATCCCCCATAACTTGTAGTATGGACACCCCTTTCTCACCCACTAACATTAAAAGTAACTTTAAATCCATTAACTCTACGAAGTTATTCGTACCATCCCTGAAACCAACTCTAAACTTTAAACAATAAACCCGATTTACAAAAAGAACACCATTTGCCCCACATCTTCAAGGTTCTCTCTGAGCAACACCATCAAAGAACACCCATGAACCCTCCATGTCCAGAGCTTCAACCATAATCTAGATAGCAGGTTTGAAATGCTTGTCTTGAGGAAAACAATTTAAAATGTCAATCCCCTAAGTTGCTCAATGTAGAGGGAGTATGTTCCTATCATCAAACAAGCTGGCATTCTTAGCCAATGAGATACCCCAGGAGATATTCAAGGGCATAACACTATAATCTTTGACCACATAATTTCCAAACCTTTTCCTAAGACCTTATTCCA
Organism: Larix kaempferi; assembly: GCA_027924585.1. Lineage (NCBI taxonomy): Eukaryota > Viridiplantae > Streptophyta > Pinopsida > Pinales > Pinaceae > Larix > Larix kaempferi. The sequence goes on along the minus strand of BSBM01000293.1, from coordinate 6,119,782 downwards.
CATAAATACCATACCATACATATTTTAACCCAATTAAAACTTCAATTCCAAGACAAACTTGCCTAGAATTAGAGCATTTCATTACTAAATGAAAAATAGTCTCGCCATAATGCTTATAGAGAGGACACCTTCGTGGCCCTGACCTATTTATTTTTTATAGATTATCCCACGTCGATACTGTATTATTTAGAAGCATCCACATAGAAAAAATGATTTTACAGGGCATATAAATTTCCAAAATCCCCTCCACTACCAAATCATCTCTCTTTGAACACCTCCTTCGCTTAAGGATAAATAGCATGCCCCTTGAGCATTAATACATGAAGGGATACTGGCCCAAATCAAGAAATCTTCTCTTAGATCCTTACATTGTTGGACTTCAATAGAGATATAAAGGAATGCATACGGGTGACTCTACCCCTTTAAAACCCATGATATTAGGTAATAACCATTCTTGTCCTTGGATATTTCTCATGAATGGATCAACAATTCAGTCAAGATGAAACAAACCTCTATCCCTTAATGATTAAATAATCAACTTAGGAAGCTTATAGTCCATATGAATTCCAACCCAAGGATCACCCCCAACCTTACCTTTGAACCATCCCCAACTATCCAAACCAAACCCTCACCAACCAAGGGGAAACCCAAGGCAATCACTTTCAACATTTTTTATATTTTTATAAGGTTGTTGAATCCAATCCTCAATGGAATTAGCAATAATGTAATTTTGATGAATAACTTGAACTCATAAAGCCTCCATATACTTTTGGATGCCAAATCTTTTGAAAATAGAAATATGTTTTATCCTCCACCCACCTAAGTGTTTTGGAGCATCTAATATTTGTCAATTTATTCATGGGAAGACCTTCTTTTCTGGGGTTATTGACTAAAGAAAGTAGTTGCTGATCATTCTTTTATTTTCTAAAATTCTTTTTGGTATTCATGAAAGGGTCATCTAGTAAATATGAATGGCCTCCAACACAACCTTGACAAGATCCAATCTATCACCCTTGGATAGCCAATAGTGGCACCATGTATAAATTATCTTTTCAAATTATTATGACAACGTTTATCATAATTGAGAAGGAGACATGGGTTAAGCAACTCATCACCCAAGTAATAAAATGAACACAAAATCCAAGACAAGTAAGCATCAATCTTAGATACATCTAATCAACTATATCATAATCATTTAAGAGATCAACCTTGAACACAACTACCTTTAAGTTCTTAGTTTTTATAAAGTGCATTCCTTCCCGAGCCACCATATGGCTTCATGGATTTGGCAACTTGCCAAGAAACCAAATTGTTCACCAAAAACATAACTTTACATCAGTGTTTTAAACCTTTTGATTATTACCTTTGCCACTATTTTATAAATGCAATTTCAAAGAGATATAGATCCAAAATCTTCAAAGGTTACAGGGTTATTTGTCTTTGGGATGAATGCAAGGAAAGATGTGTTGAAAGCTGCCAAAACCCTACATGAGGAACTCAACTCTCCCACCACCCTTAAGAGGTCCCCCTCTATTAACTCATAAAACCCTGAAAAAATTATATCGGCCACCTACCAATATGAAGCATTTGTCCTTTTGAAAATTGAACATTACTTCTTGAAGCTCATCCTTGGAGACCTCCTCCATTAATCTTTGATTATGTTCCTCATTTATGAAACTAGGGAAAATTTGAGAGATCCTAATCACACATGCAATTATTACTCTCTCCTTTTCTTTGAAAAGATTACCAGAATGATTCACCATCACTCTCATAATGTCTTCAAACTTCCTAGCCTCTGATCTGTCAGCCTTTGATATTTTCCAAATGGTGTAATATTCTTGTGATGATTGGCATATTGGAGGAAATTTTTAGAGTTCTCATCACCTTTAGACATCCAAACAACCCTACTCTCTAGACTCCAACTTACTCCCCTTTCATCCAAGAGATTCCTTATTTTTACTTCTAAAGCAACAATCTTAGCCTTAGAGCCTTCCAAAGTATAACCATGACCCTTAAAATCATACCAATCCTCCAATCTAACTTTGACCTCCTTCAAATCCTTTTATATTCAAGTTTTTTTTAATAAACCCATGTTATAGAAACCTATTTTATCCCTTTTAAATTTGATTCAAGTTGGATGGAAACAAACCAAGTTGAACAACCATCATAGGGACCAAACAATATTATTTTTGAAGGTTTGAATGTCAAATCTATAATATATGGTCGATAGGGTTCTGGTCGACTCAATTTGTGAGTCTAGTCGATGGATAAAAAGTAAAATTATGGGCATGTAATTGAAGTTATGTATGCAATAGAGTTATTTGAGTTACAAGTCACGGGTGACTCTATTTTGAAGTCGATTAAAATAGAGGGGATGAAACATGAGTCTTCTTAAAGGTAGGCGATCCCCTGTATGGTAAATTCAGTCGGTCCCTCACCGACCATGGTCAGTTGAGTCAAGTTAGTCGGGTCCATCGTAGTTGGTCACGACCAATATTATGTACAGTAGTCAGTCCCGACCATGATCAAGAAAACATATACCGAGCATCCATATTTTAAATTTGCAGGCATCCTCATGATAGAAAACATCAAGGACGACCACATTCAAACATAAGTTATTTTACATTGCACAGCAAACGTGCTTAACTCCAGATGATGACATAAAGAACACTTGAACCGATCGAACCCCTCGGTGCTAAAATGCAAATGCATCTCTTGGACTGTGATTGTAGAAGTTGAAGGCAGAAAAATGGTATGGAAAGACGAGCCAAAATACCTCTATGTTGAGCCATTGAAGATGAGTCCAACTAGCCAATGAAAGGGTGAGGCTTCACTAACTATTACCTGATTGAAGACAGATACTGAAGAATCACATATCTGGGTTGTTTCTGCATAGTTTCTCTCTTCGAGACGAAGAAGTGTTTTGTTGGTGGGGGAGATGTTGAGAGGACCCTTCGGGGCCTTAATGGTCATTGTTAACTCTTAACTAATGAACGGTTGGAAGTGGTACAACTGCTCCAACTGACTTCATATTGTATAAATATTACCATGGTGAATGAAAAAGGTGACTGAACGTTCGATCCAACACTTTCTTGATGGCTGTGTGTATGCTTATTATTCTCTCTGCTTGAATGTGATGTGAAAGCACAACTTTCAACACCAACTGCAAAAAATATTCATCTTCCAACCACTGATAATTATACTTGAAAGGGCTTGGTCGTCTCATCCCAATTGTTATCGTTTCTATAAGTACAAGACAATGATTTGAATCCCACTGGAATTGACCCATTGCCTCAATCTGAAAGCATAATCCAAGAAGGCCTCTGATACCAAGAATCTATCAATCCTTTTTGCAATCCTATGCTGACCCACTATTTTATTCTCCATGTAGGTTTTAACTTGTCATGTTCCACATCAACAAGACCTTCCTCCTCAATATTTCTCAAAAAGAACCCAGAGAAAGAATTTTCTTAAGCATTTGGGCCCTAGATCTCTACTCTTCCCAGTGAAAAGTTCAAATCTCCCCTCAAAATAACACTATCCTTCATCAAAAAATTATTTGAAAAGAAACTCTCCTATAACAAAACCTTGTCATTGTATGGACCATAAATATCTATAACCAACAACTCTCTTCCCAATTCCCAAGAGTAGAGCTCTAGCGGCCCCAAACCTATTCAGATTCACCTTTTCTCTTCAGATTTCCCCATTTCTCCCCACATAATTGATATTAGCACTCAAAGAAGGCCAACACTCTGAGTGCAAAAATTTATGTGGGGATGGAAAATAATTCAAAGGTCTTGAATTTTCTAGAAGATTACCTCTAAAAACCACAAAAACTCGAGGATATTAAAAATAAGTGTCAACATGATCATTTGGAGGGCTCACATCACCTTTATCAATGGAGTAGTGGAAACTATCAAAAGTTGAAGGAACCACTGAATTAAGAAGGAAGGTTAAAGAAACCAAACCATGAGGGTTACATGCCTAAAAAATATTAGACTTATGATTGCCCCCCATATTCCATCCAAAGTTGATGTCATGTCCTTCCCAACAACTATCCTCTCAAGGGTTTTTGACACCTCCCTCAAACCAACCTCCTTGTGAACCATGGGAGAGGTTTTCCAAACTCACATTTTCCTTATGAATGGCATAGAACAACCCACAAAAAGATGGACATACTTATGGCATTGATTAATTACACCTAAACGACACTCCCACCTAATCCAAGGTCTATTTATGTTCTCTAAACCCCTTCTATAGGACAATACTTTTTCCCAAGCCGTCACAAAGGTCCATATTGACCAAGATATGGGAAACCGTCATCAACCCTTTCCACATGAATGCCATATCTGCCTCCATAAAACACCCCAAGGCATTCCATATTGATTGAAAAATGCCAAGCAACTATAAATCAAGGGGATAAACCAGACATTTCGTATATATTAAAACAAAATATGATCTTTTGCTTATAATGTTAAAAAAAGGGCATCCACCTCTTCAACATGAGAGGGTTTGAGTCTCCCATATGAGAATCGACCAAGATTTTTGCTGAGTCCTCAACCGATCAAAATCTAGATGCAAGCCATCCTTTAGTCAAGACAAGGATGTCAATTCATAACCAAGCAAAGGGCTCCAAGATGAGGATACTCGCTCCTTTAAACACCTATCACTTGAACTACGACCAAGGAAATTCCCTACAAACATCATATCACCGAACTCCACAACTCCTTTCAATCTAACCTCCTCACCTAAAACAATCTTAATAGGCGAAGACCATTGTTTAACATCCCCCCCCCCCTTTTACTCCATGGCATCTCCACTGAACAATCAAAAGACACAAGAATGGAATTAATAACATGATCATAATAGCCATCTCTCATAAAATACGTGGGCTTACCACATAGATTTGGGAGCTTGATTAACTCGCCATTGAAACCATCCCCCAAAACCCTAGGCTCAACTCACAATATTTCATCACAAAGAACAACCCAATGTTTTTGGTGTTAAACATTGCAAGCCTAGAGGAAGTTAGGAGGGAAGATGAAGTAACATTTCTAAATCCAAGAAATCAATCTAAGCACATATTTTGCTAAAGTGTAAAAATCCTTATTGTCATTTTTTCCCTTCTAGGTCTGGCCACACGACATCACCCACTCTATTGTTCACAAGTACAAACAAGACCTTATGTGAGTCAAGTGAAGGATTGTTAGCTAATGTGCATTCCCCATCAATGGCGACAAACCCCATGTTGGCATCAAATCCCAAAGTTCTAGCGCCCTCCTGAATATTTACCATCGATCTAGAAACAACCCCATAATTCCTAGGAGACTTCGAGCCTCCACGAGCCAGGGGGGACCTCCAAATGCACACTCCTTCAAGGGGTCCTCCAAGAAATCCACTAGCTCCCATGAAGGACCCACAAATTCCTCCATCTTCAGAATCGAACCTCCCTCATTCAACTCTACTATTTTTTATTATTATTATACATAATTAAAAAATGAAGGTCATGTTTAGTTAGACGTCATAAGATTCGATTGTTCGTGGGATAAAGAACCTCCCCCATACATTGATTTGACCACTTAGTTTACAAAGGTGTAAGTCCAAGGGTAGCAACCTAAGTGGTAGCGAGGAGGGATTAAATCCCCCCCCTCCAATTCCATCTCTATTAAGGACACGTGGCTCGCTATGGCTTGGTTGGAAGAGCGGGTGCCTTTGCTGATAGAGATGCCCCTCGAGGTGTTAACGATTCAGATGTCTTGACCCTAGGTTGAGTCATGAGTTTTGTGTTAGATGTGGTTTGCATGTTGTTAGTGCCTAGCATCGGTTTATAGTGGCAAACAACTAGATTTGAACCCAAGTCTCACCCAAATAATCCAAGTTAGTTGTTGATTCCCCCCCAAAATATTACAAATATGCACATACTCGTGTTTTTATATAATTATTAAAATCGAGATTTTGAAGTGGTAGAAACTATTTCAAGATGTACAATAAAAATAATGGGATTCTTTATTATTATATTTACTATTCATTTTTTTTCAAAGTAAAAATCATTATATTTGATATTTCAGAAGTGAAATCAAAATATACATCTTTGAGTGTGAAAGTTGTTTTGTAAAGTATAGAAATGTCCTCAAACCTACCATGTAGTTACATATTATAGTGTTCCAAGTTTTAAAAGATTTATGACCAAAATTGTCCTTTGATTGTCGTTAACCATTGTGTTAAAGCCTCTCTCACTCCACTAAGAGCCACCACAAATGAAATTCCAAAAGCTTTAACATAATGTCTTACCATTGTGTAAACCTCCTTTCCAATATATCATTAACCATTTTCTAACACAAGAAACTCAATACCTCTAAGACAAAAGGGGGATAAGAATAATTATAGTAAAGGCCATTTCACCCTTGAATTTTTAATAGAGCAAAATAAATGATTGCAAATAAATAACATATTTTGAGAGAGACTATGTTTTTGTATTGAACTCTCTAAAAATGTGTGAAAAAGAGATCAAATCAATTTGGGATTTTACCTTCAGTGCTCTGTTCATAATAGGGTATGGGGCCAAATTTATGATTTTACACTTTTCATTACATTGATCTATCGTTAACTTGGAGTCCTCTAGCATCTAGAAGTTTCTTAATCTGACCTACAACAAATTTCAGTATAATTCATATTGATTTTTTTTTGCTTTGTTATTTGTACCAAGTCCAACACTATATTTGAGAGTGAAATAATGTTGATTATTTAGGAAAAGAAGTGCCCCAAGTCCACACAAACTTGGAGTTCCTTAACAAGCATCATTAAAGAATCCCCAAGCTTTTGTGTGATGGATGATGGGTTCCTTGAGAATCCTAGCTACCTTCAACTTAGGTTCTCTGTATGAGAGCTTGATTTTGTGGGACACAAAACTAGAAGCCATGATACTCCCTTGAAAAAATATTTTGTTTATGCAAATCCATAATCCCCATAGTACATAACAAGGTAGTGCTTTATGAGCTTTAACCAAGGGGCTTGCCATCTAAAATTCAAAACATTTTAGAAGAGAGTTCCTACTCCACTTATTTGAACCACCTACCATTTGAAGAACTTCATTCCAAAATAATTCGGGGAAGGAACAAGAAACAAAAAGATGATCAACATATTCACCTTCTACCTTGTAAAGGATGTAATGATTAGGTCCATTCCAATTAATTTTTTGACCATTGTCCCAAGTAAGAACATTGTTGGACAATGTGAGCTGAGTGAAAATCCCAACTTTGAGTGGACATGCTGGCTTCCAAATCATCCACCACCACCAGAGCCTATCTCTAGTTAGATTTTGAACTATCGTGACTTCATATACTAATTTAGCAGTAAGAGTTCTTGTAGTTTTGTTCTAGGTCCATTTAAGTGAATAAAATTACAATTAGAAAAAATGAACACACTTCAAAATCTTGAGAGAATATATATAGTTTTCCAAGGAACAACCTCGCAGAAAACTTTCCGATTACTTCCCCATAATTCATGGATGGTAAACATGGTAAACCTTCGACCTTGATTACGAGGCCTAACCCAAGAAGATTAAGATAGTTGAACTCATGACTTCCACAACTTTGAGGAAGACATCTCATGTTTTGTTCATGATCACAATAATTAAAATCTTGTGTATATGTATATATAGTAATACTCCATCCAACAACCATATATATGTATATATATATATATATGGTAATACTAATAATCGCTAAACTTTAATAACTTTAACATAAGGGTGAGACTTCTGCCTTATCCATGAAGCGAATAAACAAGAAATCTATTTAATGGAGAGTATTTTTAAATATCCAAAAACTTATATATTATTTTTTAAAATTACTCTACATGTGTAATATGAATATGAATCTTATTGAAACAATCAATAAGACTTGGTATGTAGATGCTTTTCCACGTCAGCAAAACATTGATGACCAACATGGACGCTTTTTAATGCCAACTCAATCTTGGAACATAAGGGCCATCACCTAAGATTACCTAATGTTATTGACTTAAGATCGTCTCAGATAGATGAAAAGCCGGAAGCAAGGCCAGAAAAACCGGATACAATCGGTAAGTAATGGTCTAGGCGAGGGGCCAACAGAGCGAAACCGAAGCCCGAGGGAAGAAGAGGAGGAAAAGGTCTGCAGCAGGTGCTTTGTAGTTGGAAGATCGATCGATGCTGGCTCTGGCGTCGCGGATTGGGAGATCTCAAACCCTGCTCCTATTATAAAACACCTGTAAGCCCTCTTATATTCCACCGGAGCAGTTTTACAGTCTCTTCTATCTTCAGTTGGACGAGGGTTCGAATCTTTAGCAGTCATTTTGGAGACCCGCGGGATTGGAACTCTGGTCTGTGGAGAATGAGGGGTTGGGACAGGGTGAGGCCGTCCCGCTTAGGGCGCGTAAGACTGGACAAGGCGCTCATTGCAGAAGAAGACGAAGGAGATGGACATGGAGAAAGAGGCAGGGAGCCCATGCATCGTATCCGTGTCCATCAGAGCGTGCGGCTCGGTCATGTGCATCCTCAGCATCCTGGCCACCGGACAATCTATTGCAACGACCGCGATGCGAACCAGCTCTCCAAATTTCAGGTAGGATTATCATTCATCAATTCAAATAAATAAACTCTTTGTTTTATTTTCTTAGAATTATGCCATCTGAGGATTTGTTAGGACAAGATTTGAAGTGACTCTGCAACGCATCTTGCATAGCTTGCAATTAACCGCAGAATTTTGACGTATCTCCCGATCTACTTTGTAAGATTTTAAATTTGACATATTTTGCAATTAAGAATTTTCTTTTAATTGCTCTGCAGTGCCTTTTAACTAGTCTGACATGATTCATCTGCGTAACTTAAGTGAAATCTGCGATCATTGATTTCTGATTTGGTGAAAATTTGCATGAATTATATAATTCAACTACAACCTGCTATTACTCATCATCAGCGCTTTGACCAAGAATGCCCTAGACATAAATGTTTGTCAAAACGTACATCGATTGACCGAGTGCCAAATTTGGCGTTTAAATATTTATGAAAACCATTTAAATGAAACAGAGATTTGGATGTTAAGCAACTGAAAGAGCTGCAGAAACAAACTCGAAGGAGAGTTTCTTTCTTAAACACCTTTAAACAAACAAACTAGAAAGAGAGAGAGATTTCAAAATCGACGAAACTACACACATGGAGAGAGAGATTTCAAAATCTACGAAACTACAAGCATGGCGTATCCGACTTTTTATCATCCCGTTTTTGTTACTGTTTAGAGAAATTAGAAGTATCTTAGAATAAACTAACCAGAGAAGCAAGTGATTTTAACTCAAAACCTATCTCTTTCTATAAATTTTCAATTCAGAAAATCTTGATAAATGCCACAAGAAATGGATCTGAAATGGCCTGAAAATTCTTAGGCTATTTCGTACAGTCTTGAAATGAGATGGATGCTGGTTTCTGTTTCATACTGTTTCTTGTTAGGTCTCTTGCAGAAACAGTACTGGCCCGTACCATTTCTAGTAACATAAATCTGCCCTACAACAATAACCTGTTATCCTAGTGGCAAAAATACAGAAAGAGGGGGTAGCATTGTGCTTGAAACCGAAAAATTTACAGAAGTCAGGTGGAGGGAACTGGAGCTTCAACAATCTTTCAAATCTTATAATCACTGGACTTGTCCATGGGTTGATATTGTCCTTGACATGTTTGAAGTCCAGCCCTATATCTTCAATTCTGGTCTTAATCATGCATTGTTCTCTTTGCTGTTATGGACTTCCTCTGAAACTCTTTCAAAGCCCAATTGAAGGGATTCAAACTGCTTCTGAAGCACTCTGAAGCCGCAGCTGTGAAGGTTGATTTGATTTTTGAGGCTTTGAATTTTATCCTTGAAACTAGTATTTGCAGGCTGGATGCCCATGACTTTAGTGGTCAAGACAGATAGAAGGCAAGTTTGGAAGACAAACAAGAATGAGAAGGAAATTTTGTGTAATGGCTGCATATTTCAAAGGAAAATGTTGACCACTGATATTCAAGATGGAAGTACTTTGATGGTGGAGCTCACAAGTGTTTGGATTTGTGGCGTTTTGAAGAAGATATCTGAAACTATATGTTTACAAAATTTATGCTTAGATAAGCATCATAGAGGAAGATCCAGTTAGTTGAAAATTATGAAAGGGCAATATTATTTCACTGGAAGATGCCCATGACTTTAGTGGTCAAGACAGATAGAAGGCAAGATTGGAAGACAAACAAGAACGAGAAGGACATTTTGTGTAATGGCTGCATTTTTCAAAGGAAAATGTCGACCACTGATATTCAAGATGGAAGTACTTTGATGGTGGAGCTCACAAGTGTTTGGATTTGAGGCGTTTTGAAGAAGATATCTGAAACTATATGCTTACAAAATTTATGCTTGGATTGGCATCATAGAGGAAGATCCAATTAGTTGGAAATTATGAAAGAGTAATATTATTTCACTGGAAGATAAGATCCCAAAGAATATATATGCTATATCTGGGAGAACTTTTATTCCAATGGTAAATTAAAGTAGTTCTTGGATGAATTTGAGAGTATTTTTTTGACATGGATGCACAAAGAAACTCCAAGAAGAGTAAGAGGAACACCTTGGAAAAGAAAACGAGGAAATTGTGAATCAAAATTAAGAGAAGTGGAAGAAGTTGAAAATAAATTGAGAAATCAACATATCTAAGTTTTTTATCCTCAATCAAACATTTGTTAAGGAAGTTAAGAGCTTAAGAGAAGGAACGGTGGGCAAATTAAAGAAGAACAAGGATGAATCAAAAGAGGAACTTGCAAAGAGAGATGAGAATATGACCAAGTTGTCTAATCATAATCAAACCTTTCTTAAAGAGGTTAAGAGATTAAGCAGAAGGAAAAAATATGTCAACATGAGGTAGAAACAAAGATCATAGATGAAGTGACAACCAAGATAATTAAAAGAGTGGTTTGTAAGAAGTTTGAAGCAAGATTAGATAGAGTTGACATTAAATCAGGAATGCAAACAAGGATTAACGGATGAAAGCAATGGGTATAAAGTGTTGCTTGTCAACTTCATAATGAAAAGGAAAACATGATAGAAAAGGCCACAACAAAAGCTAGAGGATGTGAACTTCAACTAGAGAAAGTTGAAATTAAAATAGAGAATCAGAAATGTTGACAAAAATATGAATAAAGCTGATGGTCTTATGAATGAAATAGAGAACCAAAATAAAATTTTGGAAAAATTCACCCAAAAGTAAGTACTAATGAAGAATAAAAGCACAAAAGATAGATCTTGGTGAAAGGGAAGATTGAAACCAAGTATGAAGGTAGAGAGATTAAGACTAAGTCAACTAAAGTCCCACTGTATTGACATACTCATTATCATGGAAGTCTTCAATCAAGACAATAGGACAAACAATTGGATGGATAATCAAACATGCCAACAATTGAGCACAGATTGAATTGTGCAACATTAGACTATCAAAGATTGACACTAGTAAGTGTTGGATACGGATGGATGGATAATCAACATGGCAACAATGAACACAAATATGAGGAAATCTTATTACTTGGTATTGTTTAATGCTTTGAGGATGAAGCTTCCAAGTAGTGGGGGCATGTTGTGCCCCTACCACAACATAGAGCATGGATATCAAATTAATCTCAACTTCATTTGGTTTCGTGGGCCTTTAGGGGTTAATGTAGCCGTATAAATCAATATTAGTGGTTTATTAAGGTCACTTCATGTGGTGAGCCATTTGCTAGGCACCCAAAGCCCTAAGTTGACTAAAATCCCACTGTATCGACATACTCACTATCATGAAAGTATTCAATCAAGACAATAGGACAAGTAATTGGATGGATAATCAAACATGCCAACAATTGGGCACAATTTGAATTGTGCAACATTAGACTATCAAAGGTTGACACCAATAAGCGTTGGATACAAATGGGTGGATAATTGACATGGCAACAATTGAACACAAACATGAGGAAAATCTTATTACTTGGTATTGTTTAATGCTTTGATGATGAAGCTTCCAAGGAGTGAGGGCATGTTGTGCCCCTACCACAAGATAGAGCATGAATATCATATAAATGCCAACTTCATTTGGTTTTGTGGGTCTTTAGGGGTTAATGTAGCCATACAAATCAATATTAGTGGTTATTAAGGACACTTTATGTGGCGAGCCATTTGTTAGGTACCCAAGGGCCTATCTTATGTTTGTTATATTATTTGTTTGTAGGTCTCATTGACCATGGATGAGGATTAGGTGTAAATTTATTGCTATCATCAAAGGATTTTCTCCAAAATGGATAATTATATTTATGAATCCATGATATTTTATGTAAAAGGCATTATACCTTCTATTTGGGTGGCAAAGTGCCCACATTTATCTTTTTACAAGAGGTGGTGTGCGATCCATCACTTGGATGTAGTGTGCTTCGTCTTATCTTTTTGTAATTTTTTCAAGGAAAACCTCTAGGGAAACCCATGGGATGCTTCCCACATTTGTGGATGGCATCCCTAGTAAATCCATTGGCATAGACTAGTACACCTAATTCAAGGGGATTTGAACCGAATGCCTAACAACATGGAACTAGCCAAATGCCCAACAATAATAGCAACAACTAGTTGAGATAATCAATTTTGCTATCTTATCTTCTAGTATTATGACATTGGTGGAAAAATTTAGTCTAGATTTTTAAATCTAGGATCAAAAAAATGTGTTGAAGTTATCCTTGGAAAAAATCTAATATTGATGAAGGCAAAGTGTGATACGATATGCTCAAGCAATGCAGATGTAATGAGAAAGAATGCTAAACTTCACAAAAAGACAATCCAGGGACAAATTTGTAGCTAAGTTACCGGAAACGCCCAAGCAGCCTTGGTGAAACGCCATTCCCTGTTTCGGATCCTTGTACGGAGGGGATACGGCCTTGAAACGTCACCGATATGCATCACATTGGTATGGATACTTTTGCAAGGTTTTGGATACGTTTCAACCTAGAGGTGATACGTTTCAGGGAAATGGTAATATTAAATTCTTAAAGTAAAAGTGACATTCTCCTTATATTTCATTTTCTATCCTTTTACTTAAATATTTAACACTACCATTAATTGTTTCAGGATGTTCGAGAGTGGTTCCAACCTCATCGGACTTCATATGCAAAAAGTAGAATTTTTAATTCCATTCAAATTCAACAGACTTAATAGTTTTTAGGGTTTTAGGATTGCAACGTTGCCACTGGATTCTATCATATATGAGGGTATGGGATTGGCATTCAATCAAGCACATCAACCCCTCTATGTACCTTGATGTTGGTGGTGCTGATTGTTGAACTCCTCTATCTTGGATGGACTTGGACCCACTTCATAGCCAGAGGATGTGAACAGTAGTGCTGGACAAGTGCCTTCAAGCCCAGGGGAATCAAGCCAGGCTCGGGATCCCTATTTTTGATCTACTTTTGTTGAGGACATAGATGATGATTCTAACTCTGAGCATTAGGATTCAAATGATATTAGTTAAAAGTTTTCATAGTATCATGTGACATGCATGATTAATGATATTCGATAGTAGTGTCAGATGATGATGATCATGTACAATGATAATATTTATGATGATGACAATATATATATATATATATATATGCGTTTCCCTGCCGTATCGTATCTGGCTTTTTTGAAAATTTGCCGTATCCGTATCCCCCCCTAGTATTCATATCCGTTTTCGTATCCGCTTCAGTGCAACTTAGATTTGTAGATGTCATGGCAATGATTTTATATGTAAGATTTTGTTATTGTTTAAGGTAGTACGCACAGGGATTTGAACTTGTGACCTTCCATTTACAACTTCTCATCTCAATTACTCATTACCAATTGCTCTACCCCCGTGGGCTATATGTAAGATTTTGTTATTAGTTGACACATGTAATGGCTATTTACTTACGTTTCACTGTGGATGCTTGATATCCATAAAACAATCACTCAAGTTGATAACATTAAGTACAATAGAAATGCTAATAAACAATTCTTCAATCATAACATGTATGGATAAGTTGTACATGCTTTGTTATAAGGCGCATAATATGTTAAGGGGGATGATTGTAGTAGGGCTATTTAATGTTGAAAAAGTACCAAGGAAATGTTGTTCACCTTGTGATGCCTTTGGGTGGACAAAAACATTAAAAAGTGGTCTCCAATACTTTATAAAGTGTGATGTACTTTATTTTATAAAGTCACTGTATAAAGTGAGTTTGAGGTTATAATTTTAATTTGACTTTATGAGACTAAGTGAAGATTCAATTAAAAGGGTCACTTATGTAAGTGAATGAAAAAGTGTTTTTCATCTAATTAATAAGACATTAATGAGCAATTAATGTGGGTCCTAGATCTCATTAATTCAAGATTAAATCCTAACCATGGATTTGGTGGGTGGTGGTTACCTCAAACAAAACTAGAGGAAAGACATCAAACCTAATTTTGTTCACATTTCAAATGAGATTTTTGGAGGAGAAGGAGAGCAAGAGAAAAGAGGAGAAGAAGACTAGGGTTTGAAGAGAATTCGACCTAGAGAGAGAGAGCAAATATTTTGCACAGAAATCGATGAAGCTTGAGATGGGCATGATTTCCAAGGAGATGGCACGAATTTCTAGAAGACTGTAAAGCAAATGTTAAAGCACAGATTTTGAGGAGCAAGTGCACAGTTTTTGAGGCAGTCGTACTGCATTAATTATAGTCCATACAGGCACAGAATTTGAGGCAGCAAGTACATCAATTTTGCAGTCCGTACAGTCATAGAATTCCAGGTACAGTAATTTTGTAGATCGGATAGGCATAGAAATTGAGGTAAAATGCAGCACCAAAATCGTATAGTATTTTTGTAGATCGGACAGGCATAGAAATTGAGGTAAAATGCAGCACCAAAATCGAGGAGAACAACTTGCACATTTGAGTCCATACAGTTCTTCAGGCACAAAAATTGAGGCAGCCGTACAACAGTTTGTCAGTGAGAAGTTGGCACAAATTTCAAGACAGAAAAAGGGAGATAAGTACTGTTGTTATAAATTTGTAATCTCTGAAAGAATAAAATTCCTCTCTCCTATCAGGTTTTCCCTTTGGGGTTTTTCCTAAGCCAATTTGGCTAAAAAATTCCGAGTCTTAAATTTGTGGTTTGGATGCCATTTAATTTTATGAGTTTTAAAGACAGACAATTTACATGTGTTTCAAGAAAGATTGAATTTTCATACATGTGAATCTAATTTTTCAGCTATGGGGTATGGGCATTAAACTTCATGTGAAAACCAAAACTTGAAGCCGGGTTGGGAATACAAAATTTTCATGGTATCAGAGCTGAAGTAAAGGGAATAAAATAAACTACTCAGAAAAATTTCACAGTTGGGAAAGAAGGGAGAACAAGTATTTTGAGAGGAAAATAAGTTCTTGAACAGGTTGTGGTTATGGCCACTGGACTTAGACTTGAGGATAGAATAGTGTTGATACTGGAGGAAAATGAACTATGGGAAATAGTGAAGAGTACCATAGCTAATCCAGTCATAGTACCTATCGATGCTACAGATAGGGTTGCTTTTCTTAAGAAGGATGTAAAAGCGAGAAGGATCATACTTAATGCCATGAAGGATCATGTGATCCCACATATTTCAGCAAAATCCCATGCTTTTCAGATGTGGACTGCTTTAACAAATCTTCACCAAAGTTCGAATGAAAACAGGAAGATGGTGTTGAGAGAAAAGTGTAAATATTTGATTCAGAGATCACTACTCCCTATGAATCGCCCAGAGATTTCAAGCAGTTTGAGTCTCGATATCAATACATGCTCATATAAATATAAACTCAACAACTAGATCTGCATTTACCAAATTGAAACATATGCAATCACACATAAACAATAGATATACCCTTGAAACCCCAATCGGGGAAAACCAACAAATTGTGGGGCTATCTTCTCTCTCGAGCCCAGAGCATATATATAAATGGACAAGTACAATACAGGATTACCTCAGCAGGTAACTCAATCCCTGAATCGGACATACTCTAGATCTACATGCATCAGCATGCACTGGAAGAGTAAGCCCTAATTGGAAAACTGGATCTGAGTGTCTCTGCAGGTGCCTCTGACTGATCTGCCTCTCTGTATCACACTGCTTTGATCTGCTCTCTCTGAAGACAGCCCTCTGAAGAGCTCGACCTCCACTGCATGCAGAAGTGCGCCCTCCCCTCTGGATGTTTGATGCTCATACCGGATCGGATTTCAACAGATCTGAGCTCTGATCGTCCCTAACCTTCCTCAAATGTCGAGGCAAGGCTATCCAGGAAGACTCAGACTCTGAATCAGTCAATCCAACACCAAACGAGCTCTTCCCTCCTTGGGAAATGCGCCCTCCTCCAAGGGAACACCTCCTCCTCTAAACTGAGCAGAATGCTCTCAGATGGACTCTCTCAGTCCACAGGCTTGGGTGCCTAGTGACTCTGAAGCTGAAGGTCACTGATCCAGCTCAGATCTGACCGTCCTAGCTCCTGCAACAACTCCTCTCTCTCTCAGAAAGTCGCCCTGCATGCACAACTGCGCCCTCCTCACTCCAACACTATCACTCTCCGACAATGCAATTGAGTAACCTCAACTGGGGACCCCCTGCATCTATAAATAATCTCATTGATGAATTAGGTTTGCCAAAACCCTAATTCTCGGTGCATGCAAAAGTCACTACTGATCGTTGACAGGTCATGCAAAACTCATGCATGCAAAGGTCAAGTCACCCCGAAAGTTTCACATGCAACCCCCACTGGACTCATGCCACTGAGTAGAGTGTATCTCACCCTCTACTCCATTCTGATGCCTATAGTATTGATGTACCTCCATGGAAGGCATCTGAATCATGGAGGACATCCTGAAGTTACCACACTCTAACACTCCCTCTTAACAAGGGAAGTCCTACCACTGATGCCTGTATCCATCAAGTCCCCTGCAGCTGATACTGTTCTAACTGATCTGCCTGTCACTGCTCTATGAACTGAAGAACTCCGATCAATATCCATAAGTGTGGCTTCAGAAGAAGCCCCCCGATCAACCACTGTTGACTCTGTCACTGCACTCTGACTCAGACTCCCTCTGAGTCTTTGTTGCTGTAACCAGTCCTGAAGACTACTGTCAAGAGGATCTATTGCTCTGTAGATCATCTGTCTATGACCATGAGTTGACTCAGCTTTGTAAGTCAACTCCCTCTGTCTCTGAACTGACTCAACTCTCTCCTGAGCCAAGTCTATCTCAACCATCTTTATATCAACTCAATCTCTGACTGGTGCCTGCATGAGCAGCATGCTCATCCATCTGATATGAGCCCAAGGGCTCAATCACCTGAGACTCATCACTGTCAAGAGCATCTCGCTCATCCATCTGAACTCCAGAATCACTACCCTGATCCTCACCATGGTGAGCATCTCGCCCACCCATCTGCTGAACAGACTGACTCCTCCTGGCCTCATCTCTCTTATGAGCATCCCGCTCATCCTCCTCCTCTGTATCTGAAGAGGACGTACTCAACCATCCTGATGTGCCCAAAGTAGGCTGTCCATGAACCAAATATTCACCATCGATCTTGTGACCCAATAAGACTGGGTCTACTCCTCTAGGATAGGTGAAGAACTGATCTTGCTGAAACACTACTGAGTAGCCTATAGCTGCTAAAGCTGCCATTGAGAGGACACTCCCTCTCAGTCCTGGAACAAAGAGCACTCCCGAAACCTCCAGGAGCTCCCCACGATCAAGCAGAAATCTCACTGTGCCCACTCCAGTAACCAAATGGTCAACCCCATGCACATCTCGAGCCAACTGCAAGGGTGTATGCTCTAGGATCAGGAATGCATCTCGCACTCCTGTCATGTGACTATTGAGAGTGCTGTCCACTCTCCACCTCTAATCAACCTGAGCCTCTGGTAGGCTACTATCATGCCTTGACTGAATTGAGGCTAATGAGAACTCCTTCTCAAACCGAGAAGTAAACTCATCAACCTCCTCCGCTGCTGCCACCGGCTCGTCCTTGCCTGCTTCCCCTTCTTCTTATGTGGACACTGTCCCGCATAATGTCCATAATCGTTGCAGGCGAAGCATTTGATCTTGCTCAAATCCTTCTTCTATCTGCCTCTCTATTTTTCGCCTGCTGCGAGAGCCACATCCTCCTCAGGAGTAGTAGAAGCTGAACCCTGTATGTATCCTCTCCGGATCTCCTCCTGTGTGAAATCATCCCACAGACGATCCCACTTGGGAAGGTTCTCTCGAGCTATGATAGACTGAACGAACACTGCCCATGGCACAGTCACGCCATTCAAGGCTTGTCGAACCAACTCACTATCCTCTACCTTCTCACCAACTGCTCCCAACTCATCTCTCACTTGAGTTATCTTGGTGAGATAGGTCATCATGCTCTCATCCTTTCGCATCTTGATGCTTCTCAGCTTCTCCCTGAGAACCATCTTCCTATTTGCATTGGAGCTCTGGTACAGACTAGTCAATGCATCCCACATCTCAAACACATTAACCTTGGTAGAGACATGTGGGATGATATGATCCTTGATCGCATTAAGAAGGATCCTCTGAGCCTTCACATTTTTCTTATCATACACTGCTTTGGCAGTGGCATCAGACGGAACTGTAACGGGATTTGTTGTTGTGTTGTTCACAACATCCCATAGCTCACTCTCTTTCAGCAAGAGAGTAATATGTGCCCTCCATGCACTATAGTTGGAGGCACCATCCAATCGGTCCTCCACCCTCAAACTGGTAGCCATACTCTCACAACTGAAAAACTATAACCCACAGTGAACAAGAGTCTCTCCTAATCACAGATCTGGTAGATCTATCATAGATCTAACCACTGAACCCACTGATCCGATAAATCTGACCTCTACAACCTCAGATCTGAACTGTGCTGCTCAGATCTGGTAGATCTGGTCTCTATCTCCATAGATCTACTAGATCTATCTCAGATCTAGTCACCAACACCACAGATCTATGTGTGACTGCCCACTCTGACCCTCAACAGGGCTCTGATACCATGTAAATATTTGATTTAGAGATCACTACTCTCTCTGAATCACCGAGAGATCTCAAGCAGTTTGAGTCTCGATATCAATACATGCTCATATAAATATAAACTCAACAACTAGATCTGCATTTACCAAACTGAAACATATGCAATCACACATAAACAATAGATATACCCTGGAAACCCTAACCGGGGAAAACCAACAAACTGTGGGGCTATCTTCTCTCTCGAGCCCAGAGCATATATATAAATGGACAAGTACAATACAGGATTACCTCAGCAGGTAACTCAATCCCTGAACCGGACAGACTCTAGATCCGCATGCATCAACTGAGGAAGAACTGGCATTCCTGGCACGTCTTTACGTAGTTGTGGACATCTCTGAACAGCGTGGGCCAGTAGTAACTTGCCCTCATGATCTTGGCTGTAGTCGCTCTAGGGGCATAATGGCCACCACATAGCCCAGAATGCATTTCTCTAATGATTACTTGTGATTTATCAGGTTTCTCCACCCAAGACCGTTCTCAGTTAGGACAAACTTTGAGGCCTTCAATCTGAGAGCCCTCCTTTGGTGATCAACTAGGTGATCAGGGCAAGTTAGGTACCTTAAGTAGAAAATTACATCCCGATACCATTCGTGGTCCTCCAGCTCATTAATGATCATCCCATCATCCCTGCTCTCGCTTACCTGATTAACCTGGGCCCCATTCTCTTTCTTGGTTAAGAGTTGGCCTAATCCTTGTCCTTTCACAATCTTGATTGGCTTGATTTCCAAGTCATACTCCTGGATCATAGAGATCCAGTTTCCCCTTGCACCGATTCCATCGGTCTGAGACAAAACATCTTTCACGGCTTGGTAGGGTACATAAGCTTTAATTTTGGAAAAGCCCACATAAGTTCGAAAATGTTTGAGAGCCTTGACCAAAGCGTAGGCTTGTTTCTCAGTGGTAGTGTAGTTGAGTTCCGCATCCCTGAGGTTTTTGCTCATGAAGGCAATGGGTTGTTCGTGATTATCCTCATTCTTTTGCAACAGGACCCCCGTGATAGTGTCCTCAGAGGCATACAAATAGATCAGGAAGTCCTTGTTGTAGTCAGGGCAGATTAGGATCGGGGAAGGAGATATGGCCTTCTTTAACTTATTGAACGATATTTTGCACTTTTTTTCCCACATGAACTTAGCATCCTTCTTCAACAGGGCGTTTAAGGGATTTGCCAGCTCGGCGAGGTTGGGGATGAATCTTCTTACAAAGTTAATCTTCCCAAAGAAGGACCTGAGCGAGGTGACATTGTGAGGAGGTGGGATCTCTTCGATGGCACGGATTCTTTCTGGGTCAATCCTAATTCCCTCCTTGGACATGATGTGTCCCAATAACTTTCCTTCATCAATCCCGAAGTTTGACTTTCTTGGGTTAAGGGATATCCCAAACTTTCTACACCTGTCGAAGACTTTTCTCAAATGGTCCACATGATCGACCCTTTCCTTGGAGAATACAGTCAAGTCATCTTGGTAGAAGGTGATGATCTTCCCAATCAGGTCACTAAAAGCTTGGTCCATAGCCCTTTGGAAAGTGGATCCAACATTTAACAACCCAAAAGGCATGCGGATGTACTCATATGTTCCCCATGGGGTGGTGAACATAGTTTTCCCCCTATCTTCCTTTTTGTTCTGAACTTGGTTGTATCTTGAGAAACTATCTAACATGGACAGCATACCTACCCCGGTGACACTTTGCAACAGGTTTTCCATGGTGGGTAGAGGGTAGTTATCCTTGAGGCAGGCTCGATTCAGATTCCTGAAATCAATGCAAATCCTGATTTCACCATTTTTCTTCCTCACTATCCCAGGGTTGGACACCCAAGTGGTGTGCCGTACAGGTCTAATGATTCCTGCTGCGAGCATTTTGTCAATTTCCTTCTTGATCAAAGGGGCCAGTTTCGGGTTGACATTTCTTAACTTTTGCCTGTATGGTTTGGTCCCCTCTACTAATGGGATAGTATGTTCGATGACTGATTTATTGTAAGTTTTTAAATCATCATATGTTTAGGAGAAAATGTCTTTGTATCTGCAAATCAACTCTATGATTCGCCTGCGTTCCTCCTTGGATGCATTCTTCCCAATCCTTATCATTTTGGGGGAAACTGAAGAGAATATATTCACCTCAATCACTTCATCAATAGGCTGAGCTCTCCCACCCCTATACTCGTCATGTTTGTTGAAATTCTTTTCGAGTGGCAGGGATAGATCCAATAGGTGGGCGCTACATAATGATTGTCTCGATGACTGGTCCTCTAGAGTGATCATTGGATCAAGGGCATTTTCTACTCCTTGTAGAAAATGCACTATGTGGGCATCATCCTGGAAAACCTGCCAATAGTCCTGGTTATCGGGCACAGAGGGCCTAAACAGGACCTTGACGTTACACTTTCGCTCATTCAAAGCATCCGGGACTTCAAGGGTACTGGCGGCCACAACTAGTGCGTTTGCCAGCGGATTATTTTCTCGAGGGACAACCTTAATTGAGAAAGCGTCAAATAGCTCAATCGTGTCCCACACGACATTTCTGTAGGTGTGCAATATATCATTCTTAGCAGCAAATTGGTTTCTAACTTGAGAGACTATGAGATCAGAATCACCCACAACACTCAAGCACTTAATCTTGCGGTCCCTGGCGATTTCGAGTTCGAGGAGAAGGGCCTCATATTCCGCCACATTGTTAGTGCAATCAAACTCTAAGCGGAATGAGTATATGGTTTCTTCACCAAAGGGTGAAGTTATGGCCACCCCGGCACCCGCACCATGCCTAGAGCGAGCTCCATCGAAATGCATCTTCCAGACCTCACTAGGCTGGAAAGGGTGCAGCCTAATGTCTTCCCAGTAGTTCACTAACACCATAAAGTTTCCGACCTTAGCCGTGGGGCAGATTGCTTCTTCATAAAGGTAATCAGGGGTCTCCACATGTTCTTTCATCGGAGGTTCGTTAAGTAAGGTGATGTCTTTGCCTGGCCCCCTCGGGATGGTTGCATACGTGAGGTCCATTTGGATGTGTCCACCCAACTTAGCAGCCCATTCTCTGGATAGGAGCATGCCCCAGGCATCTGGGACGTTGAGGACGAGAACATCCATGGACATCCCGATGTCGGGGCATGCAACTAATTTCATATGGAGGTTTTCAATAACTCCTACTGCTTTTATCTGTCGGGAGTCCATCCCACACGCATTCCTAAAAGTCCTGGAAGGGGTTAGCTCGAGTTGTTCCATGACACGCAGCGGCATGATGTTGACCTCAGTTCCCGAATCAAGCATACAATTGTGGAGTATAAGTTGGTTTACCTCGAGGGCAACGTAAAATGGAGGGCACCCCTCAGAGTTACCGGATACACTATGGATGTTTATTGGAGGGTCAGGCGCAATCTCGATTGGTTTCTCAGGAGGGGTTCCCTTTGGTTGTATCCCCCAGAAGGTACGAGCTCTATCATGCATCTCGGGAATCCTCAAAATTTCACTTAGGGGTATGGGCATGCTGAGTTTGGACAGAAAGTTTCCTATGTCGCATTGAAAGGCATGCTGTTTCAGTTTGTTAGTCGTGGGGGATCTTATGCCGAGGAATTCCATGATCTGAGCTTTGATGACTGGGACTTTGACCAACTCCTTAAAAGGGACGTGAATCAAAGAGTTGGACAGCTTGCCTGAAATGTTCACTTTAATGGGATCAAGGCTGTGGGACTCCCTACTAGAGGTCCCCTCGGGACACTTGACCTCCCTCTTCCACCTGTTAGCTCGCGAAGGAGTGGCTTCTTCTTCAGGTTTTGGGCTAGACATGGTCGTACCTTTAGGTACACATGTTTCTTTTGTTTGAGGATCGTTCCTCCCTCTAGTCATAATCCTAGGGTTTGGTTTCGGTATTATTTGCCCCTTTGGGCTAGGTTTATCCATTCCTTGGGATCTCTCAGGATTAGGACTAGGTTGAGGGTTGTTCCCTTTTCGGCTCTCGGGATTAACTTTGGTATGACCAAGGTCAGATGGGCCATTTCTTTTCTTAGCCGATTGGCCCCGGGTAAGGACCTAGGCGGACGCGGCGGAACAATTATAAGCTTCCTCGTAAATATGTCGGATATGTTGGTCCTCGTTCATCTTGTTGTTTTAGCAGGAGCGTGACATTGGTGACCAGTTCAACTAAGTGAGATAGCACTTTCATGGTCATTCCGCACGCCATTGTATCCTTTTCGGGAGTAGGCATACTCACGGGCGCAGGGAAAAGTTTTCAAAATCTTCCTCCGACGTGAGTGATAGGTGTACTATGCAATATGTCAGAACGACCTAGGCTGCGAAGGTTGTATTAATGGGTTCGGCCTCTAGTGGAGCTGTGGGGTGGAGTCGCCAGGTGAACTTGGTAACCTTGTTCACCGAAGGTGGAATGTCGTAGGGGAAGTGGTGAATGAGACAAAAATGTGTTGGCTGCAATAATTATGTAAGTGGAAATCAGCCAACGGAGTTTTAAGTTCAAATGCGATGATAAAAGGAAAAAGAAGCAAAAAAGACTCAAAACTCAAGCAAAACACGGGTAGGCCTCTACCTCCTCGACAACAGCGCCAAAAATGTTATCACACAAACTCTAGCTGTTGATGATGAATGTCCCAACAGGGATGGTAGAGGGTGAGCAGCTAGGAAGGTGTAACCAGCAATGGCCAAGTCCTCCGTTCAAGGAACGAAAGTCACACCGGACAAGGCTATTGTCATTTCAGACGAGGCACGTAGCCAAGTCAGGGGGGAGACCTCGCTCAATCGGTGATGGTTGAGAGACAAAAATACACCCACACCAAAATATAAAAAGATGAAGACAAGAGATGAGTGTAAATTAGATCCTAAGGTCGGTTTTAGCCACCGGTTGGACACACGGATGAAATAAGCACGTAAATGAAATGTGACCAGCGATCGATTGTGATGAATAAAATAGATTAGATAAATGATCAAATGGCTGAAAATCAACTAAGGATGTAGACAAGCTAGAAGTGAAAGGGTGGAGTGATCTTGCCCAAGGAAGAGAGTTAAGCAGTGAAATAATGGACCTAGGACAAAGATAAATTAGTGTTTAATGGCACTTCTAGCAAATCGGTAGTTTGATTTCTTAAGGTAAAATGGCGATTTAAAACCAAATCTAAACTACCCAGAACCCCAAAGTGACCCAATCAAGCTGAGAGAGAAAAACGCCCTAGGGGGGCGTTTTTGGCAAAAAGACCAGTGCTAGTTCTATTGGGTAGATGGAGTCAAAAAGTAAGGAAACTTTGGATTTAGGCTTTTAAGAACAAATCATAAGCGGGTTTGGAAAGAAATTTAAGTTTTTACGGTCAAATTTTTAGTTTTTAATTTTCTCTTGGTTTTACATGTAATTTCAGCTCAGCAAACACATCAGAAATCTAAGTAGAGAATTGAGCATGAGAGGAATACCTGAACAACGATGAATGGTTGAATATTGTATGAAGACCACTTGCCGAATCCAAATGATGAGCAACCAGCGCTTTCCCTAAGCGTTTGAGCCAGCCAAAGACCCAGTGCGCCCTTGCTACCTGCCACAAAAAATGGAAAGTCAGAGATCTGCAACAAATAGATAGTTTACACAGCAAAATGAAAGACAAATGATTGAGAAATTGAATGATAAACAACAAATTCAACTCCCTCTTTAAATCCTTGAAGAAGAACCCAAGTGTGGAGCTCCCACTCCAAGAAATGCGCCCTTCCTCAAGTGGCCTTCCAACCTGCAATTCGTTTCAGCTGTAGATGGTGGATAAATGCACTAGAAAACTCATCAATACATCAACAAATGGACATCAATCACCACAATACTCATCCAAGCAAACAATGTCTCAAGAACTCTCAAGAATCTCTTCTCTATTTCAGTCCAAGTGTTTACAAAAATGCCCCAAAGAGCAGATACAATGGGTGAGTGTCTTCTCTTATAGAGAAAGACCACTCTCAAAACCCTATTCCCTCCAAAATGGAAGGCTGGGATTGACTCTCTCCCAACGCAAACGAATGGTGGAGATGAGCTCATGAAGGGGGTGCGAATTGCCCATCTATAGCGCACATGTGGAGAGAGGGGCCCCTTGTGGGGCCCATACAATAATCAAATAACAAGTTAGGGGGTGTCTATATGGTGTTTTAGCCCCCTAACTAATACATCAAGGTCCCACATACAATACAACATCCAAATCGAATTTGCCAAGGTGGAGAAAAACGCCCCCATGGGCAAATTCGACCTCCATAGTGAGCTGTCCAACATGAGGGCCCCACCTCAAAAATATAGTGTCCAAACATCATGAAATTACCTTAGAAGTCACTCTTATGTTAACTAGCCTTTGATTTTTTCCATTTGCCATAGTTGCCTTTACCATATTTTAATTTTTCATTTAATTAACTGCTGGTTTTTATTGCTGAAGGTGTAAATTGGGCTTTTGACCCACTTATAGTGCCTGGATTGTTGAACCGTCTGTTGCAATGCGATCGTGGACCCCAAAAATAGTAGACATGGTCACTTGAACGACCACGATCCATCACTTAGGCACTGTTTGCCCAAAATCCATGATTTTTAATTAAAATAGGTCAATAATGACCCATAATAATTAAAAATCTCATCGCTGCCTCAACTTTTTCAAATTCTGATGCTTGGAGGCTCATATGGGACCCCGGAAGATAATAATTGACCAAAATCGAAATCTTGATTGCAACATTTTTTTCGGGCCAATTTTTGGCCTGGTCAACCTAGTTTGACCAAGTCAAATCTGGTCAACATGGTGCTGGCTGAATACCTGTATGCAATATGAAGCGATAGGCTTCCTTATACATGTTAGTACATTACTAAACAATATGATGCCAACATGGTGATAAAAAATACATAATATCTCAAAAATACGAGGCCCCTGGTGAGGTGGGCCCACCACATCCAAAAGACTCAAACTGCTATGCACAACCTATAGACTTGACCACCTGGCTGACTTTGGGTGATGTGGAAAACAAGGTGAAGGATGAGGGATGACAAGGACAAGGCCCTTTTGGGATACATGAATATCTCAATAGATATAATCAAGGTGCTCATATTGTAGAATAATGGGGGTGAGCGTACATGCTTCGATGACCAATGGAGAACACCCGGTGAGGCTACACAATCCTATACTGCATTGCAACATCGGGTGCAATCGACAGGAGCAAATCCCAGGTTTGAGAGTGCATCTCACACACTAAAGAGCCGAGGCACAAAAGATAGGGAATCATGGCATACTCAGAGGTCAGTGGGGAAGGGGATCCTCAAGGTCACAAATTAGAATCCAAGTCGGGAAAGACCAATCATGAACGAGTCAGATGGGTGGAGAAAGTGAAGGTGGATCCAAAGTCGGTTGCCTAGGGGGACTAAGTGACCAAGTCTATACCAATAGTGGGGATATGATCCAGTGTGCATAGGCAGGAACCTATTGGAAGGGGTGGATTGACATCACCAAGGGCCAAACACATCATAATGACAACTAGATCACCACATCAATATCATATGTAAAGTCAGTGTACTATCATATATAAACAAGTCTAATCAACAACATGAGCAGTAGAACATCAAATGCTATACCTGCCACACTATATACCTGCTGCTGAAGCTGACTCTGAAACTGGATCTCTACTGAATCCGGGCAATAAGTGGCCAACCAGCAATACTCTATACTCTCAATCAAAAATATGACTAGGCAACTGTCACAAATGGGCTTATGCAAAGCCTAGCAAGGAAGGGTGCCTCTGTAGGCAATAATGTATACATGTCTGGACTCATGAATAAACCATCTGTCCCCACTGATATCTCTGCTCGGGGCAATCTGAACAAAATGTATGCCTCCTCTGAAGGCATTTGATCTCTGATCTGGAAAAAAAAAGGTAGTATGGTCCCTGACCACACAATCTGCATCATGGTAGCTCTAGCTAACATGGATGTGATAACACTTTGAAAGATCATTCTCTTCTAGAATGAGTCCAATCCTATATTTCCAAGCACAAAAGTTTTCTATGCCTTCCAACTTGTCATCAAGCTTAGTGCTTGGGGCCATCTTATCCCGGAGAGCAGAGAATAACCAAAAATTAAAATTTCTCAAAAGTAAAAACTGAACTCACCAAAAGATGCGCTTGATTGAGGTGAGTATGCTGGTACATTTTGTTTTTTAAGAATCCAAAATTTCACCCTTGAAATTTGACTTGCGAAATTTTGGTTTGCAGTTTTTGGTTTTTCTGGTCCAATGTCAAACTAGGGTTTGACTTTCTGGAAGATTCACCCATTGAAAAACTTCGATCTTGGTGCCAATAGATGCACCTAGGAGGGGTGCACTTCCCTATGCTACTTGCACTAAAAAATTCCACTTTAGTAAGAAACCCTAATTTTTATGCTCGGAGAGAGAGAGAGAGAGAGAGAGAGAGAGAGAGAGAGAGAGAGATTTACCCTGTGAAAGTTGCTCTTTTCAAGCTAGCTTTGATACCATGTTAAGGTTATATGCTACTAAAGACTAAATTCTAACTTCATGAGCAATTAATTTTCACAATAACAGCATAACAAGGATCTCTGAAAGATACACAATCACAAGGTACACAAACAATATATCCCGGGAAACCCTCAAGGGGAAGAAAACCCAGCAATAACTTCCTCAATATAGATTACCAAACTACAATGCCCAAAAATAAGTCTCATAAAGAAGAGAGACAGAAACCCAAACTCTAGAGCCAAGCCAATCCTCCTCCTCCTTCACAAACTTCCTCTCTCCTCTAATGCACAATGCATGAATGAGTGAATGGTACAAATGAGGGAAAGACTCCCTCTATTTATACTTTACTTTTCATTTGACTTTTAACCCAACTAGGTCGGCCTCAATAACTTAACTGGGCCGACCTCGCTAGGGAGACTCAAAATAACAATAATAATAATAAACTCTTTTGGGTACCATCGACCTGACTTACAATGGAGGTTTTACCTCATGACTTTTACATGACCAAATATAATAATGACATCCCCGAACAGGGGTAAAACATTCCTGACGGAGTTACAATAATAAAGTACAAGTAGAGTATTCTTCGAAGTTACATTAATTCAACACAACCATCATACCTCGTATCAAACCAAAGATGTGGAGTTGCCAAGGGCTTCTTCCCTTCATGGAGGTGCCATGTGAGAATACGATTTTAAAAAATAGCCTTCTCACAAAATATCACAAGCATAGTTCTTCAAAATTTATTGAAAATGAACTTTATCCTTGGGCAATGATACCAAAACCATGACAAGGAAGGTGGCTTAGCAAAACATTCTTAGGGATATGCCTCCTTTTGTTGGAGAAGAGCCAACCTAAAGTTGGGGAGGGACTTATTGAGGTGACAGTGGGTAGCCCCTCTTAGTTGCTCATGGACTAGCATTGTTCTTTTGGGCTTTAATTTTGTTATTTTTTCACCAATTCCAGATCTGATTTATACTTCTGTTAATTATTCACTTCATATTTTTACACACAAAAATTATTACTGTAGATCTGAAAATTAACAAGCATAAATACATTGGAATCTAACAAATGCACAACATAAGGATCAAAGGACCATATACACAGTACACAAGTCAATTTACCTTGGAGACCCCAATCCCTAGGAAAAACTAGCAACAAATTGCTTCTTATTGCAGATTTAAATCAACACTTACAGTTTACAGAGCTCTAAACCAAAAACTCTATATTTTTTGTCAATATAACTCGGAACCCTGTCAAGTCACCTCCATGTGATAGCTAAGATTCAGCCGTACTCAGATCTACTGAACGTCAGCCCTACGCCCTTCTATTTCTTCCTGTACTGCAGCCTGAATATAGCTGTACGTAACTGTACAGACTCCTTCAGAGCTGCACCAAACCCTCATGATTTCTGTAGGAACCTCGTAGAACTAGGTGTGACTAACCAGAGACCCTACTGATTCACTCCCACTGCAAACTGTGCTCAAACCCTCAATCACTTAAGACAGCCCCAACTTGAGAGAATCACTCTCTCCAAAGCTTCTAAGAGAATCCCTCTCTTAGATATGATCATTCACTGATCACACACTCTTAATGTATCTCACACATGTTGACAATGACATCGTGTCTACAACTCTCCATAACATTCACTTTATGCAAATACCATGGGCCCTCCAATACCATGGGCTAATTGACCTTTTACAAAGTATGTCTAGAGAGATCTTTGTCTTAGACACTTCTACATGCTAGACACCAAGCCAATGTAGAAGTACCAGTCCGAGCTACAAACTCTAACACTCCCTCTTAGTGAGGAATGTACTTCTGGAAGAACCTCCTCCAGGATCAATCACATCCTCTACTACTATACTTTCTCTCTGTAAAATGGAAGATCCTCCCGCTACCTGTGCTGGACTCTGATTTGGAAATCTATTCTCCTCATCCATTGGTGTCATCTCATACCATGTAGGCCTGTTGAGAGAAGCCTCACTCTCTCCCTTTGTCACTGACACCGATCCATGCTCCAAGTTCCCTTTGGACTTTACTATAGGCTATCCCAGCAACCTGTACAATGCACCCTCCCTAATGCCAAGCTTCATCGCTGCATCTTGGTTACCTACTCCCTCTGAAAGTATGAAAACTTATCCATCTTGGAACAACACAACATACCCCAAGTCCTCCAAGGCTGATACTGAGAGCAGACTAACACTCATCCCTGGAACATACATCACGTCCTCCACTAGTAATAGCTTCCCGAACTCCCTCTGAAACTTCATAGTGCCTGTGCCTGCTGGATTGTACTTGGCGTTGTCACCAAGTTCAATGTGGAAGTTTGCGCTGCGCTCCTCTAGATTGGTGAAATTGTCTTGTACTCTAGTCATGTGACATGAACCACCATTGTCAATGTACAACATACTAGTGAAAACTCATCCTCAAACCTAGCTGTAGCATTCACATGCTTCTTTTGCTTGCCCTTTTTCTTGTTAGGGCACTGGCTAGCATAATGTCCTAGCTAGTGGCATGCAAAGCACTTTACCCTACTAGTGTCTTGCTTCTTCTTGCTGCCCTCAGAGATGTCTTTTGCAGTAGATCCCTTCGTTCCCTTGCTCTTGGGTGATGGGGCAAGGTTCTCTTCCTCTTCGTCTTCCTTCTTATGATCTCCACTCTGAGACCCCTCTTGGATCTCCTCCTAAGTAAAGTCATCCCATAGTCTCACCCAAGAGGGAAAGTTCTCTTGGCCCACAACTCACTTCACGAATATGTCCCATTGCTTGGTGAAGCCTCTTAGGGCTATATGCACCAACTTTGACTCTGGAACAGTCTCTCCAACAGCTGCCATCTCATTCTTCACTTGTGTGACCTTGGTGAGATAGGAGGCGACACTCTCTCCTTTGGCCATTAACACCATCTTGCGGTTCTGGTTGCTACTCTTGTACAGGTTTACTAGTGCATCCCACATCTCCTTGGCTGTCTTCTTCTCAGCCAAATGTGGTATCAGAGATTCAGATGGTCTTTTACCCCATCCAAAATAATCCTGTGCGCCTTTGCTTCTTTCACCTCATGGAGGTCCAAGGCAATGGGATCTGATGTAGGCATTGTCATTGTGGTATTCATGAAATTCCACAACTTGTTCTCCTTGAGAACAACTGCTATTCTCACTTTCCACTGCAGGTAGTTGGAGATCCCCTTCAGCCTGTCCTCA
This sequence comes from Larix kaempferi, assembly GCA_027924585.1. Lineage (NCBI taxonomy): Eukaryota > Viridiplantae > Streptophyta > Pinopsida > Pinales > Pinaceae > Larix > Larix kaempferi. Next base: position 6,089,006 of record BSBM01000293.1, on the reverse strand, counting down.
TACTTGATACTGGATGCCATCTAGAAGAAAGAACTCTCTGCAATCCCTGCAGAACTTGCAACCCAGTCTTATAGAAAAAAACCTCCGTAACTCAGTCAAATCTTGCCAAATCACCTCCACGTGATTTCTGAGACCTGGGCGTTGTCATATCAACCCTATGCCCAGCCAACTCTCAGGCTTATCCTTTTGTACAACCATCTGTTCAAAACTCTACGGAACCCCTACGGCCCACAGAAAACCAGATCTGCTTGCTGAAACTCTTATCTACTGATTTGGAAACATGCACTGAACTTCACTGGAATCCTGCAGTCAACTTGTGCTATTTCACTGTGGTTATTTTTAGAGTGCCTTGCTTTGATACCATGTTAATTTTTCACCAATTCTAGATCTGATTTATACTTATGTACTTCTGTTAATTACTTAATTATTCACTTAAGATTTTTACACATAAAAGATTACTATAGACATGGAAATTAACAAGCATAAATACACTGGAATCTAACAAATGCACAATGGAAGGATTAAATAACCATATGCATAGTACACAAGGCAATTTAATTTGGAAACCCCAATCCTTGGGGAAAACCAACAACAAATTGTCTTCTTATTGCATATTTAAAACAACATTTATAGATTACACTGTACAGAGCTCCAGACAAAAATCTCTGGATTTTTTTGTCAATGTAATCCTGTTAAACCACCTCTAGATGATAGCCAAGACTCAGTATAACTCAGATCTATTGAACGTCAATTCTATGCCTTTCTATTTCTTCTTGTACGGAAACTTGAATATAGCTGTACAGAACTGTACGGACCACTTCAAATCTGTTCCAAACCCTCACTGTTTCTGTAGGAACCTCCTAGAACTGGGTGTGGCTAACCAGAGACCCTATTGACTCACTCCCACTTCAAACTGTGCCCAAACCCTCAATCACTAAAGACAACCCCATCTTTACAGAATCACTCTCTCCAAAACCCCTAATAGAATGCCTCTCTTAGATCTGATAACTCACTGATCACTCACTCTCAATGTATCTCACACACACTGACAATGACATTGTGTCTACAACTCTCCATAGACTCTTTTATAATATTCACTTTATGCAAATACCATGGGCTCAATACTATGGGCCCTCCAATACCATGGGTCCTCTAATACCATGGGCTAATTGACCTTTTACATAAAGTATTATAAATGTCACTTTTACAAAGTCTCTCTAGAGAATTCCTTCTCTCAGACAACATGCTAGACACCAAGCCAATGTAGAGGTACCTGTTCGAGCTACAAACTCTAACAAATTTTACATGCTAGTTTGTGTAGTAATAGGAAGGAGACCAGATGGAAAGGGTGGACATTGAACTTTGCTTGAACAATGGGCTAGGGGGACTGTCCGTTCGCATTGGATGATGTGCTTGAGAAGCAGGGTTTGGAATCTCTTAGTCCGGGCTAACACATAGACGATAATACTCTCTTGAAAGAAAATAAGAAATAGTATTCTTTTCCATGGAAGATCATGGCAAAGAATACCCTCCACTGATGATGGTTGTTTGATTCAAATTGGAGGGCATCTTTATATAGATGGAAGTGATATGTACACAATGCCTGGTCTTTGCCATGGAAGATCATGCTGATGTATGTATTGCTTCCAGCATCTTCTTACTTGGAATTTCTTCATTTTTAAGTTATCACAACAGTTTACATAAAAACATGTGATCAGCAGAGATGGGGTAACAATGATGTTGCCTCCCCCCTCAACCGATGATGGTTGTTCAATTCAAATTGGGGACCATCTTTATATGGTACACGATACTTGGAGAACACAACTGCTCACCCAACTACTTAAGGCATCCTAACAAGGACTTTTTAGTTTTTAATGATGTTTTCATAATGATGACATTGTGAATTTATCCATGATCTAGTCATAAAATAATAAAGTAGTTACAACATTACACATCTGCCGATCAGATCTATAGTTATTAAAAGACAGTACATTGTAGTGACCATTTTGGGGTTGATGATATGGGGAGGCAATTCCATAGATTGTCATACAAATATTTCACTCATACTTGAGATGCACACAGGTCACAAAGTTTTGTCATATTATTTGAGAGAAATTCCACTCATTATTATGTATAACGAGCTTACATTATATGTTTTATGTGATAATGTTCTTACAAAAGCAGCGATACTGCAGTTACCTGACATAGAATTTTTTTATTGATTGTTCCGCAGGGAAATTCAGTTTCTACAACAAAGTACAACGTTCTTACATTTTTGCCAAAAGGTTTGTTTGAACAGGTAAGAAGTTTGTTGATAGCAAGATGAAGGCTAGGTATTGAGGCATGAAATTTGTAATTTCTAAAGTACAAGAGTGCAGAGTTAAATATCTAGCAGTTTGCTATGAATTATTTAGCTGTTTAATTTTTATTCTGTCTTGGTTTTGAAGGATGTACTAAATACCACTGATGCTTTTGTTCTATTTTCTGTCCTTATTTTGTATTGACAGTTCAGAAGAGTGGCGAATTTATACTTTCTGATGATCTCTGTCTTATCTACAACTCCGATAAGGTATATTTTTGCAAGTTTGGGCAATAAATATTTGTATAACTATAAATCTGTTTATCGCAATGTTCCACCAAGCTTTGGGGATGTGGGGACATCGGAACATGGGAGCATATCCAGGAAACATGTGGACACCTCCAAAATTTAGGGAATCTCATTGGAGATGTTGGGGTCCCCAATGTTGTAAATGGATGTCATTATAGCAGAAACAAAGTTGACCAACAAATAGAAGTGATAAGATAATTTCATAGAGAGAAGCAATGTGCATTCTACAGCCCAGTATTGAAGAGACATGGACTCGCGAGTTTTGGTGAGTGTGTGGCGAGTTCTGACGAGCGGCGAGTTTGTGGTGAGTTCCAGCTCGTCCCAAGTATGGAGGATGAGTTTGTGGAGAGTACTCGTTTTGGACCTCACTCGGCCAGACTCGGCTGGCTCAGCGAGTATTCAATGAGTGAGATAACATTGAGTAGGATTCCAATTTAGGCAATGATTCACCAACATGTATGATATATGATTTATGTTTCACATTCATTTTTTTAAATGTCCTTGCTCATCGGAAACTTGTCCCTGTTTCCCCGTTTCGTGCAACTTAGAATCTAACCCTATCCCTAAAGCTATAAGATGAACCCTAACATCGTGCTTCTAGGTGTTCAGCCAGTACTACTACTACTACTTCTGCAGTTGTAGATGACCTTGAGGAGTCCGAGCTTGAGCTAAATGATGATGCCATTGCTACTGCTAGTCTTCATTCTAGTTCTACTTCTAGTTCTAACAGTGGTGATGAGTTTGATGATTGATCATGTTGATCAATGACATGTATGATGTATGATGCAGTGGCATCAGAGCATGTTGTTTTTTTTGACTCTACAGGCCATTTAGGCCTCATTGATTATGTATTTTGTCCAGATATGTATTGCACTGTTGCATAGTACTCTTCGTGCCATTTTGATATATTCACCCTTATATGGTATATACATGAGCAAACTTTGGATATTTCGTCTCTAATGCTTTGGAATCATGGATTAGAATCTTTAAAATATTGTTTTTCTTTAAAATCTAAATATTTGATGTATTTTTGAGTAAACTGAGTCATTAAATTCAAATCAGCCGAGTCATTAACGATTCGTTATTGATTCCGAGTCCGAGTCTGAGTTGACCCTTGACCGATTCTGAGTCCAAGTTCAAGTTTTAAAGCATCGGTTCCTGGTTTATCGGGGATGGCAGCGAACATTCCCAATGCCACTACCATGCTTGGGGAGTGTGCGCCCAAGGGTTGGGAACATGGTCCATGGAATGCTGGTTTATCACTGATTAAGTCTATTTTGTTGTTGCGATTTTGAAGTTTGATAACTCTGTATTTATTTGTTCTGTTTTCTTGAAGTCAAAAAAATTGCAGCTGCAAAGATGGGATCTTATAAAACATGGACCTAGTTTATTTTATTCTTTTATATCCTCTGTTTTGCTGAAAGTTGTATATATTTTTTGTGAACGTATGTTGTTCTTTTGATAGCTTTGCTATTGCTTGCAGTTTATGCTTCTAAGATTTTCTACTCACGAGCAAGTTTTCTATGCAGTCCAGTGAGTCCTATCACAAATGTTCTCCCTTTGTCATTAGTGCTCTGTGCTTCCCTTATTAAAGAGGCATTTGAGGATTGGGTAAGTGTCTGTCAAAAATGTTTTATTTTGCCTAATAAAATTTAAAATTTATTCTTGATCTACCATTTAGCTTGTTGCAGTAATTTGAAATATTCTTAGATGTTGTAGTTGTTATTTACTCAGGCTATTTTGTGATTGGGAATTAGTTAGCATTTGTGCACTTCAGTATTCACATTCAAATGCTGTTATAGTTATTTGTTTGCAATTAATGTTTGTACTTTGTGAACTCAGAAACGGTTCGCCAATGACACAGTAGTCAATAGCACGCCAGTTGAAGTGCTCCAAGATAGCGATTGGAAAAAAATTCCCTGGAAGAAGTTACAGGTTGGGGATCTTGTTCGTGTAAGTGTTTCATATTCCTGTTGGCTTTTAGTTCAATCTACAAGTTAATAAGATTAATACAGTCCCTATCTTGCAGGTCTTGTAATAATGGAAAAAATAAATAGTTTGTGGTCATTGGTACAAGTCAGCAGTATAGTTATTGAAAAGTTGTTGTAGTGATTTAGTGCTAATTCAAAATAGTTATTTAGGAGCCTGAAATTTTCTTCTGCGCAAAAAGCTTAAGTTTTACTACTGGAACCAAAATTCTGGAAAGTGTTGTGAAGTGAAGCATATACAGTGTGGAATTTTGTTGATGTGTTTTTGAAACTCATGCTGGTTGTAATTGTAATAGTTGGATCATTGCATATGTCATCGTCTTTTGTACAGTTGTTAAATTAGTATTATGATGGAAATCAAGCACATAAAGAAACCAAGAATTAGCTCGGAAGTGTTATCATAATGTATTGCATAGATGATAAAGCTTTCTTATATAGGTTTACAATTAGGTCTAGTGAGTTCAGGTTATGAATGTGGGATAGACCGAGAAACACAATAAAGTGAAATAAAGCACAAAATAACAAAAAGTCGGAAATGACTTTATTATTGCCCAAGTCTAATATCTAATTGACCATTATAAACTAAGTTTTACTTTAACACTTTTCCTTAATGATCATCTACTAACTACACCAAGTTTATCCCAAAATTTTACATGCTTTTCAGGACCCAAAGACTTGGTCAAAATGTCTGCAATTTGGTCCTTTTGTGGGACAATATTGCAGCTTAGTAGTTCTATCTTCTACAAGCTTGGTGCGCTTGTGGAAGACTGGATTCATTGCTAGTTTTAGCACCCCCTGATTGTCACAAAGTAGGGGTGTTGGGCTGTTGGCTTTGTTTGCTGCATCTTCATATTTGAAAGCATCCTCCTGAGACAAACTCCCTCACATTCACCTTTCACTGCTCCTTGATATTATGCTTTTGTCAATGAAAGGGCTACTACTTGCTGCTTCTTGCTTGTCCATGTGACCGCACCTGTGCCAAGGCTGAATACATGTCCAGAGGTAGATTTTTTGTCATCCACACAGCCTTCCCTATCTGAATTTGAATATCCACACAACCTGCAATCATTGGTTTTGTTGTGCAAAATGCCAAAGTTGAGTGTTCCTTTCAAATATCTCAAACACCCTCTTTGCTGCAGTCCAATGCTTTGCTTTTGGTGCTGTCGTGTATTTGGAAATGAAGCTCACATCATAACTCAAACCAGGCCTTTTGGCTGTAAGATATATCAAGCTACCCAGTAGCTGCCTGTAGATTGACTCAATAATTGCCTCAGAGTTGCTCTCGGTTGAAAGTTTCAGCCCTCTCTCCATAAGTGTAGATGAGATATTGTAATCTGTCATTCTAAACTTGTCAAGCACGCTTCTAGGATATTTTGTTTGTTAGACAACAATGTAGGATGCCTAGACCAGTAATGTCAAAAGCTTTACTCATGTTTAATTATATCTTTTCAATCATGCTTACCTCACTACTTGTAATAATGATGTCATCTACATAAATGACCAGTAGGATGCTATCATTATCACTACTTTTGATGAATAGATTGGCATCTTAAGGTTTCTGTTGGAACCCTTTTTCAACCAAGTACTTGTCAATCTTAATACCATGCCCTGTGTGCTTGCTTTAGGCCATTTAAAGCCTTCTTAATCTGTAAAGAAAATGCTCATTTTCTAATCCTCAATTGCCTGTGGCTGATAATATATACCTCTTCCTCCAAATCTTTGTTGAGAAAGGGGGGTTCTTCATGTCCATCTGATGGACCTTCCAACCACACTATGTTTCCTTGGCTAGAGCCTAGAACAAGTTGGATGGTGCTCATCTTTGTTGTAGGAGAAAATGTCTCTTCATAATCAATTCCCTCTCGTTGAGAGAACCCTTTAGCTACCAACTGTGCCTTGTACGTGCCATCTGCTTTGTACTTGACCTTTACACCCATTTGCAGCCAATAGGTTTCTTCCCCATTAGAAGTGCTTTGAGATCCCAAGTTTGATTTTTCATCAAACTTTAATGTTCAACAGTCATGGCCTTCTCCTATTTAGGTCTTCTTTTAGCTTCATCGAATACCTGTGGCTCGAATGCTTCCTGAACATTGGCCATAAGAGCAAAGTTCACTATGTTGGGTTTTTGTTTGCTCTTTCCTCTTGATGATCGTCCCTTGATAATTTCTACTGCTCGAATATCTCCAGTTGTGTTGTGCCACCACTTGGGTCTCTTCTTGGGAACCTCCTCATCCAAGTTAGTATTATCACAGGAACTTGGTTTGGTTGTAGCTGTCACCTGAATGTTGATTCGGCCTATGTGGAGAGGAAATGATCGGCCTGGTTATAGTAGACTCCTTAGAATGTCAAAATCTCCCCTCTTTTAGGTAGAGCTCTCTAAAGTTGAACACTTGAATTTTGAGCCATTATGGGTGTCTACATGGTAATTTTGAACTTTGAAGAAGAAAATGGATCACTCCGACCTCCTCATCAACTGCGACATCTCCCCTAAAGCTCACTTGATTGGTTTCCACATCAATCAACCTGAAGGGTTTATGAATGACGTTATACCTTGAAAGCATCAATTTCTTGCTCTTAGTTTTTAGCTTGGTTCTCTTCTCATTCATAATCCAGGCATATGCAGTAAAACCAAAAACCTTAAGAATATTGACTTTGGTTTTCCTCCTAGACCATGCTTCCTCAGGGGTCTTTTGCTTCATCACCATTGTTGGAGATCTGTTCAAAAAATATATTGCTATGAACACTGTTTGAGCCCAAAACCGTTGGGAATAGACCTGTTCTATATCATACATCTGGCCATCTTTGTGGCTTTGTGTTTCTGTCTCTCAATTACTCCATTTTGCTGTGGCGTGTAAGGTGTAGTGTATTATCTGTTACGCACCAGAGCTGCTACAACATTCCAGCGAGGCTCAACCTAGAGCGAGGGTTCAAAATTTTTATTGTACAGGCCAGAGTGTGTTTTATTGTATGGATATTTGGTTTGGGGGCTGTTTACCCCCTGGATTGGTTATGGCCAGCCCCCTTGGTTTAACTCTCAGAAGTACTTGGTTTTGTGGATTTGCTGATTGCCCCTTCGGTGTGATGCTGTTTCCACCATACAAGGCTTTTAACACATGGGTTGGTGATCTGGGGCTTCTGGGGTAACCCACTGGGGCACATGACCATTTTGGTTTTTGTTTATGAAAGGTGATTGGGCTTTGTAAAGGGCTGTTATCCCCTATTAACACACCTTTTTGCACCCACTTGGACCTTTTTCAGCATGCATGGACCTCTCCTCTAGGGCTCCTAACCTATGATGTCATCCTTCCAGTTGTTGAGCCTACGAACCTTGGAGGGGGGCGTTGAGGGACTAGCATCATTTTTGGGGTTAGATGGGGCATGACGTCCCCCATCTGCTCACTACATCTGCTCACTATTTCGTCAAGTGAAGCCTTTACTTAGCTTATTTTACTATTTTTTTGTCTATTTTAGGGTAAAATTCCTAAATTGTGTAGAATTTAACCTAAAAATATTATTATTTTATGTTTTAGACTTGTAGGCTCAAAATTAAATATTTGAGGATGAATTAGTATAAATAGACATCCTCCTCACATTGTAAAATCACAAGACAAGGGTTCTAATATGAAATTATTTATGTTTCTCCTACTCTTTGAGTCTTCTTGGTGATGCACACTTCTCTTGGGACGATCTTCTTTGCTTGATGGTGGATGGATGAATGATCTAGGGCTTCTTTCTTGCACATGCTATGGTTGATGCTAGACTCGTTGGAATAACACATGCACAAGTGTGACTTATATGTGTCTTCTTTGCTCATCTCTTGTTCAATGTTGGTGAATAATGCTACTATGTGGATTGAATGGTAGTTTTATGCTGCATTTTCTTTGAATTAGGGCTTTTTACCAATATTCTATCAACTTTGTATGAAATAAACATCTTGCATAAGGGTTTTCTATTGCTTTTGGGGCCTTGGACTTCTCCATTTGCTTTAGTTAGGCTCACCTACCGAACCCTAGAGGTTGCTAGGTGATGCCCTAGCTTGCAAGTGCTAGAAGAACATCTTAAGAGAGGGACGTTAACCATAGATCTCTCAATGCCCTAGGGATTGAGACAATAATCATATTCCCTTCTCTTGTCATCTTTTTACTCTATTTTTCAACATTTATTGTATTACATTTGTGGCTGCAATTTTATGCATAAAAGACCTAAAAATCTGAAAAATTTCCAAAAACCCTAAAAATTAGAAAATTCACAACTTCAAAAATAGCTGTGAGTTTTTTATTCTGCTTCTCTCTACAAATTCTCCCTAGTGGATTTATCCAAAGATCCTGAAGGGCATCCTCATTTTATGTAAAAAACCTTAAAAATCATATATTGTCAAAAGCCCTAAAAATTTACATAAATTCTAAAACCTAAAAATATTCAGAATTTGCTAAATCTGGTCCACTCAATTTCGACCTAGGTGATTTATCCATAGATTCAAAAGGGTGTCCTCATCTTCAAAACTACCTTGGGAAACATGAAATTGTTATATCTTCAAAACCCTAGGTAGCGTTTTGCATCTGAGGCCATTTGTGACCTCGCCTTGGCCTTCTTGTCCATCTCCTCTTGAGGGTGCACTTTTTTGAGGTGTCCCTTGGGTTGTGTGAAATTCATTGGGACACATGAGATTGTGTTGCAAATCTTTGTTATCTATTGTGCTGGATAAGTAGTAGGTTGAATTAACTCTTGAGTAGGTCTAGTAGTCTTCTTATCTCATTATTTGACTCCATATAAAGGCACTAATCTCTATCATAAAGGTTGTAGAAATGTATTTGTTGGTGATTGCAGGTATCTTGATAGGGCTCTCCCGTGGGTTTAGGAGTTACCCGAAGTAGTTGAGAGACTAAGCTGAGGTGACATTGGGTTTAGATCTCTTCCATGTTTACCATTCACTAGCTTATTTCATCACATTGTGCTGCAAATCCGGGACTGCTAGTTTGAACGGTAACACTGTCTTTGGATCCCATGTTTAGCACAAAAATGTTTGAAGGTAACATTGTCTTTGGATCCCATGTTTAGCACAAAAATGTTTGAAGTCTTTGGAGCAAAATTCTCCACCATTATTAGACCTTAGAGTGGTTATATGACAACCAGACTCTATTTCTACTAATGCTTGAAAATTTTGAAACTCGTTAAACACTTTGGATATTTAACTTCAAAAAGGACACTCACATCTTCCTACTATAATCATCAACAAATAGAAGAAAATACCTATCACTGGTGATTGGTGCCGTGTTTATTGGTTCATAAATGTATGCATGAACCAACTGAAGGACTTTGGTCACCCTCCAAGTTTGTCTTTCTTTAAATGGCGTTTTGTGTTGCTTCCTTGGTTGGCAAGCACTGCATACTCTGTGAATCTTCTGCTGGATGTCTCCATGTCCATCTACCAAATTCTCTTGAGCCAATTGAGAGAGCTAGGTGAGGTTGAGGTGCCCATACCGTTGATGATAGAGTTTATTGATGTTTGATGCACTCTTGGCTACCAATGCATGCTCCTTGACTTGTCCACTGTTGATTAATCAGAATAGTCCGTGATCCTCCACACCATTAGCAATGGTCTTTTGTGTCTCCTTGTCAACTACATAGCATTTATGATTGCTAAAGTTGATAGCAAGCTGTCTCATAATTTGACCAACTAAGAGAAGATTAAGCTCCATGCTTGGCACATAATGCATATTTAGGAAAATCAACATGTTTCCTCCAAAGGAAATCTGAACATTTCCTTTCCCAATGATTGTGTACTCCACCACCATCTAAGATCACTGAATCTTTAGAGACACTAGTAGTGTTCTTCATGAACTAGCCTCATCTATTGGAGAAATGGCGAGATGCACTTGATTTGATGTACCAAGCATATGACCTGGGGTTATTTGCTGGTTGCTTAGCCATGAATGCATAGAAGGTTGACACCTCTTCTGTATGTTCTGCGACATGAGCCTTTTGTCAAGGCTCTCCCTACTTGGTTTTTTATTCAGCCAACCTCTTTTTGCAGAACTTCTTCATATGGCCTACTTGACATAGTAGTGACAACTGATGGTCTTCTGACTCCTTGTGGCATCATCTCTGTTGCCCTGACCATTTTTGTTAGCTTATTTACCTTTGCCCTTGAAATTGTTGGTAAAGGCCTGATTTGAATCCTTTGTCTCACTGCTGCTATTGAACTGTTTCTTCCATCTGTTTTTCTGCAAGAGCTTATTACAGAGCTTATCAAACTTCAGGTCAACACCTCTAGAGGTGATGTTCAAGGTCTCAATTAATTTTTATAAGCATGTGGTAAGCTTTTCAATGTGATTACCACAATGTCTTCTTCATCCATCTTATATTCAATGGCAACTAGTTGTTCTTGGATATCCTTGATCTTTAGTAAGTGCTTTTCTAATGAGGTACTTTCATCCATTGTAATCGAGAACAACATGTTCTTCAGGAAGAAGGCTCCTCCCTTGTCCGAAGTCTCATGTAGATCTTTCAACTACTTCCAAATTTCTGCTGAAGTCTTCCCAATTTGGACCTCAATAAGCATAGCAACATTACTACTTTGTCTTGCTCATCAAACTTGTCTTGGTCTCTACCCACAGCTGTGGGGCATTTATTGGTGCCTAGGATGATATTAGCCAAGCACCTCTACTAAAAAATGGCCAGCATACATTGCTTCCACGTATTGTAGTTTGCTTCCACGTATTGTAGTTCTTGCCATCGAACCTTTGGCTTGCTTGCAACATGATGTTGGTCAAAGAGGCCATAATGGTAAGTCACAAATGCAACGTATCAAAACATAGTGAAATGTTGAAAAATACCAATCAAACCTCTGTATATAGGTGCCAAATCAGTGTAGTAGCCATGTGTTGTTGATGAACACACAGATTTTTGATAAATCTGCCCACAAACAGTTCAAAAACACGCAGATTTTGACAAATCTGCTCACAATCAGCCTTGTAAACCCTCAATTTGCACTCAAATAGCTGTAAAACACACAAATCTAGACAAATTTGCTTACAAACATCTCAAAGACAATCAGATCATAACCAAAAATAATTAATTTCTCTTTAAATATGCTGAAAGACTATAAATCAGTAGCACAATCATCCAGATCTAGAAATTTCGCCACCAATTCAACATAGCCAATATGATCTTAAATCACTGAATTAGACAAAGAATGGAGAAATTTCACTTAATTTTACTGTCAAATGGACTTGTCCAGCAAAAATATCCTCAAATTGCCGATCGATATGATTTACGACTGAGTGGCGGCTGAAGAGTCGGTGGTCTACAGGTCATATGACCACAAAATCCAGAAAAAAATCAATTTTTTGTGTACAGATCTTGTTCCGTACAATTCCACATGGTATGTCACTTGATTTGTATGATCCATACGACGATGCAGTTGAAATTTTGTACAGTATAATTGATATGTAGAGCAAAAAATCCGTTTGTATCATCCGTACTCTGGTTGCAAATTGGTTGCTGAGACAGTTTGTACATGCAATTTCTAATCCGTATGATCTGTGCTCTGTGCCGTACAATCCATATAGAGATTTAATGAATTTGTGCACATGAAAATTGGAATCTGTACGCTGTAACAAATATAATATTAAATAGTTATCATTAGTAAATATAATAATATAAACATTAATAAATTAGGTTAACTAAGGGATATATCCCTTTAGTGAATCACTGAATAGTCACAATGTAAACCGTATATATTCAGGCTACATTATCATTGTAACATCATCTCTCATATTATTCAAATATATATTATTTTATTATCCAATTATGGATTTTTTGTACTATTCTTTCGGGTAATTCTTGTGAACCAGATTCGGAACACAACATTGGTATCAGAGACTTGTTGCCTGATCCGGCCTTTGGCCATTAGTTTTAGACTTCGTCTAAACTTCGCTTTTGACCATCATTTCCAGGTTTCCCTAAAATCTAGGACCTTGTCCAAAATTGGGCCTTTGGCCCATAGAAGATTCAGTCACAACTTTGAAGCAAATCAAGTTTTTATATATGTATGTATGTATGTATGTATGTATGTATATGTATATATCTGATCTGAAGAACATTCTACTGCAAAATTCAATGACAACCATAAATCAAGGAATCCAAGTATATGAGAAGTGGAATAAAAAATAAAAGAAAAATAAAGTAAAAAAGAAAAAAACAGAAAAGAAAAAGAAAGTAAAAAAAGAAAAGAAAGAAAAAGAAAGTAAAAAAGAAGAAAAGAAAGTAAAAGAACAAAAGGAAAAGAAAAAAAAAGAAAAGGAAAAGAAAAAAAAGAAAAGAAAAAAGTATAAAAACAAGACGTGGTTTTATTTTCCAACCTGTTAAAGATTCCTTAGGTTACCGTTAGAAGCTCTTGATATATATAATAATTTCATTCAAACTTTTTCCCTCCATTACACTTTCAACACGTCCCTTCAAAATTTTATATAATAATTTTTATTATTATATACCCTAATCCCATCCAATTCAAAGAATATATTATAATAATAATTGTTATTGTAATATTTTTAAACCTTGTTCTATGATTCAAATAAAAATTATAATAATAGTCTTATTATTTATAATAATACACTATTATTGTTTGAAACCCTAAATTAACCCAAGGAAGAGTTTTACATAGGACCACATTAGGGGGTTCCTTGCATTTTTCGTTCCCAATTATTGTCGAGAAGTAACAAATAAAAGTTTAAGTTCAAGACCACAGAATCCAGATTGCAATTACAGATAAAAAAATTAGAAGCTGATCTAGTGCGTTATAAAAAGGACAATACAAATTTGCAAATAACGATTGTCAATTTGCAAATAGCGATTAAAATACAAGAATGAAAAGAATTGACAATCTGCACAAATTGATGAATTAAGGAACGAAAATAATTTCAATCAGAGGTTACAAAACCAAGATATCAAGAAAAAATTTAACGAGAATAAAGCATAAATAACATGCTTGAACAAAATCCTTAACGACAAGGATAATGAAATTGCACAAATCCAAAAGAAATTAGAATGCCAAGAGTCAAAGGTATGCCAATGCCAACAATAGATAAAAGAGCTCCAGCAGAAAAATGACGACATCAAAGGAAAATTACTAGAAAAGCAAGAAGAGAATTGCCACCTTAAGAGTCATAATCAAGATCTAAAGGAACATATTAAGAAGTTAAATGATCACGAAAAGTCGCAAGAAGAAACGTCCAAGAAGATTCAAAACGATAACAAACTGTTCGAAAACAAATTAGAACAAATCCAGAACGAGGGTTCGAAATCTCCAGGAATAAACGTCCAAGTTGTGGAAAAAGACTCAATTATAGATCCAATCTAGATCACAGCTCAAGAAGATGCCAATCTAGTTGAAGAAAAGCATATGCGGAAGTTAAACCAAGAAGACAATACAAGCATGATAAGGGAAAGTAACGTTATAAGAATTCCCTATCGACATCCAAACCATAAAAGCAAATATCTTAAAAAGTTGGGAACAACTAACGAAAGATACTAATACTAGTACAATCAAATCTCATGACATCAGTTTGTTGTGGAAGCGCAGCATTCCACACAAAATTGAATTAGGATGGATCGACCCTTTTACATTTCGAAAGTTATGTTCAACACTTATAAGTTCATATCGACACGTATCATTAGCTACAACACAACAAAGAAAGATGCGACAACATTACAAGCACATGGCGTAAGTCTCCTTCATCAATATGCATTGAGGACAAAGCATTTTTGAAGAGGACGACAATGTAACAAATATTATATTAAATAGTTATCATTAATAAAAATAATAATATAAACATTAATAAATTAGGTTAACTAAGGGGCATATCCCTTTAGTGAATAGTTGCCATGTAAAGCCTATATATTCGGGCTGCATTATTTTTTTTTAACAAAAACGGTTGAAGAGCTTTTGATTATATAAAAACGGAGATTACAAAAAGATTAGGAAAGATTGTTCCCAGAGTAGAACAACATCCACCACTCCTTGTTCATCGTTCGCTACCTTAACTGTCATGAAACTTTCCTAGTCTATGGAGGCTATAGCTCCTTACATACTGTCCGAGAAGAAGAGAGCAGAAACAAAACATAGCTAATAATTTACTTTCTGTCCAAAAAGGATCTACTAGTAAAAGCTTTCAACATAACAAGGACCTTGAACCATACATTCCTAAGACATGGACCTCTGTCCCTAGTACCAAGCTGTAAGGAAAACCAAAAATTTCAAAAAAGAGAGCATATCAACAGAGAGCAGCCAGTAACCAGATTTCTAGGAACGAAGACGGGTGTCCTGGAATGCGCCTTTTGGAAGTTCTGCACTCCCACCCGCTGAGCTTTTATCGGCTTGCAGTCCAGCAATGACCATCTCGTTTTTCAACTTGTTGAGCTTCCTTCCATCTTCCGTGATTTTATTGATTACAACCTCCAAATTTGCTTCCTTGCTGACCCTGTGAGGATGAATTGTGCCCATGGCTTCTTCCAGATTACTAACCCTCTCAGCAATCTTGCTATTGCTATGTTTGACCTCCGAATGAGTTGCTTGAGCAAGAGAAAAAAGACGAGTTATTGCCCGCTTCAGCTCTAGGTTCTCATTTCTGGCCAGTCGAATTTGATTTTCCATATCCTTAATATGATTCATAACCTCCCCAGAGTTATTATTGCTGCCATTCCTCTGAACAGGGCCAAGTTTGTCATAATCTCCCCTTTCCAGGGTGGTTCCCGGTCGCTCATCCTTCCCAACAACATAATGGCAGAGACCGTGCACAAGGGAGCTAACCTGGTCTTTTCCATGCGCAACACCATGAACACCTTCCGAAACCGGATGAACCCAACTTTGAGCTCCATAGAAACTACTTATAGGTTTCTTACAGCGTCGACAACTAGAGTGGACCTCAGTATCTCCCAGGTTTGATGGCTTAGAAATGAAATTTTCCATAACTCTGTAATAAGCGTTAACGAAATTGAGGCCAAGATCAGTGCTTCCAGGAACAACTTGCAGATGCCAAACATAGCAAACGCGAATGTGGTCAGGAACATTCCCTCCGGGGTTTAAATGCAGTCCTCGAACCGGACAATCCTCCATTGTACATCGCATGTGAGGCATCTGGCTGGAGCATGGGGCAGCCCTTGAGCATTTAAGAGGGGTGTGTGTGGGGATCCAGAGGAGATCCGACAAGTGGATAGGAAGGATAAGAGTGCTTCTACCATCAATTAGGCCCATAGTCATAAGGAAAGGAAGTAGTATGTTTACTCCAGCCTTTAAGTTCCCCTTCACTAAGTTCCAAGGAGATCTCAAAGCTAGTGAATTTCCATATTTTCTAGAGAGAATAGTTTCAAAGTTAGGGAATCCATTTGCCATCATAGGTAACATGATCGCACTCTAGAACTCTGCAATTCAAACCAAATCCTTTATTAGCCATGATATCCGCCTGCTTGTTAAAGTCTCTCAAAACATGAAGGAAATTGACAGCTTTAAATCCTTGGATGATGCACTTGAGGAGATAGTGCATCCTTGAGGAGGGATTCTTCCGGTTCTTCACTATATTTCTGGCTTCTCTTATGACAATTACCGAATCGCCAATAACCACCATTTCCTCTATTCCCAATTCCTTTGCAAGATCTAGCCCTTTAATTAAGGCAAGCCATTCCACGCCATTATTCGTCTTTCTCCTAATGCCCCAGGCGTACTCTCTTTGCTTGTTCCCCTTGGAGTAAAAAATAACTCCACCCGCACCTGCCAACCTTGGTATTCAGACTACATTATCATTGTAACATCATCTCTCATATTATTCAAATATATATATATATTTTTTCTTTTTTTCTTTTTTACAGAAACAGGTAAGAAGCTTTTATATAAAATGAAAAATAGAGTTACATAGATCTAAGAAAAGATTGCTCCCAAAAGAGGAAGACAACCGTGACTCCTTGTTCGTCTTTTTCCAGCCTATACTTGCCATGATACTTTCCTAATCTATGGAGACTATATCTCCTTACAAACTGCCCTAGAAGCAAAGTACAAAAACAAAACATTGCAAAAAAGGAATGACAATTGTCCTGAGTGCTCTCTGGACTACTGCTGTTACATGCAAGACCAAAAAAACTTCTAAACTATACTTCTGAATTATCATAGAGAGAACCAAAAAAGTTCCTAAGAAACTTGGAAAACCCAAAACCAGAACTGAAGAGCAGTCGCTGGCAACAAGATTCGAATTACTGATGGGGATTATCTGCCTAATTCCTTTCATTTCCGCCCGCCGAGCCTCCAATGCCTTCTTGTAGTTCCATAACGCTTTGCCTGATTTCCTCTCGCATGCTATCAATTTTTGCTTCTACAATCCTGACACTGCTATGAACTGCTATGATTTTAGCATCTAGAGTGGTAGAACAGGGACAACCCTTGTCAAGAATTTCTGCCAGGTTAGCGACTTGCCCTTTAATCTTGCTGCTGCTGCTTCGAACCTCAGAATGCGTAGCTTGCACGAGTGTATACAGATGTGAGATAACCCTCTTGAATTCAAAATTCTCCCCACGAAGCAGGCGGATTTGGTTCTCCATATCCATCAAGAAATTTTTGACCTCTTTCGGAAGACTGTCGAACACCCTCACATAACCGTTGCTTCCACCATCTTCTCTGACAGAGAAAGAAGGAAAAGTCTTTCCCATCCCCCAAATCTCATGATTACAGGAGTCATGGAGGGCATGCTGAACATTATTCGAACCTTCTTGATCCATAGCCTGGCAATCTACCTTTGCAGGGGGCGTCTTCAGGTCATTCGCGCTGGCAAATCTCCCAAAGTTTGTTAATGGCTTCCTGCAACCCAAACACTGATTCGAGAGAAGACCCGGAATGAAGGAAGGGGACGCAGAGTCACCCATCTCTGCACATAAAACCTCTTCTCTACTTCCTCGCGTTTGCTTCCGTACCAGGTACACACAATAGAGGACTAGACACCCACTCCCTGCATTTAAACCGGTTCCTCCTCGAAATCCCATCGCATTGAATTGCTCCATGTTAGCCATGTGGCTCCTTTGTGCGAGCTGCTCCCATTCCAATGAGGTGACGCGAAGGAGGTCCGAAGTAATTGAAACGACCTTGATATTATTCATATCTTTACTGCGGGTAGAACTCATAGTTGTAGGATGGAGAATTGTGGAGCTATGAACACTCCAAGCCAAGGAGGCGAGCCTCCTCTTAAGGCAATAAACCATTTAGTGTCTCGCCATCATAAGCAACGTGGGCAGAATTAAGGAACCCAAGTCTTCCCGTAAACCTTTTGATTGCAAACTAAGACTCCACAATCGGGACCGACTCTTATGTTTCCCATTGCATCCGCATGCTGATTATTAGATCTCATCAAATGAAGGAAGCTGATAGCTTTATATTCATTGACAAGACACTTTAGGAGGTGGTGAATCTTAGTGACAGGGTTCTTACGGTTCTTCGTCAAATTTCTTGCTTCCCTTACGACCAACATAGAGTCACCGAAGACCACCAACTCCTCGATGCCATCATTCCTTTCTAGCTCCAATCCTTTGATTAAAGCTAGCCATTCTGCGTGATTATTAGTTCTCCTTCCAATTCCCCAGGCATAATCTTTCAACTTGTTTCCCTCAGAGTCGAAGAAGACTCCACACGCACTTGCCAGCCCTGTATTCAAATTTATATTATTTTACTATCCAATTATATATTTTTTGTATTATTCCTTCGAGTAATTCTTGTGAACTGGATTTGGAACACAACATACACTGGTATACAACGACTGTATGGAAGTTGTTGTATGGCTGTCACAAGTGTGGATCCGTACAATTCTTATGGCAACTAAATTGTATAGCTAATCTATATGATCCCTTAAAAAATTTCAATTTGTGGAACCTCAAGCTACAGGGTTCCACGATTTCTTATTTATGTTGCTTCGAAAAAAATCAAAATAGTACTTGGTTTCGGCAAAAACCCTTTCATCTCTTTGATGTGCTACGCTAGCAATCCCTTGATTCGTCTTTGCCAACAACAACCCCTAAGTCTTCACGCTCTCGACGTCTTAAAGGCTCCAATTGAGCTTTGATATTGTTACCACCTAAGTTGTACTTAGTTGGATTTCTCAGTTGAGCCGCCAAAAGATTCAACAAGTTACTTGTTCATTATCAGAGTTCAGAAGTCCATCAACCATTTTTTGGCCCAAATTTTATTTTTTCGCATGATCATACCCCACGGGGATTTGTAATAAATGACTTAGCATGATGAAATTATGTAAAAGGTTTGGCTTGCTTAGGACTTGGTCATCAATACATTACTCCAGAGTGTTTTTCCTTGATAATTATATATCGTTTTTTAACGACTTATAATTTTCGAGTTTTTCACTCAATCCTCCAAAGCTGGAGTAATTGGCTTGGTGGTTAGGCCTTATTAGGTTATTAAAACCTAAGTGTCAATGTATCTTACCATGCTAGTCATTATTTTTGAGTCATATGAACATGTGCTAAGTCCCCCTAGGTGTTTTTATTTTTTCATTAATTTTTAATTTTTCTGTAAAAAGCTGCCTGTTTTAATTGCAAAAATTCGCTAAGTCATAACAGTAGTACCAGGAAGTGGTTTTTGCCATGGGGGTGTTCGTTTTCTAATTCAAAGCACCCACTTTACCTATGTACCCACTTTAAAAATGAAATTAGCGATTATTTATCACTTAGTTTCATTTTTTCTCGAAAAGTGAATTAAAAAGTGCCAAAAAATAGAAAAAGTGAGAAAATCAGCATTTCATAAAATCAAGGAAACATGTCGGAGACATGTCTTTTTAGTTGGCAAACTAAAGCGGCAACCTTTTCTGAGTTTCTAAAAGACTTAATCTTGCCATTCTCATACAAATCAAAGCAAGCTGATGTTTCTCAAGGAGGGCACATCACTAAATAGATAAAGCTGATTTTTTAGTTAAGTTTTGGAGGAAAGCTGATTTACCTTGGTGGCACCCACTCATCCAACTCATCCTTAGCTTGCAAGCTGATCCTTATCTCTTCCTTTGAGCTAATGCGCCCTCTTGGGCTGGTTTCTTCTATTTAAGCAAGCAAGTTTGCCTCATTTATGGATGGAAGGTCGAACTTATGCTTATGCTCTATGTAAGATTCTCGAAGTATTTTTGTTTAATGAATAAAGGCTTTGGAGGCAAGAACTATGTGTCTTTTCATGTGTGTGGATGGTTGATGCTTAGCAAGCTTATGAGGTAACTTGCGTAATTTACATACTTGTGTTTGTTGTGGTTATAATTGGCCTTTGAAGGGGAGCTACCTCCTAGTAGGATAATAGTAAGATTTGTTTATCTAACTCTTATTGTTTAGTTGTTTAAGATAACTTAGAGATACATGTCATTTTTGCTTAAATACATGTTTTCTGAGCTTCTTTCGCAATTAACATTGGTGCTTTTAACCATCTTGTGCAAGTGTTGTTAAGTATTACAGGTTGTCTAGTTTGGAGAACAAGTTGAGTGTGTTAGCATTCTCCTTTCTCCGAACATATTTTGAAACAAGCATAGGCCCTCCGAGTCCATTGCCCAAGTTCAAGGGCTTGATAATCCTCACCTTCTCTCACCCTTTTATAAAGAAATCTCTTAGTTATTTTATGCATAGTTGATCAGCTTAGTGCATTTCAATAAAGATCATAAGCTAATATGATTTTATTATGCATTCATAAGTTAGATCTGATTTTGGTTATAAACAACTTATTTGATAAGATCTAACTCCTAAAAAATCAGGTGCTTACATTAAATATTTTTTATCTTTCAATGTACTTGGATAGTATGCTAAATATTTTATGCTTTAATTGATTAATTCAACCTATTTGGCATAACTTTGTTGGCTGTTTTGCAGCTCTTAGTGAATAGGTAAAGAGAAATGCTGGCGGAATTTTGATTTATCAAGCCATCCCTCCTTTCTCTATACCTCTTCTTCAGGCATTTTCGAGGCCTCGAAACTTGTAAACTTGTAGTTCTTAAAGTTATAAAAGAACACAAGTATTCCTTATTGTAATAACCTTAATAAAAAGAAAAGCAAGTGGGCTACACAACACCCACACCCATCCCTCTTGGGGGATCTGTACCTTTTTTCATGTGTGAATTTTTTCTAACTTTTTCTTTCTTTCTTTCTTAGATTAAATCACTTTAGCACTCACTTCACCTAGTTAGTTGCTTTTATTTTGATTTCATTTCTATTTGGGAAGTAATTGAATCTTGGCTTTGCCCCTTAGTATGCTCTTGTAGTCATTGCGGGCTTTGCCTGAGACGGTGGCCAACAATCAGAAAGGGGATATTAGCTGCTAGTTAATAGGGCAATCCATCTGAATCTCTATCATCAAAGTAAGTGGTTGCATTGAACATGACTGGAATTCACGGGGATACTCATTAATGAGATTCATTCTCTCCCCGTTGGACATCCGACACTGTTGCTCTGCACTTACCATTGACAATATGTCTAAGTGGGCCAAACCCAAAATCAACCCACTCTTAATCAACTCATCTAATAATTTAAAACTGACAAGAAGCATCAGCAAAACATTTACCCTTCAGTAGCATCCTTTTATTTTCTCGGCACTGGTCTATTTCATGTTTATTCATCTTTATTTGCTTAAGAGAATTCATATGTCGTGAATGTTCAATTAATCTTATGCTGATAATTTAAATATTTGCTATTACTCTTGTTTCAGTATTTTTAATAACTCCTTGAATCACTTTTACTTTTTTGTAACTTAGCTTAACAGCCTTAGTTATTTTATTAGGGACCACCCCCCTTTGCTTCACTAGGAATTTGCCTAGACGGAGGAGTCAATTTTCAAGTGACAGTACTTGACTCGTGACTTGCCCCCAAGGACACATCCGATGGCTTGAAGATTTCTGCCACGTTACCCAAGGTGCGTATTAGGCGGGAACATATACCATATCATGGAAATCAAGCACATAAAGAAAAGAAGAAATAACTTGGAAGAGTTATCGTAATGTATTGCATAGATGAGAAAGCAAAAGCTTTCTTATATCAGTTTGCAATTAGGTCAAGTGAATCCATGTTATGAATGTGGGATAGACTGAGAAATACAATAAAGTGAAATAAAGCATCAAATAACATAAAACTGGAAGTGACTTTATTATTGCCTAAGTTTAATATCTAATTAATCATTATAAACTAAGTTTTACTTTAACAAATATTGGTCTGAAAATCGTTGATTGTATGGCAGTCAATAAAAACCATTCTTATTCTCTGAAGGATGAGTGTCTAGAGAGAATCATGGTTATTTGAAAAAGATATATGCCACACATTATTTGCAAACATAGCTCAATTTCACTGGGATCAGGTTTTATTTTGCTAATTTTTGTCTTGTGTATAACTGTGGGAAAAGTCTGACTAATTCAACTGCCAAATATGTAATAGAAAAGATAACAAGCAATATGAAGTATGTAGACACGAAATATCATAACCCTTGCTGAACACTGAGATTTATGCATGAAATATTTAATTTATGACAGGATAGGATGTCATTATTTGTGTTCTCGGTGTAGATGGTTAGAATTCTACATTTTGCATGTGTTTTAATTCTTTTTTCACACACAGGTTAAGCAAGATGATTTCTTTCCAGCAGATTTGCTGTTCTTGTCTAGTACAAACCCAGATGGCATTTGCTACATTGAGGTTAAGAATACTGACTCTTTAATTGCACTTTCAAGATCAATTTTACTTTCTATAATCACTTATGCCTTGGGGTATGATTATTTTTATTTGCTTCAGTTATTTATGCCTTGGTATCTCTCGAGGATGATTGTTTAATAAACTATTTTTATTATGCAGACAGCAAATCTGGATGGTGAGACAAATTTAAAGATCAGAAAAGCATTAGAAAGAACATGGGACTATTTAAATGCCAATAAAGCATCTGAATTTAAAGGTTTGGGGTTTTTAACGACACTGTTAAATGACCTATCAGTTTGACTTTGAATTACAGTGCAAATTTCTTTTGATCCTTAGGTATATTATCCAGGTTTTTAATCCATGAAGAGGGTTTTATGTTTGGACATTAGCAATGGTAATTTGCTTATATTGTGTGGTCACTGTGGTGAATGCTAGCAACTATATTAATGCATGTAGATGGGAAAAATCGAGGATAGTAGTTTCCTATCATGTTTTTTAAAAGATAGGAAATTCATTTATCTTGTAGATTCTTCTTAGGTTACATGAACTCTCTGCAATACATCGGATAAGGAATAATATCAAGATCAATGTTGTAGTCTTTAGACTGATTTGGATGTTTGGGTGGCATCATTTCCTTTTTTGGGTAGGGTTAAGATAGTTATATTAATATCCAAAATAGGTCAAATTGACTAGAGAGTACAGTGAGCCACATTAGTAATGTTGTGGGAGTGCTGAACCAACTACAAAAGCTGTTAAATAAATAAATAAAATGGAATGAAAATAGAACAAGTGAGTAAGAGGGAGTAAACCCTAGCAGAAAGAAAGGTATGTTGTATTCGATGTATAAGTACATGTAGAGGTGAAAGAAAGATCATTCTTTTTATCATCCATCACTATGAGCAAGCTGATGTAAAGCCTGATATTGTTCTCTGGAGATTGCCTTGGATGGATAGGGCCTGGCATGCTGATGTAAGGCCAGATAATGTTCTCTGGAGAATGGCCAGGGTTGATAGGGTCTGGCTGGGTAATCTTATGAGGAGCCCAAGTCAACCAGCACGAGCTCTTCTATCATCCGAGGTTGAATAGCGAAATTTGGTGATGGGGATGTAACTGCTCGACTGGGGGTGGGAGGTGTCTCTGTATCGGGATAAAATAGTACAGGTACCTCATTGTGGCTGTGTGAACACTGTCTCATTGACTTAGATAACCCACCGATAGATGCAAAGGACATGTTTGATGCTTGCAAGACGTGTTAGTGCACTTATCATGACAAATATTGATAACGACTAAATGCTAAGTTATGCTACTGCAATGGTGTTCAACTCCAACAACAACAATAGTAAGACAACTACCTAGTGCAACATAGGACAAGAGAAACAGTTTTACATACATACTCCTACTCAAATTAATTACAAATGCAATGCATAGATCAGTCCTCGCCATCCTGGGTGAAAGTGGAGTAAGTGATAGTCATGGGCTTTGGTCAAAGTGAAGGTTGACTTAGGATAGACATAATTTACCTTTTGAAAGAATGGGATTTCAGGGGCCTCTGTGACATTTGTTGGAATCATGAACACTAGGGAAGCACAGTGTCTCACAAATGGATGAAGTGCTTAGAAGGCACCCTTTCGACTCTAGTAAGCCCCCCTTTATTTCAAAACTTTAAACTTTTCATTTCATTTCAATTGACTTCCATTTGATTTCTCATTTTCACTTTTTGCATTCCTGTAGTTAGCTAATGGCTAAAAGGTACCGGCCCTGGATAGCCTTCCAGGCCCCAGTTTTTATGCGGCCTTAGCTCCGCTGCCAACAAGCGTCCATAGCCCCGACGTAGTTGCCTCAGTCATGCCTTTTTTAGAGGCAAATTGGCTTAACCTCATACAAAGGAGGAGTACCTACCCCTTTAACCACTAACTAATTTCAAGGATGGGAGCACTTGTTTCGAATCTAGTGGATACACTAACGGTGAGTAGGCCTACCTAACTGCACTCAATCCACCTATGCCACACACTCCAGAGCCGAGACACCAGGGGAAAACATGGAGGCCATCCAATCAAAGAGGTCACAGAGGGGGAGGTCCTCGGGTTCATCGGTCAAGTCCAAGTGAAAGGATTTTCAAACAACTAATGAATGAGACGGATGATGGAAAGGTCTAAGCGTGGAACTAGGAGAGAGGGAACTGATCTATATTTTACATATGTAATTAACCCAAACAAGAGCATGTACATGAAACTACCACTAATGTACCTATATCACTTCGAGCACAAGTCCTACTAATAACAACCATAACAACCAATATGATCACCAATATGATCACCAATGCACAACAAGATCTAGCATAGTCAGTCTGTAAATAAAAATCATGAATTCCATAATATACCTCTGCCATATACCTGTTCTGAGCTGCAGCTGCAAACTGAAATCCACCTGTTCTAACTCTGCTGACTCTAAATGGCAAGGAAATGTAAGACCCAGCTGAGTAAATCTGCTCCTGAATGTCCACTGAACCAAGGTTTGAAAAGTATGACAAGGGAGATCATGAAGAGGGCTCAATAATGACCTGGTGGCTCCTCTGCTGCTATGCCCCTGCATGATCCAGCTGCTCAATACTGATGTAAATCAACTATCCACTGATATGCTCTGATAAAACACTGCCTCAAGTGTAAGGACTAGGTTCATGACTGCAGTCTGCTCTGTCAAAATGACGAGTACCTCCTAGCTACAAAATATGTGATAACACTACCTTTGCAGGCTCAAAAAGTAAAGAGTCTGGAGAAACTCTCCTTCAAACTGACTCTGTTTCTGCTCTATGTCTAGTGTCTACTAGAAAGCAGTCTTCCAGGCTTCTTGAGAGCAGCCTTTACAATAAGATACCCCTTTTTCTTCATCCAGCATAAAAAATACAGTACAAAATATTGTAGGATCAATAGATAGAAACCAAGAAACACAAAGCTAGAGGTATGAACCAATGTTGCACGACTCGGACTCAACAAATACTCGGCTAGCATATGACTGGTAGACTTGGGAAAAACTTGGGAAAGACTCGGGACAGGCTCGGCAAGACTTGACAAATAGGAAAAAAAATTAAAATGTTGTACATTTTGGGCACAAAAAAGAGAGTTTAAAAGCATTTCCAATCCATATAAGCTATAAAACAAAATATAACAAAATAAAAAATAAAAATATATAACAAAAATAAAATATATAAAATAAATAAAAAATTTAAAATAAATAAAATAAAAAATAATAATATATATAATATTAATATATAAGAGAAATTAAATAAAATCAAAATATATAACATAAATAAAATAAAAACAATATATATAGTTATACTATAGTATATACTATATAGTTAAACTTTATAACATAAATAAAATATATATATATATATAATTTATATTTTATAACATACATAAATAAAAAATAAGAAAAAAAAACCGAAGAACAGGAATCACGAATAGGAAGCATGACCTCCACGACTGCAGCTTCACAATTGAGTGACTGAGCGATTGATGAAGGTCCACGGGCTTTTCCCTTGCTGATGACCTTCATCATCTGCGGGCTTTTCCCTTGCCGATGACCTGCTACTGATGAAGATCACGACCTTCTTGACCTTCATGACTGATGAAGGTCCACGAGGTTGCAGGTTTATAAAAAATGGAGGGAAAATAGTTGTGGTTTAGGGTTATAAAGAGCTGGCTAGCTCGCTGGAGGTCATCATCAGTCCGCTAGCTCGCTGGAGGTCATCATCAGTCTGCTAGCTCGAGCGTCCACGGGATTTTCCCTTGCTGAGTTTCCGGACGAGTCAGCGCGAGTGTTGACCGATTCTGTGAGTTCCGGACGAGTGGACGAGTCTGGCCGAGTCCGTGAGTAGGTGGACGAGTGTTTGGCAATTACCCGGGACAGAGACCCACTCGTGGAGACTCGCAAGTTCCTCCTGAGTGGTGCTTCATTACGAACCCCTGAAATTAAATTAATGCACAATCAGAGACTAATACTAGAGACCCTTCTCTGAACTCTTGTTTATTAAGTGTCCCTTCAACAACAAAGCATCTTTTGATAACTGATCTGTGAGGATATTAAACTCTCTACAGACATGATTAAAGGATAGAACTTCAAAACTCTCCTTTGACCTGCAAGAACTGGTTCATAAGAGCCTCAAGCAACAGAGTTTTTAATCTATATTTCTGCCCAATCTACCATCAGAATTTTTACACCTTTATGTACAGGTGTCTTCAATAAAAGCCACATAGCAGAAAGCTGTGCTTGGTTATTAGTACCTGGCTCTGCTGCAAGCATTAGCTTGGAAAGGTGCTGTTGATCCAGGAATAAAATTACTCCAGCCCCACATAAACCTGGGACACCCTGGAAGGCCCCATATAATATTCCCAATCCTAATCAACATCAATTTATGGTTCCTTTAGTGCTCTGATTGTCTTCTCTTTTGATGAGGACCAATTTCCATTGCCAGCACTCCTTATTTTATGGGCCACCTGAACTGGATTAAAATTCAGACCTTTGAAAATCATTTTGTTTCTAGATGATAAAATTCCCCATATCACATGACATGGAAGATCCTAAAAACTTCAACTGATTTGTCTACTATCCATGAAAAAAACAATTTATCAAAGATCTTTGCTCCCATTTATTCCTCCCACAATCTGCAGAATTGATAACCATACAAGTCCAGTAAAAGGACAAGAAACAAACAAGAGATCCACAGATTTCTCACTGGTTTTGCACACAATGCACCAGGTCCAAGCATATTTCTCTTTTTGCAATTGTCCCAAGTTGATTTTTTTTGTCTAACGGCTAACGCTAACCAACAGAATTTTTTTGCTTTTAGAGGACTTTCTAGCTTTCACATTAAGGGCCACCAGCAGGATCTTTCTCCCACAAAACCTTCTTCCATCTTTGCTTTGTAACCCAATTTTGCAGTGTATTCACTAGTTACCTGATTTTTTACCACTTAATCAAATCATCCTGATCAGAAAGTTTTATTGCACTGGAAGATAAGCTTGGTTCCACTCCTCAGCTTTTTCCCTTATGTGTATCCAAATCTTATGCCATCTTCCATCCCTGAGACCACACATTTCTGACAACATTAGAAGCTGCATCATCCAAGGAATAAATTCCTAAGAGATGTAGATCGTTATCAGCTCCTTGATAAGTTGTAGTTGCCTTTGCATCCAGTCCAGGGATCTTCCCCTATTCTCACACTGGTCCCTCAATTGATCTTCCATGCTGACCATTTCCTTAACAAGCGAAAAGCTTTCATCAAGGCTTTCCAAACTATAGAAACACCGCTTGATTTATTTCTTTTTTGTCTGAATCAGTCTACTGTAGATGTCCTTCTCAACTATTTGGATTTCATAACCTTGCCCCATAAGCCTTCATTATAGACTAGTCCCCACAGACTTATAGCAGCAAGAGCTAAATTGAAGAGATGCATATTTTTTAGACCCCAGCTTTCTGCTTCATTCAAATTTGCAACTTTAGTCCATTTGACTAACGGGATTCATTCCTTTTCCTTTTTGCCAGTCCAAAGAAACCTGAAACATTTTTTGCTTATTTTTGTAAGAATGCATTTTGGAATATGGGTGATGCCCATCCAATATACAGGAATGCTTTCTAACACCACTTTGACCAAAACTAATCTCCCTCTTCTAGACAGCCATCTATTGCACCATAGAGAAATCCTAACTTCAATTTTGTTGTGCAACCAGAACCGATCATCATTCCTGTAGTCATTATATAGAAAGATTTTCAAATTATATTTTCACTACAGTAGATGTTTTTTGATTATGAATATGGAAAGATGTGATGTTAGAAAAAATCAATGGAAATAATTTTCATACATGGAAAGTGGAAATGCAGCTGCATCTAATGAACATTAATGTATGGAGCACTGTCGGTGGTACAAAAACAAGAGTATGAAAAATAAGTGGAGTGGACAATTAGAGATGACAAAGCAAAAGCCATTACTGGTTTAGAATGTCCAATACTCAACTCCACAATTTGGATTTGACAAAAGGCTTGAAGGAAGTATGGGAGTAGTCGATAAAACTGTTTGGGGGAGTCACATAATCCAAATTTCTGTCAATGAAATGCAATTTTACATTGAAAATGGCTAAAGACAAATCTATGTCCAACAATATGAATATGTTCTGGGCATTAATATGACAACGGACAAAAACAAGTGCCAAAGTACACATTAGATGAGGCCTAGGCTATTGTGTTAAATAGATTACCTTCCATTGCTGCCTAATCTGCACCTTAACTCACTCGGTGCAGCCTTGGGGGCAAGTTCAGGTTGGGTGCAACTATCACCACAATACTCAACCTCTCTGTTTACGCCAACTCCTAAACAAAGCCAAGGGAGGTAGACCCTAATAAAATATCTAAGGATGAGTAAGCTATAGGTGTTAAATGAAATTACAACCAGCCACTTAGGAAATAAAGTACGCAAAACAGATCTATTCTAGATATAGCAATGGGACAATAGATTAGATCTACAACTTCACAAGTTCATAAGATTTCGTGCAGCTAAGATATCCAGACAGACCAATGCCTTAACTTGAAATAGATCTATGCTACTTAAGATAACCAAATGAAAATAGGTACTGAGATTTGCAACATCAAGAATTGCATATATAAACTTTGTAGCATAAGAATACTGGCACGCAAATACTTGAAAAATGAAATTGAGATATTGTCAAGTGAAATAAGTGCTTTGTTTCCTTTTAGCTGATTAGATTGTAGATGATGAAAGTGCTACTAGATTGAGTTAGCGTCCACAAGGTTGATGGATAAGAAAGAACAAATGCTAATCTAGGAAGGTAAAATGCAAAATGCAAATAGTAAGCTAAGCTAGAAAAGTAAAGGTAAATAGCAGTCAGTCCTAATCTAAAATTTTTAATCTAGTGAAGTGATTTCCAATTGGGGATGGATTGATAAATTATAGTTATGATTCCTTTTAGCTAAGTTGCTTTGAGTGACATCCATTTGTGATGAATTCAATGTTTTAAAACTCGGACCTGGACTCAGAATCGGTCGAGAGTCAACTTGGACTCGGACTTAGAATTGGTAATGACTCGTCTGATTTGAATTTAATAACTCGGTTTATGAAAAAATACATAAAATATTTAAATTTTGAAGGAAAACAACATTTTAAAGATTCTAATCCATGATTCCAAATTTCCAAAGCATTAGAGACAAAATATCATGTATAATATATATTATCCTAAAGTATATATACAATACATATTATATATGATTAAAATTAAAATATATAATATATTTTAACCTATATACATTATAATTTATTTTAAATTATTTAGTAATTATCTTTTAGAATCTCGCTATCCTAACCTAACTATCCTTTATCTAGATTCTAAACAAAAAATAATAAAACTAAAATAACATTGTTAAAACCTATCATATGTTATCTAAACAATACATATTACAGTGCAGAGATAAAATTCAAATGAATAGTGTCGACGGGAGGTGAAAGAATACAGTGTCAAGAGGGCAGCGTAACCACCATCACGAGAAGACACGAAGTGTGTCCACCATCACGATAACAAGCCGCTAAATTCTACAAACTGACCACCTGAATGCAAGCGTCAACATTAGCAAGTAGCTAAGTGGAATGAAATGCACAGTCAGAGTTAGCAGGTCACCCGGAGGGAAAGCACTTGTGTGCAATTGAATAAAGCCACGACACAGCTGCATGAGTTTGAGAAATAAGACGTTGCAGACCCACATACGCCAAATCCTGTGATTATGCAGACCCACATACGCCAGATAGACCAACTTGGCTGATTCAGGTCTTAACTCGGGCGAGTTGACTGGTTTGGTACCGAACCGGCCGAGTTGGACACTGATTCGGCCGGTCACCCGAGCCCATTTACAGGTCGAGTCGGCTCGGCTCGAGGTAAACTCAGTCAACTTGGCGGAGTCCGAGTCTGAGTCAGCCGAGTTTTAAAACACTGGATGGATTCATAATTATAAGTTCCAGATGTTCTGAAACTATAAAGCAAAAGCTAATTGTCAAAGAAACTAAACCACAAAGACAAACCACTATGCAACTAAGTCAGGGGGAAGGGGGGATGCGAGGGACTAGTGGCTTGACCACCAATGTTCTGAGCCTATTATAGAGCTTTGGACAACCTTTAGAAATGCTTACTGTTGGTCATTAACAGCCAGCAGTCAAGCTTACAAAACTTGTGGAATACAGTGAGAAACTATAGGATAAAATCCTTGAAAAATGGGCAAAATGTGACAATACTTTTGGACGATGAAGGGTGTTCTTTGGAGCTTCCTTTGGACTGTTCAAAACCTGCAAACAAATGCTGCAAAACAGCAGCAAATGAGTGTGTGAAGGGCTGCCACCTAGCTTCATCTTCACTTGCAAACTTGCCACTTTTAAATTTGCAATCTTGATGGGATATTGGTACACCTTTGTAGCAGATTTATAACCTTTAATAATAGATAAATCTGAACTTTTAAAGTGATAAAGTATGTGAAGAACAAACAAATTTATTTAGGTAGATCTAGAAGTGCTTAGTTTTCAGTCAAAATTTTCAAGATCTACAATTAACAATAAAGAGTTTAATGCTTGAAAAGAGTTGGAAGGTTGAGAGAGAGAGAAGAAGAATGCCAAGAGAGGACAATGGAGTCAAATTCATGACTAACTTTGAGGGTCTTGTTTAAAAATCGAAATCAGACTTGGAATTCGGTCGGGTCAACTCGGACTCGGACTCAGAATTGGTAATGAATCGGTTTACTAAAAAATACATAAAATATTTAAATTTTATGAAAACAACATTTTCAAGATTCTAAACCGTGATTCCAAAGCATTTGAGACAAAATACCCAAAGTCTGCCCATGTATATACCACATAAGCTAAGTTGGACGAAACGAGGAAATGGGGGAAACATGACCCCCTAAAATTTTGGAAACGGGGAAACGCAATATATATATATATATAGACTTTAAATTAAAATTAATTAATGAGCAAGGACATTTAAAATATTGAATGTGAAACATAATCATAAACCATATATTTAACATCACATTTTACTCATAAGTGATTACATAATGCAAGTAGTAATATCCGAAAACAACCTTTATAAATGAGGCTAATACATATATACCCCAAATCAGCCTTTATATATCAAAGTTACATATATCGTGTCGGCGAATATATCGCCGAGCGTCCGGAATGTAACTTATCGGCAACATCGACAAAAAATCAGAAAATATCGGCAAATGTCGTAAAACCTCAAAAAAATACAAAAATAACCATTTTTTCAATTTTTTAAAATCTAAAGCAACAACAACATCAAATAAACACGTTGCTACATAAATATGAAAATAAAACTAATATATAAGATGCATAAGATGTCAAATTGTGGGTTATGATTGCATATCGACAATAAACTGAAAAACACTGAAATATGTTCCTGATAGAATGATTCAAAATCACTTCAAATGATCAAAATAAATTTATCTCATGAGATGAATCATCTGACACATGAGGCATCTAGATACTACATAGTACAATGATAAATAATACGAATCATCGATCCCCTCTACCCCTTTTACGGGCAAGGGCAACCAAATTCCTCTGGAAGTAGTAGGTGGTCCTGTAGGTGCTCTGGATGAGTCTAAGGTGGAAATGGAAGCTCCAATTGCTCGGGCTATGGTGAAAGTTAATGGGACTGAGGTGGAAGCCAATGTGATCTATCTCCTCCCATATTACATATCATCAAAATCATTGCCTATATTGGGATCCTATTCATCAATAGCACGCTTGGCCTCCCTCCTCTAGACTCTCGCCCTTGCGTCTGCCTCGAATCTTGAAGTTGATCCTCCAAGGACATTAGTCAACAGACTCAACACTCAACAATTTTGATGAAACTTCCTAATCCAATCGTTAGAATAAGGTAGAAAAGGCTTCCCAAGCTTAATAAGCGATTTTGCTTGAGTGAATGGTACATTTTTATTAAGGTCATGTTAGAGGAGTTCAACAGTCAGCACCACCAACATCAAGGTACATAGAGGGGTTAATTTGCTTGATTAAATGCCAACCCCATACCCTCATACATGATAGAATCCAGTTGAAATGTTGCAATCCTGAAATTCTGAAAACTATTAAGTCTGTTGAATTTTGAATGGGATCTAAAATTCTACTTTTTGCATATGAAGTCCAATGAGGTTGGAACCACTCTCAAATATCCTGAAACAATTAATGGTAATGTTAAAAATTTAAGTAAAAGTGACACTCTCCTTATCTTTCATTTTCTATCCTTTTACTTTAAGAATTTAATATTACCATTTATTACTTTAAGAATTTAATATTACCATTTATTACTTTAAGAATTTAATATGCCTGGCTCTAACAACACCGCCAAAAACTTAACTGGCGGCTTTATTTCCCAAAATCCTTGCATTTTTTTTTATCTAGGCGATATTTTCCAAAATATCGCGATATATTCCCAATATATCGCGACACATTCAATATATCGTGATATATTGAAAATGTCGTAAATGTCGCCATTTTTTAGTGGCGATATATCGCCAAGGGGACTGACTCGCAATATATCGTATCGCGATATAGGTGATATATTGCCAAGGGGACTGACTCGCAATATATCGTATCGCGATATAGGTGATATATCGCCGATATATGTAACTATGTTATATATGAGGGTACAAGTATAATGCTACATCAACATGTATCAAACTATGAGCAATGAACATGGAAATAAAACAAGAGCTCAAACTAGTAAATACTAAAGAGCAATGACTAATAGTCATCATCCTCATCTTCATAATCGTCCTGAAAAATAGAACAAGAAGCACGCTCAACAGTGGAATGTAGCATGGAAGAAAAAAGGCCAATTCCACTTCTAGGTTTCTCAATATTCAGGGCAACAAGAGATAGGACTAACTCAAAAGTAAAGTTAAAAAAAATGTTTTAAAGTGCTGAGGGGCATTTTTGTTTCCGGAAATGTGTCGTACAGACGCCATCCATACCGGAAATGCGTTTCCCTCGCAAGAAACGCATCTGTATGGACGGAATTGTGTTTTCGATCCGTTGTTGGTAATTCATTAACTGTGTGTTTTGAGTCTATGAAAATTTTCTTTTAGTGATTTGATTGCCTTGCCATTTGCTGTGTTGAATTACTATTGTATGATGAGTTTTTTCTTTCATTTTTTTCCAGGAGAAATTCAATGCGAGCAGCCAAATAACTCACTCTATACTTTTACTGGTAATCTTATTATTGGGAAACAGACATTGCCTCTTTCGCCAAATCAAATATTGCTGCGGGTATGTTTATCCTTCTTCCTTATTAATGTTTATTGGAATGCTGCAAGGAAACAAGACTCACATCAGTTTGTCAATCAATTTCTATTATATAGCTTGGTATTTAAGTCAATAGTAGTTTGCCTTTTAGTAATAGCCCAAGTCCATTCTATGAAAAAAAGGCTCAGTTTTGAGATAAATTAAGGTGATATTTTTCTTCAGGTAAGACGATCACAAATTTTTTAGACGAAGAAAGGCTTTCTTGTTTATGTCAAGGTTACAGGATTGGAAACTGCTTATTTCAAAAGTTTGAGTTACTCTTTTGATCTAGATGTTGATAATATAGATCATGTAATTAATATCCACAAATGACCAAAAAATAGGTCAATGGGACTTGAAACTGAAAGTATACCAATAATAACAAGCTGTGGGAGTTGAAAAGCAAATCCCAAAGCTAGAAGCTAAAAGGGTAAGGAAAGAAGCAACATAATAGCAACAAAAAAACAGGAAGTAATTGAATGCATTCATCAATACATTGTAAGGGTGGCCTAGCCCAAAGTCACAATAGGAGAAGAAATAGATGTAGAAGAGGAAGAAGCAGCAGCCTTGGGAGGCATATTGGGTGAACATGCCACCATAGAAAAGGAGGAAACTCCATATTTCCCTTCTACCACAGACACATGTCCTATATACTACTGGAGAATTTCCTTGGGATATGATCTAGGGGCCTAACTGGATGATCCTGGGAAGAAGCCCAGAGCAACTAGATAACACTTTCCTAATACTTGAGGTCACTGGGAAAAATCTGGTAATAGAGGATTGAGTGCCATTAGCAGGTTGAAGACTTAGCGGTGTTATCCATCAGCCACTCAGGGATCGCATTCCATAGTATGAAAATGAGCAAATCAAGCTCAATGTTTTGGCTGTCACTAAGAGAAATCTTCTTCGGTTTGGAAGCAAGTCTGAAAGCTGTTTCGGTTCTTTGAAATGTCAGTTGAAGTTCCTGCATCTGACCTTTTAATATTTTATTAACTTGGGAGAATAGGATCACCCCACTGGAAAACTTCATGATCCCTCTGGTGAACACAGGATCCCATTTCATCCACTAGAAACATGACCATGGATACTATGATCACCCAACTAGAAAACTTGGTCACTCATCGAAAACCAGATCTCTCGGATTGATTACTTGCAAACACAGGTTGCTAAGATTGACTCCTTGAAAGCTGTGTTGGTATGATAGCAACTATGCATGGATAGCTCTCTAAGCTTCTAGCCACAATCACACGGGGAGGAGCCGCAATCGGAATAGGCTAGAAGTGAATCATTTGTAGGAAGAGGGCATCGGACTAGGCCAGTCTTCTGGGTAATCAAAACAATATGTGACAAATTTCCTAAAGTAGATCTGACCAAGTTTGATGGTTTTGAATTGACATGATGGGTTACCCAAATCAAACACTACCTGTCCCTCAACAATATTACTGATGACTTGA
The DNA here is from genome assembly GCA_027924585.1 of Larix kaempferi. Lineage (NCBI taxonomy): Eukaryota > Viridiplantae > Streptophyta > Pinopsida > Pinales > Pinaceae > Larix > Larix kaempferi. The sequence continues at coordinate 6,053,909 of BSBM01000293.1, read as the reverse complement.
TGAAAATGTGGTATACTCGTATCAAGAATGTTGGCAATAGTGGCAATGTCATAAGAAGACCTATGAAGAGTACATTGGATGGAGTCAGTTTGTGAAGGCCATCTATGCTTGCCGTGAAACATAACTCATATTTTGGGATTGTTGACCAAGTTGCACCAAAGAAGCATAGTTGAATAGCTTATAATGGTCTTCAAAGAATTGGAAATTCGCACAGAGGGCATGACTGATCTTTTTTCAAAGAATGTTATATCAGTGATCAAAAGACCAATTTTTGTTCCCTTCTCATGCCCCACTTCTGTCCCTACAACCACTTCATCTACTTCTAGGGAAAATTTTAGGATAACATTATTTTGCTCATAAGGGTGGTAGGTGCGGCCTAGGGTGGTTCTTGTTGGCCCTGAAGGACATTGAGAATCGAGCTATTCTTGGGGATTAGGAATAACAACGAATAATCAAGTGTAGCTGTTTGTCCTTCTCTATGGCTCAATTATTTTTTAGTCCCTCAATGTTAAGCAGGGTGTGATTTTGGTGATTCCTTCCTTATTCTTAAATAAGTGTGGAATAAGAACGCCAAGGAAGGGGCACTGTCATTGTTGGATATTTGGTTGTCATTAATGTCAACCTTAGTAAAGAAGAATCATTATGAAGCTACTTGAAGCAAGTGTCATGGATTAATGAATTAAATAATGTTGAAGTGTCTTGATAATAGCCTTGGAGCAATGTTGAGGTATATTGAAGCAAAAACGTTTGAAGTGTTATGAACATTGAAGATAGATTGAAGTGACATGAAACAATGTTGAAGCAAAACATCACTAGTCGGCCCTCCCTCCACAAAGCAACGTTGCAGTTTGAAGTGACACAGGCAAATACAAGTCAGCCTCCTTCTGTTGATTTTGTACCTAGGAAAGTGTTCCCTAGTGATTTTGTGCCTAAGTCACTAAAAGGGGTAAAGTGGCATGACCCTTGGATTAATTACATGAGAATCTGAGATGTGTATTTAATTTCACTTTCTGAGATGTAAAGTGACTTTTTAAATAGTTAATGAGGTGAGAATTTTTTTTTTATGGAGATAAAAGTGCATTGATCTCATCCATTGATTTGTCTTCACAAGATCCAATGTGGGCCCTTGGATCTTGTGTCCATTCGGGTACCCTCATTAATCAAACAAAAAGTCAAAGGGGCATGAGAAGAGGCATTCATTCTTCCAAGAGATTTGGAGAGCAAGTCGAGTTCTTGAGACGAGAGGTCGAGCTTGAGGAGAGAGAGAGAACCAAGGGCACAAATTCCTAGGCAGTTCGTACAGCAGTTAAACAGCACAGAAATCAAGGTGAAGGACATCAGCACGATTCCCAAGGCTACTGACACAATTTTTGAGAAGCAGGCAGCATTAAATGAGCAGTCCGTACAGCACATTCATGTAGCTGACTGGCACGAATTCGAAGTCTGAGAAGGGCATGAAATTCAAGGTAATTAATGTCTGTAGCTGTGGGCACATATACCGAGGAGAAAGTCTGAACCTGGCATGAAATTCGAGGGGAAATTCAGACTGAGAAACAGCACGTACAGTGGTGAGAAGGCATGGATTTTGATGCTGTAATTGCACAGAAAACGAGGCTGTCTTCAGCACAGTTTCCAAGGCAGAGTATTGATTGTCTTCGGTTGAGATAAGTTTTCCAAATTTGCATAGTATTTCACTGCTGTAATTTAATTTTATTGAAGAAAATAAAGAAGAATTCTCTCTCACAGGTTTCCCCCAACGGGGGTTTTTCCTGGGGCATTGGCCCAAAAATTCTGAGTCTGAATTTTTAATGTGTGTGACGGAGTTTAATTTCTGCTCATTAAAATTGTAAATTTTCCATAGTGTTTCAAGCTACAGAATGTTTTATGTGTGAAAAACTCATTTGCAGCAGTCATATATGAATGGGGTTGGGCATTAAACTGATGTTCTGAAACAAACTTGAAACCGGGAGTGGGAAAGCAGTGAAATTTTTACACCTTCCCTAGACAGGTCGGCTCTACTAAGAGGCATTGAAGTGTATAAATAAAAGGAATGCGCCCTCATTTGAAAAAATAACACAAGCAAATGAAGTGAAGAAAATAGAACTAGTGAAGGTACAAGGGAAGTGCAGCGAAGAGGTGAAAATAAATGCAATCTGAGGATGATATGTTGGAGCTCTAAATCGTGGTTCTGGGAACATTGAGTTACTTGGAGTTTCTGGTTGTTTTTCTTTTTAATGCAGGTATTGTAGATCGAAAATGAACAAATAGCAAGATAGGATAGGAACTGGATGTGTGGAGTCTGAGCTTTGAGATAAAACAACGAATTAATTTTCTGGGCAATTCTCTGAAATACGTGGGAGCCGAATTGTGAAAGACTGAGCTGAGCTCTGATAAACAAAATGAAACCCATCTTTCGTTGATCTGGGTTGAATTATGAAATCAGTCGATGGCGTATATGTCTTGACTTGTCAATGCTCTGATTTCTGAGATCGCAGGGGTATTCTCTTATTTGTATGGCTCTGAAATTGCAGGATATCTTGGTGGGTTTTGAAATTGCAGGTGATGTGATCAAATTGCGAAGAATGAACAGGCTACGATTTGTTGAGAAATCTCTGGGTATGTATTTGGGCAGATTTTAATGTGAAATTACAGGTTGCATGGAAGCTATGTACAGACAACAAATTTGTACATGAATTATGGGTTGAGTAGAAGCTCTGAACAGGCAGTCAATTCATGCAGAAATGTTGGGCATGAATGAATTAGTAAGAAAGATCTGTCCATGAGATACAGGGTACTGGGATTCGAAGTTGAAACCTCTGTGAGCATGAGATTGTGAATTTGGTGGATGGTGTGTGAAATGAAATTGCAAGTTGCGTGAAAGCTCTGATACTAGTAGTGATTTTGAGGGGTGTGTTCATGATTCTGAAATTGTAGAGTATATCTTTTGCTTGGCTTTAAGATTACAGGAAGTGCACAACAGAAATTTAAAGAACACATTGCAGGAATTCAAGTGTGTTATAGGAATTTAAGGGTGTCACAGGAACAAAAGGGTGTCACAGGAACAGAAGGGTGTTGCAGAAATTGAATAACGCTATTGAGAAGCTATATTTTGTGTAAAAATGAAGAATGAGGACTGTGTTCTGGGTACAAATTGACACGTGAGCCAACTGTGCAACGGTTTTGTGTTAGCAAATCATATGAAATTGTCTTCAGGGTGGCTGGGTGGTGCAAGGCAGGGGATAACAAGCGAAGGGTAGATTTGAAGCATTTCTTAAGGGCATATTTTGAAGTATGTCTCGTGCAGATTTTGAAGTATGTCTTGAGCAGATTTGAAGTATGTTTTGAGCAAATTTGAAATAAATTCAGGGGATTGCTGTCTCCTTTGAGTTGGTGCTCATAAATTCAGGGGATTGGTGTCTCCTTTGGGTTGGTTCCCATAAACATTGTAAACTGATTGGTGTCTATAAATAATTCTCTTATCTTATGTTTTTGAGTTTCCATTCAGAGTACAATGTTTTTATGTTGATTATGATCAAGTTGATAATGTTACATGTTGAATGAAGTAAAAATTGTTAAATTTGCATGATACTGATTCACTCCCCCCCTTTCCTCTCAGTATCATTGTGTGTTCCGACAGTTATCCATAACTTCTTTAAAGATTTTTTCCGAATCTTGATTTCTTGGAAGAACTTAAGATTTTCCATGTTCAAAGATCGAACAATAGGTTGGCAAATTAGAAGCCAAATGAGGCAGTTTATTTGGACATAGGGGTCTTGGACCTTGGTTAAAAAAGGGAACCCCTCAAAGAGGTTGTGTCTCCCCTAGCATATTTATGACATTTATAACCAAGGATGTAACTAGTCGCAATATCTGCAAACCTTTTTTTTAGTGTGTAAAATTGGATGAAGGGTTTGCACCTCGAGAGATTTGATCCCTCTAGGCTGGTTAAATCGCAAGTGCTCACATCAAATATGTAGCTGATCATCATTATGTATATGTATGTGTTTGAGATGAATGTGGTCATTTGATAGATATCATCTAAACCTCTTTTTTGGGTAGGATAATTTTCTTTGTTGATAAGCTCTTTGTCGTTCTAAATTTTGTTTTTTATGTTGTTGTTCAGCTCTCATTTGTTCTAGCTTTCTTTCAAGGTGCTTGATTGCTTATGAGTGACCAAGGTACTTGATTGACCAAGAGGGATCAAATCCCTTGAGGTGCAATCCTTTTTTTTGGGTGTAAAAGTTGATGAAGGGTTTGCACCTTGAGGGATTTGATCCTTCTCAACGCATGGTAGATCTGGAGTTAAGATGGATCTAGGTTGGTTTCATTCGCGGGCTGTCACATCAAATATGTAGATGAATATCATTATGTATATGTATGTCTTTGAGATGAATTTGATCATTTGATAGATATCATCTAAACTTTTGTTTTTTGTAGGACTGTTTTCGTTTTTGATAAGCTCCTTGTTGTGCTAAATTATGTTTTCTATGTTCTTGTTGTTCAGTTGTGATTTGTTCCAACTTTCTTTCAGCTGTCATTTGTTAAAAAATCTTGGTCACTTACATTGAAGGCCTTATCTCTCAGATTTATTACTTGCCAACACCGGTTGCTAAGATTGACTCCTTGCAAAGCTGCATTGCTACGATTGCTACCATGCATGGATAGCTCTCTAAGCTTCTAGCCACAATCACCCAGGGAGGAGCCACAAGTGGAGTAGGCTAGTAGTGAATCATTTGTAGGAGGGCATCACAATAGGCCACCCTTTCAGTGTAATCAAAACAATATGTGACAAATTTCCTAAAGTAGATTTGAACAAGTTTGATGGTTTTGGCCTAACATAATGGGTTACCCAAATGGAACACTGCTTGTTCGAAGGCTGCTATATTGTCTTTGATTGTACTTGTTGGGCACAACTTGGTCAATTGTCCCCAAAACTAAATGTTTGTTTCAAATTGAGCATAGATGGCCTTCACAAACGGGCTCCAAGCAACCTTGAGCATATAAAGATAGTAAAACTAGGAAGGAACTTTAGTGACTCGATCGACCAAACTGAGGTCGAGGATCGCCTTTGGCAATTGACCTATAGTAGTAAGGGGAGGCAGAGAATAGAGTGTAACCCCCATAGGACTTGTTATGCCATTGCAACCATTGCCAATGCTCTAAATCCATATATAACATAACCACCTGAAGTTTCATCAGGTCATTCATAATACTGCGGAGGGGGAAGTAGTGTTCCATTTGTGTAACCCATCATGTTGGGTTAGAATTGTCAAACTTGTTCAAATCTACTTTATGAAAATTTTGCTTGATTATCCTATCTTATCTTCTTATAGGATAAAATTATTTTTCTCTAAAATTGCCAAAATTTTCTAGAAACTATATAAAATCTTTAGAAATTTGACTATTTTTACAAAAATATTGCTAACTTTAAGATGTTTGGCGACATTTTTGTAAGATTCACCAAGGTTTCTACACTTTAAGATAAGAATGGATCCTTAAAATTCCCCCCCTTGTCTTCCTTGCCCCGGCTACTCCATAGGTTGACCTTGACATAAGCAACCAAATGTTATCATCTTAAGCTTTGCTATCATTGTATTTGTGATGAACAATAGGATAAAGGGTATAGATGTAACTAGCCAAAATTATTTGTAGTAGATATGACCCAACCTTGCACAACCAAGGAATTTTCAAAGGAAACCATGCGAGAGGGAGGTCCTTGGATTTAGATCTTGCTTAGTTCACCCTTTTCACTGTGTAGATCCTTTCCAATAGATTAGAGATTTCTTTTTGGTGTTTCCGACAAATAGAGGCATCAAGAGGTAGGCAGACAATAACACTACTTCAGACATCATATTTGTGAGACTCCAAGAGGCCAGGGGCACTTTACTAGCCAGACCCTTGTGGTCATGTTGCCTTAGCTTCCAAGACAACTCACATTGCACCAGTAAGGGCATTTTACTAGCTAGACCCTTGTGGTCATGTTGCATCAGCACCCAAGACAACTCACATTGCACCAGTAGCTATTGTACTTTGTCCAGATCTTGGTCATGAGATTTTGTGTACAAACAATGGGGCATATCTCATACCAAATCTCTTGGCGCTTCTAGATCACCCAACCCATCATCTATCAAGAGCTTCTTCGCTTCAACTCATATGTTAGGAGAGAGTGCATAATGGGATGTTGATTGTAGTTGCTTGTTTTGGCATTGGAAATAGTGATGATACCAATTGCAGTGTATGTCACCAATGAAAACAATGAATTATGAGCAACATTCAAAGAAATATAGACAACAAAAATGTCAATAGGAGAGACAGTGATATTAAACCTATAAAATATGACCCTTGTTTTGATAATCTAGAAAAAGAGAGCAATGTTAATGGGCCTCTTTGAGGGTGCAATTTTCAATTGAGCAAAGCTCCAATACAATAACAATACTTGGCAAAGAATTGCATAACCTTATACCTCTATAAATAGTTTCTCACTAGCGAAACCCTAACTACTTGTGGTCCCATCAGTAATGAGTACCATCCTCCTAGTTTTCCTTCCTTAATGCAAATGGCTATTTTTGATTAACCATCCACTAACTATCGAATGGGCCTTATTTAAACACATATGGCCTCAATACCTTCATTTTCCAACTAGGAAGTATCTTGTAGTAGGGAGGTTAGGGTAGGGCCCTAACACAAAAGTAGAGAGGGCAATTGGTGGTTGATAGACTATGGAAGTGTCCATAACACTCTAGATGCTAAAAATATAACAAAAGAGTAAAGATATGATTGAAAATATAAAAGGAGAGCGTAGTTGGATTTAGGTGAAGAGAAGGAGCCCTAAGAGGTGTGAGGTCCTAGCTCAAAATCAACATTGTCACTAGAAATTAAAGTACATGTAGAGGTGAATGAGGTAGAAGAGTTATATCCATGTCTCCATTTATCGTTGTGAAGGGATTGACACAAAGCTTGATGATGTCCTCCATAGAGTACCTAGGGATGATAGGGCTTGACTAAAAAACTTGGAGGAGCTTTGGAGCAAAATGAATCACCTATCTTAACATTAGAGGACGAGCGGAAGAACATCCTAGCCTATTGGAAGTTTGTTGCTTGAGTGGTCCTAGTGGGTAGAACTCTGCATGGCGTGGGTCTCGCATTGATGTCTTCTAGGGGTAGATTGACTGACAATTAGGTGGGAGGAACTCTCAAGTTTGAAAAATGGAGGGTATGATTGGCACTTGTTGCCACAAGGAATGGAGATAGGTTGAAAGAAAGAAGTGATGAACTTGGTAATACTAGGTCTGGAGAGGGCAAGCAAATTTCTTGTTTGTGGATCATCACCTATGGCATAGTGCAAGGAATCCTTGGTTAGGGTAGTGAAAGCAAATCACAAGGAAAAACCTTGAGTCACATAACAAGTAGTGGAACCTTCCCTGAATCTCGTAGTAGGACATCTTAAAATGAAATGCTCTCCAAACTTGATCTTTTGGAGATGGTACAACTGAAAAATCCTCTCAGACCATGGGACGTTGTGGTCCATCTTGATATGTAAATGGTGGGAGCAAACCCTTAACTCATTGATGGGGATCTTGTGGCCATGAACCCAATGGCGTCGATTGTAGTAACAATAAAAAATGAAGCCATCCCACAACTGCATAGAATGGTCATAATAAAAGGCCATCATGGGGTTTAGGTTCCAAGGGGGAGACCTAGGTGCATTGTATGTATATAGATGTCATTCCTGAATCCTAACAATCTTGTTGATCTCCCCTTTAGTGGGGAGGAGATGATTGGCGACATCCAAATAGTAACTGGGAGGGAGATGCTTTATGGAAATGTCAATAGTTTGAGAAGTGAAGTGTCCTTAGAGGACCAACTTTGTTTACACCTAGAGGTCAATCTCCTTAGAAGAGCATATAGCGAGATAGGGGTGTCTATCATGGGGATCCAAGTTAGGACTTGGGGGCATGACACTTGGGTTTCTTTCCAAGAATTGAAAACAAAACTTACTAAGTGTATTCCTCTGCTCATAGTCTATAAAGGATTCATTTCGTCACCTTTAAAAACATCAATAATTATTCGTTGAAAACCAAATGGATTTTGGGACAAATTTAAACATATAATGTCACAATAATGTAAAACTTGCCTTACTATTTGAAAGCCATTGGTATTTTTCTTCACAACCTATAATGAATTAGTGACAATATGCACACAAGCAAACAAAGAGTACTAAATATGATGAACTGAATCAATACGCTGTCGGATCTACTGAACAAAATTACCATGATATTAACAGATAGCGAATTGATTCCTTCTCATCCTTTGAAAGCAAATTGAAAGGCCATTACCACTTTTCTTCATATTATCCCCTGTCAACATTTTTTAATGCAGTAAAAACAAAAAGGAATGCATGCTATTTTTAGTTTGACCTTGGATACAAAAGTTGTCTCCATATCCATTATGGAGATTTACATCCAACAACGTGTGCCACATCACTTTACCCCTAGCATCTTACATATGGTACCCACAATACTGTTCCTCCATTCTCTAGATAAGTTTATCCCTGGCAACAATTGCAAGGATGGAATGATTTTTCAGTCTAGAAGCCACCATTTGATATACTACAGATAATTCATTATTGATGGAGGGTGTACTAATGCCCAACCCTTAAAATTGAATCACAGTCAAGATATTCAGAGAAGTATAAATGTAGAAGAACAAATACAAGAGACAATGAGGTTAAACTTGTGAAATATAACCCTTGTATTGAAGATTTCGAAAGAGAGGGTAATGTTCATGGGCCTTTTCCAAGGGGCAACCTCTTATGAGCAAAGCTTCAATTACAACAAAAGAACTTCACAAAAACTTTCCATAGTTAATGAATACCAACTACTTAGTGGGCCTTATTTGATAAAGAGGATCCTTTTACGTTAAATAATTAGCCATGAACTATCTATGGGGCTTTATTCAAAGAAGACGACCGCATAAATTAATTGAGTCACTAATAAGTACCCTAAATAGGGAGGTTAGGGTACGAGCCTCCTAACATGCCCTTCTCCTTCAAAACAACTGTCCTCAAGGTTAGAGGTGTGGGAATTGTTCTAGAGTTGTTGCTGGTTCCTATGTGGCATCTTCTAGCTTCCTATCTTTCCACTGGAGCAATACTACTTGGACCATGCATTGGTAAAATTGATGCTCTTTGATAGCCACATACATTAATTGACTAATTGCTAAGTACCCTAAGCTAGGGAGGTTAGGGCATGACCCCAACATGCCCTCCTCTAAAAGCAACATTGACCTCAAGGCTGGAGGTGTGGGAATTGTTGTAAAATCATTGCTGGTTCTCATGTGGCATCTTCTGGTTGCATATATTTCCATTAGATTAATACTTCTTGGACCATGCATTGATGCTCTTTGTTATACTACTTCCGACTGGAGCCAAATGGGACCTTCTTCATCATGTTCTGGTAGGGAAGTTTGCATTATGCAATTGGATCCCACTACCTTCTTTAGGCAAGAAACATGGAAGACTGGATGTATCTTCGTGTGGGTTGGAAGAGCAGTTTGTACTTTGTAGGCAACCGATTTGTTTAGATTCTGCACAGAAAGTTTTAAAAATTTATTTGAATGTCGTTGCCCTATCTTTTCACTTGAGAAATCTGTAGAGAAGAAAAGGAAGAAAATTTCTTCCAGTTGTTGCCCAAGAAAGAGCTTTGATACCACTTGTAGTGATCCTTAACCCTTAAAATTGAATCACAATCAAAATATTTAGAGAAATATAAATGTAAAAGATCAGATACAAGTGCAGGTGAGATTAATCCTGTGAATTATAACCCTTGTATTGAAGATTTCAAAAGAGAGAGCAATGTTAATGGGCCTCTTCAATGGGGCAACCTCTTATGAGCAAAGCTCCAATTACAACAACACTTCATAAAAACATTCCACATCCTTCTAGCATTATAAATAGATTCTTATTAGCAAAACTCTAACTACATGTGGTCCCATAATTAATGAGTATCAACTATCAACTACATAGTGGGCCTTATTTGATAAAGGGGACCCTTTTACGTTAAATAACTATCCACTAACTATCTATGAGGCCTTATTCAGGGAAGATGGCTGCAGACATTAATTGACTAACTCCTAAGTACCTTAGAGTAGGACCCTAACAATGGGCCAAATTGTGACACAATTCCAATTCTAATAATAAATTGTGACAACATTATGCTTATTGTGAAAGATGATAACATTGTGCCTATTAAACTTTTGACATTAATTCTATTATATCTTATCTGTCCACTATTCTACCTATCCATGCAGGGTTCCATGTGTGCACATCATTACCCCACCTTATCACCCATACAAAACAATTTTTTAATAGTAGGTAGAAAAACCATTTATAAATCTGCCAAATAGCATTGTAAGGATTGAACCTCGTGTCTCGAGGTAGTGCCTTAGGGAGCTTGAGTTGGACTCAGGAAACTTGGAGTAGATTCTTGAGTTTGTAACACCGTATCTAGTGTTATGGAAGACTCTCATGGAGCAACATTATTTCTTCTGAACCCACATTATAATTCGAAAGCCACAAATATTTGATAAATGATGAATAATTGATAGATAGATGATTTTTACAATAGTTTGGCTGCCTTTAAATATGGCTGGGCCATTAATATGAGGAGACACGTCCTCTTGTTAACATATAATTAATGTTTATTAAATATTATAAATTATTATGATTTATTAATTATTATTTTATTTACTTAGTATTTAATATTCGTAACATTGCCTTCCCCTTAAGGGAAGCTTTGTCCTCAAAGCTTTGTTTAGTGAAGGACTTATCAATTATTTTTGTTCGTAACATCTTCTCCTGGTCTTTTGAACTTGTAACTCCGATACTTGACGATATAATTTTCAAATTCCTGAACTGAGATGTCGCATTTCCTAGGAAGTGATCCATCCGAGATTTACCTCCATCAGAGTTGTTTTATGGTTTGTTGGAATATAATTTCTCGTTTTCTACTCCCAAGCAATTTGGCGATTTTGTCTTTTCTCTCCTTCAAGGTAGTTAGTTTGTTTGTAGGAATAATATTGTTTATTTTCGTATTGATTTTGTCGACTTTTAGGATTTGGATGTCGATAAGGGATCTTTGTAACGTTACTTTTCTTGTTAATGTTCGTAGTGTCTTCCCGCTTTGATTCTTGTGTATGTCCTTCTTTAAATGGTATGACATCTTGAGTTGTGACTTGAACCAAGTATGTAAATGTGCCTTTTAACTTGTCCTCTAACATTTTGTTATCATTCTGCATCTTTTTAATCATTTCTTGTGATTTCTTGTCATATTCGAACCTCTTAAGTTCCATTAAATGTAAATTTTCTTCCTCTTTATCTAGTAGTTTTCCTTCGGTATCTTCATTTGATTGCTCTGCCTTCTTAGCACCTTTTAACTTCTTGATTTTTCCAATTAATATCTTGTTATGGTTTCTTAACCATATATTTCTTCAGTGTTATTTGATAACGTGCTTTTGACTGTTGTAATCTCCAAGTTGTGCGCCTTTTTAGTGTCATCCTCTTTTTGCTGGAGTTCTTTAATCTGTTGCTGAAGGCGACAATTGTTTGCTTCTTGGCATCTTACTTTTGACTGAATTTGCTTGATTTCGTCATCTTTGACCTTGATGATTTTGTTTATTTGTTTGATTTCTTCTTTATTCTCGGTCGCTTCATGATTTTTTGGTTTTGTAGATTCTGATTGGGATATTTTTCACTCATTAATTCCTTGATTTTAGTGGTTAATCTCTCAATACGCATTTTTAGATAATGATTCTCCTGCTCTATTAATCCTTTAGAAATTTCCTGGTTCGTAATCTTCAACTGTAGACGATCATTGGTTTCCTTATAATGCTCTAACTTGTCCAATGTTGCTTGTAGCTGCGACATTACTACTGAATATGTGTTTGCCACCGTTTGTGACTATGTCTTTGCTTCAACTTGTCTTCTTTTCTTTGACAAGGGTAGATACAAAAGCTTTTGGTATTCTTCTCTTGTTTTTACCAAAGTAATTATTATTTTCAAAAGATGATAATAATATAATATAATAATAATAATAATATTATTAATACAATGTATTATTAATAATATTTAATATTAATAATGAATTTTTTATAATAATTAAGTTTACTTATTATTATAAAAATTTAATGTTTTAAATTTAGGGTTTAAGGCGTTGGCGGAGGAAGGGCTTGTGGAGGACGTGGAGTGATATGGAGTGGGGAAATGGGAGTATGAGTGGGAGCGTGGAGTGGGAAGAGGTTGGGGATGAGAGGGGGGCGTTAATGCGTAGGAGATGGCGGCATGCGGAGGGCCGAGAGGGAGGACTCAAGGGCATGCAGGAGTGACGGACGCGGTGTAGGAGTGGAGCCGCGGAATGGAGGAGGTTGGCGTGGGTGTGGAGAGGGAGGTGGCTGTGGAGAGTGAGGGCACAGGGAGGAGGAGGCTAGCGTGGGTGTGGAGAGGCCACAACGCAAAAAGGGAAAGGGAGAGCAGGAAACGCAGAGTAGGAGGGTGGAGTAGTTGTCTGTGGAGAGCAGAAGGGTGGTCGTGTGGTGGAGAGCAGGCATATGGAGTTGGAGGGCGGGCTGGTGCGTGTGACGAGGGTTTGCGGGGAGGAGAGCAGACGGGGCGTGAGGTGGTAGTGAAGCTGGCCGAGGAGCAGAGCGGAAGAACGCCGACGGGTGTGTGCACGAGGTTAGAGAAGAGGGATGGAAGCTGTGGCGTGGGAGATAGGGTGTAGTAGAGAGGATTGCTCGATGCGGCGTGTGGAACATATGCGCATAGGTGAAGGAAAGACGATGGAGTAGCGGGAATAGGGTTGAGCAGAAGCCGTGTGATGGCTGGAGGAGTGTGTAAGAAGGAGCGTGGAAGGGCGTGAGTAAGGGTGTCGAAGGGAAGAAGGAGCACGGGGTTGGGAGTGGAGCAAGCAGAAAGATGGAGAAGGATGGGAGAGGCGTTGGCAATGGAGGAGGGTGCTGGTAGAGGAGGGCATTGGTAGAGGGGGTGGGGGGGTTGCGTGGAGCAGTGAGGGGTGCAGGGAGATGTGCAACACAGAAGGGCAACGATGAGGGTGGAGTATGCAGGTATGGAGGAAGGGCAGTATGAGATTGTAGGCGCATGGAGGTGGAATAGGATTTAAAGGACGTAGATGGTGTGGCATAGAAAGGTGTGTGGGATGCCTGGTGAATATTTGCATGGGGAGGTGTGGCTGCGAGTAGGAGTGTGAGGAAGGGCGCGCAGTAGGGATGGGAGTGGCCTAGGGTGTAGAGAGGCTGATGCGTGGTGTGTGGGATTGTAGTGCAGGTTGGAAGGAGGTGGGGGACGCGTTAGGAGTGGGAATTGGAAGGAAGCAGAGCGCGATGGAAGGAGAGGGTGCAATGTTGCAGGGATAGGACGTGCGGGAGGGAGCTAGTGAGGAGGGGGCGTTTGGAGAAGAGTGCAGTGGGAGTGTGAGCAAATGAGAGATGAATGAAGTGAAAGTAAGTGGGAGTGTGAGCAAATGAGAGATGAATGAAGTGAAAGTAAGTGGGAGCGTGGATGCAGTAGGTGGAATTATCAGAGAGCGAATGGAAGGAGTGCAATTTGGGGGAATATGGTGGCAGAAAAGCAGCGGAAGAAAAGAGGAGTGGAGGTGAGCAGTAGGAGCAGCAAAGGCAGGAGCAGAATCCGGCTCTAATACCAATGTAACATCGTATCTGGTGTTATAGAAGACTCTCATGGAACATCATTATTTCTTCTGAACCCACATTATAATTCGAAAGCCACAAATATTTGATAAATGATGAATAATTGATAGATAGATGGTTTTTACAATAGTTTGGCTGCTTTTAAATATGACTAGGCCATTAATATGAGGAGACACGTCCTCTTGTTAACATATAATTAATGCTTATTAAATATTATAAATTGTTGTTATTTATTAATTATTATATTATTTATTTACTATTTAATATTCGTAACAGAGTTGGACTCAAGAATGACTAAGGCTTATGTGTAAAGGTTAAGCCTCATGTGTTGAGGTAAGTGCTTTGTATGTCAAAGTGATGGTGCTGTACATTATTGTTTGTCAAGACTAAGGTCTTGTGTGTCAAGACAGATCCTCGTGTGTTGATGTGGTGCCTCATGTGTTGAGGTAGTGCTTTGCATGTCGAAGCATGAATGGTGTGTGATGTACTACTAATCATGGTTGAGCTATTAAGTCAACTCTAGAGATTGGCCACCTCTACAGTGAATTACTTTAGCATATGAGCACTTGGAACGATAGTAAAACAAGATAATCACATCATTGGAAAAACCTCCTTAGTATATTTGATATAATAAATAAAGTAAAGATGGCACAAGTGGATCATGCAGATAAGACAAGAGATAAAAATAAAGACATGTTAAGATAAGAGAGAACTTGAATTGTTCACTTCAGTGATCAAGAAAGACTTCAGTTAATTAAGAGAGAACTCGAATTGTTTACCTCGGTGATGTTAATAAGAAAGACTTCAGTTAAAAGAGTTAACTAAGTGATACTGATAACAAAGAAGATCTAGTTAACTAAGTGTTTGCATGACGACACTTGAGTTAACTAAGTATTTGCATGATGACACTTGAGCTAAACTAAAAGACAACACTTGAGTGGTCTACATCCAGTTGAAGGGCAAGTTCATCCTAAAGTAGAACATCAAATTAACTAAGTGCTTGCATGACGACACTTGAGTTAAACTAAATGACGACACTTAAGTTACGACACTAGAGTTAGTAACCTAACTAAGTGAGCTAGCATGCTATTGGAAGGTGAGTTCATCCTGAAGTCAGAAGATAAAAATAGAACCAAAGCATGAGAAGGATGATATATATATATATATGTTATCCAGGATTGATGAATTCAATGTGAGAGCGAATTCTCTTCTCTCTTGAAGGCAATTCACATTCATTGTGCATGTCACCAAAATTAGCGAATTGGTTTTGTGCAGGATATTATTCTGGGTTCTATTCTTCCATCATCTCTCTTGCTCTGTGATTGCACCAGGGGTGCTTGGTATTTCTCTTTGATAATGCACCAGGGGTGCTTGATGTAATCTGCTCATTGTAAAGACTTTCTTTGCTATCTATCAATATTCTAATGAAGATTTTGTTAAGATTCAATATGATAAGACATAAAATATCAACATTACATTCCATTTCACAACAATAGCATATACAGGATCACTGAAAGAACAACAAGCACAGCATAAACACAAGAGACATAGATTTATCCTGGGAAACCCTCATGGGGTACAAAACCCAACAAAGCTTCCTCAATATAGATGATCAACAATACAGAGATGTATATCCCAAACATGATCTTCTTCTCCTCCATAGTAGATCTCTCTCTCTCACCTATGTGCCATTCACAAGTGAGTGAATAATGTGTGAGTGTGATAAATGAGGAACACTCCTCTATTTATACACTACTCCGATTTGTCTTTTACATTAACTAGGTCGGCCCCAACTTTAACCACTATGTTAAATACCCCATTACAACTGACTCTTGGCCGACCCCACTAGGGAAGTCTAATAACCCAAGTTACCACATTCCGACGGAGGAATAAACATCTCCGGATATACAATAAGGCCTTCACAGAGGAATGAAACATCTCCAGAATAATAAAGTACAAATATAATATTCTTAGAAGTTACAATATTTCAACACTCCCCCTTAACGAGAAGGATATTATAACAACATCTGCAGGAGAAAGGAGTCATCAACTACATGATACATGATACATTTATAAATCATTGGAAGCTTCCTTTCGACATCATCATCAGTAACTCAAACAGTTACTGGAACATAATCAATACTGGAACATCAACATCTTCAGTACTGAGTCTTCATCTTTTGTAGCACTCGAACAACTATAGTAACATCATCATCATCTGGATCTCTCGATCAATAGCCTCATCATCTGGGTCTACCGATCAACATCATCATCTGGATCTCTCGATCAACAACAACGTCATCTAGATCATCACGATCAGCAGCATCGTCATCTAGACCATCACGATCAACAACATCGTCATCTCGACCATCTCGATCAGCAACATCGTCATCTAGACCATCACGATCAACAACATCATCATCTAGACCATCACGATCAGCAACATCGTCATCTAGACCATCTCGATCAGCAGCATCGTCACCTAGATCATCACGATCAACAACATCGTCATCTAGATCATCACGATTAGCAACATCGTAGCAGCATACCCTGCAATGCACATGATCCTTCCTTTCGGAATTACGGGATCAATCAATATTTAAGACTATCCTTCCTTTCGGAATTACTGGATTTACTGTTTAAGGATGATTAGTCCAATCACAATCAACATTTAAGACTATCCTTCCTTTCGGAATTATTGGATTTACTATCTAAGGATGATTAATCCAATCACAATCAACATTTAAGACTATCCTTCCTTTCGGAATTACTGGATTTACTGTCTAAGGATGATTAATCCAATCACAATTACATTTAAGACTATCCTTCCTTTCAGAATTACTGGATTTACTGTCTAAGGATGATTAGTCCAATCATGTACATTTTGAACCAAACGTTTAGGGACGATGCAGTCCTATCATGTACATTTTGAGCCAAATGTTCAGGGACGATGTAGTCCTATCATGTACATTTTGAGCCAAGCGTTTAGGGACGATGCAGTCCTATCATGTACATTTTGAACTAGTGGTTCCGGGATGATGCAATCCCCATCACGTACATTTTGAACCAAGCGTTCAGGGACGATGCAGTCCTATCATGTACATTTTGAACTAGTGGTTTCGGGATGATGCAATGCCCATCACGTACATTTTGAACCAAGCGTTTAGGGATGATGCAGTCCTATCACATCCACTAGGGACCATACAATGACCTCGTCGTCAGAACATGTAGCCTCATCATCGACCTCATCGTCGGAACAGGTAACCTCATCATCGACACATGTATCCTCATCATTGATACAAGTATCGTCATCATCGATACAAATATTCATATCATCGACACAAGTATCCTCATCATCGACCTTACTGTCAATATAGGCAATCTCATCATCGATACAGGTATCCTCATCGATACCAGTATCCAAATAGCATCATCGATCACATCATTCCCCCTTTCGAGGAGTGTCCTTCTGAACGACACCAAGCTTGTCTCGAAAATACTCAACCTTTACTCGAGACAGAGGTTTGGTCAATACATCAGCAACTTGTTCGTCCATGCTCACATACTCGAGCTTGATAGCTCCTTTCTGCACCATATCCCGTATATAGAAATATCGTATCTCTATGTGCTTTGACTTATCATGGAACACTGGATTCTTTGTCATCTTGATACAACTTTGGTTGTCACACAGGATCACAGTGGAGTCCATCTCTAAGTCAACCGCTTCACAACTAGCAGAGCAAGCAGCTATATATATTCCGCTTCAGCTGTGCTGAGAGCCACACTTGACTGCTTCTTGCTAAACCACGAGATCATGACAGATCTCAGACAATAACATCCACCTGATGTGCTCTTCCCGTCTGATACACTACCTGCCCAATCAGCATTTGTGTAGCCATACAATCTGAAGTCATGATCTCTACGATAACATAGACCAAAATCTATCGTACCTTTTAGGTACCTTATCACATGCTTTGCAGCTATCAGGTGAACTCATCTAGGTTCCACTAGATACTGACTCAAGGTGTTCACCGCAAAGCATATATCTGGCCCGGTATTCGTCAGATACATTAATGACCCAATAATTTGTCTGTACAGAGTCACATCCACTAACTTTGAGGAGTCATCAGCTAACAGCTTCAAGTTGGAACCCATGAGAGTGGCCATGGTTGTACATTCCTACATATCAAATCTTCTCAAGATTTCCACGACATATTTTCCCTGGTTGAGAAAGATTCCTTCTGAGCCTTGCCATACTTCCAGACCTAGGAAGTAATTCTGTAGCTAGCTTCTTCTTGCTTTCCATGATCTGTTTATCATTCCTTGTCAGAAAGAGATCATCCACATACAATAATAGTATCATCCATAACCTTAAGGTAAAGGTTAGGATCAACTTTACTTTTGGTAAAGTCCAATCTTGTCAAGAAGCTGTCAATTCTCCCTCTGTAACTGAACATCATTCACACTATGCATTGAGTGATCTTCTACATATCTATCTGTGCCATCTCCCGTCAGATGGGTCTACTGATATGAGCTTCAAGATCATTCGAACTTTGTAGTGAGTTCCTTCTTGCATCCATCTAAGAATGTCATTTGTATATAGAAACCATCTTCAACCTTGTAGCAAAGGTTGAAATCCGCATCATCCATGGTGATCATTAAGCTCATCATATGACTATCGATCCTGGGTACCCATACAGAGCTTTTTTCAATTGAATCCTGGGAGTTTTCTCGATTCGTACTTCTTCTTCAATTACACCATTAAGAGAATGGTCTTATCTAGCCACTTGGAGCAAACATCTCGTCATGATCCTCTTTCTCTTTCTAAGAGAATCTTCTAGCCACGAGCCTTCTATAGTATTTTGATTTGTAAATCTTCTTGTTGAACATCCATCACTTGTTCAGTGTTCATCATTCTTCATGATTTTACCTACAAATCAAAGTTAATTACATGATTAGTAATACTTCATAATCATCAAATCATGTTGACCTGATTAGTAATACTTCATAATCTACGACCTGTAAAGGTTTCAGATCCTGAACCTTCGCCAAAATGGATTTATAGCGAAAGTTCCACGATGACTGATTTTTTTGCTATACAAAACCCTAACCTTCAAATTGTCGCAAGTGAAGCAAGTGTCATAAGTGCCATACATTATCTTCCTTTAGGCTAGCTCTGATACCATGTTAAGATTCAATATGATAAGACAGAAAATATCAGCATTACATTCCATTTCACAACAATAGCATATACAGGATCACTGAAAGAACAACAAACACAACATAAGCACAAGAGACACAGATTTATCCTGGGAAACCCTCATGGGGTAGAAAACCCACCAAAGCTTCCTCAATATAGATGATCAACAATACATAGATGTATATCCCTAACATGATCTCCTTCTCCTCCATAGCAGATCTCTCTCTCACCTATGCGCCATTCACAAGTGAGTGAATAATGTGTGAGTGTGATAAATGAGGAACGCACCTCCTCTATGTATACAGTACTCCGACTTGTCTTTTATATTAACTAGGTCGGCCCCAACTTTAACCACTGGGTTAAATACCCCATTACAACTGACTCTGGGCCGACCCCATTGGGGAAGTCTAATAACCCAAGTTACCACATTCCGACAGAGGAATAAACATCTCCGGATATACAATAAGGTCTTCACGGGGGAATGAAACATCTCCGTAATAATAAAGTACAAATATAATATTCTTAGAAGTTACAATATTTCAACAGATTTTGCTGGGGTTTTATCCCTCAAGTACTAGAGGGTTTCCCCAGGGTAAATACTGCGTGTCATTTGAATGCTTATGCTTGTTGATTATTCATTTGATTTCAAGTACTACTATAATTCCACATTAAGATAAAAAATTAACATGGTTCAGAGCTTAGGGCGTGAAAGAGCTAAGTTCAGTAGTCAAGCTTGAGCCTATGTTGATCCTGGGTGAGCATAATACTTGAAGAATTATGGCTTCAATCTCAGTAAGACTAGAAGACTGACTTGAAGGAACTTTGAACTTCAATACTTGGAATGCCAAGATTCTAAATATCCTGGA
The DNA here is from genome assembly GCA_027924585.1 of Larix kaempferi. Taxonomy (NCBI): domain Eukaryota; kingdom Viridiplantae; phylum Streptophyta; class Pinopsida; order Pinales; family Pinaceae; genus Larix; species Larix kaempferi. The sequence continues at coordinate 6,034,121 of BSBM01000293.1, read as the reverse complement.
AGAGCATGATCTAGATGGATACATTTGAAGAGCATGATCTAGTGGCGCATCAAAACACATGATTGGATATAGAAGCGCTATCACAAATCTGAAGGAAAAGTTCTCCAGTCAGGTGGAGCTTGGAGATAATACCACCTTTTCGATTCAAGGAGTTGGATCCACTTCCTTTTAGTTGAATTTAGGTGATGTACTCCATGTTGTTGATATTCTGTATGTTCCTGTTCTGAAGAAAAACCTTCTGTTTGTTTCAGTTCTGGAAGATAAAGGTTTCAGAGTAATTTTTATGGACAACAAAGCGCTCTTGTGGCCTAAAGAATTCAGACTTGAACTCTGCAGCTGTGATTGGAGATAGAGAGGGAGTTCTCTACAAAGTTCCTGGAAAGTTCATTAAAGCCATGGTCCATGACACAGTCAGTCCTTGTGAACTATGGCATAGGAGGCTTGGTCATCTTCATTTCAAAGCACTACCTAGCTTACAAAAGATGGTATAAGGTATGCCTGTATTTCAATCTGAGCATGATGTTATTTGTAGAGGTTGTGCTCTTGGTAAGAACATCAAGAAAAGCATTTCAAACAGTACTAAAAGATCCAAGGGGATCCTGGACTTGATCCATTCAAATTTATGTGGTACCATGTCTGCACCATCCTTGAGTGGTTATTTGTACTATGTGCTTTTCATAGGTGACTTCTTTTGCATGTCTTGGATCTATTTTCTGAATGCAAAGAGTGAAACTTTCAACAAGTTTCAAGAGTTTAAAGCACTGGTTGAGAATCAGACTGGAAAGCACATTTGTGCTACTGCTTTGAGATCTGATAATGGGGGAGAGTTTGAGTCTCATCACTTTAATGACTTCTGCTGAGAGGCAGGATAAGAAGATAGCTGACTGTACCTTACAATCCCCATCAGAATGGGGTTGTTGAAAGAAAGAACATAACAATCTGTGAGGCTGCAAAAGCTATGATGTGTGATCAAGATCTGCCCACACTACTGTTTATATACAAAACATAAGTCCTCATGCTTTTGTGGGAGAAAAGAATCCTGAAGAAGTTTTCACTGGTGAAAAACTAGATGTTGGACACTTGAAGATTTTCGGTTGTCCTGTCTACATTCATGTGCCAAAAGAGAAGAGGACAAAGATGGAGTCATCTAGAAAGAAAGGAACATTGTTGGATATAGCGAATCCTACAAAGCTTATAGAATCTATGTTCCAGGACAATGGCACATTGAAGTCAGTAGAGATGTAACATTTCACGAAGAGGCTGCCTTCAAGTGCTCTAAAGAACATCGGTGTGATTAAGATATGGAGGAGCATGAGACTCCCATGATGGAGGATCCAACTTTTGATTCTCCCCTTTCAGATTTTGAGATGGAGAAGCTAGAAGAGTCCTTAGATCCGCTTGATCCTGAAGAGCCAGTAGAATTGGTAGCTGAACCTCCTGCTAAGAGGAGATCTGCATGGTGTGGAGACATTCTGCAAGAGGCAGAAAAACATGGAGCACCACTAGGCACATTCAGAGAGCGAAGAAGACCTGAAATATTTTCAGGATATATAGCTCATATGAGTCACATCAGTGACTTAGAACCCACCACCTATGAGGTAGCTGCTAAGTAGTAGGTATGGAATGATGCCATGGTGGAAGAGGACAAGTCCATCATGCAAAATTATGTGTGGTAAGTGGTTCCTAAACCGGAAGGGAAGTCTGTAGTAACTTCCAAGTGGCTTTATAAAGTCAAACATGCAACTGCTTGTAGTATTGAGAAATATAAAGCAAGATTTTTGGATCGTGGTTTCTCACAGAAAGAAGGGATAGACTATGATGAGACATTCGCTCTTGTGGCCAGGTACACCACTATTCAAGCCATAATTTCCCTTGCTTCAGTTTTGGGGTGGAAACTTTACCAGATGGATGTGAAGACTGCCTTCCTCAATGATGAAGTTGAGGAAGAAGTATACATACAACAACCTGAGGGGTTTGTAGTTCATGGGAAGGAGTCCCATGTATGCAAACTTAAGAAAGCCTTGTATGGGCTTAAGCCGACTTCGAGGGCTTGGTATTCAAGGATTGACAACTATCTTCAGAGCTTGGGTTTCTCCATAAATGAAGCTGACCCCAACCGGTACTTCAAGGTTGTGAAGAACCAACCACTGTTCTTGGTTCTGTATGTTGACGATTTGTTCCTTATTGGAGAGGAACAATAGATAGCTCGGTGCAAGAGAGAGCTCACTTCAGAGTTCGAAATGAAAGACTTAGGCTTATGCACTATTTTCTTGGTCTAGAAGTTTGGCAAAGGAAAGATGAGATCTTTCTTTCACAAGGAAAGTACACAGTTGATGTCTTACGCAGATTTGGTGTGATGGAATGTAAGTTCATGATTACTCCAATGGTGTCTAATATGAGGAAACTACATGAGTCAGATTTCAGATCGGATCTAGTGGATCCTACCATGTATAGACAACTCATTGGTTCCTTGATGTATTTGCTACATACTAGACCAGACATATGTTATGCAGTGAGTATCTTGAGTCAGTTCATGTTTGAGCTAAGACATAGACATTGGGTTGTTTCCAAGTATGTGCTTAGATACCTTCGAGGTACTATTGCTTATGGACTCATATATGCTTCTAGTGGAGGAGTGATGCTACTTGGTTATGCTGACTCTAAATGGGGTGGTAGTATTGTGGACCGAAAGAGTACATCCAGATTTTGTTTTAGCTTGGGATCAGCTATGATCTCTTGTCCACCAAAAAGCAAGGCTTTGTAGCCCAGAGTACTACAAAAGCAAAGTATATTGCAACTAGTATCGCCTGCTGAGAAGTTGTATGTCTTAGGAAGCTACTTGCTGGGTTGTTTAGTGAAAATCTTGAGGCTACTATCATTCGCTCTGGCAATTAGAGATGCATTAAGCTCTCAGTAAACCCTGTGTTTAATGACAAGTCGAAACACATTGAAATGAACTACCACTACATCAAAGACATGGTCCAGAGAGGTGCCGTAAGACTTCAGTACATCGCTAATGATGAGTAGATAGCAAATATGTTGACTAAGCCTTTGTTTTTGACGAAGTATAGGTACTTCCGAGACAAGCTTGTTATGGCAGAGAATGCCATAACAAGGGAGTGTTAAAGTTACAACATCATGAGTCATTCTCCAAGTCAATCTTGTGCGCCAGAAATGAGCCTCATGTGTTGAGGTAGTGCCTTAGGGAGCCTGATTTGGACTCGGGAAACTTGGAGTAGATTCTTGAGTTGGACTCAAGAATGACTAAGCCTTATGTGTAACGGTTAAGCCTCATGTGTTGAGGTAATGCTTTGTATGTCAAAGTGATGGTGCTGTACAGTCTTGCTAGTCAAGGCTAAGGTCTTGTGTGTCAAGATAGATCCTCATGCGTTGAGGTGGTGCCTCATGTGTTGAGGTGATGCTTTGCATGTCAAAGAATGAATGGTGTGTGATGTACTACTAACCATGGTTGAGCTATTAAGTCTCCTCTAGAGACTGGCCACCTCTAGAGTGAATTACTTTAGCATATGAGCACTTGGAACGATAGTAGAACAAGATGATCACATCATTTGAAAAATCTCCTTAGTATATTTGATATTATAAATAAAGTAAAGATGGCACAAGTGGATCATGCAAATAACACAAGAGATTATAAAGATATGTTAAGATAAGAGAGGACTCGAATTGTTCACTTTAGTGATGAAGAAAGACTTCTATTAATTAAGTGAGAACTCGAATTGTTTACTTCAGTGATGTTAACAATAAAGACTTCAGTTAAAAGAGTTAACTAAGTGATAAAAAAGTAGATATAGTTAACTAAGTGTTTGCATGACGACACTTGAGTTAACTAAGTAATTGAAGGACGACACTTGAGCTAAACTAAAAGACAATACTTGAGTGGTCTAGCATCCAATTAAAGGGCGAGTTCATCCCGAAGTAGAAGATCTAATTAACTAAGTGCTTGCATGACGACACTTGAGTGAAACTAAATGACGACATTTAAGTTACGACACTTGAGTTAGTAACTTAACTAAGTGACCTAGCATGCAGTTGGAAGGCGAGTTCATCCTGAAGTCAGAAGATAAAAATAGAAGCCAAAGCATGGGAAGCATGATATATATATGTTATGCAGGATTAATGAATTCAATGTGAGAGCGAATATTCTTCTCTCTTGAAGGCAATTCGCATTCATTGTGCATGTGACCAAAATTAGCGAATTAGTTTTTTGCAAGATATTATTCCGAGTTCTATTCTTCCATCTTCTCTCTTGCTCTGTGATTGCACCAGGGGTGCTTTGTATTTCACTCTGGTAATGTACCAGGGGTGCTTGATGTAATCTGCTCATTGTAAAGACATTCTTTGCTATCTATCAATATTCTAAGGAAGATTTTGCTGGGGTTTTCTCCCTCAAGTACTAGAGGGTTTCCTCAGGGTAAATACTGTCTCATGTGAATGCTTATGCTTGTTGATTATTCATTTGATTTCAAGTACTGCTATTATTCCGCATTAAGATAAAAAATTAACAATCATTGCCCCACCCTACCACCCATACAAAGCAATTTTTTAATAGTAGCTAGAAAAGCCATTTATAAATCTGCCAGATACCATTGTAAGGATGTTTTCTTGTTTGGGTCTTCTGTAGGTCTTGAGATTGTCACGTGTTCTGGTTCTTTAGATAGTCATATCAGGAACAAAATAATATATGACAGTGCCTGTAGATGATTAAGACTTTCAGTTGCATGGATGATATCAAAATTATATAGCACAGCAGGGAAGAATACACAAGCCATCTACATCAAATTTTTTATTGTGAGTACATGTTGTCAATGTGGCACTTGAATTTAAACAAAAGCTAGTAATAAAAAAGAGATCAGATGATTCAAATTTGCCCAGAGAACATGTATGCGACTTACAGAGTAAGAAGCTTTGTGTCCGTTGAAGTGTGGTACAATGGCAATAGACAGAGGATATATTACGCATACCTATTTAACTGTGATGGCATACCTTTGCAAAGATTTTAGTTGAGATTAATTTGGAACATGTATGCGAAATTGTTTATGGGTTGTGTCATATGGTTGTTTTCATGCAAATATTATACTTGTTAGTCAATCAGTTGAAGAATCACCTGGAGGCTAGTAGACTTTATATTATTTCTTATATTGGCACTGTAGATTCTAGGAGCAGAAGATTTTGTGCAAGTTTATTGGTTTCCACTTAGGATGGGTTTTCGTTATTGCCACAGGGATGCAGTCTACGGAATACAGAGTTCGTAGTTGGTGTTGTAATTTTTACAGGACATGAAACAAAGGTAAAGCCAAAATTTTAACATTTGCAATTAAATTGGCCTGGATGGCTAACTGATTTTTTATTTAGTCAAATATCTCTTTTTGGATCATTCAATATTCTTGATTTATAATGGGCATTTTTCAATGCTGGCAATATTTCTGGACAGCCAACTAAATTGTCATTGAAGATATTAGAATGTTTAAAATTTGAGACAGTCTTTGATATTGGTTTCAGGTTATGATGAATTCAATGAATGTCCCTTCAAAGCGAAGTACATTAGAGCGCACACTTGACAAACTTATATTGATTCTTTTTGGTGTTCTCTTTGTAATGTGCTTTATTGGAGCTATTGGCAGGTTTGCTCTATTGCCTCATTTTGTTTCTAACTTCCTTTCTACTTTAAAAATAAATACATGTTATATTACATCATCCCACAAAAAAGGGTACATCTGGGTATGCAAGCCATGTTTAATGTTGATTTGGAGACTTAGGGAGTGGAAGTGGGTGGGGGGAGTCCGGGGACTAGTTTCAGGGAAGGTTGGAGAGACACCCCAGATTTCAATGAACAGCGTACTAAAAAATATAAATATAAATTTTAGACAAATTTTAATGTTTTATATCCAATTTGAGACTTATCCTTACATCATTTGACATTCATGATTCAGAGTCATTGAAACTTACTTCTAATTTGCACTGATATGGGTACAGTATCTGAAATGGAGATCACAAATTTTTAGAAAGGGTCTCTGAAATACCAATCTTTTGTAGCCTTTGGAACAAGGCCCCTCTTGACACAGAGTGGAATGCGTTGCCAAAGTCCACAAAGAAACATAAGATTTTCGAAGAGCAAAGATGAGCCTTCCTGATGATAGTATGCAGAGTGAAGATTTTGTCAATGGTTTGGCACACTTTACGAAACTTTCCTGTCCTTTGGCCTTGAGGTCTGTTGTCTCTACCTCATCAAACAACCACATATGGAGTACTATGCGATAGAGCTTGGCAAATGTGTGGCCAATCTTGATGGTCATGTAATTGTTAGGGTCTATATGAACCCCTGATTTGAAAATGGGGTGGATGATATAGTGGGATCATGATGGAGGGAAACTTGAACAAACAACATGATTAACCAAATCAACATTGTAGAAGTTGTTACTGCACAAATTAGCATCCTTCCGATAGGTCACGAGGGCCGGTGTTAAGATTGGCAACTATTTAGGAGATGCATCCACTGTCACCACAATGCACTCTCCTTACGCTTTAGGCCAACTCCTAGAGGCCAATGGGGAGTCCATAATATAGGTGAAATAGACCTGCACAACAAGAATACCTCATGAGCAACCTCTGAACAAAGATTAGTGCCTTATGGAGTCAAAGCAATGAATACAAGCACACTTACCAAGTGCATCAAGAGGATAAAGAGTTAGAATAGATAAAAGTGTAGAATTATTGCAAATGATTTAAAACCATGCTGCTGTTATAAGAGGACAGCCACAATATGTGCTCAAATATATATAAAAACCAATTAAAACAATGCCGACTTACCAAGGTATCCTTCATGGAGAGGGATAAGAATTTCACCTGTGGGAGCAAATGAATGAGTAATACAAATCTGGAAATGACTTACCAGATCTGGTTTATGTCCTAACCAGCCCCTAGAAATCACAAGAAGGTAAACTTGAACCACTAGATGAATCCCCAAGAGAGTAGGGTTGATAATAGACCTTGTTTCTAGCTTGTTAGACTCTCCAAAGATGAATTTTGATGGCTGTACTTGTCAAATGAGATATTAAAAAAGCACACTAGCATTTGCACATAATCGTAAATATCTCAGATTAGCCACAAAAAGATGACGCCCTTCAAGATTGTAAATAAGTTTGTGAATATAAGAAGTATTTTTCAAATAAAAAAGATTGACCATGAAACCAATGAGGGCGCATCAATTGAAAGGATTAGGTTTTCCGATACTTCAATATTTTTAAATTTTTTGACTTTTGAGTCACATTGAATTTACTCAAATATGACCTTAATGTAAGTAGGCACCCTTTTGTAAGAAACCAAGAATGATCATACTAGTTGATGGGTAGGCTCGCATTGAAGCAAATACTCAATGGCACTAAAGACAATTAGAGGGATTTTGGTTCTTCATCGAGTTTGATATTTGGATGGATATATCTATTTAAAATGTCTTTAAAGCACCGTGAATGTCAAGTGTTGAGCATATTTGATGGCCCTTTTCCAAAAGGAAATTCAAGCAATGGGAAGGGAAACATGGTTAAAGTTATAATAGATAGAGTTATACTCGAAAAAGTGGCGAGTGAGGATGAGTACCCAACTAAATTTTTTCAGCTATGGGCACATGATGCAACGCTGTAATGAACAATAGATGATGCAACGCTGTGTTAGTGTGAACCTACTATTTTAAAGATGTTAATAAGATTGCATGGTTGAGAACACTGTAATGAACAATAGTTTATTTTTAGAATACTAAACAAAAGAAGAACAAAGAGTTGAAATCCAGATTCCATATAGGATGCAAATATTAATATAATTGCATTGAGAGTAGCAAGGTGCTGTACATCCCAGTATGGGGGAGATGTTTTCATGTACGTAATGTACATGTCAACAAAAAAGTTTAAATAAAGTTATAACATAGCATATGTCGTCTCAATTTCAAGTTTTACACAAAAGCTTAAAAATTAAAACGAGCATGGATTAAATGTGTATCTATCAAGCACCGAGAGAGATCAAATTTCTTGAGGTATAAATTTTTTACTTTTAAAGAGAAAAACATACACCTCAAGAAATTTGATCCTTCCTAGTGCTTGATAGATCCAAGCTTAAGATGGATCTATGCTGGTTGATAATGAGACAAATTCTGTAAAGGCAATGACCAACAAAAGTCTCAATGAAAACCGTCTTGGGATGGATTGATCCATATACAATGCAACAGTTCTGTTAGATTGTGAAGGACTATTTACTCTATATGATTATCAAAGTGAAACATTGCAAATAAAAAAATTAGAGGACAAACTAGCATGGTGTCAAGAGTATAATACAAAATTACAAATTAAGATGGAGATGGATAAAATTCTAAACAAATTAGAAGGATATCATTCTCACTTAAAGTGACAATCAAGAGTTGCTTGCTCAACTAAAGGAATTAAAAAGAGAAAAGCAATGCAATCGATAAGAAGTTCAAGATCTCACGACAAAATTCTACAATAACTTGGTAAAAAAAGACGAAGAAATTTCTTGCATAAGAGATCATAGCCAAAAACTTCTTGCACAAATCAAGGAGCCAAAGGATAAGAAGCAATGCATTCACAAGTTGGAACAAAAGAATCAAGATCTCGAGAAGTGGTCATCAGAAAAAGATGAAGGTTCTAGCCTAAGGAACTTTAATTAGAGTTTGCTTGAACAAATCATAAGATTAAAAGATGAACAACTAGAAAATCAAGACCTTAAGGATAAAGTTGACAATCCAAAAAATGATGAAAAGCTTTCACTCTTTTCAAAGCTTACTAGCCCAAATCAATAAGCTAAAAGATGATAAGAAGTCACTCCAGAATAGGTTTGAGCAACTTACTAACAAGGAATCACTAATTGATAAAGAAACAATGATTGACTTTGTTGATATACAGATATAAAAATTGAGGTATTGGAGAAAGGAACCAATATAGATGCAAATCCAATGGAAGTAAGGATATCTTCAAGGATTAAGGTGCAAGTAACTGGAAATACAAATATCTCCCCCAATAAACATTTCATAAGTGTGCAAAGAAGACATACTACAAAAGATGAATCAAGAAAACATTACAAGTACAAAAAACAAACATCAGGTCAAAGAACATCCTATCAACATCCTAATCACCAGAGCCAATACCTTAACCAATCAGTTTATCAACATCGACAAAAGTAGTTGACCTATATTTCAAAGAATATTAATGCCAGTATAGTTAAGTCTCAATTCAGAAGTCATCATGGGAATCACGATACATCAGGTTCTTTCCAAGAACCCTATAAATGCACAGTTCCACAAAAGATTAAATTAGGGTGGGTATGCCCTTTCACAATTTGACAATTCTGCTCAGTGCTTAAAAGATTACATCATCTTGTATTGTCAACTATCACAACGATAAGTACAAAGGATCAGGAGAAGGCATTACAGGTCGGAACCGGAGATAAGTTCTTTCCATAAATATGCTTTGAGGTCAAAGCATTTCTAAAGGGAAAGGCAATGTAATGAACATTAATATATTTTTTTCCACGAAAAAAAGATCGCATTCTATTAGTAAAAACAGAACACATTGTTCAATAGAGCTGTCAGTCATACAAGTCCTAAGCACAAAATAAACACAACTCAAAGAGCTAAAATCAGGATCGAAACCCTTTTATCTCTCTTTTACAAAGCATCAAAAGATCTGCAATATACTCAAATAAAAACTCAACAAAACCTGCTCATAAAGAACAGAAAAAACAGTAAAGATGCCAAGAGAAATTGCCATTTGAGATGAACTGATACAAGTCCCCTTACAAACAACAGATCCCAATACCGATGAGAGCCATTGCTCGAATACCAGCATGGATTTTTTCACCGACATGCTAGAGGTTGGGTCCGCTGCCACCGTCTTCATGCGAGCCCCTCTTTCCTAAAAATCTCAATCTGCCCAAGGGTCCACCAAAACCCAGGATTAGGCAGCTTCCTGCGCCACCCACCACCGCTGCCACAACAAAGGACCGCCGCCCATCACAAAACACCCCAGCCACTGGAATGGTGAGAACCGCCACTTTAACTAACGCTTCCACTCCATCGGGGAGCAGAGGACAACACAGTGGATATCAGCCGCCACCACACAGCACTAGAAGGTCTGTTCACCCCCTGCAAAAATCGCCGCCACCGCCACAGTGGAATATGGGTTTCCATGCAAGGGATTCATCTCCACGCCGGGAAAGAATGCAAACTATTCGCTCTCAGACAACCAACTACTCGAAGCCTCACTGCAAAAAAAAGGGGGTGCGGCTAGGGATGAAACCGTAGCCGCGAAGGCTCTGTGACAGATCGACTCTCAAAAGCTCGTAATGAACAATAATACATAATAATAATAATAATAATTAATGAAAAGACACAGAACCTAATTAAAGGGCATGGCTATTAAACCACATAACCTGTCAATGTGTATTTATACTGTCATGGTGGTCATTGTAAAGTACCTCTATCATATTCAAAATTTCAATCATCTATACATTTATTATATATTGTCCTATATGGATTTCTATTGACTGTCCTTATGTTGGATATTCGCTAGTAAATAAACCATGTTCATTTCAGTTTTCGTCCATCTGTTGCATTGCTCTCTCCTCTATCTCACGACCCAACTATTTTATGCCAAGGCCTCACCTCACTTTGTCGAAATAGTCTAGATCAAGAAGAAGGGGTCAGGGAGTTATTGGGAGGCTCTTTGCTTATTGTATTAGGTGCCCCTCCATTTTTCAAGTATTGATGCTTGGGGTTTATTTTTAGTTGAGGAAGCATGTGAAGACCCTACAACCAAAGCCTTCTTGAACATCTCACGATAAAAACTGGAGTAGGAAACAGGGAAGGGAAAGCCAATAGCATAAGAAACTTTTGCACTGCATCATCTGCTTCATCACATAGTTTTGTGTTATACATTTTACAAATTGTGCATAGCCTTGGAGCTCCATTGGGCTTCTTTCTAGAATAACAACACCCTTTATCCCTAATTGCAGGAGTCGATTTTGTTGGCACATTGGTCGGCTCTGCAAGTTGTGAAAAAATATGCCTGATAGAAAAGGTTCCTCTTATTTCAGATGCAAGTTGCAACCTAAATATTCAGGGTTATTGTGTCAAGGTTATTGCCATGCATGTACCAACTCCCTTTTTAGGAATGCACAAAAGGTGTTGCTTGACCCAGTTGTAACTCTCTTGGAAATCATCCTTAGAAAGGTTGCAGATCCACAATTGAGATGCACCTCTATATTTGGGTCTGTTTTGTTCCCTTTTGTCAGATATTGAAGCAGGGATTTCTACGGCTTTTATGGGCACCTTGTAGAAAATGTCTTGAAGGGCATTGGTTTCCTGCAACAAAAGTGGACCCCTTTATTCCCACTTTGGTTGGCATTTCATTTTCTTCTCTAGATGAATGAGAAATTTCTGGGAATGCGCCTTTTGGTTTGAAGAGGAAGCGCTTTTCAAGTTTTATTGTCTTTGAAATGTGAAAGTAGGAATCAGCATCTGTAATAAACAAAAATATATATAATATATTAATAAGTTAATAATTAATACTCAATAATTAAATATGTAATGAAGAGACACTTATTTGTCGAAATGTCACATCTCTTATGAAAGGGCACCCTGCATGGGTACATATATGAGCCCATGTTCTCAGTTGTAATCATCTTTTATATATTTTATCAATTATTCAGCAATTATATTTTTAGTATGGAATTATTATCAATTGGGTGACTTATCCATTTGGATAGTTTCGAGTACAACCAAATAGGTTGTAACATTTGGTATCAGAGCAGTGTTTTGATCTCGTTTTTTTTACCACTATCTTATCAAACCTTGTTTGATTTGGCTTTTGGCCAACCCATTATCTTCAGAGATTCTCTATCCTAGGTCATTGACCAAAGAAGTTCAGTCGCAGGTTTGAAGTGGATAAAGTCAAACAAGAAAGAACCAATATATATATATATTAGGTTCCCACTTCTCCTTTCCACAATGTCTCCCTCCCTTACGCATCCCTGCGCACCCTTCCAACACCCCTATCGTGCTGACACCCACACCTCACGTGGCCAGCCTACACGCTTTCCCACGTGGCCTTCGCATACCAACCCTGACCCCACAACCTGCACTCTTCCCCTGTGCACTCCCAACGCATCACTGGATCCCCATCCACCTGTCTCCTCTTCCCACGGGCGCCCCGTTCTCCCATCAGTGTCCACGCTCCCAATATTTTAACCCCATTCCATGACCCCTTCCATCCACATTGCCTCATCTTCTTCTCCATTCTTCCCACTGCGTCACTCATGCATCCCATCACACCATCGTGTCATCGCTCCATCCTGCCTCACCCACCTTTTCTCTTGCACAACTCATTCCACACCACACTCTCCTCTACTACCTACCTGCGCGCTCTCACACTTCCGCTACACCTTTGCACAGTCGCTTCCTCTCTCCCCACGCAGCACTGCACCCCGCAACTCCTCCCTCTCACGCAGCTCCTCCTGCACTTTACTATCTCTCACAACCACTGCGTGCCCATACAATCCTTGCACCTTTGCCCTACCTCTGCGTTGACTTCTCGACGCATCCAGGACTGCTGCACACACTCCCCTCCATTTTCACTCCCAATCCGCGCTTTCCCTCTATTCCACGCGAAGATCCCACCTACGTCCGCTCCATTTCCCACCTTTAAGAGGAAACGTCAATTCCACACTCACGCCTTGAACAATAGTTGTGACAGTTAAATTATATATTCCATCTAGTCAAGACAATTGAATCATTAATATAACATCCGAGTTATAATCTTGATAAGAAGTATAACATTGGAGTTGTAGTCTTGGAGTTAATATACCATTTTATATAGTGAAATTATTTTCCAAAGATACGTGGAGTTATTAAAAAAAAGGTGAATATATGATATTAAGTGGACTATAAACTTTTTAAGAAAGGGTATATATATATATATAAGGACTTAAATAAATTTATACCAAATAATAAATACCTTGAAAGGTTTTAAAAGTTTCAAGGGTTAATTTCTTTAGGAAATAAAAAGGGGGGATATATACTTTAACTGAAGAATTAAGGTACATTAAGGAAGTTTGAAAGAAAAAAGTATTGAAGCTTATTATTTATTAGTAGAATTTGGTCAAAAACAAAATGGAATCTATACAATGTGAATCTATACTATGTGAGATAGTAAAGAAACACAATTCTTATTTAGAAAAGAAGAATAAGAATTTGCTTGCTCAAATAATGGAATTAAAAAATGAGAATTATCGCAAACTAAGGGAAAATGAAGATTTCAAAAAGAAAGCTGACAAAAGTTTACTAGAAAAGGATGAAGAGATCTCTTGTCTAAGAGATCATAATCAGAAATTGCTGCTTCAAATCAGGAAGGTGAAGGATAAAACACAATACAATCAAAATCTAGAAGAGGAGATTCGAGATTTTCAGAAGAAACTATTAGACAATATCGAAGAAAATGGTCACCTTAAGAAGCATAAACAAGATCTAATGGATCAGATACAGAAGCTTAAAGATGATGAGAAATCATGAGAAGAAATGATCAGGAACCTTAAGAATGATAAAGATTCGTTGGAAAACAAGTTGGACCAAATTCAGAGGACATCAAAACCCTCAGACTCAAAAATCCAAGTTGAAAAAAAAGAAGCAAATACAAATTCAATCCTCGTCAATGAGCTAGGTTAGTTGGAATTGTACAGACTACAGTTACCTACATAGCCAAGGTTCTTTGTATAAAACATTCTCACAAGAGCATCTCTTTCCTCCTTTGCCATCTTCAAATCATGTGCTCGATGAAATATAATACTATGTGCTCGATGAAATATAACACTTTCCAAGTTCAAGATTATCATGAAATTATGAATTTGGCTTTCTTGTCCTTCTGTTTCTAGTTAGTCACTTTTGTAGGGTCCTATGCAGTGTCTTACCATGATTCTTGATTACCAAGGTATTCTTCCATGTGAATTCTTGACATGTTAACATTCTTTGAATGCTCAACCCCATGTATCTCTAGTTGCCATTAACTTCATCTTGGGAGACCCCTAACCTGTTGATGTTGTTGACACTCCTAACCTGTTCGATCATGTCGACAATGGTACTTGATGGCATCACTGATAGACCGAACCAACCATCTCCTGTGTTACTCCCAAATATTAGGAAGGTGTTATTTTGATGTGGTTTTAAAAGGTACTCTTTGCTTGCATTCTTTATATGCCTTGTAAACTTGTTCATGATTGTGTGTGAAAATGGTTGTTTGAGGTATTTGACTTGGAATATTTATGCATTTACCTGAAATTGACATAACTCATATTTTTTATAATTTGAAAGAATTGGAAATAATTCTTCTAAAAAATGCAAAGTATCCATGTTAGATTTGTCCTTAATCCATTTTTCTAATTTTATTAAGCTGCTTTTTGATTTCTGATGAAAATGGCAGTGGAGTTTTCATCAACCGCAAGTACTATTATCTTGGCCTTGTTGCAGATGTTGAGAATCAGTTCAATCCCAACAACAGATTTGTGGTACTCGTTGACGTTTTAGTATATAAGATTTTTCTGATTTCCTCGTATATATATGAAGGAGTTTATGTTCATAAAATTTTCTTGAGCATTAAATTCCTTTTTAGGATTTGAAGGATGCTGATAAACTGTCTTCACTCAAACAATTGGCAGTTGTTTTGAAGTAGGTTTTTCATTTTTGTCTTTTGTTTGAGCACACAGGTTGCGTGTCTTACACTGTTCACACTTGTGACACTATACTCGACCATCATTCCCATTTCACTGTATGTGTCGATTGAGGTGTGTATTCTTGTTCCATTTGCATTGTTTTGGAAAATATTCTATTGGGAAAATCTATACATTTAATCATAAATTTTCTCTTGGATTAGGATATATTCTGTTTTGTAGTTTAGTTTTTGTGTTCCCCAAATAAATTTTATGGGCTGACTCTCTTTATGTTCCATTCCCAGATGATAAAGTTTGTCCAATGTACACAATTTATCAACAAGGATATCAACATGTATCATAGAGAAAGCAATACTCCTGCTTTAGCGCGAACATCGAATCTGAACGAGGAGCTTGGTCAGGTATGTTGTAGTTAAAATCAAATGATAGCTTTGTTCTCTAAGTAGTTGTTAAGGTTGGATTGAAACCAATTATTCTTTCAGGAATTTGGGAAGTGGATTCAGATATCCAGGAAAAATATTAGCTCTTTATTAATGGTTTGAAAAAATCATGCTACTTTCTCAGCAGGGTTAATATACTTGTGAGACTGTGACAGTTGCATCCAAACATGGAGACAAATAAATTTGGAAAGAAAAACTAGAACCCAAGATGGTTTTGAATGCAGATGCTGTTGTCAGTAGTATTCAGATTAGCTCTACCAATATTAGAATGCCGAGGATTAATACAAGCATATGGTCTCGTGTTACATGCATATTAAAAACTGGCTTTGGGAAGTTGTAGTTGTTGCCAATGGCAGAGTCTTGTTGCTACACCATGCAGGCTCAATAAGACGTCACAAAAAGTTATGATAATAGGTGTATTTTTGCTTATCATGCCATGGAAGTTGTTATTGATTGGAGCAATAATGCAACTGTTCAATTCATCTTTCGATAATAGGAGATGTAAAAGTGCTGTTCACCTTGTTACACCTCACTGTAACTGTTAAATTCATCTTTCGATAATTGAAGATGGGGTTTGCAGTTGGTATCTTTGGAGCATTGGATGGACTTTGGGGCATATGCTTCTTCATGTCGCTTCCTCTCTTCTTGGCATTGGTTATTGATGGAGATCTTTGGTGGAGGAGAATCACTTCTCTATGATGGATGGTCATGGTTGATGGTCATCTTGTGTGTTGGTGCTACTTTCATGTCTTTGCTTGATCGACCTTTCTCTTGACATATGGATGGTTCTTACTGACTATGCATCATGGTGTTATTGGTTTTTCACTAGGAGTGGGTGTTCTACATTGTCCCCTTTTGTTATATCATATGAATGTGTGGTGATGACGATCCATATTTGATGTATCACTAGCATTGAACACTTTTCTTTTGTCTTTCCTATGGTGTTGGATGTGGTGTGGTGATACACTATTCCTTGGTGGGAATAATATTATAATATTGCTAAAAGTCACCTAGGGGGAATCATAGTTATCAGAACTGGATCAGTCATCGAACCAACCGACCCCAGGAACTGGAATTGGACCAGAATCGGACCACAAAACTGGTCGACCAAATTATTTATAAAATATTCAAAATTTGAATATATATATATATATATATATATATGTGCATCCTTCTAAACTCAAACCATTATAAAAAATATGCAAAGTTTCTCATGTATGTAGCAAATAAGAGTGCATACAACCAAAACAGCAAATGCAATCCATATCTGAACCAAGGTACATCAATAATAATGCTATAAAGTAGGGATCCTTCAAAAACTTGTTTTGAGGCCACCAACATCAATCTGAACAATCAACACCACCAATATCAAGGTACATAGAGGGGTTGATGTGCTGGATTAAATGACAATCCCATACCCTCATACATGATAAAATCCAGTGGAAACATTGCAATCCTGAAATCCTAAAAATTGTTAAGCCTGTTGAATTTTGAATGGGATAAAAAATTCTACTTTTTGCATTTGAAGTCCGATGAGGTTGGAACCACTCTCAAACATCCTGAAACAATTTAATGGTAATGTTAAAAATTTAAGTAAAATAAGTAAAAGGATAGAAAATGAAAGATAAGGAGAATGCCAACTTTTACTAGAATTTAATATTACCATTTAATGTTATTGATGATTAAGGTTAGGTTTTTCGTTATTGAGTAGGCTTTTGGCCCTTTATATAGCACTGCTCAATTCCATACGAAACTGGCCGGTTTTGAGAAAGAATCGTCTGGTTTCGTATGGAACCGACCATTTCCTGTTTGGTGCTTCGGTTCATACTGGGAAGGCTTGTAAACTGCTCGGATCGACCAGTTTTGCCAAAACAGGTCTAGTTCTGATAACGCTAGGGGGATTGTGTATTTGTTGATATGAGTACCCTTTTTGATGTGCATTGCTTCATATTTTTGAGTTGGGGGGAGTACCACATTATTTTCATGTGATCTAGCCTTTCTAAGTCTTCATGGTGTATTATTGATGTAATAATCCTTTGGTGGTGGTGCATCCTAGGTTCAAGGCTAGGTTGAGCTTATGCTTTATTATTACCTAGGTGCCATGGTGGTGGTGGTGTGCCCCAGGTTCATGTTGAATTTTCTCATATAGTAGTAGAATTATAATTTTCAGATCTTGACAATCATTTCCTAATAACTTTAAACATTCATTTCATCCCACAGTTTTCATTGAATAATTGCACACTGGAAATTTCAACTTGAATTGCAGCGAAAACAAAAGATCATAGAAACATATTCTTGCACAATAGACACAAAATTTTTTACCCTAGGAAACCCAAACTTGGGAGAAAACCCACCTAACTTTTCTTAGAAGAAATTAGTCCAATTCAAGTACATTACCATTCTTGAAGAGAAACCCTAGCACATAAAGTACATCCTCTTTTCATGAGGAAACCCTAGCCACAAGAGAGTGCGACCTTTACAAAGAAACCCTAGATAGGGATAGCGAACCTCTAGAGAAGATAAGAACCCCCAAAATTAGCTCCTTGTGCCTGTGCTAGGCCTTCTTGACAAGTGCGCATTAGCTGGAAGAGTTGTTGTGAATGTGTTAGCTGGATTGCGAAAATGAAATGTTAGGTGCTTATTTATACACTTCAGTTCACCTTGATTTTTCTTATGGGGCCGACTTGTACTTTTGTTTTCCACTTTTATTTTTATCTTCAGTGCCGACTTATCCTTTCTTTTTCTTCAATATTTTGTGGGATTCTTCAATATTATCTGGGACTACTTCAATGGTTGACTTGTCTTCATGGTTATTTCTTCATCATAGAAAAGTTGTCCTTATTGATGATCATCTCCTCACATGCACGTCTATTCACCCATAGAGCTTTAATGTTGATTTGACCAACACTAAGAAGTCCCAGACACTTCTTAGAGCCTATGTCAAATTCGAACATTAGATTAGACTTGTATATTCCACAAGGGGATGAAATCCCTTATCAAATAAACAAGTCAAATCACTCTAATATAGAATAGATCACTTTGTCTTGGAGCAAGCAATGTGAGAGCACCTTGGGGCCCATCTCCACACCATATGACCTGGGAGAAGCACTGCCCTTGCCTGGGCCATTCACCTCTAGCCATATGACTTAGGATCCAAGGGTGAATGTATGAATCTTCCTTGGTCAAATCAACATGATCAATCTGGAAGAATGTCTGCTCGATGCTGCAACCTGGAGAAACATCAACACTCCCTCTCAGCAAGGGAGACATTTTGCATCACACCAAGCTTACTCGGTGAGAATGTCCTCAATCTGCATCTCGAGTCTTCCACTCCTAGCCAAATCAGCATGGCTATTTGGAGATAGATTGCGCTTGGGCCATTCATCACTAGCATATCCCTTTGAATGGCCATTTATCACTAGCATAGCCCCGTGAGTGAATGTATCATTTTCTCTTGGTCAAATCAACATGATCAATCTGGGAGAATGTCTGTTTGATGCTGCTCATATGTATGTCTGGGCCATTCATCACTAGCCATATGACTTAGGCTACGTGGGTGAATGTCTGCCCCATACTGCTCTTATGTAGAACCATCACGGTGTCTACTGCTCATCTGTAGAACCATCACGGTATTTGGGCCATTCACCTCTAGCCATATGACTTAGGCTCCGAGGGTGAATGTCTGTCCCATGCTGCTCATTTATGGATATGTACTGGAACTTTACTGCTCCCTTTTGCACCATGTCTTGGATGAAGTGATATTTGATCTCTTGATCAAATAATGCTGCAAGAAGTTTTCGAAGCCATACTGCTTCGCGGCCTGTGACATTGGTTGCGATATACATTGGCTCTGTTGTATTGAGTGATACATAATTCTACTTCTTGCTAAACCAGAATATCATAGTTGATTCTCAAGCTAAAGCAACACCTTGAGGTGCTCTTTCTGTCCATTGCACTCCTTTCCTAGTCAGAATCTCTATATTTCTACAGCCTCACTTCACCTCTTGAGACACATGCTTCACTGCAAATCAATGTACATTCCTCGGCTTTGGCTCAAGGTGCTTATTGCAAAGAAAATATCTGGCCTGGTGTTAACTAGGTACATCAAGGATCCAATCAACTACCTGTATATAGTGGGATCCATCAAATCTGAAATTGAAGCGGAATCACTTAACTTCTTCAGATTTGTCATCATAGGTGTAGCCATGGACTAGCAGTCCATCATATTGAATCTGCTCATGATCTCAACTCTGTACTTCCCCTGAATGAGGAAGATCTCACCTGATCTCTGCCACACCTCTAATCCCAAAAAGTAATGTATCAGGCCACGATCCTTCATCTCAAACTTAGAGTCTAATTTCTTTTTGGAGAGGGAGGTACTCCAAACTCGGGCACCTCCTCCATCATCAACAAATTGTGTTGCAGTTACTCCCTCTGTGTTGGAGCACCTTGCTCCATCTGCATCTGGACACTTTGCTCCCTCTGCATCTGAGTAACCAACATTCTCTGCATCTGGACACTCTGCTCCCTTTGCATATGAGTATCTTGCATTCTCTGCATTTGGACACTCTGTTTTTTCAGCCCTACTTTTTTGACCTTGCTTTTTCGGACCTGCTTTTTCGCCTGTTACCGAGCAAACTAGTAGGGCCAGTTCCCAGTAATCAAATATAAGAACTGTGACCCAATGTCACCTCGATCACGATTCTAACTTCTTTGGGGTGTCGGAACCTCCAAGGGGAAGGACCCTTTTGATACCCTGTAGGACACTGATGCAACAAAAAGACTATATTCTCTATGCGATTGTTAGATTGACCAGTGCCTTTATGGAGTCGATTTGAGAATGAAGATAATCATGTAGGTGTAATGGATTGTTGAGCCATGTGAGTAGTTCCTAGGTGTGCAAAATCAACTATATATGATATTCGATAAATATTAAACACATTAGGGACCATCAGCATCTAACCATATCTCATTCAGTGATGAAAGCAAAAATATTCAATGACAAGTTAGGATTGCAATATTTAACATCATTAGATACGGATCTTTTGTCCACCGTCAATAACAGGTCAATGAATAAAAGTGATCGCACATTAATGTTTACCATTGAGTAGACTAGTGTAGATCACCAAATATATGGAAAAGTATAATCACTAATAACAATTGAAGCCAATGAAAGTAACCAACTAATTAGAATATAAAACCCCACTGAGTAATCACTTAGAAGAAGCCCAAAAGTATTTGTTTCAGGTCTGCATACAGTATATCAGCTGTAGTGAAAGTGCTAGTGATATCAAGTATCAACCAATGAGATGTAGCAATTAGATAAACAAGAATTCGCTCCTTCACCTTTATACATTCATTTTTGCACAGGGTATTTTTTATCGACAGGCTAACAACTAATCACAAATATGTAGCAGCAATAAGTATGCTAACCATTAACCATGAAAACAGTAAAGGAATGGTAACGTTCACTAACAGCTTTAATCAAGGAGGAGTATTAATATCTTGTAAGGTCAAATCAATCAAGAGCTCAGTGTATCTTGAGAAGGATCATAAAAGAGAAAACTGGACACAGTTTCAACTACTGAAATATCACAGTTCTTTCCTGAGCTGTCCAGTTTGAGATGACAATAGAAAAGTTACAAAGCAAAACCTAAATCCTGAATTAAGAAAAGTGAAGAAATAAACTAAAGTAGACTGTAATTAAACTTTCAGGTCCCATTTTAAGGCAGACTTCAGAGTCTTCTTGTCTTGTGGCAGCCCTGCCATATGTTGTCCAAATACTTTAAAACGTTTGACTTTGTCTGGAAAGAGGGAGGATAAGGGAAGGATGCCAGCGGAGGGGCAGCCAACAAGGTCTGCAATTTTATTGCAGACCTATTTTAGAGATAGCAGGGAGCAAGGAAGGCCAAAAGAGAAAGGGTAAGGGGGAAAAGGAGAAGGGGGAGATGGAGGAGGTTAAAAGGAGTGGAGGCCGGGCTTGAGAAAGGACTGAGGGTAATAGAAGGGGCCCGAAGGTAGAAGAGAGGGCAGCGAAGAAGGGGATGAGGAGGCAGCGAAGGTTGGGAGGAAAGGAGGTAGAAAGGGATAGTGGAAAGGAGAGAGAGGAGTGGGATGATAGGGGATGAACAAAGGAAGATGGGAAGGAGGCTGCGAGAAGTGAGAGGAGGCTGGCCGAGGGCTGCAGCAAGTGGCAGAGGGTAGGAGAAAAGAGTGGAGCAGAGGAGGAGGAAGCAAAGAAAAAAAGGGTGGCTGAGTTGGAGATGAAGGAGGGTGAGGGTGGAGAAAGGTGAAAGAAAGGGAGGCGAGTTGGAAGGAGAGGTGAGCGAAGGAAAGGAGAGAATTTTGAGGATGTCGATAGGGAAAGCAAGTTCTGCAATTTGGGTTAGAGCAGAAAGTTAGGGCTCTTTTTAAGTTTTTGAATTATGAAAATTACTTACAAACTAACATAAAAATCAAACTTAAATTACAAAAACCAAGAATCTAAGCTAATATAATATGTACAAAAACACAAATTCAGAAATTAGGGTTTTAAGAGAGACAAGCAAGGGTTTTAAGAGGTTCTACCCTAACCCTAGGGAATCAAGGAGGATGGCCCTCCTCTTGAGATGGTACTTGCCAAGCTTGGAAAACTAGGGTTTTCTTCAACAACCACAAAAGTTGGTTGAAGAGGCCTTAGTTAAGACAAACCTTGGAGATCTAAAGTTCAAGCTTTACAATGCTAGGGTAACTAAAGGCTGAAAATGACTTAGCTAGGACAAAATGCAGCATTAATGGCTACACATTCAACATTTAACAAAGAGAAATCAAGAGAAGAAACTAGGTACTTCCTTGTGCATGTGTTAAGCAAACAACTCCTAGCATCACCTTAGCAAAAAGCAAGAACAAAAGATACTTCATAGATTTGCCTCTAACTAGCAAGTACATTCCCATCCTCAAGAGGTGCGCATCACTCCAAGATCCCAAGTAGTGTAAAACTCAGAAATAAATATTTTATCTCATAAGTTGTTGTTTTAAAATAAAGTGAGGAGAAGTGTATTTATACTTTTCTCACACTCATTTTACAAAAATAAAAAATATCCAGGCCGACATGCCTTTTTAAAATGTCAATTTGAAATTATAAATGTCAACTTAAAATTAAAACAATAATAATATAAAATAATCAAATCTGTGGATAATTTGGGGCATTTTCCCCAGGATTTACCCACACATGGCTAAAATAGCTAAAAATGAGCATATCGGTCCATTTTGAAGGCTAGACCGCGGAGGCGGGGGTCGTCATGCCCCATCTAACCCCAACAGCAGTGAAAATCCCTCAACGCCCGCCGCTAATCAAGCTCTGCAGCCTGGCTTGGAGGATGATGCCATTTTCAAGAGGAGCCCAAGGAGGGAGGGCACTGGTGAGCTGGAGGACCAAAAGGGTGTGGAAAGTGAACTGTAGGATAGACATGTCCCTTAGTACTAAAAGATCTACCGCTGGAGTGATAAATCAAGGTTGGGGTCATGTGACCCAGTGACCCACCCCTGGAAGCCCCAGACACCAACCTTGGGGCTTCGAGCCCTTTCATGAGGCAGTCAACAATGCCACTAAGCCATAGTACTTCCAAGGGAGAAACCAGAGGGTCAGGCTGTAATAAACATATGTATATAAAATGAAATTAAATAAAAGAAATTAAATAAAATAAACATTAAGAAAATTGTAAATAATCTAGCAACAATGAATTATTAATTAAAATAGGAAAAGACATACCTTTTCATTCAGAAAGGGTGCGGGAGTCATATTTAAAGACCCTGACTACGTTGTAACAAGCCATCAATCATTCTTTATATATATATTTTATTTACCAAAATATGGAGTTCGAATCCTAACAGAGTCTCGAGTATACTCGGCTCTAATAGTGGTATCAGAGCCTGTTCATTCGGCTGCCATCCACCCAGCCGTCTTAGTCCGCTGCCGTTCCGCTCAGCTCGTCTCATTCCTGCTCACTGTCGACCTGCTCACCATCGTTGCGCTTGCTCCTTGCTCGCATCGCCGTCTACTGTCCTTCCTCGTCCTTCCTTAGCCGTCTACCGTCCGAGCCTGCTCCGCGTCGCTGCGCCTGCTTAAACGTCGACCTCTGCCTCCGCTGTATCACCTCCGTCGCACCTTCCCGCGCCTGCTCACCGTCGCATTCGCTTCCGCCTGCTGCCCACCACATCGCCGTCATCTGCCGTCTAGCCCTCGCCGCGTCAGCTCACCATCTCTCTTCCGTATTTCTGCGAGTGCTCCACTCAGCCTCTGTTGTTTTCCCCTCCCCGCCGTCTCCACACGTCATTCGCCCACGCTCAGCCATTCCGCAGCGTGCACCATTTCCCTCCTTTGACCATTTTCCAGTAAACAAATATATACTCTGTAATAATAATAATACATTATTATTGCTAAAAAATGGATTCTGCTAGGCAAACTTACGTGTCCCACGAAGAGATGAACAAAGAGATAGTTAATCAGAAGAGAGAATTAAAGAACGTACAAGCTTGTCTGAACCAAATAGAAGAAGGACAAGATTTAGTACACATTAAAATGGACGAGTTTGATACCAGATTAGAAAGGATAGAAAATCGATTAGATAATCTTGCAGTCATAAGAGAACAAGAGAAGGATGAAAGAGATGCAAAGGAAGCGAAAAATGATATGATGTTTAGCCAGATTATGAAAAAATTGAATGAAATGGCTCCAGAATCAAGGACAGAGCAAGAAAGATTGGAATCTTCTTTCCTTAGAGGTACATATAACCAAAAAAAACCGGAGAGAGATTTTCAAAAAATTAAAAAGGAATTACCAAAATATGATGGAAAGACCCATAGAGGCACCATCATTTGGGTTAATAAAATGGAGGGCATTTTCGAATCAAACCCCCCATTAGGCGAAAGATAAAAAATAATGACCGCCGGTAATAACCTAGATGAAGAAGCTTATGATTGGTTCCTATGGTGGTCAGGGAAATGTAATGCGCACTCTTTTCATTGGACAAATTTTACTCAAGCGTTGTTAAAAAGGTTCCATGATGAAGAAGAAGATGATCTGTATACTAAATTCATCCATCTTCAACAAAAAGGAAATGTGAACGACTACACTCATGAATGGGAAGTATTGGCTACAAGGCAAACCGGATTCTCAGATGAACAACTACAAAAAATGTACATCAGTGGTTTAAAGGATTACATTCGTAACGAGTTAAAACTATGGAGACCCCAAACTATCGAAGACGCCAGACAAGCAACCAAATTGATTGAACAAAAGAACAAGGTCAACAAACCTTCTTTTACAAAACCAGACAGATCAAATAGATATTTTAATGAAAGATCAGATAAGAATGCTACAAAAAAGACAAACAAGTATGTACCACCTCACTTGAGGGAAGGTGAGAAACAACATTAGGACCCAGATAGGAAATGGGTGAATAAATGTAGATATTGTGGAGATAAATGGGAAAAAGGTCACCGATGCAACAATAAAAAATTGTATAATTGTGAAGCTGAAAGAGAATCAGAAGTTTCGGCCACTAGCGATTCCGAAGACGAAGTTAGCAATGAAGAAAATAATGATGACAACACAGATTATGAGGAGACAATGCCCAGGGTATCTCTAGCCGCAATAACAAGCATCGCACAACCACAAACCTTGAAATTAAGGGGGCATGTGAGGAAAGAGAATGCCACTGTACTTATAGATATAGGTAGCACTCATAATTTTATAGACGTAGATGTTGCAAAAAAACTAAACTTGTTTGTTTATCCAGCAACATATATAAGGGTTATGGTAGTAGATGGAAAAAAAATTGATGGTATTGGGAAGTGCCACAAAGTTAAGTTGCAAATAAATGATTATAACTTGGAATCTAGCTTCTATACAATACCCCTCGGAGGAGTAGATGTTGTATTGGGAATCCAATGGCTACACACATTAGGTACTTATTCCGCAAATCACCATAAACAATTTATTAAATTCAAGTGGGATGGAAGAAAATATAAGTTGTATGGTTTTCAGCCACCTCCTACCCAAATTATATCTTCACGACAAATGGAGAAACTAATTTGAAAAGGGGCTCTAGCATTGGTCGCACAATGTCATCAAATAGAAATCCTAGCCGCAGAACTAGCCCACGACCAACAACTAGAAATCCAAGAATTAATCCAGAAATATGAGAAGGTATTCCAAGATCTTCCCATGAAATTACCACCAGAGAGAGGAATAGAACACATAATTGAGGTTAAGCCAGATTCAACACCAGTAAATGTCAAACCTTACAGGTACCCTCACCATCATAAGACATAAATAGAAAGGTTAATTCAAGACTTACTAAAATGTGGAGTCATCACAAGAAGTAGGAGCCCATATGCCGCCCCAGTAGTATTGGTTCGAAAGAAAGATGGATCCTTCAGGTTATGTATAGATTATCAGGGACTAAACAAAATAACGATAAAAAACAAGTTTCCCATTCCATTTATAGATGAGATGTTGGATGAACTCCATGGCGCCAAATATTTTTCCAAATTGGACTTAGGATCTGGGTATTACCAGATTCGGGTGAGACTAGAAGATGTAGCAAAGACAACCTTCTGAACTCATGAAGGCCACTATGAATTTAACATGATGCCATTTGGATTAACAAATGCTCCTGCTACCTTTCAAGCATCCATGAATGAGCTTTTTCGACCACACCTAAGAAAGTTCGTATTGGTGTTTTTTGACGATATTCTTTTTTATAGTAAGACATGGAAGGAGCATCTTAAGCACTTAGAACTTGTACTTTCACTCTTAGAAGGAAATCAATTCTATGCGAAAATGTCAAAATGCAGTTTTGGGAAGGAAGAAGTCGAATACCTCGCTCATATCATATCCAATGAGGGAGTTAAATTAGACCCAAGCAAAATCAAGGCAATTACAGAGTGGCCCAAACCTAATAATATATCCAAATTAAGAGGTTTTTTAGGCCTAACAGGTTATTACAGAAGGTTCGTAAAAAACTATGCACATCTAACAACACCACTATTAGATCTACTAAAGAAAAATTCTTTCCAATGGAGTGACGAGGTAGAGGAATGTTTCCAAGCCCTAAAAAGGATTATGACATCCACACCAGTATTGGCAACTCCCGACTTCACAAAACCATTCGTGGTTGAGTGTGACGCTTCAAGTGGTGGAATAGGTGCAGTCTTCATGCAGAATGACCATCCTATTGCTTTTGAAAGCCGAAAGCTCAACAAGTGGGAAGGATTGAAGTGTACATACAATAAAGAGATGCTCGCTATCATTCATGCATTAGCAAAATGACGACAATACTTATTGGGTAGTAAATTCTTGATACAGACTGATCACAACAGTCTCCAATACGTACTTAGATAAAAAAACCTATCTACTGAGCAACAAAAATGGATAGAAAAGATTTCCACCTTTGATATGGAGATACTACATAAGAAAGGAAAGGATAATGTGGTTGCCGATGCATTATCACGAAAATATGAAAGAAGTATCAGCATATTCAGTATCAGTCATAATTCTTGAATGGGTGGATGAAATACGCATAGAATATGCCAAAGACCCTGAAACTTGCTCCATCATCAATAATGTGATGCAACACCCCAAATTTGAATGGAGAAATGACATTCTATGGCATAAGGGAAGAATCTACCTTACACCTACTTCAAAGTTCAAAATAAAAATCTTAAAGGAGTCACATGACTCACCCGCTGTAGGGCACGTAGGTACTTTTAAAATTTATTATAACGCTCGCCAATCATTTTATTGGAAGGGAATGACTAAAGATATCCAGAGGTATGTCTCTGAGTGTGACACTTGTCAGCGAAACAAAAGCGAAAATATCATGACGCTAGGATTACTTTACCCTCTACATGTACCTAATCAGAAGTGGGAAGAGATTTCGATGGACTTTATCGAAGGACTGCCCATGTCTGAGGGAAAGGATAAAATCTTCGTAGTAGTTGATCGACTCACTAAGTATGCTCACTTCATGGGGGTAAGGAAGACAGACTCAGCAAAACAAATAGCTGAATTCTTTTGCAAAAATATTTATAAATTACATGGATTTCCAAAGGTAACGTCAACGACAGAGATGCAAGGTTTAAAGGGAACTTTTGGAAGGAATTTTGTAAACAGATAGGGATATCCCTTAACATGAGTTCAGCATATCATCCCCAAACTGATGGACAAACTGAAATAGTTAATAAGTGTTTGGGAACATACCTTTGTTGTTTTGTGACAGACAAACATAACAAGTGGTTCCAATGGTTGCATTTGGCTGAATGGTGGTATAACTCATACTTTAGCTAGAATGACCCCTTTTCAAGCCTTATACGATTATGAACCACCTAAATGGAGGGAATATGTGTTATTCAATTCTAAAGTGCCAGCAATAAGGAATCAATTAGAGGAAGACCAAAGACCATGCAAATATTAAAGGAAAACTTAGCAAATGCTCGCAATCAAATGAAGCAACAAGCAGATTCACGAAGATCAGAACGAGAGTTTGAAATAGGTGACTGGGTGTTCGTACGACTAAAACCATACAAACAACTGTCGCTCAAACAACAAGGGAAGAACAAATTGGCGCCAAAATTCTATGGGCCATATTAGATTAACAAAAAAATCAGCCCAGTAGCACATGGGTTAACATTGCTAGATAACTGTCGCATTCATAATGTGTTTCATGTGTCAAGCCTCAAGAAGGTGTTAGGACAACACCAAGTAGCACAATTCGAGCTGCCTATCTTGGACGAGGAAGGTCGAATTATTTTAGAACCTGAAGGCATACTGGCTATTAAGGAAAGGAAGCTTCGTTCTCGGACAACCAATATAAGGTCAATGTACAAGATAAATGAGAAAAAAGGAAGCAGACAAACTTGTGGGTCGATGCCTATTATGGAGTAATATTCCATTCCACTTTGCGAGGAACCCATTCGATGTGCCTATGTTTGAGGCTGTTTCTATTGTTGGGCCAAGGTATAAGCCCCCCACTTATGAGGACTTGAGGGGGCCCATCCTTGATAACGAAAAGATCGATTGCACTTCTAGGTTGGAGGAGCTTCGAGGTTCATGGGAGGTCACAGGATGCACAGTGATGTCCGATGGTTGGATTGATACGAAGGGTAGGACACTTCTCAATTTCTTGGTTCATTGTCCCAAGGGCACAATGTTTATAAAATCCATGGATGCATTTGCACATATCAAAGATGCAGCATTACTATGTCAGTTGTTGGATGGGTTTATCCAAGGGATAGGTCCGCAACATGTTGTCCAAGTAATATCGGACAATGCTGCGAATTATGTGGCAACTGGCAAGATGCTTATGGACAAGTATCCTACTTTGTTTTGGATCCCTTGTGTTGCACATTGTATTGACTTGATCTTAGAGGATATGAGAAAGAGCGAGTTTATCAAGGATGTCATTAATTCAGCAAGAAGCATCACCAAATTTATATGCAATCATGCTTCTGTGCTCAGCTTGATGAGGCAACTTACTCATGACAAGGAGTTGGTTCATCCTGCCATCACTTGCTTTGCCACTTCTTTCATCTCTCTTCAGTCTCCCCTTACTTTTATGTGGGACTTGCTGACTATGTTCCTTTCAGCTGAGTGGCTTGCTTTATTGATTAGCACTAAACTGAAGGGACATGCCATATTTAGACTAGTGTCATACCAGGAGAGCTTCTGGGATGGGGTGAAGGAGGTGTTTTCCATCTGTGAACCTTTGGTAAAGGTTCTTCGCTTGGTTGATGGAGACAAGCCCGCAATGGGCTACCTATATGAGGCCATGGATAGGGCCAAAGAGGCCATTCATGCCTATTATGAGGACACGGGGAATGAGGGGCAAGCGGAGCAACAATTGATATGGGCAGTGATTGATCAGTGATGGAACAACACACTTCATTGCCCCATCCATCCTGCAGGTCGATTCCTCAACCCCGCATTCTCTTACTCCTCTGGCTTCGGGTTTGATGCAGAGGTAGTGGATGGGTTCTTGGAGTGTGTCTAGAGGATGGTGCCAAGTGCAGCTGACCAGTCAGAGATTTCCAAATAGTTGGAAGTCTATAGGAGGGCCATGGGAACATTTGGGTTTGATATGGCTATCAATGACAAGAAGAACATAATGCCAAGTAAGCTTCACCTTGTTTCAACTTTCAAGAATGAAAATTCAATTTATTTACTTTCTTTATTTTAAATTTTAAATTTTCAATGTCTTCTCTTATGTTTCTAACTTTCTCCAATTCATTGTAGATACTTGGTGGGAAACCTATGGCAGACGAGTACCCCATCTCCAAAAGCTTATTGTTCGGATCCTTAGCCAGACATGCAACTCTTCTGGTTGTCAGGGCAACTGGAGTGTATATGAAAAAATACACATGAAGAAGCGCAACAGGTTAGAGAATTTGAAATTAAATTCTAAATTTATTATCTATTGTAATTTATGTCCCATGGGTAATTCTAATTTATGTATTCTAAATTATAATTTAATAAATTTACGGTCCTCATACAGGTTGGATACCCAACGCCTGAATGATCTAGTGTACGTCTCGTACAATATCAGGTTGTGGGTGAAGCAGCTTGAAAAAAAACCTAAGGTGGAGGCCATTAACACCACTGCTGCGTGGAGAGTGGAGATTGATGAACCTATTATGGAGGCAACCCTTGATTGGTTAGAGGATGATACACAGGACCCCAAGAGTGAGATATGGGAGGATGAGGGGTTTGACTTTGAGAGTGTGCCACCACCAGAGCCACCAGTAGCACATCCACCAGTTGCACAGCCACCAGTTTCATAGCCACCAGTTGCACAACCACCAGTTTCACAGCCATAGTCTCAGCGAGAGGGAGCCAGATATATGGGCAGTGGTAGCAGTAGCAGTGGTAGAGGACTTGATGAGGGTGACCTAGTACCTCACCATTCTTCTAGTTTTTCTAGAGTACATTATTTTCCAGGCACTTCTAGAGGAAGCCATAGTCCATGGCGACCCCCACGAGCACATGGGCTTTCTAGCTCTAGAGGCAGAGCCATTACTAGAGCGATTACCTTACCTTTGCCCGTAAAAAGGGGTAGAGGGAATCCATAGTTTACTTTATTTAGTTGATTTCATTGCATATGACTCTATGAGATACATTGATTGTATTTTTTTGGTGATTCATGAGTCGGGGACTCAAGATCCAGGACACGATTCATTTTTGATGTGTGATGTCTAGCAATACGTCTTATACATCTTATATATTAGTTTTCTTTCCATATGCATGTGGCAATGTGTTTATTTGATGTTCTTGTTGCTTTAGATGTTTAGAAAATTGAAAAAAAATGAATATATTGCTGATGTTTGCCGACATTTTCGCCAATAAATCCGATAATTTCTTTTTGAACCCTCGGCGATATATTCGCCGACACGATATTTGTAACACTGGTCCTATGCCTGTCAACGTACATCTTCTGTTGACCTGTATCCAGTCTTTCACTTTGGGCACTCTACTATCTCCAAATGCCATATCTATGAATGATGGAGCGTCGTAGCCATATAAAGCTCAAAATGGATTCATATCGATGGACATGTGGTAAGTGGTGTTGTAATAGTGCTCCCCTAAGTGCAACCACTTGATCCATGCTCCCTATTACCTGGAGAATAACTGCGTAGGTACCCCTCGACCCACTTGTTCACAATCTCGGTCTGCCCATCTGTCTAGGGATGGTAACTAATGCCGGCAGTCAACATCGTGCCTGTCAACTTGAAAACCTCCTGCCAAAATGCCCCCATGGACCTGCTATCTTGATTGTTGATGATGTGCTTGGGTAACCCATGCAGTCGAAACACCTCTTTGAAGAAAATTTCTGCCACCTGAGCTGCTGAGTAGTCCAATGAGATCGCGAAGAAGTGCACAAACTTCGTCAACCGATCCACAACAACATAAATACACTCTCGTCCCTGCACCCTCCGTAATCTTGTGATGAAGTCCATCAAGATGCTCTCCCACTTCTGTGCTGGTATGGGCAATGGTTTTAGTAATTCTACCTGATGGGTCTGCTCTGTCTTATGTTGCCAACAAACCATGCACTCCCTCACATGCCTCAATACGTCATCCTTGAGGCCCTTCCAAGTGAACCTCTCCCTTATCTGCCGATAAGTCTTGAAATACCCCTGTTGCCTTGCTAGTGGTGCATCATGTGTAGCCTTCAAAATCTTCTCCTTAAGCTTGGATTTGGGCACCAGTTATATCTTGTCCTTGTAGAAGATATCATCAACTATCCTGTACCTGTCATCCTGTATGAGGCCATCCATTAGCTCACAAGTAAATTTGTTCTTGGAATATTCCACCAAGAGATGGGATTTCCAATTAGTTGAAATCTCCATCACTGAGCTTGTGGTTGGTTTCCTGGAAAGTGCATCAACCACCACATTCTTGATCCCCTTGACGTCCTCGATATCAAAATTGTAGGCCTGTATCTTGCTGACCCACTACTGCTGTCATTCATTTAAGTCCTTCTGCTCCAAGAAGTACCTCAGACTATTGTGATCCATCTTGACCACAAACCTGCTGCCCACTAGATATTGTCTAAACAATGCATGCATGATGCCAAGTATCTCTTTGTCATAAATGGAGTAGAGCCTATCTTTGGTTGAAATCCGGAAGTGCCAACACCGAGCAAGTACTCATCATCTCTTTGAGAGTCATCGGTCCACCTGAAAGCCCCTTTCTTCGTAAGATCAATGAGGGGTGCACCCAACTGTGAAAATCCCTTCATAAATCATCTGTAGCACATGTAGATTCCAAAGAATCCTTGCAACTCTGTGAGGGACCTCGGTGTGGGCCAATCCAAAATGGCCTGAATCTTCTCCTGGTGAACCTGAATGCCCTGTGCGTTGATCACATGACCCAAATATAAGATCTATGTAAGGCCAAATTCGCATTTGGAGGCATTGGCATACAAGGGGTGCTCCTCCATAATGCCCCAAATCTCGTCCTAATGTCTCATATGCTCCTCACATGTGCTACTGTAAATGAGGAGTTCCTTCAAGAACACCAGTAAAAACTTCCTTAACTGTTTCCTGAAGATATGGTTCATGCATGGCTTGAAAGTGGCTAGTGCATTGGTCAACCCAAATGGCATGACCAAGAACTCATAATGTCCATATTGACATCTAAAAGCAGTCTTGTGCACATCCTGCTCTTGGACTCTAATCTGATGGTAGCCCGATGAGAGATCAGTCTTGGAGAAGTTCAATGCTTCGTGCAACTCATTTAGTAACTCATCAATCTGAGGGATAGGGTACCTGTTCTTGATGGTCTTCTTATTCAGTGCTCTATAATCAATGCACATTCTCATTGTCTTGTCCTTCTTTTTGACCAAAACCATCGAAGATGCAAATAGACTAGAACTAGGCCTAATGTGTCCCATGGCTAATAGTTCTTTAATGGCCTTCTCATTCTCATCTTTAAATTTCCTCGGATGCTTGTAAGGAGTGGTGATCACAGGTTTGGCCCCCTCCTATAGCTCAATAGTGTGCTCAAATCCCCTATCAGGAGGTCTTCCTGGAGGAATCTCCCCAAAAACCCTGTCATGCTTCCCCAATAATGCCTGTATGTCTACATGGTCTTGTTGGTTGTCATGACTCCGATATGATGGTAGCCCGATCAAAGATCAATCTTGGAGAAGTTCAATGCTTCGCGCAACTCATTTAGTAACTCATCAATCCAAGGAATAGGATACCTGTTCTTGACGATCTTCTTATTCAGTGCCCTGTAATCAATGCACATTCTCATTGTCTTATCCTTCTTTTTGACCCAAAACCATCGAAGATGCAAATAGACTGGAACTAGGCCTGATGTGTCCCATGGCTAACAGTTCTTTAATGGCCTTCTCATTCCCATATTTAAATTTCCTCGGATGCTTGTAAGGAGTGGTGATCATAGGTTTGGCCCCCTCCTACAGCTCAGTAGTGTGCTCAAATCCCCTATCAGGAGGTCTTCCTAGAGGAATCTCCCAAAAACCCTGCCATGCTTCCCCAATAATGCCTGTATGTCTACATGGTCTTGTTGGTTGTCATGGGAACTCTTCTGAGTTGTGATCAGGCACTTTGTTGCATAAACTGTATTAGCATATTCGAAAAGGGCCTCCATCCGCTTGGCAGAGACAAGTCTTGGAGCAGCATTGGACATGCCACGCAGAACTACCATCATGCCATCTGGTGCATTTAATGCCATCTCCAAAGTCTAGTAGTTCGTCATGATTGGTTGTAAAGTATTGAGCCATTGGACACCCAAAACTATGTTGATCTCTGCTAGCTCGACCACATAGAAATCATCAGTCATGTTGTAGTTTCCCATCGTCACTATCAATTGTGGAGCCTTTTGCATAGATGGCATAATGCGTCCATCGACTAACTCCACCATGAATCCCTCGAACTCCTCTGTAGGGATACCTTTCCTGGTCACTAAAGCTGAGTTTATGAAATTGTGGGTGGCCCCACCATCTATCAAGATCGTGAATCGTTGCCATTGTATAACTCCCTTGACATAGAATGTGCTGAACCTGGGGGTGCCAGATAAAGCAACAATGGTCCCACTCTGTGCCTGCACCTGGAGTGGTTGTGCTTGCGACTGCCCATCACTCCCACTGTCCTGCCCACCATCCTGAACCTGCTCTTCCACCTCCTCCTCCTCCTCCTCCTTATCGCCGTCTGAAACTACTTCTATATAGTGAACCTTTCCTTTACCCATGCATCTATGTCCTGGTTCCCAATGTTCCCTGCAGCTGAAATATAGTTTCTTGCTCCTCAACTCATTCCGGGCTTCATCGTTCATCTTGTTCTTCCCGGTTCCTCCCATTTGGAAGGGTTTCTTGTCCTTGCTTTTCTGAGGAATGAAAGGTTTGGACTGGAATTTATTCTTGGGCACTGCATCCTCCATGTGCCGTGCTCGAATAATAGCGTCTTATAGGGTCGCGGGTTTGAAGGCCTTAACCCAACCACGTAATGGCTCAGATAGACCCTCTGTGAATAACATGATGAGTTGGGCCTTTGAAATATCTGTCACCATGACGGCTAGCCTCTGGAACTCTGATATAAAGGTATCAGCTGTACCCGTCTGCTTGAGCTGTGCCAGCTGCCTGAAATGTAACTCTGGATTCTTCTTATCGAACCGGTCAATCAGTCTCTGAGTGAAGTCTAGGTAGGAGGTAATATTGGTGTGTCCTAAAGTGACCAATCCATGGTACCACCACTCATGTGCCTCCCCCTCCAGAAGCATTGCAGAATACTTGATCGCCTCGGTTTCCTTCATGGGGTTGAGTTGGAAATACGTATCCAACTTCTAAACCCACACTCTCGCTGTGCACTTGTTGGACCCATCAAAGGATGGAATAGTCAGCTTCCCAACCTTCCACTGCAAATTGAAGTTTTGTTGGTCCCTATTGAAGTCCCGGGGTCTGTTCCTGTACTTGGCGTTGCAGGACTCCTGAAAGGACATCGTGGCATGAAACTCTCCACCAAGGTCCTGATACACCGCCAAATAATCTCTAAAACTGTCACCTATTATAGGCTGCCCTGGATTGCCAACTGGCTACTCCGCCACAAACTGTGGAAAAGTGGTCTCAGGATTGTTTTGCAGCTTTGCTAGTGGTTCTTGTGTTAGTCAGCAAGGGAATATTGTTGTTGCTCCCCTCTGCACGATTTCCATTGCGCCCATTAGAGTCCCCTGTACCATTGTTGTTCTCTTCAGGTTGGTTGGCTCGATTGTTCATGAGAAGTTGAGTCATCAGATCAACTAACTGCTGCTGCCCTCTAGCCAAATCGTTTAGGATATTCATGGTGCTCCCCCCTGGAGTCTCCTCTCTATTTGTATAACTTCTATTATCCTCAAATAACTCATGCCTGTTGCCCCCCAAGTGGATAAGTTCTGTCCCCCATATATTCTTCTCCCTTGGTCTCTAGCTGCTCTTTTTCTTCTACTTCCAACAACTACTCGTCCTCTGACTCAACCTGTCATTCTCTGAACTCTGATAGAAAGACTCGGCTTGGTTCTCCCAGCTGTCTTCTTCTGTATGTGACTGGTTCACTGTTTTCAGGATTTCATAAAATGGCATGTACACAGGCTGGCAGAATCACCAGCTCTGATACCACTATAATAAGCCTATGCAATGTTAAGCTGACCCCTTGGAGTCTGTGGGTCAGGCCTTAGGTCAAACAGTTCGTGATCAATTGCCACAGATGGCTATAGGTTACGTTTTCCAAGCAAGTTTGAACAAATATGCTAGAGTTTAGGAGTGCTAGAAACAGTTTAGTGACCAACTTCCACACCTTCTTGGGATTATGGTTATTTCTTCTCTGTAGTTTTGTTTACTGTTATTTGCTGATCTGATATGTTTTAGGATCTCAAATTTCCTTACAGACCATAGTGACCATTTATGTTTCCAACAGTACTGATATTTTGGCTTTTAACTGTCATTAATTATTTCTACAACATATAAAGCAACAGTGGATAGATCACACAGCACACAGTCTTTATGACTGCTGTAGATAACCAAATTCTCAGCTAATATAATCAGCAATAGTAATAAGCTACATAAATCAGATTACAAGAAGATTTCAGACCTGGAAAATTGTTGATAAATGTGGCCACCTTGGATACTAATTCTGGTCTTCCCTCAACGTCCTCTCTGACTGTAGATGGCTGAGATAGATGGCAATGTAAACTCAGAAAATACAGTATGTGACCAGATGTAGTTTAGCGTGTTGGTAGCCTGCCTTGTTGAGATGGAATAACACCTTTGGCACATGATTTGGTTGAGTATGACACAGCCAGCTGAGATGAACAGTAATACAATGCACAGTTGTCACAAACACCCTTCAAACAATCGCTAATGGCATAGATGTTGCATATATTTGGTCCCCACTATATTTTACTTCCCCACAGTGGATGCGTGCCTCTTCAAGGTGCTGAGTGTGCCCTTCTTGTGCACAGAATGGTAGATAGATCAATGCTGGCACTTGCTTGTTACCCAAACTCCCCACAGAGGTTTGTGCCCTCCTCTAGAGATAAAAAACGCCCTTTCCCGAACAACCCTTTTTCAGATGTGGTGTCCTCCACTTAACCCATATTTAATAAGAGTGGTTCGCTCTTTACAACAGCAGCCTCAGCGAACATACCTTGAGAAAGATGATTGTGACTGGGTTTTCTTTCCCTCCTTTCTTCCTTTGTACGGCTCCACGACTTCACAAGGAAATGAAGATAACTCTCAGCTGGTTTGTTCTCCTCTAAAGATGCGCCCCCTTGAAGAAGTCCCTCGAAACTTAGTCCGAGTCTTCAGATCTGCAAGAGAAACGCGAATTCCAACCACGGCAATGAATTTCATATGAGAAATCTTACTGATCTCTCCTCATAGGATAGCTAGGGTGCATGGTTTCACCACTGAAACTATTTTCCTCTCCCTTAGGGTTTTGTCCAAGAGAAAGCAAGCTCAAGAGTTCTCAAGTTTTTGAAAATGCAAATATCATGAATGAATGAAAAGTGAGGCTCTCTCCTTTTTTTAAACTCATCTTGACCCCTTTTTGGCCATTTTTATCTTTTTACCCCTTTTAATAATAAGTGACTTTGTCAATAGTCACTTTATTAATTTATTAATCAACGTCACTTTATAAAATATTTTTTCTCTGGGTGACATTAAATAATAAATGAATTCCCTCTCATAGTGACTATAGTCCACGGGAATCAAATGGACTAATTCGTCATCCCCTCGGTGATCAAGTGGAAAGGGACATTACATAATTGCAGATCGCCCAAGTGCCACACGAATGCCACAGCAATAAAATTTGTCCCAAACATGGCTAAGTGATTGAAGGCGAAAGGCCTTGCAATCCTCCATAGCTTTTTTGA
Organism: Larix kaempferi; assembly: GCA_027924585.1. Classification (NCBI taxonomy): domain Eukaryota; kingdom Viridiplantae; phylum Streptophyta; class Pinopsida; order Pinales; family Pinaceae; genus Larix; species Larix kaempferi. The sequence goes on along the minus strand of BSBM01000293.1, from coordinate 5,997,035 downwards.
TTCCATGAAAAACCTTAGCCCAACTGCATCATAGTTAAACCATAAAATTAATAAAGACCTACAAATTTCACTGCCATGCCTGTGTGCATTTTCGCTCTCCACATTGAGAAATGGTTTGCACAAGGAGCCTGAATTTGAAGGTGATGTAGTATCTTCATTATTCGAACACCAGAAAAGTGAGCAAACACCTTATCTCTCTTTCTTACTGAGGAGAATGCAGACAGAACTTGCCTTCAATTCTCTTATTTCACTTTTTCAAGTTGAGATAAATATATTCCAACACCAGAAAAGTGATTTCCAGCCATGTATTTATTTCATGAGTTGTAATTTACAGCTATATATGTCTTGCTGATTTGACATAAGTCAAGGACAATTGCTACTTATGTCTTGCTGATTAGAGATAAGTAAAGGACAATTTTGTTGAGTGATTTGACATCATAATTGAAGGAGTGCTGTTTAACTGCTGTAAAAGTGAGTTTTTGGTTCTGGCTTATGCATGATAAGATTGCCCTATAGGGCTGAAGCTTATAAATCCACTTTGTTATCTTCTCTCCTTGGACTGTCTAGGAGATTGGACTGTTAAGAAGTGAATTTTTGTTCTCTTTTCACTGCTGTTTTATTCTGTATTTCACAACAGCCCTAAGGCTGAAAATTCACAGCGTTAAGATCTGGGAAACCTCTAGTCAAAGAGGTGAAATTTCTGTTTTGCATTGAAGTCCGATATAGTAGAAATTTTTACACGTAACTTCCCCACTTAATTCTGACATGGGCCATATAGTGAAGATATAATCCATCTAGAATGTCGTATCTCCCACATCAACATGGGTACACAAGCTGGTGAGGTTGGCCTTTGGCAGAGGTATATAAGAAGGATCCATTAAAGCATGCTGGGTGGCTGCATGTACAAAGAATGGCACAAGTTGTCCCTGAAATTTAAGCTGCTGAAAATAAGATGTCCAAAAGTGACCAGCATCATAACTTAAAAAGAAGAGATCCATTGCAATATGTAGAGAATCATCCAAAGAGTCATCTATAAAAATAGTGGGACGGATCCTATGGACCCCTGAGTGAAAATTGCATCAAAGAAGGTAAAAAAGATATTAACTTCCCTTTGAAAGCAAGTGGTCATAGGTCTATAAATGTAACTAGGAACCTACTCCAATTGTTGGGAAGTATACCTTGTATTACAAGAAATGGAATCATCTAGTATAAGACCAACAACTCTTGGAACATAATGAACCATTCAAATATGCTGGTGTCAAGAACTATCAAGTTATCAACACATTTTCAAACCAGTGAGGCCCATTATGCAAGGTGTGTTGTCAGATGTGCATTGTTGAGAGAGTCCATCTGAGCTAAGAACAACATAAGGGAAGTCTTTGTAATGTCTTCAAAAGGTTTGTTGAAAATTCTCGGTAACAGTAGATTTGCCTACACAAATTGGGTGGATTATGTTCCGGCATATGTTCGTGGATATTATGAGGGGTGAGCTCAACATTGCAAAGTTCACCATTCAACATCGACATTTGTGAACATTATATATGGTGGATTCAACATTATAGAGTGCACCATTTGACATTGACGGTTAATGAGTACCTTGGCCATATAGGTACCTTGTTGTAGATTTTTATTCCACCTCGACATCGATGGTTCATGAGTACTGTTGCCGCCTAATACACACCTCGGGTAACGTGGCAGAAATCTTCAAGCCATTGTGTGTGTCCTTGCGGGCAAACCTCGAGTCGAGTTACTGTCACTCAATACTCAATTCCTCTGTCTAGGCCAACTCCTAGCGAAGCCAAGGGGGGTGATCCTTAATAAAAATAAGCCAAGCCTGAGTAGGCTATAGCAAAAAAATGAAATTAGGAGTTTATTAAAACAAGAGCAACAATCAAATGTAATCTAGCAGCATAACACATTGATACATCATGGCATAAACGCAAGTAAACAAGTACTTGAAACAAAATTCAAACTAGTGCAAAAATAAAGTAACAACTGTTGAAAGGGAAGTTTTGCAGTGCTCTTGACAGTTTTAAGTTATTAAGGTGAGTTGTTTAAAGTGGATTTATTCTTGGTTTGGCCCACTAAAAAGTTATCCTCGAAATGAGTGTAGAGAAACGGTGTTGGATGTCCAACTGGAAGAGAATGAATCTCAATGAGTATCCCCCTGACTTCTTGCCAAGTCCACTACAGGCTCTCACTTCAACAATAACGATTCACTATATTTCCCTCTTAAAACTATCCACTACGTATTCCTTTTCTGATTGTTAACCAAAGATCAGGCAAGCCTGCAATGGTCACAAAGCATACTGGGGATGCAAAGTCAAAGTTTGTTACTCTTTAAGCAAAACAAAATTGAAATGAAAATACTAAGCTAATCTAAACTAAGACATGGAAATATTTTTAAGGAGTTTGTGGTCCGGGACCAACAAACCTTTAATTTTATGCTTGTATTAGTAAAATAAAAGCAAAAAAGTGAAAAATTGCAACCCACGAAACTGACACAGATCCCCCCAGGGGGGATGGGGACTGGGCACTGGGTAGCTCACTGATTTTATTATGGTTTTTACAATTTAGAAGTGTTTGTGGTCCTTTATAAAATAGGACCAACAAACTTACAATTTATTTGAAGACAACTGCCTTTTAAGAAAGGTAGAAGAGAGAAGGGTGTCCTGGATGGCCCGAATCTTCAAAAATTCGCATAACCTCCTTTTACTTGTTAAACAAAAGAGAAAAAACAGCCACCTAAAAGGCACTACAGATGCAAAATAAAGCATTTATAAGCTTAAAAATAATCCTAATCTGAAGAACATGGAGGAAGCAACTGAGCTCAACCACCTCTTTGGACTAGAAAACCTGCACAACTAACAAAACTTGCCAAAAGGGGATTAGATCTGGTACTTCCTACACAAGAGGTTAGAATCACATGCAATATAACCAATGACACGAGGACACGAGACACGGAGGACATGGAAATACAAGTATTCGACATGGACAGGCGACCCTTAGAATTAGGACACGAAGGACACGTTATATATATATATAAAACATTCTATATATTAAAAATATAGACATATAGATCCAATTGTTTTTAGAAACTAGAACATTTACAAATATTCAATAAAAATTAGAATCAATAGACGTTACACATTCACAAATCACAATGAGACACATAGATGATAGTCATAGATCACGATGTTGTAACCATATTTCTCATTAAGTCATCAATATCAAAATGTATTACATAGATGTCGGTCCTGCCCCAGTTCTAATAGGAGATGCAAAAATATTGTCATGATCTTGAAATGAAGGAAAGAAAAGTCTCAGAATTGATCACTTCCTCCACTCTAAAGCATAGAATTGGTAAGCAGAATTATTGTCAATAGTCAGTTTTGACATTTAAATTTTGCAATTAGATGTCTTTAAAGGCCTAAGTGATGAAGAGAGCAAACAAGTAAGGGACTCCTCTAAACTTGTTTTAAAGAAAATTTGATTGGAAAATTTACGTTTAAAATTTGATTGTGCAATATATTGGTTAAGTTGTCGATTGGGCTTTTCTTATTTTTAGCTAGAAGTTAAATATGCTATATTGACAGGTAATAAAATTCATAGTTTTTTGAATTATTTTCTCGTCTAGTGCACAACATTTCATTCATTCTTATATATTGCTTCACTAGGCAGAAATAGTTAGACTAATTCTTCTGATCTTTTCCAGTTCACGTTTCTACCAGTCTTGTTTCTCCCAATCGTCAAAATATTGGAGGGAATGGTGTCATGGCTGTAAATGCCAATACAGAGTTGGCCGAAGATGTATTTCAGGATCTAAGTTAGCATTTTCTACCATTGATGGCCCATGCATTGAACGGAACATAATCTTCTTGTTTGATCCCACTCCATTTTGAAAGTGTACACATGTTTGCTTGTTTTTCGTGTCTTGTTTTTTGGACACGTAGCACACAGGTCGGGACATGACAAAACCATGTCCAACACGTTTTGATGGTGTCCTGAAAATGGACACGATCAAAACACGTGTTGGACACGTGTGATGACCGTATTCGTGTCCGACACGATGACACGGGAAACGAAAGGGGAAATGGACGTGCCAGGTAGAATATAACATGCAAATCCCAAAAGTTGTGTTATAGCAACTTTCAGAAGGCCAGATTGATATCCACAAGAAGCAAAGTAAAACCACTACACAATTACCTCATACCAAGACAATGCATCCACATACAAGGAAGCTACACACCAAGAAAGTCCAAATTCTTTCTATTCATAAAAGAAAACACTATTACAATCAGCTCAGAGCTTTAGTAGAGGTTCCACACTCCAACCATCCAATTGAAGGAGGCCTGCACTTGCTTTTATAGCCCAAGAGGGCGAATTTTCCCAAGGAGGGCGAACTGCCACATGTGAGAAGAGGCCGATTTAATTGAGGGCGAATTGGAGTGAGAGGGGGAGAGAGGACGAGTTAACTGAGGGCCACCTCTCAAGAGGTTGGTTGCCCTCCCTCTCTTCCTGTGCACCTTGCATTGGGAAGTGTGCCCCCTCTTGGAGAATGTGCCCATCTGCATGAAGAATGCACCCTCTTCCTTAGAGATCTGAATCAAGAACTAGATCACGAGACTTGGCTCTTTTCCAACTCGCCTTTAACTCCCAATCAGACCACCACCATTGCAGAGGACTGAAACATGTCCGAGACATGATTCCCTGAATCATGGGATGCTGGTTTTTCCCATTTATTTGACTTTTTGTTCACTTTTTTGAGAGAAAATGAAATCAAGTGATTAAAAATCACTAATTTCACTCTCAAAGTGGGTACATAGGTAAAGTGGGTGCTTAGAGTTAGAAAACAGGCATCCCTATGGCATATTATGCCTCCTAGTACCACTTTTATAACTTATTGAAATTTTATAATTAAAATATCCTGTTTTTACGGGAAATTTTTTATTGACGGAAAATTAAAAAAATCCTAAGGGGGAATTAACGCATGTCCATAAGACTCTAGGATAATCACTAGCATGGTAATATACATCAGACACTAGGCTTTAATAACCCCCCAAGGCCTAACCAGTAGGACAATTACTCCAGACTTGGAGGATTGAGTGAAAAAACTTGAAAATTATAAATTGCGAAAATGTAAGATATAATTAACAAGTAAAAAAACACTCTAGAGTAATTTACTAATGACTAAGTCTTAGTAGGCCAAGCCTATTACAAATAGTCATCATGGTACGTCATTTTATTACGATTCCCACATGTGGGTATGGATTCTGGAACATGCATGAGAAAAGAAAAACGGGGCCCAAAGGCCTGGCTGGACTTCTGAACTTCTAAACATGAACAAGTAAGTGTTCAATCTCTTGGCGGCTCAACTGCAAGTCCATCCAAGTGCAACTTGGGGGGTAACAAGTACCTTGGCCTTTTAGGTACCTTGTTGTAGAGTTTTATTCCACCTCAACCTTGTTCTAGAGTTGCAATGTATGAGTTTCAGTGATTATTCAGAGATTAGTGTTCCAGAGGGATATCATATGTAGTGCTATTTTTAGCAGGTTTCCAGTTCAAGGTTCAAGAGATCTGTTTGTAGCAGTTTCTATTTTTAGAAACTTGATGTTTTTTCAGTAGTAGATGACTGATTTGGAGACCAGTATTTAGTTTTTAGATGGGTACTTCTAGATTTTCAGGATTCACAAGTTTGGCAGCATATTGATGATCAGCACTTAGTTTTCTTTCAGGGAAAAGTGCATAGGAGAGATGCACTTTTGGTGATTCTAGGTATCTAGTGCTCACAGCTTTCGGAGTGATTTGAACCGCCTTTACCCCCTGGAAGCTATGGTGCAAATTCGTTTTTGCTGATGAGGTCAGTTCACTTCAGTCTTTCTGTTGGCATTGGAGGGACGAGTTATGTATCCAATTGTTTGCTGAAGCTAGCTACTTATTAAAGATGCTATGGATTTAGATGCTCCAGCATATTCAGATTTGATTTCTTCCCCAGTAGTGCTGAGGAGGAGGATATGATCATTGTATGCACCCTTTTGCCTTTTCTTTTTTCTTTTCTATCTCAGGTTCTTTATCATCACCTTCAGTAGTGCACACTATCATAGTATTCAGCTTGTCTTGTGAGCTGTTTGTAAATGGGAGATTGTATGAGTTCTCAGTCCATGCGATTGATTAGATATCTAAAATCTGTAATGCACCAAAGGAGTTCTATGTCAGCCAAATGCATGGATATAAGAAAGTTTACGGAGGAACTGATGATGGGAGACAATGATAAACTGGGATGTCTAGGAAATTGTTGAATTTACATGACCAAAACATCATTTCCTGATAGTGACATTTTGTCAAACACTTAGCATGTAAACTAGATTTAATGCTCATCTGAGTTATGATTTGCTAAGCTACTGAAAGCAAACATACAGATAACTGGAACACAAATACACATTCATGCTACAGAAGAATCTAGCTGAAGACACAAATACCCATAAGAACACAGAAATTTTAGGGCCAATGCCCAGGGCAAAACCCTCACCTCTGTGAGGTAAAACCCAGAGAATTTTATAGGGAGAGAAAGTACATTTTACTGAGAGATTTCTTGCATGAGCAAACTGAGAAAATCACTGAGAAAAATAGATAGCAATCAGGAGAGAATGTACCAGCAGTACGGCCCTCTGTACGACCCCCTACTTCAGCAACAGTTTAGAAAAAAACGTGACAGGAACAGCTGCCTCGTTTTCTGTGCATTCAAACAGTAAATGCATTAACTATTGTGCTGCTGTACGGCCTGCTGTAATAAATACAGTGTACGGCCTGCTGTACTGTACGGCCCCCCTTTTCTTGATTTCTGTGCCCTCTTCTCTGCCTCGTTTTCTGCACCCTCTGAAATCTCTTCTTTCTCTCCCACGATGGACTGAAAATTCTCTCCTTTCTAATGCATACTGCTCCTATTCCCAAAGCTTCATTAAATAAGTGAAACTTCACTTTGAAACCCTAACTAATAAACCCTAACCCTAACTTACTTTTGAACGGTCAAGATTAGATTAGATCTAAGGGTCAATATTAAATACTCATTAAATGTCCTTTTTGCTCATTTAATGATATTTATTACATTTCACTTTATTTAATAAAGTCACTTTCACTTTATAATATAAAGTCACTTTTTATAAAATAAAGTTGACATAGGAAAAACAAATACAAAGATGTGTCCCCACCGGACATTACCAAAATGGTGAAGGACCTACTGAGTTACATAAACTAACACTCCCTCTTAACGAGGAAGGTCCTTCAAAAATCTAAGTCACTGTCCTTTTTCATCTGCTAGAGCTCCCTCTTGCTCCTGAATCTGGATCTGTGACCGGTAGACCACTTTGAATGCTTCGTAAGAATCTGCATCTTCCTCAGCATTCCCCTGCTCAAAAAACTCATAATGACTGAGTCTCCTGCCAGTACTCAATAGAGAACTACTGTTCTCTGGAAACTGAATAATTGGCGCCACTGCAGTTCCCCCTTCTGATCTGGAATCTGAAATCCATCCAGATGTCTGATATACATTAGGTCCTTTTAATGTATATAAACCTTCCTTCTGACAACCAAGCAGAATGGTGCCATCCTCATTTCCAACTGGAGTCAGGAACACATGCTCCCTCATGAAGAGTACTCCGAACCCCATGTTCTCCAGAGCTGCTACTGAGATCAAGCTAGTCTTCAGATCTGGTACAAACAAAACCCCATGAAGGACTAGGGTTTCGCCATCAAACAAACTGAATCGGACTGAACCGATTCCCTTCACTGCTCTAACTGTGTCACCCTGCTGAACAAAGTGTCCTGGACCCACCTCTGTCACACTAAAGAACTTACTTAGTGTGTCTGTCATATGTTTTGTCGCTCCACTGTCAATGAGCCATTCATGACTCAGAATCTTTCTGCAGCTCCCAATACTGGATGCTATAGAAACAAGTGCAAATTCCTCATCAAATGTCTTTGCAAAATCGGCTACAGCAGCCTGAGCTGAAGATTCTGGAACTGAGGCCTTCTTCTTCCTCTTCTCAGTGTTTGGACACTGAGATGCATAATGGCCAAAAGTGTTACAGGCAAAACAACGAACCTTACTGAGGTCCTTCTTCTTCCTCTTTCCAGCAGCAACAAAGGCTACATTCTCTTCTTCTCCACCCGGAGGACTCTGAAGAATCCCCTCTCTTGATTCTTCCTGGACGAAATCATCCCATAATCTAGTCCAGTCTGGTAGCTTATCTCTGGCCACCACTCCTTTCACAAAGGTATGCCATTTGGTGGAGAATCCGTTTAGAGCATGCCTAACAAGCTCTTCATCCTCTACTTGCTCACCGGCTGCACACAGCTCATCCCTGATCTGAGTGATCTTGGTGAGGTAAGCAGTCACAGAGTCAGTTTCCATCATCTTGGTATTTCTGAGCTTTTCTCTCAGGACCATCTTCCGGTTCTGATTCTTGCTCTGATATAGGGTACACAATGAAGACCACATGTTAAAAGCATATGTCTTCCCGGAAATAAAAGGGATCACATGATCCTTGATAGAGTCAAAGAGTATCCGCTGTGCTTTGATGTCTTTCTTTTCAAATGCAGTCTTCTGCGTTGCATCTGTAGGAACTGCCACAGTAGCAGAAGCTCCCACGATGTCCCATAATGCCTGCTCTTTGAACAGTATCGTGATCCTTTCTTTCCATGGACTGAAATTATTGGATCCATCCAGCCTGTCCTCGAACCTCAACCCTGCTGCTGCCATGATGCTTGAACTGACTTTCACCTGCAATATTCTCTATGTTCTCTACACACATGTACAATAGTCTTCAGCAAAACCTCTACGCTCTGATACCATGTTGAATTTACATGACCAAAACATCATTTTCTGATAGTGACATTTTGTCAAACACTTAGCATGTAAACTAGATTTAATGCTCATTTGAGTTATGATTTGCTAAGCTACTGAAAGCAAACATACAGATAACTGGAACACAAATACACATTCATGCTACAGAAGAATCTAGCTGAAGACACAAATACCCATAAGAACAAAGAAATTTTAGGGCCAATGCCCAGGGCAAAACCCTCACCTCTGTGAGGTAAAACCCAGAGAATTTTATAGGGAGAGAAAGTACATTTTACAGAGAGATTTCTTGCATGAGCAAACTGAGAAAATCACTGAGAAAAATAGATAGCAATCAGGAGAGAATGTACCAGCAGTACGGCCCTCTGTACGACCCCCTACTTCAGCAACAGTTTAGAAAAAAACGTGACAGGAACAGCTGCCTCGTTTTCTGTGCATTCAAACAGTAAATGCATTAACTATTGTGCTGCTGTACGGCCTGCTGTAATAAATACAGTGTACGACCTGTTGTACTGTACGGCCCCCCTTTTCTTGATTTCTGTGCCCTCTTCTCTGCCTCGTTTTCTGCACCCTCTGAAATCTCTTCTTTCTCTCCCACGATGGACTGAAAATTCTCTCCTTTCTAATGCATACTGCTCCTATTCCCAAAGCTTCATTAAATAAGTGAAACTTCACTTTGAAACCCTAACTAATAAACCCTAACCCTAACTTACTTTTGAACGGTCAAGATTAGATTAGATCTAAGGGTCAATATTAAATACTCGTTAAATGTCCTTTTTGCTCATTTAATGATATTTATTACATTTCACTTTATTTAATAAAGTCACTTTCACTTTATAATATAAAGTCACTTTTTATAAAATAAAGTTGACTTAGGAAAAACAAATACAAAGATGTGTCCCCACCGGACATTACCAAAATGGTGAAGGACCTACTGAGTTACATAAACTAACACTCCCTCTTAACGAGGAAGGTCCTTCAAAAATCTAAGTCACTGTCCTTTTTCATCTGCTAGAGCTCCCTCTTGCTCCTGAATCTGGATCTGTGACCGGTAGACCACTTTGAATGCTTCGTAAGAATCTGCATCTTCCTCAGCATTCCCCTGCTCAAAAAACTCATAATGACTGAGTCTCCTGCTAGTACTCAATAGAGAACTACTGTTCTCTGGAACAATGCTGTTGGGAGCGGGGAGCGGGAGCGGGAGCAGGAGCGAAAAGCGAAATTTTCAAAAGCTTCCGTTTCGGGAGCGTTTTTTATATAATATATATTTTAATATATTTTGATGCATATAAATTAAAAAAAACATGTATTATGCCAAATTAGCTATAGAAAACATCAAAACATAAAATCTAGATATTGATATAACCATTTAGTACACATTGATATAACATTAATGATTAATCATCTCGTCTTCTAGATTCTAGGAGCTATAACTTATAACATTTTCATTAAATGAGCATCATCAAATCATCAATCATCAACAACATCAACCTTCAAATTTCAACATATAATATTTGCCATCAAACTAGGCCATAATGTTTACAAAATAGGCCAAGCCGCCAACCGCCAAAATAAACATGAAACTGAAATACAAAGTACAAACTACAAACTACAAAGTACTATGAATCTACTAAGCTTTCCGCTTGCCACGAGTAACTTCCAATTTCTTTTCCCGTGTTCTAGGTGGAATAGGTGCTGGTGGAAGTGATCGTGGAACATGAGTAGAAGATGAATGGCCCCCGCGGGCTGAAATTGGACGTTGTGAAGCTAAAGGCAAAACTCCTACATCTGGAAAGCTGCTTCTGCTTGGGGGTGGCATCTCTGTAGGGGTAGTCTGAATTGGATCATCATGATCACCCAATAGTTCAGCCTCCAAGCGCTCTAATGCTATGGCTCCATCCTCCACATTAGCCTCCTCTGGATTGTTGTCCCAAGTCAAAAATGTTCTATCATTCTTGGCCGCCTCACAATAATGGGACAACAACCTCAAGTTGTAGTGCACATAAACCAAGCTTTCTGTGCGATCTACATTCAGACTGTTTCTCTTTACACTGTGGATGAAGTTGTAGGTGCTCCAACACCTCTCTGCAGAAGAGCTATTAACAACCTGTGATAGCGCCCTCAGTGCCAATTTATGCAAATATGTGGCTCCAGAGCCATGCATGTTCCACCAATGGATAGGATCCAATCTGTCTCGATCTTTGGTTGCAAACAGCGAACCAAAGCGTCCATGCTCACTTATGTATATGCTCAATTCACTCCGTACTTGAGCACACTCTTCCTCATCAGGGACCAACTTTTCTAATGCAAGCATATACCCAGCAGCAACCTCTGGATCTGTGTGGGGTTTTTTCCTGACTCCACCCCCAGGTGCAGGTTGGGCCAACCAAATTGGAGAATAGTATTTTGGGGTGAGGACATATGCAAGGGCATGGAGTGGAACATTTAGATTATCCCACCTTTTGACCACAAGTTTATGAATATGGTCATACAAGACTGCATCTCTTTGCTCAACAATGTCTTTGATTTGACCAAGCATGCTATCCATCTGCTCATATACCTCCCCAATCACCGGCTGATCTGTATCTGCAAAACGAATCATGTTATAAACTGGCTTGGTGAACTGCAGAACATACCTAACCTGTGACCAAAAATGACCTTCAAGAACGGTGTCCTCCACCTCCTGAAAGTCACTTCTATCCGATGCACTTGCAACTCTATCCGATGCACTTGCAACTCTGTCTTTCAATTCCTGCCATGGATCACTTGATACCATACTAGCCAATGCCTCTCTTACCTTCAAAAGCCTCCTGAAGGTGAGGTAATAGCTAGCAAATCTAGTCTTTGCAATCTTCAATAGCTCCAACTTAGAGTGATTGCGAAAAATGTGGTGGGCCATGCTATGATTGGTAATAAATTTGATCATTTTCTTACCTCTCTTGTACAAGGCTCCAATCCATCGGTAATTATTGTCCTTCATCTTAACAATATCACGCATCAAAAGGTTCAATGTGTGAACCAAACACCCTGACCAAAATATGTTGGGATACTTATCCATAATGATTGCTCCTGCTGCCTTACAATTAGCAGCATTATCAGTGATAACTTGAATGACATTGTATGGCCCAATCTCCTGAATGGTTTTAAGTAAAGGTTGTGCAATAATAATAGCGGTCTTGTAGCGATCTGAGTAGTCATGGGCTGAAAGGAAGACCGCACCGCTAGCAGAAACGCCAAGAATATTTATCAACGGCCTGCCTTTAACATTTGTCCACCCATCAGATACAATGGATACCCCATAGTTGGACCAATCATTTGTGAACTTTCCAAGAGCACTATTGATTTTGGCTTTTTCCTTGTCAAGTCCCACGGTTCTAGCTTTGTCATACCTAGGGCTTCTGTATCCTTGAGGGCCACCATTGATGGCTTGTACCATTTCATGCCAATAGGGTGAGCGAAGAACATTGAATGGCACACCACATGCATAGAGAAACCGATAAACTTTTGAATCCACATCATCTCTACAACCTTGGTCAAGGAAATCGGATAATGTTCTTCCTCGTATAGGCGAGACTCCATGGGGAGATGAGGCTCCCGATCGAGCCGATGATGATCCAGCAGCAGCTCCACTACCAAACATTCTCTGCGGGGATTCAGAATCAACCCTCGATCTCTTGGACTTGTTTTGAGCGGCCTCTTCTTCCATCCTGTATTTGCTTCTCTCTTTAGCTCCCACTTTGTCACAAGTTTTGACTCCATGAGACTTACCTACATCGCATGGCATAACCCCACACAAATGCTTTCTCACCCGGGTATATGAACCTGTGTATGTTTTCCCACAATGGGGGCATCCAAACTTTGTGGTTCCACCCCCTCTCCCTCCCCCTTGCCTTGTCACATACTTCCACAAAGGTGTTGTGTCTTTTAGTTTTTGCCCCACATCACCCTCACCCTCATCCTCATCATCATCCTCTTCCCCTTCCTCCTCTTCTCCTTGGTATGCATCACTCTCTACCTCTTCCCCCTCATCACTACCACCACCACATCTACTTCCCAACACCATCATAATGAGAAGAAGTGGAATGAAAAACCAAAACCACATACCCATCGTGTTTCTTGATTCAAGATGAGAGTCACTTGTTCCCTGCAATAGAATGATGGAGAAGAATATATTGGAAAGAGTAGGAGAAGAGAACATTGCAAGTTTTCCATTTTTTAACATAGTGAAAAAAAAATTGCAAAAACAAACAAAGAAGAATTTATAGAGCCTACCTTTTAGCTCTTCAATGGTGGTTGAATGTCTCTATGAAAGCTTCAATCTCCCTTGCAAGCTCTCTCCCCTTCAATCTCCCCTTCAATCTCCCACTCAATGATGAAAGCTCTCAAAACTCAAAGCTCTCAAACTCTTCTCAATCAAACAAATGAGCAATGGAATGAGTCTAAATGGACTCATTCACCTTTTAATGGCCCAAAGTGACCTATCCCAACAAAAAAAAACCCTAAAAAAAATTCCAAAACTCAATTTTTTTTTTCAAAAATCCGCCCGTCCGCGGAATCGGTCTGGGAATCGATTTAGGAATCGTTTTTTTCTGCGGGTTCGACTGGGAATCGATCCGGGATCGACCCGGGATCGATTTGGGAGCGACGATTCCCCAGCGAATTACCATTTTCCAGGGATCGTTTTTTTTTACTTGAATTCGCGAACTGGAAAATCGATTCCTGAAGGAATCGATCCGGAATCGCGCTTCCAAAATCGATCCCGCATCGATTCCGTCTGGAGCGCGATTCGGGATCGATTCGAGGGGGGGGGGGGTCGATTCCCAGTTGCTTTGCTCTGGAAACTGAATAATTGGCGCCACTGCAGTTCCCCCTTCTGATCTGGAATCTGAAATCCATCCAGATGTCTGATATACATTAGGTCCTTTTAATGTATATAAACCTTCCTTCTGACAACCAAGCAGAATGGTGCCATCCTCATTTCCGACTGGAGTCAGGAACACATGCTCCCTCATGAAGAGTACTCCGAACCCCATGTTCTCCAGAGCTGCTACTGAGATCAAGCTAGTCTTCAGATCTGGTACAAACAAAACCCCATGAAGGACTAGGGTTTTGCCATCAAACAAACTGAATCGGACTGAACCGATTCCCTTCACTGATCTAACTGTGTCACCCTGCTGAACAAAGTGTCCTGGACCCACCTCTGTCACACTAAAGAACTTACTTAGTGTGTCTGTCATATGTTTTGTCGCTCCACTGTCAATGAGCCATTCATGACTCAGAATCTTTCTGCAGCTCCCAATACTGGATGCTATAGAAACAAGTGCAAATTCCTCATCAAATGTCTTTGCAAAATCGGCTACAGCAGCCTGAGCTGAAGATTCTGGAACTGAGGCCTTCTTCTTCCTCTTCTCAGTGTTTGGACACTGAGATGCATAATGGCCAAAAGTGTTACAGGAAAAACAACGAACCTTACTGAGGTCCTTCTTCTTCCTCTTTCCAGCAGCAACAAAGGCTACATTCTCTTCTTCTCCACCCGGAGGACTCTGAAGAATCCCCTCTCTTGATTCTTCCTGGACGAAATCATCCCATAATCTAGTCCAGTCTGGTAGCTTATCTCTGGCCACCACTCCTTTCACAAAGGTATGCCATTTGGTGGAGAATCCGTTTAGAGCATGCCTAACAAGCTCTTCATCCTCTACTTGCTCACCGGCTGCACACAGCTCATCCCTGATCTGAGTGATCTTGGTGAGGTAAGCAGTCACAGAGTCAGTTTCCATCATCTTGGTATTTCTGAGCTTTTCTCTCAGGACCATCTTCCGGTTCTGATTCTTGCTCTGATATAGGGTACACAATGAAGACCACATGTTAAAAGCATATGTCTTCCCGGAAATAAAAGGGATCACATGATCCTTGATAGAGTCAGAGAGTATCCGCTATGCTTTGATGTCTTTCTTTTCAAATGCAGTCTTCTGCGTTGCATCTGTAGGAACTGCCACAGTAGCAGAAGCTCCCACGATGTCCCATAATGCCTGCTCTTTGAACAGTATCGTGATCCTTTCTTTCCATGGACTGAAATTACTGGATCCATCCAGCCTGTCCTCGAACCTCAACCCTGCTGCTGCCATGATGCTTGAACTGACTTTCACCTGCAATATTCTCTATGTTCTCTACACACATGTACAATAGTCTTCAGCAAAACCTCTACGCTCTGATACCATGTTGAATTTACATGACCAAAACATCATTTTCTGATAGTGACATTTTGTCAAACACTTAGCATGTAAACTAGATTTAATGCTCAACTGAGTTATGATTTGCTAAGCTACTGAAAGAAAACATACAGATAACTGGAACACAAATACACATTCATGCTACAGAAGAATCTAGCTGAAGACACAAATACCCATAAGAACACAGAAATTTTAGGGCCAATGCCCAGGGCAAAACCCTCACCTCTGTGAGGTAAAACCCAGAGAATTTTATAGGGAGAGAAAGTACATTTTACAGAGAGATTTCTTGCATGAGCAAACTGAGAAAATCACTGAGAAAAATAGATAGCAATCAGGAGAGAATGTACCAGCAGTACGGCCCTCTGTACGACCCCCTACTTCAGCAACAGTTTAGAAAAAAACGTGACAGGAACAGCTGCCTCGTTTTCTGTGCATTCAAACAGTAAATGCATTAACTATTGTGCTGCTGTACGGCCTGCTGTAATAAATACAGTGTACGGCCTGCTGTACTGTACGGCCCCCCTTTTCTTGATTTCTGTGCCCTCTTCTCTACCTCGTTTTCTGCACCCTCTGAAATCTCTTCTTTCTCTCCCATGATGGACTGAAAATTCTCTCCTTTCTAATGCATACTGCTCCTATTCCCAAAGCTTCATTAAATAAGTGAAACTTCACTTTGAAACCCTAACTAATAAACCCTAACCCTAACTTACTTTTGAACGGTCAAGATTAGATTAGATCTAAGGGTCAATATTAAATACTCGTTAAATGTCCTTTTTGCTCATTTAATGATATTTATTACATTTCACTTTATTTAATAAAGTCACTTTCACTTTATAATATAAAGTCACTTTTTATAAAATAAAGTTGACTTAGGAAAAACAAATACAAAGATGTGTCCCCACCGGACATTACCAAAATGGTGAAGGACCTACTGAGTTACATAAACTAACACTCCCTCTTAACGAGGAAGGTCCTTCAAAAATCTAAGTCACTGTCCTTTTTCATCTGCTAGAGCTCCCTCTTGCTCCTGAATCTGGATCTGTGACCGGTAGACCACTTTGAATGCTTCGTAAGAATCTGCATCTTCCTCAGCATTCCCCTGCTCAAAAAACTCATAATGACTGAGTCTCCTGCCAGTACTCAATAGAGAACTACTGGGATATCTAGGAAATACCCCATTTGACTGTTTTTAAAGTGTATTAACTTCATAAGAAGGAAAAATTGTTCTATCTACCCTTTGGTGCAAAGTCATTCTCTTTAGCCTCCTTCATTCTTGGTGATATCCCCAATTATTCTATAAAATGAAGCTTAATTAGAAAACATCTGGAGGAGATAAAACATGCACCTATAGTGGACTATTCACAAATAGTTCCCTGTAACACAGTGATCTATCTGCTTGCATGACAACAGTTTGCAGTTACATGTGGTAAACACATCATAAATATTACAAATATTGACTGGCGACTGTATTTTGCCACCACCATTTTGTTACCAGATTTTTCAGTTGCCCTCCAGCAAAAATGTTGTACAAGTCTTTTTATTGCTTGTTTTAAGTGGCCCACAGGCCCATAAAGGATACTGGTTGCCGTTAACATAGTCTTTACTTAATAGGTGTAATCAATCCTCATGGACATCCTGTCTGCTGTAACTGTAAATACTGACCTTTTACAATGTCGTGTATGAATAATGCCTCTGTTCTTTAGTTTTCAGTAGTTTTCTTCACACTGCCATGGTCCACTGATAACTGATTGTATGTTTTAGTCCCATTGACCTTTTCCTTGGTCATTTGTGGACATTAATACAATTAGTGTGTTGAAATTGTACCTAGGAAGTGTTCTCCTAGTCATTTTATGCCTAAGTAATTAATGAGGGAAAATGAGACATGACCCTTGTATTAATTGCTTGAGATGAGCAATTAATTCACTTTATTGTTACAAAGTGACTTTTGGTTTATTTAAGTAGTAGGTGAATGAATTTAATTTATGGAGAGAATTATGAGCATTTATTCTCATCCATTGATCTAATCTATTGTGGGCCCTTAGATTAGATGACTCTTCAGTTACCCTTGAGAGGCAAACCAAGAGACAAGATTTTTGAATTAAATTGGCTTTCCCTCTTTCATTTGCAATCATCCAAGAGAGTTGGAGAGGTTGAGTTCATGAGAGAGAGAGAGAGCAGCTCGAATCCCTAGACAGTTCCGTACAGCTGAGTTTGAGGGCACGATCTTCTAGGTGAGAGACTGGCACGGAAATTGAGCCAGCTTCAGCAGTTAACCAGCAGCATTACTGGCACGGTTTCCTGAGTTTGACTGGTACAGAGTTCGAGGATAAACACAGATGAGTTTTATTTCTGCTGTCAGCAAAAATTTCGAGGAGGGTGACTGTAAATTAATTGCAGTCCGTACAGGTTGCTTTAGAGCACTGTTCTGAGTTGGCTGGGCACAAATTTCGAGGCTAAGATGGCACAGAAATTGAGGTATCTTGCTGCTGTACCAGTGGGCACACATATCAAGGTTGAAGACTGAGTCTAGCATAAAATTCGAGCAGCTGAGAAGAGCACGAATTTCCAGAAATTCAATGCACAGAATTAAGGCATTGTTTTTTGGTCTTCTGTAGAGATAAGTTGTACTCACTGAGAAATTTGACTGCTGTACATTCCTTCATTTTAAAGAAGAAATAAAATACTCTCTTTCTCTCTCACAGGTTTTCCCCAGTTGGGGTTTTGCTTGGGCCATTTTGGCCAAAATATCTGAGTCTGAAATTTTTCTGTGCATGGCTGTTATGTTAATTTTGTTCTCAGTATTTTGGTAGAACTTCTCTTGTGCTTCCAGTTCAGATGTGTTTATGAGTGAAATTTCATTTTGAGCTGTCTATGGTTGATTGAGATAGGTGATTAAACACTGTTAATCTGAGTTTAACTTGGAAGTCTGTTAGAGAAGTGATTTGTCTACATAGTGGACATTAATTAAATTATCTTATCTTCTCTGTTCTAAAAGGTACTTTGAATAGGTAATTGGATTTTACAAATTGCCAAGGAATGGTTTCTTGTACCTGTCATTTATACAATTTATTGAGATAAAAAGCCTTATAGACAGTGGTGTGAATAAGTGGATTACCTGTATGACAGGTGGAGTACTTATTTTCTGATAAAACTGGCACGCTGACAAGGAACTGTATGGAGTTTTTCAAATGTTCTATTGGTGGAGAGGTATATGGCACAGGGGTCACAGAGGTTGAGAGAGCAGCAGCCCACCGCACTGGTGTGAAACTTGAGGAGGTTGGTTTATTATGTTGTTTTCTTGAGGCTTTGATTAACATAGATAATACATTTCTTCATATGTTTTTCCTGAGAGAGTATAACACGAAGCATGTCATATTATAGATTGTCAATTACACTTCTGTAATTTTATTCACCCCTCAGATTGTCTTTTTCAGGTTCGAAGATCAGCTGATTCTGTGCATGAAAAGGGTTTCAACTTTGATGATACAAGACTGATGTGTGGTGCTTGGAGAAATGCACGTGATACCGATATCTGCAAGGTTGACTTGTTACTGGATAGATGCAGAAATTTGCAAGGTTATTTGTTATAGATTCATTGTTAAGTATATGCCGGTCATGAAAACGATTTCCAACCGGTTGTTATCTAAAAATGACACATATGTTTGTATGCAATTTGGGGTTTATGTAATATGTCTATGTGTGTCTATGTTTGGATATGTGTGTATTCAACAGCTTTCTACCTGGGTGTCTATGTGCCGACCCAGATACTCACATAAAATTAATCTTCTGTGCATGCTCAACTTCCAAGCACTAGACTGGGAGCTGATTTTGTAACTTTAATGCCATGTAATATTTTTGACCAAACCACTTATGGAACTAGGTTGATGAATGGGCTTTACAACTTGGCATACATAGAAATTTTTAATTTGACAAATTTGATTTTAAAAATGCATTTCCTGAAAAAGTGAATTATAATAAGAAGAAAATAATTGAAAATACTTTATAACATAATGTAAACTTCGTTAGATTTGTTACAGCTTGACAATCTTTCAAAACATGAGATCTCCAACCATATTACATGAGGAAGATCTCCACATATGTCCATTCCTACATAGACATGTGGTGAAACTATGGATCCCAAGTTTATTCTCATTTTACAGTTGCAACAAAAGGATGTTCTCTTCAAGATTGGCACTGTCCCTCATATACTTTCTTCAGATTAAACATAAGAAAAGAGTCAATCCATAACCAGTATTTGGCTACTTCAGGGTCAAATCAAAAGCTTTTAGACAGGGGAAATGGTCATTGCATTGCCAAGATTTGATGAGTCATTCCTGAAACGAGCACTCTAAAACTTGTGAGCAATGAAAAAATCAGGAAACTCGTCAAGGCTTGGCTAAAACTTGCCAAAACTCAGCAAAACCTGGCAAAACATGCCCAAAATTGTACATCTATCTTTCTAGTACAAATTCCATTTTTTTCTACATAATCCATTTCATCCATATCCCTGTCTTCAGCTGCACCTGCAAAACTCATTTCACTTGTATTCTACCCTGCAATTATATCATGCACAGAGAAACATGTGTGATATCATTCTTTTTAGAGTTTTCTAGTCACAATATGTATTATGATTTCCATAGGGAAATATTAACTGCACAGAAAGAATCAAATACATCATTGCCTATAAATTCCACAGAGCGTAGGTCCACTGGTTGTGGTCAATTGGAACAGGGGCCCGGTTCCAATTCCTGTGGGTTAGGTGCAGTATTCTACGCCAATGCTGTAAATTTCCTTAAAATCCAATCTTGAGTAAAAGTATGCCAGATTATTTTAATTAACCCAATTACTACTTTTAACCACAAATGGATTTCTTCACTATGCAGCGGAAAATAAAACACTGAGAGAAATATAACATCAATCACATCAATGAGAACTCAAATATTTTTGGGTATAAACCCCTGGATAAAACCCAAAATGGGAAAACCGGTGCAGCAGTTTGAGAAGAAATTTTATTATGAAGATATACAACAAATACAATCCAGAAAATCGATTTACCCAACCTAGCAAAATCGAAACACAGAGACTCACTGAGACCACCCCACGAATCCGTACGGCCCTCTACGTCACTGTATGGAATCCGTACGGTCCTGTATGGAATTCGTACGCCCCTCTGCGACTGTGTACGCCTCTGCTGTATGGCCTGCTGCTGTACGGCCTCTGCGAATAGGTATGGCTTCCCTCTCTGCCAATCCGTAGAATCTTTGCCCGATCACTCTGTCGATCCTCTGGATGAAGGCTCCACCATCTTCTCTGCAAAACTTCTCTGCAAACATCTCTTTCTCACTCTCCGGCTGAAAGCTATGACTAAGAAATCTCTCTGTATCTCTGTGTGTCCTCTCCACCAAATCGATCCTCCTTTTAACTCAATGGCCAAGCGAAAACCCTAACATCTCACTATGGATCAATGGATGTAATTCTCCAGTGAGCTCAATGGTGAGGATTAGATTAGCCATCACTTAAAATTATTTTCACTTGAACTTTATAAAAGGTGAATCCATTAAGTCAATTAATAATTAGATCACTTAATGCACTTTTCCTAAGTCTAAACTTTGGAAAATTACATTAATACATTTGGCTTCCTGTTTTATTTCTTCTAGCATGCAAGGGCCAAGGACGCATGCAATGATAGAAGAACTTCCTTCTTGTCACTTTCTAACACTCCCTCTCAACGAGGAAGGGATTCAGTAATAACCCCAACTTGTCTTTGAACTTCACAAACTTGAGTTTGCAAAGTGCCTTGGTGAATATGTCTGCCACCTGCTCATATGTTTGAATGTACTCCAACCGAATGGTTCCTCTCTGAACACAATCTATGAGGAAGTGATATCGGATGTCAATGTGTTTGCTCCTGTCATGGAACACTGGATTCTCAGAAAGGTTAATGCCATTCTGATTGTCACAGTGAACTATAGTAGTCTCCAACTCACTCTCGAATAACCCTGAGAGCAACTTCCTCAACCACATCCCCTCACATGCTGCCATATTGGCTTCCATGTACTCATCCTCTGTCGAGCTCAATGCAACTGACTTCTGCTTCCTGCTGAACCAAGAGACAACCCCCGACTCAATGCTGAAGCAGCACCCTGAAATGCTCTTCCGGTCTTCTACACATCCTTCCCAATCAACATCTGTAAAGCCTGCTAACTATATACTCCCATTGCGCTCCCAATCCAGCCTCCACCGTTCCTCTGATATAGCGAAGTATGTGCTTCGCAGCTGTCCAATGCACTCTTCGAGGGTTCACCATGAAATGACTCAAAGAGTTAACTGCAAAGCTAATGTCTAGTCTAGTGTTGACTAGATACATAAGTGACCCTATAAGCTGTCGATACAATGTAGGATCAAACTTCTCTGACCCTGATACATTAATCTTCCTCTAGTTGGTAACTAGAGGCGTGGACATGGATCTACAGTCCTCCATCCTGAATCTCCTCAAGATCTCTACTGCATACTTCCCCTGACCAATGAAGAAGCACCCATCTCTCTGCCAAACCTCCAGACCTAGGAAATAATGCATCAACCCAAGGTCTTTCATCTCAAACTCTACTGCAATATTGGACTTGCAGTCCTCGATCAACCTCTCATCTCGTATAAGAAATAGATCATCCACATATAGTACCAGTATGAGAGGTACCTCACCTGACAAGAAGTACAGGTTATGGTTTGCCCCACTCCGCTGGAATCTCATCTCCTGTAGATAGCTGTCGATCTTCGAGTACCATGCTCGAGGTTCCTGCTTGAGCCCGTAAAGAGCTCTCTGCAACCTGCATACATGCGACTCCCTGCTCTTCAACTCAAACCCCTCTGGCTGCTCAATGTACACTTCTTCCTCTATAACTCCGTTGAGGAAGGTCGTCTTCACGTCCATCTGATGAACGCGCCAACTTATCTCTGCTGCCAATGATAGGATAGTCCGAATAGAAGAGTATCTGGTGATAGGGGCGAAGGTTTCCTCATAGTCAAAACCTTCCTTCTGTGAATACCCCTTAGCCATGAAGTGTGCCTTGTACTTCTCCACACTTCTGTCTGCTGCATGCTTTACCTTGCAGATCCACTTGGATCCCACCACCTTTTTATCTTCTAGCCTCTACACAACCTCCCATACCTGATTCTTCATGATTGAGTCATACTCAACCATGGCCTCTTGCCACACATCATGTTGTGCAGCATCCTCGAAACTGGAAAGCTCGAAGTCAATCAAATGCGTAATCAGTGCCATATAGCTAAGTCTATTTATGGTTTGCTTTGCCTCATGGAGCTTTGTGGAAGACTCACCTGCCTGGAATCCTGAACTGTGGATCTGTACCACCTAGGCCATGGCCTAGTGTCTACCTGCTGCGACTGCTGGATATCCTCCTCCTGCTTTCGCTCATCCTCCACATCAATGATAGGAGGATCTTGTCCACCTGACTCCCTCTGACTACCAGAACCTGTGCCCTGTGTCTGTACCTGTAGCTCCTCCACCTTGACTCCCAAGTCCTCTGCTGGCTACTCCTGTGTTGGTAAGTCCATAGATCTTATCAAGGCTCTATCCTCATCAAACTTGACATCCCTGCTCACAATGATCCTCTTGCGAGCCGAGACATAAACTATGTATGCCTTAGAAGTTTCACTGTAACCAACTAGAAGTCCCTTCTCACCAGAAGGGTCCAACTTCTTCCTAGTGTCAGCATGAATATGACAACAGTAGATACTCCCAAATATGCGTAAATGACTCACATCTGGTCTAGTACCTGTGAATACCTCATCAGGTGTCTTCCTCCCCAAAGCTGAGTGAGGACACCTGTTCTGGACATATACTGCAGTCCGAAATGCCTCGGCCCACAGGAATAGTGGTAATCCCTGATCAAATAACATGGCCTTAGCTGCACTCACCAGTGTCTTGTTCTTCCTCTTTGCCACTCCATTCTGCTACGGGGTGTGAGGAATAGTGTGTTCCTTCTTGATCCCCTCTGATGCACAGTACTCCAAGAACTCTTTGCCGGTGTACTCACCCCCGCTGTCAGTCTTCAATATCCGAATATTTCTCCCTGTCTGGTTCTCCACGAGTCTTAAACTCTCGGAAACGCTCGAAGACCTCTAACTTGGCCTTCAGGAAATAGATCCAGGTCTTCCTGGAATAGACATAAATGAATGTGACGCAATAACTGTAACCACTGAAAGAATGAACGCTCATCAGTCCGCATACATCCGAATGCACTAAGTCCAAGGCCCCCTCAGACTTGTGCTCACTATGTGGGAAAAGTCTCCTGATGTTCTTTCCCAATGCACAACTCTTGTAGTGGTTATGCTTCTCCTCCTGTACTGAAGGAACTCCAATAACTTCCTATCTTAGATGCCTTAGTGCTCCATGATGTAAGTATGCAATCCTCCTATGCCATAACTCACAATCACTGATGTTGCTATTGACCAAAGCCTTTGCAGGCTCAAACTATAGTAAATAAACATTCCTGCTCCGGGCCCCAATCATCCGATCCAATCTTTGATCCGACCCATGGCCTGATATATACTTTCCTATCCCAAAAAGTCACTAGAAAACCCTTGTCTTCCATTGTGGAAACATATATGATATTCTTCGTCATCCTTGGAAACGTTTAAAACATCAGCAAAGCTGATGGGCTTGTCAGATTCCCTCTGAAACGAAACAGTACCAACACCCTGCGCCTGATACCGCGCATCATCTCCCAACTCAATGTGGAGATTTACTCCACCCTCTTGCAAGATCTTGAAGAGCGATCTATGTCTTGTCATATGACAAGATGCACCGTTGTCCACATAGCAGATGCTGTTGTCGATGGAACTTGCCATGCAAGCTATCAAACAAAAGTCCTCATCAAAACACTTGTTGAAGTCATCCACCTCTGCTGAACCTGCCATCTGTGTGTTGTTCTTCTTCTTTCTATCTGGGCATTAGGAAGCAAAGTGTCCATGCTTGTGGCATATGAAGAACTTGACCTTTGATATGTCAATGTTCTTCTTACCACCCTTCTTCTTCTTTTCCTTTCCCTTGCCTTTGCTCGCTAAGGCTAGAGCCTCTTCATCCATGATCTGTGGGGCATCGTTGGCCGAAGCTGAACCTTGACCCATATGGGTCTGTTCCTGCACGAAGTCATCCCACAATCTCTGCAATTCGGAGAGCTTTTCCCTAGCCACCACGTGTTTGACAAAGATGTCCCATGGCTTAGAAAAACCATTGAGTGCTATCTGAACTAGCTCCTCATCCTCAGTCTTAGAGCCCACTGCTCCAAGCTCATCCCTGATCTATGTGAGCCTTGTGAGATAAGGCACCACTCCACCCTTGGCCATCCTGGTACTACGTAATCTCTCTTGCAACACCATCTTCCGGTTTTCGTTCTTGCGTTGGTAAAGACTCTCCAAAGCCTTCCACATCTCTTTCCGGAAAGATGAGGGACTATGTGGTCCTTCACCCCATCCAAGATAATCAACATAACTCTGGAATCTATCTTCTTCCACCTTGCCAACTCTGTCGGATCTGTGGGAGCAACCTTCTGGTCGTCAATGTGCTCCTCAACATCACTAGCATCTAGGATCTTGGTGATCCTCTCTTTCCAAGTAGGAAAGTTCTGAGCCCCCTGGAGTCTATCCTCAACTCTCAACTGTACAGCCATAATGAAGTGTACCTGTAACACCTAGGATAGATATGCCCCTGATCTATCGAACCAACTGCTGCTTTCTCTCAAATCTGCTCAGAAGAGCTCTGATACGATGTAAATTTCCTTAAAATCCAATCTTGAGTTAAAGTATGCCAGATTATTTTAATTAACCCAATTACTACTTTTAACCACAAATGGATTTCTTCACTATGCAGTGGAAAATAAAACACTGAGAGAAATATAACATCAATCACATCAATGAGAACACAAATATTTTTGGGTATAAACCCCCGGATAATACCCAAGATGGGAAAACCGGTGCAGCAGTCGGAGAAGAAATTTTATTGTGAAGATATAGAACAAATACAATCCGGAAAATCGATTTACCCAACCTGGCAAAATCGAAACATGGAGACTCACTGAGACAACCCCACGAATCCGTATGGCCCTCCTGTGCAACAGTATGGCCCTCTACGTCACTGTACGGAATCCGTACGGCCCTCTCCGACTGCTGTACGGCAAAAGCAGGGTTGTCATGTATTTGGGGTTTCTTCATTGAAAGGGGCACCAATAAGAATCCAGTCATTTTACAATGTACTGTTTAAACTTTAAATATTTAAAAGTTATAAATCTTCCTTGGTTTCAGTTATTGAGACAAAATATCGAGTGCCAAATTTTATAGTCATATTTGATAAATGAATTGATAGATAAACTGTTGTTTTATAGATTATATGGTTTGCAAATGTCGTCATTATTTTTTCTGCACAAAATTTCCTTTTATTTGAGTTGTTTTTCTGTTGGCCAAATTTTGCCCAGTCTTGGACCAAGTTTTGCTGAGTCCCTGCTGGCTGAGAGTCTGAGTCTCACAACTTCAAGTGCTATATTTGCAGTTATGTTTGAGTGAAATCTGATTGGAGATCTCCTTTACAAGTCCTCTAACTCGACCAAATCCCAAGGATTTTACCCTATTTTTTACAGTAAATGTTTACAACCCTTTTAAAGGTTTTGATATTGAGGATAAGAGCTGAATCTGGTTTCCTAAGGAGTGGTGCACATTGGGTCAGCTTCCTGCTGAAGCATGCTGTTTGCTTTTGCCAATTTGAAATTCAAGCTTTCTAACACTGCTCTTTCGTAGAGCAGCAAACTTAGCTTGATTGTTATGGACTTTGATGTTTTGTCTTTCTACTTTTGCTTCCCATGCTTCTGGGCTGTGCAAAATGAAAAACTAGATTTCAGGCATTTTCTGTTATTTGCATGCAAGTTTCTTTGTCATCTTGATATCCTAAAAGGTAACCTAGATGAGCTCTAAGCCCATGCCTTTAAGAGCTAAAATTTATGTGGAAAGATTTTATATAAAGTGTCCGACTGAAGGAAAAAGTTGACGAACCTATAAGGTTCCTTAACTTGTAAATTTGGTTGCTAATAGCTATACCAAGAACAGGCATTCTTATATTTCTTCAAGCTAAAATTGGCGTTGTTTTGTGATGAATTTGATTGCAAAAGGACACATTACTGTTTCTAAACAGTAGGACGCATTACTGTTTCTAAACTGTCACAAACATTGTAGATCAAAAGAACAGTTTATAGATTTTATATCGAGGGCTTAGACAACCTTTGATTTTAATTGAAGTAAGATTTTGAGCATTCATCAAATGGAATTTGTTGTGTTGCTGGTTGTAAAAACTTGTGTGGTTTTTGTACTCTCTTACAATTTGAGACGATCATCTTCTGTTTCTTTACATCTAGAGATGTCTGTCAATGAATGTTCTGTGGTTTCTCAATATGTTGAAGAAATGGTCTTTCTATTTATATCTTAGCAGTATTTGACTTGTCTTGACTATAATATCAGCTTCTTTAACATTAATATTATTGTGGTTATATGCATTTTCTGTTGTTATGTATTTTGATTCTGATCTTGAATTTCAGAAAACTGATTTCTCAAACTTCTAAATGCAGGAGTTTTTCAGATGCCTTGCAATATGTCATACAGTGTTACCTGAAGGCGATGAATCACCAGAGAAAATAATGTATCAAGCTGCATCTCCAGATGAATCTGCCCTTGTGATTGCAGCAAAGAATTTTGGCTTCTTCTTTTACAGGTGGAGAAATTTTCCCTCATCTTGATTACAGTTGTCCTAGTGTAACATGTTGTCATATGTCAACCTTTATTGGCTCCCAAGAGAAGGTATTAAAAATCAATGTTGAAAAAGTCGGACTCGGCAAAAAGTCGGCAAGGGTCCTGAAAACAATTTCTCGGCAACATCGGCGAAAAAATCGGGAAAAATCGGAAAAAGTCGGCAAACATTAAAAATACAAAATACATTCATTTTTTTCAGAATTTAAACATATAAAGCAACAATAACATCAGATAAAAACACATTGGAACATAAATATGTAGAAAGCACTGATATATATCATCATCATGTAGTCATGTCAAATATAAAATGATACATCAAAGTCGATACTGAATCCTGAAAGTCTGAAAGTTTGAAACACCATAGTTGTCCAATCAAGGACTCAAAACTCAAAAGTAGATAACCAATACAAAATGACATCACATATATAAATGTATCTCAGGAAAACTAGTAGCTATCTATCTAATATCAATGCTGTAGAAATTCTGCCTTCACTTTAATGCTGGTTTAATGCCAAGTTTAAGGTGGTTTTCACCTACAGCCTGTTTTGCATTGGCTGTAGGTTACTTAATGCACTTTAGATAAACAATAAACACACACTGAAAGCAATTTAACAGGCTGCAAACTAATCTACCAGCATTCACACATACATTTGACAGAAGAGTTTTGGCCAAATCGAGCCCTGGAAAAACCCCCACGGGGAAAACCAGTTGAGTGAGAGAGAGATTTATTATTCCATCAGCAAAGCAAATCAACAGCAGTACAAAATCAAATACAACTTATCTCCACTTTAATTTCACCCCAGTTTGCCTCGATTTCAGTGCACAACTGCTGCCTGGAAATGAGTGCAGATCCTTCTCGGTTTCTGTGCAATTAAAGGTGCTGTATCCTCCTCGAATTCTGTGCAGAATTAAGGGCTGGGTTTGACTGCTGAATCCTCCTCGATTTGATGCAATACCCCAGAACTTGTTGCTGCTGCTGTTTACACAAACAAGTGCTGATCCCAACCTCAAGACCGTGGCTGTAGGTGACTGCAGTGTGGACCACTGTACCAATCACTGCTATAGAATGTGCAGACTGATATCATCAACAGCATGACAGAGATACAAGGGAATAGTGCCTGGGTTTTATCACAATGTCTGAGCTAACACTATGAAGCCACCACGAAAACTAAGCCCAGAAATTACCTCGAGCTGCGTGCTGTTGAATGGACCTGCTGTACGTTCTCTCCCTGACTCGTGCTTGAGATGACAGCTGATTGCACTATTCTCTTTGCTGATTAATACCCTGCCAGAATGAATGCCTTGAATCTGAGCTAATACTGGTGTACTGTGCCTAGAAACTCATGCCTGTGAGATCACGATTTCTGTACCTGCGCCCTAGCTCGAACTCCTGCAGACTCCCGTGCTCTCTCCTCTCCTCATTCACCTTCTCATCACAATAATGAACTAGGTATTTGCCTCCCTCCCTTTTATCCATCCCTAAAAGGTGATTCTAATCCAACGGTGTAGATTCACTTTAATCTGATGGTTGAGATTAGGTGTGAGTAAAATCTCATTAATTAAATCATTCAATTAATAATTACTCAATCACTTTTTGACTTAGGACAAAAGTGACTTTAAAGTCTCATTAATTAATTAATTAATGTGAGGGTCCCATCACCCCCTTTCTTAGTGACTTAGGCCAACGTCACTAGGGGGAACGTGAGTTGTATTTGATTTTGTACTGCTGTTGATTTGCTTTGCTGATGGAATAATAAATCTCTCTCTCACTCAACTGGTTTTCCCCGTGGGGGTTTTTCCAGGGCTCGATTTGGCCAAAAACTCTTGTGTCAAATGTATGTGTGAATGCTGGTAGATTAGTTTGCAGCCTGTTAAATTGCTTTCAGTGTGTGTTTATTGTTTATCTAAAGTGCATTAAGTAACCTACAGCCAATGCAAAACAGGCTGTAGGTGAAAACCACCTTAAACTTGGCATTAAACCAGCATTAAAGTGAAGGCAGAATTTCTACAAAAATTAGAACAACATGCAACCACAAGAACACAGTTGTTTACCCTGGGGAAAATCTTTTAAGGTATAAAAACCCCAGCAAAAATATCTTCCTTAAATATGAGATGTCTGAGTTTTACAACAGCAGATTAAACAAGCCTTTCCAACAATTAGAATTGTTTTATTTACAAAGAAGAACCCTGTTGAAACTGTAGTTGAAGCAGTTTCAACCTTGTTTGACCAATCCTGCACCTGTCACTGTTCACTGATGTATGATGTAGTGTTTTCAGGGCTGTAGTGACTTGTAGATTATGTTGTAATGGCTGCCAAAAGGTTAGGGACAGACCCTCAGCGGTATTGAACCAAGAACCAGCAATAGAACCCAGTAGTAACAGTAATATGGTGATAAACCAGCAGTAAACTCAGCAGTAGAATACACCAGCAGTAAACCCAGCAGTAGAAGACACCAGCAGTAAGAAATCACCGTTGACAGGGGCCAAATATGCACAGCAGTAAGTATATTTAACCCAACATTCAATGAAGAGAACCCAGACATCAAATGACACCACTGTACTGTCTTCTTAACACCACTGAACTGTCTTATTGGTACCACCGAACTGTTCTCAGAGTTGTCTTTTAAAGCATACGAAATTTCTTGTTTGAATGATGAGTTTTCACCTTTTATTTATAGTGGAATAAATTCCACTTTTATTGGGGCCGACCTGTCCTCTTATTTCAGCCATTAAAAATTAATTTAATCATTGAGCCGACTTGCATCTTTTGCCATTAAATTTTTATTTTAACCATTGAGGCCAACCTTTCAATAAATATATATATAACATATATATTTTAATTTCTTTATATCGTTCATCTTTTTAATTTTGTCTTCCCTCCAAAAATGAGTTGACCAATAAATAAATAAATACATATTTATTTTTTTTCTTTTTTTTTTCTTTTAGCTGGTGGGTTCATGGACCAAGTCAAGTGGTGCTTGGGTTCTATAATAAATCATCCAGGTGTTCTTCAGGGTCTTCATGTCCACTCCAAGTACATCATCATAGGAAGATATTTAATTGCTTTACTTCACCCATCTGTGGTCAACAAGTCCAAGTGGAGAAGTACACCACTTGCCCAGACCCGGTCTAGGGCTTACAGTGAAATCCTAGTAACTGACCAGGTACTTCTATTCTCCCAGAGAATGGCTCTCAGCCCCAGGCTGAGCTTCCAGTCCCAGACTGGATCAATATCCTGGTAACTGACCAGGTGCCTCCATTCTCCCAGAGAATGGCACTCAGCCCCAGGCTGAGTTCCCAGTCCTAGACTGGGTCAATATCCTGGTAACTGACCAGATGCCTCCATTCTCTCAGAGAATGGCTCTCAGCCCCAGGCTGAGTTCCCAGTCCCAGATTGGCTCAATATCCTGGTAACTGACCAGGTGCCTCCATTCTCCCAGAGAATGGCACTCGATGCTGCTCAGAAAAAATCAACACTCCCTCTCAGCGAGAGGGTCATTCTCTGCAATACCAAGCTTGTCTCGAAAGTGCACAAGCTTTGTCAACAACAGGGGCTTGGTCAATGTGTCAGCAATTTGCTCATCTGTACGAATGTACTGGAGCTTCATGGCACCTTGCTGTACCATATCTCTGATGAAGTGGTACTTCATCTCAATGTGTTTTGACTTGTCGTGAAATACAGGGTTCTCTGAAAGCTTAATGCAACTCTGATTATCACAATGTTTAACAGTTGGTTCAAGCTTTCCACCAAACAGGTTAGAGAGAAACTTTCTAAGCCAAACTGCTTCTTTGCAGGCATCACTGGCAGCAATATACTCAGCTTCAGCTGTGCTCTGAGCTATGGAACCCTGTTTTCTGCTGGACCATGAGATCATGGCTGATCCCAATCTGAAACAGTACCCTGATGTGCTTTTTCGGTCCACTGCACTGCCATCCCAATCGGAGTCAGCATATCCAAGTAGCATTACCCCACTGTTGGAGGTATATCTGAGCCCATATTTTATAGTACCTCGCAAATATCTGAGCACATGTTTGGCAGCTATCCAGTGTATGTGCTTTGGCTCGGACATGAACTGACTCAATGCATTCACTGTATAACAGATATCTGGTCTCGTATGCACTAGATACAGCAAAGATCCAATAAGTTGTCGATACTGAGTAGGATCCACTGCCTGTGAAGAAGTAGCTGAGTCACGTAACTTCTTCAGATTTGATGTCATAGGTACACTCATGGGTTTGCAGTCATGCATCCCAAACCTCTGCAAGATATCAACTGTATACTTTCCTTGAGACAGAAAGATCTCATCTGGCTTTTGCCAGACCTCTAAACCAAGGAAATAGTGCATGAGTCCCAGATCCTTCATTTCAAATTCTGAAGTAAGCTCCCTCTTGCATTGAGCTATCAGTTGCTCCTCTCCAGTGAGGAACAGATCATCCACATATAGGACTAGGATCAAGACATGGTTCTGAACAACCTTAAAGTAGAGGTTGGGATCAGCAGTGCTCTTGGAGAATCCCAAACTGTGAAGGTAACCATCAATCCTGGCATACCAGACCCTTGAGGCCTATTTGAGTCCATACAAAGCTTTCTTTAGTTTGCACACATGAGACTGCATTTCATGTGTCACAAAACCTTCAGGTTGCTCAATGTAGACCTCTTCTTCAACTTCTCCATTAAGAAAAGCTGTCTTTACATCCATTTGATGGAGTTTCCATCCAAAGACAGCAGCGAGGGAGATAATAGTTCTGATGGTGGTATACCTGGCAACAGGGGCAAATGTTTCATCATAGTCTATGCCTTCCTTTTGTGAGAAACCTCGTGCCACAAATCTTGTTTTATATTTCTCAATGCTGCCATCAGCAGCATGCTTAATTTTATAGAGCCATTTGGAAGTTACCATAGACTTCCCTTTTGGTCAAGGAACAATTTCCCACACATCATTTTTCATAATGGAATTATATTCTTCTGTCATGGCATCAATCCATACCTGATGAGACTCTGCTTCTTTGAATGTAGAAGGTTCTGCATCAATGAGCTTACTCATAAGACTTGAGTATTTCTGGGGCTTCTTGCTTTCTCTGAATGTCCCAGATGGAGCTTTATGCTTCTCTGCTTCTTGCAATATTTCTCTTTCCCAAGTAGGTCTTCTCTTGGAAGGAGGAGCTTCAAGTAGTTCTTCCGTTGGTCTTTCTGGTTCTGAGTAAGCATGAGGTTCATCTTCTTCCTCCCTCTGATTCTTTGAATGAGGAGAGTCTGGAATGTCAGAAAGAGATCCTTCTGGATCTTTTGGAAGCTCTTTGGAGTGGCGGAAACAACTTCCTCATGAAATATCACATCTCTACTGATTTCAATGTACCTTTGACCAGGAACATAGATACGGTAGGCTTTTGAATTTTCACTGTACCCAACAAATGTGCCTTTCTTTCCGAAAGGCTCCAGCTTTAATCTCTTTTCTTTTGGCACATGGATGTAGACAGGAGTGCCAAAGATCCTCATGTGGTCAACTGCAGGTTTCTTTCCTGTAAAGACTTCTTCTGGAGTCTTTTTCCCAAAATGGCATGAGGACTTCCGTTTTTAATATAGACAGCTGTACTAGTAGCCTCAGCCCATAGAGACAAAGGAAGATCTAGATCACACAACATGGCTTTAGCAGCCTCACAAACTGTTCTGTTCTTCCTTTCTGCAACCCCGTTCTGTTGGGGGTTGTAAGGTACAGTTAACTCCCTCTTGATCCCTGCTTTTTGGCAAAAATCATCAAAATCATTTGATTCAAACTTACCTCCATTGTCTGACCTCAAGATGCGAATGTGTCTTCATGTCTGATTTTCAATCAGCGCCTTGAACTCCTTGAACTTATCAAAAGTTTCACTCTTAGCCTTTAGAAAGTAAATCCAAGATTTACGAGAGTAATCATCAATGGACATCACATAGTATAAGCAACCACTTAAGGAAGGTGAAGACATGGGTCCACAAATGTCAGAGTGAATCAAATCCGAAATACCTTTTGATCTGCTGTGACTTTTGGAAAAAGACTTCTTGGTATTTTTACCAAGGGCACAACCTTTGCAAATACCACTATGTTCATTAGAAAACTCAGGCATACCTGTAACCATCTTTTGGAGACCAGGGAGAGCTGCATAATGAAGGTGCCCAAACCTACGATGCCATAGCTCACAAGGGTTGATAGTGTTGTGAACCAATGCTTGAGTAGAATGCCCAGAGGCCTTGTAAAGGCCTCCCTCTCGAACCCCAATCAATTCTGCTGCACTTAACCTTTCATTCTTTGACCAAAGCAAAACCTTTTTGTCCATGAGTATAACTCTGTAGCCTTTGTCTTCTAAGCCAGCAACAGAAAGGAGATTTTTCTTCAAACCTGGAACATATAGTATGTCTTCAATATGCAACATGGTCCCTGAATCAAGTTGAAATGAGACTGAACCCACTCCCTCTATTTTGTAGGTGGAGTCATCTCCAAGTTCTACTTGAGTGTCAAACTTCTTCTTTCTGTAGCTTGTAAGAGCTTCACGGGAACCTGTCATATGTTTTAAGGCTCCACTGTCCACCAACCAAGAATTTGAGCTGTTGGCGATGGACCCTGCTAGGGCATAAATCAAATAGTATTCTTTCCTTGAATCTTCTTGCTTGGAAGACCTTGCATTTTTCTTCTTCTTTGGTTCTTCTTCTTCAGCTGTAGATGCTTCAAATTTTCTTTTGGGCCTTCTCTTTGGCAGCCTATAGTCCCTAGCATAATGTCCCATTTTAAAACAATTAAAACATTTAACTTGTGACATATCAAATTGCTTACCTTGTGGCTTGTTCTCTTTCTTCTTGGGATTGAAAGGCTTCTTGAATTGCTTCTTAGTTTTAGCTGCTAGTGCAAGGTTCCCTTCTTTAGGACCCTTAGTTCTGCTTTGTACTTTGCCTTCTTCTTCTAAACAGTCATGCCAAAGTCTCTCAAAATCTGGCTGAGTCTCACGCCCACTAACAGAAGCTAAGAAGGTTTCCCAAGAACTTGGAAGACCATCAAAAACTGTTTGTACAAGATCATCATCATCTACTGTAACCCCAATAGCAAAAAGTTGGTCTCTTACCTGAGCAATCTTTGTGAAGAAGGAGGCCACTCCTTCATCTTTTTCCATCTTCAATGTACGAAGTCTATTTTTCAAGACTCTCTTTTGGCTGGGTGCTTTCTTCTCGTACAAATTTGTCAAGGTGTCAAAACACTCCTTGGCTGTCTTCAGTGGTGTTATGGCAGGCATTATATTTTCCTTGACTGAGTCATAGATAATTCTCCTAGCCTTGGCTTGCTTCTTTTTGAATGCTGCCCTTCCTGTGTTTGACGTGGGTTCTTCTATAACATTGATGACCAATTCATCAAGGTCATTTTCTTCCAAGGTGGCCATAATTCTTGCCTTCCATGAGTTAAAGTTTGCTGAGCCCTCAAGCCTGTCCTCTGGTCTGAAAGAGGTAGAAGAAGCCATCTCTAGTCTGTCTGTGTTGTCCCAAGGTCTATGTAAGACACAGTCACCTGCTTAAACACTGTGTGCTTTACAAGCAGAGCTCTGATACCATGTTAAAAATTCAAAACTGATAGCAGTAGCAGACTGTAAATTTCAAAAAATGCAGAGATAGCTAACTGTAGATAAAAATTAGAACAACATGCAACCACAAGAACACAGTTGTTTACCCTGGGGAAAACCTTTTAAGGTATAAAGGTTAGGGACAGACCCTCAGCGGTATTGAACCAAGAACCAGCAATAGAACCCAGTAGTAACAGTAATATGGTGATAAACCAGCAGTAAACTCAGCAGTAGAATACACCAGCAGTAAACCCAGCAGTAGAATACACCAGCAGTAAACCCAGCAGTAGAAGACACCAGCAGTAAGAAATCACCGTTGACAGGGGCCGAATATGCACAGCAGTAAGTATATTTAACCCATCATTCAATGAAGAGAACCCAAACATCAAATGACACCACTGTACTGTCTTCTTAACACCACTGAACTGTCTTATTGGTACCACCGAACTGTTCTCAGAGCTGTCTTTTAAAGCATACGAAATTTTCTTGTTTGAATGATGAGTTTTCACCTTTTATTTATAGTGGAATAAATTCCACTTTTATTGGGGCCGACCTGTCCTCTTATTTCAGCCATTAAAAATTAATTTAATCATTGAGCCGACTTGCATCTTTTGCCATTAAATTTTTATTTTAACCATTGAGGCCAACCTTTCAATAAATATATATATAACATATATATTTTAATTTCTTTATATCGTTCATCTTTTTAATTTTGTCTTCCCTCCAAAAATGAGTTGACCAATAAATAAATAAATACATATTTATTTTTTTCTTTTTTTTTCTTTTAGCTGGTGGGTTCATGGACCAAGTCAAGTGGTGCTTGGGTTCTATAATAAATCATCCAGGTGTTCTTCAGGGTCTTCATGTCCACTCCAAGTACATCATCATAGGAAGATATTTAATTGCTTTACTTCACCCATCTGTGGTCAACAAGGCCAAGTGGAGAAGTACACCACTTGCCCAGACCCGGTCTAGGGCTTACAGTGAAATCCTGGTAACTGACCAGGTACCTCCATTCTCCCAGAGAATGGCTCTCAGCCCCAGGCTGAGCTTCCAGTCCCAGACTGGATCAATATCCTGGTAACTGACCAGGTGCCTCCATTCTCCTAGAGAATGGCACTCAGCCCCAGGCTGAGTTCCCAGTCCTAGACTGGGTCAATATCTTGGTAACTGACCAGGTGCCTCCATTCTCCCAGAGAATGGCTCTCAGCCCCAGGCTGAGCTCCCAGTCCCAGACTGGGTCAATATCCTGGTAACTGACCAGGTGCCTCCATTCTCCCAGAGAATGGCACTCGATGCTACTCAGGAAAAATCAACAAAAAGGACTAAAAAATACGGTCCAATAGTGAGAATTTGTGGGAGTGCAAAGTAACTTCTAGAAGCTAAAAGATAATGTTCAAAACAAATAAGATAATCTAGTGAATTAGGGTAAATAAAAATGCAAGGATAAATACAAGATGATAAAGGGATACTCATCATCATGAGTAGGTGCATAATGACAGGAGAGAAGAAGCCCTAGTAACGACATCAAAACATAGGTGGAAAAGGATGAAGATGAAGATGTTCATGTTGTATTATCAACGATAGAGAAAGGGCTAATACATTGTTTGATGGTGTCCTCCAGGGAGAGTTCGGGACTAAGAAGCTTTGGCTATGAAACCTTGCAGGTGCATAATGATAGGGGGAAGGGAAGCCTTGGTAACGACATAAAAAACATAGGTGGAAAAGGAGGAAGATGGAGATGTTCGTGTTGTATTATCAACCATAGAGAAAGAGCCAATACATTGCTTGATGATGTCCTCTAGGGAGATTCTAGGACTAAGAAGACTTGGCTGTGAAACCTTGGGAGGGAGCTAGGAATGATTTGTCGAGACTTTCTCCACACTCGAGGGTACTAGAAAGAACTTGGTGATGAAGATTGGACTCTCAAAGTGGGTGGGGTGAGGAATAAAATTGTGCTGGGAGTGGGAACTCCTCAAAAGCCTCATCAAAGCATGTATGTGGTCCATGTCACATGATCGATAGGAGGTGCATTGGCATATCGATCTAGTGTTGGATGTGTCTTGGGGTTCTTTATGTCACTTATTACCACTAGTAGATGGGATATAAGGGAAAAAAGAAGTGATCTACTTGATGGGGTTTGTCATGGGAGGTTCATGTAAGGTTTGTCTCACATGCACTAACACCTGCCGCATAAAAAGAGCTAGTCATCTCTAGTCTGGATATAGGAAGAAGGTAGTGAGGGAATCCCTCTAGTCCCTTAAGTGGCATTGTAACCTCCCTCTAATCTCATAATAAATAGGTCATTTGGAGATGTGGTGTCCTCCTACTCAATCTCTTCTAGATTACACAATAGACGAATCATCTTTAATTGAAAAATGTAATGATTTGTCTCAATATGCTGCTAGTAAGAGGAAATACTAAATTTTGTAAGATTACACAACTATTGCCTCCAAGTATATGTAGGATTGACAATAATACCATCCCTCAACTCCATGAAGTACTTAAAGTAGAATGCCATCTTAGGGCCTAGGACCTTGGGGGCGAGGGGTGGAGCCATTCAAATGACTTGGATGTATTGTTGATAGATATCCTCTCTAATAAACTTGTTCAATTTTGTGAGTAGGGGATTTCAAGGAGTACTTGAGAGGGGTGAGGCAATCAATAGAGATGCTAATGGACTTTAATAACAAAGAGGCCTTAATGAACCAACATTGCCTTCACCTAGAGCCTATGGAGGGAATCTTCTTCTTCGAAGAAAGATCCAAGAAGGGGTACCTCTCCATCCTTGAGGCTGAGTCTTCTGGAGTCTAGTAGAGAAGGTGAAACTAGTTATTCCTTGATCTTGACCACTACTGGCAATAGAAGGGGAATGTAAACCCTTTGTTTGAGGGAGCTATGCAGATTGCTTAGCCTTGGGCAACTTAGTTTCAATTTGGGAAGCTAGTTAAATGTATGCTCCCTCAGACATGTTTAATTTGGAATACAATAGATTATAGGTTTGATTTGAAAAGGGGTTCCAACGAAGTCCTTCAAATGCCAACCTATATGTCAAAATCATTGATAATGATATCATCCTACTAGTCATTTATGTAGATTACATCAATATCATTATTATAGGTAGTGAGGCAAGCATGATTGAATAGATAAAATCCAATATGAGTAAATATTTTAACATGATTGATCTAGGCCTCCTACATTACTGTCTCGGTGTAGAAGTTTGGCAAACAGGTAGGAGCATTTTTTTCTCACAAACAAAAAATGTTAAGAGTTTGCTTGACAAGTTTAGAATGACACATTGCAAGATCTCATCTACACCTATGGAGAAA
The DNA here is from genome assembly GCA_027924585.1 of Larix kaempferi. NCBI lineage: Eukaryota > Viridiplantae > Streptophyta > Pinopsida > Pinales > Pinaceae > Larix > Larix kaempferi. The sequence continues at coordinate 5,959,224 of BSBM01000293.1, read as the reverse complement.
CGGCTGAAAGTTTAAGCCAAGACCGACTTTGAGGCAGTTAATGAATCGATCTATAGGCAACTAGTGGGTGGCTTGATATATCTTACAACCACTAGGCGTGATTTGAGTTATGCTATGAGCTCCATTTCCAGATTCATGACAATGCCAAAAGAAAAACATTTCAGTGTAACGAAGTGGGTGATGAGATATGTGAAAGGGACGCTTGACTTTGGCATTCTGAACAGCAGAACCAAAGATCCTAGGTTGTTTGGATATATAGATACAGATTGGGTAGGTTGCATGGATGACAGAAAATCAATCTCTAGATATATATTCATTCTTGGCACAGGTGCAGTCACATGGACCAGCAAGAAGCAGCAGGTAGTAGCCCTTTCATAATAAAGTAAATATCGAGTAGTGAAAGGATCATGTGAGGCAGTTTGGTTCATGTGGGTTATCAGAGCCGGACCGGAACTGGAAAATCAGCCAGTCCAACCGGTTTCGGGGCAGTATCGGTCCAGTTCAGTGTTTCAATTTAGAAAAGGCCGTTTCTGTACGAAACCGGCCTTAAAGCACCAAACTGGCGGTTTTGTCCGACACGACTAGGGACCACCGAAGTCGATTTTTCTAAGAGAAAATCAAAAACCTACTTAAACTACCATTTTTTGACAATGAAGACCTTTCTTGGATGGACTTGGACCCACTTCCACAGCTAGAGGATCTGAACTATGGACAGGCACCACTACCTTCAGGGCCAGGGGAATCAAGCCGGAATCCCATTGTAGTGTGTTACCCTCCATACTTGCATGGGTGTCTCATGAAGGTTTCTGGGCTGATTCCTGAGGCTTTGGGGTATGTTCTGAGAATATCTAGGGAAATTGCTTGTGGACAGCAGCCTTGAGAAAGAATGGTATTGGCAGCCACAAGTGGGGCAGTTTGTGGCTTGAGTTGGAGGATTTTTGTCTCTGTCCTGTGGCAGCCTGTTCAGTATCAATACAGGAGATGTGATTAGCAACATCTCCGGCAGGCTTACCTCGGCAGCGAAGGAAATATTTGGTGGATTGTTTTGGGCTCAGATCTATCACCTGCGGGGGCGCTCCCAACTTCCCAAGCAACAGGGGCCTGTCCTGTGGGGGCGCTCCCAAGCAACAGAGGCCTGTCATGTGGAGTACCCTTAGCTGGAGAAGAATCTTGTACTAGAGAAATTTCATTATTGGAAAATTTGATACCTGAAGAACTGCCTTCTGGACTCTGGAGAAACAAAGTCTTTGCCAAACCAGTATCGTTTCCTTAGTTTCTTTTTGAACTTGGCTTTACACTTTGTGTTTGTTTTTCAGCTCTAAACAACTAAGAGATTATTAGTCTCATCAGATTTTTTTGTTTCAGTTTCACCAAAAATTGCATTTCTACTAAGAATGAATTTACCATCTGAGATCAATCGATACCCTTTTTTTAATCAGAGTATCTAATGAAAATACACTTCATACTTAGATTTTCCCACTTAGTCCTTTTTTCCTTCGAGACTAAAAACAAAACTTCATAAGGAGTTTGTCCATTTAAAGCTGATGTAGGTGATCGATTTCTAAGATAAACTACAGTATGGAGTCTATGGACACTTCAGCCCAATATTTTGTGCTCAACCCTTTGAACTGCAACATAGACCTTGCCATGCCCAAGAATGTTCTATTAATCCTTTCAGTAAATCCATTCAGCTGTGGACTTTATGAATTTATTAGTTGCCTCTTAATTCCATTGTCTCGACAATAATCGTTGAATCCCGTTGAGGGGGATTTCCCTCCATTATTTGTTCTCAAAGTTGCAACTTTTTCTTTAGTTGCATTTTCAACCATGTGTTGAAAATCTGTGAATTTTTCAAAAGCTTTAGACTTTTCCTTTGAAAAGTACACCCAAGTCATTCTAGTGTAGTCATCAATGAAAAGTACAAAACATTGACATCCACCCCAATAAGGTTCCATTGGACCACATATATCACTGTGAATCAGCTGTAAATACATTTGTTGCAACTTACTCACCATGAGCTGGTTGGAAAAAGCCTCTTGCTTTTGCTTGCCAAAATGCAAGCTTCACAGTTCACACTGAGCATTTACTCTCTTGAAAGTTGGCAAACCCTTTACCAAATCTTGGGAATTAAATTTAAGTAAGCTCTCAATGTTTAATTGACCAAATCGAAAATATGCCATAATCTGAATGGAGAAATTTCTGAATTGACTGCTCCTACTAAATCATGCTAATAACTTTGCCCTTTCATCTCCTGTCCTTGCTGTTTTCAGGTTGCTCTTTTCTGAAATAATCTTTACCAAACCATTTTGCATGATGATTTGATGTCCAACTTGTCGGATTGTGACTAAACTAACATATTCTTTTTAAATGTAGGTACAAACCAAACATTAGAAATCCATTTTTCACCAATTTCTGGGAGAAAGATTTTGATTGAACCTTTTCCTTGGGGAATATGAATTGTATCACTAGCTAAATAAATGGGATTTAGCTGAATATACTGATAATTCAAAAAGTCATCCCTGCGATAAGTCACATGTTGAGTAGCTCCCGTGTCCAATATCCAATCATCTTCAAATGAATTACTTAGTAGATTGTCAGTATCAACTGATGCTGCTAAATCGACATCCTAAACTGCTGTAAAGCATATTCATACTGTTCATCCTAACATTCCTGATCCTCTCCATATTGCGCTGATGAAGTAGACTTTGAATTTAATCTAAATTTTGAAGTCTGCTTAAATTTTGGCAAGTGATCATTGCTTGTTAAGCAATCTGATACATAACGCCCCATCCTTGATAATTTTTTGCAGTTTACTTGACTAAAATTTCTGCCTCTTCCAGATGCATGTCAGTCGTTACATGCTCTTCCTGATCATCAGGCAGATTGCTTGAGCTTCATGATTGTTATCGTCAGTGATGGAGGCATTGCGGGAAGGTTAAGTTTTATTTATGGGATACAGCCTTCATGGGCTACAAGGCTGGCATGAGTCATGACACAGATCATCGGAGAGGTCGAGAAGCCAGGATCCAAACTTCAAAAGGAGGCTAGTGAGGCTGTGATGCTGATCGAAACCCACTAATGGTGATCTCTGTGACTGCCCTTAAGAGAGGGATATAGCTCTCATACAATTGTGGGGCTTCAGCCCGCGGCTTTGGTGGGTCATGTTGCCAGAGTGTACTGGATCGTGAGTGTGAGCATCAAATTTTGAAAATGAATGGCAACCGGCAGGCACCAATAATATGCAGGCCAAGTTGGTGCTTCTTGGTGATATGTTCTGTAAAATCGAGTCTCATTTGGAAGAAGTGCAGATCTCAGACAGAAAATGATGGCTGGAGCTAGATTTTAGTATTTTTATTTTTAAAAATTTCAAAATCTACAGCTTTTTAAATTTAAATTACCAGATTTATACACAGATCTGAGGTAATTTTACAAATTGATCCCTCTAAAAAATGAAAAACAGCTTCTCTCTTAGACCAAAACAAATGAATTGAAACATTATTTGCTTAGATCATAAGATTTACAATGAAAATTTTCTGATTTCCTATCAAAATTTACAACCTGGAAATTGCAGATTTACTAGATTACAGCTGATGTACTTATATAAGGCAGTAGATCTTATCAGATTCTAATCTCAACCAAGATTCAAGAAGAGAACAAAATGAGAATAAATCCGATTAAACAAATTAACAGCTGAAAAGTGATGATAAAAATCAATAATTTTTTTCAGAATAATTGCTGGAATATAAGATAATTTTTCCTTATTGAATTGACAACAGATTTACCTCAAAAACTGTTGTTCATGCATATGGAAGAATCCTGGGTGATGTAGTAGACTAACCCTTGCTCCATCAAATCATTACCAAAGCTTCCATCACCATTCACCATGGCTCTGATACACGAAGTGTCCTCAGACACAATTTTTTTATTAAGGAAAAAATAATTACAAAAAGAAGTGAGGGTTAAAAGCCTACTAAACTTGTTTGGAGAAAGAGCTAGTTTATATCAATGTTCCCCCAAGTTTCTGGGACGGGGGGACGCAGGAGCGGGGAAACGCACATTCGGGATGCGTGGAGACCACCCCCAAATTTTAGGAAAATTTGGGGGGACGTCCATAAAATTATAAAAATAAAATAAAATACCAAAAATGATAATTTCATTTGACGTATATTCATGATTGTGCAATGTAAATACTAAACATATTGATTTATTTTCTAAGTAGTACTAAGTAGGGATTGTAAAAAGTGAAAATAATGGAAAACATAAAAAAAATATTCTCAGGGGCATGGGTGGGGGGAAACGTTTCGTCAGGAGTCCCCGGGACGCAGGAAACGTGAGAAACGCGTCACCGACCCTGCGAGACGCGTCCCTATGGAACACTGGTTTATATAGCCCAACTCCAAGCTAAATTCTTTGAGGACAACCAATCAGATAATCACATGAATATGATAGGTGTGCTTTACATGCTAAGCTAGATGTCCTCATCACTAATAAGATAGAATAAACTTATTCCTAAAAACATTTAATCTAGGAAAATACTTAGACTATTAGAACTTTAAGATAATGAAGATAACACACACTTGCATGGTCACTTTACAATCCAGGCATTGTCAAGTCATGTACAAGCCTCAATGCATGCAAACATGTGTCCCCATGCTATCTAGGGCTCAATGCCCTCCTCCAAGATGTCCAACAATTATTGTCCAAGATGAGTCATTCTCCCAAGCAAGCAACAGACACCCATGTGTGTGCCTCATGAAGAAGTCACCAAGCTCTACATAGGTCTCCAACCTTGTAAGGAAGTGTGCCACATAAGCATCAAGTTGAGGCATGCCAATCCACAAACAAACTATCTCCAATGTGTATGTCTATCATGGTACAACCAAGGGTAATCAACATGCTGTAAACACTATCAGAGTAACCCTGAAGGCTAACATGTGATAGGTTGAATCATATATATTTACTCAAATATTTTCCTTCCATCTCTACAACAACTATTAAGCTGTATTACTGGATCCGCGAGCCCTGGGGGATGGATCCACGGATCCCTGAATCTAAAAAGGATTCGGATCTGGATACGCCTAGATCCGCCCAGGATCCACTCCAAAAGTTACTCGTGACGGATGAAAAGTATTTCAAGGGATTCGCCGTCCAACATATACTATTTGGAAAAGGGAGGACGTGTTAGGTGATGCGTTGTGCACTGAAATCGTGCTGTCGCACCGGTAATTCTATTGGGCAGAGTCTTGCGTCGGGAGATAGTGCCCTATCTGCCCATCTCAAACTTCTTCTCGTGCTGAATCTTCCTATTACATGGGCTAGGCGGGGGTTCGGATCTCACATGAGATAGTTTACAATGGAGATGCCCGATTCAAAGATGCAGAATGATTTCATCTACAGAGATGGGGTGCCTGGAAATGCGGGATGCCTGGAGATGTGCTGCTTGGAAATGGAAATTTCGGGGGTGGTCTTGATATTACTTCAAAACCCACATCTACCATGATTTTCCCGCTCGGATGTATGCCATATGGATTATGGATTCAAAAGTCATCGAGGCCCGTGGACTTGTGTGCCGCGTTGGCCATGTTAATTTTTTTTTTTTTACATACTAATATATATAATTGATGTTTCATTCTAATGTGATTAATCATTATAATAAATTGTTATTTTTCATAATAGTTTATAAGCAAATTTTCATACTAATGTAATTTAAGTATCATATAAGTTATTATTTGTAAGTTTTTATAAATATGAAGTATCATAAATTATATATTAAATTTCATTTCTATTTTTATGTAACTTTAATATTTATACACAAGTTATATAATTAAAATTTCATATTTATTAAAAAAATTATACAAGTTTTATTTAAAATATATAAAAAATTATTTATATTGTTTGTACTTGTCGTTTCCCTATCGTATCCGGATCTTGGTTTTTCAAAAATTTGACGGATCCATATCGTATCCGGATCCTGGTTTTTCAAAAATTTGACGGATCCGTATCGTATCCGGATCCTGGTAACTTAGCTATTAAGAAAGATAATTTTGGTTGATTATCATAATGAGCTCTCTTTGGAGGATTTGCAAGATGATGTAGAGAGCCTGCTAGAACACATTAACTGTGGGCTTGTGATGATGGTTAGACTAGTGGGTTTGGCGCAACTTTCACTTCAGCAGCAGCAGAAGACTACATGGATCAGGATGTTAATTCAATCACTGGCCTACTAGACTGTGGTCTATTTAGAGTTTGTAAGAATTTAGTTGTAAATGTTGAGATTTGTATCTCCGGATGCCCTACATGTGATCATGCCTAGTATGAAGGGACATTAACTGAGTAGGCATGAATGTATTGCGTGAGAAACACTTTACCAAGCTGCATGGCTTTAGTGGTGGAAGCATGTAGAGATTTCCGAGACTTTTACCTTGTGCATGCGGGAATCACATGCATGCGTTTTTAATGCAACAATGTGATTTTTTAATACTGAAGTGTGATTTTGCATGAGAAAGAAAATTAGGGATTTGGATCCCTAAAAGGATGCAGTGGGTAAAGGTAAGGCACTGATTCAGAGAGTGAGCAGTCGTAGGAGAGGCACTCACCATAGAGATTAAGGGCACACTTCATCAACTGAGAGGTTTGAGCAGTGAGGGTGCACTTCCTACTGAGACTGATAGGGGGTGCATCACTGGATCACATGTGAGGCAACTACTTTAGAGATTGAGCGGTCATTGAGCAAGGGTGCACCATTGAGACGGTGAGGGCGCACTTCTCCAGCAGAGGTGCACTTTTGAGAGAGGGCACAGTTCTTGAAGCCAGAAGGGCTGAGAGAAGCAGAGGGGTCTTTTGTCAATGATTGAGGAGGACACAGTGAGGTCTCATCAGAGATTGACTAAGACAAAGAGAAGGGTGCACTTCTGTGATAAATAGGGTGCACTTCAGAGATTGAGAGGGTGCATTCTTCATCAGATTGAGCAGAGCAAGAAAGGCATACTTTCGGAGACTGAGAGGCAGAGGTCGCACTCCTTTATAGAGAGGGAGGTAGTTACTACTTACTTCTTCTAGAGATTGGCAGAGGCAGTCCATCAGACATTTCAGACATAGCAGAGCAGAGGGAAGATTCCTTAGAGTAGCAGTTGCAGCTGTTGCAGATCTCGGGCTTGTCCCACCAGGTTTCTCTACTAGTATAAATTTCTGATTGTAAAACATTCCATAATTCTCTCTGGCTCAAGATTGAAGAAAGCCCTAGTTGCTGGTTTTCCCCATTGGGGTTGCCAGGGTAAATCATTGTATTAAATTGTGTGATTGGTTTCCAGTTCCGTTGCGCATGTTTGACAAGTTAATGAGTTTATGTATTGTTGCTTATACAATCAGATCTGAGATTTATTTATGTATATGCATCTCGGACTTGTATTGAAAGTAGTTAATTAGAGTTAATCTTAGAGATAAAATTAACATGGTATCAGACTGTTATCTCTGAAAGAAACCAAGGGTTTACATAGTGATATTGCCGAGAGTGCACAATAATCTATCAGATCTGAAGAGCAGAGGTCAGATCTGTGAGAATAGATATCAGATTTGAAGAGTAGAGATCAGATCTGTGAGAGTAGGTACCAGATCTGAAGAGACAAGTTAATGAGTTTATGTATTGCTACTTATACAATCAGATCTGAGATTTATTTATGTGTATGCATCTGGGAATTGTATTGAAAGTAGTTAATCAGAGTTAAGCTCAGAGATAAATTAACAGTAAATTTGTTAAAACAGTGTACTTGAAATACTGTAAGTGTAAATTAAGCTTTTACTATATTTTTATAAATTTCTATGGTTTTGGTTTTCAAATGTTATTCACTGGTATCTTTATTCTTTTAACTTTCAGGAGTATCCTTGGCACTTCCACAGTATGTTGTTATCAACTTATTGGTACTTCTAAGTCGTATTGACCTACTTTTTTGGTCATTTGTGGACTTTAATGAAATCTTCTTATCTTGCAGAAATCATATTGACATTTGTTTAATTCCTTTTTGTGGATCCACTATGAAATTATTTAACAGTTCAGGCATATTCTGTGTTTTGTAAGAGTCCAGGGTCTATGTGACAAACATAAATACAAAACTAATGATAATAATAATAACAAAAACAACAATAATTATAAATGTAGGCTAATGAGAATCCAAAGGGTACATACCCCTTCGCCTCATGACCAGTCAAAATGCATATAAGTACACCGTCACAAGGCTCTTTATAACATCATTCTCTCAATTATCCATTATTCAATATATTTATATATATTTTGCAGAATTCTTCTGTCAATTTCATAGTGAACAGGAAATGTGTACTTCAGTCTAGGTTCTATAGGGGCCCATTTCTTCTACCCTAAAATCTCTTACCCCTGTATCTCATTTCGTTGTCACATTCGTTTTGTTTCTTATTTCCCATTTTTGGTAACATAGGCTCTTGCATATTAGTTTGCTTGAGTTACTCATTGCGTGGGTTACAGTTAATTTTTCTTGCATTTGAGATTTGTTTGGCATGTTAATGCTGTCATGCAGACGCACACCGACTACAATACGTGTCCGAGAATCACATGTTGAGAAAATGGGCAAGATTCAAGATGTTGGATATGAGATTCTGAATGTTTTAGAATTCAACAGGCAAAGTTTCTATTGCCATTCAAAGTCTATTTCGCTGGAAAATCCTTCCTTTTTTTATGCCCTTCTCAATTAGTCAATTAATGTTAACAAAGGTTATTGTTTCTTTATCAGTACAAGGAAATGCCAATCAGTCATTTGTCGCTACCCAACTGGGAGGCTAGTGTTATATTGCAAGGTATGCCTTATTGTACTCAGTGTGCATATAACCATTTGAAAATATAGAATCACTTCTTTTAAGCAGTACTAATATAACTTTTATGTGTTTGGCAGGGTGCTGACAGTGTTATCTATGAGAAGCTGGCTGGGGGAATTGATGCCATAAAAAGAACAACTCGAGAACATTTGGAGCAATTTGGAGCTGCTGGTCTACGTACGCTATGCCTTGCTTACAGAAACCTAAACGATCAAATGTATGAAGAGTGGAATGAGAAGTTCATACAGGCAAAATCTGCTCTGCGTGAACGGGAAAAGAAACTGGATGAGGTCTGCACCTTTCATCTGCTATTCAATGTGTTAAAATTTGATGTCTTTTGGGGTTGTTATTCCTCTTTTCTTTTCTAACTAGATTATGAAAATGTTGATAAATTAAAATTTGTGTGTATATACTATAGCCAAAACGTAACATGTGTTAAAAGAATTTGCATATAGAATTTTGCATTCTTTTGCTTATTATGGCTCTTTGAATTAGTTTGTTATTCAATTCCCTCTCGTTTTCTTCCGGAATCATTGTATTGAAGTAATTGAAGGTTTTCCCACTATAATGTTGGAACTGCCATCGAGAGGAAGAGCCATACAATATTGAGGCCTATTTTGGTGAATACTTGATTAAGAACGTTATCATGGATGGACAATCATTGTTATCTTGGTCTCTTTGGCTCAATTTCTTTCATTATGGAACTCTGACTCACTCAATATGTTTGTGAAGGATACAATCAGTTTGAAAATCATCCATTGTACAATTAACTTGGCCATCACTATAGTGTTGAAATTTCACCTCATGAAAGCAGATCTGCACTCCTAGGACTTAAAGCCTACACTGCTGAATCTACAAACTTCTCAAAGACCTATCAAAACTTAAGATCTGCATAAACCAAAACACTGTATGGAAGATTCAATAGTGTAGGCATCACATATTAACTCAACAACGAAATATAAAACCTTCACTTTATTAATAAAGTGGATTACAAAATAGATTTAGCTTGGATGACTTCATGCATGTTTCATACTAAAGTTGTGTAGAAGTTCTTGTCTGAGCTACAAACATCAACACTCCCTTTTAGCACAGAAGGATTTCTCCACGAATCCAAGTTTGTCTCTGAATGCATCAAACATCCGTTTTGCTAAGGGCTTGGTCAGAATATTTGCAACCCGTTGATCTGTGGGTACATACTAGAGCTTCACTGCTCCCCTCTGAATTCTGTCTCGAATGAAGTGATACTTGATCTCAATGTGCTTGGATTTGTCATGAAGAACTAGATTCTTAGAGAGTTTGATACAACTCTGATTATCATAGTAAATTATTGTGGGGTCCAACTCTTGATCAAATAAACCTGTAAGCAGCTTGCGAAGCCAAATGGCTTCACAACTAGCTGTACTCGTTGCCATATACTCTGCTTCTGCTTAGTTGAGTTCCACAAAAGTTTGCTTTTGGATGAACCGGGATATCATCTTTGATCTCAAGCTCAAGTAGCACCCTAAGGTGCTTTTCATGTTTGATGCACTACCCCTGCAATTTCACTTCACCATACCCAAAATATCTCAGTCCATACTCCACTGTGCCCCTCAAGTGTTTGAGCACATGTTTTGTTACTACCCAATGCTCTTGCATCAACTCCACCATGAATTGGCTCAAATTGTTCACTGCAAAACATATATCTGACCTAGTGTTGACCAGATGCATCAAAGAACCTATCAACTCCCTGTACAACATGGGATCTACCATATCTAAATCTGAAGTAGTGATCTTTTTTAGATTAGTGATCATAGTCATGGCCATGTGCCTACAGTCCTCCATCTGGAATCTCTTTAGTATCTCAACTGCATACCTACCCCCTGCCCAAGGAAAATCTCCCCATACTTACAATGATGATAATAATTACAAGAGCTATCTCTTTCCTTTATATATATAGTAGGTGAAGGATGCTAACCTAAAATAAGGACTTATGTCCATATAAGTATACAAGGCAACTCCACATGGAGCGTTGTATAATACAAGAATACGCAAGTGTCACACAAGGGTTTATCGAACCTCTAAGATCAAATGTCGTGCATGTATGATGCTCCTTGGGCTCAACGCCCCTCCAAGATGGTGTGTTCCCCAACAAGCGTTTTGTCCAATGCTCCCTCTTCCATGGTGGTTTGTGATCCAAGTGTACTCATGCAAGGCACCCCTCCTCTAACTGTCTACCACATGTCCTCTCATGTGCCAAATGTTACTTATTACCCCCTATTTTGCATGGGTGTCCACATGTGATTTTTATCACATTTTCAACAGGGGGTTACATGTTGATGGAGGTTTGGATGGTCGAGTATTGATGCTTGTGGAGGCCTTTTCTTGTGGAACATTCTTGGTCCTTGGCACATAGATGTCATTATATCATTTTGGGTATCATCTTTGGTTGAATGCCCTCCTTGATTCTCTATTGTGGCATGTGCGGTGGCATTCTAGTGGCTTCTAGAAGGGGATCCCCCCTTCCTCATGGGTGCTTATTTATTGTCGGCACTTGTTCTTGTTAAATTTTTGATCTTAATGCAGAATTATAGTAGAACTTGAAATCAATGAATACTCAAAAGCATAAGCATTCACATGAGACACAATATTTACCTTGGGGAAACCCTCTAGTACTTGAGGGGGAAAACTCTAGCAAAATCTTCCTTAGAATATTGATAGATAGCAAAGAATGTCTTTACAATGAGCACATCACATCAAGCACCCCTGGTCCAATTATCAGAGAGAAATACCAAGCACCCCTGGTGCAATCACAGAGCAAGAGAGAAGAGAGAATAATAGAAGAACCCAACAACTGATTCTGCACTAAGACCAATTTGTAGTTTTTGTCACATGCACACTTACTTCAAGAGAGATTCGCTCTTCACCTTGATCTCATCAAAGCCTGCTTTACAAGTGTATCATACATCTCATTCTTGCCTTAATTTATAGCCTTCTAACTTCAATATGAACTTGCCTTTCAACTGCATGCTAGGTCACTTAGTTAGGTTACTAACTGAAGTTTCGTCATTTAGTTTAACTCAAGTGTCGTCATGCAAGCACTTAGTTAATTAGATCTTCTACTTCAGGATGAACTCGCCCTTCAACTGGATGCTAGACCACTCAATTGTCGTAGTGCAAACACTTAGTTAACTAGATCTTCTTTGTTATCACTTAGTTAACTCTTTTAACTGAAGTCTTTCTTGTTAACATCACTGAAGTAAACAATTTGAGTTCTCTCTTAATTAACTAAAGTATTTCTTGATCATTGAAGTGAACAATTGGAGTTCTTTCTTATCTTAACATATCTTATCTTTATCTTTTGTCTTATCTACATGATCCATTTATGCCATCTTTACTTTATTTATCATATCAAATATACTAAGGAGATTTTTCCAATGATGTGATCATCTTGTTCTACTATCGTTCCAAGTGGTCATATGCTAAAGTAATTCACTCTAGAAGTGACCAGTCTCTAGAGACGACTTAATAGCTCAACCATGGTTAGTAGTACATCACACATCATTCATGCTTCGACATGCAAAGCATCACCTCAACACATGAGGCACCACCTCAACACATGAGGATCTGTCTTGACACACAAGACCTTAACCTTGACAGGCAAGACTATACAACATCATCACTTTGACATACAAAGCACTTACGTCAACATATGAGGCTTAACCTTTACACACAAGGCTTAGTCATTCTTGAGTCCAACTCAAGAATCTACTCCAAGTTTCCTGAGTCCAACTCAGCCTCCATAAGGCACTACCTCGACACACAAGGCTCAATTCTGGTGCACAAGATTGACTTGGAGAATAACTGATGATGTTGTAACTTTAACAGTTCTTGAGTTGGATGCTCCTATTTTTGGTTGATGAGTTGTCATGGAGGTTGGGGTTTGGTTGTTATGTGGACATTCATTCCACACATAATGAGGTTATTCCCCACTTGATGGAGTATTGCACATAGATCTATTTTTTGGTTGAGAGTTTGACTTCTTGATAAATGGAAGCATCCTCTTGTCCTTGTTGACTTGTTCTACATTCATTGGTTTTCTCTTGATGAGCACCCTCCCTTTGGAGGCTTGTTTACAGACTTATCTAGGCCATTTTTAATGGGACATTTTGGAGGGGTGTCCTACCTTCGTGAGCTATTATCTTTTGAAAGAGTGCCTAAAATTATGCCATGTCATTGCCATTATATGCATAGTGGATGAGGGGTTTCTTAAAAGTGGCTATAGTAGAAAATTCGATAAATAATGAATAAGTTAGCAGTTATAGAACTATCATTTAAAGAGCCACATCGTATTTTCGCCGGACGTGCCTTTTGGAGCCTTTTCATGGAGAGCCTTTTGAGGCCTTTTTCTTGTTGCTCTACATTTGAAGAGACTTTGGAGGCTAGTTTGATTTCTTGTCATCATTCACCCTCATTTGATGGATACACACCCCCTTCTTGGGATTTTCTTCTCTTGGATATTGTACTTGTGGTTTTGACCATGGTAGCAATATTTAAGTACGGATACGATTCAATACGGAAAACAAATGTGTAAATAAAAATTATAGTATGATTAAAATATGGAAGTAGACATCTCAAAAATGCAAAAAACATTCATTTTTTAAATTTTAGAAAATTTAAAAATGTACATGTCCATTCAAAATTTTAAAGTAACATTGATTCTTCATTGTAAGGAACTTGAAACATAACATATGATATAACAATGTGAAAATGGTTTTTAATAGGTAAGTAATGTGTGTGATTTCAATAGTCTCAGATTTGTTTGAAATGGTCCCTAATTTTACTTTTTTTTACTTTGCAAAATCATTTTTGCTTATGTTATTTGAGTTTATATTTATTTATATGAAAAGACACTATTATAGTTCCACTCTTATATATTATCAATGAATACGTGAATTGTTACCGGTTAAATTACATGCGAATATTAACTATTTTAGTTGAAATATCAATTTTATCTTAACAATAAATTTTAATATTAACTTTAAGTGCATCTTTAAAATTTTAAAATTGTAAATATATTTAAGCATTTAGTGAACTTTATCGTATTCGTACTATGTTGAATATTCGCCGAATTTTGAACTCCATCTAAATTTTTGTACACGAACTCAATCTAGCTACTATGGTTTTGACCACATATTTCATGGTTGTTGTTAGGGTTTTGTTATCACACAACTTGTAGTTGTCTCTAAAGGTATCCCATCCAGGACAGTAGAGGTGTAGACAACTAAAGAGGTGACACGTTAACCGAGGCACTCTTCACTTTAGATCAAGCCTAAGCAAGACCAAGGGGGAGACCCTAGCTTAGCCATTGAAGGCTAGCGAATTCAATCTAGACCTCCTAGGGAAATGTGATGATGAAAGAGTAGGAGACCAAGATTAATCAAGATCTAGATCTAGGATGATAAGTGGACCCAAGATGGTTAGGGCTTGGTTGAAGAGGCTTCGGGAGGTGACAAAAGTTCAACCAAGTGTAAGATAGGGTCACTTATGGATTAGGAATAGTAGATCTAGATAGATCTAATGCCCAAAAAAAGTACCCAAGTGGGGTCCACCCTTAAAATATGGAAATTGGTCCAAATGGGGCCCACAAGGTGAAAATCAAAGAAGGAAGGCACTGGAGGGTTTGCAAATGAGTGGATCTAATGGATCAATGAAGAATAGGAAATACCCACATGTGGGATCTAGCAAAAGACCACCTACCTAAGGAATGCGGCTTGCCTCAAGGAGGAGTAGTGCCTTAGATGGAGGGGCAAATGGAGTTGGATGTCCACCAAATTATAGATCGGGATAGTTGAGATGATTATTAAGGTGGATTTTAATTATTAATCCCAAGTGATTGCTAGATCTCCATAGATCTGAAAAATAAAAAAAATGCAAGGGTTTTGATTTTAGGGTTTATATGACCAGTGGAGAAAATATGGATGGATCTAGATGGATACCTTGTAGAACATACCTCAAAAGCTTGTGGCCACTTTGGAAATTGATAGCATTCACCCTGTGTGTATATTCAAGAGTGAGATCCAAAGCTCCAAGTGAAATTGTCCTCCTCCTAAGGTGACCAATTCGCTCTCCTCCTGCAAAACAAGATCAAATGAGAAACAAGCCTAGCAAAAGAATGACAACAATGATGAAAAGATGAAAGAGAAAGCATCAACTATGTCACTAACATACAATAATGATACTCCCTGAGACAAAAGGCCAATCGAAGGCAAGATATGGGATTTCCCCACAATAGCTTCCCTCCAAATCGTCCTCCTCTTCACCAAATCGACCTCCCTGTAGAAAAATGTCTTGAAACCCCATGATCCACAATGATACACAGAGAAAAGATTGTATATTCAACTTGCAAAAGAATCCATCAAGACAAGAGAAGTAGATCTACAAACTAGTATTTTTATTCCAAGTTTGAAGAGCTCCAAAGGTGCCTTTACAATAGGGGGGTCCCCTCCTTAAATAGGATGAGGAAGACCAAAACCCTAAACCACTTTTGAAATGAGTGGTTGAGATCAAAATGTACAACAATATAATCAATGGCTAAGATGAGCCAATACAACATATGACATGGATCACTCACTAAAGGGATGACATCATGGCTAAAAAGACCCTAGGGGGAATGACGTCATGACTAGGGGAGACTAATACATGTGTGTGTCACATAAGATGACTAGGACAAGTGACTAGGAGCACATGGAGGGGCTAGGAGGTATTATTCCCCTTCACTAGCATCATCCCATGGCACAATAATATAACATGAGACTCAATGACATGTCCAAGTGCACAAATGATCAAATCTTGTCCCCCCAAATCTGAGAGAAAAATACATATAAAGACATCCTACTAACTGTGTGGACCCCACTAACTGTTGCAAACTGATTTGGAAGGAGTGGGATACACCATAGATGACCTCAAAGCAGACCTCATGCCAAAACCTTGCCTCAATTGCCCAAATCGAATTCCTTTATGACCTTTTTATTCCATTTTTTATCCTCTTGAAAAACCTTGAAACTGCCCATAACTGACTGTCAAGTCCGGAAGGGGGGTAATATGGTAATAACAAGTGGCTAGACCACCCCCTTCCCCTGTAGCGTCCTAGGCAACGATTGGCCTCCAATGATCTGGCTGGACAGGCCACACCAGCATGGCCAAACTGGTCAACAGGTGGAAAACTGCTCATAACATGCCCGGGATTGCCTGAAACTGATAGATAAGTGTCTCAATGGGTCTAGAAGACTAAATCCATTAGAGATGAGTACTCATACACCTCCTGATAACCTGTAGGATCATCTGTAAGGTCCACCATGTTGAAATATTGTAACTTCGAAGAATATTCTATTTTATTTTATTATTTTTTATTCGGAGATGTTTTATTCCTCCGTTGGGATGTTATTATTGTATTTGGTCATCATAGAGTCATGAGGTAAAACCTCCTTTGTAAGTCTGGTCGATAGAACCCTCCAGAAAGTAATATTGTATTGTTTTGAGTCTTCCTAGGTATGTCAGCCTAGTTAAGTTTGTTGGGGCCGACCTAGTTAGTGAAAAAGTCAAGTGGAAGATAAAGTATAAATAGGAGTGATGTGCTCCTCATTTGGACACACACACTCACTTGTGTAATTCACATAGGAGAGAGAGAGAGAGAGAGAGAGAGAGAGAGAGAGAGCACTTGTTTGGTGTTTTGTCTTTGTACTTTTGATCATCTATATTGAGGAAGTTTTTGCTGGGTTTTCTTCCCCTAGAGGGTTTCCCAGGATAAATCCGTGTCTATCTTGTGATTGTGTTTCTTTCAGTGATCCTATATATGCTATTGTTGTGAAATTGAATTGAATACTGATGTTATCTATCTTAGCATATTGAATCTTAACATGGTTTCAGAGCGAGCCTAAATAAGACAGCTTTCACAAGGTAAAACTCTCTCTCTTCTCCCTTTGGCAAGAAATTAGGGTTTCTGTCAAAGTTGGAATTTTGGAAATCTGATTGCATAGAAAGTTGCGCCTCCCTAGGGTGCATCTATTGAGCCCTATATCAAAATTTTTGAGTGGGTAGATCTTTGGGAAAGTCAAACCCTAGTTTGACTTTGGACCAAAAAACTGCAGAAAACTAGAAAACTGTAGAAACTGCAGATCAGAATTTCGCAAGTCAATTTTGAGAGGTAAAAATTTGGAATCTCTAGAAACCAAGTGTACTAGTCAATTCACCTCAGTCAAGCGCATCTCCTAGTAAGGTCAGTTTTGCATTTTGAGAAATTTCATTTTTTGGTGACCTCCTGGATAAGATGGCCCCAAGCACTAAGCTTGAGGATAAGCTAGAAGGCATAGAGAATTTCTGAGCATGGAAATATAGGATTGGCCTCATTCTTGAAGAGAATGATCTTGCCAAATACATCAAGGAAGAAGTTGCAAAACTTGAAGAGGATGAAGCTAAGGAGAAGCACAAGAAGGACCTGATTAGGGCAAAGAGGATCATTGTTGATTCCATCAAAGACCACTTGATTCCTCAAGTGTCATCCAAGAAGACCTCGAAGGAGATGGATGATGCCCTAGCCAGAATGTATGAAGGAAGGAACATCAATAGGAAGATGAATTTGAGAGCTCAATTAAAGAGTACCAAGATGTGCCAAGGAGAATCCATACAAGACTACTTCACAAGGTCTCAAGATGAAGATGAGCTACTTATGACTGCTCTCAATGGTCTCACTAGACCTTGGGATTCATTCATCCAGACTATGTGTTCCAAAAAGGAAAGCATGAAATTTGACATTGTATGGGAAGATTGCATCCAAGAGGAGGCTAGAGTAGCCAATAGAGAAGCTCTACTTAAAGAAGATGATCAAGCCCTAGCCACCCATACAAAGAGAGGAAGAAGTCAATCTAACTTCAAGAAGGAAAGCCACAAGGAGTCTCAACCTCCCAAGAAGTTCCAAAGGACAAGAGGAAACAATCCAAAAAGAAACTACTCCAACTTTCAATGTTTCAATTGTGACAAGCTAGACACATTGCCAGAAATTGTCCATTGAAGGAAGAAGAATACAAGAAGAGGAACAACAACAAAAGACATCATGTGCACCTAGCTGAAGATGAAGATGAAGAAGAAGAGGACGAAGGACCTTGAAGAAAACAAGCAAAAGAAGAAGATGTAGAAGAGTATGTATTATTCTTTGCACTCTCTGGGTCTGTGACACCTAGAGAAGATACATGACTTCTTGATAGTGGTGCTTCAAAGCACATGATGGGACAAAAGAAAACTCTGTCAAAACTTGAAGAGAAGAACTCTCCTCAGAAGGTATCATTAGGAGATGACTATCAATATCCTATCAAACGAATTGGTGAAGCAAGCTACAAGCTTGATTCTGGAACCCCCATGAAGATAAATGAAGTCTTATATGTACCAGGTTTGAAGAAGAACCTACTTTCTATCTCAATATTAGATAAGAAAGGATATAGGGTTGCATTCATAGATGGACAAGTACTTATGTGGCCCAAAGGAAAATCAATTGAAGATGTAGTTGTCTTTGGTGAAGAAGAAGGAGGCTTATATAAATTGACATTCAGAAACAACCCTTGTTCATGAGACCACTAGCCCAAGTGAATTATGGCATAGGAGGCTTGCTGACATCAACTACAAAGCACTACCCCATGTGAGAAAAGTAGTGACGAGATTACCAGATTTGAGGATCGATCATGAAGGCATTTGCAAAGGATGTGCAAAAGGAAAGAATATCAAGAATCCATTTCCGAAGAGTGAGACAAAGACTAAAGGTACGTTGGAATTAATCCATTCAGATGTATGTGGTCCAATGCCCTCCACATCTTTGAGTGGTTATGAATATTATGTTACATTTATTGATGACTATTCAAGAAAGACATGGATATATTTCTTGAAAGCAAAGGATGAAGTATTTGGAAAATTCAGGGAATTCAAAGCCTTGATAGAGAATCATTCAGAAAGAAGAATCAAGACACTCAGAACAGACAATGGTGGAGAATATACTTCAAAATATTTTGAACCCTTTTGTAAAGAAGCTGGAATCAAGAGGGAACTAACTACTCCCTACAATCCTCAACAGAATGGTGTTGCGGAAAGAAAGAATAGGACCATTATGGAAGCAGTGAAGACAATGATACATATCAAGATCTTCCAATGCATCTATGGGCTGAAGCAACAATGACGGCAGTTTATGTACATATAAGATTATCCCATAATGCCCTTGGATTCAAGACTCTAGAAGAAATGTTCATAGGAAAGAAGCTTGAAGTGAGCCACCTCAAGATATTTGGTTGCCCAGTATATGTTCACAAACGAAAAGAAAAGAGAACCAAGTTGGACCCTTCCGGAAAGAAGGGAATATTTGTTGGATACTGTGAAGTCTCCAAAGCTTTCAGAATATACATTCCAGGATTCGATCACATGGAGATTAGTAGAGATGTAACATTTGACGAAGAAGCAGCTCTCAAGAGATCTAGAAAGTGCCAACATGAAGAAGTATATGAAGATGTACCTCCCATAAATGTAGAAGCTGCACCCTCCCCCGAAGATGAAACACCAGAAGACCATGATATGCTAGAACCTTAAGAACCTCCCACTATGAATATGTCACGAAAGAGAAAGCCTGCTTGGGCAAGAGAAATTATACAAGAAGTAGAGAAGTATGGAGCTCCAGAAGGCTCCACAAGAGTAAGCAAGAAGCCAAAAATATTTTCCAGTTATGTGTCTTTGATGTGTGATCTTGTAGATCAAGAACCTACCAGTTATGAAGAAGCTATACAAAAGAAAGAATGGGTAGACGCAATGACGGAAGAATACCGATCAATAATGAAGAATGATGTTTGGGATATAGTTCCCAAACCAGAAGGAAAAAGTGTGGTATCTTTTGAGTGGATCTACAAGATAAAATATGTAGATGATGGAAGTATTGAGAAATACAAGGCAAGGTTTGTGGCTAGAGGATTCTTTCAGAAAGAGGGAATTGATTATGAAGAGACATTTGCGCCAGTAGTAAGGTATACTTCCATTAGAACCATCATGGCACTTGCATCCATGATGAAGTGGAGTTTACACCAAATGGATGTGAAGACAGCTTTCTTGAATGGTGCAATTGAGGAAGAAGTGTACATAGAACAACCACAAGGATTTGAAGTTGAAGACAAACAGACTCACGTATGCCAGTTGAAGAAGGCTCTGTATGGATTGAAGCAAGCTCCTAGAGCTTGGTACAGAAGGATAGATAGCTTTTTGATGAGCTTGGGCTTTACCAAAAGTAAAGCTGACCCTAACCTTTACTGTAAGGTTATGGATGATGAACCTGTCATATTATTGCTGTATGTGGATGATTTATTTCTAACAGGAAATGAGAAACAGATTGAAGAGTGCAAGAAGAAGCTCGCTGAAGAATTCGAGATGAAAGACCTTGGATTGATGCACTATTTTCTACGTCTCGAAGTATGGCAAAACCCGGAAGGAATCTTTCTTAACCAGGGAAAGTATGCTGTGGAAATCCTAAAATGATTTGATATGTTGGAATGTAAAGCCATGGCCACACCCATGGATACCAACCTGGAGTTGTTAAATGATGAATCGTCAGAGTTAGTGGATGTGACTCAGTACAGACAAATTATTGGGTCGTTGATGTATCTGACGAATACCAGGCCAGATATATGCTTTGCTGTGAACACCCCGAGTCGGTATCTAGTTGAGCCTAGACGTGTTCACCTGGTAGCTGCAAAGCATGTGATGAGGTACCTGAAAGGTACGATAGACTTTGGTCTATACTATGTTGGAGATCATGACTACAAATTGTATGGTTATACAGATGCAGATTGGGCTGGAAGTGTCTCAGACAGGAAGAGCACCTCTTGTGGATGTTTTTGTCTGGGATCCGCCACGATCTCATGGTTTAGCAGGAAGTAGTCCAGTGTTGCTCTCAGCACAGCTGAAGCAGAGTATATAGCAGCTTGTTCTGCTAGTTGTGAAGCCATATAGCTTCGAAAATTGATGTCAGATCTATTTGACCTGGAGTTGGATACCACGGTGATTCTATGTGACAACTAGAGTTGTATAAAGATGACGGAGAACCCAGTGTTCCATGACAAGTCAAAGCACATAGAAATCCAGTATTTTTACATACAGGATATGGTACAGAAGGGAGCTATAAAGCTCTAGTATGTGAGCACTAATGTGTTGACTAAGCCTCTGTCTCAAGTGAAGTTGAGTACTTTCATGACAAGCTTGGTGTGGTTTGAAAGGACCTTCCTCTAAAGGGGGAGCAGTGATGATGATGTTGCAGTGGGATTGTATCATCCCTGGACATTAGTCCTAAAGTGATCCACAGACTTTTGTCTCCGTGATGTGGTTGGGATTATATCATCACTGGACATTAGTCCTAAAGTGATCCGCAGACTTTTGTCTCCGTGATGTGGTTGGGATTGTATCATCCCTGGAAATTAGTCCTAAAGTGATCTGTAGAATTTTGTCTCCGTGATGTGGTTGGGATTGTATCATCCCTGGACATTAGTCCTAAAGTGATCCGCAGACTTTTGTCTCCGTGATGTGGTTGGGATTGTATCATCCCTGGACATTAGTCCTATAGTGATCCTCAAACTTTTGTCTTAGTGATGTGGTTAGGATTGCATCATCCTTGGACTTATGTCCTAAAGTGAGAGGGATTGATCATCCCGTAATTGGATCATGTGTGTTGCAGGTTATGTTGTTCCAGATGATGTTGTTGTTGATCGAAAGATCAAGAGTTGTTGTAGATAATCGATAGATCAAGTGTTGCTGTAGACGATCGAGTGCTGCAGAAGATGAAGACTCAGTGCTGAAGAAGATGATGCTCCAGTACTGAAGATGTTGAAGATGTTCTAGTAACTGTTCCAGTTCCTGATATTGTTGAAGAAAACTTCCAATGCTTTATAGATGTATCACCTTGATGTTGTTGATGATGCTCTCTCTTCTTGCTCCTATAGTTGATGTTGTTGTTGTCAGTAGATTACCCTTCTCGTTAAGGGGGAGTGTTGAAATATTGTAACGTAGAAGAATATTTTATTGTATTTTATTATTATTTATTCGGAGTTGTTTTATTCCTCCGTCGGGATGTTATTATTGTATTTGGTCATCATAGAGTCATGAGGTAAAACCTCCTTTTTAAGTTGGGTCGATAGAACCCTCCAGAAAGTAATATTATATTGTTTTGAGTCTTCCTAGGTAAGTCGGCCCAATTAAGTTTATTGCGGCTGACCTACTTAGTGAAAAAGTCAAGTGGAAAATAAAGTATAAATAGGAGTGATGTGCTCCTCATTTGGACACACATACTCACTTGTGTAATTCGCATAGGAGAGAGAGAGAGATATCTGCAAGGAGAAGGAGCACTTGTTTGGGGTTTTGTCTTTGTACTTTTGATCATCTATATTGAGGAAGTTTTTGCTGGGTTTTCTTCCTCGAGAGGGTTTCCCAGGATAAATCTGTGTCTATCTGTGATTGTGTTTCTTTCAGTGATCCTGTATATGTTATGAAATTGAATTGAATACTGATGTTATCTATCTTAGCATATTGAATCTTAACACACCATACCCGGACAAGTAAAAATATGATGATCTGGGAATAATAATAATCATGAAAAACTACATCAATCATCATCTGAAGCCTGTGCCCATCATATGGAATCATCAAAAAGGTCTATAGAAGACCACAGATCAACAACATACATAAAGTGGTCCATCTCATCATGAATCCCAAGGTTGACCTTGGTCAAACTAGGTTTGACCGACCAAACTAATCAAAATATAACCCTGGCTAAGAAGCCATGCTGCTGCAAGTGTAAATAGTTAAGACATGCTCTCTAGATCATTTTCATAGCTAGACTCTAAAGTATTAAGCATCATTTCATTGGCAGTTAATAAATAGTAATAAGTTAGTTAAATAATTTACTTCCAAGAAGAATCTCAAGAATATACTCGTTTGTAAACATGATCAAATTGCTAGCAAAGGGTGAAGGCTAAAGACATAAGGCTAGGTTGAAGGGATGACTTGACACCGTGATACTTTGGATGAGGGACATGGTGTTAGACACTTAAGCATGTGTTGGACAAGGACTACACAAGGAATGGCGGTGTCTCACAAATGGATAAGTTGTTCCGAGAAGTGCTTGTTCAACCTTGGCAAAAATTGTCTACTACTAGAACCACCGTGAACTAGGTGCCCGACTAACCGTAACTTGTGGTTCTAGGGGACACTTAGAATTAGCTGTCCCTTGCTCCATCTTATATCATAACCCGCAGGCTCAATGAGGAAAGTTTCACATAAGGTCAATAGTCTTTAGATTTAACATACATTTAGCTACTGCTTTTTAGGACCTTTAATTTCATTACATTTCATGGCCAACAATTTTTAGATTTAGCATACATTTATCCATTGCTTTTTAGGCCTAATATGACCCCTTTGGGATTTCACATGTGCTTATAAGCACAACTAATCGTAGCTTACATCCGGGGTGCATTTACATTTCATAGCATTTGAATTTCACTTCAATTTCATAGCCCCTTTCATTGGGCTGTACAAGATATAACAATAATTTCCACATGTAGTGCAACTTTGCTTCAGGTTTTAGCCAACACAACTCAAGCAACTAGGGGGACTTCCGCAAATCTAAACCACACATCTGGGCAACCGACTAGAATGATAAAGGCATAAAATACAACTCACCAAGGGCAAGTTTTCTTGTAAAGTCAGAGCCGAGACACAAAATAAACATGGATGCAAGTTCAACACAGAGGAAAAAGCAGGAAAGATCCTCCATATCACAAGTCAAGGTGTAAGTCAAGGTGGAGATCAATATATGGGGAAATGACAAATGGATGGATGGAGACAAGTGAAGATGGTGCCTAAGCTAGCAGGTCAGGGAGACACTAAATGATCATGTTCACATTCATATGAAGGTAGAGACCAACAAGTATACAACAAGAGTTTCCAAATGTCAGTAATACAACCAATACATATAATCCATAGCCAATTTCATTTCAATTTTAATACACTGCCAGATCATAATTACCAAGTCAATGCTATCAAAATGACCTAAACAACAAGGTAATAACATCAATGCACATCATATATAAATACTGGGTCATCAATCAACATCTGTAATTTGAACCAACTATAACCACTGAGAACATTGTATCTGAAATACTGAAAACTGCACTGCAACTGTATGGAATAAAAGGCCATATTGGTCATCAAATCTGAGGTATCAAGGCTCAGCCTTGGCATAAGGTCTACTAAATGTCTGATACAAAGATGCTCTGATGTGTGAGTGATCATAAATAATGCTGCTCATCATAGCCGATCTCAATGAAAAAGTGCAAAGGCAAAGCTCTAAAAAGTGCAGATATCTGCTCTGACAACATGGTAGCTCATCTATTATGTATGTGATAACATGTTTGTTGGAGTATTTTGATTTGTTTACTCCATTCTAGGTTAGATATAAGGTTTTAGCCTAGTTTATTCATATTTTATTGTAAAACAAGATAGAGCTACAACCTATATATGGGTTGGCTCTCTTTTGACTCTAGACCTAAGTTGCATGACATGGGGAAATGGAAACGTGTATCCAATACGGAAACGCACTAGAAACACGACTCCCCAAAATTTAGGAAATGGGGAAACGCGATTTATATATATATGCAAATTAGCAAGGACATTAAAAATTAAAAACATAAACGACAAGTAATAAATCATAATTTCAAACATCTAACATCACATTTTACTCATAATTCCATCTCTGTATCATTAATAATTGTCATAGATGATTACATAATGCAAGTTGCCAAGTAGTAATATCCAAAAACAACCTTGGCAATACAATATATTCAAAATGTCAAAATCAACCTTTATTTATGAGGCTACAATGCTACATATATCAAAATGTGAATAGTCAACATAGAACTAAAACATAAGATAAGTCGATTTGCACAGTGTTGTAGCTGTTTGTCTTCAAATCGGCTTCCTCAAGTAACCCTCGCTTGCTCAAATCAGCATGTGAGATGAGGGAAGTAAAATCCCCCTTTTATAAAAAAATGACTTTTAGAGGCTTCCTAAACCATCATTAACCCATTAAGAAACAACTTAACCCATTGATTAAGCTAACGAGTTCTTTTTTTGAATGGAAAAGCGAGAATTCGAGGAGGAAACGCGCCATACGGACGAGGATACGACACGGAAACACGTTTCCAACCGTACCACCCATGTTTCCTCCACGTGAAACGTGGTGGTATGGTCGAAAACGCATTTTCGAGGAGTACTAAACGCGTTTCTGAGTTTTCTGCCTGGTACGACAGTGATACGGGGCCAAGTTTCCTGCAACTCAGCTCTAGACCTATTCGAACGTGAAGGACCTCATCCTCTTCCATCCGACCCCACCGACATAGCCAGTTTCGGCCTCGTACCGACAACCAACCAATGTCTTCTAGGTCACAGAGGTAGGCATACCACTTTAGGAAGAGACACATTACCCCATCTAGCTCCTCTTCCAGCTCTTCCTCTGTATAGGGTTCTATTCTGCGCTTCCTTCAATCAACCTCGAACGTTAGGAGAGATGGTTCCAACGTAACATGATAGACATACATCATTTGTTTCATAGGCCCTAGATCTACTATGTCTGTAAATCTCTCTCTTAGATTGGCTCTCCATCTTTAAAGTTCTATATCTAGGTTCTAGCCATACTTTTCTTTCTGCATTTCATTTTTATAGGAGCCTCCTTTGTGCTCCCAATTTGTATTGACATCTTGGTACCAAACAATCCCATTGACCTACTGTTGTGGTCATTTGTTGGACATTAATAAAATTATCTTATCTTATCTCTCATTCATTTATCATCTTTGGCTTTGGCTTGGGGGAGAAATCCCATTAGACTTATGAAGTATCTATTGGCTCTTCTGGATGGTTGGTGCAAGCACTGCATTGAAGGATTTTCTCATTTCTTAAGCTTGTTTGTTTGTTGGATCAACAAATTGTTAATGGTAGTGAGGTAATGTAAGACTCGTCTTTCTATCTTTTATGTGGATAATTAATAATTATTAGTTGTAAGTGTAGATTAGGTGCCCATTTTCTGCTCTAGATCATGTGTTTTCCCATGCTTTTCATGATAATTTTCCTGCTTCATTCCATTTGAATATTTTTGCTCTAGAAATTTCCCTTTGCTTGATCTCATAAACCAATCCAGCCATTAGAGAGCAGCTAGGTTTGTGTACTGCAGCTCTTGGAAACCTTCATGCGGTCCTTGGTTAATCCTATTTGCCCATTTGACAAAATACTAGTCTCCAATCCCTTCATCACCCTTATATTTTGCTTTACATAAAAACACCTTGTTTTGCTAGAGTTACTCTTCAAATTTACCTTGTGCTTCATTATTTAACTCTAGTAATCCTATTTAGGGACTCCTCCCTCGAGCTAGAGAAGAGCTAACCTAAAGAGCATAAGAGGGCTAGGTGTGGTTACATTGGCCTCCCTCTTGATTATCCGTAAGCTAACATTAATTGTAGGGATTCAATGTTAAGATGCTACTTTGTGTGATAATATTCTGGCATTGTTGCCGAGGATAAAGCCCATTTTCTAGATTTGTATTGTTGCATATGATATCTATGAGTGCATATTTTTGAAGATCCATTGCTCCTATGGCGACTCCATGAAGGAACAAAGCCTTGTCCTTGTAGAGTTTTCAAGACTTGTTGCTTGTAGGGTGAAGCAAGGAACATTGTGAATACAATTGATGATTCACCTTGGTAATTCCAGACTTTGGTAAAGGTTTGAAGATTTAAAGTGTGGCTCTTTCTTGCAAAGAATGGGATGAATTGCTTGGTCCCTTAGACTTCTCATCCATTTTGGGATTTCTACATGAATGCTAATATTATTTATGGAGAAACATTGCACCTAGATTCTATGGAAAACATGTTAATGATTCTCTATACTTTGTTACAGACTTCTTGGATATTATTGTAAAGGTGCACATTCCATTTGAATGTTTTCTATTGTTCTGGGTTAATGGCGTTGTCCTTGTTGTCCTTCTAGTGCATGGGTTAATGGTGTTGTCCTTGCTGCCCCACATATTTTCTATTGTTCTACGGTTGAAAAGCACCTGAGTAGGGTCTTCTGTGATAGGTAGTCGAATTGGCTCGTAAGCTAATTCATTAACCAGAGCATCAACAAACTCTTTGTTGTTGGCCTCTTGAGCTCTTAAATCCCGTGTTTCATCTAAAACATTAGATTTTTCCTTAATCTCTATACCCCCAAGCTTATCATTTGCAGATTTAAGCTCATGCTATATCGATTCTGTTGGACTAGATTCCTCCCGAATACATGGAGACACAACACCTACTCCTTCCTCACTTTCCAATTTGAAATTGGATTCAGATTCTACATCTTCTTCCTTATTTCAATCAGACGTGCCTTTTTTGTCTTTTTCTTTATTTTCCTTACTGATCAGCGATTTCAAATCATAACCACTGTTGAATGTTGAGAGGAGTCCTACTTTCGGTAACTCTTTGATCATCTCATCATTGTGTTCGTCTTCGACATCTGTGGGGGACATTGATTGATTAGTACCGTTGTTGTTGGGATTTGCTTCTATGGTGTTAATTATCACGTTAGGTTCCGATTGGGCCAATACAGGGTTTGTTGGTGGCTCATTTATTTTACTGAAAGCTTGGTGTTTGTAAGAATATGCTTTTTGCACAATGAGGTTTTGCATTTCTCGGTTATGGTTAGTCATCTCGGAATCAAAGCTCTTGGCATTCTCTCTTTCTTTGTGAGTTGAACCCTTTTTTAAGACCTTCATGATTTTCGAATTTCCGTTGATTAATGTCTCCTATGAACTCACACTCTTTCGCCATTAGTACACGTTCTCTTTCAGCTACATACTCGGAATTCGCTTTTAACATTTTATTAATTCTCGAATTTCTTCCATTGGACATAAGATGGTTGGCCGTTAATTGGCTTTGATACCAATGTTCCGCTTAAATGCGGAAGCTTGAATGTTTAATAATTAAAATATCTGAAATAATGTATATATAAAATATTGTATTGAATAATAAAAATGAATGATGCATACAATGAGAACTAGCCTAGATTTTATAGGCTTTGTGGTGACCATTCATATAAAGTCACATCTTTTCGAATACATCTTTTTAATACTATTCTAAATTTACTATTTAATTAATAGAACTAAGATGTTCATAACAAAGGTAGTATGCCTTTTGAAATTACAAAAGATTTAAATGTAGGCACATTATGGGTGAATGCTAAGCTAAAGTTTTATTCAGATTTGGGATGTTTGATGTAGGTCCCCTAGATAGGTGTGTTGAATTTTTAACTTAGTAGTATTATTTTCAGATCTTATTATATCCCACCTCTGAAACAGGACACAATTTTTGATCGTGTTCTAAATTTGGACATGATAAAAACTTGTGTCGGACACGATTTACCATCGTGTCCCCGACTGTCTGATTCGTGTCCCGATTCTAGGACACGAAAAGCGCGGAAAATACGCTTGGGGTCTTTTTAAAATCAAAATTTGTCTTTCCTTTTGTCATTTGCAAGTGTGGAGAAGGCTCTCAAGTGAGCTTTTTGTGCAGGTGAAGAAGTTTGAAGGATTTCCAAGGGTTTCCAAGTGCATTGAGGGTGGATTTTGTTGAGAAGATTGCAAGCTTAACCATCAAACAAGAAGAAGAATGTCTCAATTGGCTAGGGCAGGAGCTAAAGGGAAAATGAAAGGGAGAAATGCCCCATCTAGTGTCTCCCCTCCTATTCCTCCAAGCACAAGCTCTTTTTCTCCTTCTAGTGCTCCATCTGTTGCTAGTGGAGCTCATGCTCCATTTAACCCTGTTTTAGCAAGACAACATGCCCAAGAGAAAAAATATCCTTTGTGGAAGTACGTGATAAGGAAAGATGGGCCTGGCGCAAAGCTTGGTGGGGGAGGCAATGTGTCTCGAAGTTGTAATTTTTGCAACAATGAGTTCAAGAGCACATATTACCGGGTTAAGGGCCATTTGTTGGCCCTTCCTTCTTGCGGGATTTCTTCATGTAAAGTAGTGAGTGTTACCCAAAGCAGGGATATGGAAAGAGAGGATCATGTTGGCTTAGGGAAGGTGGCAGCAACATGCAAGAAAAAAGATGAGGATCCTCTTCCATTCTTGAGAAAATCCTCTAGCACTAGGCCTCTAGTTCCACCTAGAAGATATGGGAGTGGGGATACTCATCAAACAAGAAAGAGGCCATCTCCAAGTGGTCCAATGGATAGGATTTTCCAACAAGAGGCGCAAGAAGAGGTGGACCTTACAATTGCATTCTTTTTCTACCTCAACTTCATCTCATTCAATGTTGCACGATCACCATTGTTTATTGAGATGTGTCGAAGTCTCATTGAATGAGCTCCAACCGGTTATGTGCCTCCTGGTTCAGAGAAGCTTAGAACCACATTGTTGGTTAAAGCAAAGAAGGAGGTGGATAAAATTCTTGAGCCAATTAGATCAACATGGCCCTCATCCGGTATGAGTATTGTTTCTGATGGATGGACGGATCCAACACACCATCCACTCATCAATTTCATGGTATCTTCCCAAAATGGACCGGTGTTCTTGAAAGCGGTGGATGCTCTTGGGAATACAAGGATGCACAGTATATGGGTGAGTTATTTATCAAAACCATTGGAGGAGTAGGTGTTGATTCTTGTGTACAAATCATCATGGACAATGCACCTGTTTGCAAGGTTGCTGGCATGATTCTGGAAGTTAAATATTCATAGGAATGTTCATTTTGGACACCTTTCATTGCTAATTTGCTCATTGTTTGAATTCATCACAAGATTCATCTAGAAAGGTCATTTTATAGATTTGAGTCTTTGACTCATTTGAGTTGTTAGTGTTGTAGAGTCATTTATACTTGCTTTTATTGCTCTTATAGGTTTTTTGGACACCTTGCATTGTCCATTCCTTGAATTTAGCATTGAAATCCATTGCTTCAGATGTGACATGGATTGGCATCCTTATTGAGGATGCACGCCATATCCGTAACTTTGTATAAAACCACACAATTGCCCTCACCATCTACAAAGAGTACACACAACTTTCATTGCTGAAGCTTGCAGATACTCGGTTTGCTTCCTCATTCATGATGCTCAAGAGGTTGAGGGAGGTCAAAACTGCTCTTGGGTCCATGGTGATTTCAGAGTTTTGGTCTTTTTGGAGAAAGATGGATCAGAGTGCCTCAAAAAAGGTGAAGGACATGGTGTTAGATGATGGTTGGTGGGAGAGGGTAGATCTTACCATTAAGATCATGGAGCCAATCATTTCTTTGTTGCGGTTTGCAGACATAGACCAACCCATCTTAGTACATTTTTATGAGGGGTGGAATTCCATGATTGAGTCCATGAGGTCCATTGTTATGGAGAATGAGTGTCCCGAGTATGGGACATCGACAGAGAACTTATGGTCCACCATTCAAGATATTCTTATCTCCAGGTGGGATAAGAATTGCACACCTTTGCATTGCTTGGTCCACTCCTTGAACCCCAAATTCTACAGTCAGGAATGGCTCAATGGTGGGTCGGGGCCCTCACACAGAGTCCTTCCTCACATGGATGGAAAGATTTCACATGGGAGGAAGATAGCATTTAAATGGCTATTTCAGGATAGAGACTTACTTGATGAGGTGGAGGAGGGCTTTGTAGAGTATTCCACTGCCACTGGGAGATTTGGAGGCTATGGTGTGCTTAGAGACAGGGTGGGTTAAGAAACCCTATGTTTGGGGAAACTCATGGCGCACCATGCCCTATTCTACAGAAGTTAGCCTTGAGGGCCATCTCTCAAGATACATCATCCTCTTGTTGCGAGAGGAATTGGAGCACATATGGGAACTTGTACAGTTTGAAGAAGAGCAGGATTGAGTAGTCCAGGGAAGAGATGATGGTGTATATGCACTCTACATGAAGAGGGAGGAGTGGGTGAAGGGAAAGACAAAGATGTGGGATGTCTTTCCTGATGATATGGGTTTAGATAATGGTACTGAGTTGGCATTAGCGAACATGGATCCTAATGATTCAGTGCTAGAGCCGGTCACTTTTGATGATGGTAATTCTTTGGAGGGGTCATCCTCCACATCAGCAGATTGAGATCGTCATATGGGCAGAGAGGAGGGGGTGGAGGTGGAGGAGGAGGAGAAGAGGACAATGATGAGTTTGTTGATTCAGGCATGGAGGATGACTATTGATCTACCCCTTTTTGTATTTACTATTAGTCTATTTGGCATTTGCCAATGCCTAGTGGCATTTCGACATCTATGTAATACATTTTGATTTTGACGACTTAATGAGAAATATCGTTCTGACATCTTGAGCTATTGCCCAATTCCTATCAAATTTCAATACATATATGTGTCTCATTGTGATTTGTGAATGACAAATGTGTAATCATTAGTGTGTATTGATTCTAATTTCTATTGAATATTTGTAAATGTTCTAGTTTCTAAAAAAAATTGGATCTATATGTCTATATTTTTAAATTTTAATATATTTTAAAAAAATATGTATATAAAACTTGTCCTTCGTGTCCTGATTCTAGGGGTCACCGTGTCTGTGTCGGACACTCGTATTTTCGTGTCCTTCGTGTCCCATGTCGTTGTGTCAGGTGACTTAGCATCCCACAGATATTATTGCATAATCATTTCAAATTTGCAGTGAAAAACAAAAGAATCACTAAAAGAGAACCATGCACAATAGACAAAAAGTTTTACCCTATGAAACCCAAACTCGAGAGAAAACCCAACAACCTTTCTTAAGAAGAATATTCCCAAATAATAAGAGTACAACAAGAACAATAGAAGAACCCTAGTTCACTTATTACCCAGTCACGGAGAAGATGCACACTTGTTGGAGAGTGTAGCGAACCCAAGATAGAGATAAGAGGTCTTCGAGATGCTTCTTTTTCAATCTTTACTTTGCACTTCTAGACTTACGCACCAAAGAGGATAAGATGTCTTACATGAATTGGACGATTGAAATGAGGAATCACTCCTCTTATTTATACTCATCAAATCACTTGATCTTCACTATTGGGGCCTGCTACCGAGAAAACTAGCAGGGCTAGTTCCTGATAAGCAAAAATAAGGAAAGTGATCCAATGTCACTGTTATCACACCATAGTAGCAGGGCTACTATTCTTGTTTAGCAAATATCTGCACATTCCAGAGCTTCCATTATTCAGAGCATGGCTATGATGATTGTATATTTTGTGATCACTCATGATCAGAGCAGTATATTATTCAGACTTATGTTAGACCTTGTGTCAAGGCTGAGCCTTGAGAGTTTAGATTTGATGATCGATGTGACCCTTTATCCCATACAGTTTCAGTTCAATGCTTAGATATGTATTGCAGCAGTGTTTCAGATGTTATATGATGATGTTATATGATCTATGGATATTTTATCATTGACTATGGATTATTATCTTGTTGATTTAGTCATGTTCACAGCATCTGCTTGGTATATTATTCCTGATGTGGCAAACTGTTTAAAATGAACTATAAATCATAAAGGGGACAATTGCTTGCACATTTAGGTCATTTAACAAAATCCACTAGTTTTCCACCTTACATAGATATGGTCTCTCCTGACACCAGTTGTCTGCTAGTGTAGGCTCCATATTCACTTGACTCCATCCATACATGACTTTCCTATTTGACTTTAAACCTTGACCTGTCTCATTTGACTTTCTGATACTGAGGACTTCCCCATTTTTCTACCTCTGTGTTTGGACCGCATCCCTGTATGTTCAGTGTCTCGGCTCTAAGTTGGTGACAAAACTTGCCTTTGGTGAGTTGGATTGTAGGCCTAAATCATTCTGGTCGGTTGTCCCGATGTTTGGCATTGGCTCGAACTCCCCCTAGTCACTTGAGATGTTGTTGGCTAAAACTGAAAGCTCATGTTCTACTTATGGAAACTTATAAATTCGCCCATGGAAACTAAAAAGGGCAAGAGCGATGAACAACTAAAAATACTCCTCGAAGAGTATAAGAAAGGTCCAAAAAGCAATGGTTCTTAAAAGCTATATCTAAACAATTGCTGACCTCATATGTATATGAAAACATGCCCTGGATGCAAGCTGCAACTTGTTGTGCTTTTCAGCGCACCTGAGATCCGAAGGGTTATGTAGGCCAAAAAGGCCATGAAATGAAATTGAATGATCCTAATGAACCTGGATCAACTTGATGTAGACATGATGGCTAAGTTGAATAAGCACTCTCTAAACAACTTATCCATTTGTGAGGCACAACCATCCCCTGTGTTATTTTGTCCAACACAGAGTTTGTAGCTTCCCCCTTCTCCCAGTCCAAAGTATTTTTGAGTTAAGTTAGACAAGTCAACCCCTTGGCCCAACCTTGTTCTTAGCCTTCATCCTTCACTAGCAGTTTGACCATGTCCAATGGGTGAGTTTGTCATTTGAACTATTGTGCAAGTAATTTTATAACAAAGCAATATGCTAACTTGATTAATGCCACTGAATGGATGTTATACTTTGAGCTTGGCTGTGAGAATGATTAGAGAAACATGTCTTAGTCTACTGATGTGATTTATCCTTGGTTGTATATTATTGGGATCCATGATGATGTGGGCCATATCTATACCTATTGATGATGATTTATGGTCCCACATACTTCATGATGATGTCATATGATGGACATATGGTTCAGATGATGATTGATGCAATTCAACAGGTTTTATTATTATTTCAGATCATCAGATTATGCACTGTCCATATATGGTGGACCCTACAGCTGGCCCATTAGGGAAACCCATGGTGTATGAGTACACATTCCTAGTGGATTTGGGTCTTTTGGATCCATTGAGACATTTATCTTGCAGTTCCGGACACTTCTGACAGTGATTGATGCAGTTTTACACTTGTTGACCAGATTTGGGGCTGATTTCCCAGCCTGAGCAACAGGGGCCATGAGAGGTCAGTTCACTTAGGGCGCTGTATGAGGAGGGGGTGGTCCATCCACTTGTTATTACCATTTACCCCCCCTTCCGGAGAGCCTGGTGGGCTCAGTTGGACAGCGCAAATGCCCTAGGAGGCAGTTTTGGCATTTTCACAGTTACCGAGGCAGTTAAAAAATGGGATAAAGTGGTCACTGAGGAATTCGATTTGGGCAATTGAGGCAAGGTTTTGGCATTTGGTTTTCACAGAGGTATTCCAAGGTGATCCCAGTATCTTCCAGCCAGTTTTCACCATGTGGGTAGGCCCACAACGATCACAGGAGGTCTTTTACTGCTTGTCTGTCACAGATTTTGAGGACAGATTTGATCATTTATATTATCTTGGACATCTTTTATTATTTTATTGTGCCTTGGGGATGAGCTAGTAAGGATTGATGCCTCCTAGCCCCACCATGTGCTTATTATGTCATGTCCTAGTCATCATGAGGTGGATTTTTGGTACTTTTACCCCCTCTAGTGGATGACGTCACCCTCCATGATTATTTTATACTATGACGTCATCATTATATTGGGTGATCCATGTGATATATTGTTATGGTTCATCTTAGCCATTGATTGTATGATGAGATCTTTTAATCTCAACCACTCATTTGATGTAGTATTGTAGAGTGGTATAGGGTTTTGGTCTTTATTATCCTATATAAGGAGGAGACCCCTATTATATAGCTCACCTTTGGAGCTCTGGAATATTGGAATAGAACATTTCTTTGTGGAGCATATCTCTCTTGTCTTGTGGATTCTCTTGCATATTGAGTATACAGTATCTCTTCTATGTATCATTGTGGATTTTGGTGCTTCTACTAGTTTTCTTGTAGGAAAGTCGAATTGATGGAGAGGAGGGCGATTTCTTGAGGGTTATTGTTGGAGGGATCCACATATTCTCTCTTGGGTTGATCTTGTGACAGGGAGTATCATTATTGTATCTTTGTGACATAGTTGATGCTTTCTATTACATCTTTCTATCATTTTCATAATCATCTTACTTGACTTGTTTATTTGATCTTGTCTTGTAGGAAGAAGACGATTTGGCTATCTTGGAAGAGGACGTTTTGGTTGGAGCTCTTGGATCTCACTCTTGAATATACACAAAGGAGAATGCTATCAATTTGCAAGGTGGCCACAAGCAATTGAGGTAAGATCTACAAGTTATGTGCCTCTTTCATCCATTCTATCTTCATTGGTCACAAACCCTAATTAATTAAAACCCCAATTTTGGTATTTCTTAGATCTACTTAGATCTAGCCTTGCTTTTGAAAAGATCTTAAGAACCCACCTCTATAGCATCCACCCCTAGTTGGATCTATAGTTTGGTGGTGATTGGGTTAAAATTGACACACTTTTCAAGGCAAAAAGCCCTCTTGAACCAAATCGCACTTCCCTAAGAGAGGCTTGTTTGGTTAGATCTAGCACATGGGTAGGTGAGATCCCACTTGATTTGCAATCCACACACTTGATAACCTATCCCCAGATTGTTACTTTGGTGATTTCTACCTTGTGGGCATCATTCCACGTTTTAAGGGATTTAAACCCCCTTTTGAATTTCTTGACACGTTAAAACTCAGATCTAGTAAGATCTAACCCTTGGATCGACATGATTTTCTAAATCCACATAGATCGGTGCATAAGCTACTTGGATCCATAGTTTGGTGACCATTGGACTTGATTTGGTCCACTTAACCCACCTTTTAACCTTCCTTGAGGAAAGTCGCACTCCCTTGGGTAAGTGAGTTTGCCCACTTTGAGGAAGTGGGTGTTTGAGATTTTTGTGGATTTGGAATGACCATACCTTGAAACCTAGGCCTAGAGTATCATTTTGTGACGATCTGCCTTGGGGGTAGCATTCCTTGTTTCAAGGGATTGTGGTCCACTTAGGGTCATTTCATGAAAACCTAGATCTAGCAAGATCCAACCATTCAATCTCAATTAGCCCACTTGACTTGGCTCCTAGGTGTCCCGATCTACACTTTGACATACCTTTTGACCCCATTAGCCCATCCAACAAGGCACTAGTCCTCCTCAAAGCAAGTCGCACTCCTTGGGAATTGTGTCAAACCCTAGATCCGGTACATGGGTATTCCTAAAAACAACTTAGATCCATAGATCTACTCATCACATATCCACTAGTACCAATTGCATCCCCCAATTTCACCTTGTGGGTCCACTTTAAACCATCTCACATATCCCAAGGAAGTATGTCCCACTTGTGTAAATCATGGTACTAGATCTTGTCTCTCTAGCTCATCAAGTGGCCTAAGTCATACATTGGTTGAAACACTAAAAATCTCCCAAACCACCTTCAACCATACTTTAATTTCTAGGTCAACTTATCTTGCATTGGTTTTCGTAACTTACCATTTACTCATCCCTAGGAACCTTTGTTTGGGTCCAATCACCTTTGATTCGTTATAGGGTCTCTCCCTAGGTCTTGTTTCACCTTGACCTAAAGCGAAGAGTGCCTCGGTTGACGTGACTCCCACCTTGCGTTGGGAACCGTGGCATTTCTTGGGTCACCTCTTTAGTTGCCTATCTCCTCTACCGTCCTGGATGGGATACCTTTAGGGGCAACCACAAGTTGTGTGATAACAGTCACCTCGATCATGAACCTAACTTCTTTGGAAGCCAATAACCTCCAAGGAGAAGTATCCTTGTGACAACCTACAAAACACTAAGACAACCACAAAACTATATTCTCTATTTAATTTTGTAGTTAGGCCAGTGCCTAAATGGAGTCAAAATAATATAACAATTAATCATCCCAACATCAGTAAGTGCAAGCTAGGAAAAGTAAGTGACCAAAGAATCGCCAATTATGCTATAAATCACCAAAAACCATTAATCCACTAGGATCATTTGATGATAAGAAAGATCACTTAATTCAAGAGCATTAACCCACTTATACCAACCAGTCGTAAGCATGTATTATGACAGTCCAAGAGAGAGGAGAGCGAGGTTAATGGAGGACTAGGGAGGAATTCGCATTAGGTAAAAGGTTCTCCAGTAGGGCAAAAACTCAAAAATTTAGGGTTTTAATAAATTTAAAATGCAAATAACTCAAAAATTAAACATGAACATGAAAATAAAACCTAAAGAATAATAATTACAATAGGTACAAGCTCAGAAAATTAGGTTTTGAAGAGTAGATGAACAACATTAGGGCTTCCTTAGTGAAATTAGCAAGCATGATCAGCCTCAAGAGGTGCACATGACTCAAAGAGCCCTATTTATGGCAAAAATAAAAAATAAAACTGTAATCCCATAAAGTTGATGTGTAAAAATGAAGTGAGGAAAAGTTATTTATACTTTTCACACTCACTTTTACAAAAGTAATTAAAATCCAGGCCGACATGCCTTTTTAAAATGTCAATTTGAAATTAGAAATGTCAACTTAAAATTAAAACAAAAATAATATAAAATAATCAAGGTAGTGGATAAATTGGGGTGTTTTCCTCAGATTTGACCCACACATGACTAAAAAGGCTAAAATGAGCAAATCGGTCTGTTCTGAAGGCTAGACTGCGAAGGGGGGGTCGTCATGCCCCAACTAACCCCAACAGTGATGAAAACCCTCAACGCCCCCCCCCCCCCCCTTGTCAAGCATACAGTCTGCTCTCAAAGGATGATGTCATCCTCTACAAAGGGGCCCAAAGAGAGGGCGCTAGTGAGTTGGAGGGCCAGGAGGGTACTGAAGGTGCTCTGAAGGATAATTATGCACCTCAATGCTGAAGAAACTGCTGTTGGAGTGATAAAACAAGGTCGGGGTCATGTGACCCAGTGATCCACCCCTGGAAGCCGTGAACACCAACCTTATGGTTTCAAACCCTTTCACGAGGCAGTCAGCAATGCCACTAAGCCATAGTACTTCCAAAGGAGAAGCCAAAGGGTTTGGCCATAACCCCTACCTCAGAATAAGCCTGGATAAACACCCCTCCTGGTCAGAAAAAAGACACCGTCTCCCTAGGACACCTCTACAGGTGCGCTGGTACTGGTACCATCGTAACACTGACTCCAACTACGGGACAAGTACTCCTCCTAAGGGTGCTCGAGAATCCAAGAATCTTCTGGGTACCTGTAGACCTACTCACATATCAAATAACCAAGGACATCAAAAGTACCCAGAGGCAGACACTTCCGTCCTTGCTCATTATATGGAAATAAAATAAATGCATAAACGAGTGACTAACCTATGTCAACATGAAGAACGTCAAATGGAATGCATGGATAACAGTATATTCCTAACCTACCTATGCTAAACATAAGAAGTGGAAATGATCAAGTAAAATCATACCACCAATTTAACCATTTGAGTAAGCAATTCATACCTGGTGCTTTACCTTTATCTTTAGAATGAATCCATGACAAGATCTGATTGATCAGAGAGCAAATACATATCAAGGTCTCCATCCTATTAGGGGATGAGGATTAGATGGCTACGAGGATCTGGGAGCTGTAATATTGCTGCCAGGGAGAAAAATCTCTTTTACAAGCTCCATTTATCCAAGCTTCCACCGGACTAACGTATGGACCATCTTCATAATATATTGGCATTGAGAAAAAATTTTGCTTGAAAATTGCTTGATTGTCCACTTGAGGGAGCATTTGTGGAGGTGGACCTTGCAAATCTTCACATATCAACTACAACTTGTTTGGACAATCCTTTGGAAATACATGCATATTGTTCTTCTTTATAATTATCGTGTTAGTACTCCTAATGATCTTTATCACTTTGAAATTGCCAACTACATAATTCAAGTCGTCACATTTCAAACGAAAAGATAAACAATATAAATCATGACATGTGAAGATAAAATCATACCTGTCCACATACTTGTATTGATTTTATTAGAGAGCATTGTTGGCCACTTACTGATATTGGACAAAAAGGGATGAACACTTCTTGTAGAATGTAGTTGATTAGGGCATACCATGAACTGAGAGATAAAGGAGAAACTTTGTATATGGACATTGTCAATAGGCACCACATCTCTTCATTCTTCATCGAAGGCAGAGCAAGCTTCTTCACCCATATATATGCTTGGGAGACGGTCTATCACAATGCTAGAAGGCTTTGAAGAATCATACATCGGTGGGCCAAGGATCTTCCAATAATCATCTTTTTCCGTATATCTGTAACTTTCTTCCAAGAGAGCCAACATATCATAAGAAACCGTAACTTGAGGACATGTAGAACTCACCATTTCTGTATACTTATCAATTTCTTCAACTAAGGTTTCTTGTTCTTCATCCTCAGGAAATACTTCATTTTCTCGGTCCTGAACAATGTTTTCTTCAAGTAAACCTTCTGAGAATTGATCTTCATGGATTTCTTCACTGAACAAGTTCCTTGCATCTTCAACACAAGGCATCCATCTGTCACGGTTCAGGATTCTAGTAGCTACAGAAAGTTTCTATCAATTCTGCAAGTGATGATATTGTTGTTTTTTCTAGGCCCACAAACCAAGCAAGAACCTTTCCTCTCAGGTGATGAACAAATGATCTCATTCAAACGTCTTCGTCTTTTTTAATGCTGTTCTCTGCAGCCATTGTCATGAACCATTCGACATGGTTCCAGGCCTTACCATGATCGCCCTTGAATGGGTGCCAAAATATCCCTGGTAGCTCATCCGAACGCCCATGAAAGTTTGACAAATCAAGATGAGCAAAAGTTGTTTCCTTTTATGCATCTGCCGGATTATCAAGATCCTTAAATTCAAATGGACTATCTTTTTCGTAAGAAGATGCCATGTCATTTGGTATCCTTGTCTTTATAGAGTACTTTTGTTATTTTTCTTCAGTCGGAGTCGCCAGGAGAGACCTGCCAAGTTAGCTCAACAAATCTCACCAAAGTACTAAAAACAAGAGCATACCTGAGACAATAGTGATTGGGTTCTAATT
The DNA here is from genome assembly GCA_027924585.1 of Larix kaempferi. Classification (NCBI taxonomy): domain Eukaryota; kingdom Viridiplantae; phylum Streptophyta; class Pinopsida; order Pinales; family Pinaceae; genus Larix; species Larix kaempferi. The sequence goes on along the minus strand of BSBM01000293.1, from coordinate 5,919,428 downwards.
CACTTATTAACCAGTGGAGTTGCTTTAAATGAGTGGAGTCGCTAGATAAGACCTGCGGGGTTAGTCCTTTATAGATATTTTCAAAATAATATAACAATTAATCATCCAACATCAGTAAGTGCAAGCTAGGCAAAGTAAATGACCAAAGAAAAGCCAATTATGTTATAAATCACCAAAGACCATTAAACCACTATGATCGTTTGATGATAAGAAAGATCACTTAATTCAAGAGCATTAACCCACTTATACCAACCAGTCGTAAGCATGTATTATGACAGTCCAAGAGAGAGGAGAGTGAGGTTAATGGAGGACTAGGGAGGAAGTCGCATGAGGTAAAAGGTTCTGCAGTAGGGAAAATCTCATAAATTTAGGGTATTAATAAATTTAAAATGCAAATAACTCAAAAATTAAACCTAAACATGAAAATAAAACCTAAAGAATAATATTTACAATAGGTACAAGCTCAGAAAATTAGGTTTTGAAGAGTAGATGAACAACATAGGGCTTCCTTAGTGAAATTCACCTAACCCTATGGCATCAAAGAGGACGGCCCTCCTCTTGAGATGGTGCTTGCTAAGTTTGGAAAGCTAGGGCTTCTTCAACAACTTCAAGAGTTGGTTGATGATGCCCTAGCTAAGACAAACTTTGGAGACCTAAAACTCAAGTTTACAATGCTAGGGTAACTAAAGGTCAGAAAATGACTTATGTTAGGGCAAAAGGCAACTCCAATGGCTACCATTCAACCTTAAACAAGCATACATCCAACATTTAACAAAAAGACATCAAGATAAAGACATAGATTCCTTCTTGTGCATGTGTCAAGCAAACAACTCTTACCATCACCTTAGCAAAGAAACAAGAGCAAAGCCTTCAAAGATTTGTCCGCAAATTAACAAGCATGATCATCCTCAAGAGGTGCACGTCACTCAAAGAGTCCTAGTTATGGCAAAAATCAGAAATAAAAGTGTAATCCCATAAAGTTGATGTGTAAAAATGGAGTGAGGAAAAGTTATTTATACTTTTCACACTCACTTTTACAAAAATAATTAAAATCCAGGCCGACATGCCTTTTTAAAATGTCAATTTGAAATTAGAAATGTCAACTTAAAATTAAAACAAAAATGATATAAAATAATCAAAGTAGTGGGTAAATTGGGGTGTTTTCCCCAAATTTGACCCACACATGACCAAAAAGACTAAAAATGAGCAAATCGGTCCGTCCTGAAGGCCAGACTGCGAAGGGGGGGTCGTCATGCCCCAACTAACACCAACAATGATGAAAACCCTCAAGAGGTGCACGCCACTCAAAGAGTCCTAGTTATGGCAAAAATTAGAAATAAAAGTGTAATCCCATAAAGTTGATGTGTAAAAATGGAGTGAGGAAAAGTTATTTATACTTTTCACACTCACTTTTACAAAAATAATTAAAATCCAGGCCGACATGCCTTTTTAAAATGTCAATTTGAAATTAGAAATGTCAACTTAAAATTAAAACAAAAATGATATAAAATAATCAAAGTAGTGGGTAAATTGGGGTGTTTTCCCCAGATTTGACCCACACATAACTAAAAAGACTAAAAATGAGCAAATCGGTCCGTCCTGAAGGCTAGACTGCGAAGGGGGGGGTCGTCATGCCCCAACTAACACCAACAATGATGAAAACCCTCAATGCCCCCCCTCCCCTCCCCTCCCCTCCCCTCCCCTCCCCTTTGTCAGGCATATGGTTTGCTCTTAAAGGATGACGTCATCCTCTATAGAAGGGGCCCAGAGAGAGGGCGCTAGTGAGCTGGAGGGCCAGGAGGGTGTTGAAGGTGATTTGAAGGATAAGTATGTGCCTCAGTGCTGAAGAATCTGCCGCTGGAGTGATAAAACAAGGTCGGGGTCATGTGACCCAGTGATCTACCCCTGGAAGCCCCAAACACCAACCTTAGGGTTTCAAACCCTTTCACGAGCCAGTCAGCGATGACACTAAGCCATAGTACTTCCAAATGAGAAACCAAAGGGTCTGGCCATAACCCCTACCTCAAAATAAGCTAGCTAAACACCCCTCCCGGTCAGAAAAGACACCCTCTCCCTAGGGCACCTCTGCAGGTGTGTTGGTACTGGTACCATCGTAACAGGGCCGACTTCTCTTCTTGTTGGGGCCGACTTTCCTATTTGATCACTTCAATTGTTTTTTATTTGCTGACCACTTTATTATTGGATTTTCTATCTTCTTAGGAAAGGTTGTACATTGTGATGATAATATACTTCTCCGTCACATGCTCGTCTATTCATCGCATAAATCCCTAATGTTGATTTGACCCACACTAAAAGGTCTCAAACACTTCTTGGTGATCATGTCAATTTCAACATTAGGCTAGACTTGTATATTTCATAAGGAGATGAGAGACCCTAATAAAATAAACACGTCAAACACTCTAATATAACCAACTTTCATCCGACGATTGAGATTAAAAGATCGTCAACGATGGAGATTTATTTTTACATTATTACATGAATCACTCATAATAGAGGGGGCACACTTTTTCCCAAGGACCCCTTAGGAAAGGCAAAATACACCATAATGAAATGATATAAAAATGTGGTACATGTTGGGGGTCAACTTGGGGGCTCAATTCACCCCTCGAACCAACTTTAGTACATAACATCAAGATATAATATGAGAATAAATCAAATGCCAAGGTGAGGGGTGCCCCTTATGGGGATGTCCTCCCTGGATGAACCAAAATAATAAATGTTGACCCCATGCTAAGAAATAATGATAGAGGATGATCCATAGAGCCAATATACATCATAATACATTGTCCCATACATTTCCCTAGCCATGAATTAACCAAATCGATTTCCTTGAGGTAGCCATGGTCACTTGATCATTTATAATTAATTGCCTGAAATGCTTCGTAAATATTTAATATACCCATAACTTCATTTTCCGCTGCTCAGAATGAAAATCTGACTGCGCCAAAAATTCCAAAAAATAGCAATCTGGTAATACTCATTACTCGTACCCCTTAAACGCTTTTGGTGGAAGGCCCTCAATTTTTTTATTTATTTATAAATTTGATAAAAATTGGTCCATTTCATTAAAAATTCACCCAATTACCGTATTGAACCAATTTTTGCATTTTTGGAGCACTAGAATGGTCTGAATGCACTCCAAAGGCGTCAAAACATAGTAGTAGAATAACTGTAACCATATCCATCTTGGGACCTGTGTTGACCAAGACAAACTGGGTTTGACCAAGTAAAAAATAACAAATATGATGCCTGAAATGTAATCTAATCAATCCAATATGTGTGAGGGGTGAAAGATAACTCTCTTAATCATATTATTAGCCAACTATAATAAAAGTAACACGATAATGGTGATAATTCAATAGATCCAATAAAGATAAGATTTACGTTAGAGTAAATAAATGATTTTTCATAAAATCCTTTATTACATGCTCACTTAAAAACTTAACCAAATTGCTATGATGGGTAAGGTGAAAGAAACAAGGCTAGGACAAGGAGAATTGACCTTTGACATTGACATTGTGAGCTCTCGGGGGATAAACGACAGTAGGGTATCCACAGTGACATGCATAAGATAGATGACAATAGTTGAAGGAGGTGTCTCACAAATGGAATAAGTTGATTGAGAAGTGTCCCTTCAACTTTAACATGTGTCCTATAGCTCACATCCAAGCCTGATTCAGACTTCATGAGGATCTTCTCTAGAACCACTGTAGTAGGTGCATGGTCAACTGTAACTCTGAGGTTCTAGGGGACACTTATAATTAGCCGTCTCTTACTCCATCCCACATCCAAACCCTTGGGCTTCGTGGAGAATAATCATTACATCAAATTCAAGGCCAACAGTCATTTATATTTTCAATAAATGCGCATCTGTTTTCATTTGGCCAATTTCATATATGACCCTTCGGATTTCACATCGGCTTAAAAGCACAACTAACTGCAGCTTTCATCCAGGGCACTTTGCATTTCATTTCAATTGCATCTCTTTGGATATAGCAAGATACACTGATGCATGTAATGATGATAGGATCACTTGCTTCAAGTCCATCTGACACAACTCGAGCAACTAGCCAGTCTTAGCTCATGTCATAACACTAGCGGGTACTCCTAGCCTAGAAGTGAAGCATGAGGTCAACTAGCAGGAATCATCCACAATCAGGACCAAAAATCGGGGGCAACTGACTAGAGAGGTCAAGGCTTCAGAATCCCAACTCGCCTAGGCTCAGGACCCAACATTGACCGGTTCCTTCGGCCCAAAAGGGTCAAGGCTTCGGCAAGTTTTGTCGCACAACTCAGAGCCGAGACACATAACAACATGGAGTCTATCATATACAGAGGTCAAAGTAGGGGAAAGCTCCTCAATCTCACAACTCAAAGTTTCAAGTTAGGGATCACACCAAAAGATGGGAGATACTGGATGGACAGAGACAGTAAAAAGGTGATTCCATACATAGCAAAGGCAAGGCTAAGTTTGCATAAGGTAGGCAATACTGGTGAGCATATAGGAAAGTCTTAACATTTAAAATCATAGATCAAGTCATAATAACAACTCTATGAGAGCACTACAATACATAATCACCAAAATCAGTTACCATGTCAAGTTAAGGCTAATAAGATGAGCAAGATAGTTTAGTAGCACCCAAATACACACATATACGTGTCCAACCATATACCTATCTCTGATGATCATCATGAAACCAACTCTGACTGCTCATGGGGCAAGGGAAATGTACTAGCTGCCTGCTCTGCTTCTCTGCTAAGTGAACCATGGCTACTACAAGTACGTCTCAATGGGTCATCCAAGGCTAGGTCATGTCGTGGGACACCTCTGCTGATCAATAGAAATGGCTATGTCTGGCTGTACCATCGATGATCACTGGAAGAATATGCTCAACACATCTAGTACTGGCACTGACTGGAAAATAAAAATAGTCTGGCGCATCATGGTAGCTCCAACTACAATATATGTGACAACAAGTACCAAGTGTCCAACGGGGTGAGGCATAACCTACTTAAAGCAGCCCCTTGACTCTATGGTATGTCTAATACGACCTCTCGAATTCTCGTAGATAAACCACTTAAGGATTTCCTTATTAGACTAAATACTTGCTTCCCTTTCTGGTGTGACCAACTGGTCGGGCGAGCTGCAGAGGTCCAAAAGCATACGTGGATTTGAGCGTTGGTTCGTTTTATTAAAGATAAAAATTAAATGTTTTCTAGTTAGTTAAACTAATCCAAGAATCTCTTTTCTGGTCAAACACCAGTACTTGGGCAAGCCCTTTCCGTTGCATCGTAATTCAGAAAAGTAAGGGGGTTCATTACTTTATTGCGAAATGAAAGAAACAAAACTAACTACTTTAGTGCAGTGTGTGTAAATGATTAATTCTCATTACAAGAGTATAAATTAATCTAAGTTAGCCAACCCAAAGCAAAACAAAACAAAAAGGAAAGAAAAGCTCATGCCAAGAAAAAGGCGTGGATCCCCAGGGGGATGGGGTGTGGGCATTGGGTAGCCCACTTGCTTTTGTTATTTATTTTACAATCTTATCAGGTGGATTCCTTTGGTCCTTATAATTCTGGATCCAAAGGCTTACAAGGCTTATGAAAAGAAACAAGAAAGAGGTATGTTGCTTCGGGAGGTCTTGGATGGCCTGGATCTTCGATTTTCCAACAGCACCTCCTCTTACCTGTTTGTTAAAAATGAAAAACCAGCCACCTGTTATGCACCAAATGTGCCAAATAAAGCGTTAAAAACATAAAATATTAACTACTGGAAGTTAGACAATAAGCCCAAGTACTTAACAAAACTAGATCTACTCTGAAAATATTCGTTTAGTCTTCTAGATCTAGTAGCATACTTGACTAAATAATCCTTAAGATATTCTTGAAAAATAAACTAACTAGATTAAGTATGCAAGAGCAGTAACCAAAAGGAAGTTGAATTTAAAGTGAAGGAGAGAGGGAAGAAGAAGAAAGCTCAAGCCGAATGTCCAGATTTAAGGAATCCAACAATGGGAAGCGGAGGGACTATGTCCTTCTTAAGTGTGCTTGAAGAACATAAGAGTCAACCAAGATCAACCACTCCAAGTGAGGAAACCTACACCACTGACAATAGTTGCAAAAAGAGGATTAAATCCGGTATCTCCTATTCCAGGGGGTCAGAAGAGAATGATTATAAACAAATAAAGTATGCAAATTCTAGATGACTATATATAGAAAGATAATAAATGAATTCAAACCAAAATCATTTACCCTATGAGTTGATACCAACTTTCACCAAGGCCAGATAAATCGCCACAAGAAGCAAAGTAAAACAACAATACAGTTACCTCATATACTACTAACAATGATCATCCACACGCAATTGCTACACACCTTGGACCTCCAAAGCCTTTCTATTCATAGATAAAAAATATTACAAGTACAATTACAAACTCGAGCAGCCTTTCGGTCCTCTCGGACCATCGGGGAAAAGAGTGTCATGCACTTGCTTAAATAGCAAAAGAGAGATTGAGGGGGGCGCATTTGTCCAACTCTAGATGACTGGGGCGAATTGGAGTCTAAGAGGGAGTTATCCCATGATGAATGGGATTGAGAGCTAGTTAGACTAGAGAGGAGTGCGCTACCTCTCAGGATGGTAGGTGCATCCTCTCTTGAGATCTCCGACGAATGAGAGATGGCTGCCACCTCTCAAATGCGCCTTCATGATGAAGATATGCACCCTCTTCAACTAGAGCTAGCTTGCTTCAACTAGAGCTAGCTCACCCTTAATGGGATTTGATGCCCATCACTGAGATTTGTCTTCAATCCTTCTCTGATTTGATTTCCAATCTATTTGCCACCACTCCGGTCCAACTGAAACATGTCTAGGACAAGTTTCCATAAATCAAGGGGGCTGATTTTTCCATTTATTTAATATTTTTATGTCTTTTTCGAGAGAAAATCAACTTTAGTGACAAATAATCACTAATTTTCTCTCAAAAGTGGGTTTAGGGGTTAAGTGGCTGCTCTTGGTTAGAAAACAAGCATCCCCATGGCAAAATCTTCCTCCTAACCACTTTTTTATGCCTTTTTTGATTTTTACATAAAAAAAATTAAAAAAATGACGCGTTTTATGGAAAAATATTTTATTTGTGAAAATTAAAATAAAACCTAGGGGGACCTAGTACATGTTCATATGACTCAATATGGATGACTAGCATGGTAATATACATAGACACCTAGACTTTATTAACCTCCCAAGGTTTAGCCACCAAGGCAGATACCCCAGCTTTGGAGGTGTAAGTGAAAAAATCGGAAATTATGCATCGCTGAAAACCAATGCATAATTACCAAGGAAAAAACACTCTAGAGTACCGCATTGATGTCTAAGTCTTAGGCAAGCCAAGTCTTTTACAAAATTCATCGTGCTACGCCAACTTATTACAATTCCCTGCAGGGTATAAACATGCAAAATTCTTAAAAAAGGGCCAAGCTGGCCTGCTAGGACTTCTGATCTTTTGAATATGAACAAGTATACTTGCTGAATCTTTGCAGGCTGACTTGACATCCAACTAAGTGCAACTTAGGTGGATAACCCTATCCAATGCACTCCTTGCCCAGTCGGAATCTGCATAACCTCGCAGCAGCCTCACTTCACCACCTAAGACATATCTCAAGCCATCTCCAACTGTACCATGCATGTACCTCAATACATGTTTTGCTGCAACCCAATGTATTTGCCTCGGCTCAACCACGTATTGGCTTAGGGTGTTTACTACAAAACAAATGTGCATCCCGGTGTTACCAGGTACATCAAAGATCCGATTAGCTGTCTGTACATCATAGGATTCACCAAATCTGAATCTAAAGCGGAATCACTCGGCTTCTTCAGATTTGCCTCCATCGGTGTCGCCATGGGCTTGCAGTCTATCTTACCAAATCTCTTTAGGATCTCGACTGTGTACATTCCTGACTGAGAAAGATCTCTTCTGGTTTCTGCGACACCTCTAATCCCAAGAAGTAATGCATTAGGCCAAGATCCTTCATCTCGAACTCAGAGGCCAACTCCCTCTTGCACTCAACTATGAGCTTCGCTGCTCCCGTAAGGAACAGATCATCAATATATAGCACCTAGGGTAAACGAGATTCATGAGGGCTCAAGGCCAGTACAACAACATACTCATCAAGAGCTCAACATGTCATTTGTGGGAATTGATCTTGGGTTGGAGGATAGAAAGAATTTGGGATAAGGTGCAACTTGTTTTTCCCATTGATGTCTTTGTTCCGATATAGTTACCTTCATTTTATCCATATGATTAATCAAGTATGGTTAATAAAATGACTCTGGCACTTGTGTATCTGTTATTTTGTCATCATGTATCTAATGTGGTTTAACAATGGTTATGAAATCTGATCTTATTGTAGGTTGCTGATTTGATTGAAAGGGAGCTTATTCTGATAGGATGCACCGCAATTGAAGACAAACTTCAAGAAGGGGTACCAGCTTGTATAGAAACTCTTTCAAAGGCTGGCATAAAAATTTGGATATTGACTGGTGACAAATTGGAAACAGCGATTAACATTGCTTATGGTTAGATTTATTCCCTTTCATTTCTAGTATTGTTTTCTGAAACTTAGATGTGATTGAAGATGTACATGGAGAAGGTCTTTCTTTTAGGTTGCATGATTCTCATCCAAACAGTTCATGACTTTCCCTTTCTGATGGTAGTTATTTTTTAGCATATGCATATCTGGTTTGAGAAATTTTCTTGCTGATGGTAGTTATTCTTGCATATATAAATATGAATACAATTTTGTGTGTTTAGTAAGTTTTCCTTTTTCCATTCTGATGAAGGTTTCACTGATACTCATTGAATTCTAAGATTTTGTGTAGTAGAAGCTTAAATTGATTTAAAGTTTTCAATTGGATAGACCAAAGAAATATAAATAATGAATGATGTGTGTCATACATTTGAATGGCCCCTCATATAAATACAACTTGAAGGGGCCTTTGCACCTTTTAAATCAGAAGGTGTGGCTTTTAATATCTTTTATTATATTTATTGCTTATTTTTATTTTATGATATATTCATATTCATATTATTATATTGTTTATTCCCTATTTTGATTTATATATATAACATTTTGTGAAACATTAGGAAGTTGTATTGGATGAAGTTTTCCTGTTGATGCAATGGATTTGTGGCTTTACTTGCCATCGGGACCATTTGGGTTTGTTGACATACATATGGCTTATATTTCCCATATGTATAATTTATAAAGCTCATTATCTTTTTACACTGATCCAAATCGATACATATTTACAATATGCAGCTTGCAGCTTAATCAGCAATGAAATGAAGCAGTTTATTCTCAGTTCAGAAACAAAACAAATCAGAGAAGTTGAGGATCGGGTGAGATCTCTAGGCAAAATACTTTGGTATATTTATGCAGTTACCATTTCTTGTGTGATTTGGTTTAAAGTTGAATGCTTTGTAAATGTGCTAGCTTTCTTATGGCATTGCCTTGTTTTCATTTGCTGTGAATTATTCAGGGAGATCCTTTAGAAACTGCTCAGGTTATAGAAGACACAGTCAAACGGGAGTTGGAGAGATGTCTTGAGGAAGCCGAGTACTATGAGAACAGCAGAACACAATTGGATTTGGCACTTGTGATTGATGGAAAGTGTTTAATGTATGCATTAGATCCTCAGTTACGAGGGAAACTGCTAAAACTAAGCATGATGTGCAAAGCTGTTGTTTGTTGTCGAGTATCTCCTTTGCAGAAAGCACAGGTGATATATGCTTTGAACTGATTTGGTTTCACTGGAGCTCAAAACATTAGATAAACTGCTATATTTGTCTCAGCAATGTTTAAAATCTAATTTAGAAGCAAACAATTACTTTGCTTGGAAAAATATTAATGTGTCCTTGTAAAAGTTGACTGTTCTACTCCATATCTCCAGATATTGTATGGAAGAGTAGTATTTAGCTTTAGGATGTCTTGCTACAGAGCTTGAGGGATAATATAATTTCTCTAAAGGCATAGCCTTTTTTAACATAACAGAGACTTCTATGGACATTTGTTGTATCTATTATCTTAATCGTTCCCATTCTTGCATTTGGGTCTGTCATGTCTACATTGCCCCCCTGGAAAACATAACAGAAACTGAATTTTAAAGCTCCTCTTCCTTCAAATTTCATCAAAATATTATTCCGCATGTCATGGTGTTTTCTTCCTCTAATAGATCGTAGAATCCCTGTTTTCTCTGAAATGCAGGTAAGCCTTGGTCAGTTGTATCTGATCTTGTTTTTCATACATCAGACGGCGAGAACGAGAAATGTGAGAATTCCTGAAGTTAACACAAGAACACTAAACCAACTGATACCCAAGTAGCATGTTGCTTCCACTGGGCTATGTATCAAATGAGGGCAAGGGGATATGTGAAACTGTGATGCTTGTTACAAATGGACGAAAATAATGGTGTTTGAGCTGTGGTTATGTCTTTGTATTTGATAATAATTTCACATACAATTAGTCACCATTTGCAGCAGCTCATCTCTTTTCTGTACCTTCTCCTAAGTGACCAAGATACAATTACAGACTGATACTGATATGTCAGTTTTTAGAAATGTTTTGGATAGGAGACATCTGGATATGTCATTATAAAAATACATAAAGAATCATAAGAAAACTAAATACCATAATGAAAAAAGTAGCCTACTTGCTGGGAAAAAAGGCTCAATGTGTTGAAAACAATAGTCCATTTTGATGAGCTGAGCTTAAAAAAGTTATATTTTTAATGTAAGAAAATAGTCCCCTTTTTGCATCAAAACTATAATTTAAACCAGTGTTGCATGGGAGTCCTCCAGGGCCTCCCGCTCCTGCTCCTGATTGCTCCAGTGACTTCCTCTTTGCTCCTGGGATTCTTTTCAGAAGGACCACACCCTAGCAACACTAGTTTAAACATAGGTGTCTCTTTTCTCACTTTTTTTTTTCCATTACATTCGTTTTCTTTTGGGATATGACTTATCTTCCATATTGGATGTATCCAGTCTCAATGAGACATGAATATATCCCGTTTCCTGTATAATTTTGTAAAAGATCACAGCCAGTTCCAGAGGGATCTAGGGGCCTGGGGGCTGGGATCAGGTATCTTAGTTTTATTGATGTGGAACTTTGTTTTCTTAGGGTAAAAAGGGATACTTTTTAACATTATATTCCTTAAATAATTCGTGAACTTTCCTTGGTTACATCATTGGTTGATCGGTAGATAAAGTTTAAGTTCTGGTATTGCTTACCTTTAGTCTGATCGGAAGAAACTTTTGTCTCATCTATCTTATTGTCTCCCTGTTACATCAGGTGACCAGTCTTATTAAGGATGGTGCTAAAAAAATTACTCTTGGCATTGGTGATGGTGCCAATGATGTGAGCATGATCCAGGCTGCTCATGTAGGTGTTGGTATAAGTGGTTTGGAGGGCATGCAGGCCGTGATGGCAAGTGATTTTGCTATTGCCCAGTTCCGCTTTCTCACAGATTTACTTCTTGTGCATGGCCGATGGTCGTATATTAGAATTTCAAAGGTTAGTAGGCACGTGTTGAATTTCAGCTACTCTTTCATTTCCTCTAAGGTAAACACTAAATATGCTAATATCAGTTCTGTTCTGATTGCCATGCAGGTTGTTGCCTATTTTTTTTATAAGAACCTTACTTTTACGTTAACACAGTTTTGGTTCACCTTTCGGACTGGTTTCTCTGGTCAGCGATTCTATGATGATTGGTACCAGTCGCTGTACAATGTTATTTTTACTGCTCTTCCAGTTATTGTGGTTGGGCTTTTTGAGAAGGTGTGTTTCTAATCATTTTTCAGGTTCACTTTTCAATTAATTGTGTTCGAATTTCAGTAAAGGATATTAACTAATACACCTTTCTATATTTACAGGATGTAAGTGCATCACTCTCAAAGAAATATCCCCAACTGTACCAGGAGGGCATAAAAAATATGTTCTTTAAATGGAGAGTTTTAGCAGTGTGGGCGTTTTTTGCCTTTTACCAGTCTATAATATTCTTTTATTTCTCTGTGCATGCGAGTACTAAGGGGCAAAACCTATCAGGCAAAATGCTGGGACTGTGGGATGTAGGCACAATGGCTTTTACTTGTGTAGTAATCACAGTCAATTTGCGTCTTTTGATGGCCTGTAATTTCATCACAAGATGGCACAATATTAGCGTTGCTGGAAGCATTTTGGCCTGGTTTTTATTTATATTCTTATACTCTGGAATCAGGACAAGCCATGATAGACAGGTAAGTTTTGGTAGAATACACTGGGACTTAATCAGTTTTTTGAGAGTTGCATGTTTGATCGGACTTGTCACACATTGTTTGATTTTGCAGGAAAATATCTACTATGTTATTTTTGTTTTAATGAGCACCTGGTATTTCTGGCTGAGTATTCTGCTGGTGCCTGTGGTAGCTCTGCTGGGTGACTTCCTATTCCAAGGGTAAGGAAGTTCCTTCTTAATATTATTCTGTCAATGTGCCCATGGAATGGTGTTGTTTGAAGCGACTACCTTTATGCTTCAGTGTATTAGGTAGCTGGCTAACCTTGCTATTGGCTAACCTTATTGGCTCTCCACTTACTAATTACTTTCTTTCTCTTAAGGGCTCTTATCCCTCTCTTAAGTCGTGCCCCAGAATAGTTATCCAGCACTGGGGGCAGTTTGAGCGAGCCCAAGAGCCTTTAAGCCTGTTTCCTATATTATTTTTATTATTATTTCCTAATATTAGTCTTTCTTTATATTAGGAGGTTTTAACTGCACAAATAAGGTGACAGAAAGATTAGCCAAAAATTAAGCGCTTGCTCGAGATTAGCTTAAGCCAGGGGGTACTTATATGAGGGGGTTACACTAGAGCTATTACATTACTTTTTAGTTTTTACTTAACCCCTTCACTAAATAACGAACTCCGGCAGCGGGGTAAAAGGGTCAAGATAACGAACAACGCATTTTAGGAGGTCTTAACTGCTAACATGTTATACTAATAGTCACACTCATTTACACACCCCTGGAAAAGCGATACTATTATGTCACCTTGAACCTCACGAGTTCTCAGCTTAGCATATCAGTCTCGCTAAGGCCAAACAATTCCAGTTTCCCTAAGAAAGATACCACTTCTGTCGTGTACCAACTGGTATCCACGAAGTACGAAACAGCCCTATTACGCCCTTTTTTTTACTGAGGATCCATATTCAAGGAAAGATTAAGGGCTTCATTACTCCGGAGTCCGGAGTCCGTCCCACCATAGCATCTTTTTTTGGTATTAACTCCATAAATGTTTTCAAGTTGGAGACTCGGCCTTTGTCGTGCTAATCAGCATCAATCACCTGCAGGGAATCCCTGTAGGCTCATTCACCTTCTTCTCCCTATTAGGGTAAACAGATGGATATCCCAAATTGTGAGCTAGCATTCTACAAATTAGAATAACGTGACATTTAAAAGATTCATGGGCAATTTAACTAACATTAATAACGTACACTGTTGTTTTATTTAGTGAGTTGCATAACTTTATATATGGCACCTAAAAATAATAAGCTGAAGGCCCAAGCAAAGAAGAAAAGGGGGAAAAGAAGTTAGCACATCTACTTGAATTTCCTATTATTTAATAATGTGTAATACGAGTAATACCATAATCTGTCCTTTACACCTGAATATCTTTTAGAAACTGATGGAAAACAGAAACCTCTCACGTGAAGCAAAACATTTCGTTCTTATGTTCATAGGTTTATGTAAGTGAAGGAGACTGAAATCCTATGCTGCACCAAATCTGGCGGATGAGGGTTATGGAGCACTGGGGGACTTGTTTAGGAGACGACTGGAAGGTACACCTAAATTTCTAAGGGATGAGATGATCAAGATGGAAAATACAGAAATAATATATGTTTTTAAAATAAAAAATACAACAAATATTCTAGAACATAAATCTATTCTGAAATAATAGGTCAGAAAGACCCAGTCTTTGTGGATATCCAAACCCTGAAATAAATAGTAGATATAGGGTACAAGAACCTACAAAACACTGGATTCAAAATTGTTATTGCGATTACCACCATTAGAAATGCATAATAAATTTTTAAATTGTATTCCAACACATTGGATCAGTATTGCAAATATTGCCATGATATCGACAACATCATGATATTCTCAGTGATGTGACATTATCGCCCCAAAAGATCACACTTTTAAGACTTGGAGTATATTGCAACATATTAAAAAAATTGGGAGTCGATGGCAAAATTCTCTGGGTTCATGGCAGGTTGCTTATAAAATCTGTTTTCTTGACTTATTTGGCTCTTTTTGAAAATAGAAAACAGAGTTTTGAGAGCAATGATGGCAAATAGATTTGAAGAGAACACCTGAAGTGGAGGCTATTTCATTGTATGGGATTGACACCACAATTATGTGGAGGGTGGAGACTGAGGCCTATCATGGAGGAGGCCCCTGAGTGGTTATAGGAAGATGCACTAGAGGAGGTGGTTGGGGGTACTTTGGTAGAGGAGGATGTTCGAATGGAAGCACATTTAGAGGAGGATATTGAGAGTACACTACTACCTTCACGGAGACAAACATAAGCAGCTAACCGAAGATGTTCGACTTTCACTTCCACTCCACCTCCAGGACCTTGTTCTAGAGGAAGAGACATCATCCTTGCCCGTAAAAAGGGTAGATGGAATCAATAGTATATTTATTTGATTTCATTGTATATGGCTGATGATGATGAGATACATTATTATATTTTTTGATTTATGTTTGAGACTTGAGACATTATTTAGTGTCGATATTTGATATATCACTTGACATATTAGACATTTTATATATCATTTTTTTTTTCAAATTTATGTGGCAATACATTTATGTGTTGTTGGTGGTGCTTTAGATGTTGATTTATTTTTTAAATGAATATTTTTGTGTTTTAAAAGTTTGCTGATTTTTTCTCTTATGTTGCCGATAAGTTTCTCTTATGTTTAAGATTGCATTGTATAGATAATATTTTTCATGGTTTGAATGCCGAGCTAGTAAGTGAATATTATAATTTAGAGAACAGGTTACACATGTGCATTGGTTTGGGCAAGGGATGTCTCCTAGAGTCTAGACAACCTCATTTTCTAGGGGAAATGTCTAGGGGACGTAAGGAAAATCAACCTAGTCCATGGGGATGTTCATTTTGAAGCCTAGATGTCCCAATGCAGCTTTGCCAATCTTGAAGTTGGTTTTGGGGTGCAAGCCCTTCCATTGATGTGACATCATCCTTACCCACTTCAATATATTTTTTATGGTTTCGATGTCATGCATTGTGAGCCATCTCTAGCATGTGGTTATTGTTTATGTGATGCCCATAATTACAAGTTGTCTTACCATAATGGAATATACCTATGTTATTATTTTGTTCCACATTAATGCTCTCCTTCTAATTGCATATGTCTTGGGAGTGTGTGTTGTGAATAATCCCCAATGGATAACAATTGTGACATATCAATGGTTTATGAGGCATTACATATAACAAAAGATTTCCCAATCTAGAAGCTAGCTTTCGGGTGCAAGTCCATGGGTAAATGTGAAAACATCTATGAATAGGAGGATGGAGATCGAAACATGGGAGGAACCCGTCTTCAGGGTATATGTGCTTTGGTTGAAAGGACTATAGTTCATCGATGTAAATCCTGAATAATATGGGTGAGAGAGGGTGCTACTACATCAACCCAATGGTGCTCTTGATAAAGTTTGAAACTCCGTGTGTTGTATGAAGGAAACCAAGCACGAACTCATAGAAATGCATAATAACCTTAATGAAGGTCGAAATACCATTGTTTCTAAGCTTTTGAAATAATGCCTCCTCGGGAATCAAGTTGAACGCCTTTTGAAAATTGAGAAAATCGCTGAAGGATTTCGAACATTTGTGGCTCACATTCTCAATGATGGAACAAAGTGTGACCATATGATCCATTGTTTGGAGCTTTTGCCTAAAACGTGCCTATCCTATGGCCCTCATATGTCTCCTCTCAAGCTTTGTAATAGCTGTAGGTGAAGGGCAGTGGCACAAAGTTTGGAGAATGCGTGGCCCACCTACCATAATTGTCCTATAATTATTCAGATCCATGCTAGAGCTTTATGTGAATAATGTGGTGGGATCAAGATTGTGGGAATCTTGAGCACACAACATGGTTAAATAGAAAAGCAAGATAATGTATACCCAAAAACCCTCCTTTTTTGCTACTATGCTAGTGTTCATCTCCCAAACTACATGTTGGTGCATAGAGGGCAGACCCAAGGTTCAACATTAACTTACCAACAAAAACCTTAGATACTGGCCCTTTCGGCATCAACTACACGTAGATGAAGTGTCACCCGAAGCATTTATGGGGACTGCAAGAACCAAGTTTCTGCAGTGATGAAGAGAAGGGAAGCAAATCCGCTAACCATTCTACTTATCTTTATGATATGCACGCAAAAATGGATAATACATTCATAGAATTGGATATCGCATTCATGAAAATAGATCACATGTTCATAGCAATAGATAACACATTCGCATTAATAAACATAAAATAGAGTACCACCTATGTGCGCAGTCAATGGAGCATTCATCATATCATAACCCATAGCCAATTCATCCACAACAAGCTCACTTCTTTATTATTATCCAAACAGTTCTTACAAAACCAACACACTACGATCTTACAGATCTCTGTCTCTAATCCTCGAAATACCCCATCTATTCTCTCATTACTCTCTGACTTCTCTAATGGGATGACTCCAAAGTATTCTCCTCCATTTACATATTTATACATTTCAAAATGGGGCTTTTGCCCAACTAATGGACCAACCTGCCTAACGTTTTCTAACTAAATTCCTTCTTTTGCGTGCGCTCGTCCCTTGGCCGACTTGTCGCGTGGTCCACTCCCTACGCGCAGTCCCCAAATTTGGTCCCAAAATCTTGGCCCAACACTACATGTCAGATATTAGTATAGTAGAACAAGTGGCAAGAGGATGGGAAGTGATGAGTACAAGAGGCTTCCAAGGTACATCATAGAGGGTGGTTGCATGTATTAACATGACATGACAGTCATGGTTGGTGGGTAGACTGGAATGCTAGAGAAAGAGGTTCTGCCAAAAGTTTTTCGGGGAGCATCGACATAACACATACATTTGAGATCTTTGTTATGAGATGAAAATATTTCTTATGACATAGGAGGTGTCGATAAGAAGTCTGAAGATGGGAATAGGAGGCTTGGTTGTGTAAGGAGGCATGGTGGAGTTGTTGGTGATGTACTTTGCACTCCTCGTCCTACCACTAGTTCATAGGACTAGATCTATATTTCAAGGAGTCGATTTTATGGGTGACATGGGGATATGAGCTAAGGGTTGCATCCCAGGTAGTTGAGGAAAAATGGGGAAGGGGAAGGAGTAGCTAGCAAAGTTTGGGCTAGTAAGCATTTGCTTCTTCATCATCAAAGGAGATAGCAGTGTGAGAAGGGGGGACCGAGAAAGGTGGGTAGGGGGTGAGTTCGAAGAGAGAATGCGTGAGGGGCATGGTCAGCAAGAGGGCTTAGGCTGTTGAAAACCTACATATCTAGGGAAGCATGGCTTTGTTAGCAAGGATATAGTCCACTATATAGGCCCCCTCACTGTGAGGAAAATAAGTAAAACATGTTAAAGCTTAGGTAGTAAGGAAGGCCATTTAGGATCAATAGCTCATGGGACTTGACAAGATGAAACGAGTGTTTGTTGTGAAGTGTAGGAGTTCCTAGGGAATCATCGGAAATCTTGTGAAGATCGACTAAGGTTAGGTTGATCTCATGGAACAAAGAGCATCTTTCGTCTTTTCATGAAGTGGAATTGGTTGATCTCGTGATTTTGAGGTCTCCTAGGATGATGACCTCCCCCAAAGCCAAGTACTAGACATTATCGAAATATAAGTCCTGGAAAGGCTCCTTGTCTGCATCATTGTGTAGAGAACGCGGCAGGAAACCTTCAAGCCGGAGGTGTACTTGGGGGCAAGTCAGAGTCAAGTGCTGTCACCTGATTACTCGACTCCTCCGTCTAGGATACTCCTAGCAAAGCCAAGGGGGGTGGTCCCTGAGTCCCTATAAACGAAACTATGGATTTTAAACTATATAAAAAAGAGTAAAAGCTATTCTAGGAGTTTAATGATGAAATGGAAAAATTGAAACAAGAAACAATTGCAATTAATTTTAAGTATCACAACACATGATATTGAAAGATATATACAACATTTTATGGATTTAATTTAAGTAAAAAAAGATATACGATGACCGTCGATATTGTGAGTGCGATTGTTGTTGTGTCGTGTCATGAAAGTATTGCAAAGTCTCGTTGTTCATTTTAAATTATTAATGAGTATTAAAGGAGTGGGTAGACTGTTGGTTTGGCCCAACTCTGAATCGCTCCTTCGAACTGGGTGTTGTAACAACTATACCAAGTGTCCAACCAGGCGGGGATGAACCTTCTTACGATATCCTGCTGACTCTATAGTTAGCCTCACTCGACCTCCCAAGTTCTCAAGATTGAAACGTTGAAGGATTGTCCTATTAATACTAGTCACTCTACATCCTTTTCTGATTGACCCAACTGTTCAGACTAAGCTGCGGCGGTCAAGAGCATACTTCGGATTTCAAGTCTTGGTTAATTTTATTTAAGATTTGAATGTGAGTTATTAACTAATATAGAGCCCAAGAGTCTCTTTTCCACACACCAAAAAGGTGCAATACTCCGGGAAAGCAAGGGCTCAAATTTTATTGCAAAACTTTAAAAATTGTAAAAAATGACCAAATGCATGAAATGATAAATTTAATCTAATTGTCCTCCGTGGACGATTTCTGTGCTTGTGATGTTATCTAATTACTATTTGCATAAAGAAACTAATCTAAAGCAACAAAATAATAAAAAAACAAAAAAATGCAGATCCCCCCTGGGTGATGGGGCAGGCGTTGGAATAACCTTCTTTGCTCTTTTTATTTTTTGTGTTACATCAACCCAACTAAAGAAATACTGTTGGTCATTTATGAATAGGCACCAAAACAATTTACAGAAACTATAATAAGTAAAGGATGGTAAAACCAGCGCCTCAGATGGTCACTAAAGCCTCCAAATCTCATATTTTGGCCATTTAAATGTTCAAACCTGCTAAAATATAAAAAAAATCAGCGAACTAAATTAGTCTTAAAAGAGCCAAAAAACACTTTAAAAGTGTCTTTGGCCTTGCTACAAAGATTACAAAAATTTTCTAATGAAACTAAAGAAAGAAAAACTAAAAAAGAACTAAGTAAGGCAAGCTAGAAAACTTTCCTTCTTAGGGTCTTTGCTTGCCTCTTTAGGAGTTGGCAAGCAAATCAATAGCACTATACTTGCTTGATCAAACTTTAACAATTTAAAAGTACTCTATATTTGCTTCTTTAGATATACTTTAAACTTTGCAAAAGAAGAAAAAACAAACTAGATCTAGATTTATCAAATGAAACTTTATGATTTTAGATTGCTACTATTCAGATCTACTTGTAAGAATAACTTTTAAATCAAGATCTAAAAAAAATGGGAACGATAACCGAGAAAGAATAGAAGAAGTGGATCGAGAAGTTTGAACCCGTGGAGGTTGAGCGTTAAGTCTGTTTCTTGATGCACCAGTGGAATCGAGTGTCTTGATCGGATCTACTGGATGGAGTATAGAGCTAACATGCTTACCACATCCTCCAACTTAAGCGACCTATAGAATCGGAACACACCTAGCAAAGAGGATTAAAGCACATGTGTAAGTGAACAACAAAAAACTTGAGAAATAATAGATTCAAACAAGATATCATGCTACTTCTAGCATTCTAATATCATTGACAAAAGTAAGCAACCCATAAAGCATTACTCACTATTATTTGAGAATGTTAACTTCCCTTTCAAAGACAAATGATCCCAACAATTGCAAGCATGAAATAGAAGAGATACAGATTACCTGATGTTATCAAAGCACACCACATCCAACCAAGGACAACAATAGGGTAAGCCTCCAAAGCCTTCTTATTAAACTCAATGAAAAATATTACAATACTGTAGAGGTTCCACATTCTGATACCTCACAATGAAGAAAAGCCTTCCTTAAATAGGAAAACTCATGCAAGAGGGGCACAAATCCCAAGGAGGGCGCATGAGTGAAAGAGGGAGTTTAACTGAGCTTGATAGATTGTGATTTGAACTTGATTGAACTTTCCCAAGAGAGAAAGTTCTCTTTGCCAACTACACACTTCACGAACACATCCCACTCCTTAGTGAAGCCCTTTAGGGCTATCCGCACTAGCTCGGGATCGGGAATCACCTCACCAACTACACTCAGTTCATCTTTTACCTGTCTGAGTTTAGTGAGGGAAGAGGCTACATTCTCACCTCTCGCCATCTTTGTGCCATGAAGCTTATCCTTTAAAGCCATTTTACGATTTTCATTTTTGTTCTCATACAAACTTTTCAAAGTATCCCACATCTTCTTAGCAGTTTGTTTCTCTGCCAAATGCGGGATGAGGTGATCTCGAACACCATCCATAAGCAGTCTCTGCGTTCCTGCCTCCTTCACCTCATGTATGTCAAGGGCTACAGGATTAGCAGTAGGAGGTATCACTACAGTACTAACGAATGACCAAAGTTTTTTCTCTTTGAGAACCGCACCCATTCGAGTCTTCCACTGCAAGTAGTTGGAAATCCATTCCAACTGATCCTCATATCGGATGCTGGCCATCTTCCCAATCTGGAAGTATTCCAATCACGCTCTGCCCACTTGTGTAAAAAAAAGACTCACTTCTCAGCTGTCACACCCAGCAATTCTCTTGCACATACAACTGTATCGAACCAACACTTCTCATGCAAATCACTTGCACTCTGCTGCTCCAACAGTCAACTGAAATTCAGATCCCTGGCTTTGATACCATATTAGAAAATGACAAAATTCAGTAATTTGTCCACTTAACATCCAACTAAGAAGGATGTCAAATGCTTCATAAACCTTTGATATTAACCTCAACAGTATGAAATAAGTTTACACACTTATAAAGCATAGATTAAAAGACATTGTAGTTGAATATACTCTTCATGAAGCACCATTAGCAGCAAAAATTAAACACATTTACAACAGACTATAAAAACACATGAACACAATATTTTTGGTCAAATAAGACCCTGGAAAAACCAGTCAAGAGAGAGAGTGCCTTTATTGAGCTTAATAAGAAGTCTGAGAGAGTGTACAACAACAAATTACATGCAAAAGAAAGTATACAGTATTTTTGCAGTCACTGTGTAAAATATAAATACTTGGAAACTGTGTCAAGGAAGACCCATAGAAAACACTGTTCAGTTCTCTATCTAACAGCCTGTAGATTACACTTCCTTGACAACATTTAACCTCCTTGAATGAAGAGTAAAGCAGAAGTACAATGTACAACAATATCACCTCGAAAACAGAGCCCACTTGGTTGCCACGAAACCTGTGCTGTACGGACTCAACTCCTTTTGTAGTACGACCTTTCTTTTTGCTGGAAACAGTCTGGGAAATCGTGCCTCTAGCTCTAAGAAATGAGTCCTTCAATTTGCACCCCTAAACTGGAGATTTCTAGAAGTTCGTGCCACTCTCCTGCTTAAAGAAATGCGCCCCTCCTCTACTCAGCCTTCTCTCTCCTCTTCTATCTCGGCTCAACTCTCTTACTCTCCTCTTGAAACTCATGCCACTACAACAGACTGCTCTCCCTTGGAAATGCGGGTGGCCCTATGCTGTTGGGAGCGCGGAGTGGGAGTGGGAGCGAAGTGAAAAGCGAAAATTTCAAAATCTCCCGTTTTGGGAGCGATTTTTATATAGTATATATTTTAATAAATTTTGATGGATTTATATTTAAGAAACATGTAGGATGTTCAATTAGTTATAGAAAACATGGAATAAACCATATAACATCAATCATCTAGTAGTTATAACTTATAACCAAAGTCACCTCACACGAGGACACATGACACATGACACGTAGGACACAAAAATACGAGAGTCCGACACGGACACGGTGACCCCCGAAATCAGGACACGTAGGATACGTTTTATATACATATATATATTTTTTAAAAATATATTAAAATTTAAAAATAGACATATAGATCCAAAAATATTTAGAAACTAGAACATTTACAAATATTCAATAGAAATTAGAATAAAAACACATTAATGATTACACATTTGTCATTCACAAATCACGATTCACAACACATTTGTCATTCACAAATCACAATGAGACACAGATGCATGTCGGAACCATATTTCTCATTAAGTCATCAAAATCAAAATGTATACATATATATCGGAATGCCACTGGGCACTGGCAAATGCCAAATAGACTAATAGTAAATACAAAAAGGGGTGGATCAATATGGGAGAATCCCATATGTCAGTAGTCCTCCTCCATGCCTGAATCAACATACTCATCACTGCCACTTCCACTGCCCTGATCCTCATCCTCCTCCCCCTCCTCCTCCTCTCTGCCCATCTGACGATCTGCTTCTGCTGCTGTGGAGGATGACCCCTCTGTACGATCACTATCATCAAAAGTGACCGGCTCTAGCACTGGATCATTTAGATCCATGTTGGCTAATGCCAACTTAGTACTGCTATCCAAACCCATATCATCAGGAAAGACATACCACATCTTTGTCTTTCCCTTCACCCACTCCTCCCTCTTCCTGTAAATAAGACGAAGGTTGGAGTGCACATACACCATCGACTATGCCCTGAACTGCTCAAGCCTGCTCTTCTTCACACTGTACAAGTTCCCATATGTGCTCCAATTCCTCTCACAACAAGAGGATGATGTAACTTGAGAGATGACCCTGAAGGCTAACTTCTGTAGAATAGGGGATGTTACCCCATGAGTTTCCCACCAAGCATAGGGTTTCTTACCCTCCCTATCTCTAAGGACATCATAGCCTCCAAATCGCCCAGTGCCAGTGGAAAAATCTACAAAGCCATCCTCCACCTCCTCAAGCATGTCTCTATCCTAAAATAGCCGTCTAAGTGCTATCTTCCTCCCATTTGCAATCTCTGCATCCATGTGAGGAGGAACTCTGTGTGAGGCCCCTGATCCACCAATGAGCCACTCCTGAATGTAGAACTTGGGGTTCAAGGAGTGGGCCAAGCAATGCAAAGGTGTGCAATTCTTATCCCACCTGGAGATAAGAATATCCCGAATAATGGTCCATAAGTTCTCTGTCGATGTCCCATACTTAGGACACTCATTCTCCATGACAATGGACCTCATGGACTCAATCATGGAATCCTACCCCTCATAAACCTCTGCTAGGATGGGCTGGTCCGTGTCTGCATACCGCAACAAAGAAATGATTGGCTCCATGATCTTAATAGTAAGATCCACCGTGTCCCACCAACCATCATTTAACACCAAGTCCTTCACCTTTTGTGAAGCAGCCTGATCCGTCTTTCTCCAAAAAGCCCAAAACTCTGAAATCACCATGGACCCAAGAGCGGTTTTGACCTCCCTCAACCTCTTGAGCATGATGAATGAGGAAGCAAACCGAGTATCTGCAATCTTCATCAATGAAAGCTGTGTGTACTGTTTGTAGATGGTGAGGGCATTTGTGTGGTTTTGTACAAAGTTACGGATATGGCGTGCATCCTCAATAAGGTTGTCAATCCATGCCACATCCGAAGCAATGGCTTTCAGTGCTAAATTCAAGGAATGGACAATGCAAGGTGTCCAAAAAACATGTAAGAGCAATAAAAGCATGTATCAATGACTCTACAACACTAACATTGCAATGAACAAATTCAAACAATGAGCAAATTAGAAATGAAAGGTGTCCAGAATGAACATACCTGTGGATATTTAGTTCCACAATCATGCCAGCAGCCTTGCAAACAGGTGCATTGTCCGTGATGATTTGTACACACGACTCAACACCCACTTCTTCAATGGTTTTGATGAATAAATCACCCATAAATTGTGCATCCTTGTATTCGCCAAGAGCATCCACCGCTTTCAAGAACACCGGTCCATTTTGGGAAGATACCATGAAATTGATGAGTGGATGGCGTGCGGGATCCGTCCATCCATCAGAAACAATACTCACACCAGATGAGGGCCATGTTGATCTAATTGGCTCAAGAATTTTATCTACCTCCTTCTTTGCTTTAACCAACAATGTGGTTCTAAGCTTCTCTGAACCAGGAGGCACATAACCATTTGGAGCTCGTTCCAAGATAGATTTAACCCTCTCAAAATACAATGGTGACCATGCAACATTGAATGAAATGAAGTTGAGGTAGAAGAAAAATGCAATAGTAAGGTCTACCTCTTCTCGCACCTCTTTTTTGGAAAATCCTATCCATTGGACCACCTGTAGATTGCCTCTTTCTTGTTTGATAAGTATCCCCACGCCCACGCCCATGAATGCTAGGTGGAAATGGAGGCTTGGTGCTAGAGGACTTCCTCAAGAATGGAAGAGGATCATCCTCTTTTTTCTTGCTTGTTGCTGCCACCTTCCCTAAGCCAACATGATCCTCTCTTTCCATATCCCTCCTTTGGTGAACAATCACCGCTTTGCATGAAGAAATCCCACAAGAAGGAAGGGCCAACAAATGGCCCTGAACCCGGAAATATGTGCTCATGAACTCATGCTTGCAAAAATTGAATCTCCAAGACACATTGCCTCCCCCACCAAGCTTTGCCCCGGGTCCATCTTTCCTTGTCACATACTTCCACAAAGGGTATTTTTTTTCTTGGGCTTGTTGTCTTGCTAAAACAGGGTTAAGTGGAGCCATAGAATGAGCTCCACTAGCAGCCGATGGAGCACTTGACGGAGGAGGAGAACCGCTTGTGCTTGGTGGAATAGGAGGGGAGGCCCTAGATGGTGCATTTCTCCCTCTCCTTTGCCCCCTACCTCCTGCCCTAGCTGATTGAGACATTCCTTTTCTTTTGTGATGGTTGAGCTTGCAATCCTCTCCACAAATCCACCGGAATGCACTTGGAATCGCTTGGAAACAATGGATAGCCTTCAAATCTCCTTCACCTGCACATACAACTCACTCTCAACCAAATGCTTCCTTGCAAATCACAAAAAGAAAGGCAAAATTTTGTTTTTAAGTGAACCCGAACGCCTTTTTTCCGCCAAAAACGTGTCCTGTTTTTTGGGTACGTGTCCGACAGTCGGGACACGTTGTAAATTCTTGTCCGATTCGTTTTTAGCACGTGTCCCAATTTCGGATTCGAAGTAAGGTCGAATCGGACACGAATTCATATCGAATCGTGTCCGATTCGACCGATTCGGGACACGGCTGGGGTTTCATACGAATCCGGTTTCTGAGCTTATAACATTATCATCAAATGATGAACCATAACAACTTTTATAGGAGCTTGGCAAAGAAGGGAGGTACCATAACATTGCCATTAGATGATCAACCTAATAAAGGAGCTTTTAGTATAGGAGATGTAGGGAGCGCCTCAGGAGCGTGCTCCCAAAAATGGGAGCGTTTTGGGAGCGAGCGTCGGGAGTGGAGCAAGGGGGTAAGGGGCGCTCCGATGCAGCAGAGTGCATGCCTCTCTCTCCCAATTTCTCTTGGAATGAATGAATTCAAATGAAGTCTCAAAGCTTCTTTTTAACATCTCATTAGGGTAATTCCCCATGACTCTTCAACTTCAATGGTTGAGATCAAAACTAAACCAAGAGATCTAGGGCTGGGATATAATCTCTCATTCACTTAAAAACTCCTAAGTGAACTATATAACAAATTTTCTTTTTGAAAAGTCACTTGACCCTAAATAAAATAAAAAGCCACTTTATAACATAAAAGTCACTTTATAATTTAAAAGTCACTTTATAATCACTATAAAGTACATCTCACTTTTAAATTAAAAGGTCACATTGTAAAGTACTTTTAATAAAAAACTCATAAAGTCACTTTATGAATATTTAATGAGACTCCATAAGTTCTCAGACCCCTGCACCTAGGCACCTGATGCAGGAGTGCCTCCGAGCTACAAAATGCTAACACTGTGCTGACTTGTCTAACTGACAGGGCCGACTTGACTCGGGCACAAACAAAATAATGTTTATTAATTTTTTTTTCTGTGTAATTTATCCCCAAGGTTTACATTGATTCTTTCAAGGGTTTTACATGATTAATTACATCAATATATTCTCCTGTAGGAGGTGTTGCCGCCTAATACACACCTGGGGGGGACGCGACAGGAAACCTTCAAGCCGCTCGGTGTGTCCTTGGGGGCAAGTAAGAGTCAAGTGCTGTCACCTGATTACTTGACTCCTCCGTCTAGGCTTACTCCTAGCGAAGCCAAGGGGGGTGGTCCCTATGAAAGTTAAACTAAGGCTTTTAATCTATAACAAAAGTAAAAGTCTATTCTAGGAGTTGTGATGAAATAACTTAAAAATAAACCATAAATCACTGCAATATGAAATTAAAACCCACAGCTTTTAAGATACAACACAATTCATGACATTGGTAAAATTAACTTAAACAAGAAATATTAAAGATCAGTGCTGATGAAAATGGAGTGCTTATGAGGGTTGCTTCTGTGGTCTCGATGAAAGTATTGCAGTGTCTTGGTTGGTAAATTTTAAGATTATTAAATGAGTGGATTAGGAAATGGATAAAATTATTGGTTTGGCCCAACCAGATTTAGCTCTTTGGACCGAGTGCTTTAGCAGCTTAACTGAGTGTCCAACCATGCGAGGATGAACATTCTTAAAGTAGCATGCTGACTCTACAATGTACACCCATGCAACGTCTCGAATCCGCGGAGAAAGATGAGATTGGATTTTCCTATTAAACTAAGTACCTTGCACCCGTTTCTGATTGGTCCAACTGTTCCGACTAAGCTGCAGTGGCCAAGAGCATACTTTGGGCTTGGGGTGTGGTTCTCTTTATTACAATGTGTGAGTGGATGATTAACTAAGCTACAACCCAAGAATATCTTTTCCTCACACCACAAAGTGATGGAGTACTTCGGTAGAGCAAGGGGTTAATTTTAAGATCAGATTTTTAAGAACAATAAAAGTTGTTTGTAGCACAAAAGTAAAATAATTGAGAAAAAGATTGTAAGTGCTTCAAGGACGCTTTGTGTGCTTGATGGATTTGTTTAATTACTACTGCTCAAATAAAACTAATCTAAATCGAAAAAATTAGAAAAAGTTGCAAAAAATAAAAAAGTGCAAATCCCCCCCTTGGCAGATTGGGGTCAGGTGCTGGAATTGCCTGCTGAGCCCTTTTTATTCTTTTGATTACAAAATGAAACTTGAAATAGAATACTGCTTGCTCTTTATCCTTAGGGAACAAGTCAGTTTACAATAAGGTTTGCGTAAAAGAAAGTGCTTGAAAGGGGGTCTTTGGATCGTCCTGGAAGCTCTTAAACCCAAGCGTTTCGTGATTTTAAACCAGCAAGCTTTATTATTAGTAAAAGGGCCAAAAGCACTTTAAGAATGCTTCGGTTACACTACAAAATGCATACAAAAAAAACCAGATTGAACTAGTTTGTAATGAAGACTTTTTGGATGACTTCTAAAGACTTGAAATCAAATTTTATGTAATTTTCAAATGCAAAACTGTTTTACTTGCAAAACAGACCAGCAAGCTAATAAATTGAAAAATGCCTAAAAACATCTTAAAACTAAAACTACTTCTTAATGCAAACTAAGCCTAAAAACTAGATCTAAATGATGCAATAAAATGAGACAAAAAAATAACTAGTAAGACAAGCTAGAGAGCTTGCCTTGCTAGGATCTTTGGCTGCCCTCTTTCAAGGTGCAAGCCAAATGCAATGAGCCTAGGATGCCAAATAAATCTTTAGTAAACACTTCTTCCTTGTCAAATCTAGATTTTTTCGAAATTTGTTAGATGCAAACTTAAGGAAGATACTTTCACTAATGAATAATAAGATTTAGACTTGATAATTTGATAGCATTTGTAAAAGAAAACTAGATCTATTTCTTAGGATTTTAAATTTTTTAGATCTAGAACAATATAGAAACAGTAACCAAATTAGATTGAAAATATGTTGAACCAAAGGTAAGAGGAACCGAGTTTTGAGCTGGAAAGAGATGGGCGAATGGAGCCTTCGTGAGAGTGGGAACAAGAGGGACTACGCTTCCGTTTGAAGTTGCTTGGGAAATGGCAAAGCTAACATGTATGCCGCCTCCTTAAGCTCGAATTACCTGTAAAAGGATCTCACACAAAACTTTGCACAAGAGGATTAAATAGAACCGATATAAACAATATGAAAGACTTCTAAATACAAGCATTCAAGCAAGAGATGCAAAATATTTGAAACATTTCATACTATTGTATGATAAGAAACAAGCATTAGATCTTATTCCTTACCCTATTGAAAAGTAAATTCCCTAACAAGGTCAGATGCAATCCCAACAATGTAAAAAATATTTATGCAACAATACAGGTTACCTCCATGGGTTTGAAGCATCAAGCATCCACACACGACATGCAACCACAATGTAGCCTCCAAAGCCTTCTCTTTATTTACTCTTGAACTTAAAAAAGAAATTACAATACACGAGCAGAGGTTCCACCTTCAGATTGTTACAATGGACCTCACCTCCTTAATTTATAGCAAACGATCAGCCAGCTAGGGCGCAAAACCCTAAGGAGAGGATCCTCCTTAATTGTAGAGCAAGTAAGCTCACAACCAATGGAGATGCGCCTCATCACTTGGAAAAAATCAACCAAAAAAGGAAGCAACTGTTTTGTGAAGGCAACTCACGTGAATGTGGAGGGCGAATGCTAGATGTTTCCATGATGTGTTGGCCGCTTGGATGCTTTTATTAGCAGCTTCATCATAATGCGTTGTGCCACCTCCCAATGAGGTAGCCGCCCCCACTTTGAGCTCATCCATCCACCAACAGGAACACGACCATGTGGAGAGGTCCGACCCACGTGAAGGGAGGGCGAAATTGATGTTTCCCAACCACGTTGGATGATGGGGTAGGAATGTTCCAATTGGATGCTCTAACTTTGACGCTGATCCATGTGGGTGGTGCCACCTCACAAGAGGTAAGTGCCCCCACCAAACTTATCATCTTTCCAATTCGTATACGGCTATGTCACGAATGAAGTCAAACCACCTGAGGAGGGTGAACCTTGGAAATAAATACTCAATGTTTGACCTTTTAATTCAATCTTTAACATATACTTTCAGCTTTCACTTAGTTTCCCACCTTAATTTAACTTGTGCCATGTCATTTGGCATGTGCCAAATACCAAATTTTAAATATTTTAATTTTTTGACTTGGTGCATTTCGATGCATTTTTAGCATTAAAATGCTAATTTGTAGCTCTGATAGGCAAAACTGCTCCACGGGGCATTTTGATCGCCCAAAACATAGGAAGACCAGGTACTAGGGTAAAGAGGATGCTCTACGCTTGAAAACGAGCATCCCTGCGCCAAATTTTGACTCCGGATCATACTTTTATCACCATTTGAATTTTTTTCATTTAAACCATTAAAAATGGCTTAAAAATGCGAAATACTTATTTTTCTCGAAACTGACTGAAACTCCTGGGGGATCTAGTACATGACCAAACGACACTATTTTAGCGTCTAGCATGTTTATAAATGTTACAAAATGGACTCGAACAATCCCCTAAGGCCTAACCACCACTTTGGGCATTCCAGCTTTGGAGGTGCAGGAGAAAAACTCATCGATTATACTCGTCTAAAGGCAAAGCATAATCGACAAGGGAAAAAACTCCTTGGAATACTTTCTTTGGTTGTCAAGTCCTAGGGAACTGAGTCTCTCAAAGACCACCATGCTAGCACACTTTATTACAAACCCCGTGGGGCATGGTCATGCATTTACAAAAATTAAAAAGGGGCCCTGAAAAGGACAAACTTGGAACTTTCGATCATTGATAAGCACAAGTGATTGTGCAACTTTGGCGGCTCTCTGAAGTCCAACTGAAGTGCAACTTTAGGTGGTAACAGGAGGTACAATAGAATACAATAAGAATGACTTCTGAAGTTGCACTAATTCCAACACTCCGGCGGCTCTCTGAAGTCCAACTGAAGTGCAACTTTAGGTGGTAACAAGAGGTACAATAGAATACAATAAGAATGACTTCTGAAGTTGCACTAATTCCAACACTCCCTCTCAACAAGGAAGGTATTCTTGGACACGGTCATCATCAGCATCATGATCATCTGCATCTCATCTGTACATCACATCTGTCTCGATCATCTCTATACATACTGAAGGTTGTCAACACAGTCTCAGTTTGTCGAGAGGTGTCATCATGCATTTGCTCCACTCATTCCATCGGTGGATCCATTCATCAGCTCAACAAATCTACCCAGTCCATCGAAGAGTATAGCAAGCATCATCTCATCCCAGTCCATTAGGAATCAACACAGTGTGCATCCTCTTAGCCTAGTCCTTTGGGGAACATGCACCAACTCAACCAGTCCTTCGGTGAGTAGTGTGAGCCAGTGTGCATCGACCTCTCCATCCCGTCTCACGATGTCTGAGAGATATCCTCACTCTATCCCAGAGTGATCCGAAGAATGTAATGGCCTCTCCATCCGACCTGGATGTCTGAGAGCTTCACATGACCATCTGCTACCTGTCCATCTCTACTGCCGATGGGATCCTCCCATACCTAGACGAGCAGAGATACAATCTTCACACGACCATCTACTACCTGTCTGTCTTTACTGCTGATGGGATCCTCCCATACTTGGCTAAGAACCTGGACAAATAGAGGTACCTATGTGGAAACAAGCTTCACACGACCATCTACTACCTGCCCGTCTCTACTGTCAATGGGATCCTCCCATACCTGGTTGAGAACCTGGACGAGTAGAGGTACCTGTGTGGAAGCAAGGTAAACATCTTTCATCTTTCCCTCTCAAGGAGGGCCACGTTCTCTTCCACTCCAAGTCTTCCACGAAAGTATTCAAACTTTATCCTGGGAAGAGGCTTGGTAAGAACATCTGCAGTCTGGTCATCTGTCGGAACATACTGTAACTTGAACGCACCTTTCTGCTCCATATCACAAATGTAGTGATATTGAATCTCTATATGCTTCAACTTGTTATGGAATACATGATTCTTTGACATCTGTATATAGCTTTGGTTATCACAGTGAATCACAGTTGGCCCTGGAATCTGGCCAAACAATCCCGCAAGGAGTTTCCGAAGCCATACAACTTCCCGAGTTGCTGTACTAGAAGCCATATACTCGACCTCTGCAGTACTGAGTGCTACTAAGGTCTGCTTCCTACTGCACCAGGAAATTACTGCAGAACCTAAGCTGAAGCAACACCCAGAAGTACTCTTCCTATCTACAGCACATCCGACCGAATTTGAGTTTGAAAATCCCTACAATCTCAAGTCACATTCTAAAGCATATCTCAAGCCATATCCCACAGTGCCACGCAAGTACCTGAGCACATGTTTTGTAGCAATCCAGTGAATCTGTCTCGGTTCACACATGAATTGGTTGAGAGCATTCACAACAAAACATATATTGGGTCTGGTGTTCGTCAGGTACATCAAAGATCCAATCAACTGGCAATACATAGTGGGATCAATCAAATCTGAATCTGAAGCAGAGTCCCTCAATTTCTTTAGATTTGCATCCATCGGTGTGGCCATGGACTTGCAGTCCAACATTCCGAATCTCTTCAAAATATCAATGGTGTATTTTTCTTGACTTGGGAAAATCTCCTTCTGCCTCTACCATACTTCTAATCCCAAGAAGTAATGCATCAATCCAACATCCTTCATTTCAAACTCAGAGGCAAGCTTCTTCTTACACCATACAATCAATTTCTCATTCCCAGTGAGAGGCAGATCATCAACATAAAGTACCAAAATCAGTGGCTCATCATCCACAACCTTGTAGTAAAGGTTGGGATTCGCATCACTCTTGGTGAATCCCAAGCTCACCAAGTATCCGTTTATTCGTCCATACCAAGCACAAGGTGCTTGCTTGAGTCCATATAGGGCCTTTTTCAGCTTACATACATGAGACTCCTTTCCATGGTCAACAAACCCTTCTAGTTGTTCAATATATACTTCTTCCTCGATAACACCATTGAGGAAGGCGGTCTTGACGTCCATCTGATGTAACTTCCATCCCATAGCTGAAGCTTAGCAATGATCGTCCCGATGGAAGTATATCGATTCACAGGAGCAATTGTCTCATCATAATCAACTCTCTCTTTCTGAGAGAATCCTCTGGCAACAAATCTAGCCTTTTTGTTTTTCGACACTGCCATCTTCTCCATGCTTGATTTTGTAAAGCCATTTGGAAGTCACTACTGACTTCTTCTCAGGACTCGGTACAACCTCCCACACATCATTCTTCATGATGGATTGGTATTCTTCCATCATGGAATCCTTCCAAACTTGCTGTCTGGATGCTTCTTCATAGGTGGTAGGTTATGAGTAAATGATGTGACTCATCAATGCTACATAACTCGAGAACCTCTGAGGTCTCTTACTTTCTCGAAAAGTACCATGTGGAGCTTCATGCCCCTCTGCATCCTGCAATGTTTGTTGTGCCCATCTAGGCCTCTTTCAGCTTATCGCAATATCTGTGGGAGCATCAACTAGCTGAACTGGATCAATGGGATCGATCGGTTCATCCTTCTTTGCTATCTCCCTCTAAACTATTGGAGGGTGAGATGATCTCATCTCCTTTGGGTCTAGCATCTCCTCATCATCGATCTCCATATTAGATCCTCTACCTTTCTTGATAGCCATCTCTTCTTCAAAGTTCACATCCCTGCTGAATTCGATTTGCCTCGATCCTGGAATGTAAATTCTGTAGGCCTTTGAAGACTCACTGTATCCCACAAAATTTCTCTTCTTTCCTGAAGGTTCTAATTTCATCCTTTTCTCCTTAAGCACATGAATGCAAACTGGGCAACCAAATATACGAAGTTGGCCCACTTCTGGTTTCACTCCTATGAAAGCTTCTTCCAGAGTCATGTTCTTCAAGATTTTATGAGGGCATCTGTTTTGTACATAGACAACTGTTCTAGTTGCTTTTGCCCATAAGAACATCGTTAGACTTTGGTCATGTATCATGGCTTTGCCTGCCTCCACAATCGTTCTATTCTTTATTTTTGCAACCCCATTTTGTTGTGGGTTGTAGGGAACTGTGAGCT
Source organism: Larix kaempferi (assembly GCA_027924585.1). Taxonomy (NCBI): domain Eukaryota; kingdom Viridiplantae; phylum Streptophyta; class Pinopsida; order Pinales; family Pinaceae; genus Larix; species Larix kaempferi. The sequence goes on along the minus strand of BSBM01000293.1, from coordinate 5,886,185 downwards.
CTGTCTTAATTCCCGCCTCCTTGCATAAATCATTGAAATCTGTAGAGGTATATTCTCCACCATTATCTGATTTCAAGATCTTAATCCTCTTTCTCGACAAGTTCTCGACTTGTGCTTTGAATTTGTTGAGTACTACCTCGGATTCCTTGGTCTTGAGAAAGTATATCCAAGTCTTCCGTGATTAGTCATCAATAAATGTTACAAGATCCAAAATCCAACAATCATGGGTTCGCACAAGTCAGAGTGTACAAGATCCAAAATTCCTTTAGATCTGCTCTCACTATGCGGGAAGGATCCCTTGGCATTCTTGCCAAGTGCACATCCTCTACACATTCCATCACTGTCTACTTGAAGCACAGGTAGACCCGCCACTATGTTCCTTAATGCTGGAAGAGCTTTATAGTTTAGATGAGCTAGTCTTATGTGCCATAGCTCACCCATACTGGAAGAGTCATGTACTAGGGCTTGATCTGGTGGAGTGCTCAACTTGTATAAACTCTCCTCTCGTACACCAATTATTTTTGCTGTATTCATGCTTGATTTCTTGTGCCAAGCAAAGACTTTCCCATCTGATAATGCAACTTTATATCCCTTGTCCTCCAAAGGAAATATGGAGACAAGATTTCTTTTCATACTAGGCACTTAAAGCACATCACTCAAGTGTAATGTGCCACTAGACTCTAACTGAAGGGAGGTAGCCCCAGATCCATTCATAGTGTCATCGTCCCCAAATACAACACGGAGATGGGATTCTTTCTCAACTATTTCTGATAAATTTTCTTTATAACCAGTCATATGCCTAGAAGCACTAATATCTATTAGCCATGTATCACTAGTGGTGGGAACAATACCTGATAAAGCTGATATGAAGAATAATTATGTTTGATCTTCATTCCTTTGCTTCTTATGATGATGGTCTTCTTCTACATCAGAAGTTGAGGCTTCATGCTTCCTTTTGTTTGAGCTTGGACAATTGCTGGGATAATGTCCATACATAGGGTTTGCACCTGAAGCATTGTATATGTGAGAGATCCTTCTTCTTTCTCTTCTGATTTGAAAGAGGGCTTGATCTCCTACCTTGGTTGAGTGCCATGAACTTTCTATCTTGCTGCAATCCTCCTCTCTTCCTGAGTGCAATCTGCCCATAACCTGTCCAATTTGGGCAACTTGGTTCGACCACTTATGCTTTGAATGAATGAATCCCAAGATGGTGGAAGACCATTTATAGTAGTAATGACAAGCTCCTTATCATCAAGGTGTTCTCCACTAGAACTTAGCTTGTCTTTTAGTTCTGTGATCCTCATGAAGTATGAAGCAATTGATTCCGACTTGGACATATTCATATTTGATAGTTGGTTCCTCAAAGTGAGAGTCACATTGATGTTACTATGCTCAAATATCTTCTTTAGGGTTTTGAACATTTTTGTAGTTGTCTTGTTTTGAGATATTTGAGGAACCAAATGGTCTTTAACTGAGTCGACCAAGACTCTTCTTGCTCTGGCATCATTCTTCCTCCAATGAGACTTGTCTTCATCAACTTCTGGTTCTGGAACCTTCTCATTTACAGGCTACAAGAGGTCATTCTCTTTTAATATGAGAAGAACCCTAGACTTCCAAGAGATGAAATTGGAAGCCCCATCCAGACAATCTTCAACCTTCATTCCAATCATCTTAACTGCAGATCTGGACCAAAATCCCTAGCAGGAGCTAGGTCAGAAATGAAGTGTGGATTCTTGAGAAAATGACTCCACAGATGGATTCTTCCTATCAAGGTGATTTGAGTGGAGGTAAGATCGAACCAATTCTGTGGAATAAGCACCACAAAAATTGAAACCCTAATTTTTGTAGCTGTAGAATTAGGTCAAAAAATGAAACTTTTCAGAGTTGAAAAATTCCTTGACCAATAGATGCACCTTCCCTAGGGAGAATCTTTCAATTTTCTTTTCTAGCCAAAGTGATGAGGGAAGGCCTCAGAATGTGAAACCCTAGCTTTCGGCAATGGCTTCTTCTAGTACTGCTCTAGTACCATGTTAGATTTTCATACAATTATAGCAGCATAATTTAATTGCATATAAACAATAGGATCACTAAAAGAAAGACAAAGCATAGAAACAATGAACACAAGAATTTATCCTGGGAAACCCAATAGGGAGAAAACCCAGCGACCTTCGTATAGAAATGATCAATTCCGAGAACATAGTACAAGAACAAGAGAGAAAAATGAAAAATCTTTCGAAGTGAAAACCCCAAAATACTTCTCCTTGCTGCAGATGCGAACTTCTCCTCTAGTAGTGCGAACTTGCTTATGTTGATTGAGTGACCAAATGAGGCACTTGTCCTCTCTATTTATACACTTACAAAACTGGCTTTTTCCCTAACTAGGCCGACTTGTCTAACTGACAGGGCCGACTTGACTGGGGACAAATAAAATAATGTTTATTAATTCTTTTCTTTGTGTAATTTATCCCCAAGGTTTACATAGATTCTTTCAAGGGTTTTACATGATTAATTACATCAATATATTCTCCCGTAGGAGTGACAATAAAATACAATAAGAATGACTTCCGAAGTTGCACTAATAGACAAGGGAGAGGATTTACTAATTTAGAAGCCCCTATTTTTGTGAGCATTCTGGAAAGCAGCCAAATAATAGGAATGAGGTAGGGTATCTTAGTTTGCAAAGGTGGAAGATGCTTTACTTCCCTATTCATTCAATGGAAAATTTGAATAGCTTTATTAGTGGGTATTATAACCTTGATGATCATCAGATCAACCATATCAATTGAATTGATTTGATTTTGAGATTAGATTGTCAATTTGTACATGAGGGTTTGCACATGTGGAGTTTAGAAGATTTAGCTTTAGTTCAAAGACTTATGGGAACAATATGGACTAAGATTTCCTTGCTTTGTTGATTTCCTTTCGTAGGAAATGCAAAATTATTTTGGATTTCTTTTGCTTTAAAATTTGATTTTTAAAATATTTCTAGCTTCAAGTTGTTTATCAACAAGAAAAGTGAAGTCTATTCCACTTTACACTTACAAGTAGTTTGTTAGCATGTGAATGGAAATGAAATGTGTTAATTTTTCTAACCCCAGCTCTAGATAATTATTTTCTAGTGATTTTCCTTGCTGAAAATTTTGATTACAGCTCACTGAATAATTTATACTTGCTAGAATGTATTATCAGAAATTAAATAGCGGAAGCAAAACAATGGCAACAGATCTCAATAACTCACGCACAAGATTTTTGCCCTTCATTCAAATAACTTCCAAGCTTACAAGTGTAAATTTTCTGCCCTCACTGCCTGCTGGTTTAATGCTGGTTTAAGGTGGTTTTCATTCCCAGTCGGTTATGCATAGACTGGGAACTACTTATTGCCAAAATTAAATGAACAGTAAACACACACTGAAAGTAATTAAACAGGCTGCGAATTAATTCACAAACATTCACACATAAATTTGACACAGTAGTTTTTGGCCAAATCGAGCCCTGGAAAAACCCCCACGGGGAAAACCAGTTGAGTGAGAGAGAGAGATTTATTATTCCTTCAGCTAGATAATACAACAGCAGTACATAAAACAAATACAACTTATCTCCATCGAATACACCCCAGTCTGTCTCGATTTCAGTGCCCAACCGCTGCCTGGAAATGAGTGCAGACTTCCTTGGTTTCTGTGCAATGTATGATGCTGTATCCTCTTTGTTTTCTGTGCTGTTATCTCTTTGGAAACTTGTGCAGTAAGTCTAGAAGACCGTGCCCTGAACTCTGTCAACAAATTGAGGAGAAACTGACTTGGGTCTCGTGCCCTGAATCTCCTCAACCTTGTGTGCTGGAAGTATCAGACTGTTATACGGTGATTCTGCTTGGAAGTTGAGCTGGGTTATAGTCACGATATGAGTGCCTGGAATTTCAGTCAAGCTACCTCAAATCTGAACCCTTCTCTTCCTCTAACTGCGCCCTCCTGAGATAATGGCTGCTGTATAACAGCATCACCTCGAATTCCTTGCTGATGATAACCGGTACTGTGTATTAATCTCTGCTGATAATAAATGCCTGAACTATGCCTTGAATCTGGTGCCAAACTGATGTCTGAACTCCTCGAGGTGCGTGCTAGCTGCTGCAGACTTTCTCGGCCTCTCCTTCTCGTGCTCACTCTTCATCTCATAACAATGATCTAGGTATTCGAGCCTCCCTCCCTTTTTGTTCATCCCTAAAAGGGAATCTTCAGCCAATGGTGGAGATTAAAACAAATCAAGGGCTGAGATTGATTGTGAGTAAAAGACGCTTAATTAATTCACTTAATTAAATATTACTCACCCACTTTATGACTTAGGACAAAAAGTGACTTTATAGTCTCAATAATTAATTAATTAATGTGAGGGTCCCACCACCCCATTCTTAGTGACTTAGGCTAAATCACTAGGGGAACTCGACCAAGGTACAAAACTAACAACAAGAGCTCCCTTACTGGGAAAATGGCCTAATGAGAAAAATACAATCTACAACAAACTTGGCAAATTTTGCCCTCAAAAAAACTTCAGACTGCAAATCTGCCCCTGAGAAACCCATTTGCACTTGCTGCTGTCCTGCTGCACCTGTACGACCTGTACGATCTGTGCTGTACATCCGACTGTACGATTTGTATGGCTGTATGTCCTGCAACCCATTGTACGGCCCTGTCTTGTTGTATGACTGTACAACCTGGCTGTACGGTCTCTTGTACGGCCTGCTGCTGTACAACCCTTTGTACGACCCTCTCTGCAGCTGGTTGAGCATCTTCCTGTTGGTACAACCCACCTGCAAAAAGATTCCTGACTGCTGTCTCTTTCTCTTTGCCAAATCTGAAAGTGAAAGTCTTTCTCCACTTTCTCAACCTGAGTTTCTCACTCAATACTTGTGTGTTGGTGTGTCTTCTTCTCTTAGCTTGGTTTCCTTTTATAATCTTGAGATGAACCAAAACCCTAACCTCCTAAGTGAACAATGGTTGAGATTAGATCTCTCCCTCGCTTGAGATCAATGGCAAAGATTCATTTAATTAACTTAAATCACTAATGCCAAAATGCTTAGGCATTTTATTAAATTAACCTCAATTAATTCTAAAATGACATCCACTTTAATAATTAACTTAATAAAGTGAATTTCCAAAGTTCTGAGAGGTATTAATGATGATTTCCACAAGTTCGACACAAACCCATGTGTAAATTCCTGTCTGAGCTACAACTTCAAAAGAATGAGTGTACATTCACACCTGGAAATTGTCTCACCTCACAAAATTCACAAGATTTGGTATTTGTTCAGTTAGATCTTTATCTTCTATCTTGACAACAACTAGATTATTGCGTTGGACCCATGAAAATGTGGGATGATGGTGTCTCGCAAGATGATGGCAATTATGATAGACTTGAGAATGCAGATGAAGTGCTAGATGACCTTACCTAGGGTGATTGTGGTTAACCTAGTGGCTCTCTCAATGGGCAGTCCGATAGCAACAATAGATGAGGTAGATGACATGGATCATGATGGATTTGATTTCAATCTACTATGACATATATAAGGTTTGGTGCCCCTTATTTTCGCTATGTACTTATAAATTTGACATTTTCCAAACTTGTGCATATAATAGTGTGCACATCATTATATTTATGTTGTTTTCTAGATTGTAGAATGATGAATCTATTAAAATCTGAATATTGCATTGTTTTACTTTTGATTGAGGCTTTTAGCCAAGTTATGATGCAATTAATGTTGTGTAATTCATTTTGATATGAAATTATGAGTCTAATTTCATGTACATTGTGCAATGTATTTTTTCCGTCTTGAAATGAATTTCTTATGTGCTTAATGTGCACTCATGCAAACCAAGATGGAAAAACATGCATCATTAGAGTCCTTGACTATTTGGAACATCTTGTGTACCTAATCACATAACTTGTATAAATTGAAAATGTTAAATAACATAATGTAATAGTAACAGTAGGGGCACCTGCACACCCAAGGGTTGGATAGCACTTCCGTATCCATACAAATGGAGGAAGGTATCTCCATGAGTAACAGCTTGAAGGTGGCTGTTATATTGATAAAAGATAATGAGATACATAAGACAGGGGAAACCCCTATTTAGAACAGTAAGATGCATAAACCCTAACTGTAAGTTTATGTTGCATGTCTGGGTTTTATTAAATAAAGGCCTTTGTACATATATGACCTTATTATAAAGATGTTACCTTGTTTTGTAATTAGTTACACAACATGCCCTCCCCCTTAGACAAAAAATTGTTGTCAAAGCTTTAAAATACAACCAATGGGGTGCACTTTATAATGCAAGTGACATTTTTTGCAGCTTGAGTCACTTTATAACTCAAATGTCACTTTATAAGTTAAGTGGATTACAATTTGCTTAAAGCACTTTATAACTCAAAAGTCATCTTATAAGTTATGTGACATACAATTTGTACCTTATATCACTTTATAACTTAAAAGTCACTTGATAACTTTAGTGATTTGTGCTTTACTATAAAGTCACCTGAAAAATAGAGAGCAATATTTGAACCCTTGACCACTTATTACCAAAAAGTACAACATAACTAAGTGAGCTAATGAAAATTTTGATACAATGCATAAGAGAAAGGGGTCCTTTTTTTTCAATTTCGACCTTTTGGACAATTAGGTTTGCATGCTTCCAATGCATGCTCCAACTTTTTGGTTTTGTAGCTTCCATGGCTGCCATGTTATCTTCCATTCATTCCGCTCCAATGCACCATGCAATATTCTACTCTTAACTCTCTCCACAGCTTAAATACCCCTATAAATGCTGCATCCATTCCTCAGAATCATAAAAGCCCCTCTGGAACCTGACCACCATGGCCTGCATTTGCACCTTCTTCCCCACCAAGTTTACCTTTCAGCTTGCACGAGGAATAATCCCATTGCCATGGTCAACACTGTGTATAAATCTGCTTGTTCAACACCATAACTGACAGTTGTGCTACCATTGCCCTCCCCCTTCATCTTTCCATACACAATAGTTTTTTAAATGTGAGATTTAGGTCTTCAAAGTTTTCCTCTTTCTCGGCAACTTCTTCATTGACCTCATGGGTCATTTTTTCCTCTTTGGCCTTTTCTTCAACAAGATCTCCATCCCAAAAGACTATGGATACTTCATCACTATCTTATCGATCTTCATCCCAGTCCACCTGCGACATTTCTTCATCTGAAAACCCTCCTAACTATCAAAGCAAGGTTTTGGGATTGCTCAATCCATGTGCCCTTTACCCTCCAACTATAGCCACAATATCTTTCTCATTTCACTGGCAAAGATCTGGAAGCACTCTTGAAAATCAGCCTTGGTTCAAACTGACAGTAACTTATTGCCATTTTTTCCTCTCCACCAATGAAGCTACACTAAAGCTCTGACACCGCTTGTTGCTTACCTAATAACTCAATGGGACTGCACTTGCATAAACTAAAAATAGCATAACATAAACAGTGATTGTCGGGGTGCATGCACACCCAAGGGTTAAATAGCATCTTGCTAATTTGGATAAATGGAGAAAGACATGTCCATGAATAACAACTTGAGGCTGATTGTTATATTGATAAAAGATAATGAGATACATAAGATACAGGGAAACCCCTATTTAGAACAATAAGATGCATAAACCCTAGCCTGAAGCTTATGTCACTTGTCTAGGCCTTTATTATATGAAGGAGGCCCTTATATACACATATGGCCTTATTGCAAAGGTACTACTTATGTTGTGATTAGGTAGACCACACTACATGCTTGCTAGACATCTCTTTTCTATAACTTGTATGACATGAAATGGTCCCTAGGAGATGAAGATGAGAGGATCAATTTTTACATTATTTAATCCAGATCCTTCTCTAGTTTGTTGCTTTTTTTGCCATATTCAAGCAAAACATGTACTTTCTAACAGTTCTGGTTAATATTATTTCAAGACATTGTATTATTAGAATTTTTCTAATGTCCAGGTACTTAAAAGGATTTCATTATGACTGCAGGCTGCAAAGATGGTTTGCTCCTTATGATTATCAGATTCTTCAGGAAATGTACAAGAATCAACGTGAAGAAATTGGTAGGCCAGAATTGATGGAGAATACGAATTTGACACCAGATGAAGAGAGAAGTCTAGCAATTGCTCAGCTTCCTCTTGAAAGGTCAAAACATACAGGATTTGCTTTTGACTCTCCTGGCTTTGAGTCATTCTTTGCTTTGCAGCAAGGTGTCAGTGCTCCTCAAAAGGCATGGGACGTGGCTCGACGAGCAAGTATGAAGGCGCCAAGACGAATTTTGAATAGTTGAAAGGATCCTGCTATTGTATTGAGGATTCTCCCTTTTTCTTTTTGCCCTATCTTTTGTAAAAAGGGTGTGAATTATGCCTGATCACCATGAAATTTAGCTATTCATTATAGATTAGTCATGATCGTAATTTGTGTATATTCATTAGTTGTTTTTATATTATAAGTCTAAGGTGGTGTATTTTATTTTCTTTTGCATCTGTCTTTTCTAGCAAAGATCAATAGTTTTTTGTTGCCATAAGATCTCAGAGTATAACATCTGCGGCATTTTGAGTCATGGGTTTCCAATTCGAGATTTGCAGCTCAGTTTCATAAACAAGCTCTACTTCTGGAGTAATTCTTGATGTGGCAAAGAGATATGCTTTTATTTCTTTTCCTAATCAGCATTTTAATTATTATATTTCCAGTTTATGATTTTGAGGAGAGTGCTTGATGACGACTGATGCAGTCTCTTTGGTGATATGTTTTTTATTCAAATCTTGGTTTTACATTTTATAATTTCCGCTCAGGATTATTTACATGCAACTGCCAGGCCACTGTTGGGAGTTTAATAGATATTATGACAAAATAATAATACGAGCTGAGTCGAGATTGTATGAAGTCTACTGAAGAGAAACTACTTAAATGACAAAAAAGGCTTGTAGGTTAAGAATGTGTGACATTGTGCTGCCTAAAGCATGCCAATCTAACAGTATAGTGGTTGAGATCATGCTGGAAATGGCACATTTTTTTTAATCTATGGTCATATCATTTGAATCGTCACATGAATGGCAGAAGTCTTGTTTGCGGGTTTGTTCTAGAAAAGCAGAAAGGCGATATGGCAGTTGACTGATCCTTTGTGATCTCATTGAGAGAAGGGCATGCTACTTTGTCAGTGTCACACAGTATGCTCTCCTAATCGTGCACTAGCTGAATTATACAGTCAAACTGGAGAGGTTTAATAAATTGAAGTGACAAACTACATAACTCTTTTAAACAAAACCCAAATACCTTATCACATAGAAATCAAAATTTTCTCCTGGGGTTATTCCTCAATAAACAGGTCTTCGCTAAACTTATATTGGATACTTTCTAATACAAAGATTTGCCTCTAAAGTGTAAACAACCAATTCAGATAAATGGTGGTTGCATGAATATTCCTTCAAAAATATAATTTATCTATTAACTTATGAATGTCAAGACACAAAGGGTATGCATTCTAAGAAGACAGGTGAGAGCAGAGTAGAGTGGGAAGCACAGAGAAATGGGCAGATGATATTGCTTACAGCAGATGAATCTACGACTAAGATGTCTATGGGTGAATTTCAGTTCTGGATTTATATGGGCCTATGCTTGTTTGTAAACAATCAGGCGAAATATGAACAAAAGAGGTTTTCGACTTGACATGTAATTGAAGGGTTCTGTGGGTCCAATGTTTTAGTTCTTTTCACTGATGGTAATCAGAGAAGTCCAGCTGCTTTACTTGGCCTCTTTGTGACTCTTATCGATTTGTTGTGTGTAGTTATATTTACAAAATTCTTAATGAGGGTAGGTATGGTTAATAGCCTCTTTACTAACAATTCATAGCCAATATTTAGCCATAAGTGAGCATATGCATTCTGGTTTTTAGCAGTTAGAAGAATGAAAACTATGGGTTTTCACTTGCAGATGTACTATTTTAACCTAGGTTAAAATGAATTATTTCAGAAGTCAAATGTTTAAAATTTTAACTGAACATCCTTAATAAACTTTCTATGGTATCCACTTTCAAAGAATGAAGTTTCCTAATAATGTGATTTCTGTTACCAATTGAAAACAATCCAGGTCGTTTCATACAATGTGGTTTATTTTGACTGAAAAATGTATTGCTTTAGTGGACGTGAAAAACAATTGCATATTGACCTGATGAGGTACAGTGTTTCTGGTTGAAACTTCAAAGTAAATAATCATAGAATGACCATCCGCTACCAGTTCAGTCATTTTATGTACTTGGCAATGAGGTTAGGGCACTCTGTGATCTGACATGTAGTATCAAAAGATGTTGGTCATTGAAGCTAAACAGAAATGCAAGAATGTGGAGATCACAAAGCACGGAGAATTAATTTTCTATCCAATTAATATTAACAGATAGGATCCTACTCCGATGTCAGGGAACCGTTGAAAGTCCTGTTGTGCATCTTTTTTGTGCATTTTACATCATAAGATGAGCGTTAATACTTGATAGATGCAGATTCTATTTATTATAGATCCTCGTACATTAAAGAAACAAATAAACTCTCATTTGTCCTCTTGTAGATATACATCTCTTATCATCGAAGTTGGCTACACATGAATGAAGATGGATAAGATGTCCAATATCTTGTAGCGCTCTATCTTTCAGAGCTATTAAAAGTGAACAGGAACAAAATGACTGTTTTCAGTCTCCCTGTTCTTCAGCTGTGGAAAATTTCTCGAGAAATGTAATTTCTGACCCATTTTTTTATGTAACGTGTTTCCTTCTCTCTTAGCCCTTCTTTGGAAAGTGGCCATATGTTTTTTATAATATTAGAGTTCTGATCCATTTATGAGGAAATGACAAGTTCACTCGATGTAAAACCACTTCTGAACAAATACAGCTTAGAAATGACTATTAGCATGTTCATATCATCAATACAAACAGAACAAACTCTGAACCCCAAGACTGGTATAGTTCTCTTTAACTTGCTAATAAGTTCTGACTATCCTCAACATAGCCGTATCATCTACCAGGTTAGTCATTTTTGCACATGAGACAATTTTTAGAACTAAAACTTTCAGCTATTTACTGATCTTCATGTTTGTAAGAGCACATATTCAGTTTGAAATTGATGGTTTAAGTAAATATTAAATAAGTGGCAATTGAGAAAGACTAAAGCTATACTTGTAGGAAGGATTTACAAATTTGAATTATAGCGTTGATGATAGATATAGATTTTTTATTTTTATTTTGTCAAAGCTGCAGTTGATTGTGTTGAGTTTAAACACAGCTAGGCAAGTGTTTAGGAGGTTTTACTTGGTTTTGTGTGGATGCTCAGTTAGTGTTGATGAGTGACTACGATTGTATTGAATATCCACATTGTGCCATTTTGACTTAACTTGCATTGAGGGCCCAAACTGACAAATATATGATCTACCACAAGAGAAGGATTTTATAAATCCCATTTGTGCTACTTCGAATCATTCAAATCCTCAATGACTTGGGGGATCTTTCAAAGATTATGAGGAGAGAAAGTCATCTTAATGTTTTTCTTTTTCATAATCTTTGGGATTTTGTTAGTGGTCCCTTGAATATACGGAAGGAAGACCCATTGGAAGGTCCTATTAAGTCCCCCGATCTTTATATTATATACCCATTAATTGAGAACTCTTGTAAGGTGCTCCATTTCTATCTTCAAACGTTCGTTGTTAGAGGTTCTTAGAGCATGAGTTGTAAGTGTATTAAGAACTCATGTCTTTTGTGACGAGTGATGGTAGGACTCAACGTATGAATATTGTTTTGTGTGGTTCTTCGTTATATATAGTTGTTGCACAAGGGAGCCATCAAATCTATTAGTCCCAATGATTCAAGGGAAATGGAAGGCTATATTTTCTTCAACCTCGAGCGAATTGAATGTGATGTCACTTGTTGTCGACATGCTTTATGAACCTATCAAGGTTCTCTTTCCCATGCCGTGAATTAACAATTGTATATGTATATACCTCAACCACCATTTAAGTTTGAGTTCAAACGAGTTTAGAGCACACATCAAATTACGCCATGAAGAGATTTGCTATCACATGGGACAATGGGGCTGCTATGGCAACCTGATAAGTTTGTTTATAAATTACATTGAAAACTAAATAATCTGGATCTCAAGCACAATGTGGCTTAACATTTTTTGCCATGGTCAACTAAGTTCTGTAAGTGTGAACTTTGATGATGAGGTTAGGGCTCTTCTAATCTTGTGTTCATTGCCAAAAAGCTGGAATGGTTGGGTCATGGTTGTAAGTAACTCTGTCTCTGGTTCAAACATCTTGAAATTTGATAATGTTGGTGTTATTCTTAGCGAGAAAATGCGAAGAAAAAACACAGGTGAGACATCAGGTAATGCGTTGACCATGGAGAGCAGGGGAAGACAAAGGGAGAGAGAAAAGAGTCAAGGTGATCGCAACAAGTCTAAAAAGGGCATATCCAAGTCCATACTGGGAAAGATAGAGTGTTGAAACTGTGGAAAGAAAGGACATCTGAAGAAAGACTGTAGATCTCTAAAGAAAAAAAGAGATGGATAGCAGGAGACTACTCAAGAAGCAAATGTAGCAAGTGATGTGTTACAAGATGCTTTGATTCTTACATTAAATAATACTAGTGATTACTGGGTAGTAGATTCAGGGGCTTCATGTCATACTACACACCATAGGAAATACTTTCATGATTATGTTTCAGGGGATTTTGGACATGTTTTATTGGGTGATGATGAGCCATGTAAAATTGTTGGAATGGGTAAGGTATGGATAAAATTAAAGAATGAAATTAAATGGCTGCTGAAAGATATAAGGCATATTCCTGCTATGAAAAGAAATTTGATCTCAATGGGGAAGTTGGGAGATGGCGGTTGTTTATTTACGTTTGGAGAAACGTGGTGGAAAATCACCAAAGGATCAATGGTGATAGAAAAATGAGACGAGATAGGTACGTTGTATTTATGTCATCATAATATTGACCATTCTATCTCTTTAGCTTCCACAGGAACATATACGACATTGTGGCATCATAGGCTTGGCCACATGATTGAGAAGGGGATGCAGATTCTCCACTCAAGGAAGTTACTGCCAGATTTAAAGCAGGTAAGTTTGGAATTCTGTGAGAACTGTGTTTATGGAAAACATAAGAGAATCAGATTTCTCAGGTTTGGGAAACAGAAGAAGAATGAAAAGTTAGAGCTTGTGCATACAGATGTATGGGGATCGGCTCAGGTACAATCTCTTAGTGGCTCTCATTATTATGTTACATGTATTGATGATGCAACTAGGAAAACTTGGGGTTATTGCATTAGACAAAAATATGACGTGTTTGCTACTTTTAAGAAGTAGAAATTTTTGGTTGAGAATGAGACAAGAAAAAGGTTGAAGTGTATCAGATCTGATAATGGAGGTGAGTACTGCGGCAAGGAGTTTGATAGTTATTGTTCATACCATGGGATTCGTAGAGAGAAGACAGTCATAGGAAAACACCACAAGAAAATGGTGTGTCAGAAAGGATGAATAGAACATTCATGGAGCATGCAAGGTGTATGAGATTGCATGTAGGGTTTCCCTTGCAGTTTTGGGCATATGTTGTAAATATTGATGTTTACTTAATAAACATAGGGCCTTCAAATGCTTTGGATGGTGGTGTTCCAGAGGAGGCATGGATAGGTAAAAAGGTAAACTACTCATTTTTTAGAACTTTTGGTTGTGAATCATTTGTCTATATCGATAAAGAAAATAGAACAAAGCTTGAAGCTAAATCCAAGAAATGTACCTTTATTGGATATGGGGTTGATGATTTTGGTTATCACGTATGGGATTATGAAAATAACAAAATCAATAGGAGTAGAGATGTGATATTCAATGAAAAGGTCATGTATAAAGATCAGTTGCAGGGAAAGAAACGGGAAAAAGAAAATACAGAGTACACAGTACTTGATGAAATTAAAAAAAATGAAATTCCAAAGGTGTCAGAAAATCAAGAACAGCAGCAAGTACCTGAAACTCCTGCAAATGTAAGAAGATTTACCAGGTTAAGTAGACTCCTTGAACGATACTCTCCTTCAATATATTATTTATCGATGATTGATTCTGGTGAACCAGAATGTTATGAAGAAGCAATGCAAGTGGAAACTAGAAAGAAGTGGGAGCAAGGCCTGAATGAGGAGATGGACTCATTGGCAGGAAACTGAACTTAGTATTTGGTTCGGTTTTCTGTTGGTAAAAGAGCATTGCAGAACAAATGGGTTTACAGGTTGAAGGAAGAAGATGGAGGTAAGAATCGGTACAAGGCCAGACTTGTTGTAAAGGGGTTTGCATAGAAGAAATGTATAGATTTTGATGAAATATTTTCTTCTGTTGTTAAGATGACTTCAATTAGGACTATTTTAAGCCTAGTGGGGGTAGAAGATTTGCATCTTAAACAATTAGATGTAAAAACAACCTTTCTCCATGGGGATTTGGAGGAAGAGATATATATGCAGCAGACACAAGGGTATGAGGTCAAAGAGAAGGAGAATTTGGTATGCAGGTTGAAAAAGAGCTTCTATGGCTTGAAGCAAGCTCCAAGGCAGTGGTATTTAAAACTTGACAGATTTATGACAGAATAAGGTTATAGTAGATGTCATTCTGACCACTATGTTTATTTCAAGAGGCTAGATAATGGAAGGTATATTATCTTGTTATTGTATGTGGATGATATGGGTGTTGCAGGGTTTAGCATGCAAGATATAAATGTGCTCAAAAGGAAGTTAGATAATTCATTTGCGATGAAGGATTTGGGTGCTGTAAAGCAAATCCTTGGTATGAGAAACAAAAAAAATCGCAAATTGACATTGTCTCAGGGTGAGTACATACAAAAGGTATTGGAGAGGTTCAGAATACAGAATGCAAAACCAGTTAGTACACCTTTGGCCAACCATTTCAAACTAAGTAAGGAAATGTCTCCCAAGACACAGGAAAAGATAGATTACATGTCCAAGATTCCCTATTCATCAACAGTTGGCAGCTTGATGTATGCCATGGTGTGCACAAGACCAGATATTGCACATGCAGTGGGAGTTGTCAGCAGATATATGAACAATCCAGGTAAAGAACATTGGAAGGCAGTACAGCGGATTCTCAGGTATATGAGAGGTATTACCTTTCATGCATTATGTTTTGGAGGTTCAGACACTGTTCTACAGGAATATGTTGATGCAGATATGGCAGGTGATAAGGATAGCAGGAGGGGCACCACAGGGTATGTGTTTACTGTAGCTGGAACAACAGTAAGTTGGATTTCAAAACTGCAAAAGGTTGTTGCACTTTCAACAACGAAAGCGGAGTATGTTGTTGCTACAGAGGCTATTAAAGAGATTATTTGGTTGCCGAGGTTTATGGAGGAATCGGGTAAGAAGCAGAACGATAGCAGGTTGTATAGTGACATCTAGAGTGCCATTCATCTTGCAAAGAACTCAGCCTTCCATTCTAGGACTAAACATATACAACTCAACTACCATTTCATACGCTCTGTTCTGGAAGATGAATTGTTGAAGTTGGAAAATATACATACTAGCCAGAATCCTGCAAACATGTTAACAAATGTAGTGACCAAAGAGAACTGAGTTCCTGCTCGGTTTCAGTTGGCCTTCTAGTGTGAAGGTGAAGATGAGAAATTTTCTAAGTCCAAGGTTCAGAGCATAGTCTAGCAAGTACAGCAGCGGTGGAGTTGTTGTGATCAGTTTCCAAGTGGGAGATTGTTGGTTTTGGAGCCTGATCTTCCAGTCTCATAGATGATCTTGTTTCAGCCATTTTTGTACCCCAAGTTTGGTTATGATCCCAGCACGCGCATAAGAAATTTTGGTTATGGGTTGTTTTTTGTACAACAGATTACGGGCCCATGGTTTTGGGTAGCACGTGGTATTTTCCCATGGTATTTCCCCTTTAAAAGGAAGACCTTGTAATACAGTTGTGTAATGTATTGTAGCATTGTAAAGATCTATGAGATCATGTAAGAGAGACTGAGAGAGAGTGAAGAGTAAGTTGCAGCGGATCTGTTGCGGGTTGTATCCCTTCATTTGTTGGATGGTATAATAATAAGGACTGACAATTTCTGTGTGGACGTAACCTATATTGGGCGAACCACGTTATATTGGTATCTCTCTTGTGATGTGTTTGTGTAATTTAGATTTGCATCTTATTTCTTGTTATTGCTCTGCGATCTTGTTTTTCTAACAGACCTCCCAATTAGTATTACATACATTTTCCATTGGTTTAATATAATTCGCTACATTTATTTATAAAAAATGTTATATAACACAATGGTTAACATAATTTTTTTAAGAGGTATTCACAATATCGAATAGACATGGTAGATTAAAGGGTGTAGGTAGGGATTCAAGTTTAGAAATTATAAGTGAAATAATGCATCTCAAAGTCTGGAAATAGTATATGTTCTTGTGGCCTTAAGATAAGGAAAGTTGGGTCCCAGGTTGGAATGAGTTGGATGTTGTGAATTAAGACTAAATTCCAAACCTTTTATAAATTACTTGCAACCTGAATGTTTTTGAGAGTTTGACTAATTTCCAATTTGATCACTTTTAGTTTGAACTTATGAATTTCCAATATCATTATGTGAATATCTTCTCTAATATCATATGTTGACTAACATTTAGAGCTAATGATTTAAATTTAAGTTGTTGTAGTCCATTCGATATAGCTTGGGTGGTTGGGAGGAGTGATTGTTACTCTCCCCACATAGGTTCAATTCTTGTTGATGTAAGAAATTCTTCCTACAGATTGGTAGAATCCCTCTTGGACATATAAAGGTTCCCTAGATCCCTAATCCAAGACATAAGCAAAAAAATGAACTCTAACTTTTTCCTATACCTAGGCTTTATACATAAAACAAGACAAGAAAGGAGAAGACTAAGGAAGAGTAGATGACTTACCTCCTTACTGACGGTTGTCCTCGCTTCTCTGGACGTTAGGTTTGATGTCCAAAGCTGAGTAGATCCTGTAGAGACGACACAAGAAACTACCCTCCTTCTACAAGTTAAGCATAAAGAAGCCCACTTACTTTGAATGCAACAATAGTAAGCATACATGTGTTAGTGCTTCATACAATTATAGCATAATAATTTAATTGCATAAAATCAATAGGATCACTAGAAGAAAGACAAAGCACAGAAACAAAGAACACAAGAATTTATCCTGGGAAACCGAAACGGGAGAAAACCCAGCAACCTTCGTATAGAGATGAATAATTCAGAGAATAGAGTACAGAGATGAGAGAGAGAAAGTAGAAAGCCTCTCTAACCAAAAACACCAAAAATAAGCTTCTTCTAGTTGCAGGTGCAAGCTCCTCTCCAATTGATGCAACAATAGTAAGCATACATGTGTTAATGTTTCATACAATTATAGCATAATAATTTAATTGCATAAAATCAATAGGATCACTAGAAGAAAGACAAAGCACAGAAACAAAGAACACAAGAATTTATCCTGGGAAACCGAAATGGGAGAAAACCCAGCAACCTTCGTATAGAGATGAATAATTCTGATAACAGAGTACAGAGATGAGAGAGAGAAAGTAGAAAGCCTCTCTAACCAAAAACACCAAAAATAAGCTTCTCCTAGCTGTAGGTGCAAGCTCCTCTCCAATTGGTGCAAACTTCTTGTGTGTGAGTGAATGAACAAATGAGGCATATGACCTATCTATTTGTACACATGCAAAAATGAGTTTTTCCCTTTCTGGGCTAACCTGAATTTTCCCAAATAGAGCCAACCTGACAGGGGAAGTTTTGCCCATTGTTTGGGGCAGACTAGCAACTGTTTTGGGGTAGTTTACCCACTGGGCCGACTTGTCTTAGGGGAATATACAAATACATTTAATAATTATTGTCTTTACTTAATTTTCTCCCCAACGTTTACATTAAGTCTTTCAAGGGTTTACATGATTAATTACATCAAGATCAACTCCCGTAGGAGATACAAATAATTACAATAGAATATAATAAGAATAACTTATGAAGTTGCACAAAATACAAAATGTAAATGAAGACACATATGGGAGAAATAGACCAAGTTGTATTAATGGAAAGCCATAAAGAAGCATGTACAATGGTATACCATACTTTGCGATAGCACTTCCTCCAAGTTTCCTTTCCGGGCCCTTTAAGAATCAAGCTAACATAAGGATGGAATATCCAAGCATACTTTCCATGTGTGGGATTCAAGGAAGATTATTCATTTATAGGATTAGGGAGGCCAAACTACCATGGAGAAATGTTTGGATCAAAAGAGGATTTCATGGATCTTTAAAGGATTGACATACTTAGAATGGTATGGAGGGAAGGATCTAAAGGGTAGACCCAGCGTCCCAAAATATTTCTCAAATATTGATCCTAAAATTAATGAAAGATAGTCGGGGAAAATTTTCACTCCCCCAAAGAAGGCCACAGTGCGACAAAAAGGGAATTGTTTCTCCCTGGACAAGGGAAAGGGGGCGAAAATTCTTGTTCATGGCTCAAAATAGAATTGGTGAAGTGGATTTCGACCTCCTAATGATGGATTTATCTCCCTAACATGTGTAGGGAATATAATAGGCTTTAGGTCTCCCTCTAGAACACCTCTAGGAAGCATAATAATCACATTATAAAATATACATCTCAAGGAGGACACATAAATGTGACATTTGGAGGTATAACAGGTGCCCCCTAAAGTGTGAGGTCAGAAAGGATTCAATAGCCAAATTTTTTTACCAAGATAGTTGGAAAGAAGCCGGAAGCAAAGACCAAACAGTATATCTATATCATCACCAAGGTAGGAATAACCATGCTCGGAAAAAAATTGACTCAAAGCATAGTTGTCAATCAATACATTGTAGATCCATGATAGTATTGACTCGAGATACGGCCACCGACATACAATGTGGATCCGTACCTAAATGAATTAAAAAGATATGGATACAAGAATACAAAGTAGATCCATGATATAATAATGACACAACAAAAGACCAATACAAAGTGGATATGTGTGAAAGTATACATATAAGTGCCAATATGATGTCCATGTAGGAACCTACTAAAAAAATCTCCATCGCAACTTGGGTACATAAAAAGAGTCCCCAGGGTCTTCAACTCGATCCCGAAGTGACATGATTCTAGCCATGTGAATAAAGGTATTGCAGTCAAACATGGTAGAAACCACTTGATTACTAGTCACTGATGCAAACAGTTAACAAGTGCGAGGGAAATAACCAATGATGTCAATGAATCCCAAGGTATATTAGTAGATTCCAACGAATGTGAGTAAATGAGATGAAGTCGAACACTCGTGCAATCACCCGATCATAGGTCAATGATTCAAACCTACGGTTAGAAGCCAGGAAACTTGCCATTGAGGCATGCAGGACCCAAGGTACTAAATGGTTTATGAGTCTAATTCTCGGATGATGTCTTGGAGTAGACAAGAATAGACTCTTTGAAGGAGGGCTATGACGTATCCCACATCATCAACATGAAACCAACACGGGAAAGTGATGTAAAGTAATAGATCAAATGAGCATAAATTGACACAAGGATGAAGATTGATAGGACTTGCAGAAAGGTTGACTCGGGTTAAATTCCCTTGAACATTGGATGGCACGACAAATGAATTGGCATCATTAACGCGATGAGATAGGGACTAAAACATAATGCAAAAATGACTGAGGCATTATTAGGATGGACCAAATGAGTAATATGACTCATCAAATTTGGTATAACTCGAAGGAAAGAATATTACCCAACTGTAAGGAAAGACGCAAACGGGGTGCCATGTTCAAGGGTGACAACAAGCTACCATAAAGCTTCCCAACAAAACTAGCCTATTTTTACCCATTTCTCCCCATCATCATCGATGAGTACCTCTTTGTTTCTTAACAAGATTGAGAAGGATAACGTATTATCGGTATAGATCTTATATTAGTCCCTCATCATACATTTAGCGAAGGCAAACTATGCGATATTTTCACGTTTAGAGAGTCTAGAAAGAATCTAAATAAGACTCCAAAATGATTCTTTTTCATAATTTTAGTCTCCTCTCCTAAAAAAGGATAAAAAGGTAAAAGAGAGAACTCTTTTAGTCAATGCGAGACCAGAGTATACATTTTTCATAATTAGTCCAAGCACCACAGGGAATGTTTTTACTGTAGGTGGAACAACAGTAAGTTGGATTTCGAAACTGCAAAATGTTGTTGCACTTTCAACAACGGAAGCAGAGCATGTTGTTGCTACAGAGGGTAGTAAAGAGATGATTTGTTTGCAGAGGTTTATGGAGGAATTGCGTAAGAAGCAGAAACAAAGCAAGTTGTATAGTGACATCCAGAGTGCCATTCATCTTGCAAAGAACTCAGCCTTCCATTCTAGGACTAAACATATACAACTCAAGCACCATTTCATACGCTATGTTCTAGAAGATGAACTGTTGAAGTTGGTAAAGATACATACTAGCAAGAATCTTGCATACATGTTGACAAAGGTAGTGACCAGAGAGAAAATGAGTTCCTGCTCAGTTTCAGTTGGCCTTCTAGCGTGAAGGTGACTATGAGAAATTTTCCCAAGTCCAGGATTTAGAGCATAGTCCAGCAAGTACAACAGCGGTGGAGTTGCTTTGATCAGTCTCCAAGTGGGAGATTGTTGGTTGTGGAGCTTGATCTTCCAGTCTGATAGATGATGTTGTTTCAATCGTGTTTGTTCACCAAGTTTGGTTATGATCCCAGCACGTGCATAATAAATTTTTGTTATGGGTTTTTTTTTGCCAATAGATTACGGGCCCATGGTTTTGGGTAGCATGTGGTATTTTCCCATGGTATTTCCCCTTTAAAAGGAATACATTGTAATACGGTTGTGTAATTTATTGTAGCAATGTAAAGATCTATGAGATCATGTAAGAGAGACTGAGAGTGAAGAGGAAGTTGCAGCGGATGTGCTGCGGGTTGTATCCCTTCATTTGTTGGATGGTATAATAATAAGGACGGGAAATTTTTGTGTGGGCATAACCTATCTTGGGTGAACCGCGTTATATTGGTGTCTCTCTTGTGATGTGTTTGTGTAATTTAGATTTGCATCTTGTTTATTGTTATTGCTTTGCGATCTTATTTTTCTAACAGACCTCTTAATTAATATTACATACATTTTCCATTGATTTAATATAATTCACTACTTTTATTTATAAAAAATGATATATAACACAATGGTTAACATAATTTTTTTAGGAGGTATTCACAATATCCAATAAACATGGTAGATTAAAGGGTGTAGGTAGGGTTTAAAGTTTAGAAATTATAAGTGAAATAATGCATCTCAAAGTGTGGAAATAGTATATGTTCTTGTGGCCTTATGATAAGGAAAGTTGGGTCCCAGGTTGGAATGAGTTGGATGTTGTGAATTAAGACTAAATTCAAAACCTTTTATAAATTACTTGCAACCTGAATGTTTTTGAGAGTTTGACTAATTTCCAATTTGATCCCTTATAGTTTGAACTTATGAATTGCCAATATCATTATGTGAATATCTTCTATAATATCATATGTTGACTAACATTTAGAGATAATGATTTAAATTTAAGTTGTTGTAGTCCATTCGATATAGCTTGGGTGGTTGGGAGGAATGATTGTTACTCTCCCCACATAGGTTCAATTCTTGTTGTTGTAAGAAATTCTTCCTACAGATTGGTAGAATCCCTCTTGGACATGTAAAGGTTCCCTAGATCCCTAATCCAAGACATAAGCAAAAAAATGAACTTTAACTTTCTCCTATACCTAGGCTTTATGCATACAACATGACAAGAAATTAGAAGAGTGAGAGAGAATAGATGACTTACCTCCTTACTGACAGTTGTCCTTGCTTCTCTGGACTTTAGATTTGATGTCCAAAGCTAAGTAGATCCTGTAGAGACAACACAAGAAACTACCCTCCTTCTACAAGTTAACCATAAAGAAGCCTACTTACTTTGAATGCAACAATAGTAAGCATACATATGTTAGTGTTTCATACAATTATAGCATAATAATTTAATTGCATAAAATCAATAGGATCACTAGAAGAAAGACAAGGCACAGAAACAAAGAACACAAGAATTTATCCTAGGAAACCGAAACAAGAGAATACCTAGCAAACTTCGTATAGAGATGAATAATTCTGAGAACAGAGTACATAGATGAGAGAGAAAGTAGAAATCCTCTCTAACAAAAAATAAGCTTCTCCTAGCTGCAGGTGCAAGCTCCTCTCCAATTGATGCGAACTTGTTGTGTGTGAGTGAATGAACAAGTGAGGCGTACGACCTATCTATTTGTACACATGCAAAAATGACTATTTCCCTTTCTGGGCTGACCTGACTTTTCCCAAACTAGGCCAACCTGATGGGGCATGTTCTGTCCATTGTTTGGGGCAGACTTCCCACTGTTTTAAGGTAGTTTACCCGTTGGGCCAACTCGTCTTGGGGGAATATAAAAATACATTTAATAATTATTGTCTTTACTTAATTTTCTCCCCAAGGTTTACATTGATTCTTTCAAGGGTTTACATGATTAATTACATCAAGATCAACTCCCATAGGAGGTACAAATAATTACAATAGAATATAATAAGAATAACTTCTGAAGTTGCACAAAATACAACATGTAAATGAAGACACATATGGGAGAAATAGACCAAGTTGTATTAATGGAAAGCCATAAAGAAGCATGTACAATGGTATACCATACTTTGCGAAAGCACTTCCTCCAAGCTTCCCTTCCGGGCCCTTTAAGAATCAAGCTAACATAAGGATGGAATATCCAAGCATACTTTCCATGTGTGGGATTCAAGGTAGGATATTCATTTATAGGATTGGGGAGGCCAAACTGCCAGGGAGAAATGTTTGGATCAAAAGAGGATATCATGGATCTGTAAAGGATTGACATACTTAGAATGGTATGGAGGGAAGGATCTAAAGGGTAGACCCAACCTTCCAAACTATCTCTCAAATATTGGTCCTAAACTCAAGGAAAGATAGTTGCGGAAAATTTTCACTCCCCCAAAGAAGGCCACATAGCGACAAAAAGGGAATTGTTTCTCCCTAGACAAGGGAAAGGGGGCAAAAATTCTTGTTCATGGCTCAAAATATAATTGGAGAAGTGGATTTCGAACTCCTAATGATGGATTTCTCTCCCCAACATGTGTAGGGAATATAACAGGCTTTAGGTTTCCCTCTAAAACACCTCTAGGAAGCATAATAATCACATTATAAATTATACAACTCAAGGAGGACACATAATTTGACATTTTGAGGTGTAACAGGTGCCCCCTAAAGTGTGAGGTCAGAAAGGATTCAATGGCCGAAACGTTTTACCAAGATATAGGTGCAAAGGAGTGTCTAGAAGAGAGTTGGAAAAAATCCAGAAGCAAAGACCAAACAGTATATCTATATCATCACCAAGGTAGGAATAACCACACTCGAAAAAAATTGACTCAAAGCATGGTTGTCAATCAATGCATTGCAGATCCATGATAGTATTGACTCAAGATACGGCCATCGACATACAATGTGGATCCGTACCTAAATGAATGAAAAAGATCATGGATACAAGAATACAAAGTAGATCCATGATATAATAATGACACAGCCAAAGACCAATACAAAGTGTAATAGTGTGAAAGTATACATATAAGTGCCAACATGATGTCCATGTAGTAACCTACTAAAAAAATCTCCATTGCAACCTGGGTACATAAAAAGAGTCCCTGGGGTCTTCAACCCGATCCTGAAGTGACATGATTCTAGCCATGTGAATAAAGGTATTGAAGTCGAACATGGTAGAAACCACTTGATTACTAGTCAGTGATGCAAACAGTTAACAAGTGCAAGGGAAATAACCAATGATGTCAATGAATCCCAAGGTATATTAGTAGATTCCAACGAATGTGAGTAAATTAGATGAAGTCCGACACTCATGGAATACCCGATCAGAGGTCAATGATGCAAACCTACTGTTAGAAGCGATGAAACCTGCCATTGAGGCTGCAAAACCCAAGGTACTAAATGGTTTCTAAGTCTAATTCTAAGATGAATTCTTGGAGTAGACAAGAATAGACTCTTTGAAGGAGGGCTATGACGTATCCCACATCATCAACATGAAACCAACACGGGAAAGAGATGTAAAGTAATGGATCAAATGATCCTAAACTGACACAAGGAAGAAGGTTGATAGGACTTGCAGAAAGGTTGACCCGGGTTAAATTCCCTTGAACATTGGATGGCATGACAAATGAATTGGCATCATTAACTCGATGAGATAGGGACTAAAACATAATGAAAAAATGACTACGGAATTATTAGGATGGACCAAATGAGTAATATGACTCATAAAATTTGGTATAACTCGAAGGAAAGAATATTACCCAACTACAAGGAAAGACGCAAACAAGGTGCCATGTTCAAGGGTGACAACAAGCTACCATAAAGTTTCCCAACAAAACTAGCCTATTTTTACCCATTCCCCCCCATCATGATCGATGAGTACATCTTTGTTTCTTAACAAGCTTGAGAAGGATAACAAATTATCGGTATAGATCATCTTATATTAGTCCCTCATCATACATTTAGTGAACCTTAAGAAGGATGGGTTTGGTCCCATATGGGCCCTTCGATGCATTGTTTTATGAGTTCAAAGAAGACAAACTATGCGATATTTTCACGTTTAGAGAGTCTAGAAAGAATCTAAATAAGACTCCAAAATGGTTCTTTTCCATAATTTTAGTCTCCTCCCAAAAAATGATAAAAAGGTACAAGAGAGAACTCTTCTAGGCAATGTGAGACCAAAGTATACATTTTTCGTAATTAGTCCAAACAGTCCAAAAAAGGGATAAAATACTATCAGATATACATGCTTTCAAATATTTTTATGTTGATGCAGATATGGCAGGTGATAAGGATAGTAGGAGGAGCACCACAGGGTATGTGTTTACTGTAGGTGGAACAACAGTAAGTTTGATTTCGAAACTGCAAAAGGTTGTTGCACTTGCAACAATGGAAGCAGAGTATGTTGCTGCTACAGAGGCTAGTAAAAAGATGATTTGGTTGCAGAGGTTTATGGAGGAATTGGGTAAGAAGAAGAAGGATAGCAGGTTGTATACTGACATCCAGAGTGCCATTCATCTTGCAAAGAACTCAGCCTTCCATTCTAGGACTAAACATATACAGCTCAAGTACCATTTCATATGTTATGTTCTGGAAAATGAACTATTGAAGCTGGTAAAGATACATACTAGCTAGAATCTTGTAGACATGTTGACAAAGGTAGTGACCAGAGAGAAAATGAGTTCCTACTCAGTTTCAGTTGGCCATCTCGCGTGAAGGTGAAAATGAGAAATTTTCCAAGTCCAAGATTCAGAGCATAGTCAGACGAGTACAGCATCGATGGAGTTGCTTTGATCAGTCTCCAAGTGGGAGATTGCTGGTTGTGGAGCCTGATCTTCCAGTCTCATAGATGATGTTGTTTCAGTCTTGTTTGTACCCCAAGTTTGGTTATGATCCCAACACGAGCATAAGAAATTTTTGTTATGGGTTGTTTTTTTGCCAACATATTACGGGCCCATGGTTTTGGGTAGCATGTGGTATTTTCCCATGGTATTTCCCCTTTAAAAGGAAGACATTGTAATACAGTTGCGTAATTTATTGTAGCATTGTAAAGATCTATGAGATCGTGTAAGAGAGACTGAGAGTGAAGATGAAGTTGCAGCAGATGCGCTGCAGTTTTTATCCCTTCATTTGTTGGATGGTATAATAATAAGGACTGTAAATTTATGTGTGGACGTAGCCCATCTTGGGTGAACCACGTTATATTATTGTCTTTCTTGTGATGTGTTTGTGTAATTTAGATTTGCATCTTGTTTATTATTATTGCTCTACGATCCTGTTTTTCTAACAATTGGTATCAGAGCCAAAGGTCTATTTGGCAGATAAACGCGTAGGCAAGAAGGGTTCTTGGTTCAAGTGGGAGAAATGGCAGAAGAAGAAAAGTTTAAGGTCGATAAATTTAATCGCCAAAAATACCAGTTATGGAAGATGCAAATGGAGGACTATCTGTACCAGAAGGATCTATTCCTATCGCTGGGAAGAAAATCAAAACAGCCCGCGACTATGAAGGATGAAGAATGGGAGGTTCTTGACAGAAAGGCACTGGGAACAATACGGTTGAGCCTGGCTTCGTCAATGGCGTTCAATATCTCAAAAGAAAAGACAACGGAGGGTCTGATGAGCGCATTGGGTAAGTTGTTTGAGAAACCCTTGGCCTCCAACAAGGTATTTCTAATGAACCGTTTATTTAATATGAAGATGTCAGAAGGTGGATCTGTTGCTGATCATTTAAATAAATTTAATACGGTTACAAATCAACTAATTTCTGTAAGAGTGAACTTTGATGATGAGGTTAGGGCTCTTCTAATCTTGTGTTCATTGCTAGAAAGCTAGAATGGCTTGGTCATGGTTGTAAGTAACTCTATCTCTGGTTCAAACATCGTGAAATTTGATGATGTTGTTGGTGTTATTTCTAGCGAGGAAATGCGAAGAAAAAGCACATGTGAGACATCAGGTAATGCATTGACCATGAAGAGCAGTGGCAGACAAAGGGAGAGAGGAAAGAGCCAAGGTGATCACAGCAAGTCTAAAAAGGGCAGATCCAAATCCATACTGGGAAATATAAAGTGTTGGAACTGTGGAAAGAAAGGACATCTGAAGAAAGACTGTAGATCTCTAAAGAAGAAAGGAGATGGACAGCAGGAGACTACTCAGGAAGCAAATAGAGCAGGTGATGTGTTACAAGATGCTTTGATTCTTACATTAGATAATACTAGTGATTACTGGGTAGTAGATTCAGGGGCTTCATGTCATGTTACACCCCATAGGAAATACTTTCATGATTATGTTCCGGGCGATTTTGGACATGTTTTATTGGGTAATGATGGACCATGTAAAATTGTTGGAATGGATAAGGTATGGATAAAATTAAAGAATGGAATTGAATGGATGCTAAAAGATGTAAGGCATATTCCTGCTATGAAAAAAAATTTGATCTCAACGGGGAAGTTGGGAGATGGAGGTATTTTATCTACATTTGGAGAAACGTGGTGGAAAATCACTAATGTATCAATGGTGATAGAAAAAGGGAGACGAGATAGGTACGTTGTATTTATGTCCTCATAATACAGACCTTTCTATCTCTTTAGCTTCCACAAGAACATATACAACATTGTGGCATCATAGGCTTAGCCACATGAGTGAGAAGGGGATGCAGATTCTCCACTCAAGGAAGTTGCTGCCAGATTTGAAACAGGTAAGTTTGGAATTCTGTGAGAACTGTCTTTATGGAAAATAGAAGAGAGTCAGATTACTCAAGTTTGGGAAACAAAAGAAGAATGAAAAGTCAGAGCTTGTGCATACACATGTATGGGGACCGGCTCAGGTACAATCTCTTGGTAGCTCTCATTATTATGTTACATTTATTGATGATGCAACTAGGAAAACTTGGGTTTATTGCATTAGACAAAGATATAACGTGTTTGCTACTTTTAAGAAGTGGAAATATTTGGTTGAGAATGAGACATAAAAAAAGTTGAGTATATCAGATCTGATAATGGAGGTGATTACTGTGGCAAGGAGTTTGATAATTATTGTTCATACCATGGGATTCGTAGAGAGAAGACAGTCCCAAGAACACCACAAGAAAATGGTGTGTCAGAAAGGATGAATAGAACGATCATGGAGCGTGCAACGTGTATGAGATTGCATGCAGGGTTTCCCTTACAGTTTTGGGCATATGTTGTAAATATTGAGGTTTACTTAATAAACATATGGCCTTCAAGTGCTTTGGATGGTGGTATTCCAAAGAAGGCATGGACAGGTAAAAAGGTAAACTACTCATTTTTTAGAACTTTTGGTTGTGAATCATTTGTCCATATTGATAAAGAAAATAGAACAAAGCTTGAAGCTAAATCAAATAAATGTACCTTTATAGGATATGGGGTTGATGATTTTGGTTATCGCTTATGGTATTATGAAAATAAGAAAATCATTAGGAGTAGAGATGTGATATTCAATGAAAAGTTTGTTTATAAAGATCAGTTGCAGGGAAACAAATAGGAAAAGGAAAACATAGAGTACACGGTACTTGATGAAATTAAAGAAAATGAAGTTCCAAAGGTGCCAGAAAATCAAGAACAGCAACAAGTACCTGAAACTCCTGCAAGTGTAAGAAGATCTACTAGGTTAAGTAGACTCCCTGAACAATACTCTCCTTCAATGTATTATTTATCAATGATTGATTCCGATGAACTAGAATGTTATGAAGAAGCAATACAGGTGGAAACTAGAAAGAAGTGGGAGCAAGGCATGAATGAGGAGATGGACTCATTAGTAGGAAACCGAACTTGGAATTTGGTTCAGTTTCATGTTGGTAAAAGAGCATTGCAAAACAAATGGGTTTATAGTTTGAAGGAAGAAGATGGAGCTAAGAATCGTTACAAGGCCAGACTTGTTGTAAAGGGGTTTGCATAGAAGAAAGGTATAGATTTTGATGAAATATTTTCTTCTGTTGTTAAGATGAGTTCAATTATGACTATTTTAAGCCTAGTGGCGGTAGAAGATTTGCATCTTGAACAGTTAGATGTAAAAACAACCTTTCTTCATGGGGATTTGGAGAAAGAGATATATATGCAGCAGACACAATGGTATGAGGTCAAAGGGAAGGAGAATTTGGTATGCAGGTTGAAAAAGAGTTTGTATGGCTTGAAGCAAGCTCCAAGGCAGTGGTATTTAAAATTTGACATGTTTATGACAGAACAAGGTTATAGTAGATGTCATTCTGACCAGTGTGTTTATTTCAAGAGGCTAGATAATGGGAGATATATTATCTTATTATTGTATGTGGATGACATGCTTGTTGCAGGGTCTAACATGCAAGATATAAATGTGCTCAAAAGGAAGTTAGCTAATTCATTTGCGATGAGAGATTTGGGTGTTGCAAAGCAAATTCTTGGTATTAGAATAACAAAAGACGGAAAAAATCACAATTTGACATTTTCTCAGGGTGAGTATATACAAAAGGTGTTGGAGAGGTTCAGAATACAGAATGCAAAACCAATTAGTACACCTTTTGCCAACCTTTTCAAACTAAGTATGGAAATGTCTCCCAAGACATAGGAAAAGATAGATTACATGTCCAAGATTCCCTATTCATCAGCAGTTGGCAGCTTGATGTATGCCATTGTGTGTACAAGACCAAAAATTGCACATGCAGTGGGAGCTGTGAGTAGATATATGAACAATCCATGCAAAGAACATTGGAAGGAAGTACAGTGGATTCTCTGGTATATGAGAGGTACTACCTTTCATGCATTATGTTTTGGAGGTTCAGACACTGTTCTACAAGAATATGCTGATGCAGATATGGTAGGTGATAAGGAAAGCAAGAGGGGCACCACAGGGTATGTGTTTACTGTAGGTGGAATAGCAGTAAGTTGGATTTTGAAACTGCAAAAGGTTATTGCACTTTCAACAACAATAGAGAAGTATGTTGTTGCTACAGAGGCTATTGAAGAGATTATTTGGTTGCCGAGGTTTATGGAGGAATAGGGTAAGAAGCAAAATAATAGCAGGTTGTATAGTGACATCCAGAGTGCCATTCATCTTGCAAAGAACTCAGCCTTCCATTCTAGGACTAAACATATACAGCTCAAGTACCATTTCATACGCTCTGTTCTGGAAGATGAACTGTTGAAGTTGGAAAAGATACATACTAGCCAGAATCCTACAGACATGTTGACAAAGGTAGTGACTAGAGAGAAACTGAGTTCCTGCTCAGTTTCAGTTGGCCTTCTAGTGTGAAGGTGAAGATGAGAAATTTTCCAAGTCCAAGGTTCAGAGCGTAGTCCAACAAGTACAGCAGTGGTGGAGTTGTTGTTATCAGTCTCCAAGTAGGAGATTGTTGGTTTTGGAGCCTGGTCTTCCAGTCTCATAGATGATTTTGTTTCAGCTGTGTTTGTACACCAAGTTTGGTTATGATCCCAGCACGTGCATAAGAAATTTTGGTTATGGGTTGTTTTTTGTACAACAGATTACGAACCCATGGTTTTGGGTAGCAGGTGGTATTTTCCCATGGTATTTCCCCTTTAAAAGGAAGACCTTGTAATACAGTTGTGTAATGTATTGTAGCATTGTAAAGATCTATGATATCGTGTAAGAGAGACTGAGAGAGAGTGAAGAGGAAGTTGCAGCGAATGTGTTGCGGGTTGTATCCCTTCATTTGTTGGATGGTATAATAATAATGACTGGCAATTTCTGTGTGGACGTAGCCTATCTTGGGTGAACCACGTTATATTGGTGTCTCTCTTGTGATGTGTTTATGTAATTTAGATTGCATCTTGTTTATTGTTATTGCTTTGCGATCTTGTTTTTCTAACAGAACTCCTAATTAATATTACATACATTTTCCATTGGTTTAATATAATTCACTACTTTTATTTATAAAAAATGATATATAACACAGTGGTTAACATACTTTTTTTAAGAGGTATTCACAGTATCCAATCGACATGGTAGATTAAAGGGTGTAGGTAGGGTTTAAAGTTTAGAAATTATAAGTGAAATAATGCATCTCAAAGTGTGGAAATAGTATATGTTCTTGTGGCCTTGAGATAAGGAAAGTTGGGTCCCAGGTTGGAATGAGTTGGATGTTGTGAATTAGGACTAAATTAAAAACCTTTTATAAATTACTTGCAACCTGAATGTTTTTGAGAGTTTGACTAATTTCCAATTTGATCACTTATAGTTTGAACTTGTGAATTGACAATATCATTATGTGAGTATCTTCTCTAATGTCATATGTTGACTAACATTTAGAGATAATGATTTAAATTTAAGTTGTTGTAGTCCATTCGATATAGCTTGGGTGGTTGGGAGGAATGATTGTTACTCTCCCCCACATAGGTTCAATTCTTGTTGTTGTAAGAAATTCTTCCTACAAATTGGTAGAATCCCTCTTGGACATGTAAAGGTTCCCTAGATCCCTAATCCAAGACAAAATCAAGAAAATGAACTCTAACTTTCTCCTATTCCTAGGCTTTATGCATACAACAAGCCAAGAAAGAAGAAGAGTGAGGGAGAGTAGATGACTTACCTCCTTACTGACGGTTGCCCTCGCTTCTCTGGACTTTAGGTTTGATGTCCAAAGCTGAGTAGATCTTGTAGATACAACACAATAAACTACCCTCCTTCTACAAGTTAAGCATAAGGAATCCTACTTACTTTGAATGCAACAATAGTAAGCATACATGTGTTAGTGTTTCATACAATTATAGCATAATAATTTAATTGCATAAAATCAATAGGATCACTAGAAGAAAGACAAAACACAAAAACAAGGAACAAAAGAATTTATCCTGGGAAACCAAAACGCGACAAAACCCAGCAACCTTCGTATAGAGATGAATAATTATGAGAACAGAGTACAGAGATGAGAGAGAGAAAGTAGAAAGCCTCTCTAACAAAAAACCCCAAAAATAAGCTTCTCCTAGCTGCAAGTGCAAGCTCCTCTCCAATTGATGCGAACTTGTTGTGTGTGAGTGAATGAACAAATTAGGCATACGACCTATCTATTTGTACACATGCAAAAATGACTTTTTCTCTTTCTAGGCTAACCTGACTTTTCCCAAACCGGGCCAACCTGACGGGGGAAGTTCTGGCCATTGTTTGCGGTAGACTTCCCATTGTTTTGGGGTAGTTTACCCACTGGGATGACTTGTCTTGGGGGAATATAAGAATACATTTAATAATTATTGTCTTTACTTAATTTTCTCCCCAAGGTTTACATTGATTCTTTCAAGGGTTTACATGATTAATTACATCAAGATCAACTCCCGTAGGAGGTACAAATAATTACAATATAATATAATAAGAATAACTTCTTAAGTTGCACAAAATACAACATGTAAAAGAAGACACATATGGGAGAAATAGACCAAGTTGTATTAATGGAAAGCCATAAAGAAGCATGTACAATGGTATACCATACTTTGTGTGACATCACTTCCTCCAAGCTTCCCTTCCGGGCCCTTTAAGAATCAAGCTAACATAAGGATGGAATATCCAAGCATACTTTCCATGTGTGGGATTCAAGGTAGGATATTCATTTATAGGATATGGGAGGCAAAACTACCATGGAGAAATGTTTGGATCAAAAGAGGATATCATGGATCTTTAAAGGATTGACATACTTAGAATGGTATGGAGGGAAGGATCTAAAGGGTAGACCCAACCTCCCAAAATATCTCTCAAATATTGATCCTAAACTCAAGGAAATATAGTTGGGGAAAATTTTCACTCCCCCTAAGAAGGCCACGGAGAGAAAAGGGAATTATTTCTCCCTGGACAAGGCAAAGGGGGCGAACATTCTTGTTCATGGCTCAAAATAGAATTGGTGAAGTGGATTTCGACCTCCTAATGATGGATTTTTCTCCCTAACATGTGTAGGGAATATAATAGTCTTTAGGTTTCCCTCTAGAACACATCTAGAAAGCATAATAATCACATTATAAAATATACAACTCAAGGAGGACACATAAATGTGACATTTTGAGGTTTAACAGATGCCCCCCAAAGTGTGAGATCATAAAGGATTCAATCTCCGAAATGTTTTGCCAAGATATAGGTGCAAAGGAGTATCTAGAAGAGAGTTGGAAAGAAGCTGGAAGGAAAGACCAAATAGTATATATATATCATCACCAAGGTAGGAATAACCACGCTCGGAAAAAATTGACTCAAAGCATGGTTGTCAATCAATGCATTGCAGATCCATGATAGTATTGACTCGAGATACGGCCATCGACATACAATGTCGATCCGTACCTAAATGAATGAAAAAGATCATGGATACAAGAATACAAAGTAGATCCATGATATAGTAATGACACAGCCAAAGAGCAATACAAAGTGGATATGTGTGAAAGTATACATATAAGTGCCAATATGATGTCCATGAAGGAACCTACTAAAAAAATCTCCATCGCAACCTGGGTACATAAAAAGAGTCCCCACGGTCTTCCACCCGATTCCGAAGTGACATGATTCTAGCCATGTGAATAAAGGTATTGAAGTTGAACATGGTAGAAACCACTTGATTACTAGTCAGTGATGCAAACAGTTAACAAATGTGAGGGAAATAACCAATGATGTCAATGAATCCCAAGGTATATTAGTAGATTCCAACGAATGCGAATAAATGAGATGAAGTTTGACACTCGTGGAATCACCCGATCATAGGTCAATGATGCAAACCTACTGTTAGAAGCGAGGAAACATGCTATTGAGGCATGCAGGACCCAAGGTACTAAATGGTTTCTGAGTCTAATTCTCGGATGATGTCTTGGAGTAGACAAGAATAGACTCTTTGAAGGAGGGCTATGACGAATCACACATCATCAACATGAAACCAACACGGGAAAGTGATGTAAAGTAATGGATCAAATGAGCATAAATGGACACAAGGATGAAGGTTGATAGGACTTGCAGAAAGGTTGACTTAGGTTAAATTCCCTTGAACATTGGATGGCACGAAAAATGAATTGGCATCATTAACTCGATGAGATAGGGACTAAAACATAATGCAAAAATGACTGAGGCATTCTTAGGATGGACCAAATGAGTAACATGACTCATAAAATTTGGTATAACTCGAAGGAAAGAATATTACCCAACTGTAAGGAAAGACGAAAACAAGGTGCCATGTTCAAGGGTGACAACAAGCTACCATAAAGCTTCCCAACAAAACCAGCCTATTTTTACCCATTTCCCCCCATCATGATTGATGAGTACCTCTTTGTTTCTTAACAAGCTTGAGAAGGATAACATATTATTGGTATAGATCATCTTATATTATTCCCTCATCATACATTTAGATAATCTTAAGAAGGATGGGTTCGGTCCCATATGGGCCCTTCGATGCATTGTTTTATGAGTTCAAAGAAGGAAAACTATGCGGTATTTTCACGTTTAGAGAGTCTAGAAAGAATCTAAATAGGACTCCAAAATGGTTCTTTTTCATAATTTTAGTCTCCTCTCCCAAAAAAGGATAAAAAGGTACAAGAGAGAACTCTTCTAGGCAATGTGAGACCAAAGTATACATTTTTCGTAATTAGTCCAAACAGTCCAAAAAAGGGATAAAATACTATCAGATATACATGCTTTCAAATATTTTTATGTTGATGCACATATGGCAGGTGATAAGGATAGTAGGAGGAGCACCACAGGGTATGTGTTTACTGTAGGTGGAACAACAGTAAGTTTGATTTCGAAACTGCAAAAGGTTGTTGCACTTTCGACAACGGAAGCAGAGTATGTTGCTGCTACAGAGGCTAGTAAAGACATGATTTGGTTGCAGAGGTTTATGGATATATTGGGTAAGAAGCAGAAGGATAGCAGGTTGTATAGTGACATCCAGAGGGCCATTCATCTTGCAATGAACTCATCTTTCCATTCTAGGACTAAACATATGCAGCTCGAGTACCATTTCATACGCTATGTTCTGGAAGATGAACTGTTGAAGCTGGTAAAGATACATAGCAGCCAGAATCTTGCAGACATGTTGACAAAGGTAGTGACCAGAGAGAAACTGAGTTCCTGGTCGGTTTTAGTTGGCCTTCTAGCGTGGAGGTGAAGATGAGAAATTTTCCAAGTCCAAGATTCAGAGCATACTCCAGCAAGTACATCAGTGGTGGAGTTGCTTTGATCAGTCTCCAAGTGGGAGATCGTTGGTTGTCGTGCCTGATCTTCCAGTCTCATAGATGATGTTGTTTCAGTGGTGTCTTTACCCCAATTTTGGTTATGATCCCAACACGTGCATAAGAAAGTTTTGTTATAGGTTGTTTTTTTGCCAACAGATTACGGGACCATGGTTTTGGGTAGCATGTGGTATTTTCCCATGGTATTTCCCCTTTAAAAGAAAGACATTGTAATATGGTTGTGTAATTTATTGTAGCATTGTAAAGATCTATGAGATCATGTAAGAGAGACTAAGAGTGAAGAGAAAGTTGCAGCGGATGTGATGCGGTTTGTATCTCTTCATTTGTTTGATGGTATAATAATAAGGACTGGAAATTTATGTGTGGACGTAACCCATCTTGGGTGAACCACGTTATATTGGTGTCTCTCTTGTGATGTGTTTGTGTACTTTAGATTTGTATATTGTTTATTGTTATTGCTCTGCAATCCTATTTTTCTAACAATTGGTATCAGAGCCAAAGGTCTATTTGGCAGATAAACGTGTAGGAAAGAAGGGTTCCTGGTTCGAGTGGGAGCAATGGCAGAAGAAGAAAATTTTGAGGTTGAGAAATTTAATCGCTAAAACTACCAGTTATGGAAGATGCAAATGGAGGACTATCTGTACCAGAAGGATCTATTCCTATCGTTGGGAGGAAAAGCGAAACAGTCGGCGACTATGAAGAATGAATAATGGGAGGTTCTTGACAGAAAGGCACTGGGAACAACACAGTTGAGCCTGGCTTCGTCGGTGGCTTTCAATATCTCAAAAGAAAAGACAACGGAGGGTCAGATGAGTGCATTGGGTAAGTTGTATGAAAAACCCCTTGCCTCCAACAAGGTATTTCTAATGAACCGTTTATTTAATATGAAGATGTCAGAAGGTGGATCTGTTGCCGATCATTTAAATGGATTTAATACGGTTACAAATCAACTAAGTTTTGTAAGTGTGAACTTTGATGATGAGGTTAGGGCTCTTCTAATCTTGTGTTCATTGCTAGAAAGCTGGAATGGATTGGTCATGGTTGTAAGTAACTATGTCTCTGGTTCAAACATCTTGAAATTTGATGGTGTTGTTGGTGTTATTCTTAGCGAGGAAATGCGAAGAAAAAGCACAGGTGAGACATTAGGTAATGCGTTGACCATGTAGAGTAGGGGAAGACAATGGGAGAGAGGAAAGAGACAAGGTGATCACAACAAGTCTAAAACAGGCAGATCCAAGTCCATATTGGGAAAGATAGAGTGTTGGAACTGTGGAAAGAAAGGACATCGAAAGAAAGACAATAGATCTCTAAAGAAGAAAGGAGATGGACAGCAGGAGACTACTCAGTAAGCAAATGTAGCAGGTGATGTGTTACAAGATGCTTTGATTCTTACATTAGATAATACTAGTGATTACTGGGTAGTAGATTCAGGGGCTTCATGCCATCCTACACCCCATAGGAAATACTTTCATGATTATGTTCCATGTGATTTTGGACATGTTTTACAAATGTATGGGGACCGGCTCAGGTACAATCTCTCGGTGGATCTCATTATTATGTTACATTTATTGATGATGCAACTAGGAAAACTTGGGTTTATTGCATTAGACATAAAGCTGACGTGTTTGCTACTTTTAAGAAGTGGAAATATTTGGTTGAGAATGAGACAGGAAAAAGGTTGAAGTGTACCAGATATGATAATGGAGCTGAGTACTGCGGCAAGGAGTTTGATAGTTATTGTTCATACCATGGGATTTGTAGAGAGAATACAATCCCAGGAACACCGCAAGAAAATGGTGTGTCAGAAAGGATGAATAGAACGATCATCGAGTGTGCAAGGTGTATGAGATTGCATGCAGGGTTTCCCTTACAGTTTTTGGCATATGCTGTAAATACTGATGTTTACTTAATAAACAGAGGGCCTTCAAGTGCTTTGGATGGTGGTATTCCAGAGGAGGCATGGACAGGTAAAAAGGTAAACTACTCATTTCTGAGAACTTTTGGTTATGAATCATTTGTCCATATCAATAAAGAAAATAGAACAAAGCTTGAAGCTAAATCCAAGAAATGTACATTTATTGGATATGGGGTTGATGATTTTGGTTATCGCTTATGGGATAATGAAAATAACAAAATCATTAGGAGTAGAGATGTGATATTCAATGAAAATTTCATGTATAAAGATCAGTTACAGGGAAAGAAATAGGAAAAGGAAAACACAGAGTACATAGTACTTGATGAAATTAAAGAAAATGAAGTTCCAAAGGTGCCAGAAAATCAAGAACAACAGCAAGTACCTGAAACTCCTGCAAGTGTAAGAAGATCTACCAATTTAAGTAG
Source organism: Larix kaempferi (assembly GCA_027924585.1). Classification (NCBI taxonomy): domain Eukaryota; kingdom Viridiplantae; phylum Streptophyta; class Pinopsida; order Pinales; family Pinaceae; genus Larix; species Larix kaempferi. The sequence goes on along the minus strand of BSBM01000293.1, from coordinate 5,849,003 downwards.
ACTCCCTGAATGATACTCTCCTTCGATGTATTATTTATCGATGACTGATTCTGGTGAACCAGAATGTTATGAAGAAGCAATGCAGGTGGAAACTAGAAAGAAGTGGGAACAAGGCATGAATGAGGAGATGGACTCATTGGTAAGAAACCGAACTTGGTATTTGGTTCAGTTTCCTGTTGGTAAAAGAGAATTGCAAAACAAATGGGTTTACAGGTTGAAGGAAGAAGATGGAGGTAAGAATCGGTACAAGGCCAGACTTGTTGTAAAGGGGTTTGCATACAGAAAGGTATAGATTTTGATGAAATATTTTCTTTTGTTGTTAAGATGACTTCAATTAGGACTATTTTAAGCCTAGTGGCGGTAGAAGATTTGCATCTTGAACAGTTAGATGTAAAAACAACATTTCTCCATGGGGATTTGGAGGAAGAGATATATATGCAATAGACACAAGGGTATGAGGTCAAAGGGAAGGAGAATTTGGTATGCAGGCTGAAAAAGAGCTTGTATGGATTGAAGCAAGCTCCAAGGCAGTGGTATTTAAAATTTGACAGGTTTATGACAGAACAATGTTATAGCAGATTTCATTCTGACCACTCTGTTTATTTCAAGAGGTTAGATAATGGAAGATATATTATCTTGTTATTGTATGTGGATACATGCTTGTTGCAGGGTCTAACATGCAAGATATAAATGTGCTCAAAAGGAAGTTAGCTATTTCATTTGTGATGAAGGATTTGGGTGCTGCAAAGCAAATCCTTGGTATGAGAATAACAAGAGACAGAAAAAATCGCAAATTGACATTGTCTCAGGGTGAGTACATACAAAAGTTGTTGGAGAGGTTTAGAATACAGAATGCAAAACCAGTTAGTACACCTTTGGCCAACTGTAGCTAGGGTTTTACCCCTAGCTTGTGCAAATGAGCACCTACTAAGGAGAATGGACTCCTTAGTAGCAGTTCAGTAAGTGTAAATAATTAAGTTAAAACAGAAATTAAATTACTTCTAAAACATGCATGAAACATAAACAACAAATTTAAAAGATGGCTTTTTGTATTGATATTACCTTCAATGTGAAGGTTTGATGAAGCCCTTTGCAGTGTCCAAGAGGATGCTCCAAGCTTCAATATGCTCCTTCTCCTTCTCCAATGGTGGGAATGGGCCAAAAGTGGCTCTCAAGGTGAAAATAGTTCAATGGTGAACTAGGGTTTCGAGAGAGATTTTGGCAGAGTAAGGGTGCTTGTGATTGTGGATATGGAATAAGGGATCTCCATCACCTATTTATAGTTTTTTGGTGGTGGAGTGCTGACCCATGGTTTTGGGAAACACATGGTTTTGTGCAGCTGTATAGGGTTTTTTCCTCCTTTTCCTCATTATTTTATATTTTTTCTTCCTTTTTTAGGGGTTTTTGCTATTTTTAGAGGAAAAAGGGGTTTTTTTTTTAGCCTTTTTTAGGCTATTTTGATGGTTTTGTGGCCTTTTGGAGGCATTTTAGGCCTTTTGGAGGCTTTTTAATGGGATTTTTTGGGATTTTAAGGGAAATATGGTAGGAAAATGGACAAATGAGCCATATAATGTGGTAGATGAGGTAGTGAACACTTTTTGGGTGTTAACAGATTGCCCCCTGATGTGCGAGGGCAGGAGCTCATCGTATGGCCGATGGACATCATAAGTCATGAATGGTTTTCCTGGGATGTGGAGAGAAGAGAAGAAACAAACTGAAGCCCGGAACAACGATCTTCATGGGTTAAGGAACTAGAAGAAGTGTGTGTAAAATGGTACTGTCTTGTGGATTTTACGAGCCCAGGACAGTTCATGCTCGTGGTTGCTTTCAATTTTAAGGAGTCTGAAAGTAAATAAGAAGACTCTGAAATGATGAAATGGTACTGTCGGGTGGATTTTACGAGCCCAGGACAGTTCATGCTCGTGGTTGCTTTCAATTTTAGAGAGTTTGAAAGCAAGTAAGAAGACTCCAGGGGGTTGCTTTTTCGTAGATTTAGTCTCCAAGGCCCAAAGAAGCATAAAAGGATGCAATGAAGAACTCTTCTAGCCGGTGTGACTAGAGTATTCCTTTTTCGTAATTAGTCTACCAGGTCCGGAAAAGGGTTAAACTTATACCAGATAGACGCCCTTTCAGGTACTTTAGCGAGCATGAAAGGAAGCAAGATTGCTCGGCGATCTTTTCATTCTTTTAGGAGTCAGAAAAGAGCTTAACGGAAACTCCCTAAGTGCCTTTTTTGTAAAGGACTTGTCCGGCCCGAAAAAGGGATAAAATTATACCGAACAAAAGGAATGGCCAGGCAAGGAGGAAGTGTTCAATCAAGGATCAGTAATGAGGACCAAGACCGAGGGTAGGGGGGGAACACTGGTGGGCCTCCTTGCGGGGTAGATGAAATGGTGGCAAAATAACGAAACATTTGCAGTATGACAGGAGTGAATGGCTCATGTAAAAATGTGGAACAATCCGATAGCAGCCGATGTGGCACGCAAACCGAGGCAGCAAGGTGTCGGGACACAATATTGAAATTGTACCAAGTGAGAGCGAGAAATGATCTCAAGCATCATCATGAGCTCAGAAAAATGAATCCGGCGATATAAAGGATGTCAAAAACGGGTAACGGCCGATGTGGCACGCACACCGAGGTGACGGGGGCATTTTGGAAAAAATACCCTAAAAATCTGGGGGTGAGAGCGAGAAATGATCTCAAGCATCATCACCAGCTCGGAAAAATGAATCCGATGATATAAAACATGTGAAAAACGGAGAACGGCCGATGTGGCACGCAAACCGAGACGACTAGTGGCATCTGAAAAATGGGCAAAAAATAACGAAACAAAAATAATGCAACGAGGTGGCCATCATGACGGTCTCGTTGTGCTGATTCCGGTGGTGGAAACGGTGTGAAAAACGGACTTCGTATGGGGCCAGAATGATCAAAACAAGAAAAAGTCAACTGACTATAAATAGTGGTGGGTCCAACATGACATGTGTCATTTGTACTTGTTGAGTTTGACTTGTGATTAGAGTGGACCAGAGCTTAGGTGGCATTTCTGGACGATCTGTCTGGCTGATTTCAGATCCGTGAGATACAGGTATTTCATCAAACTCATACCTGCATGTTTTTTAGGGTCGGGGGTTGGGTAGTGGGTCCCAGGGTTTATTTATACGGTCCACGTGGGGTGGACCGCGGGTTAGGGGGTCGAAACCACGGTTGAAGACCGCGAGTTTCGGGATGAACCACGCGGTTGGAGACCGCGTGTTTCGGGTTGAACCACGCGGTTGGAGACCGCGTGTTTCCTGGATGGAACCGCGGTCGAGTACCGCGAGTTCCAAGGAGGAACACGCGGTTCCCAACCGCGGGTTTAGGGCTGACAGGCGCGGTTGGGAACCGTGACCATATGCCTGACAGCCGTGGTCGGAAACCGCGGCATGAAGCCCGAAATCCGCGGTTTGGGGCCGAGCTATTAGGGTCTTCTGGGAGAGGGAAAAGTACTTTACTTTAGTTGACATGAGTTTGATGAGTTTACTTTGTGTGATTGGCAGGATGCCGCAGGTTCTCTGGAGAGAGCGGGAGATCCCTGATGAGACCATGGGTTTCATTCGAGGGAATCGCCATGTGCGATCTGTGCTGGGACTGTGCGGACTACTGAAGTTCGCACAGATACCCATGATACGGTCAGCAGCATTGCTGCTGAACCGTCTGATCAGCTTCTGGGAGCCGGACATCCAGGCTTTCCGGGTACAGGGTGAGAGGGTGGACCTCACCCTGACCGATGTATACTTTCTGACGGGGTTGCCCTGCCTGGGCAGGGTGGCAGACACACAGCCGCGGGTTGCCGCGGACGTCGACATGGAGGACATGTTGGAGAGGTACTGCGGTCCGGACGTGAGGGTGCATAGGAATGCACTCCTGGTGAGGGACCTACAGGAGCCGGCAGTGCAGGCCATGGCGGCGTGTGTGGTGCGGGTATTGGGTTCCCAGTCACCTGAGAAGGTGTCTGGGGGTCAGATGCAGATGGTAGAGCGCGTACTGGATGGGGTGTACTATGCGTGGGGCCAGATGTTCCTGACCTGCGTTCAGCGACAGCTGACGGCAGCGAAGGAAGATGGCAAGGGCTTTTGTTTTGGGTCCTTCTTATGTGCCTTCTTTATGGAGAGGGTACCCACACTGCGGCCACGGGTGCCGATCAGGCCAGGAGGGATGAGGGAGCCGCGGATGGTGCGGTGGGGCGATATGATGCGCCGCCGTGGTGGCGGCGACGTGGGCAGGTACTTCACGCAGAAGTTGTACCTGCAGTGGCTCCAGATACCACTGACACTGGACGACTTCCCGTATCGGGACATGGACTTCACGGGAGATCCGGAGGCGCCACGAGCACCAGGACAGGCATGGGGTCCCGACGGTACGTATGTGTTTTAGTTGGATGTTATGTATGTCAAGTTTTGATTTATATGATAGTAGATGGATATACTGTAACTGACATATGGTTGATCTTGCAGATGTGGGCCCGAGGCCACCTCCAGGACATGTGGCACGGAGGGGCATTGTGGCCGTTCCAGCTCTGCCTGGACGAGGAGAGGTGCGGCGCCGAGATCCAGAGGTGACCCTAGAGTCTGTACGGGAATTACTGGATCGGTTTTTGATAGGAGTGACGAACGAGGGATGGCGGGATGTCGATCCTGATGTGGTACGGGATTGCATGGGGGCACCCCGAGAGTTCAGATCTATCGCGATCCGGGTGGCGATCTTGGTGGACCGGGTCCGGGCACAGGAGGCCGGAGGAGAGGATGACTTGCCGGAGGAGGAGCGAGGGGAGGACTCAGAGGCAGCCGATGCAGGCAGTGATGCAGGATACGACTCTCATTAGGGAGTGCAGGGGACTCCCCCCGAGTTTTGTAGCTACGGCATGTATGTTGATGAGGCTGTTAGGGATGTATAGCCATTTTTTGTATAGCTGAGTACAGGGGTACTCAGGACATGTATAGCACTGAACATGTATATTTTTTGATATATATATATATGCACGTGGATGCACTTTTTATATGATGTTGTTTTATTTGTACGCACGTGGATGCGCTTTATGAGTTATGATAGGTTTACATTGCACGTGGATGCAAGTAGGTTAGGATGTTAGGCACATGGATGCCCCTTGTGTATTTTATGTGATGCGACATGATATATGTATGTTTAGGCACGTGGATGCCCCTATGGATATGCATGTGGTTTATGTACATGGATGCAAATGTGGATGCGATGCAATCTTTTTTGGGTTTTTATATATTTTTATGAGATGCTATGTGATGATGATGCATGCTGTTACATGGTGTGATTGATATGCCAATCTAGGATTGTGTTGGCCATTTGGTCTGCGACACTATTTTGGGCTCTGGGGACATGTGTGAATGTGATGGATTCAAATTGTCGACTGAGTTGTTTTGTGCGCAGGAATTTTCGAAAAAGGCAGGGATCACGTACCTGGTAGCAATTGTTGAGCTGAGAGACAAGTAGCTGGGAGTCAAGGAACACATGAAGGTGACTTATGCCCATTTGGAGGGCGGCCGTCAAGAGACCGGTCACAGCGTCATACTCCGCCTGGTTATTGGTAGCAGTGCCTATACATATCCCGTCAAGGTGAATCATTTCGTTGGAAGAGGAGTACAAGACCCATGCTGCAGAAGCCAGGTTGGGAGACCAGCGTAACAAAGTGGAAGGTGGTCCATTTGTAATCATGCAGAAATGATGAATGTAAGATGATGGTAAAAAAGTGAAAAACAAAAAGAGAGCAAACTGTACGATGCGGACCAACGAGGTCGCAATTTGTTATAGGGATAGAGACTCCTTAGGATGCAACCCCTCATGGGGGTTGCGTAAGGGAAGGTCTTCAGAGTCGGTTTCAGTATGAACAGGAAGTTCCTCCGGCCGTGTGTCCATGTGATGGTTGAGAATGGCGGGGTTGAACCCAGGCATTCTGGTAGAGGGCCAAGCGAAGACATCACGGAACTCCTGGAAGAGTTGTTTATAATCCTCAATCTCCTGCTCGCTGCAGGAAGCTCCTAAAGTGATGAGTTCAGGGGTACATCCTGGGAACGTGGAGGGAGGAAGAGGACGCTGTTTCTGACGGACGGGGGTACATCAGGCCATGTGTCAATGTGGTGCTCTATAATGGCGGGGTCAAGACCAGGCATTTCAGTATAGGACCAGGCAAAGACATCACAGAATTCTTTGAAAAGGTTTATATAGTCCTCAATCTCTTGTTTATTGCAGAATGCTCCTAAATTGATGAGTTCAGGGGCACGTCCTGGGGCAACGATATCAACTTGGATGACAGGTGGTATGTTAGCCATGTTACCCTCTTCGAAGGCATCAGGAGCAGGAATAGGGTCCTTGAACCAGTCGACCTTCGTGGGGAGGAAGTCTTTGGATTCAACCGTGTATTGGGTAGCGGAGCTAGAGGAGGATGCTTCTGGGATGAAGTAGGAACGATGATGCATATCATCCCAGGGATAATCCGGGGCAGTAAGGGCCTCAAGAATCTCCTCATCGGTACGGAAATTTTGCGTCGTCAAATCGGTTGACGAGGGGGGAGTGGTGGAAGAAATCATATAGATGGTATTAATCTCTCCAGAAGGTGAAGAGTCTGGGGGGTAGATCTCCTCAATGGTAGGTGGTGCCGTCTCAAGATCCAGATTGTTCATCTCATAGAGAGCCGCTCCGTAATCCGGGAGATCAGGACAATGATGGGAGTAATGCCCGTAAACACCGCATATGGCGCAGGAGTGGTTGGTACGTAGGGACTTATCTTTAGGCTTGGGAGTGGGGTTGAGTTCGACAACTGGGATGTTAGGGTCATCGTCGAGCATCTGCATGTGTTTTTGTAGGGCTGGTAACTGAGGGCATTGGTGAGTGGCATGGCCCAACTCGTCACACAGCAAGCATTTGGGAGGAGCACGAAACACTGGAGGGTTTTTGACTGTCTTGGGAGGTGGGACAGCAGTGTAAGGTTGTGGACCTCTGCCCCCAGTGGGTTTGGGAGGAGGAGGGGGAGTCGTGGAGGACGAAGGGGTAGAGACACCAAGAGGTGGCTGAGAGGTAGTAGCCATGGGTTGCACCGGTTGGAGGACGACATCGGGTGTCGGCGGGCGAACGGGAGGCGAAAGATACCACACAGGTAATCCCAAAGTTAACCTAGGGAGGCTAAGGGTAGCCATGACCGGGGCGCTTACTACTCCTGATGGAGGGACTAGGAAGGGGATCGTATGGATAGGTGTAACACCAATGTGGCTAGGTACCAATGGTGGTTTAGGCAACAAGGGTGGTTGATTGTTAGGTGGTGGGCTGTCATGGGACAAGGTACATAAATTGGACACGTCGGGCGTAGATGCCGGGGGAGGAATGGATTGAAAGGTGGAGGTCATCGGCGCATCTGAGTAGACTCCAGGCCCCGTAGAGGAAATAAACGAGGTGGTGGCACGAGAAATAGGTTGTTCAACCATGGGGAGAACATTTTCAGGTGCCGCGGGAGCGCTGGGATCATAGTAAGTAAGCTGATCAACCTTAACCACGCGTCCCTCATGGGGGAACATCATGGTGCGAAAGACAGAAGAGGCAACTGCCCGCATGGCATACATGTAGCTGCGGCCAAGTAAAAGGTTATAATCCAATTGGGCATTGATTACCTCAATGTCAATGAGTACAGTTTTGCCACCTAACTGGACAGGGACATTGGCTAGGAGGCCTTGGGGCTGAGCCGAACGACCGTCGTAGGCGCGTAATGCAGTGGTGGACTGCTGGAGAGGAGGGGATCCCAGCTTCTGCCATACGAATGTAGACATAACGCATGTGGAGGCACCCTCATCGATGATGCACCGATGGATGACAAGATTCCTAACGGAGACAGTAACTTGGAATGCTAAGCTGGAAGGTAGGCGTGGTTCAGACTGGTCTAAATCAAATGCCATCAAATTCGAATCATTTGGGTCAATTCCCCCAATGGCGAAAAGTAAAGTCTTGCGCTGGGAAGGGCAGTTCTTCAAGACTTCTAACGAAGACATGGCTGTGGGAGATTGGGCTAGGTCGTCTACAATGTTGTAGTTTGACGCAGCGCGCGCATTGGGGTTGTTGTTAAGACGACGAAGTGGGAAACGAGCTGCTTTGGAAGCACCGTCTATGGGAGGGGGAGGTATACGTAACGCCTGATCGGTGGGATGGGCGTTAGTAGTTTTATCCGTGGGATTGGCGTCAGAGGTGGAGCCATATTGGTTCCGACGGGTTTGGAGATTGACGTCAGCAGATGACATCATCAGCAAGTGGTGGGTACCTGAGTCAAACATGGGTTGATCAGGAGCAGCGTAAGTGATCTGTTGTTGTTGGGGTGCGTTGGCTTGAGGAGGAGCCAACGGCTGAGTGTTCACGACGCCTTGGGTCGGTAAGGGGTTTTGCAGCACCAAAGGGGGTTGTTGAGGTTGGGGGGGGTTGGGCGGCGCTTGGGGAGCCTCATGCCCTTGGCGATGGGCCTCGTCAACCCAAAGTTGCCGAGCTCGCTCCAAGTGTGGGCAAGCGTGCGTGTAGTGTCCATAGACCCCGCAAATAGAACAAGGGTGGTTCGTTCGCAAATTGGGGTTTTTAGCCTGCTTAGGTGGGCGATCAGGGTTTTGATTAGTGGGGGCTGCGTTGTTGTTGTCGGGGGGATTAGCCGATTGACCAGCTTGGTCTACAGGTTGGTTGTTCCACGATTACGGCCCTTGCCGCGGTTCTGTTGGCCCTGGTTGCGTTGGTTGTTCTGGTTTTGCTGCGGGTTTTGTTGGGCGTAAACTTGCCCTTGGGCAGCAGGTGGATTCTGAGGTTGCGCAGGTGCGGGAGAAGGCTGCGGTGGATGGTATGCAGGTTGAGCTTGAGCAGGTGCAGCAACTTGAGGGGGTTGCTGATATGGTTGCGGAGCAAATTGTGGGTGAGCCGCAGGGGCTGCCTGTGGCGGATAATAAGCGGGTTGGGCTTGTGAAGGCGCAGGAGCTGGAGTAGTCTGCTGATGGTAGTAAGGCTGAGGTGCGACTGGGGGAGTATAATCAGGAGTCGCATAACCAAAGCACTGAGGTGGACACGAGGGTCCATGGGAATGGTGGTGTGTCATGGGAGCATATGAGTTGGTTGCTCCAGACTGTGAGGTAGCCCGCGACAGGTCGGGGCCAGGGGTAGGTCGTGCTATAGAAAATGGTTGAGGATGTGAAGAAACACGGCCAATGATACCATCTGCTGCGTGGGATGCCCCCGGCGCATCATGCTGGGAGGACTCGCCGCGAGGGGCGTCAGGTATAATGGTATAAAGGTAACCCGACTGAGCGTAAATGAGGTCGAACTGTTGGGCCTTAAGGATGGCTTCTTCTTCAGACTGGGGTCTTTCTGAGGCCACATCCTTAGCAATAACAGGTAGAAGGGATTTGAGGAACCAATCTAGGAAGATCCGGTCATCTAGTTTGATCTTGCATAAGCTACGGCGTCGACGCCACTCATGGATGTGGTCCGTGATATGGGTAGCCGTGTTTTGTCTGCAGGATAGGAGGATCTCAACGCCCGCGTCATAGCGGACAGGCAGCTGGAAGAACTGCAGGAAGGTCGAGGCAAGGGAAGCAAAGGTGGCGTGGGTCCCATGAGGTTGCTCGATATACCACTTGGCTGCAGAGCCAGTGAAGGTGCGCTGTAAGAGACGGAGGCGAACAGAGTCATCCACTATGGAGTTAGAGGAACACCATAGGTGGAAAGACATGATATGGTTTTGTGGGTCCTCACCGGCCTTACCCTCGAACTTAGGGATGTCCGAGGGAAGCTTGGTAGGCATATGAGGCCATGCAGGGTCGTGTCGAATAGGATCGTTGGTCAATCTGGCCAGGTCAGGTAGGTTGAGGCTAGCCATGAATGGCAAACTGGAAGAAGGATGTGACACAGTAGTGGGTTGGACCAAGTTGGGGCCAGTACCCCCAAGTGGAAGGACAAGATTTGGGGTGGTGCCCCCAAGTGGGGGAACTGAGGTAGTGGAGGATGGTCCAGCACCACCATAGGTAGTGTAAGCCACTGATGTAGTGGGGATAGGTATTCCCGTTGCGGGAATAGGTACCGTGAGGGGTAAGCCACTGATGTAGTGGGGATAGGTATTCCCGTTGCGGGAATAGGTACCGTGAGGGGTACGGTAGATGAGGGTCCCATGGAGGGCATACCCAAAACAGGTGTAGTAACTGGTGTAGTGGTGGATGTGCCACCAATGGTCCCTATAACAAAAGGAGTGGAAGTCGTGCCAGCCATGGGGCTAGTAGGGGCAGTGTAAATAGGGTTCTCAGACTCTTCGTCAGAATCGGAGGTAAAGTAAGGGGCGTCACTATGTGGTGACGGAGTCCTACGTCGCTGACGAGTGGAGTCGAGTGACAAGGCTCTAGATCTGTGATGAGTGGTATCAACGGATAATGATCGAAATCTATGACGTGTGGTGTCAAGAGAACCGTGCTGTGGAGGCTCGCCCCTGAGGCGCCGAGAATGTCTCGGGGACTCAATGGTGACAGATGGTGTCTAATCTCTGTGGGTTGAGGTGAGTATAAAAACAGCTCAAAAAGGCCTAATGCAACCGAGTGTGCAGAAGGAGAGCTAAAAAACAAGGCACTCAGGCCAACAACCAACTCAAAACACCCACTGCAACAGCTGTGCTACAATAGGTGGAGTGTCAACAAAGATGGTCAGAATACCAACAAGCAGCAGGTTTCCTAAAAAGAAAAAATGGTGGACTCACTAGACCAAAGGGAGGTAAAGGAGCATGCAAACACCTAACTAAAAGTATTCTGACTCAACTAAACATATCCTCTGCAAGGTGATGAAATCCAAGTCAGACAATATGAGTAGGAAAGCCAAGTGGCTATGATATCCCCCTACCGGGAGGGACACCGGGTAGTCAATCCTAGAAGAATGGCAACTAAGATACCCCGTTCATGACACGTCCAGAAAGGTGAATCTGCCGTTTAGTTCGTTGACCGCAATACCCCTATACAGGGATATCCCGCGAACCGCGAAAGGTAGCCCTTCGGTTACTGAATGGAGTGCGGTATTCCACTCAGGCCTCCGGAACCAGTCTCCCGACTTCAACCCTCCTAAGGGAGAGGCCCTCTGATAAACTAGTCGTGACCGTGCCAAAAAGTACTAGGGGATTTTGGTTCCCTATTTGGACAACAACTATGTCTCAAGTGAAAGTGACCGAGGGGTGTTATTGGAAGCCTATCCCCCCGACCCTACCTAACTACAATGATTCTTTTGTGTTCCCCAAGTGGGGTTAGAATGTTGGTTCAATTAGGTACTTTTTAAGGCTCACTTGATTTATGTGACAGAGTGTGTGCTCGTGAGGTGATGAACCCAAAAATAGAAGTGCCACAAGGGGGGCAACTTCCAACTATCAATAACGCTGAAATTGAAATTTTAACTTGCAAAATTTTCTGAATTAAAAATACTGAAATTTTAAAAGAATTCTGTGAAGGGAACAGAAATTGTGTTGCAAAAAGGCTGTAAGGGAGGGAGGCTGCAGGTAGGACAGAGGGTTGTTCAGATGCAGAAAATATTGCAGCAAAAGGGGCTGGGCTCAAAACAGGAAAAATGCAGAAATCAGACCGCGGGTCTGTGGCGAATCGGAACAGGCAGACCGCGGGTTTGAGGAAAACAGACGCGGTCGAGTCGCGGCTTTCGGGCCAACAGACGCAGTCGGGACGCAGGAAATAGGGAAAAAGACGCAGTCGGGTCGCGGCAGAAGGGCTAACAGGCGCAGTCGGGACGCACGAAAGAGGCAGAAAGCCGCAGTCGGGACGCGGGAAAAAGGCCGACAGGCGCAGTCAGATCGCGGCAAACAGGCTGATTAGCCACGGTCGGATCGCAGGTAACAGACTTGAATCCGCCGGCGGGGTGTCGGAAGCAGTCTGAGAGCCGCGGTCGGATCGCAGGTAAAGGCCTGAAAGGCGCGGTCGGGACGCGACTGAAGAGGGAAAAGACGCGGTATGCGGCAGCCGAAAGGGACAGCCGAAAGTAAAAAATTCAAAATGGAAACCAGAAATTCAAAATCCAGCGGAGTCACCAAAACTGTAGCTAGGGTTTTACCCCTAGCTTGTGCAAATGAGCACCTACTAAGGAGAATGGACTCCTTAGTAGCAGTTCAGTAAGTGTAAATAATTAAGTTAAAACAGAAATTAAATTACTTCTAAAACATGCATGAAACATAAACAACAAATTTAAAAGATGGCTTTTTGTATTGATATTACCTTCAATGTGAAGGTTTGATGAAGCCCTTTGCAGTGTCCAAGAGGATGCTCCAAGCTTCAATATGCTCCTTCTCCTTCTCCAATGGTGGGAATGGGCCAAAAGTGGCTCTCAAGGTGAAAATAGTTCAATGGTGAACTAGGGTTTCGAGAGAGATTTTGGCAGAGTAAGGGTGCTTGTGATTGTGGATATGGAATAAGGGATCTCCATCACCTATTTATAGTTTTTTGGTGGTGGAGTGCTGACCCATGGTTTTGGGAAACACATGGTTTTGTGCAGCTGTATAGGGTTTTTTCCTCCTTTTCCTCATTATTTTATATTTTTTCTTCCTTTTTTAGGGGTTTTTGCTATTTTTAGAGGAAAAAGGGGTTTTTTTTTTAGCCTTTTTTAGGCTATTTTGATGGTTTTGTGGCCTTTTGGAGGCATTTTAGGCCTTTTGGAGGCTTTTTAATGGGATTTTTTGGGATTTTAAGGGAAATATGGTAGGAAAATGGACAAATGAGCCATATAATGTGGTAGATGAGGTAGTGAACACTTTTTGGGTGTTAACACCAACCATTTCAAACTAAGTAAGGAAATGTCTCCCAAGACACGGGAAAACATAGATTACATGTCCAAGATTCCCTATTCATCAGCAGTTGCCAGCTTGATGTATTCCATGGTGTGCACAAGACCAGATATTGCACATGCATTGGGAGTTGTGAGTAGATATATGAATAATCCACGTAAAGAACATTGGAAGGCAGTACAGTGGATTCTCAGGTATATGAGAGGTACTACCTTTCATGCATTATGTTTTGGAGGTTCAAACACTGTTCTACAGGAATATGTTGATGCAGATATGGTAGGTGATAAGGATAGCACGAGGGGCACTACAGGGTATGTGTTTACTGTAGGTGGAATAGCAGTAAGTTGGAAGTCCAAACTGCAAAAGGTTGTTGCACTTTCAACAATGAAAGCGGAGCATGTTGCTGCTACAGAGGCTATTAAAGAGATTATTCGGTTGCCGAGGTTTATGGAGGAATCGGTTAAGAAGCAGAAGGATAGAAGGTTGTATAGTGACATCCAAAGTGCCATTCATCTTGCAAAGAACTCGGCCTTCCATTCTAGGACTAAACATATACAGCTCAAGTACCATTTCATACGCTCTATTCTGGAAGATGAATTGTTGAAGTTGGAAAAGATACATACTAGCCAGAATCCTGCAGACATGTTAACAAAGGTAGTGACCAGAGAGAAACTGAGTTCCTGCTCGGATTCAGTTGGCCTTCTAGTGTGAAGGTGAAGATGAGAAATTTTCCAAGTCCAAGGTTCATAGCATAGTCTAACAAGCAGTGCTGTTGGGAGCGGGGAGCGAAGCGGGGAGCGGGAGCGGGAGCAGGAGTGAAAAGCGAAATTTTCAAAAGCTTCCGTTTCGGGAGCGTTTTCGGGAGCGTTTTTTATATAATATATATTTTGATATATTTTGATGCATATAAATTAAAAAAAACATGTATTATGCCAAATTAGCTATAGAAAACATCAAAACATAAAATCTAGATATTGATATAACCATTTAGTACACATTGATATAACATTAATGATTAATCATCTCGTCTTCTAGATTCTAGGAGCTATAACTTATAACATTTTCATTAAATGAGCATCATCAAATCATCAATCATCAACAACATCAACCTTCAAATTTCAACATATAATATTTGCCATCAAACTAGGCCATAATGTTTACAAAATAGGCCAAGCCGCCAACCGCCAAAATAAACATGAAAATGAAATACAAACTACAAACTACAAAGTACAAAGTACTATGAATCTACTAAGCTTTCCGCTTGCCACGAGTAACTTCCAATTTCTTTTCCCGTGTTCTAGGTGGAATAGGTGCTGGTGGAAGTGATCGTGGAACATGAGTAGAAGATGAATGGCCGCCGCGGGCTGAAATTGGACGTTGTGAAGCTAAAGGCAAAACTCCTACATCTGGAAAGCTGCTTCTGCTTGGGGGTGGCATCTCTGTAGGGGTAGTCTGAATTGGATCATCATGATCACCCAATAGTTCAGCCTCCAAGCGCTCTAATGCTATGGCTCCATCCTCCACATTAGCCTCCTCTGGATTGTTGTCCCAAGTCAAAAATGTTCTATCATTCTTGGCCGCCTCACAATAATGGGACAACAACCTCAAGTTGTAGTGCACATAAACCAAGCTTTCTGCGCGATCTACATTCAGACTGTTTCTCTTTACACTATGGATGAAGTTGTAGGTGCTCCAACACCTCTCTGTAGAAGAGCTATTAACAACCTGTGATAGCACCCTCAGTGCCAATTTATGCAAATATGTGGCTCCAGAGCCATGCATGTTCCACCAATGGATAGGATCCAATCTGTCTCGATCTTTGGTTGCAAACAGCGAACCAAAGCGTCCATGCTCACTTATGTATATGCTCAATTCACTCCGTACTTGAGCACACTCTTCCTCATCAGGGACCAACTTTTCTAATGCAAGCATATACCCAACAGCAACCTCTGGATCTGTGTGGGGTTTTTTCCTGACTCCACCCCCAGGTGCAGGTTGGGCCAACCAAATTGGAGAATAGTATTTTGGGGTGAGGACATATGCAAGGGCATGGAGTGGAACATTTAGATTATCCCACCTTTTGACCACAAGTTTATGAATATGGTCATACAAGACTGCATCTCTTTGCTCAACAATGTCTTTGATTTGACCAAGCATGCTATCCATCTGCTCATATACCTCCCCAATCACCGGCTGATCTGTATCTGCAAAACGAATCATGTTATAAACTGGCTTGGTGAACTGCAGAACATACCTAACCTGTGACCAAAAATGACCTTCAAGAACGGTGTCCTCCACCTCCTGAAAGTCACTTCTATCCGATGCACTTGCAACTCTGTCTTTCAATTCCTGCCATGGATCACTTGATACCATACTAGCCAATGCCTCTCTTACCTTCAAAAGCCTCCTGAAGGTGAGGTAGTAGCTAGCAAATCTAGTCTTTGCAATCTTCAATAGCTCCAACTTAGAGTGATTGCGAAAAATGTGGTGGGCCATGCTATGATTGGTAATAAATTTGATAATTTTCTTACCTCTCTTGTACAAGGCTCCAATCCATCGGTAATTATTGTCCTTCATCTTAACAATATCACGCATCAAAAGGTTCA
The DNA here is from genome assembly GCA_027924585.1 of Larix kaempferi. Lineage (NCBI taxonomy): Eukaryota > Viridiplantae > Streptophyta > Pinopsida > Pinales > Pinaceae > Larix > Larix kaempferi. Next base: position 5,833,555 of record BSBM01000293.1, on the reverse strand, counting down.
ATGTGTGAACCAAACACCCTGACCAAAATATGTTGGGATACTTATCCATAATGATTGCTCCTGCTGCCTTACAATTAGCAGCGTTATCAGTGATAACTTGAATGACATTGTATGGCCCAATCTCCTGAATGGTTTTAAGTAAAGGTTGTGCAATATTAATAGCGGTCTTGTAGCGATCTGAGTAGTCATGGGCTGAAAGGAAGACCGCACCGCTAGCAGAAACGCCAAGAATATTTATCAACGACCTTCCTTTAACATTTGTCCACCCATCAGATACAATGGATACCCCATAGTTGGACCAATCATTTGTGAACTTTCCAAGAGCACTATTGATTTTGGCTTTTACCTTGTCAAGTCCCACGGTTCTAGCTTTGTCATACCCAGGGCTTCTGTATCCTTGAGGGCCACCATTGATGGCTTGTACCATTTCATGCCAATAGGGTGAGCGAAGAACATTGAATGGCACACCACATGCATAGAGAAACCGATAAACTTTTGAATCCACATCATCTCTACAACCTTGGTCAAGGAAATCGGATAATGTTCTTCCTCGTATAGGCGAGACTCCATGGGGAGATGAGGCTCCCGATCGAGCCGATGATGATCCAGCAGCAGCTCCACTACCAAACATTCTCTGCGGGGATTCAGAATCAACCCTCGATCTCTTGGACTTGTTTTGAGCGGCCTCTTCTTCCATCCTGTATTTGCTTCTCTCTTTAGCTCCCACTTTGTCACAAGTTTTGACTCCATGAGACTTACCTACATCGCATGGCATAACCCCACACAAATGCTTTCTCACCCGGGTATATGAACCTGTGTATGTTTTCCCACAATGGGGGCATCCAAACTTTGTGGTTCCACCCCCTCTCCCTCCCCCTTGCCTTGTCACATACTTCCACAAAGGTGTTGTGTCTTTTAGTTTTTGCCCCACATCACCCTCACCCTCATCCTCATCATCATCCTCTTCCCCTTCCTCCTCTTCTCCTTGGTATGCATCACTCTCTACCTCTTCCCCCTCATCACTACCACCACCACATCTACTTCCCAACACCATCATAATGAGAAGAAGTGGAATGAAAAACCAAAACCACATACCCATCGTGTTTCTTGATTCAAGATGAGAGTCACTTGTTCCCTGCAATAGAATGATGGAGAAGAATATATTGGAAAGAGTAGGAGAAGAGAACATTGCAAGTTTTCCATTTTTTAACATAGTGAAAAAAAAATTGCAAAAACAAACAAAGAAGAATTTATAGAGCCTACCTTTTAGCTCTTCAATGGTGGTTGAATGTCTCTATGAAAGCTTCAATCTCCCTTGCAAGCTCTCTCCCCTTCAATCTCCCCTTCAATCTCCCACTCAATGATGAAAGCTCTCAAACTCTTCTCAATCAAACAAATGAGCAATGGAATGAGTCCAAATGGACTCATTCACCTTTTAATGGCCCAAAGTGACCTATCCCAACAAAAAAAACCCTAAAAAAAATTCCAAAACTCAAATTTTTTTTTCAAAAATCCGCCCGTCCGCGGAATCGGTCTGGGAATCGATTTAGGAATCGTTTTTTTTCTGCGGGTTCGACTGGGAATCGATCCGGGATCGACCCGGGATCGATCTGGGAGCGACAATTCCCCAGCGAATTACCATTTTCCAGGGATCGTTTTTTTTTACTTGAATTCGCGAACTGGAAAATCGATTCCTGAAGGAATCGATCCGGAATCGCGCTTCCAAAATCGATCCCACATCGATTCCGTCTGGAGCGCGATTCGGGATCGATTCGAGGGGGGGGGGTCGATTCCCAGCTGCTTTGCTAACAAGTACAGCAGCGGTGGAGTGGTTGTGATCAGTCTCCAAGTGGGAGATTGTTGGTTTTGGAGCCTGATCTTCCAGTCTCATAGATAATTTTGTTTCAGTTGTTTTTGTACCCGAAGTTTGGTTATGATCCCAACACGCGCATAAGAAATTTTGGTTATGGGTTTCTTTTTGTACAACAGATTGCGGGACCATGGTTTTGGGTAACACGTGGTATTTTCCCATGGTATTTCCCCTTTAAAAGGAAGACCTTGTAATACAGTTGTGTAATGTATTGTAGCATTGTAAAGATCTATGATATCGTGTAAGAGAGACCGAGAGAGAATGAAGAGGAAGTTGCAGCGGATGTGCTATGGGTTGTATCCCTTCATTTGTTGGATGGTATAATAATAAGGACTGGAAATTTCTGTGTGGGCGTAGCCTATCTTGGGTGAACCACGTTATATTGGTGTCTCTCTTGTGAGGTGTTTGTGTAATTTAGATTTGCATCTTGTTTATTGTTATTGCTCTACGATCTTGTTTTTCTAACAAACCTCCCAATTAATATTACATACATTTTCCATTGGTTTAATATAATTCTCTAATTTTATTTATAAAAAATGATATATAACACAGTGGTTAACATAATTTTTTTAACAGGTATTCACAATATCCAATAGACATGGTAGATTAAAGGATGTACGTAGGGTTTAAATTTTAGAAATTATAAGTGAAATAATGCATCTCAAAGTGTGGAAATAGTATATGTTCTTGTGGCCTTAAGATAAGGAAAGTTGGGTCCCAGGTTGGAATGAGTTGGATGTTGTGAATTAAGACTAAATTAAAAACCTTTTATAAATTACTTGCAACCAGAATGTTTTTGACAGTTTGACTAATTTCCAATTTGATCACTTATAGTTTGAACTTATGAATTGCCAATATCATTATGTGAATATCTTCTCTAATATCATATGTTGACTAACATTTAGAGATAATGATTTAAATTTAAGTTGTTGTAGTCCATTCGATATAGCTTGGGTGGTTGGGAGGAATGATTGTTACTCTCCCCACATAAGTTCAATTCTTGTTGTTGTAAGAAATTCTTCCTACATATTCGTAGAATCCATCTTGGACATGTAAAGGTTCCCTAGATCCCTAATCCAAGACAGAAGCAAAAAAATGAACTCTAACTTTCTCCTATACCTAGGCTTTATGCATACAACAAGACAAGAAAGAAGAAGAGTGAGGGAGAGTAGATGACTTACCTCCTTACTGACGGTTGTCCTCGCTTCTCTGGACTTTAGGTTTGATGTCCAAAGCTGAGTAGATCCTGTAGAGACAACACAAGTTAAGCATAAAGAATCCTACTTAATTTGAATGCAACAATAGTAAGCATACATGTGTTAGTGTTTCATAAAATTATAGCATAATAATTTAATTGCATAAAATCAATAGGATCACTAGAAGAAAGACAAAGCACAAAAACAAGGAACACAAGAATTTATCCTGGGAAACCGAAACACGAGAAAACCCAGCAACCTTCTAATAGAGATGAATAATTCTGAGAACATAGTACAGAGATGAGAGAGAGAAAGTAGAAAGCTTGTCTAACCAAAAACACCAAAAATAAGCTTCTCCTAGCTGCAGGTGCAAGCTCCTCTCCAATTGATGTGAACTTGTTGTGTGTGAGTGAATGAACAAATCAGGCATACGACCTATCTATTTGTACACATGCAAAAATGACTTTTTCCTTATCTGGGATGACCTGACTTTTCCCAAACTAGCCCAACCTGACGGGGGAAGTTCTGCCCATTGTTTGGGGCAGACTTCCCATTGTTTTGGGGTAGTTTACCCACTAGGCCGACTTGTCTTGGGAGAATATAAAATACATTTAATAATTATTGTCTTTACTTAATTTTCTCCCCAAGGTTTGCATTGATTCTTTCAAGGGTTTACATGATTAATTACATCAAGATCAACTCCTGTAGGAGGTACAAATAAGTGCAATAGAATATAATAAGAATAACTTCTGAAGTTGAACAAAATACAACATGTAAATGAAGACATATATAAGAGAAATAGACTAAGTTGTATTAATGGAAAGCCATAAAGAAGCATGTACAATGGTATACCATACTTTGTGACAGCACTTCCTCCAAGCTTCCCTTTAGGGCCCTTTAAGAATCAAGCTAACATAAGGATGGAATATCCAAGCATATTTTCCATGTGTCGGATTCAAGGTAGGATATTCATTTATAGGATTGGGGAGGCCAAACTACCATGGAGAAATGTCTGGATCAAAAGAGGATATCATGTATCTTTAAAGGATTGACATACTTAGAATGGTATGGAGGGAAGGATCTAAAGGGTTGACCCAACCTCCCAAAATCTCTCTCAAATATTGATACTAAACTCAAGGAAAAATATTTGGGGAAAATTTTCACTCCCCCAAAGAAGGCCACAGAGCGACAAAAAGGGAATTGTTTCTCACTGGAGAAGAGAAAGGGGGCGAAAATTCTTGTTCATGGCTCAAAATGGAATTGGTGAAGTGGATTTCGACCTACTAATGATGGATTTCTCTCCCTAACATGTGTAGGCAATATAATAGGCTTTAGGTCTCCCTCTAAAACACCTCTAGGAAGCATAATAATCACATTATAAAATATACAACTCAAGGAGGACACATAAATGTGACATTTTGAGGTGTAACAGGTGCCCCCTAAAGTGTGAGGTCAGAAAGGATTCAATGGCCGAAAATTTTTACCAAGATATAGGTGCAAAGGAGTGTCTAGAAGAGAGTTGGAAATAAGCTGGAAACAAAGACCAAACAGTATATCTATATCATCACCAAGGTAGGAATAACCACACTCCGAAAAAAATTGACTCAAAGCATGGTTTTCAATCAATGCATTGCAGATCCATGATAGTATTGACTCGAGATACGGCCACTGACATACAATGTGGATTCGTACCTAAATGAATGAAAACGATCATGGATGCAATAATACAAAGTAGATCCATGATATAATAATGACACAGCCAAAGACCAATACAAAGTGGATATGTGTGAAAGTATACATATAAGTTCCAACATGATGTCCATGTAGGAACCTACTAAAAAAATCTCCATCGCAACCTGGGTACATAAAAAAAGTCCCCAGGGTCTTCAACCCGATCCCGAAGTGACATGATTCTAGCCATGTGAATAAAGGTATTGAATTCGAACATGGTAGAAACCACTTGATTACTAGTCACTAATACAAACAGTTAACAAGTGCGAGGGAAATAACCAATGATGTCAATGAATCCCAAGGTATAGTAGTAGATTCCAACGAATGTGAGTAAATGAGATGCAGTCGAACACTCGTGGAATCACCCAATCAGAGTTCAATGATGAAAACCTATTGTTAGAAGCGAGGAAACCTACCATTGAGGCATGCAGGACCCAAGGTACTAAATGGTTTCTGAGTCTAATTCTCGGATGATGTCTTGGAGTAGACAATAATATACTCTTTGAAAGAGGGCTATGACGTATCCCACATCATCAACATGAAACCAACAAGGGAAAGTGATGTAAAGTAATGGATCAAATGAGCATAAATGGACACAAGGATGAAGGTTGATAGGACTTTCAGAAAGGTTGACTCAGGTTAAATTCCATTGAACATTGGATGGCACGAAAAATGAATTGGCATCATTAACTCAAGTAGTTAGGGACTAAAACATAATGCAAAAATGACTGAGGCATTATTAGGATGGACCAAATGAGTAATATGACTCATAAAATTTGGTATAACTCGAAGGAAATAATATTACCCAACTATAAGGAAAGACCCAAACAGGGTGCCATGTTCAAGGGTGACAACAAGCTACCATAAAGCTTCCCAACAAAACTAGCCTATTTTTACCCATTTCCCCCCATCATGATCGATGAGTACCTCTTTGTTTCTTAACAAGCTTGAGAAGGATAACATATTATCGGTATAGATCATCTTATATTAGTCCCTCATCATACATTTAGAGAATCTTAAGAAGGATGGGTTCGGTCCCATATGGGCCCTTCGATGCATTGTTTTATGAGTTCAAAGAAGGAAACTTATGCGATATTTTCACGTTTGGAGAGTCTAGAAAGAATATAAATAAGACTCCAAAATGGTTCTTTTTCATAATTTTAGTCTCCTCTCCCAAAAAAGGATAAAAAGATACAAGAGAGAACTCTTCTAGTCAATGTGAGACCAGAGTATACATTTTTCGTAATTAGTCCAAACAGTCCAAAAAAGGGATAAAATACTACCAGATATACATGCTTTCAAATATTTTTATGTTGATGCATAAATGGCAGGGGATAAGGATAGCAAGAGGATCACCATAGGGTATGTGTTTACTATAGGTGGAACAACAGTAAGTTGGATTTCAAAACTGCAAAAGGTTGTTGCACTTTCAACAACGGAAGCAGAGTATGTTGCTGCTACAGAGGCTAGTAAAGAGATGATTTGGTTTCAGAGGTTTATGGAGGAATTGGGTACGAAGCAGAAGGATAGCAGGTTGTATAGTGGCATCCAGAGTGCCATTCATCTTGCAAAGAACTCATCCTTCCATTCTAGGACTAAACATATATAGCTTAAGTACCATTTCATATGCTCTGTTCTGGAAGATGAACTGTTGAAGCTGGTAAAGATACATACTAGCCAAAATCTTGCAAACATGTTGACAAAGGTGGTGAACAGAGAGAAATTGAGTTCCTCCTCGGTTTCAGTTGGCCTTCTAGCGTGAAGGTGAAGATGAGAAATTTTCCAAGTCCAATATTCAGAGCATAGTCCAACAAGTACAGCAGTGGTGGAGTTGCTTTGATCAGTCTCCAAGTGGGAGATTGTTGGTTGTGGAGCCTGATCTTCTAGTCTGATAGATGATGTTGTTTCAGTCGTGTTTGTACCCCAAGTTTGGTTATGATCCCAGCACACGCATAAGAAATTTTTGTTATGGGTTTTTTTTTTTCCCAACAGACTACGGGACCATGGTTTTGGGTAGCATGTGGTATTTTCCCATGGTATTTCCCCGTTAAAAGGAAGACATTGTAATACGGTTGTGTGATTTATTGTAGCATTGTAAAGATCTATGAGATCGTGTAAGAGAGACTGAGATTGAAGAGCAAGTTGTAGTGGATGTGATGCGGTTTGTATCCCTTCATTTGTTAGATGGTATAATAATAAGGAATGGAAATTTATGTGTGGACGTAGCCCATCTTCGGTGAACCACGTTATATTGGTGTCTCTCTTGTGATGTGTTTGTGTAATTTAGATTTGCATCTTGTTTATTGTTATTGCTCTGTGATCCTGTTTTTCTAACAATTGGTATCAGAGCCAAAGGTCTATTTGGCAGATAAACGCGTAGGAAAGAAGGGCTCCTGGTTCTAGTGCGAGCAATGGAAGAAGAAAGAAAGTTTAAAGTCAAGAAATTTAATCGCCAAAACTACCAGTTATGGGAGATGCAAATGGGGGACTATTTGTACCAGAAGGATCTATTCCTATCTTTGGGAGGAAAAACAAAACAGTCGACGACTATGAAGGACGAAGAATGGGAGGTTCTTGACAGAAAGGCACTGGGAACAATACGGTTGAGCCTAGCTTCATCGGTGGCTTTCAATATCTCAAAAGAAAAGACAACAGAGGGTTTGATGAGCGCATTAGGTAAGTTGTATGAAAAACCCTTGGCCTCGAACATTGTATTTCTAATGAACCGTTTATCTAATATGAAGATGTCAGAAGGTGGATCTTTTGCTGATCATTTCAATGAATTTAATACAGTTACAAATCAACTAAGCTCTATAAGTGTGAACTTTGATGATGAGGTTAGGTCTCTTCTAATATTGTGTTCATTGCCAGAAAGCTAGAATGGCTTGGTCATGGTTGTAAGTAACTCTGTCTCTGGTTCAAACATCTTGAAATTCGATGATGTTGTTGGTGTTATTATTAGCGAGGAAATGCAAAGAAAAAGCACAGGTGAGACATCAGGTAATGCGTTGACCATGGAGGGCAGGGGAAGACAAAGGGAGAGAGGAAAGAGCCAAGGTGATTGCAGCAAGTCTAAAAAGGGCAGATCCAAGTCCATACTGGGAAAGATAGAAAGCTGGAACTGTGGAAAGAAAGGACATCTGAAGAAAAACCGTAGATATCTAAAGAAGAAAGGAGATGGACAGCAGGAGACTACTCAGGAAGCAAATGTAGCAGGTGATGTGTTACAAGATGCTTTGATTCTTACATTAGATAATACTAGTGATTACTGGGTAGTAGATTTAGGGGCTTCATGTCATGCTACACCCCATAGGAAATACTTTCATGATTATGTTCCAAGCGATTTTGGACATGTTTTATTGGGTGATGATGAGCCATGTAAAATTGTTGGAATGGATAAGGTATGGATAAAATTAAAGAATGGAACTTAATGGCTGCTGAAAGATGTAAGGCATATTCCTGCTATGAAAATAAATTTGATCTCAATGGGGAAGTTGGGAGATGGAAATTGTTTATCTACGTTTGGAGAAACGTGGTGGAAAATCACTAAAGGATCAATGGTGATAGAAAAAGGAGACGGAATAGGTACGTTGTATTTCTATCCTCATAATACTGACCATTCTATCTCTTTAGCTTCCGAAGGAACATATACAGCATTGTGGCATCATAGGCTTGGCCACATGAGTGAGAAGGGGATGTAGGTTCTCCACTCAAGGACGTTGCTGTCAGATTTGAAGCAGATAAGTTTGGAATTATGTGAGAACTGTGTTTATGGAAAACAGAAGAGAGTTAGATTTCTCAGGTTTGGGAAACAGAAGAAGAATGAAAAGTTAGAGCTTGTACATATAGATGTATGGGGACTGGATCAGGTACAATCTCTTGGTGGCTCTCATTATTATGTTACATTTATTGATGATGCAACTAGGAAAACTTAGTTTTATTGCATTAGACAGAAATCTGACGTGTTTGCTACTTTTAAGAAGTGGAAATATTTGGTTGAGAATGAGACAGGAAAAAGGTTGAAGTGTATTAGATCTGATAATGGAGGTGAGTACCGCGACAAGCAGTTTGATAGTTATTGTTTATACCATGGGATTCGTAGAGAGAAGACAATCCCAGGAACACCATAAGAAAATGGTGTGTCGGAAAGGATGAATAGAACAATCATGGAGCGTGCAAGGTGTATGAGATTGCATGCAGGGTTGCCCGTACAGTTTTGGGCATATGTTGTAAATACTGATGTTTACTTAATAAACATAGGGCCTTCAAGTGCTTTGGATTGTGGTATTCTAGAGGAGGCATGGACAGGTAAAAAGGTAAAGTACTCATTTCTAAAAACTTTTGGTTGTGAATCATTTGTCCATATCGATAAAGAAAATAGAACAAATATTGAAGCTAAATCTAAGAAATGTACCTTTATTGGATATGGGGTTGATGATTTTGGTTATCGCTTATGGGATTATGAAAATAACAAAATCATTATGAGTAGAGATGTGATATTCAATGAAAAGGTCATGTATAAAGATCAGTTGCAAGGAAAGAAACAGGAAAAGGAAAACACAGAGTACACAGTACTTGATGAAATTAAAGAAAATGAAGTTCCAAAGGTGCCAGAAAATCAAGTACAGCAGCAAGTACTTGAAACTCCTGCGAGTGTAAGAAAATCTACCAGGTTAAGTAGACTCCTTGAACGATACTCTCCTTCAATGCATTATTTATTGATGATTGATTCTGGTGAACCAGAATGTTATGAAGAAGCAATGTAGGTGGAAACTAGAAAGAAGTGGGAGCAAGGCATGAATGAGGAGATGGACTCATTGGTGGGAAACCAAACTTGGGATTTGGTTTAGTTTCCTGCTGGTAAAAGAGCATTGCAGAACAAATGGGTTTACAGGTTGAAGGAAGAAGATGGAGGTAAGAATTGGTACAAGGCCAGACTTGTTGTAAATGGGTTTGCACAGAAGAAAGGTATAGATTTTGATGAAATATTTTCTTCTGTTGTTAAGATGAATTCAATTAGGACTATTTTAAGCCTAGTGGCAGTAAAAGATTTTCATCTTGAACAGTTAGATGTAAAAAAAACCTTTCTCCATGGGGATTTGGAGGAAAAGATATATATGTAGTAGACACAAGGGTATGAGGTCAAAGGGAAGGCGAATTTGGTATGCAGGTTGAAAAAGAGCTTGTATGGCTTGAAGCAAGCTCCAAGGCAACGGTATTTAAAATTTGACAGGTTTATGAAAGAACAAGGTTATAGTAGATGTCATTCTGAAGGATTTGGGTACTGCAAAGCAAATCGTTGGTATGAGAATAACAAGAGACAGAAAAAATCACAAATTGACATTGTCTCAAGGTGAGTACATACAAAAGGTGTTGGAGAGGTTCAGAATACAAAATGAAAAACCAGTTAGTACACCTTTGGACAACCATTTCAAACTAAGTAAGGAAATGTCTCCCAAGACACAAGAAGAGATAGATTACATGTCCAAGATTCCCTATTCATCAACAGTTGGCAGCTTGATATATGCCATGGTGTGCACAAGACCAGATATTGCACATGCAGTGGGAGTTGTGAGCAGATATATGTCCAATCCAGGTAAAGAACATTGAAAGGCAGTACAGTGGATTCTCGGGTATATGAGAGGTACTACCTTTCATGCATTATGTTTTGGAGGTTTTAGAGATTGTTCTACATGAATATGTTGATGCAGATATGGCATGTGATAAGGATAGTAGTAGGGGCACCACAGGGTGTGCGTTTACTGTAGGTGGAACAACAATAAGTTGGATTTCGAAACTACAAAAGGTTGTTGCACTTTCCACAATGAAAGCGGAGTATGTTGCTGCTACAAAGGCTATTAAAGAGATTATTTGGTTGCAGAGGTTTATGGAGGGATTGGGTAAGAAGCAGAAGGATAGCAGGTTGTATAGTGACAGCAAAAGTGTCATTCATCTTGCAAAGAACTCATCCTTCCGTTCTAGTACTAAATATATACAGCTCAAATACCATTTCATACGCTATGTTCTGGAAGATGAATTGTTGAAGCTTTGAAAGATACATACTAGCCAGAATCCTGCAGACATGTTGACAAAGGTAGTGACCAGAGAGAAACTGAGTTCCTGCTCGGTTTTAGTTGGCCTTCTAGCATGAAGGTGAAGATGCAAAATTTTCCAAGTCCAAGGTTCAGAGCATAGTCTCGCAAATACAACAGCGGTGGATTTGTTGTGATCAGTCTCCAAGTGGGAGATTGTTGGTTTTGGAGCCTGATCTTCTAGTCTCATAGATGATGTTATTTCAGCCGTGTTTGTACATAAAGTTTGGTTATGATCCCAAAACGCGCATAAGAAATTTTGGTTATGGTTTTTTTTTTGTACAACAGATTACTGGCCCATGGTTTTGGGTAGAATGTGGTATTTTCCCATGGTATTTCCCCTTTAAAAGGAAGACCTTGTAATACAGCTATGTAATGTATTGTAGCATTGTAAATATCTATGAGATCGTGTAAGAGAGACTGAGAGAGAGTGAAGAGGAAGTTGCAGTGGATGTGTTGCGGGTTGTATCCCTTCATTTGTTGGATGGTATAATAATAAGGACTGGAAATTTCTGTGTGGACGTAGCCCATCTTGGGTGAACCACGTTTTATTGGTGTCTCTCTTGTGATGTGTTTGTGTAATTTAGATTTGGAGAAAACTAAAAGGACCTCCCAATTAATATTACATACATTTTCCATTGCTTTAATATAATTCACTACTTTTATTTATAAAAAATGATATATAACACAATGGTTAACATAAAAAAATTTAAGAGGTATTCACAATATCCAATAGACATGGTAGATTAAAGGGTGTAGGTAGGGTTTAAAGTTTAGAAATTATAAGTGAAATAATGCATCTCAAAGTGTGGAAATAGTATATGCTCTTGTGGCCTTAAGATAAGGAAAGTTGGGTCCCAGGTTGAAATGAGTTGGATGTTGTGAATTAATACTAAATTCAAAACCTTTTATAAATTACTTGCAACCTGAATGTTTGTGAGAGTTTGACTAATTTCCAATTTGATCACTTATAGTTTGAACTTATGAATTGCCAATATCATTATGTGAATATCTTCTCTAATATCATATGTTGACTAACATTTAAAGATAATGATTTAAATTTAAGTTGTTGTAGTCCATTCGATATAGCTTGGTTGGTTGGTAGGAATGATTGTTACTCTACCCACATAGGTTCAATTCTTGTTGTTGTCATAAATTCTTCCTACATATTGGTAGAATCACTCTTGGACATGTAAAGGTTCCCTAAATCCCTAATCCAAGACCGAAGAAAAAAATGAACTCTAACTTTCTCCTACACCTAGGCTTTATGCATACAACAAGACAAGAAAGAAGAAGAGTGAGGGAGAGTAGATGACTTACCTCCTTACTAATGGGTTTCTTCGCTTCTCTGGACTTTAGGTTTGATGTCCAAAGCTGAGCAGATCATGTAGAGACAACACAAGAAACTACCCTCCTTCTACAAGTTAAGCATAAAGAAGCCTACTTTCTTTGAATGCAACAATAGTAAGCATACATGTGTTAGTGTTTCATACAATTATAGCATAATAATTTAATTGCATAAAACCAATAGGATCACTAGAAGAAAGACAAAGCACAGAAGCAAAGAACACAAGAATTTATCTTTGGAAACCCAAACAGGATAAAACCCAGCAACCTTCGTATAGAGATGAATAATTCTGAGAACAGAGTACAAAGATGAGAGAGAGAAAGTAGAAAGCCTCTCTAACAAAAAACCCCAAAAATAAGCTTCTCCTAGCTGCAGGTGCAAGCTCCTCTCCAATTGATGTGAACTTGTTATGTGTGAGTGAATGAACAAATGAGGCATACGACCTATCTATTTATACACATGCAAAAATGACTTTTTCCCTTTCTGGGCTGACCTGACTTTTCCCAAACTGGGCCAACCTGATGGGGAAGTTCTGCCCATTGTTTGGGGCAGACTTCCCACTGTTTTGGCGTAGTTTACCCACTGGGCCGACTTGTCTTGGGGGAATATAAAAATACATTTAATAATTATTGTCTTTACTTAATTTTCTCCCCAAAGTTTACATTGATTCTTTCAAGGGTTTACATGATTAATTACATCAAGATCAACTCCCATAGGAGGTACAAATAATTACAATAGAATATAATAAGAATAAATTACGAAGTTGCACAAAATACAACATGTAAATGAAGACACATATGGGAGAAATAGACCAAGTTGTATTAATGGAAAGCCATAAAGAAGCATGTACAATGGTATACCATACTTTGCGACAACACTTCCTCCAAGATTCCCTTCCAGGCCCTTTGAGAATCAAGCTAACATAAGGATGGAATATCCAAGCAAACTTTCCATGTGTGCGATTCAAGATAGGATATTCATTTATAGGATTGGGGAGGCCAAACTACCATGGAGAAATGTTTGGATCAAAAGAGGATATCATGGATCTTTAAAGGATTGACATACTTAGAATGGTATGGAGGGAAGGATCTAAAGGGTAGACCCAACCTCCCAAAATCTCTCTTAAATATTGATCCTAAACTCAAGGAAAGATAGTTGGGGAAAATTTTCACTCCCCCAAATAAGGCCACAGAGAGACAAAAACGGAATTGTTTCTCCCTAGACAAGGGAAAGGGGGCGAAAATTCTTGCTCATGGCTCAAAATAAAATTGGTGAAGTGGATTTCGACCTCCTAATGATGGATTTATATCCCTAACATGTTTAGGGAATATAATAGGCTTTAGGTTTCCCTCTAGAACACCTATAGGAAGCATAATAATCACATTATAAAATATACAACTCAAGGAGGACACATAAATGTGACATTTTGAGGTGTAACAGGTGCCCCCTAAAGTGTGAGGTCAGAAAGGATTCAATGGCCAAAATTGTTTACCAAGATATAGGTACAAAGGAGTGTCTAGAAGAGAGTTGGAAAGAAGCCGGAAGCAAAGACCAAACAGTATATCTATATCATCACCAAGGTAGAAATAACCACGCTTGGAAAAAAATTGACTCAAAGCATGGTTGTCAATCAATGCATTGCATATCCATGATAGTATTGACTCGAGATACGGCCACCGACATACAATGTGGATCTGTACCTAAATGAATGAAAAAGATCATGGATACAAGAATACAAAGTAGATCCATGATATAATAATGACACATCCAAAGACCAATACAAAGTGGATATGTGTGAAAGTATACATATAAGTGCCAACATGATGTCCATGTAGGAACCTACTAAAAAAATCTCCATCGTAACCTGGGTACATAAAAATATTCCCCAGGGTCTTCAACCCAATCCCGAAGTGACATGATTCTAGCCATGTGAATAAAGGTATTGAAGTCGAACATGGTAGAAACCACTTGATTACTAGTCGTTGATGCAAACAGTTAACAAGTGCAAGGGAAATAATCAATGATGTCAATGAATCCCAAGGTATATTAGTATATTCCAACGAATGTGAGTAAGTGAGATGAAGTCGAACACTCGTGGAATCACCCGATCAGAGGTCAATGATGCAAACCTACTATTAGAAGCGAAGAAACCTGCCATTGAGGCATGCAGGACCGAAGTTACTAAATGGTTTATGAGTCTAATTCTCAGATGATGTCTTGGAGTAGACAAGAATAGACTCTTTGAAGGAGGGCTATGACATATCCCACATCATCAAGATGAAACCAACATGGGAAAGTGATGTCAAGTAATGGATCAGATGAGAATAAACTAACACAAGGATGAAGGTTGATAGGCCCCTTGTAGAAAGGTTGACTCAGGTTAACTTCCCTTGAACATTGGATGGCACGACAAATGAATTGGCATCATTAACTCGATGAGATAGGGACTAAAACATAATGCAAAACTGACTGAGGCATTCTTAGGATGTACCAAATGAGTAATATGACTCATAAAATTTGGTATAACTTGAAGGAAAGAATATTACCCAACTGTAAAGAAAGACGCAAACAAGGTGCCATGTTCAAGGGTGACAACAAGCTACCATAAAGCTTCCCAACAAAACTAGCCTATTTTTACCCATTCCCCCCCATCATGATTGATGAGTACCTCTTTGTTTCTTAACAAGCTTGAGAAGGATAACATGTTATCGGTATAGATCATCTTATATTAGTCCCTCATCATACATTTAGCAAACCTTAAGAAGGATGGGTTCGGACCCATATGGGCCCTTCGATGCATTGTTTTATGAGTTCAAAGAAGGAAAACTATGTGATCTTTTCACGTTTAGAGAGTCTAGAAAGAATCTAAATAAGACTCCAAAATGGTTCTTTTTCATAATTTTAGTCTCCTCTCCCAAAAAAGGATAAAAAGGTACAAGAGAGAACTCTTCTAGTCAATGTGAGACCAGAGTATACAGTTTTCGTAATTAGTCCAAACAGTCCAAAAAAGGGATAAAATACTACCAGATATACATGCTTTCAAATATTTTTATGAGCGTGAAATAAACGAGTTCACTCAACAATTTTTTCATGTTTAGGGAGTTTGAAAAGCGCTTAAAGGAAACTCCAAAATGTTCATTTTTCGTATGTTGTCTCACGAGGTCGAAAAAGGGATAAACTATCACTCGAAAGGTGACTTTTTCACGGGTGATATCCGAGTACAACAAATACTAAAAGTAAACTCGACACGTTTCCTTTTCTATAAATAGTCTAGCGAGGCTAGATAAAGAGATAAACCTATACTTGTTAGACACTTTCTCATTATTTAATGAGTACGATAAAAGCAACTAAACTCGACACCTTTTTACTCAATTTTAATGAGCATGAATAAGGTTTCAAAAACACTCAGAATATTTTTCATGTTTTAACTAGAGCACAAAAAAGTAAAAAGTAAGCACAACACCTCATACTATTTTTAACGAGCTCGAAGATGGGCCAAAATAAAGCTCAGTGTCTGTTTCATTTTTTAATGATCTTGAAATAGAGAATGAACTATGCTCAGGGTTTCATTTTTTAACGATCTTGGAACCGAAAATAAACTATGCTCGAAGCATCTGCTTCATTGTTTAATGAGCTTGAAACAGAGAGTGAACTATGCTTGAGGTTTCATTTTTTAACGAGATTGAAATTGAAAATAAATTATACTCGAAATGATACCCATTGGCAGGTTTCTTCCCAACATGATATCTGTAGGTCGGTACTTTGGGTGATACCCATTAACGGGTTTTCTCCAAACGTGATGTCTAGAGGTTTGAATTTTTCCCCCAGCATGATCAGTAGAAGCTAGCAGCTTAACTCCAGTATGATGTCCATAGGATGGATACATGCCCCCCAAGTTTTGTTTCATGTGTCGATACTTTTGTTTCACCTAATTAGAATCTTGGATACTAATAGGAATAGGTTCGCCAGAGCTGAAAGAAGAAAGAGGATCAAGTGAAACAGAAGGATGCAATGAAGGTTCAAGTACTAAGTCTAGTGTAAGAGTCGACTCAATGGGAGGGGGGTCTATTTCATTTTTTACTGAGCTTGACATAGAAAGAAAACTATGCTCGTGGTTATCCGTTTCATTTTTTAACAAGATTGACACAAAAATCGAACTATGCTCATCGTCCTTGGCCATGACTTCCAATAGGTATTCATCAGCCGAAAGAATAATGATATGGAAAGGATGCATGCCAAGGGATTCGATATGGATAATATGAGGAATATCATGCTCCAATGCCCCCATTTAATGGTTCACCATGTCAACTGCGGGATCTAAATTGAGAGAAGTTGAGCATACCGTGAGAGGCTCTTTCCCAGTAGCAATTGAAGACATGGAAGATAATGCCACATAATTAACTTCTGGTGGGGGGGATACCACTTGAACATAAGGAACATTCAAGGAAGTTGGATGGTCAGTAGTCATACAATGATTGGGACTAACAAACAAAATTTGATCAATGGTCACTATGCTCGCATCATGAGAAGAATGCATCACTCGAAAGAGTGTGGACATGACAACTTTCATATCATAAAAATAGTCCCGCCCAAGGAGTAAATTAAAATACAATGGGCCTTGGACCACTATTATAGAAATGAATATATTTTTCCCTCCTAAGGTGATGGAAAACTAAAGAAGGATCCATAAAGGTTCACTAGATCTTCTATTAAAAGCTAGTGGATGATTAATTGATGGCACAAGATTAGGAGAACCTATAGCTTTCCAAGAAATTGAGGATAAAATACTAGCAGAGGCCCCTTCATCTATGATAGTGTGATATATGTCCTTATTAATGACTTTAAAAAATATCTGGAAGGGGATACTCGAAGAAAGACGATGTTTTTCTATATGATTCCATCGAAGGAAACGACCTCAATACTTGGAGGGATTTATGTTGAAATGTGCAAGATGTTCCCTTGTCCAGAACAATCCAAACTGATAAAGAAAACATCAGTGGCATTTGATTCACTCTTCAAGGGAAGAGTGGGGTCAACTGAAGATCGATTCACATTGACTACTTCATCAACCAAAGGTTGGGTAGAGGAGGACTCTTGGGAAGCAACTAAAGGTTGTTGTTGGAAAACGACATTATCTTCCAACAATTGTGAAGCCTCATCTATACGGGGGAAAAGGTAAGTATGATTTCTCTTGCATAAATTACAAGGAAAATTGACTTTACCTTTTTTACCCCAATCCTTATTATCATTGGTTGATGGACCATCACTAGCATGACCTGCAAAGTATGGTGACACAGGTTGTTCGAAACCTTTGGAACACACTTCTAAAACCTTTGGAATATCAGGGCAATGGTTAAGAAGGTGATCACCCTTACAAATCCTGCAAGGTAACTTGGGTTTGAGGCCTATGTTCTTAGGATTCTCAACATTAACACTCCCAGCTTGATTAACAGTGGTTGGTTGTTTGGCCCCTTGCTTATTTTTCTTCTCCATGTTCTTCCTTTTCCTCTTCTTCATATCTGACCGATTACTAGCATCATAGCTTTCACCAAGCATGGACGAAGAAAGGGAAGAATACGTTATAGGTGAAGAACGAAAAGCATCAAAAGGATGTTGATGTGCTTGAGGTGAAGGGATTGCACTTGAGGCACCAGGAGCATTAGGTATCACTGGAATGGAAAACAACCATATAGGTAACCCTATAGTGAATCTAGGAATATTTAATGTAGTAATGTAAGTATGAACAATATTTCCAAAATAAGGAAAGAGACTAGGATCCCTGTACAAAGGGGTTCCTTGATTGACAGATTCTGAAACTATTTCCATGGACACAGACTCAACATAGGGTCTGCTAAATCAAATAGCACACAGTACGAAATTCCCTATAAGATAAAATCTCTTGTAATAGAGAGAAAGGAAGTAAAGATCTTCCAAATATGGGATATGAGGTCATTAACGAATTAACGAGAGACAGACACCCACAACTACTTCATAATGGACTTACAGAGGTGTAAGTACCAGACACAACCAAGTATCCTCCTAAGGATCCAAAATTGTGTGTTGTACATCTATCTTAGGTACCGATAGCACCACCGCTGCAGTCACCTGGGAGATAACCTAGGAAAAGCAACTAAGGCTACCACTTCACTCTTGGTGGTTGGGTGGAGTGTTCGTGGGAGAGGGATTATGCGAATGGGCAGGGAACGTAAGACAATTGTCTTAGACTTGAAGCAACTCAAATAGTGGTGTCACCCCGAGGACTTTACACTACTAATATTACTCACTAGCTCTCATAACCCCACTTAGAGAGAATGCCAGGGACCGGTCCTAGCACTCTTCTCGACTTCTCCTACCACTTGACTCATGTGTTATAGGATCTTTACCAACAAGCACTTCACATTACTAATGGATTTTCGCTCATTAGTGTTCCTAGTTTTGTTTCAATGGCCTTGGATAATTTACTCTCCACCCTACAACCAAGGCCCTAAAATCCTAGAATTGTTGGTTTTCTATAAAAGAAAAAAGTCTAATTAATTTTAGATTATATTCCTTGTTCCTTTTTATGGTTTTTTATTACTCAATAGGGTAAGCGGAAGTGGACTAGATGGTGTTTTGACTCGACTCTAAACCATGCACTAAAAAACGAAATGCAAAGTATTCATTTTTTATGAATGCTAGCTATGGTAAAGAAGAGAATATTTTTCTTTCCCAAATGCATATACCCAATGTAAGAAACATGAACTACTCTTTGAATGCAAAAGATGATTTGATATTTGATTCAAAGAAACTAGATTTTTTTTCAAAATGCAATTTACTTTGCTTCAAAATACAAGCTCAAAAATTCCCCACCCACTAACTAAAATGAAATCACTTTTATTTTCCAATGCTTTCAACCACACCAAAAACTATACTCAAAAAGTAGAATGCAAACCTTTTTTGTTTTCTTCTTTTCCAAGAACTTTGAATTGCATAAAAGATTCTAAAAACTTCTTTGTTTTGCTTTCAATTGAAATGAAAGGACTAAATGACACTTATAAGAGGTCCAAAAGCAAAGAAAATGAAGAAAAAAAAACTCAACCAATCAAACAAGAGATTACAAGAATCCAATCAAGGATATGTCTCCAACTCTTGCAATTTGCACGCATAAATCTCAAGTTATCCAAAACTTGCAAACTCAAATAAACCAAACAATGAAAAAGATGTCTTTTTCAAACCTTAAGTGTTCAATCCAATTGAAATCACATGGTAAGGAAGAGTTAGGATAGGGTTACAAACTTATGGGATTGTAAAGGATTGACAACTTCACCCAAAACAAATACAAACATAAATTTGAATGTAAAAATACCAAACTATACTTCAACTTCCAAACCACTCAAGTAGGCCCCAAACACAACCAAACAAGCCTTAGGGGTGTTGTACTCAGTGTAACTGTAAAATATCTATCAAAGTAGGATATAGCTACTATAGATGCCTCACAATTGAAATATTTAGCTTACTATGCAAGATATAAGTGTATAAACAATTCTGGAAAACAAAATGATCAAATCTAGTTACAAATGATCAAAAACCAGGAAAACAAATGATGAAAAACTAGAATCATAAATGATCAAATCTCAGATTTTATTAATTGTCCATAATTACAATGAGTTTGGATCATCCTTATATAGGAATAGGAATAAATCAAATTCCTTAGGAGGCTTAACATGTGGCTAGCTTATATTTTACCCCAATCCCCCCTAGGTTGACTAAGGAGCTCCCAAATCAACTCAAATCCTTACGAATTGCTCATGTGAATGTTGGGCATGATTTGGAAGACTCACCTGAGGCTCACACATGTGAGGGAGGTGGTTGGTGGGTGGTTAGGTATCCTAGATGAGGCCAAAATTAGCTAATTTGGGCCTAGATGACTAGATACAATGTATGGGCGCCTTTGGTCAACAATGCTTCCTTAAAACAGGGAAACAGCGTGCCTTAGACCAAAATGGTGCAATAAATGCATGAGGTGGTCATAATTAGGGTGCCTTACAGGAATTTGACCACCGTTGTCCCATATTTTTGGTGGATAAGTCATCATGGAGACTAACTAACTTATAACGACCTTGTTCACACCTTGGGATACAATAATTAACCAGTTAAGGACCATTTAATCAATAATATGAATAATGAATAATGTCCTAGGTATAATATTGTTATAACACTCCCCCATAAGATAGACTTGTGTCAAATATCAAAATAAGGCCTTGGCAACTAAGGCTCAAGTCACCTTTTACAACATAAAATTTTATTTGTCCATGTAACCAAGGAAAGAAGGAAAACAACATGGGAAATAAAAACTCCCCTCTAAAATGGACATGTGGAAAAGATGAACAAAATGTATTCAACAAGTCTTTTTCTTCACTTGAATGAGTTGAATGAACAACTTCTTGGTGAAAGGCTTGGTGAAGATGTTGTGGATGCCATGATCATGCACCAATGCATCAATGTTGTGTAGACAAAAAACATGTTGAGAGGCCCCTTGAAACTCATCATTTGATGATGGAGGAGCATCATAAGAATGCTTCTTGATGCATACATACTCTGATTTGAACACATAATCAATAATGGAGAATACATCTCTGCAAAATCCTTCCCAAAGAACATCAAAAGACTCAACAAAATCAGCTTCTTGAGCAGCTGCCATATGGCGAATCAAACCATGTATCTTCCTTCTAAATTGATGTAGAACCTTCCTAAATACACAATAGAGCTCATGAGGCTCTGAAATATCATAATAGCATTCATATGGAGCATTAAACAACATAGGTATAGTGTCTCCATGAGCGAATGGATTTACAATAAGAAAAGAGTGTGCAACTAGATCACACTGACAGTTGAGCGAACATGAAGGGTTTGAAGACTTGAATTTTGAACCATAGGTGGTGATATCAGGTCCAAACATGTAGAAAAGCAATCCCATGATGGCTAATGACATGGATTTCCGACCAAGGAATGATATGCAAGACATAAAGACAACATAGACAAGTGACACAATATTGGAAACAATGAAATTGTGATGTTTTCCAACTGCAGAACTTGGGGGTTGTATGGTCTTTTGGGAATCCAATGGTTGGTAAAATGGTTTGAAGGTTGTCATAACCTGAATATCAGCCTGCATATAACCTTCCATATCATAATGAGAAGGATCTGAATGGAGTTGGAAAGAGATTTCAGAATCAGAAACTAGTGAAACATGACTAGTATTGGGAGGAAACTTTGGTGAACTAGATGGAGATTCTTCCAAGGAAGGGATAGAGGTTTCTGAATCTGATATATCAGAATGTGAATCAGAAATAGAAACATCAAAAATACATTTAACTCTAGCACCCAAAGCATACAACTTATTTCCTTGGCAGGTAGCATGGAGACAATGTTCTTGTTCCAAAGAGAGCTTGGCTTCTAATTTTCTTGCAAAATTTGGAACATCAATGTTATTGTTAAATTTTGAGCATTAATTCACAATACTCTAGGATCTTTACTGAGAGAATAACATGTATAGTATATCAATGCATAACAATCATAATAAGCATCACAAGAATCAAAAGCATGAGAGACAAGAGACACAGAGTTTCCGTGGGGAAAACCCTAAGGTGAAAAACCCCACAACTTCCTCAGAGATAGAGAGAGCAATGGCTCAACCAAAGTACAACCAAAATACACTGAGATAGTATCCTAGTAGCAGATGATCCTCCTCCTCACTAGTGCGCCACTTTCTGAGTGAGAGAAGTGTGAGTTTCCGAGTGATCAAATAGAGATCTCCGGATCTCTATTTATACTTAACCTATTTTCCCAGTTACACTATGGGGCCGACTTGTCTAGCTAGGTACACCCACCATATATTATATATTTCAGGGCTGACCCCACACATGGTGGTCTAATAACCCATCGACAAGTACCCACACTTGCGACACTTGTTAATACACATGATGACACTTCCTTATAGAGGAATAACACATCTCTTATAAGGGTACAATAAATATATATGAAATACATTCCGAGTTACATATACATCAACACTCCCTCTTAACTAGGAAGGTATTTCTCGACACAAATCTGCTAGACAAGTCTTCTTCTCGGGATCATCGTCATCATCACCGTCACTGCTGCTACTATCTCAACCAATCTCTGAATCTACTCGTCATAGGAAGTTCTACAAAGCCATTCATTTTTCATACTGGATGTAGGCCCACCACCTGCAGGTCTTCATCACTGGCCATACTGTGGAATCCTCGAGACTTATTACGTGCGTCACAAAAGCTCGAAAGAGCATCCCAGGATGTTACGGGTACACAACTCCAACCTGTAGGATCTCCCAGGGCCATATTATATGTGACCTAACCACAAAACCTCGCAAGATCATCCCAGGCTATTACGAGCACACAGCTCTACATATAGGATCTCCCAGGGACAAATTACATGTGGTCACCACAAAACCTCGCAAGAGCATCCCAGGCTATTACAAGCACACAGCTCTACCTATAGGATCTCCCAGGGACAGATTATATGTGGTCATGGAAAAACCTCGCAAGAGCATCCCAGGACTTATTACGGGCACACAGCCCAACCTATCGGATCTCCCAGGGACAGATTATATGCCATAAGACAAAACCTCGAAAGAGCATCGGCCAGATATCCCAGGGCCAGATTATATGCCATAGGAAAAACCTCAAAAGACTATCTGCAGATCTCCTAGGGCCAGATTATATGTCCTCCCAAAGAAAAACCTCGAAAGATCATTTGCCAGACATCCCAGGGCCAAATTACATGCCATAGGCAAAACCTCGAAAGACTATCTGCAAATC
The DNA here is from genome assembly GCA_027924585.1 of Larix kaempferi. Taxonomy (NCBI): domain Eukaryota; kingdom Viridiplantae; phylum Streptophyta; class Pinopsida; order Pinales; family Pinaceae; genus Larix; species Larix kaempferi. The sequence goes on along the minus strand of BSBM01000293.1, from coordinate 5,810,480 downwards.
TACGAGGGCCAAATTATATGCTCATCTGCACAACCTATTCCACGGCCATAAAGTATCAACCTGATAGTCACCATACATCATCCTGATGTACACATGATCATCTTGATCATCATCACTGCAACATCCTGTTGCATATCATCTGGAGAAACATCCTGAAGCTCGTCATCCATGATCATCCTGATCATACAATGCATCTACCTGATGCATACCAAGTATCTACCTGATACATATCATCATACATGATCCACCTAATCATACAATGTATCCACCTGATACATACATAGATACACAATGCATCTAACTGATATATATCATCATACATGATCTACCTGATCATACACAGTATCCACCTGATACATATACAGATACCTGGTTCAAGCATCCAACATGATGCATATACAAAATACATACAAATGATCCAACCGATCATATCCAGCATCCAACATGATGCGTACATACATATACATATAAATGATCCAACTGATCATATCCAGCATCCAACATGATGCATACATATACATATAAATGATCCAACTGATCATATCTAGCATCCAAGATGATGAGTACATATACATATAAATGATCCAACTAATCATATCCAGCATCCTCCTGATGCATATACAGAGCAGTAACTGGAGCATCGTCCTGATGCTCATCATCCAGTGCTTACATCCACAACCATGTGAAGGATCCTCCTTCCAACATGCTTGGAATGGCTTTTTCAAATATGTCCATCACTTCTTCCTCGAAGTGTCATCAATCCGAAGAACACCAAGCCTCTCTCTGAAGTATTCGAACTTCACTCTGGCTAGTGGTTTCGTCATCACATCTGCAATCTGCTCGTTCGTCGCAACATACAGGAGCTTCACTACTCCTCTCTGCACCATATCCCTGATATAGTGATATTTGATCTCTATGTGTTTCGACCTGTCATGAAATACTGGGTTCTCAGACAGCTTCACACAACTCTAGTTATCACAGAAGATACCAATAGCATCCAATGGGAGATCAAATAACTCGGACAGTAGCTTCCGTAGCCATACTGCCTCACAACTAGATGAACGGGATGCAACATACTCTGCCTTAGATGTACTCAGTGCTACGCAGGACTGCGTCCTGCTAAACCAAGAGATCACACCTGATCCCATAATGAAGCAGCACCCAGATGTGCTCTTCCTATCTGCAGCACTACCTACCCAATCTAAATCAACATAACCAAGTGAACACTCCTCGGATCTGTCAGGAACTGGCTCAATGTGTTCACCGCAAAGCAAATATCGGGTCTCGTGTTCATCAGGTACATCAAGGACCCAATCATGAAGCATCACAAAGAAGCTTCAGATTCGATGCCATAGGTGTGGCCATGGCCTTGCAATCCATCATCCTGAACCTCTTTAGGATATCTATAGTATAATTCCCTTGTCCAAGGAAGATCCCATCTGTACTCTGCCACACCTCCATACCTAGGAAATAGTGCATCATCCCCAGGTCCTTCATATCGAACTCAGCAGCAAGCTTCCTCTTTGTATCTGCAATCAATCTGTCATCTCCTGTTACAAATAAGTCATCCACATATAGGAGCAGAATCACAGGATTCCCTTCCTCAACCTTGTAGTAAAGGTTGGAATCCGCTTTACTCTTGGTAAATCCCAAGCTAGATAGGAAACTGTCCATCCTACCATACCAAGTTCTGGGAGCTTTCTTCAATCTGCACACATATGACTCCCTGTCATGTGTTTCGAAACCAAGTGGCTGCTCCACATATACTTCCTCGTCAACTACACCATTCAAGAAAGCAGTCTTGACATCCATCTGGTGTATTTTCCATTTCATTGTTGCAGCCAGGGTAAGTACTGTTCTGATGGAAGTATACCTGGCTGCAGGTGCAAAAGTTTCTTCATAATCTATTACCTCTTTCTGAGAGAAGCCACGAGCTACAAATCTTGCCTTGTATTTCTCTGCACTGCCATCTGCAGCATGCTTGATTTTTTAAATCCATTTAGAAGTCACAACAGACTTCTCTTTAGGTCTTGGGACAACATCCCAAACATCATTCTTCATTATTGATTGGTATTCCTCGACCATGGCATCCTTCCATTCTTTCTTTTCGCTGCTTCTTCATAACTGGAAGGTTCTTTATTCATGATGTCACGGAGTAAAGCAACATAGCTGGTATGTGATCTACCAAATCTTTCTACATCTTGAATGAGCTCTCTAGCCCATGTAGGTTTCCTCTTGTGACAGTTATCCTCATGAGGTGGATCTACAGGTTCTTGCGGATCTTCAAACTCACGAACAACTTCTAGAATCGGTTCAGTCATGGTAGTGTCTTGAAATCTAGTTTCCTTACGCTCTTCATAAACTTCGATAGGTGCCTTCCTTGATTTGATGAATGCTAAGTTTTCATCAAATGTTACATCCCTGCTGACATCAATTTTCTTGAACCCTAGAAAGTATATTCTGTAAGCCTTCGAGCTTTCACTGTAACCCACAAAGATACCCTTCTTTCCTGAAGGATCTAGCTTGGTCCTCTTTTCCTTTGGGACATGTGTGTATACTGGACAACCAAATATTCTGAGATGGCTAACTTCAGGTTTCTTAACAGAAAAGACCTCTTCTGGTGTTTTGTTGTCCAATATCTTGTGAGGTGTTCTGTTCTGTACATATACAGTTGTTCAAGCTGCTTCTTCCCATAGATGCATAGGTAGATCCTGATCATGCAGCATTGCCCTGGCTGCTTCCATGATTGTTCTGTTCTTTCTTTCTGCAACTCCATTTTGTTGTGGATTGTAAGGAGCAGTCAACTCCCTCTTAATCCCTGAATCACTGCAAAGCTTCTTGAAGTCACTTGAGGTGAATTCTCCACCATTGTCGGATCTGAATGTTTTGATCTTCTTGTTAGTTTGATTCTCCATCAAGGTTTTGAATTCCTTGAACTTATCAAACACCTCATCTTTGTTCTTCAAGAAGTATACCCAAGTCTTCCTGGAGAAGTCATCAATAAACGAGACATAGTAAACATACCCACTCAGAGAACTGGATGACATAGGACCACATACATCTGAGTGGATGATTTCCAGGATACCTTTTGCCTTGCTTTCACTGCTTGGGAAAGCCTTCTTAATGTTCTTACCTTTTGCACATCCTTTGCAAACACCTTCATGTTTTGTCTTGATTTCAAGAAGACCCTCTACATCCTTGCTTACAATTGGAAGTGCCCTATAATGCATATGAGAAAGTCTTCTATGCCAAAGTTCACTTGGCTCCATGGAGTCATGTACCATGGCATATTCAGGTTGACCCTTCAATTTATACAATCCTCCCTCTTGCTCTCTAATCACTACTGCATCATCAATTGTTTTACCATTTGGCCACATTAGGACTTGGCCATCTACAAATGCAACCCTCATGCCTTTTGCATCCAATGCAGAGATGGAGAGAAGATTCTTCTTGAGCCCATGTACATAAAGGACTTCTTTCATCTTCAAATATTTTCCAGAATCTAGGTTATAGGAGGCTTCACTACTTCCTTTGATTGGATATTGATAATCATCCCCAAGTTTCACCTTATGGGGTGATTCATGTTCAGATAGGTTTACAAAAGATTCCTTAAACCCAGTCATGTGTTTGGAAGCCCCACTGTCAATTAACCAATCATTACAACCATGGGAAATAGTACCTGTGAGAGCAGATATTAGAACATACTCTTATTCACTTGATGAGTCACCATCACTATCATCACTTTCTTCCCTAGCCTTCTTCTTTGGAGGATCATCATCCTTGGCAGCATGAGCATGGAACTTTCTTTTGTTGCCCTTCTTCTTGTTGTTGGAGTTGTTGTTGTTATCCCTTTTGTTCTTGGGTCAATCTGAAGCAAAGTGACCCTTCTCATTGCATGTGAAGCATCTTAGATCCTTCTTATTCTTTTGATAGGATCTCTTGTAGCGAGAGTGCTCCTTCTTGGGCTTGCTTCTTTTGGTGTGAGCTGCGAGAGCTTGATCTTCACCTCCCATCTTTTCTTCACGAGCTACAAGTCTAGCTTCTTCTTGAGAGCATTCCTCTCACAGTTTACTGAAAGAGATCAATTTCTTTCTTGCACATATTCCTTGAATAAAGGAGTCCCATGACCTAGGTAGGCCATTCAAAGTGGTCATAACAACTTCACCATTGTCCACTACTTCATCCATAGCTTCAAGTTGTTCCTTGATCTGAGAGACCTTGGATAAGTAAGATTGAATGGTTTCTCCACTCAACATCTTGACCCCTTTCAATTAACTCCGCAGAGTCATCTTCTGATTTATGTTCTTCCCTTCAAATAACTTGGTCAAGGAGTCAAACATCTCTTTGGGTGTCTTCAGAGATGACACGTGGTGGATGAGATGGTCTTTGATAGAATCAACAATGATTCTCTTTGCCTTGACCAAGTTCTTCTTATGCAATATCTTAGCCTCTTCATCTTCTGGGATAGGGATGTCTTCTTTTATATATGAGTCCAACTCATTCTCTTATAGGATTAACCCAATCCTATACTTCCAGGCTCGGAAGTTATCAGCCCCTTCAAGCTTATCCTCAAGCTTGGTGTGGTGAGACATTTTAAAGAGTACTTCAAATGGAAATAGAAAATATTTAGGTCTTACCACTTGAATTGCTGAAAACTGGATCTGGTCCCAGATTAGGGTTTGTCGAAAAACCCTAAAAATTCAAAATGTGAATTTCAACTTTCTGAAAGGGTAGAAAGATGCACCTTGATGAGTTGATCAACCTGGTGTATTGAGAAATTGAGATCTGCAAAGCTACACCCTTCAAAACTGCCTTTCTGTCTTCCCGGATTCACTAAGGAGAGCCCTGAATTAGGGTTCAAGTTTCCCGTAGATCTACCCAGCCAAAAATCTCGATCCAAAGCTCTAATCTTCGATTTTTGCAAGGCACTTCTAGCTATGTCTTTAGATTCCAGAAATTCCTATTTTTGTGGAAACCCTGATTTTTAGGGACAAATATGAAAAAGCTCAGAATTGAATTCTGATTGGACAGATAGATTCTCCTTGATGAGTAGAGTCAATCTACTATACTGTTTTTCCAAAATCTGTGGAGAGAAACCCAATAAACAAGAAACCCTAGTTTCCGTCACTACATAATGTCTTCTTCTCAGGTTAGCTCTGATACCATGTTAAATTTTGAGCATTAATTCACAATACTCTAGGATCTTTACTGAGATAATAACATGTATAGTATATCAATGCATAACAATCATAATAAGCATCACAAGCATCACAAGAATCAAAAGCATGAGAGACAAGAGACACAGAGTTTCCGTAGGGAAAACCCTAAGGTGAAAAACCCCACAACTTCCTCAGAGATAAAGAGAGCAATGGCTCAACCAAAGTACAACCAAAATACACTGAGATAGTCTCCTAGTATCAGATGATCCTCCTCCTCACTAGTGCGCCACTTTTTGAGTGAGAAAAGTGTGAGTTTCCGAGTGATCAAATAGAGATCTCCCGATCTCGATTTATACTTAACCTGTTTGCCCAGTTACATTATGGGGCCGACTTGTCTAGCTAGGTACATCCACCATATAATATATATTTCAGTGCCAACCCCACACATAGTGGTCTAATAACCCATCGACAAGTACCCACACTTGCGACACTTGTCAATACACATGACGGCACTTCCTTATAGAGGAATAACACATCTCTTATAAGGGTACAATAAATATATATGAAATACATTCCGAAGTTATATATACATCAACAGTTATGCTCTTCAAGTAGCTTGGTCATGATGTCCATCTTCTTTCTTAAACAAGTTTTTCATTATGAAAAAAATTTCAATAACCACACTTGGGCTTCTCTTTCTTGCTCTTCATCTTCTTGACTTTTTAATCTTCATCACTTGAACTTGAGTTCTCTTCATCTGACTTCTTCTTCTCCTTCATCTTCTTCTCTTGTGGTTTCGACTTGGGCTTTTGCTTGCCTCTAGCTCGATTTGAATCTCCAGCTACAAGTACTTGATATTTTTTCTTAATGGAACCCATCAAGACCAACTTGTCTTTCTCTTGAGTTAGAATCTCTATGAAATCAGCCAAAGATGGCATCTTCCAATTTCTAACTATGAGCTTTGTGAAGTGAAATGTACATACAAAAACTAAGTACTCAGGACCCAATTTCGAAATGATGGACAAAACCAACTGTTCTTCCTTCTTGTCAATGCTACACTGTTTGATTTGCAAGACCAAGATTTTGAACTTGGTGAAGAAGTCTTGGATGGAGTCGAAGTTGCTTGGACTCAGTGAGATCAAATCATTCTCAAGTTGATGGCCCCTCATTTCATCAGTATTTCCAAACAAAGACTCAAGCTTGAGCTACACTTCATTTGGAGTAGATAGAATTTCGACATGAAACAGGAGGTCTCTTGAAATACTGATACAAAGGAGGCCGAATGCCTCATCCATTCTATTGAAGAATTTCGACTTCTCCACAGCAGAGTTTGGTTCAACCTCAATGCCCATGGTGATCCTGAAAAGACCTTTGGATCTCAATTGAATGACCATTTCATCCTTCCATTCGAAATAGTTGAATGGAGTGAGCAAATTTGGATGATTTTTCTCCATTTTCTTTTGCTTCTTGCGCACTTGGTGACAATGGTGCACTTCAATACCTGCAAGAAAACTCTCAATACTCAGGAGGGGATCTACACTAACAGATTCGAACCTTGCTTGATAGTGGGTACATTTGGGAGAGAATCACACCCTGAATAGAGTCCAATGGATTTCTCCAATGTCTTCAATGCAATGGTTCCAGGGACTTCTGTGGTTTCTCCGCTGCTTCTGGCACACCACTAAAACAGTCTTTTGGTTCGAATAATAGCTCCAAGAGATCTAATACCATGTAAAATATATATCATAGTAGGATATAAATACTATAGATGCCTCACAATTGAAATATTTAACTTACTATGCAAGATATAAGTGCATAAACAATTCTGGAAAAACAAATGATCAAATCTAGTTACAAATGATCAAAAACCAGGAAAACAAATGATCAAAAACCAGAATCACAAATGATCAAATATCATAGTTTATTAATTGTCCATAATTAAAATGAGTTTGGATCATCCTTATATAGGAATAGGAAGAGATCAAATTCCTTAGGAGGCTTGACATGTGGCTAGATTAGATTTGACCCCAATCCCCCCTAGGTTGACTAAGGAGCTCCCAAATCACCTCAAACCCTTACAAATTGCTCATGTGAACATGGGGAATGATTTGGAAGACTCACATGAGGCTCACACATGTGAGGGAGGTGGTTGGTGCGTGGTTAGGTATCCTAGGTGAGGCCAAAATTAGCTAATTTAGGCCTAGATGAATAGATACAATGTATGGGCGCCTTGTGCTTCCTTAAAACAGGGAAACCGGGCACCTTGGACCAAAATGGTGTAATAAATGCATGAGTTGGTCATAATTAGGGCGCCTTACAGGAATTTGACCACCTTCGGCCCATATTTTTTGTGGATAAGTCATCATGGAGCCTAACTAACTTATAACAACCTTGTTCACACCTTGGGATACAATAATTAACCAGGTAAGGACCATTTAATCAATAATATGACTAATGACTAAGGTCCTAGGTGTAATATTGTTCTAACAGTAATAGAGGTCTAAATGCCACTAAACAAGGTGAATCAAATTAGGGAAGTGGCAAACTCAATGAAGGATCAAGTTAACCTAAGTTGGTTTCAAGCTTCCAAGGATTGAGTAAAAACAAAAGAGATCTAAGAAGGATTCAAAAAGCAATCAAATGCTCAAATCAAGAGCATACACCACTTGCATCAAGAAGCAAATCCTCGCACAAACAATATTGAAGCAAAAGACTGAGCAAAACCAAGCCAAAAACCCAAAAAATGTCCCATAAAGAGACATATCACTCCCTTCCTTTCACAGACAAAGAAAAAAAATGGAATTTTCACTCCCTAGTAGACTAGCAAGGAGTGATAAAATTGAAATTGTTTCTCCCTAGACAATTGGCAGGGTGTGAAAATTAAGAATTTTCGCTCTGTAGGCTCCTTTGGGGGGGTGACAAATTTTTGGAAAGTTGGGAAAATGAATGGTTTTTCCTAGATCCAAATGATTCTCAGTACTGATCAGAGAAGACAAAAAACTCAAAAGAAAAATAACACTTGAATAGACTAAATCATCCAAGCAAGCACTCAAAGAGGTCAAAAACTAGGAAAATTCCCCAATATGATCTCCAGTTTCTGTTGTAAGAAATTCTCCCTATGGATAGGTAGAATCCCTCTTGGACATGTAAAGGTTCCCTAGATCCCTAACCCAAGGAAGAAGCAAAAAAAATGGACTCTAACTTTCTCCTAACCCTAGGATTTATGCATACAACATGATAAGAAAGAAGAAGAGGAGGGAAAATAGATGACTTGCCTCCTTACTGACAGTTGTCCTCGTTGCTCTAGCATTTCGGTTTGATGTCCAAAGTTGAGTAGATCATGTAAATACAACACAAGATACTACCTTCCTTATACAAGTTAAGCATAAATAATCATACTTACTTTGAATGCAACAATAGTAAGCATACCTATAAATGAAGATACATATGGGAGAAATAGGCCAAATTGTATTAATGGAAATCCATAAAGAAGCATGTACAATGGTATACCTGGATTTGCAACAGCACTTCCTCCGAGATTCCCTTCTAGACCCTTTAAGAATCAAGCTAACATAAGGATAGCATCTCCAAGCATACTTTCCATGTGTGGGATTCAAGGTAGAAGCTTCTTTTATAGGATATGGGAGGCCAAACTTCCATGGAGAAAGGTTTGGATCACAAGAGGATATCATGGATATTGAGAGGATTGAAATACTTAGAATGGTATGGAGGGAAAGATTCAAAGGGTAGACCCAACCTCCCAAAATCTCTCTCGAATATTGATCCTAAATTCAAGGAAAGATAGTTGGGGAAAATTTTTGTTTCCCCAAAGAAGACCACAGAGCGACAAAAAGGGAGTTGTCACTCCCTAGACAAGGGAAAGGGGGCGAAAATTCTCGCTCATGGCTCAAAATAGGGTTGTTTGAAGTGGATTTCAACCTTCTAATGATGGATTTCTCTCCCCAACATGTGTAGGGACCATAATAGGCTTTAGGCTTCCCTCTAGAACACCTCTAGGAATCATAATAATCACATTTTCATGGTGATAAAATATACAACTCAAGGAGGACACATAAATGTGAAATTTTGAGGTGTAACACTTGTAAGAGACATGATGCTCTTGTTGAGCCCCTAGGTAATGAAGTGAGTGGATTATGTAATTTTGACCATACCTTGATTCTCTGGAATAGCAGTTTGTGGCATATTTCACAGTGGATGTAGCTATGGTGAACCACCATTGAAAAAAAATGATTTAATTTGTTTTCATATTTTTCTTTGAATTATTACATCATGTATTGTAATTAATAATGTGTTTATATGTTTGGTTTGAATACAATAATGATTTCAAAGAATAAAAAATAAACTGCATCTAGTATTTTATTTGGTGAAGGAAATTGATGAGAGAATTATTTCATTCTTAATAATCATAAAGGTTTTTGAATATTGATAATAAGAATCCATATATTTATTTATGCATCTGCTCAATGAGCGTGTCACATTGCGAACACATTGTTACTAAGTCTAGTGAGCATGTTCGGTTGACATTGCCATATTCATTGCTACTTGCTTCCTCTACAAATAATATATGAGTAGGATTGACCAATGTACCTAATAACTCGTGGAAAGTGCAAGTGTACGCTTTGCTTACATGGTAACATACTTGACTCAAATTCTTATAAGAAATTATTTGCATTCAAGTTTTTTTAGTTTAGTTTTTTTTTCACGGAAATGCGCCAACCCTGCTATTCAACATTGGAATCAAGGTCCAGCTAGTTTTGAACCCTAGTGGGGATGGAAACATTGTTCCGCCCCACTGGTTGACCTGCCTCATTGCGGCTCATTCAAGTTACTATGAGAATGGGATTTTGATAGGAATTTATCCATAGCTATTTCTAGTATATAGACTCTAATGAACAAAGCATTGTTTGGTTATTAGCACATAGGCATGAATCAATTAAATATTTTTTCCCATCCCCATTACTTCCTCAATAATTAAAATAAATTTGTTTATTTGCAATAAGGCATCATTGCCATGTATACTTGGAAAAGGAACTCTACCTACATTCCATCATTGACATGCTTTGAACACCCAATACCCAAAAGACAAGTGTTGGCTATTTTTGAGATCACAATGCCATAGGTGTCCAACAAAAGGGTCTGATGTAATCTAATTTGCAGATATTTTTAGTCCCCAAAAGGGAAAGTCTCACTTGAAGCACTACCAAGACTTTTAAAGATGGAGAGAGAAATTTTGGGTGAGTAATCGAACGCCTAACTATCATCATGCAACCTTGAATCATCCGTAAGTAGATATAAACCCTTGAATATAACTATACTGAACAAAAGGTAACCATAACCATACACATCACACCATAATAATATGAAAATGAAATAAAATGGGTATATTCATTACAAATATCATAATTCAATACAATAACATAGTTGTAATAGTACTACAATAAGACTACATGTTTCTCATAGAACTAACACCAGCTAAACCAAAATAGTAACCTTCATACATCAACCCCTTAACCTATCAACCTTATTTAACCTTTTTCCCATAGCTTCAAAGGGTGTGAATTATACAATAAATAATGGCCAATGTTGACTATGTCAAAACCTAACTACTATAGTTGGCTAAATAAAGATGATCCATTACTTGATTAATACAAGATGACTTAACGCACAAAACATATATCTCCATTTCATGTGCAACTATCTTGAGGTTCAATTTGGGATGGCTAAAATTAACCATGTGATGTGTTGTCTTTCCTTCCTCTTCCTTACTCATTAATCGCAAAAATGAATGGGCCAATAAGCCTTATGTAACAAACATAAATATAAATATAATTATAATATTAAAAATAATAATGATAATACATATTAAATACATTAATGAAAATTCAAAGGGTACATACCCCTTTGCCTCATAACCAATCAATGAGTATAAGTATACCATCACGAGGCTCATTGTAATATTTAGCAATGCTATCAATTATTGATTATTTAATATATTCCTATATACATTGCAAAAAAATATGTCAATTTAATAGCGAACATTATTTTTTTACATCATTTGATATCAGAGCCAATTAACTTGACCAACTTCAGTTTAATTTCGCATAACCCCAAAACCATTGTTCCATATAGCATTAATAATGTCAAAACTACTATGACAGTACAATCTATTGTCCAATTATACAACTTCCAATCAAATTCATTTTCGTACCATCTCTATCAACCATAAAAAATTGTGTTCTACCACAACCACCACTGGAAAATTTGACTATACCTTCTATTACAAACCATACATTAATTTCCCTAAAAATAAACCTTGCAAACCCAATCATCAACATTTTAATTACAAGTTGCCTTGATTTTTTTCTATTGTTAAATATGCACCATATTGATTACTGCCATTAATCTCGTACACTTGTTTCATATGTGACTTAGATGTACGTGAGTGTTCATACTATCATGACTACCTAAAAATCCATTTTTATTTATTTTTACATTGGAATTTATATGCTAAGTAAACTTTGCTTATAAAGTCACCTTATAAAAATAAAAAATAAAAATTTAACACTTGGTTCTGAAAAATCAATTAATAAATAGTAATCTTATATAAAAAAAGGTGGGGTTTACAAAGACAAAGAAAAACTCGTGATGGTAAGAAATCATGAATTACACGCATACATTAACCGATGTAGAGATTAAGTCAATAGTTTAAGATAGCGCCAAGATAACGCCTTGGTAATGTTGAAAAATGACCAAAATACTAGTTAGGGAAAAAAACAAGTTAATAGAAGAAACACATAAAACATTCACGGAGAGAATTGACAAGTTAATGGAGAATTTCAAAAAATGATGGGAACAATGGCAAACTCTATTAAGAATAAGAAATGACGATATGGATGAAGCAATGAAGATACTTAATGATTATTGAAAGGCTCAGTATGCTAACCAAAAGGGTGTGTGCATTATCTACACAACCCTTAGTCCACCAAAGATCGCCACAAATCTTAGAAGTTCCAAACACAAATTACGAGAGATATCTAGATACGATAGTTATCTAAATAAAATCAAAATCAAGATACCAAATATATGATCGATTGGGTGATTGAAGGGCTATCATGTAGGTTAATAAAATCAAGAAAAAAATTGTTATGAACTGACTTGCTAGCAAAATAGATAAGATAATGATGGAATGCTTATATTTAGAAGGTGATGCCTACGATTGGTTCACATGGTGGTCCAGAAAAACTAGTGGTTTCTCAGTTAACTGGTGATAGTTCACATAATATCTTCTTAAGATGTTTCACGAGGATGAAGAAGATGATACGTATTAGGTTTTCCTATTTTCAACAAACATGGACAATGAAGAAATATGGGCCCATGAATGGGAAGTTCTTGAAACCATATTTCCTGATCTTACAAATGAGCAACTACTGAAATTGTATATTTCTAGATCAAAACCCTGCAGTGATCTAAGGCTATCGAGACATAAGAACTTGGTGAAAGCTAGAATTATGGGAAAATGTTCAAGATGAAGTTGATTAGTCTAGAAGAGGTAGTTTTCAATTCTTTAAAGAAAAAAACTAGTTACAATGATAACAAGAGCAACAAGGTGCCAATGTCCCTGACATGACAATGCTACTTGCTATTGCCAGAGAATACATTTGTAAGAGGAATGAAAAGAAACGCTATTAATTGCTATTAAGAGAGAACAAATGTTGTAAGAGAAATGAGAAGAAACTATTAAAAGGAACTATTTAACCAAAACTGTGAACCATTAATAAAAATTAACATAAATGATTTAGTCGGACATCACTCAACTTATTCCTATTTTGCTCACATAATGAAAATAAATAGATGACAAATGAAAGGAAAGTACAAATGGTGAGTATACATTCATGTTTATCACCTCGAATTTACTGCTCTTCATTTTCACATATTTAAGATGTAAACACAGTTTTTCAAATTTCATGAGTTATTTGAAGAAATACATGCTAGACACGCTTATTGAAGAAAATAGTGTGAAATTATTTCGATTTATAGTCAAGAACGAATGATTCTTGACATCGACTTTCTTGGAGTTAAAGCATCAAATTTAATGGACTTTCATGTCTATTCTCTACTAAAGATCTAATTTAAAAGTATACATTTTCAACCTACTGCAGAATAAACGAAATAAGAAAATCGAATTCAAACTCATAAGATCACAGCAAATGTTTCAAAAACTTTGTATTCTTAAACTCTTCAAGACAATAATGTTCAGAAATCATAATCTCCTAAAAGTGTCTTGCCGATTTAATATTGATCAAAAACTTTAAATTTGAGTTATTTGAAGAAATATCTCTTGCCATTGGAACTCAATTTCCATGAAAATCTAATTTATATTGTGGCATTTAATCATAATTGCTATAAGAAAGAACATTTTTTCCACAACATAGTTTCATATTTTTCAACAACTTTAACTCTCGAGGAAATAGCTTGACCACCAATCTCAAAATTAGATATCAAAACCTCGGTAATCTTCGCTTTGATCATTATGACCATCCTAATGGACTCAAATTAGAGTATCTTCACTGTATCCCATACAATGAGATTAATATCTAGTTTAAGTTCCAATTGTGAAATATTTTGTGAAGTATTTTGGGGTGTATTTATAGAACCACATTATGGTGGTTGTTATTAAATGTTTCGACTACAAATACTTCCTAAGATTGTTTCATGTAAATCTCTTGAAGTTCTAGAGTGAAAAGTGTTGTATAATATTTTATTAAACATTTGTACTTCTTGATTAGATTAGACCACACTATTGTTTCATTTAAATATAAATTATATCTTTTAAGCAAAAGGTATGTATTTGAAAGATTATGGAAGCCAATACCATGATGTTTTGAGATTTATGTGATACTTATTTATGTTGAAAAATGCTAATTTCTATATTGATCTTTATATATATAAAAAATACTTTTATTCAAACCATTATGCTATAATCAATACATAAAGGTTAAATTATTAAGATTCCTTTCAATTGAAATATTATCTTTTTCTTCAAATTTAATCCCTAATACTCAATTAAAAAAAAAATGTTCAAACCACTGTACTATAATCAATACATAAAAGTTAAATCATTAATAATCTTTTCAATTGAAATATTATCTTTCTCTACAAATTTGATCCTGATCATATTCTACCAATAAACAAAATCAACAAATAATTTATATTTAAATTGAAATTTTTAAAATCATATAAAATTTTATTTTTAAAAAATTATATAAAATTTTATTTAAAAATTAAATATATAAAAAGTGAAATCACAAAAGTAATAGAATTGTCATAATGATAAAGGAAAGTCTTCATGCCAAGAGTACGATACCATAATAAAATAACTTTTGATAAACCCTCGGAATGAGGTAATAGTTTCGATATAGTCATGAAACCCTTGAAATACTCGTACCAACAACCCCACATTATATAATTGCGATAGAGAATTTTAAACAAAGCATCACCAAGTGGTTTAATAACTGTAACCAATGAAATATTTCTTTCAATTATCAAAACCTAAAATTAACAAAATCAGTTTCATCAAATTCCATGCATTCAAAAATAATGTATGTAGATCTAATTCAAATTGGATTTATAAATAATTTATGTTTATAGATCTAGTTCAAATTGGAAAATATTTTCTGTATATAGGTCTAATTCAAATTGAATTAGTCCAATTTATAGTTTTGAAGATTAGTTTAAATAGTCCTAATGTCAAATCTTCTTAATTTTTTTTATCTGTCCTTAAAACCTTATTTTTTTTATTATGTCCTTCAAAATTAAGCATTGTCAATGTATCTTAAATAAAGAATACTAAATTTAAAATATATTTACCTTTTTTATTATGTCCTTAAAACTTTCTAATTGTCAATTTGTCCTAAATACTATTCTTATCCTTAAAATAAAAAAAATACCAAATTTAAAATAAATAAATATAAACCTCTATATACTTAAACCACATTATCAAACTTTAAACCTTAAATCACAGTTCATTATCCAACCTTTATATACTATTAGGTCTAAACTTAAATCAAAGGCCAAACAGAATAAAACTAAATGACAAAATTACAAGTTTTAATGTCCAGATGAAATGAATGTTTTTTATCCATTTGAAGATAAGACTAGCCAATAGAAACAATACTATGTCAAAGCAAAGCAGATAGGACAAATTAATTGGTAAGGATAAAACAGATAAAAACTATTTTCAACCAAAACATGCAGAATTAAAAATTGGGTAGAAAACATCAAAATTTGGAATCATAGATGCTTCATCAACGAAGCCATGTGCATTGTCACATTGTACAACATTCATTTTCAGAAAAAATTGAAAAGCATCCTATCTACTATCTATGGCTATTTTTCTATCTCTGTTATTTTTAAAAAAAATTGAAGAGCATCCTATCTACTATCTACAGCGATCTTTCTATCTTTGTTATTTCTCTATGTTAAAAGCACTCCTTTCCATTTTTACACCGACCTATGTTCATCCAATATCAATCAAAATAGCCACTTCCAGAGCCATGCTTTGTATGCAGAGACTCACTTCCTTCAAATCATATACACAGTGACATATCAAAATCCTGATCAGCAAAAGAACATGGCGTTCTTGACTCCATCGTGAATTTTGGGAAAATTCAGATGAGATGAGGAAGACGATGACGAAGAGGTAGATGCAGTCCTAGACGATGTAAATGCTAAGCCCTGAAGGTAAAGCCTACCTCTATGAGATGCAAGATCTGCATAATACACAGGGGGGCCAATGACACTGGCTTTGTGCATCTTGCAAATGTATAACAAAGATTGTTTATCAAGGTCTCCAATTCATCAGAACTGAAGCGGTTATCGACCCAAAGAACATGGTAATGCGTGGGCTTGCTAGTGCCTAGAAGCCCATTGTGGCTGCACAGATAGAAATCAAATTGTCGTGGATGGACAATGACTGTGTCCACCACAGTTCCAGCATAGATAGAAATCAAATTGTCGTGGATGGACAATGTGTAATGTCCCCATTTTGACCCCCTTTGTATTAAATCGTAAATGATGTAAATATTGTAATTAATCATGGTGAGGAGATCAAGGCCAAGGCCCCACCGTTGATTTAGCGTTTCATGTATCGGCAATTAAAAATAGATGCCTACGGTTCTTGTGTGAGATGGGCACAATGTATATAAGACATCATGTAATTATGAATTTTCAATGAAAAACCCACAACTGGCTATGCAATGCAACAAAAGAGATGGGGCATGACTCTACAAGGAAAAGGGAGGGAAATTATTCAAACCCTTGAGCCAGTGGTGTTAATCCATGTGTCAATGGGGAAACCCATAAAACCACCAACTACCCATTTTGTCTCATGCACCCAATCATTTAAGTCTTCCAAGAAATTGGTTAAGGCAGTTAATGTCTTGGGATGGGAGAGGTATGGCAGTCAGATTTTCGTGCATGGGCAAGCCACCAACCTGAAAATCGTATTTTTGGCTTGCTGGGCAAGAAAACCCCCACGAAATGCTACCCAAGGCCATTCCTCATGGATTACGTTCTTCCTCTCACGCAGATTGAGCTCACAGGAAGTTATCCTCACGTTTTTCACCATAACCCTGCGTTTTTCCATGCCCAGGAACTCGTTTTTGGATTGTGCAACAGCTGGGGAAGGAGGGACACGAATTGGGACTGAGGGAGAGGGCGTTTTTGCCCTGGGACGTTTTTCTGGAATGGGTTTCGCCTCCCCAGTCGAATTTTCCAAAGTGCCAATACGTTTTGAGTCTACCCACATTTTTCTAAAGTCCAGGAAACCCCATCTCATGCATCCCACTGTTGGAAACGTTTTCTCATGCTCAACAAGTGTAGGTTGTTGTTAGGTGCATCCCTGTTTTGTTTGGAACCCATGAGCAAGAAACTGGAATGGTAGTGGACAGAATTGGCTTGATAAACCTAGTGTAGGGAGTATCCTCTCAAGAAGATTAAGAGGGCTGGCTACTTTTCTATGCACACCCTGAGAGCACTAGAAAGGAAGGTATGGCTTGAGGGACTGTGTGGCAGTGAAGAGAATACTTCCTGGTGTTGGGTGTGTAGGCATTGTGAGTGCCAAGCTAAATAGATCTGGGAGAGGTATCCATAGCTCTGTAGTTGAGCTCACTAGCTTAGCAATTCTTCCTTTCCATCTCCTAGCAGCCTGATAAACCCAATTGTAGATTGGCTTGGCTCATCTTGGTGTATGCTTGGCTATGTGTGAGCCTGATGTTCCCTGGTTCCTTGTAGAGATCATTCCCAGCTCGGGGGTGGCAGTGGTGCTGAGAGATTGAGGAGCACACTGACCTACGGTTGGGTGGAACGTTGCAGTTGCATAGCCAGTTGCGTGGGACTACTTTTGCATAAGATAAGTATTCTCCTATGTTTAATTTGCAATTACCATTTGATGAATATTTTGAATGTATCATGGATCTGTTAATAAATTTGCTTCCGCTGTGTATTAAAATGATTATGCATTACCATATGATCTTGTATAATTCTGCACAGATCTTTATTTCATGGCTGTCACAGAATCTTGAATGTGTGTTAGAGATCAACATCATTTATTTGATTACCATCGTTTTTCCATAGCATGCACAGATACAGTTCTTTGCATCAATGTTTTGATTCAAACGTTTTGGGGCTAATTGCCCGGATTGAGCACCACGTCCTCCCTATCACACTGATGTGAGGAGGGGACACTACATTATGGTATCAGAGCTGCGTTGCAGCATTGGGCCTCTATGGGCCAAACCTGATAGCAATTACAGGGGAAAATTTCAAAATTTTCTTAAGTCTGTTTTTTTGAAAATGTCTGTTTTAAGTCTGTGTTTGAAAAAAAAAAAATTTAAGCCGTTTCGGGAAGTCGTTCCGAAATTTTGGAAAGGTTTCGCGAACCTTCCCGCAATTGCGGAAGAGTTCGGCGAACCTTCCCGAAATTGCGGAAGGATTCCGCGAACCTTCCCGAAATTGCGGAAGAATTCAGCCAACGGCTCCGAAACAGCGGAGAAAAATTTTGTTTAAGTGAAAAATTTTCTAAGTGTCGGCGTGAAAAGGAATTTTCGGAAGGAAATCTCTTCCGAAATTGCGGAAGAAATTCTCTTCCGAATTTTCGGAAGGATTCCGCGAATCGTTCCGCAACGCGGAAAGAGTTCGGCGAGTCGTTCCGAAGTTGCGGAAGACTTCGGTGAATCGTTCCGCAACTGCGGAAGACTTCGCCGAATCGTTCCGCAATTGCGGAAGACTTCGGCGAATCGTTCCGAAATTGCGGAAGCATTCCTCAAGTCGTTCCGCAAAAAAAAAAAATTCTCGCAAGAACCGCCCGAAAACCCCGGAAGCATTCCGCGAACGGCTCCGAAGCTGCGGAAGCCTTCGCCGAATGGCTCTGCAATTGCGGGAGCATTCGCCGAATGGCTCCGCAACTGCGGAAGCCTTCGCCGAATGGCTCCGCAATTGCGTGAGCGTTCGGCAAATCGCCCCGCCATTGTGGAAGCGTTCGGCGAACTGCTCCGCAATTGCGGAAGCCGTCGCCGATGCGCCCCGCAATTGCGGAAGGCTACAGCCAACCGTCCTGCAGTTGCGGGAGCATGCAGTGAACCGCTAGTTGCGGAAGCCTCCAAACTATCGCCCCGCCCATTGCGGAAACTTTCAACTTATCGCCCCGCCCATTGCGGAAGCCTATAGCCAACCGCCCCGCAGTTGCGGGTGCATTCAATGAAATGCCCGTTGCGGCAGGATTTCACAAACCATGATTCCTAAAAAAAAAAAAAACGAGGGCGCTGCCCTCGACCCGCCCTGCTGTGGCGGCCACAAGGGGGCAAGCCCCCTTGACCCCCTTTTTCTTTTCCCCTCATATTTCGTTGTTGTGATTTGAGGAATTGTCAGTATGGCATTTTTCCACGTGCATGAAGTAAGTTATGAATTCTGAGAATATAATGCAGCTAACAATTGTGCTGATGAACACATTTCAGAGAGTCACAGTTACAGCAGGGTAACACTCTAGATAATACAGTTGGAAAGTTTTGGATCTTGGTTGGGCCAAGAAAATGAACATCATGAATGATGCACAGGATCCCTATGAGCCTGAGACAGATGCCATGGGGGAAAACATACAGGTTGAGAATGCTGAAACAGAATCTAATGGGAGAAGAAATCAAGAGACCCCTCCAGATTTTGTAGCCACCATGAGAAGCGTAAGGGTGGAGTTGCAAAGCTGTAGGGAAGATAATGAAAGGATGATTAAAGATCAGGAAGAACAAAATCAGCTGAATGCAGCCATGCTGCAGATTTTAACAGACATCCAAAGGCAAATAAACTCTGGGCATCAGATATCAAGTCTAGAAAGGGGTGGGAGTAGCTCTAGAAGAAATTCCCGTAAGAGGGCCAGTAGTCCAAGAAGAGTTTCTACATACAGGACATATAGTCCAGAAATCTCTTCTAATGAATCATCTGATTCGGAAGAATCAATTGAGGGTTCAAGCTCTTCATCTCACATGAGTAAGAGGAAGAAGCACCACAAGAACAATTCACATGGGGAATTTAAGAAGGCAAAACCTCCTACATTTGATGGAGAAGTGAAGTCTGGTCAAGAAGCTGAAGCTTGGCTTCTTGGGATGAGAAAGTATTTCCAAGTCCAGGACTACTCCGAGAATATGAAGGCAAGGGTAGCCATCTTCAACTTGAATGGAAGAGCATCTATATGGTGGGAACACACCAGGCAAGTGAAGAGGATCAATGAACGGAAGATCGTGTGGAAACAGTTCAAGAAATACTTCAAGAAGAAGTACCTCTCTGATAGGTACTATGATGATAAGATCAAAGAGTTCCATGAGCTGAGATTGGGACAATCGACCATGGAAGAATATGCAAACAAGTTCTTGGAGCTGCTGAGGTATGTCAAGTATATTCGAGATGATAAGGTAAAAATTCAGCGTTTCCTAAGTGGACTGCCCCAGTCATATAAAGACAGAATTGAGTTTGATGAACCTCGAACTCTAGAGGAGGCCATAAGAAAGGCCAAGTACTGCTTTGATCAAAACAGGAGCAAACCGGAATTCCATAAGGCATGGAAGGATAAGAAAAATGAAAAGTTTGATCAAAGGAAGAAGGGGTTCAAGCCTCCTCAATTCATGAATCAGCAAAGGCAGCCATCACAGGTTGTGACTAAGCCAACTAGGATGATGGGAGACAAGCCAAGAGATCCAAAGGAGCCAAGAGAACCACTTCAATGTTGGGGTTGTGGAGGAGACCACATGCTTAGGAACTGTCCACATCAGAATGGGAATGCGAATCAAGTTCACAACATCCAAGGAGCTGGAACTGTGGGTCAAGTGGCGAGGACAATCCCTAGAATCTATGCAGCAGTAGAAGACCACCAAGTAGATCATCAGTCAACTGTGGTTGAAGTTGAAGGTAAGATTGCTAAGCAATCTATTTCTATTTTGATTGATCCTGGATCTACTCACAGTTATGTCACTCCTAGAATTGTTGAGGTTTGTGCTTTCAAGAAATTAAAGCATAGTAAATCTTGGTTAGTTCAACTAACCACTGGAACCAAGAGAAAAGTTAGCGAAATAGTAGAGAAATGTCCATTAGAGATGGATGGGCTATTCACTTATGCAGATCTGAATATTTTGCCACTTGGTTCCTATGATATTCTCATTGGAATGGATTGGTTAGAAGCACACAGGGTTAAACTTGACTGCTACAATAAGACATTTGAATGCATGGACGAAGAAGGAAACCCGAGGGTTGTAAAAGGCATTCCAAAGATGACTTCTGTTAGACAGGTTTCAGCCATGCAACTAAAGAAGTTCTATAGGAAGGGATGTCGACTGTATGCAGCTCACGTTGTAGAGGCAGCAGAGGATGAAACTCTTAGATTGGAGGACTATCATGTATTGCAAGAATTCAGGGATGTTTTTCCCGATGAGATTCCAGGACTCCCTCCAAAGAGAGACATTGACTTTACAATTGAGCTTGTGCCAGGAGCGGCACCAGTGTCTAAGACACCCTATAGGATGAGTACACCGGAATTGCTAGAACTGAAGATGCAATTGCAAGAGTTACTGGAAAAGAAATATATTAGGCCAAGTGTGTCCCCGTGGGGAGCACCTGTTCTATTTGTGAAAAAGAAAGATGGAACACGCAGGTTATGTATTGACTACAGACAATTGAACAAAGTCACAGTGAAGAATAAATACCCATTGCCCCGAATTGATGACCTTTTTGATCAAATGAGAGGAGCAAAGGTATTTTCAAAGATTGACTTGAGGTCTGGTTACCATCAGGTAAGAATCAAAGAAGAAGATATTCATAAGACAGCCTTTAGAACGAGGTATGGACACTATGAGTTTGTAGTGGTACCATTCGGTCTCACAAATGCACCAGCTACATTCATGTGTCTCATGAATAATGTTTTAGCAAGTATTTGGACAAGTTTGTTCTTGTATTCCTAGACGACATTCTCATCTATTCTAAGAATGAAGAAGAACATGAAGAACATTTGAGAATGACAATGCAATTACTAAGGGAGCATAAGCTGTATGCAAAGTTGAGTAAATGTGATTTTTATAAAGATAGAATTCATTATCTGGGTCACATCATCTCCGACGAAGGAATATCTGTAGACCCTGAGAAGATTGAAGCCATTATGAATTGGCCAACTCCAAGGAATGTGACTGATGTGAGATCTTTTATGGGCCTTGCTGGTTACTACAGGAGGTTTATCAAAGGATTCTCCAAGGTTGCAAGCCCGATCACTTCTTTGCAGAAGAAGGGGATAAAGTTTGAATGGTCACCCAGATGTGAGGAAAGTTTTCAACGGTTGAAGAATCTTCTTACAAGTGCACCTATTTTGAAAATTGCAGACCCGGAAAAAGACTTTGTGGTGTGTACGGATGCATGCAATCAAGGACTTGGAGGAGTTCTTATGCAAGATAACCATGTGATATGCTATGAGTCAAGAAAGTTGAAGGAGCATGAGAAGAACTATGCTACTCATGACATAGAACTTGCAGCCATAGTACATGCCTTGAAGATGTGGAGGCATTACTTAATGGGAAGAAAATTCAAGTTAAGGACAGACCATTGTGGACTGAAATATTTGTTTGATCAGCCAACTTTAAATGCTAGGCAAGCTAGATGGTTGGAATTTTTGTGTGAATTTGATTTTGAGATCAAACACATAAAAGGGAAAGAAAACAAGGTGGCCGATGCACTCAGCAGGAAGGTACATGAAATGTATGTGGCAGCGCTTAGTACTTGCCAGCCAGACTTGAAGCAACAGATTGTTAACCATATGGTTGAGGATGAAGTGTATGAGCAGATAAAGGGAAAACTGCAGCAGCAAAACCTTGAAAAGAAGTATGAGGGCTATCATTTGGAAGAAGGAGGACTTATTACTTATAAGAATAGAGTCTATATTCCAAATGCGGCAGATTTGAGGAGAATGGTTATGGATGAGATCCATAAAGCTCCATACTCTGGTCACCCAGGATATCAGAAAACAATTGCTACAGCAAGAAAATACTATTTTTGGCCAGGCATGAAGAAGGATGTTGCTGAATACATTTCTAAGTGCATGGAATGTCAACAGGTGAAGAGTGAACGCCAACATCCAACAGGTTTGTTGCTTCCAGTGCCAATTCCAGAATGGAAATGGGAATTAATATCCATGGATTTTATCACAGGATTACCAATGACTAAGAGACAACATGATTCCATCATGGTTGTGGTGGACAAGTTAACAAAGGCAGCACATTTCATACCAGTTAAATCTACACATAAAGCCGATGCCATTGCAAATATTTTCATGAAGGAAATTTTCAGGTTACATGGGTTGCCTAAGGCAATAATTTCTGACAGGGATACCAAGTTCACTTCTAACTTTTGGAAAGGCCTCTTTGCAGATTTGGGTACACAGCTAAGCTTTAGTACCGCATACCATCCTCAAACAGACGGGCAAACCGAAAGAGTAAATCGGGTGCTTGAAGACATGCTCCGCATGTATGTAATGGACAAACCATCCAAGTGGGAGGATTATCTACACCTGGTGGAATTTGCATATAACAATGGACAACAAGCATCGTTGGGAATGAGTCCTTATGAGGCTTTGTACGGCAGAAGATGTAGGACACCAGTGACTTGGGACAATCCAGTGAACAGAATTGTACTTGGGCTAGAATTGCTTAAGGAAATGGAACAAGAGGTTGCAAAGATCCGGCAAAATTTAAAAGCAGCCCAGGATAGACAGAAAAGCTATGCAGATAAACATAGAGTGCATAGGGAATTCAATGTTGGGGATCATGTATATCTTAGAGTGAGATCAAGGAAGAGTTCCTTGAAGCTTGGGAGCTGTGCCAAGCTATCACCTAGATATTGTGGGCCATTTGAAGTGCTCGAAAGAATAGGACCAGTTGCATATAGACTTGCATTGCCTGCTAGCACTAAAGCTCATAATGTTTTTCATGTCTCTTTGCTAAAGAAATATGTACATGATCCTAACCATGTGATTAATTGGGATGTGATCCAGGTGGAACCCGAGGGAGAATTCCAAACCGATCCATTGTGCATCCTAGACAAGAAAGTAACATTGCTCCGGAACCGAGCCATCGGACAGGTAAAGGTGCAATGGAAGCACTACGGTCCCGATGAGGCTACATGGGAGCTGGAGGATGCCATGAGGGTGGCATATCCATTTTTGTTCAATTTTGATGAGCACTGAGGACAGTGCTAATGTAAGGGGACGGGAATGTAATGTCCCCATTTTGACCCCCTTTGTATTAAATCGTAAATGATGTAAATATTGTAATTAATCATGGTGAGGAGATCAAGGCCAAGGCCCCACCGTTGATTTAGCGTTTCATGTATCGGCAATTAAAAATAGATGCCTACGGTTCTTGTGCGAGATGGGCACAATGTATATAAGACATCATGTAATTATGAATTTTCAATGAAAAACCCACAACTGGCTATGCAATGCAACAAAAGAGATGGGGCATGACTCTACAAGGAAAAGGGAGGGAAATTATTCAAACCCTTGAGCCAATGGTGTTAATCCATGTGTCAATGGGGAAACCCATAAAACCACCAACTACCCATTTTGTCTCATGCACCCAATCATTTAATTCTTCCAAGAAATTGGTTAAGGCAGTTAATGTCTTGGGATGGGAGAGGTATGGCAGTCAGATTTTCGTGCATGGGCAAGCTACCAACCTGAAAATCGTATTTTTGGCTTGCTGGGCAAGAAAACCCCCACGAAATGCTACCCAAGGCCATTCCTCATGGATTACGTTCTTCCTCTCATGCAGATTGAGCTCACAGGAAGTTATCCTCACGTTTTTCACCATAACCCTGCGTTTTTCCATGCCCAGGAACTCGTTTTTGGATTGTGCAACAGCTGCGGAAGGAGGGACACGAATTGGGACTGAGGGAGAGGGCATTTTTGCCCTAGGACGTTTTTCTGGAATGGGTTTCGCCTCCCCAGTCGGATTTTCCAAAGTACCAATACGTTTTGAGTCTACCCACGTTTTTCTAAAGTCCAGGAAACCCCATCTCATGCATCCCACTGTTGGAAACGTTTTCTCATGCTCAACAAGTGTAGGTTGTTGTTAGGTGCATCCCTGTTTTGTTTGGAACCCATGAGCAAGAAACTCGAATGGTAGTGGACAGAATTGGCTTGATAAACCTAGTGTAGGGAGTATCCTCTCAAGAAGATTAAGAGGGTTGGCTACTTTTCTATGCACACCCTGAGAGCACTAGAAAGGAAGGTATGGCTTGAGGGATTGTGTGGCAGTGAAGAGAATACTTCCTGGTGTTGGGTGTGTAGGCATTGTGAGTGCCAAGCTAAATAGATCTGGGAGAGGTACCCATAGCTCTGTAGTTGAGCTCACTAGCTTAGCAATTCTTCCTTTCCATCTCCTAGCAGCCTGATAAACCCAATTGTAGATTGGCTTGGCTCATCTTGGTGTATGCTTGGCTATGTGTGAGCCTGCTGTTCCCTGGTTCCTTGTAGAGATCATGTCCAGCTCGGGGGTGGCAGTGGTGCTGAGAGATTGAGGAGCACACTGACCTATGGTTGGGTGGAACGTTGCAGTTGCATAGCCAGTTGTGTGGGACTACTTTTGCATAAGATAAGTATTCTCCTGTGTTTAATTTGCAATTACCATTTGATGAATATTTTGAATGTATCATGGATCTGTTAATAAATTTGCTTCCGCTATGTATTAAAATGATTATGCATTACCATATGATCTTGTATAATTCTGCACAGATCTTTATTTCATGGCTGTCACAGAATCTTGAATGTGTGTTAGAGATCAACATCATTTATTTGATTACCATCGTTTTTCCATAGCATGCACAGATACAGTTCTTTGCATCAATGTTTTGATTCAAACGTTTTGGGGCTAATTGCCCGGATTGAGCACCACGTCCTCCCTATCACACTGATGTGAGGAGGGGACACTACACAATGACTGTGTCCACCATAGTGCCAGGAGGAACATTGCCAGATTTCATCCGCCTTTATCCATCTCCAAGGAACAGTCTGGTATGATGTCTCTTATGGGATACAATGAAGGAAATAGGAGGATTGTAATTTTTGAAGTAAGCTACTGCTTCTTTGAGAGAAAATAATTCTTCGTTCAGGAACATATCGAATTGACTCTCACTGACACCATCTCTGAAGAAGAGTATCCTATCAGGTAGCCTTTTGTTTGCTTTGAGATAATCATCCAATAATTCCTTCAACATCTCCTTGAGTTGTTGGATGTGTTCCACCCTGTGAGTCTAGTAGTTGACTCTCACATTATAGCGATTAGACCAGGGCCAGTTTATGCTTCCAACCACTGCAGCAATGGAAGGACTCATACTATCCCCCTAACCAGGATGCTTCACATTGGCACCAATGTACATCACTTGGTCATTGTCGAATCATGGTAAATGGCGAGAAAGGTTCTCAAGAAGGGCAGCATTGCTTCCACCCACTTTGGCATTCATCTTCAAGACCAAATTTTCCAAATACTGTGATCCCTGCGAGTGCGGCCTATGAGAAATCGGCTCCTCCCAATCTCAAACGTGGCTGAGGGATCAGACGCTTTTTGCCTCCTACACTAACCCAGTAAATTCAATTTCATTAAAGTCCAAAACATGAAGAGTGTTCTAGAATTCAAACAGACTGAAAACCTTTAACCTTTAGCATAAATTTAAAAAGTCCAAGGCTAGCAACAATCCAGCTTGAATGGTTGCAAGGTGCTTAGGATCCTCTTAGTTGTCCTGCAAGTTCAAAATTAAAAATACCAAGGAGATAACGGATGTGTGTGTTATACAACCTACCCCTACATGATTGACAGAAACTTGAGAGTGGTTATACCTAGGTTACCTTTAACAGTCCAGAAGTGATGCTTCTAAATTGTCACAATTGCAAATATCAACTCAAACAGACATCATTGTGTGACCAATCCAATATATGTTCTCATCAATCGTCTCCTTCATGGGGCCGATAATGGTGTCCAGAGTCGGAGTGCAGAATATTGGCCACGACATTCTGATTATGTCCTTGCTCACCACGCTCCAATGCAAAATGCTCTTATATCTGCCATTGCTCAAGATTTGGGAAGCACAAACACCAGACAAAATTTATATTATAATGAGTTCAGGGAGGGGGTGAGAAAAATAAGTAAGAAAAGTACCCAATGTAAAGAAATTCGGTAACCTCAAGCTGGTCCCCGATATGGACAATAATGGCGTTTGGGACGTAAGTTACAGAGACCCAGTTATCATATTTGAAAACCTAGAGTCCCGGCACTTCATTGGGTACAAGAAGAGTGAGGGCGGACATGTCAATGTGGGATTCAACTCCTAAAGCAAGTTCTGGTTGTGGACACGGTGGATAGTAATTGATTTTCATCTCCATTTCCAGATTATCGCTACCCAGTATTTCTTTCATGGAAGATTCTTGCACTCCAAGATTGATGGAAAGCGCAGCCAATATCTTATTCACAACTTCCAGGAGCTTTTGAGCATATTCATCATTCACCTCTCTGTAGATCCCACACGTTAGACTTACAATATACTTTAAAAAATTATTAATCCAGACTATTCTAAAAACATGATTCTCAATATGAGTGATGAGATTGGATAAAATAATTACATGTAAGAGGGTGGATGTTTGGGCTAGGAATTAAAATCCCTGCAAGAATGAGGCCGAATGTAGCCCAATATGAGTGTTGTAGCCCGGATGCCTCTACTCCATGGCACATATTAGAATCCGCAACTGTCCTTTAGCTTTTTGGTGCACATTCAACAGAAGGGGATTTGGATTCATGCCCACTCCAACATCTACGCACCTTCTTACCAGGGAAGACGTGAACGTTTGAAGCACGTTGGTTAGCTGTGGTGAAGGCCTATCATAGGAGAAGTTTATGAGAACCCATTTTTCAATCCATTTCCCATCAAAAACATGGCTATTCATAAGGTTCCATTGTCGATTCTCCTGGCCCGGAGTTACCTGCCGAGCTCGACCTCCATCTCCGAGCTTCATCCTGGGAGCATCTAGTACTCAGCCATATCGCCAACTACTTCCATCCCAAAGTGGGTGGAATGGGGAAGAAAGGGACCATTGCAAATGCCAGAAACAATAGCTAAGTTAGTTGTGTCCTGAGTCCATCTGAGGAAGAGATCCCTGATAATGCAAACAGGAGGGCCAAACCCATGAACCTGTCATGACAACTGACCTTGCGGTACGTTTTCCTCGTTGATAATGCAAACAAGAGGGCTGAACCCATGAACCTGTTAATCAAACCTGTCATGACAACTAACCCTGTGGTATGTTCGTTGATGGCAACGAGCCTCCAGGGCTTGGGGCACAGGACCCCGGGCCGACATCACCCTGCACGGGACCAATAAAAAACGAGATAAATACACATTTTAAAAAACAAAAAAAAATAAAAATATTTTGAACCATAGTTCTAACTTTAGACAGCTATGAAATTTTTGAAAAATTTGCAAACTAATCCAACCTCCCAAATCATATATGTTAGGGACATAATAAATATCACCATTTAGAAAAGGATAAAAGGAAGGCAAACATTTGTCAAGGATGTGATAAGAAATGGATTGTAGGGAATAAATATGAAGACATATGTAATACCCTCTGGTTTATCCCCTGGATATGTTATAATTATTTTGACGATGTGACATCATGGCACGAGGTGCGGGACTATGGTTTGCACATTATTATTATTATTATTATGTTATTTTTATTAATTAATAAAATAAAACAATTGGATCGACCGATGCCACAAAAGAGAGTACGAGGAACCATGATGTTACGAGCAAGGGGTTGTGGAAAAGTGTTTACCTATGTGTGTTGATCCTATGTACACCCTTCTTATTTACTTGATGGACCCTCTTGATTATGCACCTTGATGTGTTATGTCACTCGGTTTTATTTACCCTGAGATTTTTTATTTTTATTTGAGGATTGGAGTCCCTCTCTCTCCCAATTCAAATTTCTCATAAAGGAAATTGATTTGCTTGTTTTGGTCAGTTACACTTGTGTGTTGGTTCATGATTTTACTCGTGTGCTTGTGTTTGGTACATGTGGTTCAATTTTTCTACTCTTGGTATGAGATCCTTGTTGGTCATTGTGCCCTTATGGATCCTATTCCCAAGTTGAGTTACTATGGAGCCACCGGTGTATGTCTTGGAATTGCCTTTGGAGATCTTGGATTGGTAGCAGGGGTGAGTTCCACTACCATTGGATTTGATCTTAGACAGAGTTGTGTATTGACTCTGGAGATCCTGGTTTGGCAGCATGGGTGATGTCCACTGCCTTGGATTTGAGGTTGTCCTAGAGCCACTAGAATTTCCCTGGATTGGAAGTGTTGCTTTCCATTGGGTTGTGGTTGGACTATTGTCCTGGAGCCACTGGAATGGCCCTGGAGTGGAATTAGAGGCCACACTTTCCATTGAGATGTGGTTGGAATTATTTCTTGAGAGAATTTGTGTTTGAGTGCACTCTTTCTTCTGGAATCATGGTTCTGTCTCGAGGGTGACCATTGCAAAGTGATTTTTGGATTGCATTATGTCTATGGCTGGGTGGAACGTGGCATGGTTGATTCCGGCTGCGTATTTGGAAAAGATAATTTTTTATCTCATGTTTATTTAATTTATTTGGCTCTAATCTGATTTATTTATGGATTCACATGAAATTTTTTATGAAATGTATGAGCTATTCATGGAAGAAATCTCTCATGGAATTCAATCTATTTATGCAAGTAAATTTAGTGAATGAATTAGAAACTAGTTTTGGTGGTTTTGTGCACAAATTGTTTGAGGAAATTATTCTTTGGAACCTCTACTACATAACTAATATTTATGCCCTTGTTCATTATATAATGTGTATTTTGATGGTACAGTAACCTCATAATTGTTTAAGACACTTCTCTTTGGTGCTTCTACCTTTTATTCGAAAACTAGTTCTTTGATTGGATTATCTTGCATGGTATGGAGACTTGGAACATGAAGTGTTTGTAAAAATGCCTGAGTGTTATTTTTATGCTTATTTATTATAAATACACTTGAAATTTGTGTGAGAATGTGAGGGGAAATCTTCTTGACAATGTTTGGGAAATGTCTACCGAAATTCTAGATCAATTTCCAAGTTCTAGCTCCTTCAATGGAATTGTTTTGAGTAGATTTGTGACTTTGCATACGAAGTGTTTGAAAAAAAATTAGAATGAGATATACCTATTTTATGACTCATAAAAAAATTATTTAGATTTTTATGTCATTTGAATGATTCTATGAGTTGTGGATTTAATTATTCCAGAGATTCCTAGAATTACTAGTCAATTCGGATGAGTAGAATTAGCTAGTTTTGTGAATTATTTAATGGAATGTATATGGGCAGAGAGATACAACCATATTACTATAGGTGAACCCTGATACACTTTCCATTATCTGTAGTAGTCATATATTTCTCTTTATTTGGAATTTGGAAAGTTGAATTGGAAACTAGGTACATTGCGGTGAAAATTTATAACTAGTTGTGGATTGAAATCTTTGTTTTCATAAAAACATAATGCTATAGTCATGTGCTATGTTTCTAACATGTTACTGTGTTGTAGGTGGATAATTATCAGGTGTGATCCTTTACTTATGGATTCCTTTAATTTTGGTTTAGTTATTTTGACTCAATTCCTTGCGGTGAATGTTAACTAGTTTCATTGGAATTGATGGAAAAGATCACCTTATGTGCAATTGGAATGATCTGCAAATAAACCTTTAATTGTATGTAGGTGCACATTTAAATATGTTTTTAATGTCTGTAGGATTGATTTTGGGTTTAATTGCATGGTTACAAGTTGATTTTGTTCAAGACTGGTTACTTATATTGGAAAACTAGTTAACTTCTCTTGTGGACTCTCTTTCATAATTATCATGATTAATTATTCTAATTTTGGTAATTAGGCCTTATTTACATGTAATTAGATGTTATTAAGACACTGGGATTGATAATATATATATATATATATTTTTAAACAATTGGATTTTTGATAAGTGTCCTCATTTGTGCACCAAGTGTCGTTAAGTGTTGTAATTAACACCTTAATTACTAGTTAACTGTGATTAAGAATAATTAGCCTTTAGAAGTGGTTATCATCTCTGATATGGATTGGATTGAAGGTTTGGTGATGTTATATGATGTTAAGAAGCCTTCCCATCCCTTATATAATATGTTGGATGTGTTAATGAATTTATATTAAATGATTGTTAATTATTGGATTTTGTGTCGCAATTAATTTTGGAAAAATAGAAATTAAATGTTTATGGTTTATACACTACACTAAAAATCAAGTAATTAGCCTCGAAGAGATAATTATATATCCCTTATACCCTTTGATATCCCCGGGAGACATTACAAATGCCTTTACGCTACTCTATAGTGTATGGAAGGCAAGTAGAAATATCGAACCTAGAGAGGAAATCACTATAACATACAATTCAGATTTCGATAGTGAAGAAACATAATCAAAAGTTTCATGGGAATAAATATGATGCACACTACCAAATAGGAATGAGAATGATGTGTATCAAAAAGGAACTATTTCTAGAAAGGAATGTACAGACACAGGAACCACCTAGAAAGTATATTCCATTTCATCTCAGGAAAGTTGACAAGATCTAGATTCCAATAAAGGGGGAAACAAGCCTATTTATTATGCTTCGATTACAAAGAATTCCTTGAGAGGGTGTCTTTCCTTCCTCTTTATTTCTCATTAATCGCAAAAATGAAGGGGCCAATAAGCCTTGCCTACACTTGTTGACTCACCCTCAAGTCAACTCTTCTACTCCGTTGCCTTATGTTTTCTAATTTCCCTTCAAATGAAGGGGCCAACTTTGGAACCAATTCCAAGGATTTAACCTAAAACTCTTTGAAAATATCCAATTGATTGGTCTATTTTCCCAAGGCTACAGAGTCTCCAATAAGAAAATATTGGTCCTTTTTGTTATCTGGTTTGGTAGGTTTCATCTAGGAAATCGCTCACCACTCTATGTTGGGAAAGGAATCTAGTCGTAGCTCTAAATATGCTTTTTGGGTGACAAGGAAAACTTATTTGAGAATCATTTATCCATTGTGGCCACATTATATATTTCTTCTAACTTATCATCAATGACCAATACATCCTTAATTTATACATCTACTCAATGGGTTTTGTGAGTGAATTGCCCTCAGCGTCCATCTATTGTATCTTATCCATAAGTCCATGTAGCTATGGATTGTCATGGGAGTGCTCACTATGTAATTGATCCTATAATGCAAGTGTCTGATCTATCTCAATTATCACCAAGATGCAAAAAATTGTCTAAAGTTTCCATAAGTGGGCACTTAGGAGAAAAATATGGTAGGTCCAAATTCAATTCCTTCAATTCAAAACACATTATGTAAATGGATTCAAACCATGTATAACTCACTTTTAGCTTGTTTCCTTATCTATAGTTGGAGGTCTCTCTCTAAGGTGACTTCGACAAGATGGATTTGCAACTGTTGGCTAGCTTATTGAAGTTCATCGTGACTCTAGTCAATGTGCACAAATTTGTTTACAGCATGGTAAAAAAACCACCTGTAACAGATTAGGCATAGATCAATTTTGTAAATCAGTGGCTAGTTCAAACTATATAGATCTAGATCCCTTAGGAATGCATCGATTAAAGAATAACCCATTGGAAATTGATTTCTCATATCATAAACGTGTAAGTGCTTCTAAAAATGAATGCACCTACGATTTTCTAGATTGCTAAAGAACTCTTTCCTTTGTGGTCTCTATTAAAAATAGAGTGCTATCATTGTGCTTGTGGCATATCTGCAACATGGCTTCACAATAGGTAGGATCCTAAGCCAATTGTTCAAGATACACGATATTCAATAACTATTCAAGTGAATAGTGGGCCATAGCAATGGCCATAGACATATTGTGTAGGAATCTTTATTGGCATGTCTTCAATGTTTTATTCTTACATCATAACATCTTCTAACATTACTACACTTGCCTACAAATTTCGATGTCTCGTTGTCGCAAAAGTGATGAAATATAGATAATCAAAGCATTGATATTTTTTGTCGAAAAAATGTCATAATATTTTTTCATCGCGGCAATCATTTCCTTTTTGATGAAACATATCTGTTAGGTGCCATGTTTGCATCCATTGTGCTCTCTCGTTACATTGTAATTTTGATATTTTATTGGAAAGCATTTGTCTCAAGAACAACAATTTAGAGGTATAAAAGTAAAACTACAACTTCTTGGTTTATTTTTTGAGTATATAGGGTTGTAGTTTTTACTCTTGAAATTGAGTGATATAGTTATAGTGTTTTACTCCATTAAAATATGAAAGCATGTTGTTGAGTATAGATGTTATGATTGTAATATTTATTCTTGAATCCTACCAGAAACTTAAAAAAATCCGCGGTGTTAAAGTTGCAAAATCTGTTTTCATTTCTCATATTTTCTTTGTTGATGATGTTATCATTTTTGGTAGGGGTTCTCCGGGCGAATGGAAATATTTTTCAGAAATTTTAAATACTTTTTTCCTTGGCTCAGGTATGGACGTTAGTCATTCAAAGTCGACTATCATACATTACAAAATGGAAGATCAGGCTATGGAGGCGTTCCTGGGTCTCTTTCCTTTTAAGACCTATCATCGTGACGAGGGTTTCAAATACTTAGGCTATAATTTAAAGCCAGATTGATACAGAAAAAAGGATTGGATGCTGTTAGTACAGAAATTTGAAAGAAGAATTGGAAATTGGACTTAACGCCTGCTCTCTTGGGCTGGTCGGCTCACGTTGTTAAAGGTTGCCCTGACAGGTATTCTGGTATATTGGTTTTCTTTAGCAGATGTTCTGAGGTCTATGATTATACCCTCCTTAGAAGACAGGTTTAATTTCCTATGGACAGGAACTGTGGATGGTAGGAAATTGCATCTTGTTAATTGGAAGAGACTCTCAAAGCCAAAAAGGACTGGTGGTTGGGATATTATTAATCTGGACAAGTATGTGGCGTGGGATTGTTGGTTCTAGTATGTGGAGTTTGGTGTTGAATGCAAACTATTTAAAATCTGGCATTATCAACTGGATTAGGAATCCATATTCCACGGCAGGAAGGTCTTCAATTTTTTTGTTGGGATTTTTGAAATCTTTCCAGTGGATAATCCGAAAAATTGCTTGGAGAGTTGGCTCTGGAAATCATATTAATTGGCATCGACCCTATGGTCAGTATGGAAGAGGATTACAGACTCTCTGATGGAATTCTGGAATACCTAAATGATATCGGTTACACCTTTCTCTCACAAATAAAAAAACCTTTATGGATTCATCATTCAAACTCCTACTGGTACTATGCTATTGATTTGGGCATAAATATGGCTTGGACTGATGAATGGGAGAGGTACATCGAGAAACTAAACAAGGTTGGCATTAGATTATGACCTGTTAAAGATGAAAATGTCTGGATTGGTGAAAAAATTTATGGACATGTTTCGGCACAAGCAGCATACAATTTCATTGTAGCTGAAGAATCAGTCTCAGTCCCAAAATGGTGGTTTGAAAAAATATGGAAATGGAGGATACCGCCAAAGTTAAAATGTTTTATTGGGGTGCTGTTGGAAAATTCTATCCTTACATGGGACAATCTAGTGCATAGAGGATGGAAGGGACCAAACCGTTGTGCACTATGTTGGAATGATGCCAAATTTGTAGATCGCATTTTTATACACTGTCAGTTCTCCAAGTCACTATGGTATGTTGTCTGTTCTGAGTTAAATATAAATATGGTTTGGGAGACAGTGACTATCGACGAAAACCTCCATTGTTTGTACAAGGATGTACTTGAACATCACACTCTACCTGTATTTGTTTGAGGGGTATTATGGATTTTGAGAAATAGTGCTATTTTTGAAGAAAAAATACCATCACAATATACAGGATCAGTCAGAGTTTTAAATATGTATCGGGATTACATGCCCAATGCAGGTAGAATTCAAAAGAGGATATTGATGTCGGTAGGATCAGTGATATAGGGGGCATGTTCTTTTCTTGATGGAGCAGCAGAAAATAGGTTTTTGTGTTGCGGGAGTGAAATTTTATATCAACTCATAACATTATTTTTGTCTGAAATTAAATGTAGGGCATGGAAAAAATACCAAGGAGGAATTACTCTCTCTGTGGTGTCTACTAAAGTTTGGGACTGCAGTTGGCCTATCTTCCTTAAAGGTATTTGGTGACTCCTCATTTATTGTAAACTTGGAAAATCAGAAGTTCAAGTTACAGGTATTGGAACTACAACATTGGCTATGGAGGACAAAAGATTATTTGGATTCTTATGAGCATTTTGTAAATCTCACATATTTGTATAGAACACAATGCAGATGTTGATCGCTTGTTAAAGGAAGCCCTGTAGTCCAGGGAGGGTTTTCTAGAATGGGAAGAATTTATAGAGGACAAGCTAGAAGAAAGAGGCTTTACTTTCTATTTTGATAATTGATGTTGCTTGTGTCTTGGTCTTTTAGACATGAATATGTATTAGTTTCTGGAGGTGTTGTGTTTTTTTTATGAGGTTGGCACTTGTTTCCACCTGTGTGTTATTTTGAATCTCCTTTGTGAAAGACGGTATAGAGGATTGTCTCAAGTTATTGGGTGATTCTCTCAATGGATTTTGTACTATTTGATTCTTTTTTGAATAACAAGAGTATGGGATTTTTTTATACTTGAAAAAGAATTAATATGTTGTATATTTTTACTCTATTAAAATATGAAATCATATTTGTGAGTATAGGAATCATGGCTACATTATTCATTCTAAGGTATTTGAAAAACATTATATAGTATATTTTTTTATTTATTTTCTAAACTCATTGAATACACACACACCAATTTAACCAAAAGAAAAACAAACAAAAAAATTAACCAAAAAAAATTAAAACAAAATATTTATTAAATAAATTTTAAAAAGAAACAAAAAAATGGGCATTCAACAACCATGGTTGTCCAAGCAATCCCTAGCGGGTTAGCTTGTCACCCATGGTCACCCAGGCTACCACGACCATGGCCAACCACTTGGGTCTTTCCCACAATCATTGTGATTATGGCTTGAGTAGGCCTTGGCCTTGACTACCAAGCCCCAAGGGATCATCAATGGTAGTCATGACCATGCAAGTAGGCCACTATAATGATGGCCAAAAAGGAGGAGAGCAAATCCTAGAGGCTAGCTCCTCAATCTTTTTTCTAGAAAAAAACTATTTTTAAACCTTGAAGATTAAAAAAATGTTAAAAAATATGAAAGAGATAGGAGTTGTTGTTTTTATTTTATTGTATTTAACTTCAGTAGATTTGGATCTAGAAGTTGGGATTTAGATCTATAGACTACCTAGGAAAAGACAAAGTAGAAGGAGGGGGATTAACCTCTACACTTGTAAAGTAAAGAGGAAACAACCACCATAAAGTTGAGGGGGAATGAAGGAGGTAGGGGATAACTAGGGTCATCGTAAGGCCCAAATTGGTCTTAAAAATTAGATTTATTAAAATTAGATTGCATAGACAAATAATTAAGACAATTAATTAAAATCAAAATCATTTCCATGAGCAAGGCTGATCTGGCCATTTTGCAATTGATCATAATAATAATTTAATAGAGTAAGAAGGAAAGCGTACTTGTAACCCAAGAAGATATTGGAATATTGTAACTTTGGACCTCTACGAGCAATGTAGGAAAATAACATGTGGGGGACGAATCTCCACCCAAACAACCTTTCAGTGAACCACTAAGAGCCCCTGAGCCTTCAACCAATCAACTTGAGCCAAATCTATTCTCTTACCTCCCATAACCATCCCTATCTCAACAAGAATCCAATAAGAATAACAATATATTTCCCTCCAATCCTCCTCCTTTTTAAAGATTATATTTATTTTCTTTGGTACTTGAACCATGTATATTTAATTAATTTTAATTATCAAATTCCTCTTTTCATTATTTATTTTTATTTTTATATTTAGTATATTATTTACTTATTTTTCAGATGTTTTTATTTGTATATCTAGTTTAATACAAATTTTGGGTTGTTACATACTTTCATCCTTCATGAAGCTCCATCTTGAAGTTACGTCACACAATATGCACCTAAGTAACTAGTAATATTGAAAAGGTGAGAGAGTTACTCATGTGGCCAGTACAGGTAATTCTTGCATCTGTACTAATAACAAATACAGTAACCTATATTAGTACATGCTCTTGATTATTCTTACTAGATGCCTAATATGCAATCAATTCATACCATTATGCATCAATCGATTCATATTGTTAGATATAATTATTATCTTTATGTATGGTTTACTTTATACACCCTCACCCCAAGAATCATATCATCAGCCGCCTTTATAACCTTCCACAAGAAGTTATGGATCAGGTCCCTCTCTCCATGGCACAATCCCTCTATTGTAGCGTGATCCCATAGCAGGCATCGACAGTTTTCCGGGAAGTTTCTAATTCTTCAACCACCCTCCCACTTTTGGTCTTGTCAACCTCAAAGGCCTCATCTAGGGTAGGACATGCATATGGTTACATACACTACTCCATTATAAGCCAAGCATCTCGAAAGGCTAGCAAAACTTCCTCCTTATCCTTCCTAAAGGAAACCAACTCTACACATCGGAAATCCCTCTCCATATGCCTCTCACCGGTGAGTATAACTCTAGCCATGGACTTCTGGTATTCACGAAAGTTAAAAGAACTAATGGCATAGGTTTATTGGTTGAGTTGTCCCCAACCCATAATATATTATTGTAGACTTTCTCATATGTGGTTATGGGATCCCACAAAATCCTAGAATGAACTAGCTGGTCAGGCCCTTGAGTGGATTTCCTTAAACAATTTCCACTCTCAACATGTAGTAGTACAATCATTAATCATAACCTCGTCATTATAATCATCAAGAACCACATGCTTCTGCATGCCATTATAAGAACACGTCATCATTAATAATAAGACACCACATGCTCACATAAATTATCTTTTCACAAAGAAATGCATGTCATTACATCACATGCAATCATATCATGAAATACCATCATAAACAAAGTCATCTCCTCACATCTTCATCAAAACAACCACAAATAATCATATCATCAATGATGTATTATTAGAAAACATTATCAATGAAACCACTTACAATTACTGCATGCCAACATCATAACATGAAATATATTCAAGCCATTGTGTGCAACTATATCATGCTACATATGTATATTGGAATCACATGTTAAATCCCTCATGTGTTGATAACATCATGAATATTTGTATCATTCAACATATCACATATGTAAAATCAATATGACATCATGAAAATTCATATCATGATTATCAACCATAACCAAATTCACTAATATGCATGAATAATTAATAATAAATAAAATATATCACATCATGATACACCTATCTAGTACAATGATATGCTCATGTTAAGTTTCCTATTTTCACTTCACAAAGGTCATCATGAAATACCTTATGATATCATCAAGATACCTACTATCATAAAAAATATTGATTTTCTATGTGGTATGTATAATCAACACATCAATAAGGGGGTATAGTTTTATCCTAAATACACTACACTACAAATACTTCCAAGTAATCCACATTCCATTAGATCCATAGTAATGCATTATTATCTTGATTGGGAGGTTCAATAACAAGCTATTTAATAGTATACCTTGGTCATCAAAATCATTTTTTCATATTTATAATGACATTAATAAGCATTTCATCTAATATTAATTCAACATATTGTTGCTTTGATATTATGGTAGCTTCACCTTTTGAATTTCTGATTATGAATGAAATTCATGTTCACCATCCATCTCCAGTCTAAATAATGTTCATAAGTATCCTTACAAAATGATTAGCTAAATAGCCTCTTGCTTAACCTTTGGCTCAAAAATTCTATTTTATGGAGTTGTCTACGTAAATATTCCCAGGAAAAAATTAATTTAGACCCATAATATGGGAAAGCATCAAATGTCGAGGTCTTTGAATTCTTTCTACTACTCATATTCTTTATATACCCATCAACACAAATATCAATCCAATTCTTGGATATGCATTTATACACTCAAATTCTTATTTTCTCAACATCATGTCATTCATTTGACTAAGAGATTTCATAAATATCAACTTTTTTTATTACAATTCTTCCTTGCTTCGAGGTGTGACATCCTCGGAGCAATGATGACCAATGGCCATTCATTATGGCTTGAGTTACTCAATGAACCATTTTGTTACGTAGGTTTATAGCCAGTTGAAATATTTGTTGAATGATCTCAGGTAGTACCTTATAATAAAGTTAAGTACTTTTGATTTTTAAATAAAATATTAGCACCTGAGCAAGTGTGATTTTAGATTAAAAGATCCCTAATAGCCCTAGCAAGTAGTCTCAAGCCAAGATTTCAAATATATATTTGATCAGAAAGATGAAAATACAAGTGGAAGTACAATTAAGCCCAGACCTCGTCCATGGATACTCAACCCAAGTGCACAAGGTGACTTCAAAAGTAAAATATGATACTTCATATGTTAATAAGAGCAAGAAAATGTAGTTTGAAGTCCCCTAATTATAATCATTATGCTTGAGATTGACCATATTAGCTAGATTCATAATTTGAATCACATCGGGATATAACATATGCCAAAATAGCTTAGTGCATTTGCATCATTTTTAACCAAGAATATAAATGACTTGAAATAAAATAGACACAAAATGATTTAGGTAGACAACACTCGCCGATGCTATCCCACAAATAACTTATCCAGAATTTTTTGCATCAATTTATGGTGTATTTAATAGAAATAGTGATCATTTGGAAACAATAATTCAAAAATTGTTTGAACTTTGTATCAAAATATTGCAAAAATCGCATCCTAGAAGTCGATTTGGATGTATTGTAGAAGATTAAACTAGTTAGCCTAAATTAATTTAAAACTATAAATAAATGGGCACTATGATTTGATGGTTTAGTAGCCAGGTTGTTGAAAATGTATGTTGAAACAAAACGAGGGAATCATTAATTGTGTAATTATAAGAATGGTGAAGTTGCTAAGGGATACATAGAGAGAGAGAGAGAGAGAAAGAGAATTTACCCAAATCAACCAAGATGAAGATTTGGTGATCAAAGATCAACAATAAGTTGTGAAGCAAAAGTTGAAAGGTTAAATGTTTCCATGTTAGAATGATTAAAAACTTAAATCAAGGAGATTCATGGGCTTAAAATACTTTAAAACATGAAACTGAGTTGCATTCTCCAATAACATAATTAATCAGATAGATTCACTAAAACCAAATGTAGTTGGAATAAATGATCTATTGATTATTAACAATAAATTATTACAAGCTCGCAAGGGTGTAGCTCAACTGGCGATTCACTTGATATGAAGGAAATGTTGTAAATGGAGGTCACAAGTTCAAATCACCCCGGCTTACCCGTGCCCCATGCTTGCGGGTTGTGTGGGTGCACCTAGGGGTATAGTGGTAGCGGACGGGATTGGATCCCTGGACCCCGTGTCACGCGAGTACCAGCCCCTTCCCAGTTGTCGATTCCCCTAGTTACAAAAAAAATAAAAAATACAAAATAAATGATTACATGATGAGTTACAACTGTACGATAAGTGTTTTCATATATTCTGATAATCAATTAAGATGGGCTTTTGAAATTGTTAGGAATAATATTTTTCAATTACAACAATATTTAATCAAATCTTATCACCTTGGATAGAGAAAAGAGAGAGAGAGAGAGAGAAATGTGTCTTTCAGTAATTAGTTTCCATCAACCATGGGAATATATGTACTCCCCATTTCGATCTCTAGGACCACTTAATTCCTTATATAAAACTTTCCTTTTACTACTAACTTTCAATTTTCACATTTAAATACTAAACTTTGGTTTTTAGAGTTTTTTTTTTCTAAATTTACCATAAGTAGTACTAATTTAATGTTTTCATTTCAAATAAGAGGAATACTATGCTTTTAATGCTTTTATTGGATGTAAAGTAACAAGTATGGTATGGTTTACCATTTTCAAACTTACTAATCAACTCATTTGTATAATATGTCTCAATTGGTTATACGTTCTCTTGTATCCATAAGTATAATTCATATGGAATGTGTGGATGAGTATTACATATCAATATATATAGACAAAACGTATGGTATGGTTTACCATTTTCAAACTTACTAATCAACTCATATGTATAATATGTCTCAATTAGTTATACCTTCTTTTGTATCCATAAGTATAATTCATATGGAATATGTGGATGAGTATTATATATCCATATATATAGACATATATGGAGTTTACTATACATGTACATGGTGTGCTCATAAGTTTAGTAAAAAAATGAAGTTATGAGCATCACTATTTTTCTTATTCGTTAACTGTGTTAATGTATGCTATTCATAATATTCTTGCTTCCATGTCCCTCTATATTTACAAAATTTCTATTTTAAATTCATTTTTTATATATCAACTTAATATTGAAGAAAAGACAAGGCTCAATCCATTGTTTTGAGATTAATGAAGGTAGCAGGTAATACAATAGCAATAGGTCATTGCCAATCACTAGGCAATTTTGACGAGTGAATCAATTTAGAAAAATATGGAAATCAATTAAATCTTTGTTTCAAAAAAAAAACACAAAAACAAAAAAATGAAAATTAACCCATTGACTAAATTTTGTCCTTAAAATTTTCTATAATTGTATTAAAAAAAACAATACATATATCCTATTTCAAATTTCTTGAATTGATTATCACTTACCAAAAATATTTTAAATTTACCTTTATACATATTATTGATGAAAGACTTTATACATATGTAATCACCTTTCCTTTTTATAAAATACACACTCATATCATTTTATCGTTAATAAAAAAACATTATTTATAAAATAATTTACCCACTACATGATTAAAACGTTAAAAAAGCACATTGTTTTGCCTACCACAGGGCTCAAACACAAAAAAAAATCCACATCATCACCAAATCTAAAAAAGATTATTTCTAAACATTTTTAAAGCATAGTTTTAAAATATTATATCTTCATTTTGTATCTTTATTTTCCAAACAATGATAAGGCTTATTTTTTATATAATTACAAGTTATTGATATATTTGATTTGTGAGTTTTGGATGTATTCTTGAATTATTACAATAACAATGGGATTGAACTCGAGTCTTGTCTAAATAACCAATTCCTATGGTTTCAAAAGAAAGGATTACATTTCATTTATGAAGCAAAGTTTTAGGCTATTATATTTCATTTTTTAAATAAAGATAATTATATAAAACTTATGTTATATACATAATTATGAATTATTGGTATTTTTAATTTGTGGGTTGTTGGATATACTTTTAAATTATTGTAACAATGATTTTAAATAATCAATTTCTATAATATTAAATAAAAATATATATATTTTTATTTCTAAACATAATTTTAAAATATTATGTATTCATTTTCGAAATATGAATGTAAAATATTGTATATTCATTTTCCAAACAAAAATATTTATATAATGCTTATTTTTTATAGCTATCTTATATTCAAGAAAAGTCTTATTTACAGCTAGTAGAAAAACAACACATTATTGAAATCATAAAGCTTATATGTTATAGCTATCTTATGTTCAAGAGAAGTCTTTTTTATGTCCAATAGAAAAACAACACATTATTATACTTATATAAGCTTATTTTTTATAGCTATCTTATGTTCAAAAAGTCTTATTTATGGCTAGTTGTACCAAGAGGCGCTCTACAACCCAGTATGAGGGAGATCTTGTAACATGTGTCGAGTGTTTGTCGAGTAACAAAATAATACAAAGTAAACAAAAAAGAATAATACAAAGTAAAAAGTAATAAATATTATGTCGGCTATAAACAAAAAAGAATAATACAAAGTAAAAAGTAAATATGAGACTTAAACTAGAGACTTTAGAGCTTAGGATTAGGTGGCTCAGGTATTGCACTCAAGGAGCTATTCAAGGAGAGGTTTGCACCTCGGGAGATTTGATCCCTCTCGGCGCTTGATAGAACTTAGGATTTGGATCTAGGCTGGTAGAAAAACAACACATTATTATAATTATAAAGCTTATATTTTATAATTATCTTATGTTCAAAAAAAGTCTTTTTTTTATGGCTAGTAGAAAAACAACATGTTACCTTTAAAATTTTAGTTTCTTTGAGGTAAGATCCTTTCTCTAAGGTAAGGTAAGATCATTTCTCCAAGTTAATATCTTTTAATAAAGGATGTAAAAGTGTATAATTATATAAGGCTTATATTTTATAGCTATGTTCTCTTCAAAAGAAGTGTTTTTTATGGTTATAAAAAAACAATACATTACCTTAAAAATATCAACTAAAAATATCAACTGTGATCCTTTATAAAAGAGAATTTTTTTATGGCTAATAGAAAAACAATACATTATCTTAAAAATATTAATTTCTCTAAGGTAAGATCCTTTTTTTCAGTGAAAAAAACCATACTATTGCTATTCATATATGAATCAAATAATACAAATGAACATAAGTATATATAATAGACTTATCATACAGTCCAAAATAACTGTATACCCTTTACAATTTTGACCAACTTCATAAAAAACATAGCCTTGCCCAAAACCTTTATAACATTGCTCCTTGCTTACATTCAAAAGAAACCAAAAAAAGATATCCGATCAGATATCATATATCTGAACCAGCCCAGAATCTATCATCATAGATTCAAAATGTTCCTCCCAACATATAACTCCTTCGTCTCCAGCATAAGCTTCCTTGGAAAGAGTATCAACCTGGGAATTAAACTACCTATATATATATGTTCAAGTGAAATATGCTCGAAGTGCTGCAGTAATTCTTTAATCCATTTACACCAATGATAAAGTGGCAAATTGTTCAGATTATACTCTCCTCGAGCCCATTTGATAGTCACTCTGGAATCTACAAAGATCGCCACATTTGTTAGCCCAAAATAATAAGCAACAGTAAGGACGCACCAAAGTCCAAGGATCTCAGCTTTCATATTAGTACCATGTCCACAATTCAATTTCAATGTGTAGAAATGATCCAAATTAATATATATGACCCCACCAGACGCACAGTTGCCTCCAGCCGTTGCACCATCAAAAAAGATCACAACTTTATGTTGAGGAGGACAGAAAGAAGAGATTTGTTTAGTTTTCACCTTAAAACAATCCAGACACTGCTCTGAAATCATCTTTATAACACAATTGAGTGTTCGATGAATACTTGGTTTTCGATCCTCAAAGATAACCTAATTTCGGGTCGACCAAATAGCCCAAGCAGTCACAGCAGGAAAATAGGGAAGCACATCAGCAAACCTATACCATTCAAGTTTATTCTAAGCAAAGGATTCAACACCCCACTGAACATTCATATTGAAATGATGCTGAAGAGACTGCCAAAGTTCCTTAGTAAAAATGCAATCAACAAAAATGTGATTGACGGATTTTGACATGTGCAAACATAGATAGCAAATATTCGGGCCCTCCCAACCTCTTTTAACCAAATTATCCCAAGTTAAAAGTTCACCC
Source organism: Larix kaempferi (assembly GCA_027924585.1). Classification (NCBI taxonomy): domain Eukaryota; kingdom Viridiplantae; phylum Streptophyta; class Pinopsida; order Pinales; family Pinaceae; genus Larix; species Larix kaempferi. Next base: position 5,766,097 of record BSBM01000293.1, on the reverse strand, counting down.
CTCAAGGCCCGCCACATGAAACATTTAATTTTAATTGGAATTTTCCAATTCCACAGAGCCTTAAACCACTAGTCTACAGGAAAAATACATTGAGTTCGGATAACAGCTTGATATGCCAAATTTGTCATGACAGTACCAAATTTACTATTATTAAGCCAAATCACCTTATCAGTATCCGACGAAAGTCTGCACCCGATCTCATTTAATCTCTTAGCATAATGACTCCATTCAGAAGCACTGTCTCCATCAAACCCCAATTCGAATGCATTCAACCAATAACTTTGATTTGAATGATGATTCATTTTTCTGATCTTGTTAAGGGTCTTATAATCAAAACGATGGAGAGTGAGAAGAATCTCATCAGACAGTAAACCATCCTCCAAACCAAGGATTGGATCGATGCCAACTAGAATGTCACGTCCATTACCAACCTTCCACGCTAGGTCCTTAACCATCCAATTATATATCTTTAAAAAACCATTCCAAATAATGGACGCACTATTAAAACTCTTCACAGGGTGTCTCAGCCAACGAATAACATCCCCCTTCAAATATTTGACAGAAATCACCTTTGACCAAAGAGTGGTTTCGAAAAGTGATCTCCATAAACTTTTCATTCTCAGAGCAATACTGAAGAAAGTAAGGTTGCGAATGCCCCATCCACCATGACAAGTAGGAAGCGCAATAGATTCCCATTTAGTCAAAACCAACTTTCTACGATCAGAGCCACCAGTCCATAAGAAATTGAAATATAACCTTCATAGTCTGGAGAGTATAGACACAGGAATTTGATGTAGTGAGAGCCAATAGACCGGAATTCCGGTGAGGACAGCCTTTACCAAGATCAACCGAACCCCAATAGACAACAACCTAAAATTCCAGTGAGAAATCCTCTTCTCCACCTTCCTCAATAGCCACAACTAGTCATCAATCCTATATCCATTTGGCTTTAGAAAATAGCCAAGATACATGAACCCTTCCTCCAATTGATGAAAGTTATAAGGTAAGAAATTATTTAAAGCCTCAATCCGCTGGTCAGAAAGTCTGAAATGATAAACACAAGATTTTCTTACACTTACCTTCATACCAGAAGCCGCACAGAAATTAGTAATGATATTCATATACTTATGCCATTCCATATCCGTATCCATCCCAGCAAGTAATACATCATCAACAAATAAGACATGTGTGAAGACCAGCTCCTGTGTAAGTTTGATTCCTGAAATACTCCCATCCACTTTTGCAGCATTGATAATTATGCTCAGTCCTTCAATGATTAATAAGAAAAGCAAAGATGATAGAGGACAACCTTGACGGATCCCCCTACTCATGCTGAAAAAACTAGAAGGGGCTCCATTAATAAGAACAGCGATGTTGGCAAAGGTTACACATCCCATGATCTAACGAATGACAAGTGGTGGCATACCAATCTGGATGAGAACCAACCTTAAAAAAGACCAATCAACTCTACCATATGCTTTTTCAAGATCCATCTTGAGAAGTAAGATCCTTTAATAAAGAAAGAATGTAAAAGTGTATAGTTATATAAGGCTTATAAAATATCAATTTCTTTAAGGTAAGATACTTTAATAAAGAATGTAAAAGTATATAATTACATAAGGCTTATATTTTATAGCTATGTTCTTTTCAAAAGAAGTGTTTTTTATGGCTATAGAAAAACAACACATTACTTTAAAAATATCAACTGAGATCTTGTTATAAAATATTTACCTTAAAAATATCAACTTAGATTCTATGATAAAGTGTATAGTATATAAGGTTTATATTTTATAGCTATGTTCTTAAAAAAAAAATAGACCCTATGATAAAGGATTTACCGTAAAAATATCAAATATCAACTTAGATCCTATGATAAAGGAGATTTACCGTAAAAATATCAACTTAGATCCTATGATAAAGTGTATAGTATATAAGGTTTATATTTTATAGCTATGTTCTTAAAAAAAAAAAAAAACCCTATGATAAAGGATTTACCGTAAAAATATCAAATATCAACTTAGATCCTATGATAAAGGAGATTTACCGTAAAAATATCAACTTAGAGTTTACCGTAAAAAAATCAACTTAGATCCTGTGATAAAGATGTAAAAGCATTAGGTCCCACCGAGACTTGAACTCGGGTTACTGGATTCAGAGTCCAATGTCCTAACCGCTAGACCATGGGACCGCTTCATAGAAAATGGTGTTAATGGATATTAATTATAGGGGAGAGAGTTCTATAGTTGAACGGGAACCGGTAGTGGTGATAGAACCGGTGACTGTTACAACCCAAAACGTGATCAAGAAAATGCCAACTGTCAAACACATATAATTATATAAATAAGTAAAAAGTTTCCTATTTGAGTTCATTAAGTGTCATTCTGTACAGTAGGCCCACAGCTGTCAACTATAGGACAAAAGGTTGACAGCTGAGCAGTCCTGACAAAACCAAAATCAAATCCATCATGTCCCTTCCAAATCCCAACATGCACTGACACAAACATCTAATTGGACCTCATCACTCCCCAGCCAGCCCAATCTACAAGGACGGATTGCCCATCACATGGAGCCCATCGAACAAGCTTCAGAGTACACCCAGACCAGCATCGAGAATCACTTAACCACCAAGGCATCCCACCTACACATCTATCAAATGTCACCTGCATAATAAATGGAGAATTTGTGTCAGCTCCAGGTGCATTGCTGTTCAACAAAGAAGCCCAATCAATGCAATTAATGCAGCCAACTCCATTAAAATCATCAAATCAACCAGAAAACCAAACAGAAGCATATTTCCATAGGCATTACGAAGAGCACATGGATCGACAAAGCCCCATTGATGGCCATTGGATCGAGGCCAAGTCAATCTTGAGCCACTCATCCAACTCCAGCCAGTTGCAATCCATGCCTTCTCAAACTTGCCAATCAAATCATACACCAAAATGCTATAAAGACACTACAACCTTCAAACAAACTTCATTTTTCTGCTATTCGAAATTCCCAGACCTTGTTAAACTCACCTCTATTTCCAAGCATCAAATTTCAGAGTCCAGGCATTGCATTCAAGCAAAACACAGTTGCAGAGTTAATTCAAGACAGCATTCAGAGTTCAGGTATTGCATTCAAGATAAACTTGTCTTTCAATAATAATGTTTTCAAGTAGCCAGACTATATCTAGTTTTATGCAAGAACCTGCATTGAACATGTAAATCACTAGGGTCGTTTTAACACTTTGTTTCAACTCAGCTATTATAATATTCCAGATCCCTGTGAATTTACACAGCTAGTTCCTTTTGAATACTCCAGATCCTAGGGTCATTTTAACACTTTCTTTCAACACAGCTATTATAATATTCCAGATCCCTGTGAATTAACACAGCTAGTTCTATCTCCGTAGGTGGGAGCAATGTTATGGTTTTTGGTTTTTAATGGAGCACTGTTATGGTTTTTGGTTTTAATGCAGTCATGGCAAGAGTCAGCACTACTCGTGCAAGGAGGTCAAGTAGGAGACTCAGCAGGGGTGCCCAGCTACGATGCACCTCGTCCGATGAGGACATAGCACATGATACTGATAATAACAGAGATGATGAAGAGGCAAATGATGCAGTGCGTAGTGGTGTTATTCCATCATCAACCACAGTTGAAGAGGCAAATGATGCAGATCCTGGAGGTGTTATTCCACAATCAACCACAGTTCAAGGTGCAACTGCCAGTAAGAAGATTAGTGCCATCAGAGGATGGACACAAGAAGACATGAAGGCTACCATAGATGATATAGAGTTCAATGGTTTTTCTATCAGAGCAGCTGCTAAAAAACATGGGATTCCACCAACATCAATCCATTACTGGATAAATGGCCTGACCCATACCAAGCGAAAAGGACCTCTTACAGTGTTGAGTGCAGAAGAGGAAGAAGAAGTTGTGGTTTGGTGTGAAGAGATGGCTCAACTAGGCCATGGTCTGGAGTTGGTTCAGCTCAAATCCACTGTTGCACAAATCTGTCAAGGGAGGCCAAACCCCTTCAAAGATGGATTTCCAGGAAAATCATGGTGGAGAGGATTTAAACAAAGGCATCCAGAACTTGTGTTACGCACAGCAGAGGGGCTTGACAGGGATAGGGCTTTCAATCTGCGCCCTACAGTTGTGACCAAGTTCTATCAGACACTCTCTGATGCATATGAGAAACACTCATACAGAGGAGACCATATATGGAACTGTGACGAGACTGGATTACAGGCAGGGAGGAATTGTGGCATGCGGGTAATTGCCAAGAGAGGGAGCAGGAATGTGCCCAAAATTCTGCCAAAAAGTAGGGAGTGGATAACTATTCTTTGTTGTGTCAACGCAGTTGGAGCATCAATTCCAGGTTTTTATCTGTTCAAGGGAAAGAATCAACTCAAAAATTACATTAAAAACTGTGAACCTGGCGCATGCATGGCTGCACACCCCCATGCTTGGATGACAAAAGAACTGTTCTTGAGTTGGCTTTGCCACTTTGCTTCCTCTGTCCCTGGCGGTGTTTCACCTGAAAACAGACACCTTTTGATTTTTGATGGCCATGGTAGCCACGTTTCTATACAAACCATTGAGGAGGCAAATAGGCTAGGCATTGATCTGTTGACACTGCCTGCACATACCACCCACAGGCTGCAACCTCTAGATGTGAGTGTGTTTGGGCCTTTCAAGTGTTACTTCAGGTCTGAGAGAGCGTCCTGGATGGCAAAGAATCCGGGGGTAGAGGTGAAGAGGTTCGAATTAGCAGAACTTGCAAGCAAAGCTTTTGCTAGGGCACTCACAGCATCAAATATCAAGGCTGGTTTTAGGCGGACAGGAATATGGCCTTTCAATTCTGATGCTCTTCAACATGACACGGGATGTAGTCAGGCTTTTGATGTTCAGGGGAGAGAGGATGCAGATAACATCATATCACTCTCTCAAGGTCATTGCCAACCACTGGATGACGACAATGAACACGTAAGTGAAAGTCAGTATGGCACCGAACCTGTTGGGGAGAATATAGAAGCTGTTGGAAGGACAGAAACAGAATTAGATGGCCAAGGGATTGTTCATAACAACGTTGCCGATTTGAGTGTGAATGGAGGTGACCAAGCAATGGTAAACAACAGCGAGGAGTTGACATTTCCAAGCCAGCCAGAACAACCCGAGTGGTTGGCAGAGGCGATGACAAATATGAACAGACACATTGTCACCCCCACCAACGATGAAAGCCTTAACCTGCCTTCCATGCCAGCAGTCCTTAACAATGAAGCTGTACATTATTATGTGCCACTTGGGGGTGGTGGAGATGAGATTGAACAAAATGAAGATACAGTGGACCAAGAAAATGATGATGAGGCACTCCCACCAAATGAGCCACTACTTGGCCAGTTCCTTAAGTTGCCAGTGGAGAAAGTTGCAACTCATCTATCTAATCCCACTGCTGAGCATCTTAGATTAAGCAGGAGCTCGCAACTACTAACATCAGAGGACTACATCACCCTACTGATTGAGGCTGAGCACAAGAAAAAGGAGATGCAGGATTTAAAAGAGAAGAAGAAGGCCCTGGCAAAGGAGAAGAAGGAAGCAAAGATTGTTGCAGCAGAAAATCGAAGGAAGGAAAGGCTTGTAAGAGTGAAACAAAGGGAGGAAAGAGAGCGACGGAAACAATTGGCAAGGGAGGAAAGGGAGCAAAGAAAGGCAAATCAGAGGAATCCAAATGGTCTGGAGAGGATAGAGGTGGTTGACAACCCATTGGATCAGTTTTCAGAGAACAGAAGATTATTCCAGGACCTTATTAACATACAGATACCCCAATACCACCAGGCAGGGGGAAATACTGTGTATGCCTTCCAAACTCCAGTGAACCCAGGGCAATTAGGCTCAAGTCATAACTATGGTTACTCAATTCCTCCTTGGCTACAAGGATCAACCTGGCCCGCACCAAATGTTTGCATCTCAACACAACCAGGTCATGCATCAGTATCTAACCCAACTAGTTTGGGTAATGAAGGCAGTCAACCTCCTCGCACATAGGGTTTTTTGTTTGGCGAATGATAGATGTTTTGTGTTTGGCATACACATATGAAAGGAAGATTTTGTTGCGGGGGGGGATTTTGGGTGGGTTCCTAAGTTTTTGTTTGATTCCAATCTGACAGTGGATATATGTTAGGCATAACCACAGTAAATGTATAAAGTCCCAACCCACCATGGACCAACCATATGTATAAATGTCGAATTGCTACTATGTTGAACAAGAATATGCCCTTTATGTCAAGTACTGTTTTCTTCATGTCTCTGTCTATTTACTGGTTAGCAAACTAAATTGAATGTTAAACTAAATTGGGTGGTAGACCAACCTGATTGAACATTTAAATTGAATGCAAGTTTTTTCTGAATGCAATACTGACTTGAATGCAAATCGACTTGAACTGGATTGATAGTAAGCATTGCAAACAATCACCGAGCACAAAGTTAAAGATTACTTAGGTTAGAGCACACAGCAAGAATGAAAGCAGGTGGGACAAACAAATATGAGAACCAAAATTATAGAAAAATACAAAATTAACAGTCCAAATTATTCATCTAATTGGCATGCCCAAATTATTCAACTCAAGCATGCATCAATCCTATAATCAACTCGAATAAGAAATTAACAACCATTCCTTAAGAATTCAAGCAATCACTGAAAGCAATATAATCAATGAAGGGTTTAATGGAGCACGGTTATGGTGTTTTTTTATGTCAGAATTTCCCGTAACCTTCATACCATTAAAGCATATCTGAATTTTCCATAACCATGAAACCTTCTCTGAATTTTGATATATACTAAGTTATCAAGCAATGAAACAATGAAACCATATCAAACCCTAATCCTATAATGCACTCCAATAACAAATTAAAAACCATTCATTGCGAATTCATACATTCACTGAAACAGTCACTGATCCATAGCAAACCCTACTAACCATGAATGGTTGTTAATTTCTTAAAAGGTTTCATGCCTCCAAACCCTAATTGCAAATTCATACAATGACTGAAACAATCAATCAACCATAGCAAACCCTAATCTGTTAAAAGGTTTCATGCCTTCAATTCAAAGTCCAACTTATTCATCTAATTCGCATGCCCAAATTATTCAACTGAAGCATGCATCAATCCTATAATCAACTCCAATAAGAAATTAACAACCATTCCTTCAAAATTCAAGCAATCACTGCAAGCAATATAATCAATGAAGGGTTTAATGGAGCACTGTTATGGTGTTTTTTTTTATGTCAGAATTTCCCGTAACCTTCATACCATTAAAGCATATCTGAATTTTCCATAACCATGAAACCTTCTCTCAATTTTAAAATATACTAAGTTATCAAGCAATGAAACAATGAAACCATATCAAACCCTAATCCTATAATGCACTCCAATAACAAATTAAAAACCATTCATTGCGAATTCATACATTCACTGAAACAGTCACTGATCCATAGCAAACCCTACTAACCATGAATGGTTGTTAATTTCTTAAAAGGTTTCATGCCTCCAAACCCTAATTGCAAATTCATACAATGACTGATACAATCAATGAACCATAGCAAACCCTAATTTGTTAAAAGGTTTCATGCCTTCAATTCAAAGTCCAACTTATTCATCTAATTCGCATGCCCAAATTATTCATCTCAAGCATGCATCAATCCTATAATCAACTCCAATAAGAAATTAACAACCATTCCTTCAAAATTCAAGCAATCACTGCAAGCAATATAATCAATGAAGGGTTTAATGGAGCACTGTTATGGTGTTTTTTTTTATGTCAGAATTTCCCGCATCCTTCAAACCCTAATCCTATAATCAACTCCATTAACAAATTAACAACCATTCATTGCTAATTCATACAATCATTAATAATAAATTTCGACCCTAACAGTGTGCCATTAATAATCAATTTCGACCATAACAGTGTGCCATTGATAACCAAAAACCATAACAGTGCTCCACTAAAAACCAAATACCATTACAGTGCTCCATTAAAAACCAAATACCATAACAGTGCTCCATTAAAAACCAAATACCATTACAGTGTTCCATTAAAAACCAAACACCCTAACAGTGCTCCATTAAAAACCAAACACCCTAACAGTGCTCCATTAAAAACCATAAACCATTACAGTGCTCCATTAAAAACCAAATACCATAACAGTGCTCCATTAAAAACCAAATACCATTACAGTGTTCCATTAAATACCAAACACCCTAACAGTGCTCCATTAAAAACCAAAGACACTAACAGTGCTCCATTAAAAACCAAAAACCCTAACAGTGCTCCATTAAAAACCAAAAACCCTAACAGTGCTCCATTAAAAACCAAAAACCCTAACAGTGCTCCATTAAAAACCAAAAACCCTAACAGTGCTCCATTAAAAACCAAAAACCCTAACAGTGCACCATTAAAAACCAAAAACCCTAACAGTGCTCCATTAAAAACCAAAAACCATTACAGTGCTCCATTAAAAACCAAATACCCTAACAGTGCTCCATTAAAAACCACATACCCTAGCAGTGCTCCATTGAAAACCAAAAACCCTAACAGTGCTCCATTAAAAACCACATACCCTAGCAGTGCTCCATTGAAAACCAAAAACCCTAACAGTGCTCAATTAAAAACCAAAAACCATTACAGTGCTCCATTAAAAACGAAATACCATAACAGTGCTCAATTAAAAACCAAAAACCATTACAGTGCTCCATTAAAAACGAAATACCATAACAGTGCTCAATTAAAAACCAAAAACCATTACAGTGCTCCATTAAAAACGAAATACCATAACAGTGCTCAATTAAAAACCAAAAACCATTACAGTGCTCCATTAAAAACGAAATACCATAACAGTGCTCAATTAAAAACCAAAAACCATTACAGTGCTCCATTAAAAACGAAATACCTTAACAGTGCTCCATTAAAAACCAAAAACCATTACAGTGCTCCATTAAAAACATAATACCATAACAGTGCTCCATTAAAAACCAAAAACCATTACAGTGCTCCATTAAAAACGAAATACCATAACAGTGCTCAATTAAAAACCAAAAACCATTACGGTGCTCCATTAAAAACCAGATACCCTAACAGTGCTCCATTAAAAACCAAAAACCATTACGGTGCTCCATTAAAAACCACATACCCTAACAATGCTCCATTAAAAACCAAAAACCATTACGGTGCTCCATTAAAAACCACATACCCTAACAGTGCTCCATTAAAAACCAAAAACCATTACGGTGCTCCATTAAAAACCACATACCCTAACAGTGCTCCATTAAAAACCAAAAACCATTACGGTGCTCCATTACAAACCACAAAACCTAACAGTGCTCCATTAAAAACCAAATACCATAACAGTGCTCCATTAAAAACCAACAACCATTACAGTGCTCCATTAAAAACCAAAAAACAAGTTCCTACGACGTCGTTTGAACAGGCAACCACACCCAAACAAACCGAACACAGACAGAGAAGGCAAGCAAATCACACCGAGAGAGTGAGTGTGTTGAAAAAACACAATGCACGCGAAGCCGGTAGGATCAAAATCCTACCAAGTTTGCTGAACAGGTGGCCACCGCCGAGCACGAACCAGGAGCGGAGCAGGTACCAGGAGCCGAGGACGAACCAGGAGCCGACGACGAAGCAGAAACATGAACACCAGGAGCCGAGGATGAACCAGGAGCAGCCCGCAAACAAGCAGGAACAGGGCCGAACCACCGGGGAACCCACGCCACAGACCACGAACACAACAACAACACTAGACCAGTTATCCAACGCACGGCGACGGCCATGGAACAGGGCCATTCCACCACGAGCTTCCAGACAGGCAACCAAACGAAACCTCTGTGCTCACACGGCGACGTCCTCCGCGCGAACAACAAACCGGGGCGGACCACCACACAGTGACAGGTATTCCAAGCAGCAACCTCATCGAACAGCAGCAGGAGGCGGGAGCGGAGCAGCAGCGGCGCCATGGCGGACAGCTTCCGGGGTGGCGGAACGCTCACCTTCCAGCCCCGAGCAAGAATGAACGGGAGGTGGGAGCGACTGCCGGGAAAGGGCCAGCTGGCACGCATCCCGAGGTGCAATAAAGCGCATTAAAAGCGCTAGCTACCCGGGACGACGTGGAGCAGCCACCTGCAGTGGTCCCGCCCTCGACGGGTGGCAGCCGCGTGGCATCCCGGGTGGCCAAAGTCGGGGTGGACCACTTCTGGCCTCCCTCCCCTATACAAACTAAGAGTACCTTCACTTCTTTTGCTTATCCCGCTTCTTCCTGCATTCACTTCTTTGTTTATCCCGCTTCTTCCTGCATTAGATGAAATTTTCGCACTGTATCTGGGGTTTTAAAACCGCGGGAATTTCCCTCACTGCGGTGGGAATAGTTCAGATTACAGACTGCAAATTGAAGATTCGAAGGTCGAGCGTTCGAGCCTGGCTTTGCCCCCAACACTTCATGTTTTTTGGGTTTATCTTTCCAGTGGACTTAAAAATTTTAAAAGCACGAGTACATGAGAAGAGAATCGTTGCGTTTTTTGCCCAATATTTTAGTTAATGTGGAGATAATGCCTCAATTCACATTGGATTCATTGCATACATTAAAATCTATTCTTTAACTAAACATTCCATTAATTTGGCATTTTTAACTAATTTCATTCCATTAATTTGGCACTTTTAAGTAATTTCATTCCATTAATTTGGCACTTTTAACTAATTTCATTCCATTAATTTGGCATCTTTAACTAATTTAGTAAACATTCCAGGCATTTTTAACTAAATATTAAACATTCCATTAATTAAATATCTTTAATTAATTAACTGAGCATTCAATTTCTGTAAATCAAGTCTACAGGTGGTCTACAGAGATATACAGTTTGAGTAGGCTAACAGTTAAGAATATATGTTTTTTCTTAAGAAGTCACAGGAACATGTGTTTCCTCTTAAAACGTCATAAATCCAAATCCCAACGGAATAGGGTATGTATAGTATATAATCTTTAACAATTACATAAGTGCAGTTTTAGAATCCAAAGGATACTAAGAATCCTTTGTCAATTAAATGATCATCGGGAAAAACAGTAAGAACTATTTGAAACTTGGAACCAAATTATATCTTCTTGCTTCTTCCTGGAGATGCAATGACAGCACATCTCTCTTAAACCTAGATCATAGTGGAAACAAAGGCAGATTGTGTGTTAACAGGCTCTGGATGGACTACTTGCAAATCCGGTTATGTGATCTGGTTGAAATGTTAATTCAAGTATCAATAATGATGAACAACGGCCTTATTAAACGAATATTTTTAAGGATAAAGGTCGATTAAATTCTAGGATTTGATATTGGGTACAACCACTGTAATTTCTAGATTTTTACCACATATAACACACATAACAGTAGCTTAGAATCAGATTTTAAGAACAAAACGAGCTAATAATCAAATCTATCTATTTCATCTGTAATATATCTTCTAGAAGTTTCCGGATTTGAAATATATAAAAATTAAGTTAAATGGAACTTAAGTAAATATGAAACCTTAAAGAGCAAGGTTGAATAATATAAAGATCTGAAATGTAAAATTTTCTTTTGTTTATTTAAAACCTAAAGGGAGATTTAGATAATAGATTTTAAATGGTTGAAAGGCATATTAGTGCCTAGGGTCATTGGGCATAGCGAGTTTTTCTTTCAGCAATATTTATCACAAGAAATAAGAGAGGGTGATTTAGCTCTTCTAGAACTCATCAATTTATTTGGTTGAAGCTACACTTGAAAGCCGTAAATTACCATTAGCTACAACAACAAGATCGATTTGAATTGGATAAATCAATTAGACATTTAATTATTCTTTTTTTTTAACAAATGATAAGTTAAAAAATCAACGTCTACAACTCCACTCCATGATATTGAAAAGAAGCAGAAAATAACATTCACCACTCACAATTTCAAGAATGAATCATCCAATAAACTAATATTCCACAATCAATCCACAACAACACCAATCAAGATCCACAAGAGAAATTTGCTCCACTAGTATTCAATAGCACAAATATACACAACTTTCTTTAGCATCAACAAGCAAGTCAATGGTCCTACAAGTTTGTAAAAATAATATACAGTTAGTGGAAAAGAGAAAATTCAAGTTGGAATTTCCAGGTGAGCAAATGGGTGAGCGAGATGAGGGTGATCCTGGGTGATTGAATGGAGAAGGCAGTGGAAATACAGATTGAGGAGGTAGAGGGCGCATAGGTGACAACGGAATGGGAGGAGAGGTAGAGGGACACAATCTAGAAGGTAGTCACGATGGGGGAAGAGGAGCTTAGTACGAGGTCAAGCGCGGAGGGGGCATGGAAGAGGCACCTTGGGTGAGGCAGATCGACGTGAATCGAAGGAGAGGAGTGGCAAGGGAGAAAAGGGGAGTCAAGGGAAGAATGGGCCATGGACCAGAGAAGAAAGATCTATTTCCCTTGGAAATGTTTATGGTTAGGAAGTTATGTCAAGGCATTCATAACTATAAAATTAATCCTAAGTTTGTTTGGAACAATCCAACAACTCAATATAATAAATCTCTCAAGATATAGCCTTATTTTCAAATGGTAGGATTAGTAGTTTTCCTAATTGAAAAAGCTCTCATAAGATTAAAGAACAAAGAATGAGTGGATCTTCATCTCCCAAGTTCCACAAATCAACATATCATAGGTTTCGAGTTTAAAGATGATAGGTAATAAGAATCTTAAAGAGGTTTACAATAAAACAAGTTTTAGGGTATTCAATGCAAGAATAAATCTAGATATCTAGATAGTTGAGGTTAAAGCTTTTGCTCACACCCATTTTCTTATTTTACATGGGGACATATTCCACATTGCAAAACAGGGAAGAACACTTGTGTGTTTATACACCCAAAGGTTTAATTACACCTTTAATGCACTGTGCACATTATACTCCTCCGTGGGCTTGCTTGCCTTGTGGTTTGGCATCCAACTTGGTAGGTGCATAAGAGTATAGTTAACTTGGCAAAAATAGAGATTGGGTTCAACACATGGCGTTAGCATCCCCCTGTGTGAGTTGGAGGGACACATGGGAGCTTCTTATTGGTTACCAGATGATTGAATGGGTTGGCTCTACCCCACACGTTGCATCGTTGGCAGGTGAGTTGTTGTTGATATTCCCACTGAGGTGACATGGTGAATCCTTGATGAATCTTGAATATCCCTCACACATGTGATATGTGGAATCCTGGACTTGTACGAGAATGGCTGAGATTAGTCAGCCTACCCGTTGAGATTAAATCTTGGTTTTTGGCAGAGTCAACACTCACACTGGGTCTCAATTGGCTTGCCTTTGCACGAATGGCTAAGATCAACTTGCACACATGTTGAGGTCTCATCATGACCATTCATGGGGGAACCATCTGTGGTATCACTCAATCACATCTTTGTGCTTGAATGGCTAAGATTAAGCGACGGAAGTTGCATGGTCTAATCTACACCATTCGCGAGGGAGCACCCCTGATTACATAACAATCAGGTTTATTCCCACAAAAGGCTAGGATTACAAGTGGGGAGTTGCATGGTGCACCCAGGCAATTTGTGGAGGGTCCTTAGGCTTATTACCGCGGTTATGTTATGATGCACGAATGGATGAGATTAACCCATGGACAGTTGTATGGTAGATTAGACCTTGGAATGCATTGTAACATGCCCATAATGTTTTCAAATGGATTTTAACCTTCTAATATTGGTAATTATAATTTCTCAAGGAATTGGTCCCAAAGAATTTGAAGAGGAATTGGTTCAATAGTTGAGTATCAAGGCCTTTCCCCTTAATTTTTGGGGTGGAAAATGCCCTGATGGTTCAAATATGGACAAGGGATCGATGCTTTCAAGAAGGTCAATAGGATGATGTTTGAATATGGGCTAATGTCCATATTAGAGTTGATACATCAAAGTTTTGAAGTGTCCCAATGGTTGAAGTTTTGAAAAGCTACGAAATGGTCAATGGGGACTATTTCAAAGAGGCTGAATGGGAACTATATTATTGAATTGAACCAATTGCTTAATTAGTTTGAAAGAAAGCTAAGGTTGGGAATTTTATGTCGAAGAATTGCAGTGTTCAAAAGTGGCCTGATCATCTTAGTTCGAAAAAATATTTATTGCTTCCCCTAAACACCAAATTGGATAGCACTTATGTTTAAATAGAAATAATAGATTATAAAATAAAAGTGGGGCTACTTGCACACCGAAGGGTTGGATAACACCTACTAATATGGGTATACTATGGAAGACATCATGATGAATAATAATTTGATGTTAGTTATATATTGATAATAGATCATAAGATGGAAAATCCGATTTATAACATTAAGATGCATAAAACCCCAACCTTATGTCATGTGTCTAAACCTTATTGTATAAAGAATTTGTTTAAAAAAATATGACCTTATTGCAAAGATATTAGCTATGTTGTGATTAGGTATACAACATGTCCTATCCCTAAGAAAAACTTTGTCATTGAAGCTATAAAATACAACTAATTGTTAGAAAATCATAACTATGGAGGTATGGTCTTCCTTGTGATTTTTGATGTGTGTATCATGGGGGGGACTAAGTCATTGTAGTGTATTTATTTATGTAAAGTGACTTATGTAAATAAATAAAGTGTGTACTTCATTTAAGTTGTGGGTCTCATGATGTAATGTGCACTTAATTATTGTTTTTTCAATTAATGTTCATTTAATGTGAGCCATTGATCAAAAGACTTAATCCTAGCCATTAATGAGGTAGTTGATGGTAGTTACGGTTAGTTGGAGAAAAGTGAAGTATAAAAAGAGTTAATGAGACAAAGGGAGACACATGAGAGAGAGAGAGAGAGAGAGAGAGAACAAGTCTAAGGAAGGCTTCATAAGCTTGAGAAGGGAGGATTTCACCAAGCAAATAGTGGGCGCGAATTCCAAAGTAACCTTCAACGGTTTTATTGGACCGTACAGGCACATTTAATGATGTAACCAAACCATGCAGGAACATAAATTGAGATTACCTATAGGCATAGAATTCAAGGCAGAATGTTGTTGTTAATGGCACAAATTCTGAGGTAGTTTGTTGCAGCAGGAACGAATTCCGAGGTATGACAACCTCAGTACAGCAGGCACGAATTCTAAGTTACCTGCACAGAAACCAAGGTCTGTACTATCACACATGTGGATTGCTAGCTCAAATTCCAATACAGAGTTGAGGATAAGATAAGTGGTTTTCATATAGAAGATATGTTTGTTTTGATGACCGTAGAAGAGATTTTTATGTAAATTTCTAAGTTTTTTTCCCTCTGAATAAAATCTTATATCTCTCAAGGGTTTTCCCAGTAAGAGTTTTGCCCTGTTCAGTTTGACCTAAATTATTGTGTTCATTTCTTATCTGTGATCAGTGTTTATTATTAAAGTTAAAATCAATGGATTGATCAATTAACTCAGAAAATGATAAACCCTAGATAAGCTAAATGTTTGGTTAAATGTGTGTATGAAGAAGCAGTGAATTTAACCAAAATTTCTTCATGGTATCAAAGCCTATGAGAGCAGGCCAGTAGGTAGAAAGTTTAGACAGTGATTTTAGATTTGGGCAAAACATTTGTAACGGTCTTTTAGTTATCTTTGGAGTTCTTGTTGGTTGTGAGCAGGGGTTCATTGTCATGATGAGCATCAGCTATGAGGACAGGTTGGACAGTGTGTCCAACTAGTTTCCATGGAAGGTAAGGATAACTATTGTACTCAAAGAATGGAAGATTTAGAAATTTTCTGACGCCAATGTGACCAAACCCACTGACAAAGATGTGCTTGAAGAGAATGAGATGCTCGAAACTAGGGCTCAAAGGTTGATATTAGATGGAGTTAAAGATCATTTGAGCCCTCATTTGGATGAGAAGAAGACAACCAAAGATATGTGGGACACCTTAAACCAATTGTTTGAAGCCAAGAATGAAAACCACAAAATGGAACTTAGGGACAAACTGCATAATGTTAAAATGGAAAAAGATGAAAATGTGACCTCCTACCTAACTTGTGTTGCTCAGGTGAAATATGAGTTGGTTGATGTAAGAGAGATGTCCTGGATTCAAAGTTGGTGAGGATAGCCCTGGAGGGATTCACTAAAAACTAGGATGTGTTTTTCAAGTGCATTGTGGGAAGGGAGAAGCTACCTAGTTGGAGTAGGTTGTGGGATGATTTTACTTAGGAGATCCAGGAGGGATCTCAGGATGGTCAAAATAGTGTTGACACAGAGGAGAACGTTGCACTCACCACCAAATCCAAGAACATGAAGAAGAAGGACTTGAGCAAATTCTGGTGATTCTCATGCAACCAGTTTGGACATTATGCATCAAACTGTCTGGAGAAGAAATATAAGAAGAGGATACAACAACATCTGTAGTGGAGGAGTATGCTACTCAGTTTGAGTAGGAGTTCTCATTGGCATCATTCAATTCCAGCGTGGGTAGTTCGAGTTTTCATGATTCATGGATACTTGACAGTGGGTCAACTAGGAACATGACAGAGAGATATGGAAAATATTTTAGAGTATTACTGATATAGGACTTGGGCTTTTCATGGAGACTAATATAGGTATTCCTCGGGAAGTAGTGCGGGGAGTTGAAACAGTGTGGTTCCAACTGGAGTTTGATGAGATTTTGGAGGTAGATGATGTCTTATTTGTTCCATGGATTCAGATTCAGTGGAGTCTCAGTAATATCATCTCTGGAGGATTATGGATATGGACTGTTTGTGAAATATGGACATGTATTTCTCTATCATGTGGGAAATTAAGTTGGCACAACCATTTTACGTAGAGACATGAGAGACAGATTGTATGTGCAACGGGGGAAAGTTGCAAACGAAAAACTCGTTTCATAAATATATCAGCAATATTAGCATCCTTATAAATAGTCTTAACAGGTATAAAGTGAGTTTCCTTGCTAAGCTTATCTACTACTACCATCACAGAATCATTTTGCTTTTGATTTTTAGGTAGTCCCGTTATAAAATCAATGCTGATAATTTTCCATTTCCAATCTGGAATTGGTAATGGCTGCAACAATCCAACTGGGTATTGATGCTCAGCCTTGACTTGCTTACCTCCTCTCATTTTGAGCTTGTTTGAGACAGTAAATAATTGATCAAATGGTAAGGTCCTTCTACAATCTTCACTCAACTGCTGCCATTTTGCTAGAATTTCATGCATACCATATTGGGCGTTAGGATCCTCTTTGGGCTCAAGAAACTTAGGTGTGGTAGCTCTTGTGAGCTCTGAAATTCATGGGGTCGATTATGAGGCCTTGTCTTTGAGAAAATACTCTCACCCATTGCCTTCTTCTCCTCGAAAGGAGAACTACTGCTGCCTCCTAATGCCAATTTGCTTCCAATTTGACTAGCCATCAATTTGAACCCTTGCATTATCTTCCTTGTCATGTCCTCAAAGAATGGCTTCATTAATTTCCTAAATTCCTCTTTCTCCTCCATTTTTTAGGTTCATTTCTCATCCTTAGTCATAGTTTCAAAAGAGTGCACTTCTTCTCATGCTTCTTCCTCTTCACCAAGAGTACTTTCAGTTTCTATTTCTAAGGGTGGGGGATGACTTCTTGACCTCATAAATGGTCACCCTGTTAAATTTTTAGCATTAATTCACAATACTCTAGGATCTTTATTGAGAGAATAACATGTACAGTATATCAATGCATATCAATCATAACAAGCATGTCAATCATCACAAGAAGCAAAAGCATGAGAGATAAGAGACACAGAGTTTCCGTGGGGAAAACCCGAAGGTGAAAAACCCCACAACTTCCTCAGATATAGAGAGAGAAATGGCTCAACCAAAGTACAACCAAAATACACAGAGATAGTATCCTAGTAGCAGATGATCCTCCTCCTCACATGTGCGCCACTTTCTGAGTGAAGGAAGAATGAGTTTTTGAGTGATCCAAATAGAGATCTCCCGATCTCTATTTATACTTGTCCTGTTTTCCCAATAACCTTATGGGGCCAACTTGTCTAGCTAGGTACATCAACCATATAATACATAAATCAGGGCCAACCCCACACATGGTGGTCTAATAACCCATTGGCAAGTTACCATACTTGCGACACTTGTCAATACACATGACGACACTTCCGTATAGAGGAATGACACATCTCTATAGAAGTACAATAATATATAAATGAAATACATGGATGAAATACATTCCGAAGTTACATATACATCAACACTCCCTCTTAACTAGGAAGGTATTTCTCGACACAGATATGCTAGCACAAGTCTTCTTCTCTGGATCATCGTCGTCGTCGTCGTCACTGCTGCTACTATCTCAACCAATCTCTGACTCTACTCGTCATAGGAAGTTCTACAGAGCTAGTCCTTTTTCATACTGGATGTAGGCCCACCACCTGCAGGTCTTCATCACCGGCCATACTGTGGAATCCTCAGGACTTATTACATGCGTCACAAAACCTGGCGGTAGCATCCCAGGATATTACGAGCACACAGCTCTACCTGTCGGATCTCCCAGGAGCACATTACATGTGACCCATCACAAAACCTGGCTGAAGCATCCCAGGCTGTTATGAGCACACAGCTCTACCTGTCGGATCTCCTAGGAGCACATTACATGTGATCTCACCACAAAACCTGGCTGAAACATCTAAGGTATTTTTCATCCTATCTAGATCTCCCAGGAGCAAATTACATGTGGCCCACCACAAAACCTAGCTGAAGCATCTGAGGCCGTTTTCATCCTGTCCAGATCTCCCAGGATCAAATTACATGTGGTCATGGAAAAACCTGGCTGAAGCATCTGAGGACTTTTTCATCCTGTCCAGATCTCCTAGGAGAAAATTACATGCCATAGGACAAAACCTTGAAAGAGCATCCTAGTATGTTACGGGTACACAACTCCGACCTGAAGGATCTCCCAGGGTGCTATTATATGTCCTCCCAGAGCAATGTCTCGAAAGAGAATCCCAGGCTGTTACGGGTACACAACTCTGACCTATAGGATCTCCCAGACATGCTCATCTGCACAACCTGTTCCACGGCCATAGAGTATCATCCTGATACTCACCATACATCATCTCGATGTACACATGATCATCCTAATCATCATCTCTGCATCGTCCTGATGCATGCCATCTAGAGAAGCTCGACATCCACGATCATCCTGATCATACAATGCATCTACCTGATGCATACCAAGTATCTACCTGATACATATCACCATACACAATGTATCCACCTGATACATACATAGATACATGATCCACACAATGTATCTACCTGATACATATCAACATACATGATCTACCTGATCATACAATGTATCCACTTGATACATATACAGATACATGATCCAAGCATCCAACATGATGCATACATACATAAATGATCCAACTGATCATATCCAACATCCAACATGATGCGTACATAACATCCAACATGATGCGTACATACATAAATGATCCAATTGATCATATCCAGCATCCAACATGATGCGTACATACATAAATGATCCAACTGATCATATCCAGCATCCAACATGATACTGATCATATAGAGCAGAAACTAGAACATCATCCTGATGCTCATCATCCAGCGCTTACATCCACATCCATGTGAAGGATCCCCCTTCCACCATGCTAGGAATGGCTACAGCAAATGTCTCCATCACTTCTTCCTCGGAGTGTCATCGATCCGAAGAACACCAAGCCTCTCTCTGAAGTACTCGAACTTCACTCTGGCTAGTGGCTTCGTCAACACATTTGCAATCTACTCATCTGTCGCAATATACAGGAGCTTCACTGCTCCCCTCTACACCATATCCCTGATATATTGATATTTGATCTTTATGTGTTTCGACCTATCATGGAACACCAGGTTCTCAGACAGCTTCACACAACTCTGGTTGTCAGAGAAGATACTAGTAGCCTCCAACAGTAGATCAAATAACTCAGACAGTAGCTTCCTCAGCCATACTGCCTCACAACTAGCCGAACAGGCTGCAACATACTCTGCCTCGGCTGTACTCAATGCTACACAGGACTGCTTCCTGCTAAACCAAGAGATCATACCTGATCCCATACAGAAGCAGCACCCAAAAGTGCTCTTCCTATATGCAGCACTGCCTTCCCAATCTGAATCAACATAACCCTGTAGGTTAAACTTTTGATTCGCATCATACTTGAGCCCATAGTCAACGGTACCCTTCAGGTACCTCAGAATATGCTTTACAGCAACTAGGTGAACACTCCGTGGATCCGTTAGGAACTGGCTCAATGTGTTCACCGCAAAGAAAATATCTGGTCTCGTGTTCGTTAGGTACATCAAGGACCCAATCATCTCACGATACATAGAGACATCCACCGGATCAGATGAAGCATCACAAAGAAGCTTCAAATTTGATGCCATAGGTGTGGCCATGGCCTTGCAATCCATCATCCTAAACCTCTTCAGGATATCTACAGTATACTTCCCTTGTCCAAGGAAGATCCCATCTGCACTCTGCCACACTTCCATACCTAGAAAATAGTGCATCATCCCCAAGTCCTTCATATTGAACTCAGCAGCAAGCTTCCTCTTTGTATCGGCAATCAATATGTCATCTCCTGTTACAAATAGGTCATCCATATATAGGAGTAGAATCACAGGATTCCCTTCCTCAACCTTGTAGTAAAGGTTGGAATCCGCTTTACTCTTGGTAAAGCCCAAACTAGATGGGAAACTGTCCATCCTACCATACCAAGTTTTGGGAGCTTGCTTCAAGCCATACAAGGCTTTCTTTAATCTGCACACATGTGACTCCCTGTCATGTGTTTCAAAACCGAGTGGTTGCTCCACATATACTTCCTCTTCGACTACACCATTCAAGAAAGCAGTCTTGACATCCATTTGTTGTATCTTCCATTTCATCGCTGCAACCAGGGCAAGTACTGATCTGATGGAAGTGTGCCTGGCTACAGGAGCAAAAGTTTCTTCATAGTCTATTCCCTCTTTCTGAGAGAAGCCACGAGCTACGAATCTTACCTTGTATTTCTCTATGCTTCTATCTGCAGCATGCTTGATCTTGTAGATCCATTTGGAAGTCACAACAGACTTCCCTTTAGGTCTTGGGACAACATCCCAAACATCACTCTTCATTATTGATTGGTATTCCTCGACCATGGAATCCTTCCATTCTTTCTTTTCCGATGCTTCTTCATAATTGGAAGGTTCTTTGTTCATGATATCACAGAGTAAAGCAACATAGCTGATGTGAGATCTAGTTCTCTTCTTTGCTCTGTGTTCTTCTTCTGGAATGCCAAATCTTTCTGCATCTTGAATGAGCTCTCTAGCCCATGCAGGTTTCCTCTTGTGAGAGTTTTCCTCACGTGGTGGATCTACAAGTTGTTGCGAATCTTCAATTTCACGATCAACATATGGAATTGCTTCAGTCATGGTAGTGTCTTGAAATCTAGTTTCCTTGGGTTCTTCATAATCCTCAACAGGTGCCTTCCTTGATTTGATGAATGTTGAGTTTTCATCAAATGTTACATCCCTGCTGACATCAATCTTCTTGAACCCTGGAAATTATATTCTGTAAGCCTTCGAGCTTTCACTGTAACCCACAAAGATACCCTTCTTTCCTGAAGGATCCAGCTTGGTCCTCTTTTCCTTTGGAACATATGTATATACTGGACAACCAAATATTCTAATGTGGTTGACCTCAGGTTTCTTACTAGAGAAGACCTCATATGGTGTCTTGTTGTCCAATATCTTGTGGGGTGTTCTATTCTGTACATATACAGTTGTCCTAGCTGCTTCTGCCCATAGATGCATAGGTAGATCCTGGTCATGCAGCATTGCCCTTGCTGCTTCCATAATTGTTCGATTCTTTCTTTCTGCAACTCCATTCTGTTGTGGATTGTAAGGAGCAGTCAACTCCTTCTTAATCCCTGAATCACTGCATAACTTCTTGAAGTCACCTGAAGTGAATTCTCCACCATTGTCGGATCTGAATGTCTTGATCTTCTTATCAGTTTGGTTCTCCATCAAGGTTTTAAATTCCTTGAACTTATCAAACACTTCATCTTTGTTCTTCAAGAAGTAGACCCAAGTCTTCCTGGAAAAGTCATCAATGAAAGAGACATAGTAAACATACCCACTCAGAGAACTGGATGACATCGGACCACATACATCAGAGTGGATAATTTTCAAGATATATTTTGCCTTGCTTTCTGTTGGTTCCAATCCACTGGTGTAAATTAGACCTTAAGTTTATGTCAATTCGGAGTTTGTAAGACTTAGAGGCATATCCCAAATATAGAGACTCGGAGCTAGACTTAACTGGAAATTCAGTTTGGTTGTGAAATAAATCTATTGAATACTAGAATGCTATATGCAAAACTTCCCTTACAGAAGCAACTTCATTCGATCTCTTAGTTTAACCAGCAATTCATATATGAAATATTCTGAGATTAAAATGTTGAACCTAAATCTTAAAAATGAATCACAATACAATGCCTAATATCTCACTGTTGAAAGCAGACAACCATTGATTTCCTTTACAAGAAGACAATTCGCAATGTGTAACTATCTTTAGCAGTGCAATATCAAATAAGTAATGCAATTGGAATAATTTCTACAGCGTTTAACCATTCAGATAAAAGAGCTCATAATCCTATTCATATAATCTAACGCGTTCTGCAATGTATGATCTGACTCGTTCTGCAATGTATGAGTAATCAAATAAAACAAATCAACTTCTACAGGTTTCAACTAAAACATACCACACGCAACGATGCAGAGATAGGTGTGCAGGCTTGGAAAAGGGGGCCCTCCAATTCTTTGCTTACACACACAAAGAAAATCACAGAACTCTAAAGCCCATTCGCATTCACCATATAGAAATGGACATACAAGGTAATTTATCGAATACTCCCGTCTTTACTTCAAAATCATATGTCTATTATCCAAGAGGTTTTCCTCTTTCAAAACAAATAGTTATATCCTTCGTTTCTAAACTGAAACGCTATATCTATGGAAAATGATTAATGACATTGGAAATAACAATCTCCCTATATTCGAAATCGCCCATCATCTCCAAGAAAATAGGCTAAATCACTAGAAAATCGAACTGCCCTGTTTTTATGCTAGATGACTGCACAGGTGGTCATCGTTGACCAGCATTGACTCCCCACCTGTGAGAAACATACCACAAGTTTGTTAGAAGTTTAACCATCCTTGGACATCGAGGATCTTCTTCCACTCTTCAGTTTGTGCCCAGCTGGCCTGCAAGTATCCAACCTGGGAGAGATTACGGGAAGTTAGCACATTCTGTAATTTTGAATAAAATCTTAATTTAAATGCCTTAAAAATATCATAATTCAACTTAGTAAGAAGCAATGACATTTATACCTTTGACCAAATTTTTGTGGATAAAATTAAGGTTTTATGGATCGAGTATGAAGGTTCATGGAGAAAACTGGAAGGTATTTAGATGGCAAAATAGGTGAAAAATGGTGCCCAACACTTTCACTGCTTGGAAATGCTTTCTTTATGTTCTTTCCTTTTGCACATCCTTTGCAAACACCTTCATGTTTGGTCTTGATTTCAAGAAGACCCTCTACAGCCTTGCTTGCAATTGGAAGTGCCCTATAGTGCATATGAGCAAGTCTTCTATGCCAAATTCACTTGGCTCCATGGATTCATGCACCATGGCATGTTCAGGTCGTCCTTTTAGTTTATACAATCCTCCCTCTTGCTCTCCAATCACTACTGCATCATCTATGGCCTCTCCCTTTTGCCACATTAGAACTTGGCCATCCAAAAATGCAACCCTCATACCTTTTGCATCCAATGCGGGTATGGAGAGAAGGTTCTTCTTGAGCCCAGGTACATACAAAACATCTTTCATCTTCAAAGACTTCCCAGAGTCTAGATTGTAGGAGGCCTCACCACTTCCTTTGATAGGGTATTGGTAGTCATCCCCAAGTTTCACCTTGTGGGGTGACTAATGTTCAGATAGATTAGCAAAGGATTCTTTAAACCTAGTCATGTGTTTTGAAGCCCCACTGTCAATAAACCAATCATTACAACCATGAGAGATAGTACCTGTGAGAGCAGAGATTTGAACATACTCTTCTTCGCTTGATGAGTCATTATCATCACTTTCTGCTCTAGCCTTCTTCTTGGGAGGTTCATCATCCTCGGCAGCATGAGCATGGTACCTTCTTTTGCTGCCCTTCTTCTTCTTGTTGAAGTTGTTGTTGTCCTTCTTGTTCTTAGGACAATTTATGGCAATATGTCCCTTTTCATTACAGGTGAAGCATATTCTCCTTTCTTTATGGTGATGTGAATATTTCTTGAAGTGAGATGGCTCTCTCTTGGACTTCCCTTTCTTGGTGTGAGCTGTGAGAGCTTGATCTTCATTCCCCATCTTTTCTTCTCGTGCCACAAGCTTTGCTTCTTCTTGTGAACATTCTTCCCGTAGTCTGTTGAAGGATACCAACTTCTTTCTTGCACATATTCCTTGGATAAAGGAGTCCCATGACCTGGGTAGGCCATTCAGAGTGGTCATGACAACTTCACCATTCTCCACCATTTCATCCACTGCTTCTAGTTGTTCCTTGATTTGAGAGACCTTAGAAAAATAAGATTGAATGGATTCTCCATTCTGAAGTTTTACCCCTTTCAATTGGTTCCACAGACTCATCTTCTGATTTATGTTCTTCCCTTCAAATAGCTTGGATAGGGAATCAAACATCTCTTTGGGTGTCTTCAGAGATGACACATGGGGGATGAGATGGTCCTTGATAGAATCAGCAATGATTCTTTTTTCTTTGACCAAGTTCTTCTTATGCAATATCTTAGCCTCTTCATCCTCTAGGATAGGGATGTCTTCTTTTACATATGAGTCCAACTAATTTTCTTCCAAGATTAACCCAATCCTATACTTCCAGGCTCGGAAGTTATCAACCCCTTCAAGCTTATCCCCAATCTTGGTGTGGTTAGACATCTTAAAGAGTACTTCAAATGGAAATAGAAAAGATTTAGGTCTTACCACTTGACTTGCTGAAAACTGGATTTGGTCCCGGATTAGGGTTTGTTAGAGAAACCCTAAAAGTTCAAAATGTGAATTTCAACTTTATGAAAGGATAGAAAGATGCGCCTTAATGAGCTGATCATCCTGGTGTATTCAAAATTTGAGATCTGCAAAGCTTCACCCTTCATAAATGCCTTTTTGTTTTCTTGGGTTCACTAAGGAGGACCCTGAATTAGGGTTTGAGTTTCCCGGAGATCTACCCAGCCAAAAATCTCGATCCAAAGCTCTAAACTTCAATTTTTGCAAGGAGCTTCCAGCTATGTCTTTAGATTCCAGAAATTCCTATTTTTGTGGAAACCCTAATTTTTAGGGCCAAATCTGAAAATGCTCAAAATTGAATTCTGATTGGAAAGATAGATTCTCCTTGATGAGTAGCGTCAATCTACTATACTACTTTTCCAAAAATTGTGGAGAGAAACCCAATAAACAAGAAACCCTTGGTTTCCGTCACTGCACAATGTCTTCTTCTCAGGTTAGCTATGATACCATGTTAAATTTTGAGCATTAATTCTCAATACTCTAGGATATTTACTGAGAGAATAACATGTACAGTATATCAATGCATATCAATCATAACAAGCATGTCAATCATCACAAGAAGCAAAAGCATGAGAGACAAGAGACACAGAGTTTCCGTGGGGAAAACCCTAAGGTGAAAAACCCCACAACTTCCTCAGAGATAGAGAGAGCAATGGCTCAACCAAAGTACAACCAAAATACACAGAGATAGTATCCTAGTAGCAGATGATCCTCCTCCTCACATGTGCACCACTTTCCGAGTGAAGGAAGAATGAGTTTATAAGTGATCCAAATAGAGATCTCCCGATCTCTATTTATACTTGTCCCATTTGCCCAATAACCTTATGGGGCCGACTTGTCTAGCTAGGTACATCAACCATATAATACATAAATCAGGGCCGACCCCACACATGGTGGTTTAATAACCCATCGGCAAGTTACCATACTTGCGACACTTGTCAATACACATGACGACACTTCCGTATAGAGGAATGACACATCTCTATAGGAGTACAATAATATATAAATGAAATACATGGATGAAATACATTCCGAAGTTACATATACATCAACACACCCAACTCAGGTGCAAGGACAATGCTTTGATACCACTTGTAGGGTCCCTTTTCATAAAATTGGAAAAATTGGGAAAAATTGCAATTTTTGGCCAATTCGACCCTTAGACTAGTGATGACTCAAATGCTTCCCAATGGCTCCTAAGGCTTTCGAATTGGATCTGAAGGTGTTTGAAAGGTATTAATACATAAAAATGAAGCTGATGGGTGCTTGGACACTCTCAAAATACTTCTGCAACATTCTTTTAACTTCAAGAGATTTTGGGGAATTTTACTAGTAATTTCAAGGTTCAAACCCCCAAGGGTAGAGGTCACTAATGGCTTCCCAAATGCAGTACGACCCTACCAAATTTCAAAACAGAGACATGTATTAGTTAGAGGAATTCAATGGGCACCCAAATGCATCATTAATGAGTTCCTAAAGGCTTCTTCAACTCCCATAAATCAGATATTTGTAGACATGTCTTCACATAGGGGGAAATGATAGAAAAACTCCACAACTTGCTATGAATTTTGAGATAAATGTTCCAAGGACTTGTATAATGTGTATGAAAATTATTCAGTACATTAATGGCTCTCCATTCAGCAATAAAATCACATATATTAAATGAAACAAATCGAAACCAAACAACTTCAATCTCTTACAACAAGATATAGGGGAAAATGGCACCATTCATACATAGTTTGGCATTTTTACATAGTTTCACTTGGAGTTTCGACCTAAGGTTCTTATGAGAATCAAATAAAGAGTGAATACATCGTATTACAAATAAATGGGGCCCCTTGGACTTCCCCAAAGAGATCATCATCTCACCATGTGCACCCTTCCTCCAAGAGAAAGAATATGAAGAGAAATGTGAGAGAGATGTGGAAGCAAGTTGAAGAAGAAAATATCACAAGTAGCCTTGTAGCTTCAACCTGCAACAAATGACTCCATTGTAGCTCCAAATGAAAGGTATGAATGGCCTCTCCAATTTCCAATTAGGATGGGAATCTTGCACCCTCGAAATTGGTACTAAGGCAAGTAGAGTAAACACACCACTAGCATGGACAAGCTATGCTCTCCAATTTGCAAAATGAGAAATGATTAAAAAGCCCCTTGCCTTCTTTGTTCTTGTATTTTATAAAATTTCCAATTCCTCCATGGTTCGAATTCCTTCCAAAAGCTTCATGCCAACTCGAGTTGGGAAGAGATTCCGAATGCCACTTGCCAAACAATTCCTAGTCTCCATCTTCCATCGATTCGAATGGGGAAGCATATTGGCTGCCATAACTCCCTTGTGCGCCCTCTAGGAGGTTATTTTTAGCCCTGACATGTCATATTGTTAACGGACAATCCACTCGAGCGGACGCGATCCGGATATCCCTAGCTCAATGCGAGTCTAG
Source organism: Larix kaempferi (assembly GCA_027924585.1). Classification (NCBI taxonomy): domain Eukaryota; kingdom Viridiplantae; phylum Streptophyta; class Pinopsida; order Pinales; family Pinaceae; genus Larix; species Larix kaempferi. The sequence goes on along the minus strand of BSBM01000293.1, from coordinate 5,738,477 downwards.
AACAAATAGAACAGACTACAAACACGTTTCCTAGATCTACTTAAGGACTAGGTACTAGATGTCTTACATTTTTACTATGCGATCCTTTCTCCTGAATGTTGATCCACGTCCCACGATCGTCAGATCCAACCTGCAAGACCTGTCAAGACATCAAACAAGAGAAACCAGTAAAACACATCTATACAATAAGTGATCTAAGTAAACAGTTAAGCAGGTAAACTACACAATATCATTACACACAAGAACAATATTGGTGGAAAGCATTTGTATTACTGTAAATAGAGGAGTACATGATAAAGATATAGGACTACAACTAGAGACTTATTGTAGCAGCCCTTCTCCAACCAAGCCAATTGCCATGTTCTTCCGAAGGAGTGTGAGTTCTCCAAGAGGTGAATGGAGGTGTCTTAAGAGAGATTTCCCCAGCATGTAAGTACTATAGGCTTCCTCCTAAGATAGATTTCACCAACATGTAAATACCATAGCCTTCCTCCCAAGATAGATTTCACCAGCATGTAGATACCATAGCCTCCCTCCCTTTGGGATGGGAGTGAGCCTCACTTATATAGGACTAAGTGGATAGGGTATGGATAGGATAGGTTGAGAGATGGTAGGAGAGAGATAGGGGATCTTCCCAAAGAGTTAGGGGTCGAGTACCAGCTCCCCTAGAGGTCAGGGATAAGCCCCAAAATGAGCAAGTTTCGAGAAGGATCTCGAATAAGCTATTTTTTCCCATTAACTGACCTCGTCGCACCCTGCAATGGAGCAGACTGCGACGTCGTATGTTGCTAATGCTCAACCTGCAACGACCTCTCAAAAGATTGCAGAAATGAGTGCAAAATCCTCCTAGATGAAAATACTTAGTCCATGTGACTTCAAGGATGTATACACTGAATCTAATGATGAGTATATTTTGAGTGTAACATAATGCCCCCCAAAGCATGAAGTTGTTAAAGATGTACAGGTGAAGTGCTTTGATAGAAATAATGGCAAAAGACTCGTCAGATGAAGGACGTTGCTGCAGTACAACTGACTCTGAACTGACAATCTTATGTGAAGTACAACATGGCTGCCGACCAATACATTACAGATCCATGGTAGTAATGACCGACTGAACACAATCATGGCTACTAGACACAAGCGTAGATCCATGATGAGATGATAACACAACCACGACCAATACAAAAGTGGATCCGTGTAATATGACTCAATACAAACTCCATCGCAACCTGGGTAAACATGACTCCCCAGGGTCTTCAAGCTGAACCCATAATGATACGAATCTATCCATGTGCTTACAAATGTCTTGACGTCAAACATGGTAGAAACCACTTGATTACCGGTCATTTATGTAAACCGTTAACAAGTGCGAGGGAGATCACCATTAATGTCAATGATTCCCAAGGTATCACAGTACATATCATCAAGCGTGAATAAATGATTTGAAGTTGAACACAAGATGAAATCTTTCAATCAAGAGTCAATGATGTAAACTCATGACGAAAGCAAGGTAACCTGCCATTGAGGCATGCAGGGCCAAGGTACTTAACTGGTTTCTAGATTCAATCCTCGAATGATGTGTTGAAGTTGACAAGGATGAATCCGTAGAAGGAGGGCCATGATGAATCCCCCATCAATCGACACAAAACACGACAAAAGATGTGTAGAGTGGATCGGATGGTACAGTAACATGTAAGACTGACTCAAGGTAGACCAACATGATTGAAGGTATACTGACTGCAGATGATGAGTAATGAACATCTCTTGAACATGGGCATGGCATGACTTGGCAGTATTGACATGACGAGAATGATACCAACCCCTAATGCAACTGATGGTGGAAACATTCTTTGGCTGATCCAAAGGAGCGACGCGACTCATGGAATTGACAAGACTCGAGGATAAATGGATTACCCAAGTACTGAATGCAAATGCAAACGAGTGTCATGTTCAAGAGTGACTATGTACTGCTGTAATTATGATGTAACACAAAATCTTTCCTTTTTCCCCATCATGATTGATGAGTGCCTCATGTGTTTTTAACGAGCTTGATGAGGGTAACCAGATGCTCGATATAGCTCATCTCATAGAGGAGTCCAATCCCAAATGTTTCACGAACCTAGGAAAGGAGGGGTTCGTCCCATAATGGGCCCTTCAATGTTTAAAATTTAACGAGTCCAGAGAAGGAAAACTCGACGTCATTTCATGTTTAAGAGTCTGAAAAGAACTAAAGGAGACTCCAATAGTCCTTTTTCGTAAAGTTAGCCTCATCGCCCGAAAAAGGGTAAAACAACGTGGGAGAGGACTCTTCCATCCATGGTTGGTTGGAGTATTCCTTTTTCGTAAATAGTGCTTCCTGGTCCGAAAAAGGGGTAAACTATCACCAGAAAGACGATCATTCAAATGCTTTTACAAGCGTGAAAGCATCAAGTTCGCTTGGCAATCTTTTTCTATTTAGGGAGTCTGAAAAGAGCCTAAAAAGGACTCCATGAACAACTTTGTCATGGTTGATGACCAAATATGACAAAGGAAAAAGTAAACTCGGCACAGTTCCTTTTCCGTAAATAGTCTAGCGAGGCCAGATAAAGTGATAAACCTATACTCGTTAGACACACCTTTTTAACTCAAATTTTTAATGAGCACGAGAATGGTATCAAAAGCACTCGGAATCTTTTTCATGTTTGAACCAGAGCACGAAAAAGTAAAAAGTAAGCTCAAACCACTTTTCATGTTTCAACCAGAGCACGAAAAAGGTGAAAAGTAAGCTCAAATGCTATCTTACTGTTTTTAATGAGCTCGAAGATACGCTGGAAGAATGCTCATGATGTCTGCTTCATTTTTTAACGAGCTTGTAACAGAAAATGAACTATGCTCAGGATAATTTTCATGGTTTAATGAGCTCGAAACCTAAGAAAGGAAAGTATGCTAAAAAATGTTCCCAATGGTGGACTTTTTCCCAACATGGCATCCAAAGGTTGGTGTGTGCCCCCAGCATGATTGCTGGAAGTAAGTGACTTAGCTCCAACATGGTGTGGAGAGGCGATCAAGTTGACTTCAACGTAACTTTCAGGGGTTGAAGACATGCCCCCAAGCTTCATTTCATCTGCCTAAGGTATAAGCGAGTGAAAAGAAGGTTCAGGTACTAAGTCTACGAGGAGACTCGACTCAAAGGGAAAGGATATGTTTCATTTTTTAACGAGATTGACACAAGATTAGAACTCTGCTCACGGGAACCTATTTCATTTTTTAACGAGCTTGACATAGAAAGGGAACTATGCTCATAGGTTAAGGCCCATTGATGGGTTCCTTCCCAACATGATTCCCAGAGGTTGGTAAATTCCCCAGCATGATTGCTAGCGGCTTAACATGGTAGTGTTCCCTCAACATGATTGTTGACAGTACGACATGTGGCATGCCCCCCAAGCTTCATTTCGTCTAAAATGCTTCTTGCTAACCCAACTACCAACCTGGTTACTAATATGAAAATGTTTACCAAGGGAGGGGAAACGAGAATCAGATGAAATGAAGGTTCAAGTTCTAACTCTAGCGAGAGACTCGAACCGATGGGAGGGAGATCTATTTCATTTTTAGACAAACTGAAAATAAACAATAACTATGCTTGAGGGGGCCCATCTTATTTTTTAACGAGCTTGAAATGGAATAAAACTATGCTCGAAGGGATGGTTTCATTTTTATGCAAGCTTGAAACCAAAGGGAAACTATGCTAGGGTGGTTGGTTTCATTTTCTAATGAGCTTGAAACATAACATAAACCATGCTCGTAAAGTGGATTGGTTTCATTTTTATGCAAGCTTGAAACAAAGGGAAACTATGCTAGGGTGTTCAGTTTCATTTTTTAATGAGCTTGAAACATAACATAAACCGTGCTCGTACCCCCCATCCTCAGGGGGAAAAAACCACTAAAACATGCGGAACATTTAGAGAAGTCTAATGACTAGGAGTCATATGATGAGTGGGTGTCACGAAGGAAAGTTTATCAATGGTCACAATATTCCCATGATGAGGAAAATACATCACGACGGATTTCATAGCATAGACATAATCACGTCCAAGGAGTAGATTGAAATCTAAAGGACCTTGGACAACCATGACATCAATATAAACAGTTTTACCTCCCAACGTGACAGGTAATTGCGGGAGAATCCCTAAAGTTCCAGTAGGCATTCTATTAAAAGCCAAAATCTGGTCAGTGACTGGCACAAGCTGAGGCGAACCTATGGCTTGCCAAGCAGTTGAGGATAAAATACTAACAGAAGCTCCCTCATCAACTATCGTACGAAAGATTTCTTTATCGGAAACTCCTACAAATATTTGGAAAGGAATACTCGAAGGAAGACGAGATTCTGGTAGACCATTCCAATCAATGGAAATGACCTCAGTACTTGGGGGGGTCCTGTCGGAATGGACGGGGTTTCCCCTTGCCTAGGACATTCTGAACTGACTAGGAAATCATCAACGGTTTCCAATTCACTCTCACTTGGAAGATAAGAATGAGACGAAGATTGTGTCATGGTGACTGCTTCAGTCTGGACTTTCTCCAATGAAAGAGTGGGATTGAGTGGAGATGAGATCGACTCGATCACTTCACTCTCTGAAGGAAGAGTGGGATCGATTACAGATGAAACTGAATTGATCACTTGGTCAACCAGCGGGGGGTCGAGGGACAACTTACTATCGCTTGTTGGAAGCACTTGTTGAGAGATAGTAATATCTTCCAACCACCGTGAAGCTTCATCCATGCTTGAACAAAGGAAAGTATAGTGCATACCCTTGCATATCAAACAGGGATACAGGAGTTTACCCTTTCGACCCTTCAACAATGGGTCACTGGTTGAGGGAGTGTCATCAACATGATGGTCATAGGTTGACAATACAAGCGGTTTGGGGTTTTTAGACCACACTTCTGACACACGGAAAATACCGGGAAAATTCTTGAGAAGGTGATCACCCTTACAAAGTTTGCAAGGGAACTTGGGCTTACGAGGTGTTCTCATAGAATGAGTGCCATCAGAGGCAGATGGTTGACGCTTGGTCTCTTTCTTATCTTCCTTCTTCTTAATCTTCCTTTTCTTCTTCTTCTTCTCACTCGCCTTCTTACTAACATCAGAGTTTTCAGTAGGAGAAGAGGAAGAGATGGAATCCGATTCAAATTTCGACGGAGAAGGAGAAGGGTCATCATGAGATTGATGCTCATGTGGTGAAGGACCTCGGTCCGACAAGATTGGTGCACTTGGCGTAACTAGATTAGAGAATAACCATACTGGTAATCCTATCGTCAATCCAGGAAGACTCAATGTAGCCATAAAGGGAGGACCAACAGTACCACAAGGGGGAATAACAAATGGCATACCCTGGAATGGGGTTCCTTGGTTGGTAGTCCCGGAAGAATCTTCCATATCTAAACTTCCTAAGAGTCTCTAAAGTACCACACAAGTCAAGAACTACTCAAGTCTAAAAGCAACAAGCAAACTGTGTGAATAGGAGTGGATTCAAAGTCTGGAACCTCACAGGATTATCAAGGCATCGCAAACCGCTATATACTGCAGGGTCCAACAATATGACGCGACAAGGAGGATTGGGACCGTACCCTTGCCTGCATACCCGATTACTTGGACAGTACGTGTGTGCTAATCTCCCCGAGTGTTGTTCTCGATGTATTACTTTTCCAAGACGGCCAAATGACTAACTTAGATGGTTTCAGGATTCCTATGGGTGTCTCCCGATATACGGAAGGTACATGGGAGCTCAAATCCGTAATGGTGTTGTCTAATGCACAACCGTTCGGCAAGAGACCTTCTGATATACGTGTCTAGTACGTGATACACCCTTCGATATATGCCAAGTATGGATTATGGTACTTGGTGGGTACGTGAAGGAGCTCGATATACCGATGTACGTGGAAGACTACAATACCCCCGGGATACAGTGTTGGAAAATAACGACAGCTGCCACGCTTAACGACGCCGAAACACGTCTCTAACTTACACACAGTTACTAAATGATTTTAACCTAAGCTAGCGTTAATTTTATCTTGTACGATTAGGTGGATACATGAGGTGAGTACATAAATGTAAACATAATGCAATTCTCAACTACATGATAATGCACATTTTATTTTCCTTTTCAATGAAAACTACTTAAGGTAAGGAGAGATCTTTTTTCTTTCAAACCAAAAGTACTCAAGTAATAGAGAAAAGAAGAATTCCTTCCTAGAGTGCAATAATTCTAACTTTCTGCAATAATCAGACAAAAATCACAAAGAAAATGAAAGATGCAACTAATCTTAACAATGTGTAAGTCAAAATGATGAAGCACTTTTCAATTTTCAAATGCATGTACCAAAAGTGAAATTTGATAACTCAACGCTTTTCATATCTATATACAGAAAGTGAGAAGATATCTACAGCACTCTAATCTTTCAGAAATTCCCAAAGAAAAAATGGCAAAAACCCAAACAACTCAAAGGCACTCAAGAGAGGCTCAAAATATACCAAATGCAATAATTATAACTCATTTCCTATCTTTTTACACTTGAAAAAGACACATCTAAGCTATGGAAAGAAGGATTCCATAAACATTTCCAATTAAATGCACGACAAAGTAAGCACTTAACAATCTTATCTAACTCAAATGCACACAAAACTGAAACAAGCCTTTCTTCTTCTTATGATGATAAGACCAAGAATATCAAATTATCAAAATAAAGTAAGAAGAATATTTACGTTTTCCAAATTCATCAATATAGCAAAAGAGTGACAAAATCAAGCTTTTCTTTGAACTAAAGTGGGGACAAAGAATCAATCTTTCCCATAAATGATTGAATAGCTCAGCATGTAAGGGAAACAAGATGCATAACCCAAGAAAGAGAGGCTCAAAAAGACATGGATATCCCACACTCTTCAAGTCTTTAAAACAAGCCAATCACGCCAAACCAAAAATGATCTCAAAACCTTGAGATGGGTCGCTTAAAAATGTAAGCAAAACACTAGTTTTGACTCAAGGGGCCAAACATGAATCCAAATCTCAAAAGACCCAAAAACCAATACAAATAAGCCAAACAAAACACACAAATCAAAGATGAGATCTCTGGTTGGATCTTGCAGCACAGAGGGAGTTCATACAACAAACCAAAGTCAAGACTGTCAAATGGAGAGGAGATGCCTACATGCCAAAATTTGATAAATCGACGCACTCTATGTTTGTACACAGTGCAACGTCGCATTTTGCTTACACGGGAAGTGCGACGATGTCGCAGTCTGCCAATGCAAGGGATGCGATGAGTAGTTAACAGGTAAAGAACAGAGACCCAGAATGACACAATGTCGCTCTGTTCCCACTACCCAGGTGCGATAGGCGAAGTCTAGATTCAAAAATGAATCAAATCTCTTAGTAATGAACCATGGAATGGTTTGGGAATGAGTTGTATAAACTCAGAGGAAGTAGATCAGAGTCTTCAATACGAAGATCTGATAGTGAAATCAACTCTAAGAAGTAAATGGCAAAAAATGATAAAAATGCTTGTGTCGAGTAATCAACTGAAAATGACTCTCAGATTTAATGACTACTAAACAAAACAAACACTACTTCCTAGTATGGTCGCCAGATTTGTTAACGGACAATCCACTCAAGCGGACGCGAGCCGGATCTTCCTAACTCAATGCGAGTCTAGAACAAATAGAACAGACTACAAACACGTTTCCTAGATCTACTTAAGGACTAGGTACTAGATGTCTTACCTTTTTTCTATGCGATCCTTTCTCCCAAATGTTGATCCATGTCCCACGGTCGTCAGATCCAAGCTGCAAGACCTATCAAGACATCAAACAAGAGAAACCAGTAAAACACATCTATACAATAAGCGATCTAAGTAAACAGTTAAGCAGGTAAACTACACAATATCATTACACATAAGAACAATATTGGTGGAAAGCATTTGTATTACTGTAAATAGAGGAGTACATGGTAGAGATATAGGACTATAACCAGAGACTTAACGTAGCAGCCCTTCTCCGACCAAGCCAATTGCCATGTTCTTCGGAAGGAGTATGTGTTCTCCAAGAGGTGAATGTAGGTGTCTTAAGAGAGATCTCCCCAGCATGTAAGTACTATAGGCTTCCTCCTAAGATAGATTTCACCAGCATGTAGATACCATAGCCTTCCTTCCAAGATAGATTTCACCAGCATGTAGATACCATAGCCTTCCTCCCTTTGGGATGGGAGTGAGCCTCACTTCTATAGGACTAAGTGGATAGGGTATGGATAGGATAGGTTGAGAGATGGTAGGAGAGAGATAGGGGATCTTCCCAAAGAGTTAGGGGTCGAGTACCAGCTCCCCTAGAGATCAGGGATAAGCCCCAAAATGAGCAAGTTTCGAGAAGGATCTCGAATAAGCTATTTTTTCCCATTAACTGACCTCGTCGCACCCTGCAGTGGAGCAGACCGCAATGTCGCATGTTGCTAATGTTCAACCTGCGACGACCTCTCAAACGATTGCAGAAATGAGTGCAAAATCCTCCCAGATAAAAATACTTAGTCCAGGTGACTTCAGGGATGTATACACTGAATCTAATGATGAGTAGATTTTCGGTGTAACACATATAGGTCAGATGTCAGCAATCAGGTCTAATCATTGTCATAAGTGTCATAGCATCTCCATCATTGTTGTCATAGAAGCTAGGGAATCTAGCCCAAGTGTCTCAATATCTCTAAGATGCCTCTTCCTCTTCCATGGGAGTTACTCTTCCACTCCAATTCGACCCTCATTGAGTCATGCCAAGTATAATGACCTTCCAACTCTCCCAAGAACATTAGACTCCACCTTGGATTCGAATGGGTGAGAGTAGGATGCCATGTGGCATGGAGAATCTTTCTTTGTGTGGGTCCCACACCACCAATGTGCCCTCATGACCAAGTGCCACCTTATTTTCCTATTGTAAATATTTATTTAGCCACTTTTAATAAATTTATGTCAAGCTAATGTCCATTTGGGGTTTAATAGCTCCCTTATTCCAAATCTAGATGTTTCCACCCCAACCTAGGGAACTAGTAGATTGGTGGAATTTTCCCTTCTAGTGATTTATTTGCATGGGGACATTATAGTGGTGGTATAGTAATCAAAATGTTGAAAAAGAAAATGAAACATCAAATGTTTGAAATTAATGCTAAACCATCCATAGTATTAATCCAATAGAAACAAACACAATACAAAAAACTTAGGACATCTTATTATTGAAAATATGCTAGCCTCTAAAAAAGGCCCAATAAGATCTCCAATTTATTGATTGATTGGTGGATAAAACATCTTTAGTCATATGATTAGTTGAGTAAAAGTATTTAGTTTCTATTTGAATGAAAACTTTGGATAAAAACTTTGATTTTCATGTTGTTTAATAGAAAAAACGACCAATCAATTGCAAGAGTCATGCCTCCAAAAGCTGGAAAACATCGTTCACCCCATGAGAAAGACCTTATAAAACATTCTTCACACCATGAGAAAACTTTTGATCTTTGCATTGAATTTCTAACCATCCAAATTCTACAATTACAAGTTTCAACCAAACAATAGTTTGATAAAGAAGAGTGACTTAATCTTGAAGAATATGACTTGATTAGGGACTTCCACATAGGTTCATTGTCAACATGTCCAAAGTAGTTCAAAATATATATATTTTCTAATTCACTTTAGAAAAAAGTGTAGTCTTATATTTAGTTGTTGAGTCTAAGAAAGTGTATTTAATACATTAATGACTTAGATTTAATCTCAGTTGTACATCTAACTAAGAGATTAGGGTTTTGGTAGATTAGGATTTCAGCTTAGGTATAAAGGCAAATCAAGATAGAGAGTTCAGACACATTTTTGTCAGACAGGGACAGTGATCATAAGAGAGCATAGTGCATCTATATAGTAGTAGCATGTCGTACTTTGATATGTAAATCAATACATATTCAACCATACATGCATACATATTGTACAACAACATATGTTGTTTCTCGGTCGATTGTGCAGCTTGTACTCCCTTTAGTAGGTCACACACCTCAACTTTGGGTGGATTTTTTTTATCATGTAATGACTAATTTTAATATTGTGGAGGTTTCCTTGTAAGCTTTGATTAGTTAAATGATAACTTGATTTGAATGAGAAATTCATTGTGTATGTGTATAATTGTTTTACACTTCAGCTGTCAATTGGGTTTAGCCCGAGTGGTTGAGTTATCAGATTGTTATCCGCTCCACCCAAGTTCAAGTCTCATCAGTGACACTTGCTCTTAAGTGAGCCGTTGAACTCTTCAGGAGCTCTATTATCCAATTAATCTCCCTTCCTATGTATTCGGACGCCAGGGAGGTTAACGTGGACGTAGTGGGGCACCAATAAAAAAGAGGGTGTTCCATGAACCACACAAAAAAAAATGTTTTACACTTCTGCTATTTACTTTCTGATTATTGTGCAATTATTGCTATGTCAAGAAATTATATTTTTGCAATTAAATAACAGAGTTGTTTGGTTGAAAACATAAGTATAACAGTCACCCAGGGTTTGGAATCTTCACATAGTATGAGAGCTTCTTTGATTGGATAAATCAAGAGTTTACGATAGTAGATCAACTACTTACTTACATATCATATTTGGAAGTGCTTACTTACCTATCAGATTTGGAAGTTTGTGTGTTAGAGCTCAGAGATGGCATCAGCTAGCTTTAGGTTCAAGAACACACTCAAACGTGCCTCGAATTTCCTATCATGGAAAGTCAACATAACTCTCCTATTGGAAGAGAATGATCTATGGGATATCGTCCAGATTATAGTGACTTCACCAAAAAATCCATGGAATTTGGCAATTCACAAGAAGAAAGAAGTGAAACCCAAATAGATGATCACGAATGCTATTAAAGATCATTTGATCCATCATATATCCGAGAAGAAGATCATGAAGAATATGTTCGATGCTTTGGTTATCCTTTACCAAAGTGAGAGCATAAAGAGGAAGATGATATTGCATAACAATCTCAAATATGTAGAAATGACTAGATCAGACATAGTTATTAGTTACTTGATAAAAATCACATAGATTTGTGATCAACTTGTAGCAGTTGGGAGAAGATTGAAAACGGAGAGCTAATGAAACTAATATTGAATGGGTTCTCATCTCAATGGGAAACATTTATCCAGGGTGTTTATGCTCGAGATAATATTCCCTCCTTTGAAACATTGTGGCATGACTATATCCAAGAGGAGACTTAAATGGAGTCAAAGGCCAACAAACAAGGAGGTGATAGTGACCATGACCTGTTTGGTCAAATGAACAAGGTAGAGGTAAAGGACCCAGCGAGGTAAGGGAAAGAGTCAAGAATCAACCTCGCGTCTAGGGTAAGGAAAAGGGACTTTAGTAAAATCAAGTGCTCCATATGTCATATGCATGGGAATTATGCATCATAGTGTCCAGACAAGGAGGGTAAAGGGAAACAACATCAAAATTAGTTAGCAACCTTTGTTGAAACTCAAATGAATGAGATTGCCTCCAAGTTCGAGAAGGATTTTCCAATAGTATCTTGTATTTGTACCAGTGTGGTTCGAAGGAATGCTCGGTATGTGCACAATGGAGCATCTAAGCATGTGACATGATCCCAGGAGTTATTTTCAAGTCTAAAAGTGCACAACTCAAGAGTTCAGGTCGGCCTTGGTGACAATGCCAAGTATCCAATGGCAAGAGTTGGTACCATTCCCTTCCATCTCCATTCAAGTAACTCTTTAGACTTTGATGATGTGTTGTTCATTCTAGGTTTCAAGAAAAATTTGTTTTTAGTTTCAATTGTGGAAGATAAAGGCTTTGCAGTAGAGTTCAATAACCAGCAACTCCTTATAATACCAAAGTCTAGCCCAAAATCAATGCATGTGATTTGGGTTAGGGGAGGAAACTTATACAAGTTACAAGGTGAACTTGTTTGAGCCTTAGTTCATAACACATACAAGTTGTGTGAGTTATAGCACAAGAAGATGGGGCACTTACATCATAGAGTGTTTCCTGTCCTAAGAGAAATAGTCATATGTATTCCAAAGTTCATCATTGAACAACAAGAAATATGAAGAGGGTTTTCATTTAGAAAGCATGCAATGGTTGCTTTCCCAAGAAATCAACATAGGTATAAGGAGATTCTAGACGTAGTGCATTCAGATGTATGTGGACTTATCTCAATAGTATCAATCTTAGGAAGCATGTACTATCTTTCCTTCATTAATGACGTCTCTGGCAAAGCTTGGGTCTACTTTTTAAATATCAAGAATGAGGCCTTTTGTAAGTGTCGGGATTTCAAATATCTAGTCGAAAACCAAACATGGAAGAAGATCAATTTTTTGAGATCAAACAATGGGGGTGAATATATCTCCAAGGATTTTGAGGTTTTCTGCAAAAACATAAGAATCAAGAGGGAGTTGATTGTTCTATACAACCCACAACAGAACAGGGTTGCAGAGTAGAAGAATCAATCCATCATAGGGGATGCTAAGGCCATGATACATGACTAGGGATTGACAATATTCCTTTGTGAATAAGCATGCAACACAACAGTCTACATTAAGAACAGATGTTCACATGGGATCTTGGACAAGACACCAAAGGAGGCATTCACTAGCGTGAAGCCAAAGGCAAGTCATTTACACCTATTTGGTTATCTAATTTATATCCATGTGCCAATAGAGAAGAGGACCAAGTTGGAGACTTCTAGTATGAAAGGTTTGTTTGTTGGTTATAATGAAGCTTCAAAGACCTATAGGATTTTTATTCGAGAGCTGAGAAGGCCGTTGTAATTAGGGATGCAAAAGTTTGAGGACGACATGGCATCCAAGAATTCTCATGAGCCTATTCCAATGACAGAGGATGAAGAGAAAGAAGCTTTGAATATTGAACCAAGGTCACCAGTGACTTCCAGTTCAAGGAAACAACCTTCAAATGGAAAAGAGGAGCCACTAGCTCCTACTAGTTCTATTAGGAGAACTCAATGATTCATTTAGATATTGAGGAATTATTAGGAGCATGTTGAGGCTCCTAGGAGAACATATGAAGTTTCCAAGTTACATGGCATTTATGAACGACAACATAGATTACAAGCCCTCCAATTTTTAGGAGGCAACAAACTAACAAGTTTGAAGGGATGCCATGGTGGAGGAATACACCTCCATCATGAAGAATGATGTATGGAACATAGTTCCAAGATCGAAGTGGAAACCAATAGTGAGCTCCAAATGGCTCTATAAGATCAAGAATGCAGTAGATAGCAGCATAGAGAAGTACAAAGCAAGGGTTGTGGCAAGAGGGTTCTCCCAGAAAGAGGAATTGAACTACAAAGAGACTTTTGTTCCAATCGTACATTTCCATTCTAGTAGTTATGTCTTTAGTTTCCATTATGAGATGGTGGATGCATCAGATGGATGTGAAGACAATTTTTCCTCGGAATATTTGAGGAAGAAATCCACAAAGTAACCTTAGCGCTTTGAGATCAATGGAAAGAAGTCTCATGTTTGCAGGTTGAAAAAAGCCTTGTATTAACTCAAGCAAGCACTTAAAACGTCATATTTCAAGATCTATGGGTATTTTTTGAGTATGGGCTTCACCAAAAGTGAGGCAAATCCCTACTTAAATTATAAAATATTTATTTGGATTCACTTGCTTGTTTTGGTGCTATATGTAGATAACTTGTTTCTTACAAATTCAACGAAACTCATTGTAGGGTGCAAAGTAGATATAGAAGCTACATTCGACATGAAGGACTTTGGCACGTTGCATTACTTCTTAGGTTTGGAGGTTTGGCAAAGACCAAGGGATATTTTCCTTGGGCAAGGTAAGTATGAAATTGAGATCATGAAGAGGTTTCAAAAGAAGGACTACAAACCTATGGCCACACCTATGATCACTAATATGGTAACACCTTAAGTCAACTCATGTTGGAGCAAAGGCAAGAGCATTGGGTAGTAGCAAAACATGTGCTCAAATACTAGAGGGTCACAGTGGAGTATGGTTTGATATATCTTATAGATGGTGAAGGAACATTGCAAGAGTATACAAGGTCAAATTGGGAATTGTCACGTCCCCTTCCATCAATCTGGTGCAAGGGAGGGAAACATGACTGACTTACCGGGCTTATTGGCAATCTCAGCCCCGTTCATTATTCATAAATTCATAACAATTAAAAACTTTTGTGTGCAAAAACATAATCAATATAAACACAGCGGAAATAAACACAATTGCACACACACAAACAGTAATGCATCAGCTTATCTAACACAGGCATATGATGATTCAACACCCAGGGATTTCAATTCCATTCCCAGGCTATGCACAGACTTCATATCAATTCCATTAACATGAATAATAACCATTCCGAATTAACACATTACAGAACACAAAATGCATATAATTTATAACACAAAGAACACTTATCTTGAAGATGAAGCTGTCCAAACAACTAGCTATGTGAGAGCAACTTTCCACCCAACCATATATCTCTGTCCAGCTTGTATTCTTTCAGCTGAGAGATCACCCCCGAGCTGGGTTGTGTATCCACTAAGAAAAAACTAAACAGGCTCACTCACAGCCATGGTTTCACTCAACAGCTATGCTAATCCAACTCACAGTTGGCTTTATCAAGGATACAACAGACAAAGGAGGGCAATGTTAAGCCAGTGAGCTCATCCACAGAGCTACAGGTATCTCAAAGGAATTCAACAGTCAAGGCACCCACATTACCTACCACACCCAACACAAGGAAGGTCCCCTTCTCTGTTGCACAATCCCTCAGGCGTCCCTTTCCTCCAGTGCTCTTCAGGATGGGTATAGAGAGGTCTAGCTGCTAATTCTTGAAATTCTAGCCTTCACTGGGTTTATCAAGCAAACACAACCTTTGCTCAGTCATTCACAATTGGATTTCTCACAATTATGTTCATCAAATAACTCCATCCCGTCACTGGTTTTCTGGGCTATAAAAACTGAGTTTTCCAATGGATTTCGGGGTATCTAATACTCTCAAATTCGCCCCAAGGTTCATATCTATGGATACTTGTTCTTGACTGTCACTTTATTGAGCTGCCTATAATCAATACATAGCCTTAGAGCCACATCCTTCTTCTTAACAAATAACACCGGTGCTCCCCAAGTAGACACACTTGGCCTGATATACCTCTTGTTCATTAATTCTTGTAGCTGCATCTTCAACTCTACCAATTCTGGTGTGCTCATTCTATAAGGAGCTTTGGAATTTAGCGATGTCCCTAGAATAAGATCAATGGTAAAATAAATATCTCTTTGGTGGTAGTCCTGGAACTTCATCCGGAAATACATCTTGGAATTCTTGCAACAATGGAAAGTCTTCTATCCTTGGTCATTTGTCCTCTGATGAATCTGACATATGAACTACATATAATTGACAACCCTTCTTATAAAACTTTTTCAACTGTAGGGCTGAAATCTGTCTTACTGAAACTTGCTTGGGAATTCTTCTTATTAATCTTGGCCTTCCCTCTTCATCAATGCATTCAAGTGCTTTCTCATAACAGTCTAATTTGGCTCTATGTTTTTCCAACCAATCCATGCCAATTAAGGCATAATACGATCCCAATGGTAGTACATTTAAATCTGCATGTGTATGGAGTCCATTCAATTCTATGGGGCACTCCACCACCACTTCACTAACTTTCCTCTTGGTCCCTGTGGTTAATTGAACTAACCAAGACTTATTGTGCTTCACTTTTCTAAGAGAACAACATTCAACTACTTTTGGAGATACATAACTATGAGTAGATCCTGGATCAATCAAAACAGAAATAGATTGCGTAGCAATCTTATCTTCAACTTCCACCACTGATGATTGTTGATCTACTTGATGATTATCCAACGCTGCATAAATTCGAGGCGTTGCCCTCGCCGTGTCCTCCATTGTAGCTGCTCCCTTTAAGTTGTGCAACCTTTGGGGATTATCCTTCCGATGTGGACAATCCTTCAACATGTGGTTTTCTCCACATCCACAACACTGAAGCGGTCCCTTTGATGCTTTGTCTGCTGCTACTATTGGTTTGAATCCACTTCTTGCTTGCTGCCCCTGTGGAAAGGTCCTAGGCTGACTTTTGAATGGTGGCTTGAAACCACTCTTCTTTTGGTCAAACCTCCCTCTTAGCTTTCCTTTCCAAACTGGGTTAAGCTCTAATTTTCCCTTATTCTGCTCATAGCAATGCATTCCCATTCTAATGGCTTCATCAAGACTTGGTGGATTAACAAATTCAATCCTATCTCTGAAACTTTGGGGTAGACTCCCAAGAAAGCATTGGATTTTTATTCTCTCATCCTTGATATAGTCAACATACCTCAGTAATTCCAAAAATTTGTGGACATGCTCTTCCATAGATTTTTGCCCCAATCTAAGTTCATTAAACTCCTTTCTCTTACTGTCATAATACCTAGCAGAAAGGTATTTTTCCTTGAAGTACCTCTTAAATCTTTCCCAACTGATCTTCCTTTCACTGATTCCTTTCACTTGCAAAAAGTTGTCTCACCAAATTGAAGCTCTACCATTTAGATTGTAAATGGCAATTCTGGATTTCTCATTTCCTGAGTAGTCTTGAATTCTGAAATATTTCTTCATTCCAAGAAGCCATGCCTCTGCCTCTTGTCCAGTCTTGTTTTCTCCATCGAATGTGGGAGGCCTTGCCTTCCTGAATTCTCCCTGTGGAATTCCCTTGGACTTCTTTCTCCCATCAAATCGCCCAGGCACATGCCTTGGACTTCTTTGAGAACCACTGGAGTCACACGATTTGCTAGAAGAATATCTAGAGGAAGGTGTTCTATGCTTTCTGCTCACCGAACTCTTCCTTGGGCTTGGAGTCCTCTTCCTTGAATGACCTCTAGAGCGACTCTCTGCATCTCTTCCTTCTTCACCCACATTGCTTGGGTTAGACCCAAGGTTTATCCTTTGCTGCATATCAGTGAGACTTTGCAAGATAGCAGCATTTAGTTGGTGTTGTTCTTCTTGAGCCTTCATCAATCTTTCATTGAAGCTCACCATAGTTTCAACAAAATTCTAAGGAGTCACCTGCTCCCTTGTCCCATTGGATTCTGTCTCAGCATTCTCTTCTTGTACATTCTCTCTTAAAACATCTTCTTCATGCTCATAAGGATCTTGAGCATCATTTATGTTCACCATTGTTCCTGTATGCTACCACTGCTACAATTATTAATTTTTTATGAACTGCAAACACTGTGCATTATGAAAATATTTGTTAGACATCATAAGTATGCATATAGAAATATACAACAATCAATATTTAACATAATCAACTCATGGAATAATTCACATAGCTGTTATGCATTCATTTCTTTTCCCATTCATGCAATTTTGGAAATTGCCCATATTATCAACAATTTGACAAAACAGTCACTGGCACTTTTCGGCTCTAATATCTATGTTGTATGATAGCCCCATTCAAATTCTAATCATACACCTTTATTCTCTATTGGACAAGCTTTCCAATGCATGTCCTCGTGCTCCATTCCGATTTCGGGTGTAGAAACTATGTTACTTCAAAAATGACCGCTTTCACCACAATTCTGCACATTTTCACAGTTGTAAAATATCATGAACTCCCAACTTCAGCCACCCGTGGAAGAAAATCTATGAAGAATCACGAAAACTTTTCTACTGAGTGAAGTTAGTCCATATAGCAAGGAACACTCAGCAACTCGCGGATCTCTGTTCTGATGCTCCATTCATCTTCTATAAAATTTTGGGTTTGACTACTTTTCACTTTTCACATTTTTCCAAAATTCCAAGTTTTGGACCAAAAATGGCTATTTCCCAAAAGGTGCGTTTTTGGAAAATATTTGTCTAACGGAATATGTTTGGTTTAATCAGAATATGAAATGCTGAGTTCAGTAAATTTCTTGATTCCGAATTATAGGGTCACTTTCATCCACTGCAAGCTTTTCAAAATCCCAAAAACGTGGCCCGGAATAGTGTTTTCTGGCCTTCTTGCACACCCCGACTCCACATCCTTTGGATTTTGACTCCAAAACTCCAAACTTAACACCGTGCTTGCTCCATGACCGCTCCATATTAGTTTCAGCTCAATCCAACCTTCTGTCAATCGTCGGGACACCAATTTGTAAAAGCCATTAATTCCAAATTGATGCCCAATTGGAGCATAATGGGATCGGGATCCTCATTGGTTCATTCATAGCCTTCGCTAATGGCCTCAAAATGCCACTGACCTCATCCAATTCTGACCTTTTATGCTCCTGTAATCAAAAAATCCATTTTCGGGCTCTATCCCGCCACACACAGGCCGCAACCCGCAACCCGAAACCCGACATTGCGGGTTCGGGGTGTCAAGTTGTGGTCACGGGGATGTAACCATCCCGCAACCCGAAACCCGAAATTGCGGGTTCGAGGGGTCAAGTTGCAGTCACGGAGATGTAACCATCCCGCAACCCGCAATTGCGGATTCGAAGGGTCAAGTTGCGGTCACGGGGATGTAACCATCCCGCAACCCGCAACCCAAAACCTGAAATTGCAGGTACGAGGGGGTCAAGTTGCGGTCATGGGGATGTAACCATCCCGCAACCTGCAACCCGCAATCCGAAATTGCAGGTTTGGGGGGTCAAGTTGCAGTCATGGGGATGTAACCATCTCGCAACCCGCAACTCGAAACCCGAAATTGCGGGTTCAGGGGGTCAAGTTGCGATCACGGGGATGTAACCTTCCCGCAACTCGAAACCCGACATTGCGGGTTCGGGATTTCGGAAATCCAAACGCAAATTTTGAAAATTCGCGTTCTCAAAACCCGAAACCCGACATTCTGAAACTGCAAAAACATATGTGTTTCCTATAACTTTCGGGCTTCATAACTCCCTCGTCCCTTAGCCAAATGGGACGAGTATGGTACCGTTGGAAAGCTGTTGGGGAGATCTATGCAATGGTGTGATCCTCTCCCACACCTGAGAACTCTAACCCTGTCATTTTTCCAGTCAAAAATGTCGCCCAACTTCACCAATACTGCATTAAAACATTATGTCACTTGCCTGTAACTCAAAGCTCTGTCACGTCCCCTTCCATCAATCCGGTGCAAGGGAGGGAAACATGACTGACTTACCGGGCTTATTGGCAATCTCAGCCCCGTTCATTACTCATAAATTCATAACAATTAAAAACTTCTGTGTGCAAATACATAATCAATATAAACACAGCGAAAATAAACACAATTGCACACACACAAACAGTAATGCATCAGCTTATCTAACACAGACATATGATGATTCAACACCCAGGGATTTCAATTCCATTCCCAGGCTATGCACAGACTTCATATCAATTCCATTAACATGAATAATAACCATTCCGAATTAACACATTACAGAACACAAAATGCATATAATTTATAACACAGAGAACGCTTATCTTGAAGATGAAACTGTCTAAACAAATGGCTATGTGAGAGCAACGTTCCACCCAACCATAGATCTCTGTCCAGCTTGTATTTTTTCAGCTGAGAGATCACCCCCGAGCTGGGTTGTGTATCCACTAAGAAGAAACTAAACAGGCTCACTCACAGTCATGGTTTCACTAAACAGCGATGCTAATCCAACTCACAGTTGGGTTTATCAAGGATACAACAGACAAAGGAGGGCAATGCTAAGCCAGTGAGCTCATCCACAAAGCTACAGACATCTCAAAGGAATTCAACAGTCAAGGCACCCACATTACCTACTACACCCAACATAAGGAAGGTCCCCTTCTATGCTGCACAGTCCCTCAAGCGTCCCTTCTCTTCAGTGCTCTTCAGGATGGGTATAGAAAGGTCCAGCTGCTAATTCTTGAGATTCTAGCCTTCACTAGGTTTATCAAGCAAACCCAATCTCTGCTCAGTCATTCACAATTGGATTTCTCACAATTCTGTTCATCAAATAACTCAATCTCGTCACTAGTTTTCTAGGCTATAAAAACTGGGTTTTCCAATGGATTTCGGGGTATCCAATACTCTCAAATTCGCCCCAAGTTTCATATCTATGGATCCCCCATTAGATTTTACTGTCAAATACCAAATCTGAACATTTTTGGCTCTTCAAAACATGGGTTCTTGCAAAGTTGCAATTTCTAGTTTTTCTCCCTGCTGGCAATTCGTTTTTGGGTGGAAAATGATGTTGGGTTCTTCACACTGGAATGGGAATGAGGGAGAAGCAACTCCCATGAAGTAGAGTGACTTGTGGTACAAGAAAACAGAGCCCATACCTGCAAATACGAATTTTTGGGCTGCCCATGCTCCATTGAAGCCATGGACTGAAATCTTCAACTACTTCCTTACAACAGAAATAAATGTCATCAAGGAAAGTCAAATGGGTTCTCACAGTGACATTTGGAAGCATATAGTTCATCCCCACAGTCCCCTCACCACTCCCTAGTGGATACACATAGCCCCTTCTCATTCGTTGCTCCCATAGCCAGTTTTTTGGTATTTTATTGCAATATTAAATATTTACATCAATTTACAATATCACATGGCTTAATAGCACATAAGTAACAAAATATCAAATGCTTGTCCATTTTAAATAAAATACGAACATACATCGCATGTATACAATATTTACATAAAAGCCAATAAATCACAAAGGTCAAAATTGGGGTATTATAGGAATGCAATGCATCAGACAAGAAGATGCACCTCAAGGTGTCACTTTAACTTGGTATTAGCTATGATATCCTAGTTCAGCAAGAAACAGACTTTTGTGGCACTTAGCTTAGTAAAGATAGAGTATATGAAAACCAGTACTAGTAGTTGTGAGGCCATTTGGCTTTGCAAGTTGCTTGCAAAGATTTTGATCAGGAGTTGGAGCCCACGGTGAATTACTGTGATAATCATAGTTGTATCAAAATCTCTAAGAATCTATTGTTTGATGACAAATCCAAGCACATAAAGATCATATATCATTTCATTTGAGACTAGATTCAAAAGGGAGCAAGAAAGCTTTAGTATGTACCCACATATAAGTAGAATGTTAATATTCTAAGGAAGCCCTTAACAAAGGGGAAGTTTGAAGCATTCAAAAACAAATTTGGATTGGTGGAGAATACTTCCTTGCTAAGAGGGAGCGTTGAAGAATATTGCTCAGATAGAGACTTCCACACACATTCAGTGTGAACATGCTAGATGTAGTTCACGATAATTCTATTCTGTTATCCACTTTATAAAAAAGTGAGAAGTCTTATATTTAGCTATTGAAGTAAAATGTATTTTATACATTTATGACTTAGATTGAATCGCAATTGTACATCTCACTGAGGAAATAGGATTTGAGTATATAAGGGTTTTAGCTCAAGTATAAAGATAAGTCCATATAGAGAGTTCAGAGAATTTTGTTAGATAGGCACATCAATCGAAAAAGAGAGGATAACTCATAGCTCAGATAGGGAGTTCCATACATGTTCAGTGTTAACATGCTAAAAGTAGTTCAAGATAATCCTATTTTGTTATCCGCTTTTATGAAAAAGTGAGAAGCCTTATATTTAAGTAAAATGTATTTTATGCGTTTGTGACTTAGATTGAATCTCAATTGTACATCTCACTAAGGAAATAACATTTGAGTATATTAGGGTTTAGCTCAGTTATAAAGACAAGTCAATATAGAGAGTTCAAACAATTTTGTTAGATAGGCACAACATTTGAAAAAGAGAAGATAACACCTCTGTCAAACGGAAGTTTAGCAACAAAGGGTCGTACAGCATAGAGCATACTGCAAATCTATACGATAGTACGAATCCATATGGTATTGTACAATAGCAAGCCATACAACTATACACCAAGTTGTACAAATGTACACCGAGTTGTTAAACTATACAGCAAGTTGTACAACAACAATTGTTTCTCAATAGATTATGCGGGTCGTACTCTCGTCAATGGGTTGTCACGCCTCAAGTTTGGGTGGTTTTGTTTAATTTGCAGCAGTTTGTTTTAAGAAACTGTGGAGGTTGCCTTGTAAGCTTTGATTAGTTGCAAAACAAATTAATTTGACATAGAAATTCCCTGTGTATGTGTAATTGTTTTAAACTTCTACTATTTTTTCCAACTATTGTGTGATTGTTGTTATGTGAAGAAATTATATTTATGCAATTAAATAACATACATATTTGGTTGGACGTTAAAAACACAATCACCTAGGATTTGAAATCTCCATACACATAAAGTTGAAAAACGTTCTCCATCCCATGAGAAAGACCTCTAACTATCATAATGAATTTCTAACCATCTAAATTCTAGAATTACAAGTTTCAACCAAATAATAGTATGACAAATAAGAGTCACTTCATATTGATAATATAATATTCCAATAGATCAATTTTAGACCCAATTCAACACCAATTGAATAAAAATAGTCACTTGATATTGATACTATTCCAATAGATCACTTTTCCGAGCCAATTCAACATCAATTGAATTAAAAAACAATTATCAATAATAGAAGCTCCTCATGTCATATCAATTCCAATCCTTCCCAAGATCATTTTTGGCAGTTGAAGTTCCTTCAAAACATCAAAAGAACCTTAAAAGCTTATCAACTCTAGGGAATGGTAATTTGCCCCCTCATATGCAAGTGTAGACAAAGAACCTCAAAAGCTTTATCAACTCTAGGGAATTGTAATTTCCTCCTCATGTGCAAGTGTTGCAAGTGTAGACAATAATACTTTAGACAATGCAAGTCATTGGAACAATGACTCTTCCCCAACCTCATTGTGAACAATCAAAATATCAGATCAAGAAAACAACCTTAATAACAATCTAATCTTCTATGAAGATGTGCTATTATTATAAATAAATTAACATATACACATCAACAAAACAACCACTCTAATCTTCTATGAACATGCACCATTAATATAAAGCAAATCAACAAATACGCATCAATAAAACCACTCAAGAATTGTAGAAGCTTTGAAATCCCTATATGAACATTCGTTATATCAATATAAATTTTCAGGAAGCTCAAGTTTTATTCAATACCATTGCAATCATGACTGCCATCTCACAAACTAGCCATTAACATAAGAAATGTTAATCGAAGATGTCTTTCTTCCCCTACGAAGTACAGGATTATGGGTTACATCAACTTGTATATAGATCTAACTATATCCCAATTGTATATTAATCCTCGTTCATTTTTGCAATATTTGACTCTGTAGCAGAGCACTTTCATAGTCACCTGTTATAAATGATTGGCAACTGAATTCAAACAAAAATTTGAAGGGTACGAAAATTTTCAAACTTTCAAGTCGAGATTTGATCGATTAATGGTCCTGGCATGTTGCCAAACAAATTCCTCTGGAGTTAATCCATCAATAATCAATAAATAAAGGGTTTCAACTTGTAACTACGCAAGTTCCACTTCGCAAAAACTCCTTTGAGAAACCATTTCCACATGCACGAGAAGTTAAACAATCTTGACAACGAGAGATTGGATAGTTTTCCAACTTTGTTCCAGGTGTTCAATGCATTGAAGATGTAATCAAACAATTGCACCTTGCCGGCTATCAAGTGCAAGAGAGAGACAAGTTTGCTCAAGCCATGTTAGTTGAGCTTCCAACCAATGTTAATGTCTCCTTATAAACTCGCAATTCACTTGTATTCTCTAGTTTTGCCATTAAGAGCAATCCAGGAATCTCAATATCCCTAAAAACTGGTTTTAGGTTTGTATCCAAAGTTCACCAAAACCATCATGCACATTGGCACACATGTTTACATCCAAAGTTCACCAAAACCATCATGCACATTGACATAGAAAGATACAATTCACTTGTGAATACATTCAAGACATTCTCTAGATTGCAATCAAGCAGTCCATGAATTTCAATATCCCTCGTGTTTTTATGCTTGCATCCAAAGTTTACCAAAGCCATCATGCACATTGACATATAGATATTTCATGTTTCAATCTTTGTATCCAAAGTTTGCACCATGCAGATTGAAAACCTAGACAATTTCATCACCTTTATCTATGTACATTGAAATCCTACACAATTTCATCACCTTTAAGGGCAATAATTTCATCACCTTTACGGGCAATGTTACTAATGCATGGGTCAACTATTCCCTCAATTATAACATAGATAAGATCAAACAATAACCACGACCTAGCCAATAATATCAAGATAGCAATTGATGGCTACATCACCTTCAAGTGCAATGTTACAATTGCCTAGGTCAACTATTCCATCGATTATAAACATAGATAAGACCAAATAATGACCACAACCTAGCGAATAGTATCTAGATTACAATGGATGGATACAACACCTTCAATTGCATCGTTACTATTTACCTACACAATAAAATCTTGATGGCAATTGATTGCTCTATCAATGGGTGTAACACAATTCCATATTGCAACAAGAATTGCTTCAACACCACTTGTAGATACAAAAATGAATGTCATGTTGCTGACTTGGCCTTGTGCCTTGAATAACCTAGGGTTACCTTGGGCACCATCCTCAAAATGAGGGGAAGTGTCCGAGGGTTTGCCCCAGGACATGGAAAGAAATTTAAAAAATACAAAAAATGAAAATAAAAATAAAAGCTAATTAAAGATCTAATAGAGATGAGAAAAAACAATTGAGTAATTTAACCTACCACTAGCTTTTTACATTGCTCTAGGAGATGGAGTTCACGCTCGATGTAGCTTTAGCCTTTAACTTTATTGCACTTACAGAATAGATGAGAAAGCAGCCTCCCTTCAACACCACAACTACTGCAACCTACGGGCTCTTGCATTTGCTCGCATGATGTTTATGCCAACCAAGGGCCAATCCACCATGGGCTATCCCACTGCCAACAATCTTTGGGAGGTCATTTCCTATGGTCATAACTCTCTGTTATACTTGTATTTTCCACCATAGGCCTTGCAAGGATGTTATGAGGCTGAAATTAAATAATTGAGTAAAAATCTCATAATTATTTATAGCCATCCCACTACCAGCAATCTATGGGAGGTCATTTCCTATGGTCATAATTCTTTGTTATACTTGTATTTTCCACCATAGGCCTCACAAGGATGTTATTAGATGTTATGAAGCTAAAATTGCATAATTGAGTAAAAATATCGTAATTATTTCCATACTCAATTATGTAATTATTTCCATACTCAATTATCTCAGCCTCATAATATCTAATAACATCTTTGCAAGGCTTATGGTGGAACCACCTTGGCAAGGTACTCAGAAGCTTCATTTTTCAGTGTTGAACCACCTCAGCAATGTCTGCTACAACCTTTGATTTCATTTCATTTCCTTCTTTCCTCCTCCGTCCATTCCTCTCTTTCTTGTATCCCTTCCCCATTTCCATTTTCTTCCATATACTACAATGTTTGTTTACTTAAGGCTTACTCTTCAAACTTCACCTCAGGCATCCACCCCATAGCGCCACACCCCCCTCCCAAAACGTGTTGAAGAAAAGCTAACCAAAAGTGTGTGGAGAAGAGTTATTGAGCTGACAATGTGCAGCCTTCCTAAGTTACACAAGGCTTTCACCTTGGTGGTTGGGACTTTTACACCTTGGGTGCGAGTTTTTGCTACAACAGACCCAACGAATAGACCATGAACAGACTGGCTTCATATGCAAGATTTGCCATGGATTATGCCTTACTAGCAAATTGTTGCAAGATACTACACTAAGAGCAACCTGAAAAGAGGAACCATCCAAACCCCAAGCAATGGGTGAAAACTGCTTTCAGAAAGTGAAAAAACTCTTAACTAGCTCTGGTGCTAGAACAATGAACTGACATATACAAGAAAGTAAAAGTTCCGAAGATAAAATTTCAAAAACCTTATTCAGGGGATCTCACAATTGACACCCGAAATATGATAAATAATGTGACAGCATTAGGTTAATTTAAATTGGAAGCAACACCTGCCGACAAGATCATCAAGAAAAAATTAGCAGGCATTGTCAAAATAAATTAATATCCCCCAAAGAAAATTTGAATCCTGCACTCCCCTAATTTTTCATTTTTCAGAACAGTAAACCAGACTATCCCCAAAACCATCGCGCGTTTTTTCACCTCCACCTAAAGGTATAGATAAGATGATTCTTCCGATACCTAGTTATCATTAATCTTTCAAGTCTTTTTCCTGTTAAAATAATATACGATTCCATTACATCCTCTGTTTCCAACTACCATAGTTTGAATGTCCCAGTATAGGACTGTATTTAACGTCATAGTAAACAACTTAAATTTATATGTTCCTTTTACTACTGATTATAGTTTTTCCGTCTGAACAAGGTAATTCCTAAACAAAATTGATAAAGACCACTTCAGTTGTTAGAATTAGGGCGACCTTGCATAATGAAGGCACATTTTTTGTCTTATTGTTTTGGTAATGCAAGTTAATTGACAGACCCAAAGATTAAAGTGATTTTAATATCTTATACCCCTCATAGAAGATTACAAAGTGTATATTATCTATATTTGATGTCCATCTCCTAAAAGTTTATTTTATCCAATCATCAAAAATGTCCGGTAATAGTGTTAAGAGGAATAACTCACTCTTTATTAAGGCAGGAAATGGGGCACTCGGTCAATGCCCGGGACATTTTTGAATTACATAAATGTTAGACATTGAAAAGCAAAATTGGAGCCTTAAAAAAAGTCTTACTTGGTCTTATCAAAAGAGATTGAAAATAGCGAAGACTTAATTCAAAGCAGTTTACTTGTTCTTATCAAAAGAGATTGAAAATAGCAAGCACTGTTACTTAATTCAATTAATTATTGTAGATAAGCAGGCGACTGTAAAAATTAAGTGCTTCTAACATGAGCAGGAGATAGCAATATGGGAGAGGAGAGCGTCTCCCTCACTTTAACTCTTGCAGCATCTACCTCAAACCCTAGGAGGGCTTCTCCATAATGAGGAAGATGGGAAGCCCAAGACTACAAAAGGCGTATTAGTTGAGAGTATGTTAAGAGTATTAATTATTGGCCACTTGAGCACACAGCTTCCTACTTTTCGAAGGGTTTGTGTGTTAGCAACCAAGTTCTGTTGGAGCAATAGACATTAATGCGGGAACTCAAGTTATTGAGCACTGGGCAGTGGGGCTTGTACAGCCTATTGTTCATACAATCAAGGTCTATGAACGCATGTTTGTTGCTAGGCAACATGAAGTTGGATATAGCCACAAAGAGCTTGTTGCGGAGAATCCTTGCATCTGTGCTATGCAACCTGTTTGTAGTGTCATACAGTAGTATTAAGTTTAGGGGTGTCCTCCCCATGATATACTCCTGAGAAAATTTAGGTGGTCTTATTTAGCGGTTTAGCCACTACTGCTGCTTTTTTAGTTTTGTTTTTCCAAGCTCATAATGCTCTCTTGCATGTTGCCGGAGAGCTTATAAAAGGATGGGCTCATGTTATGTGATATTTTCTTCCTCTTCGTATCATTGATTTCAAAGGGGGTTTGTAGTCTACCCATATACTCATGGTGTGGCAATGGACCATATATTCCATTCTCTTTTGGAAATATTTAATCTCTGTTAGTAGAGCATATTTCACCAAACAAATGACACAAGACTAATATTTGATACAACAATAGACTGGGTCTATTGTAATTTTTATGTTTTGACAGACATCATGAGCACAAGATACTGGTCCTTAATTCCAGTGAAGAACAAAATAAATGAACCATCACGATTGAAAATTGCAAGTGCCCAGTGTGACTTCCCATACAACAGTGAGAATGTGAGTGTCCCATAAACGCAAAGCTGCATTTGAGCCCTGAGCTTCGCTAGCTCAATATTAAAATCAAATTTAGCAATTCAAATGAATTTTTTAAGTCCCAATCTTGTACATTCTCATAAATGCAATATCTGAATAATACATAAAAACAATAAAACAACAAATTCTCATTAAAGGCAACCTTGAAAGTTAGCAGATAAGATCTTGCAAATAAAAATGTCTATTTTTCAGAGTAGTTCAGGCTTTGCATGCCTTTGTGTCATGCAACAGCATAAGAGCATGATCAAGGAGATCATGAGTAAAGAATCAATCTGACAAATAATGGATGTCAAAATTTCAAATCGCAAATCCAATATCCCCAATTTAATTGTGAATATACCATTACCAACCCTTCAAGGGAGTGTTGCAAATGCTAAATGACTATTTTTGTTGACAAGGGCAACCTATAAAAATAACATAATGGGCAAAATTGAATTTGCTGTGCCAAAAACTAATTACATTAAGCTATGTTTGTCAATTAAAACAAGGATTAAGTTGAGGGAATAAACAGTTCTATCGTCGACTTATTCAACCTAATGCTGAAAAAAATTATATTTCTGATAATAGTCGCTAGAGATGTGCCACTCTCATACCTGCAGGAAAATGTATAACATATTTGTCAGCTTCTAATAAAAGTGCACAAGCTCTAGCACCAACTATTTTGAGTGAAGTAAATTTCATTCTTGCTGACAAGTAAAATAGCAAATTAACTCGAACAATTTAAACAAAAACACAATAGCTCTCACCCACCGTTTACTAGGGCATCATATGCTGACAAATGTGTGAAATTATTTACTAGAATTTATAATAATAGCAAAATATTTCTAATAACATGGCAAATATGATGATCGAGTAGAAAAGGAGAGACTACACATGACACTGGGGAAGAAAAGGAGACAATTACAAAAAGGGAAATCACTTGATAAAGTTCAAAACACCAAATCAGGGGAAAAAACATAGAACCTCAAAAAAAACTCTTCATCTTGCAGGAGAGTCAATCTATAGGAGTTGACTCTAGCAGAGCTTACAAGACAAAGAAAGTAGGAAAGGCCTTCAGAAAGTAGGATTCTCCTTTATAAGGAAGAAGGGAATTTTGAATATCCCAAATAACACTTAAATCTGAGAAGAAACCATAAATGAAAAAACACCCAAAAGCATAAGGAGACAAAACCTGATTAAGGTCAATCTAAAAATCACTGTTCCTTTTTCTCCACATTCGACCTACAAGTACAGTTGAGGTCGTTGTGCTGGTTTTTCTTGATTTTGTTAATAAATTTAGAAGACGTTTTCCTACTCAAGAAAAACACAGAGCAAATATGCATGAGTATTATCCACAAAGTGGCCTATGTAAATATAATTATATAATAAACTACAGCAAACTTCAGTTGATAATTTTGAAATGAACCACACATCATTAAAGGGGGAAAACATCCTCTATAGCCTAAGAAAGTACTGACTGAAATATAGCATTTTTCTCCCTTAATGTCTATGTGCATCAAGAAATATGGCCCTAAAGGACATGAAATAATTACGTCCAGGAACACTTCTTTGACCACATTACATCAAATTTGGCTTTAGAACTGTCAATCTCTGCCTTCTTATCCACAAGGGTGGTGTCAAGTTTTTCATATACCAGGAACCCTCTTAATGCCTTGCCTTTATTGAGATACTAGGGAAAGGTTGCATTTTTTTAGAAGACTTTGCAAGAATAATAGAAAAGTATAACCTACAAGACCAATAATAGAATATTGTGACGGATGTATTCTTTCAACAGTGCATTATTTTCTCACAATTTCTTCTCAGCAATTCAATGTTAACTCTAGTTTGCTTCAGACGAAACACCCGATAACCAGGGAACTCTAGAAAACAAGCCTTCACTCTTTAATAGCTTCCTTGCTACTCTGAAGCATACAATTTTCACATTATATCAATAACTTGGCAATAATCCTACAAAAGGGTCCTACGATCATTTTTAGGTTTCATTGTTCTATCCAAAGTTTAATATTCCCACAATCAACTAGTTTAACCTGCATTCAACCTTCTCCGTCAATCCTTCCTTCACAAGTGAAAACCAAAACAAACCTGCACTGTAGGAGTTTAGGTAGGTTTAATACCTGGAGTTTAGTTAAGTTTCATACCTGCTGCACATTTAGACACTCTCGTCCTCTCCTATCTACTCTTCTACACTGCCCTGGCCTCTCTAGTAGGTCTTCCTCATCACTATCCCAAGCTATGCCAGTGAAGGGTCTCGGGTCTCTTTACGATCGCATCAGTTGTAAAGCTCCCCATATCAAACCTGCACTGTAGGAGTTTAGGTAGGTTTAATACCTGTAGGAGTTTAGTTAAGTTTCATACCTGCTGCACATTTAGACACTCTCGTCCTCTCCTATCTACTCTTCTACACTGCCCTGGCCTCTCTAGTAGATCTTCCTCATCACTATCCCAAGCTATGCCAGTGAAGGGTCTCGGGTCTCTTTACGATCGCATCAGTTGTAAAGCTCCCCATATCTATTTGTGTTGATGCTATCCTCCTATGCCTAGCATAATGGTTAGGCTCACACAACCTAGGACATCTTATCACTCTAGGTTGAAACTTGATCTCATCCTCTATGTCCATCCTCTATGTCCATGGGGCCAACCCTATGTTGCGGGGAAGCACCCTTCCCCCCCTCACCCCTACTCCGGAAGCTCAAATCAGGCTAAAGCTCTGTCAAAGCGACCACAAACACACTTCCAATACGCTTCCAGGTGAGAGCATTTTTTGAAAGCACGCTTCGATGTTGGTTTTAACACTCCCTGCTTCTGTCCGGAAGCGATGAGGAAGCAATCGCTCCCTAATCGCTTCCTCATCACTTCCGTACACTTTTTACATCACTTCCGTACACTTCCGGTGATCCTAAAAAAATGCTTCCCGCCACTTCTCTCAACACTTCTTGTCACTCCAGTAAGCGTTCCCCGTCAACCCGCGGAAAATGTAAGGAGAAAGGAGGGTGGGGTCTGTTACGCTGTACCAACTCACATTCAGATGTCTGCCCAAGGAGAGGGGTTGCATATTTCTTCAAAGCCATGATGGGGGTATTATCAGCATTTTTTGGGAGGTGGTTATTTATGGATGGAACCTTTGATCCTTCCTATGGCTTAGTGGCATTGTTGAATGCCTCATTTTGGGGCTTGTAGCCCTGAGGTTGGTGTTCGGGGCTACTAAGGGCAGGTCAATGGGTCACATGACCCCCTACTTGTTTTCCACACAGGTGACAATGTTTAAGCTCTGAGGCACTTGCCTCCTCTTCCGGTCACCCTATACACCCATCCTAGCCCCTTTCCAGCAGAGCACCCTCTCTCCTTGGTGCCTTCTCAGTGATGACGTCATCCTTGGTCACTAAGCCCACGGGTTTGTAGAGGGGGGATGTTGAGGGTTTTTTCAGCACAGTTTGGGTTAGATGGGGAATGATGATTCCCCTTGCTCACTCCACCTTTCGGAGTGAAGCCTTTGTTCAGTTTTAGCTATTTTTATCAATTTTTAGTCACCTAGGGGGAAAATACCCCAAGTAGATACCTTTTAGATTATTTTATATTATTTCATGTTATATTTTTACATTGACATTATATTTGGCTTGTTGACCTGATTATTTTGTAAAAGTGAGTTGAGAAGACTATAAATAAGCTTCCTCACGTCATTTGTAAATCATAACCCAAGGGATAAAAAAAAATTATGTTGCTCTTTTACCCAAGATAGTCTTTTGGAAATTGATGCACACCTCTTGAGGGTTTCTCTTCATTGGCTTGTGGATCAATTTTGGATGTTTTTCTATGGTCTTGCTCATGCATGGTGGATGCTAGGAATTGTTGGAATAACACAAAGCTCAAGTAAGTCTTGTTTTAGCCTTGCTTGGTGAAGGTAGGTGAGTTTCTTGCTTCTAATTGATTGAATGGTGGCCATAGAGCTGCATTTTTTCTGATTCAGGCCTTCTTGTCTACCTTCTATCTTCTTTGCATGGTGGAAAATGCTCCCGAATTCCTAGCATGGTGGATGCTAGGAATTGTTGGAATAACACAAAGCTCAAGTAAGTCTTGTTTTAGCCTTGCTTGGTGAAGGTAGGTGATTTTCTTGCTTCTAATTGATTGAATGGTAGCCATAGAGCTGCATTTTTTTCTGATTCAGGCCTTCTTGTCTACCTTCTATCTTCTTTGCATGGTGGAAAACGCTCCCTAGAGAAGATTTTCCCTAGTTTGGCCTTGGATCCCTAAATTTTCCCTAGATTAGGCTCCTATAAGGAACCCTAGAGGTTGTTGTAGGAAGCCCTAGTTTAGAAGTCAAAGAGAAAATCTCTCCAAGAGGGAGGCTTGTCACCTCTCCTCTAGGCCTAGGGTTAGGGCTACATCTATCAAAAGCCCTTGTATTATCAAAATTTCCTTTTTATCAAATCTTGCATTTTGCATGTGTAATTATTTGCATTTCATGGTAAATTAGGCTAATAAATTAAGTCTGCAATTTAATGCATAAAACCCTGAAAATAGCAAAATTCTAAAAACTTAAGAAACTAAACCTAAAATCTACCTAAAGCCTACCCTTAAAAACACTAGGGCATGCTTCTTCTAGGGCTTGGCCTCCTCTCCCTAGGCCTCACGACCTTCTTCCTCTTCCTCTTAGGCCCTCGGCCTTCCTTGTTCAGACTTCGCCCCCTTTCTTAAGCCCTCGCCTTCCCTTTTTAAGGCCTCTACCAAGTCTTTTAGGCCCTCGGCCCCCTTGTTGCAACCCTCAGACCTCCCTCCAAAACCCTCGGCTTGTCATCTTTGGGCCTCGGGGTGGTTGGCCATACCCTCACCCTTCCTTTTTCCCCCCTCGGCAACCCTCTCCTAGGGCCTTGACAGCCTCGGCCTGCCCTTGACAACCTCCTCCTACCTCCATTTCAAGGTCTGCTATAAAAGCAGCTTGTCACACCTCCTGCTACCCTAAAACTTGTCACATGAAGACAACATAAAGATCATAAAGGGTTAGCCAAAGACAAGTTACATTGATAATAAAATCACTAAAACAATGTCTAGTAAAGACTGATATAAGGGAGCTTTATTGGTTACTGTATGCATGCTACAAGAGTTATTAATCAGACCTGATCTAAAAGTTAAAGGGTTCAATTTGGTTTGGTTTGGTTGATATTTAAAGATGCCAAGCATTGTTTGAATATCACAATTATTGGATACATCTTGTCTATAGTGCCACTGTTGGAAATAAATGTATTGAATTGGCTATTACTGTTGAAATAGCCTTAATTACAACTGTTGCAGCAGTACTTATACTTTTACCTGTTTCTTAGATGAATGATCCTATGTTCATGATAATTGCTTTCATGAGGAAGGCTTTGCTATAAGAGTGATATGTTTACTTTCATTTGATAACATGTACAACATTCCTAGTATGTCTTCTTCATTCTTTATTTGATTCCATAAAGGCACTGGTCACTAACACAAATTGCATAGGAAGATCTAGAGTTTGGAGGCTAAGTGTTTACAAGTGTTCTATAAGGGCTCCCCCCGTGTAGGTCAAGACTCTCCGAAGAGGTTAAAGATTTGTGATCGAGGTGACATTGGGTCACAAGTCTGTGTATGTGCTTACTGGGCACTAGCCCTGCTAGTTTGCCCAGTAACATTTTTGGCGCCGTTGTCGAGGACATTTCAAAGATTGAAGTGGTTTATCGAAAGTCATTTACACCCTTGGCAAAACAACACTTAGGTAAGAACGTAAGGTGAGTCCTCTTAACAATTGAAGCATATTTATTAGGACTAACCTTGCAGGTCTTATCTGGTGACTCCATTAGCAATCACTCCTGCCATCATCTCAGGTACGTCTTGTTTAGTACTTGGGTGAGGTTTGTTTAAGCCTAACTTGGCATGTCTCTCCTGGTGACTCCCGCTAAAGAAAATAAAAGAAGTAATCTATAAGGACTAGACCAACTCAAGAAGGAAGACATGGCATCTTTTGATGAAGCATGGATGTACCATCCTTGGTTTGATCCACTGGATTTCTCAAACATTCTAGGGTATCCAAATGTTGTGGATAAAGATGCCTTAGTGGCAGTTCCAAAGTTTAAGGCACTTAAGAGAATGAGTAGTAGAACATGTTTGATAATTATTGGATACATCTTTGTCTACAGTGAACTATTGGAAATAAATGTATTGAATTGGCTATTACTGTTGAAACTGCCTTAATTACAACTTTTGCAGCAGTGCTTATACTTTTACCTGTTTCTTAGATGAATGATCCTATGTTCATGATAATTGCTTCATGAAGAAGGTTTTGCTATAAGAGTGATATGTTTACTTTCATTTGATAACACATACAACATTCCTAGTATGTCTTCTTCATTCTTTATTTGATTCCATAAAGGCACTAGTCACTAACACAAATTGCATAGGAAGATCTAGAGTTTGGTGGCTAAGTGTTTACAGGTGTTCTATAAGGGCTCCCCCTGTGGAAATCAAGACTCTCCGAAGAGGCTAAAGATTTGTGATCGAGGTGACATTGGGTCACAAGTCTATGTATGTGCTTACTAGGCACTAGCCCTACTAATTTGCCCAGTAACATTTTTGGCACCGTTGTCGGGGACATTTCAAAGATTGAAGTGGTTTATCCAAAGTCATTTACACGCTTGGCAAAACAACACTTAGGTAAGAACTTAAGGTGAGTCCTCTTAACAATTGAAGCATATTTATTAGGACTAACCTTGTAGGTCTTATTTGGCGACTCCATTGGCAATCACTCCTGCCATCATCTCAGGTACGTCTTGTTTAGTACTTGGGTGAGGTTTGTTTAAGTCTAACTTGGCAGGTCTCTCCTGGCGACTCCCGCTAAAGAAAATAAAAGAAGTAATCTATAAGGACTAGGCCAACTCAAGAAGGAAGACATGGCATCTTTTGAGGAAGCATGGATGTACCATCCTTGGTCTGATCTACTGGATTTCTCAAACATTCTAGGGTATCCAAATGTTGTGGATAAAGATTCCTTAGTGGCAGTTCCAAATTTTAAGGCACTTAAAAGAATGGGTTGTAGAACATGTTTGATAATTATTGGATACATCTTTGTCTACAGTGAACTATTGGAAATAAATGTATTGAATTGGCTATTATTGTTGAAACTGCCTTAATTACAACTTTTGCAGCAGTGCTTATACTTTTACCTGTTTCTTAGATGAATGATCCTATGTTCATGATAATTGCTTCATGAAGAAGGTTTTGCTACAAGAGTGATATGTTTACTTTCATTTGATAACACGTACAACATTCCTAGTATGTCTTCTTCATTCTTTATTTGATTCCATAAAGGAACTCGTCACTAACACAAATTGCATAGGAAGATTTAGAGTTTGTTGGCTAAGTGTTTACAGGTGTTCTATAAGGGCTCCCCCCTTGGAGGTCAAGACTCTCTCAAGAGGCTAAAGATTTGTGATCGAGGTGACATTGGGTCACAAATCTATGTATGTGCTTACTGGGCACTAGCCTCGCTAGTTTTCCCGGTAACATTTTTGGCACCGTTGCCGAGGGACATTTCAAAGATTGAAGTGGTTTAAAGTCATTTACACCTTTGGCTAAACGACACTTAGGTAAGAACTCAAGGTGAGTCCTCCTCTTAACAATTGAAGCATATTTATTAGGACTAACCCTGCAGGTCTTATCTGGCGACTCCATTGGGAATCACTCCCGTCATCATCTCAGGTACATCTTGTTTAGTACTTGGGTGAGGTTTGTTTAACTTGGTAAGTCTCTCCTAGCAACTCCCACTAAAGAAAATAAAAGAAGTAATCTACAAGGACTAAGCCAACTCAAGAATGAAGATATGGCATCCTTTGATGAAGCATGTGTTGATGTAATTGCAACTTCGGAAGATATTCCTTTGTATTTTATATTGTATTTTATTTGTACCTCCGACGGAGATGTTTTTCCTCCGCTCAAGGATGCCATTGTGATGCTTAGTCATACTAGGTCATTGAGGTAAAAGCCTCCACTGTAAGTCGAGGCAATAGTCCCCCAAAAGAGTCAAATGTAAATATATTATTGAGTCTCCTAGAGAAGTCGACCCAATCAGATTTAGTTGAGGCCGACCTAGTAAGTGAAAAGGTCAAGTGGAAAGTCATGTATAAATAGAGAGATGGGCTCTCTCATTTGGACACACACTCACTCACTCAAGTTTACATTAGTGAGAGAGAGAGAAGACAAGTTCGCATAGGAGGAAAGAGAGAGAGTTACAGAACACCATCTTTGTTTTGGGGTTTTACTTTTGTGACACTGTATTGGCGACTATTCTATCTCTCAGGAAGTTGCGGGGTTTTCTCCTTTATGGTTTCCCCGAGGAAATTCTTTGTGTCTATTGTGTTATGTTGTGCTTGTCATTCTTTCAGATAAGATCCTAGATAATATTGATTAAAAGTTGAAAAACTAGCATGGTGTCAGAGCTAACCTAAAAATAAGACAGTGTGCAGCCACGGGAAGCTAGGGCTTCTAAGTTGGAGGTCTTCTCTCCACAGATCATCAAGAAAAGGAGGCTAGGCTAACTCGCCCTAGGAGGGTGCATCTTTCTGTTGAAGCAAAATCTGATTCTTAGAATTTTCAATTTTTGGCCTGTCACTACTGCCAGAAGGAAAACTAAGGCATCAGCTATCTCGGGATTTTGTTCACAGATTTGGGAAAGTGAGTACATTGGACAACTCGCCTTGAGGAGGCACATCTATTTGTCCAATCAGAAGTTCCAAATTCCAAGTTGGAAAATTAGGGTTTCTCTAACAAACCCTAGGCCAGCCAGCTCCAAAACCAATTTTTGGGAATCTCTAAGTGGTAAGACCTAAAAGCTTTGCTATTTCCATTCAATATGTCTCACCACACCAAGATTGAGGATAAGCTTGAAGGAGATGATAACTTCCAAGCATGGAAGTATAGGATTGCTCTTGTCCTTGAAGAAAATGATTTGGACAAGTATGTGAATGAAGAGGTTCCAGCACCAGAGGGAGATGAGGCTAAAGCCATCCATAAGAAGAACTTGGTTAAGGCCAAGAGATTCATTGCAGATTCTATCAAGGATCATCTCATCCCACATGTGTCATCTTTGAAGACACCCAAGGAAATGTTTGATCCTTTGACTTAAGCTATTTGAAGGAAAGAACATAAATCAGAAGATGACCTTGAGGAACCAACTTAAGAATGTGAAGATCCAGAATGCCGAGACCATGCAATCTTATTTCACAAGGGTCTCACAAATCAAGGAGCAACTTGAAGCAGTTGAAGAGATTGTAGAAGGAGAGATTGTTATGACCACCTTGAATGGTCTCCCAAGATCATGGGACTCATTCATTCATGGGATATGTGCCAGAAAGAAGTTGATTACATTCAGTAGACTATGGGAAAAATGTACACAAGAAGAAGCTCGACTTGTGGCACGAGAAGAGAAGATGGGAGCAAATAATGACCAAGCTCTCACAGCTCACACTAGAAGAAATAATAACAAGAGGGAGCACCATCATCATAGTAAGAGGGAGAAACACCACCACCAAAGTCAGAGGGAGAACTTTAGAAGATCCAGGAGAAATCTATCTAACGTTAGATGTTATACTTGTGATGAGAAGGGACACTACTCCAGAAATTGTCCCACAAATAGAAATGGCTCCCACAGCAAGAAGAACAACAAGAAAAGACACCATGCCCACACTGCAAAAAGATGATGAACCTCCAAGGAAGAGAGCCAGAGAAGAAAGTGATGAAGAGTATGTTCTAATATCAGTACTCACGGGTACTATCACACATGGAAGTAATGATTGGCTTGTAGATAGTGGAGCTTCCAAGCACATGACGGGATACAAAGAATCATTTGTCAATCTATCTGAGCATGAGTCACCTCACCAGGTGAAACTTGGGGATGACTACCAATACCCCATAAAAGGAAGTGGAGAAGCTTCATACAAGCTAGACTCTGGCAAATCTCTGAAGATGAAAGATGTCCTATATGTTCCAGGACTAAAGAAGAACCTTCTCTCCATATCAGCACTAGATGCTAAAGGTATGAGGGTTGCATTTTTTGATGGCCAAGTCCTAATGTGGCCAAAGGGAAAGACTATAGATGATGCAATTGTGATTGGAGAACAAGAGGGAGGTTTGTACAAATTAAAAAGTCAACCTGAACAAGCCTTGGTTCATGACTCCATGAAGCCAAGTGAACTATGGCACAGAAGACTTGCACACGTGCACTATAGAGCACTACCCAATGCAAGCAAAGCAGTTGAAGGACTTCCAGAAATCCAGTCAAAGCATGAAGGCGTTTGCAAAGGATGTGCAAAGGGAAAGACCGTGAAGAAGGCATTTCCAAGTCGCGAAAGCAAAGCAAAAGGAATATTGGAAATCATCCACTCTAATGTATGCGGTCCTATGTCATCCAGTTCATTAAGCAAGTATGTATACTATGTTTCATTTATTGATGACTTTTCCCGTAAGACTTGGATATGCTTCTTGAAAGGCAAAGATGAAGTATTCAGCAAGTTCAAGGAATTCAAAGCCTTGATCGAGAACCACGCTGAGAAAAGGATAAAGACATTTCAATCAGACAATGGCGGAGAATTCACCTCGGAAGATTTCAAGAACCTATGCAAAGAATCTGGGATTAAGAGGGAGTTGAGCACTCCATACAATCCACAACAGAATGGCGTTGCGGAAAGAAAGAATAGAACGATAATGGAAGCAACAAAAGCAATGCTTCATGACCAGGATCTTCCGATGCATTTATGGGCAGAAGTTGCAAGGACAGTTGTATGTACAAAACCGTACTCCTCATCGAGTACTAGACAACAAGACTCCAGAAGAAGTGTTCTCTGGTGAGAAACCAAAAGTCAGCCATCTCATAATCTTTGTCTACCCAATGTACATACACATTCCGAAGGAGAAGAGGACGAAGTTAAATCCTTCAGGTAAGAAGGGTATATTCGTAGGATACAATGAAACTTCGAAGGCCTACCGAATATACTCCCCAAGATTCAAGAAGA
This sequence comes from Larix kaempferi, assembly GCA_027924585.1. Lineage (NCBI taxonomy): Eukaryota > Viridiplantae > Streptophyta > Pinopsida > Pinales > Pinaceae > Larix > Larix kaempferi. The sequence goes on along the minus strand of BSBM01000293.1, from coordinate 5,699,657 downwards.
TCGACATCAACAGAGACGTGACATTTGACAAAGACTCAGCATACAACAAATCCAGAAAACTACCTATTGAAGAGAATGAAGAACCTGAAGTTCCCAGGATTAGAGATATAGCCATGGAAGAAGCAGTTCCAGAAGAATATGAAGACCGCAAAATGGAAGAACCACAAGAACCTGTAGATCCACCTCGTGAGAAGAACTCCCACAAGAGGAAACCAGCATGGGTACGAGAAGCAATACAAGATGCATAGAAGTATGGCGCTCCAGAGGGGATGCACAGAGAAAGCAAGAGACCTAGGCCATACTCCAGATATGTAGCCCTGTTGTGCGACATCATTGACAAAGAACCTTCCAACTATGAGGAAGCAACAAAGAGGAAAGAATGGAAGGATGCCATGATCAAGGAGTACCAGTCGATTATGAAGAATGGTGTTTGGGAGGTAGTTCCGAGACCAGAAGGGAAGTCTATTGTGACTTCGAAGTGGATCTACAAGATCAAGCATGATGCAGATGGTAGCATTGAGAAACACAAGGCAAGGTTTGTAGCACGTGGCTTCTCCCAAAAGGAAGGCATAGACTATGAGGAGACATTGGCACCTGTTGAGAGATACACTTTCATCAGATCAGTACTAGCACTGGCTGCAGTGATGAAATGGAAGGTACACCAGATGGACGTCAAGACAACATTCTTGAATGCTATAGTAGAAGAGGAAGTGTATGTGGAGCAGCCACTGGGATTTGAGACACATGACAGGCAGATTCATGTGTGCAAGTGGAAGAAGGCTTTGTACAGATTGAAACAGGCACCCAGGACGTGGTATGGCAGGATGGATAGCTTCTTGATGAGCTTGGGCTTTACCAAGAGTAAAGCAGATTCCAACCTTTACTACAAGGTTGAAGAGGGAAATCCAGTGATACTTCTACTCTATGTAGATGACCTGTTTGTAACAGGAGAGGATGAGCTTATCATTGATACAAAGAGGAAGCTTGCCACAGAGTTCAAGATGAAGGACCTAGGTATGATGCACTATTTCTTAGGCATGGACGTGTGGCAGAGTAAGGATGGAATCTTCCTTGGACAAGGGAAGTATGCAGTAGAGATTCTGAAGAGGTTCGGAATGATGGACTGCAAGGCAATGGCCACACCTATGGCATCAAACTTGAAGCTACTATACGATGCTTCATCAGAGTCGATTGATGCCACAATGTATCGTCAGATGATTGGGTCATTGATGTACCTGACGAACACGAGACCAGACATATGCTTTGTCGTGAACACATTGAGCCAGTTACTGACAGATCCGAGACAAGTTCACCTGGTTGCTGCAAAGCATATATTGAGGTACCTGAAGGGTACAGTTGATTATGGGCTCCGGTATGACACGAATCAGAAGATTAACCTGCACAGTTATGTTGATTCGGATTGGGCAGGCAGTGCCGCTGATAGGAAGAGCACTTCAGGATGCTGCTTCAGTATGGGATACGGTATGATATCCTGGTTTAGCAGGAAGCAGTCTTGCATGGCACTGAGTACAGCCGAAGCAGAGTATGTTCCAGCTTGTTCGGCTAGTTGTGAGGCAGTATCGCTTAGGAAGCTACTGTTTGATTTGTTTGATCTCCAATTAGAGGTGACTTGTATATACTGTGACAACCAGAGTTGTGTGAAGTTGTACGAGAACCCGGCGTTCCATGAAAAGTCAAAGCACATTGAGATCAAGTACCACTATATCAAGGATATGGTGCAGAGAGGAACAGTGAAGCTCCAGTATGTTGCAATGGACGAGCAGATAGTCGATGTGTTGACCAAGCCATTAGCCAAAGTGAAGTTTGAATACTTCAGAGAGAAGCTTGGTGTTCTCTAGATCGAGGTTCCTCCTAAAAGGGAGAGATGAGTCTGAAAGACGCAGATGCACATGGGACATTGTCGCATGGTGGTAGGTTTGTGCCTCCCACATTGATAGATGTAAGGGGCGAGCTATTCTCACATGGTGGTAGGTTTGTGCCTCCCATGTTGGTAGATGTAAGGGCTAAGCCATTCTCGCATGGTGGTAGGAATGTCCTCCCATGTTGGTAGATGTAAGGGTTGGGTCTAGCATGGTGGTAGGTTTGTGCCTCCCATGTTGGTAGACGGAGTCTCACATGGTGGTAGGTTTGTGCCTCCAATGTTGGTAGACGAGGTCTCGTATGGTGGTAGGTTTGTGCCTCCCATACTGAAGATGTCCACCAATCATAAGACATTGTGTGTGCGCTTAAGAAGAATCTCACATGGTGGCAGGAAAGTCCTCCCATGCTAGTAGATGCGAGCTGACCATTGTGGGACATGTGATGTGCATCTGGGTTGCACTCTGTGTGACGATGAGATGATCTAGATACGATGAGGCGATAGTAGGAGATGCAGGTGATTGTTGTGGCAATGTAATGACTGGCCCTAGGCTATACCTACTTGATGGCTTGCTAGTAGAGATGATGAAGACCTACAGGAGAGCTAGGCCTACATCCAGCATGAAAAAGGGCTGGCTCTGTAGAACTTCCTATGACGAGTAGATTCGAGAGATGTCACCAATCAATGATCGACATGATAAGGATTGCAGCAGCAGCGACAATGATGATCTAGTGTTGATCATGATGTTCCAGCATTGAAGATGATCTAGCAATGAAAACTTGTGTCCATATGTGTTGATGACTGTGGCAAGAGAATACCTTCCTAGTTAAGAGGGAGTGTTGATGTAATTGTAACTTCGAAAGATATTCCCTTGTATTTTATATTGTATTTATTATTGTATTTTATTTGTACCTCCGACAGAGATGTTTTTCCTCCGCTTGGGGATGCCATTATGATGCTTAGTCATACTAAGTCATTGAGGTAAAAGCCTCCATTGTAAGTCGGGGCAATTATGCCCCGAAAGAGTCAAATGTAAATGTATTATTGAGTCTCCTAGAGAAGTCGGCCCAATCAGATTTAGTTGAGGCCGACCTAGTAAGTGAAAAGATCAAGTGGAAAGTCATGTATAAATAGAGAGTTGGGCTCTCTCATTTGGACACACACTCACTCACTCAAGTTCGCATTAGTTAGAGAGAGAAGACAAGTTCGCATAGGAGGAAAGAGAGAGAGCTGCAAAAGACCATCTTTGTTTTGGGGTTTTACTTTTGTGACATTGTATTGGTGACTATTCTATCTCTAAGGAAGTTGCGGGGTTTTCTCCTTTATGGTTTCCCCGAGGAAATTATTTGTGTCTATTGTGTTATGTTGTGCTTGTCATTCTTTCAGATAAGATCCTAGATAATATTGATTAAAAGTTGAAAAACTAACAGCATGGATGTACCATCCTTGGTTTGATCCACTGGATTTCTCAAATATTCTAGGGTATCCAAATGTTGTGGATAAAGATGCCTTTGTGGCAATTCCAAAGTTTAAGGCACTTGTCGAATGGGTTGTAGAACATGTGCTCACATTTATAGAATATCTTAAAACATCGGATATTGTGGTTGAGGGCGTTAGAATGAAATTATTGGTAATATCCCTTGACTTCTTGATTAATCATCACAAAGAGAGATAGTATAAGAATCTTCCTCCCAAGGGGATATCTTCATTAGTGATCTACAACGACTTGGGCCCCAGCATGTACAAAGAAGTTATTGAAGCCATAGCCTCTCTTCCCAAGAGGGAGGAGGTCCAAGAGGTACCTGTTCCAATTGATCCTATGAAAGAGGTCCTAGCAAATCCAAAAGTATACCTCGCCAGAGAAATCTGAGACAAAGATCAAGATGGTTTGCTTGAAAAAACTATTGTTCAAGACCTTGTGGATGACATCATGAGCCTTATGTCCAAAGAGGAAGATCCTTATGAAAATGAAGGTGATTGTGATCCTAGAAATGAAGACCAAGAAGTCCTAGTTGAAGAAATTGAAGAACATATGGAAATGGTGAGTTATCCTTGCCATCATACAACAATTTCTTATGATATCTCAGATTTCGCGGAGCAAAATGACAAGGTTCTTGAAGATGATGACTATTGGAGGTTTATGGGTCCATCACTTTATGATTCTTCAAGACCTAGCAGAGTTGTTTCCAGACACTTCAGTGACACATACTTTGAAGAGTAAGTCGATAAAGTTTTCCTGCCATTCACAAAAGAACCAAAGGTCAGTACTAATCAGCTTGAGCTAATTTTTTACACTGATTGGGATGAAAAAGTCATGATCACCTCAAGAAGAGACATCGAACTCATAATCAGTGAAAGCCCTGTTGAACAAGATAAGATTATTCTATCTCCTTATGATGTTGATGATGAAGATTGGATCAACCCTTTTGCTATTACACTTGATGATGAAGTACCTCAGGATGTGGGTCCTCTTGCCATTATAGATGATCACCATATGCAAATGTTTCAATATGATGAAGGATTTGAAGACTGCGAAAGCCTTATTCCTGACAAGATTTTTATGAGCTCAGTTCAGTCACACCTATCTAGTGTCAAGGACAATGAAGTTTGTCATACAAAGAGTTCCTTTACAGATATTCAGCCAATGGTGGGCCCTGATCGTTATCCCTTAGCAACATTCTTCGAGAAGTATTATGGAAGTTATTCAGCCCTACCTGTCCGATATCGGTAAGTTTCCAATGATGCATTTCAACAAAACCTCTACAAGTATGTTATTCACTTCGCATTGCCAAAATGTCTATTGTTTATCTTTCCGCTTGCAAAGTGAAGGTATAAGTTATGTGGCTGATCATTTCAAAATTTTAAAGATTATTAGGGATAATAACATGATTATTTCAAAGATGAACAATATGCTTGTGTATCCAAAGGAATGTTTAAGCAGGTGCAGGGATAGGTTGCAACTAGCCTATGAAGATTTACAAAGTCCACCTATGCAAATTGTCTCCCAAGATAAAAATCAGATGACCAGTTTCATGCAAAAAAAATTCTCAAGGCAAATGTATGATAGAGGCAGCTCATACTTGAGCCCAGTAGAGGCATGGATAAATGAAACTTGTGAAAGAAATCCTTCTCTGTGGAAACAATATCAAGTATTCCAAGTCCCCACCGTAATCCAGCTTCCATCCCCTATCCTGATGAAGATCCTGGTATGTACTCGGTTTATCATCAATGCGATCTTATTATGGATTGTTTCTAAAGACAAAGGAAAAAAATCAGGCATGAATCACCTACTCAGCTGGCTACAATGGTGGTATGATTTCACTTAACCCATTTTGATTATCATATTTAGCGTAGGTAGGTTTAGTTTCATTTGAGTTTGGCATATACCGTTACCTTTGCATTGCATTTGTCGTTATTTCATGTTCAGTTATTTGCATTTCATGTCATTATACTGAGCAAGACAGGAGGTAAGTGTCTACCTCATGATGATTTTAATGCCCTCAAATATTTGATATGTGTGTAGGTCTATAGGTACCCAAGAGATTCATAGGTTCTGAAGCACTCCCGAGAAGAGCACTTGTCCCGCAGTTGGAGCCAGTGTTACACTGTACCAACTCACATTCAGATGTTTGCCAAAGGAGAGGTGTCGCATTTTTCTTCAAGGCCATGTTAAGGGCATTATCAGCATTTTCTTAGAGGTGGTTATGGCTGAACCCTTTGATCCTTCCTTTAGGAGTACTATGGCTTAGTGGCATTGCTAATTGCCTCATTCTGGGGCTTGTAGCCCTGAGGTTGGTGTTCGGGGCTCCTAAAGGCAGGGCACTAGGTCACATGACCCCCTAATTTTTTTCCACACAGGGTGACAATGTTTCAGCTCTGAGGCACTTGCCTCCTCCTCCGGTCACCCTATGCACCCATCCTGGCCCCTTTCCAGTAGAGCACCCTCTCTCCTTGGTGTCTTCTCAGTGATGACGTCATCCTTGGTCACTGAGCCCACAAGCTTGTAGAGGGGGGACGTTGAGGTTTTTTCAACACAGTTGGGGTTAGATGGGGCATGATGATCCCCCCTACTCACTCCACCTTTTAGAGTGAAGCTTTTGTTTAGTTTTAGCTGTTTTTATCAATTTTTGGTCACCTAGGGGGAGAATACCCAAGGTAGCCACCTTTTAGGTTATTATATATTATTTCATGTTATATTTTTACATTGACATTATATTTGGCTTGTTGGCCTAGTTATTTTGTAAAATTGAGTTGAGAAAGACTATAAATAAGCCTCCTCACTTCATTTGTAAATCTTAACTCAAGGGATAAAAAACATCATGTTGCTCTTTTACCCAAGATAGTATTTTGGAAAGTGATGGGCACCACCTGAGGGTTTCTCTTCTTTGGCTTGTGGATAAATTTTGGATTTTTTCTATGGTCTTGCTCATGCATGGTGGATGCTAGGAATTGTTGGAATAACACAAAGCTCAAGTAAGTCTTGTTTTAGCCTTGCTTGGTGAAGGTAGGTGAGTTTCTTCCTTCTTGATGATTGAATGGTGGCCATAGAGCTGTATTTTTCTTATTTCGGCCTTCTTGTTTGCCTTCTATATTCTTTGCACGGTGGAAAACTCTCCCTATAGGATGTTTCCCTAGTTTGGCCTTGGATCTCTAAATTTGCACTAGATTAGGCTCCTATAACGAACCCTAGAGGTTGTTGTAGGAAGCCCTAGTTTAGAAGTCGAAGAGAAAATCACTCCAAGAGGGAGGTTGGTTACCTCTCCTCTAGGCCTAGGGTTAGGGCTACATCCACCAAAAGCCCTTGTATTATCAAAATTTCCTTTTTATCAAATCTTGCATTTTGCATGTGTAATTATTTGCATTTCATTGTAAATTAGGTTAATATATTAGGTCTGCAATTTAATGCATAAAACCCTAAAAATAGCAAAATTCTAAAAACTTAAGAAACTAAACATAAAATCTACCTAAAACCTACCCTTAAAAACACTAGCGCGTGCTTCTTCTAGTGCTCAGCCTCCTCTCCCTAGGCTGCATGGCCTTCTTCCTCTTCCTCTTAGGCCCTCGACCCTCCTTGTTCAGACTTCAGCCCCCTTCTTAAGCCCTCACCTTCCCTTTTTAAGGCCTCTGCCAGGTCTTTTAGGCCCTTGGCCCCATTACTGCAGCCCTCAGGACTCCCTCCAAAACCCTCGACCTGTCATCTTTAGGCCTCGGCCTGGTTGGTCATACCCTCACCCTTCCTTTTCCCCCTCTTGGCAGCCCTCTCCTAGGGCCTTGACAGCCTCCTCCTACCTTCATTTCAAGGTCTGCTATAGCAGTAGCCTCTCACACCTCCTGCTGCCCTAAAACCTGTCACAAGAAGACAACATAAAGATCATAAAGGGTTAGCCAAAGACAAGTTACACTTATAATAAAATCACTAAAACACTGTCTAGTAAAGACTGATATAAGGGAGCTTTATTGTTTACTGTGTGCATGTTACAGGAGTTATAAATCAGACCTGATCTAAAAGTTAAAGGGTTCAAATTTGGTTTGGTTTGGTTGATATTTAAAGATGCCAAGCATTGTTTGAATATCACAATTGTTTGATAATTATTGGATACATCTTTGTCTACAGTGCACTGTTGGAAATAAATGTACTGAATTGGCTATTACTGATGGAACTGCCTTAATTACAACTATTGCAGTAGTGCTTATACTTTTACTTGTTTCTTAGATGAATAATCCTATGTTCATGATAATTGTTTCACGAAGAAGGCTTTGCTATAAGAGCAATATGTTTACTTTCATTTGATAACACATACAACATTCCTAGTATGTCTTCTTCATTCTTACTTGATTCCATAAAGGCACTAGTCACTAACAGAAATTGCATAGGAAGATCTAGAGTTTGGTGGCTAAGTGTTTGCCAGTGTTCTATAAGGGCTCCCCCCTTGGAGGTCAAGACTCTCCGGAGAGGTTAAAGATTTGTGATCAAGGTGACATTGGGTCACGAGTCTGTGTATGTGCTTAATGGGCACTAGCCCTGCTAGTTTTCCCAGTAACAAGGTCCACGATTGGACTATTGGAGGGAAGGAAAAGGGCTTTGGGGGATGAAGCCCTCTTCTCCACTCTCGTTCTTACTTTGCTTGAGAAGAGAAGAGAAATAAGTTGAGCAAGATGTGGTACAGCAGTAAAACGTTGGTTCTGACCTGGAGGAGAACAAAGTTGCCTCAGAGGCACACAGCCGTGTTAGTGCAAAAACCTGTTTAATAAAGTCATTTGATTGAAGTTCCTGAAGTCGTTTTAATGTGGCCAACTGTTCAATGAAATCATTTGGTCTGAATTCCATGCTGTCTCAGGATAAAAAGGCATTATACTAACAACAAAATTTAATTGAGAATAAACTCATCAGTGTAAACTGAAATCTAACAAAATGACAGTATCACTGTCTAAGGCATGAATTTAATTGGGATGATTGCCACACTTAGACAACTAGAGATCAAAATTCTTCAAGAATAAAAATGACTAGCATAGATACATCCTAATCCAGATCTCTTAAGCACTGAGAGGGATCAAAAAACTCCACAAGTGCAAACGTCACAGCTTCCAATAGGTCCAGGTGTTACTGTTAACATGGATCTATGCTAGCTTGTATGTATGTATATGGTCAATGGCCATTTCTATGCTGGCCTTACTTTAGTATCACACACTCTAGATCACAAAGATCTGTGTAAATTTCAAGAAATCATTGCTTTAATTCAAATTCAAACATCTCACCTCAAACTTGAGGCTCCCTGGATCTATTTCCTGTGAACTATAAATTACAACCTTAGGGCTGAATCTGAAATATAAATTACAACAGTATATATTTCACTTCTGTCCAACCAAATACACAAGGCCACCCAAGAAAATAAACACCAAACAATTTAACTTCAAGGGAAATATGTTTCTAGTTGTTGAGGCACAATTGCCAACATATAACAGATCTGAAAATAGCTTATAAACAACAGATTTGTTACAGCCACAGATCTGCCCTCTTAGCTTCTATATACTGGTCAAATCACTAAACAAAATCTGCTAATTTTTCATGATAAAACAGCATACCAAACAGCCCTATAACTTCTCATTCACTATGAGAATATCTATAAGTACACAAAGTTTGGACAGTAAAATACACTTCATATATAGATAAGAATGAGGTTACAAGTACATACCAACAGCTTATCACAAGCTGTACAAGATAGTCCTTCAAGCTTATCACAAGCTAGGACTCTCCAATGCCTCCAAACCTTAGCAAGGCAATCCAACATCAATAGCAAACTCTAAGCAGCAACACAAAGGCCGAGCAAGGCACCCCACCAAGCTATCTAGCCACACCAAAAGTTCCATGACAAACTAGCATCAACACCAACAAGTCCACCCTTGATCTTTCACCAAGCGTGCTTCACACAAGATCTCAAAGCAAAGAGCTCCAAGTCTCCTCTAGGGTTTCTTTGCCAACCCTGGGTCCTTCTCACACAGGGATTCAAAGTTTCAAACCTAGCACTTCAAGCCTTCTCTAGGGTTTTCCTCACAAAACATAGCACCTTCATCCATTGTATAAAGACAAGTACAAGGACTCAAGACAAGTTCATCTTCAAGATACAAATGATCTAATGAGCTCTCACATGCTACTACATGACTGCTACAAATATAGAGTATAGGTGAGGGAGGCCAACAATAGTAGCGTCGATCAAGTCTACAAGCAACCTAATCTAATCCTAAAGATAAGGTTTTCAAGTTCTCCAAGGTGTATACATGTCAAGGCATGGCTCCTCACATGGTGTGCTCTCCAAGCATAGTCTCCCAAGTGTCAAGTGCTCCTCATCACAAGGCTCCTTGATCTTCAAGACAAGCATCCAATGCTCCAACACTCCTCAACATATGTGCCTGGAGTCCACATCCAACCCCAAGTAATGTGCCCTCGACCCAAGCATCTTCAAGTCAAGCACACATCCTCCAAAAGCATGCCAAGTAGTCCCAACACTCCTAGGGCTGAGCCCCCTACCTCCTAGTGCTAAGCAATCCTCCAACGTAGATCCAGCACCCATGCAAGCAACCATCCTCCTCAACATGTGGGTCATGTAGAAGATATCAATGCCATAAAAGATAGCCACCTCATTGAGGAGTGTGGCACATCTAGCACCATGTCCAATGTCAAGCAAACAACTATAGAGGGCCCTCCAAATGTCATCGACCAAAAGGTCTATGATACAGCTAAGAGGCTAGGGTTTCACAATGTACCCCACGTCACATGAAGGCACCCCTAGCATGGTGTAAACGCTTTCGGAGCAACCCAAATGATAACAAGATCTCCCCCCAATTAGATTGTAGAGCGCCTTACCTTTTTTGGTGTAACCAGACAAAGGAAAGCAAGTACTGTCATATATTTCCCTATATGACTAGCACAGACATCAAAACTTTAGCCTTAGCAAATGAAGTAAAGAGGATTGTGCTAGACCATTACAGATTAGCAATAACTATAGCAGGCTCTACGACAAGAAGATTATTGATCCTTGCATAAAAGCAAAAGGAAACCTCTTGCTTTAAAAATGCCAAGAGCGTAAGCTGGTTATTCCGAGTAAAATTGCCAATAAATGAAGGAAAAAGAGAGTTTTCAAACTGGATGATTTCGGATAAAAAGCACGTTTATTGGATGCGGCATAAGAACTCAATTCCAGCCAAAATATTCAATTACTAGTTGAGTGGATGTATAGTTTGAAGTTTCAAGCATCATCAAGTTGCAAGAAACAATGTTTACTACATCTAAAATCAGCAATCCATCTAAAAAGCGACAGTTTACTGGGAGATCAGCAGTGTTGAGTTGTCCACCAGGGTTCTGTTCTTGCTGTGATCTGCCCCACCTGTATGACATCTCAAAAAGGGATGAGACCAAGTACATGTCCCGAGCAATTTAGGCAGCATGTATAATCCTCAGACCTGGTAACTAAACCAAAGTAAGTTTGTGCTTTGCATTGCAACCCCAGACCTCGGGATGTGTTTCTCTGCGTCTTCAAAGAGTGACGGTAAAGGAGAAGGATGTTAACATTAACGAGATAAGCAGCACAATCAAAAGATTGGCCGCATTAATGAGCTAGACAGAAACATGGACTGACCTTGATTCATATTAAACACCACATTAAAATTTCTACATGGTCGATGCTTCAGCAGGCACATTCTCTTACAGAAAGACATTTCAAAATAAAATCCCCCAAAAAATGGTAGGCCATGAAACCCTACCTTGAAACCCTCGGCCCTGAGGCACCGAAGATGGGCATCAATCCATTTGGTGCATGCATCCTCCCCATGCTCGACGATGCATTCATCTCTCAGCCTTTTGGTATTGGGGCAAGCACAGCATATTCTCTTCTTCGGCTTCGCCTCGGTCTTCGCCTCTGCTTCGTTCCCATTAGAAAGCTCTGCCCTTGGGGGACTTCTGGAGATAGCCATGTCAAGCTTCATGGACGAAAAAATTGTTAATTATACCGACTAGGATTTTACCTGTGATGGCAGACAGAAACAGACTCTCGGTATGCCTTTAAAGACAAAATTTGCTTTATGCAGTATGTCCTCTTCTTATTGCGAGTGATTTTCGCAAGGCCGAAAGAGAAGGGCATGGAGAGAAATATACTCGTCGTCTTGACACGTGGCACTATTTTTGCCAAACCACGTGGCACAACCTAGAGAAGCGGAGTCGATTTTGGGGGCTGCACGGGGAAAGGGGTTTGTGTTAAAGATGAACTGTATTTTCAACAACGGAGCGCTACAGGCAGCTTAGTACCTAGTTAGGACCTGCATGCAACTTGGTCCGGTTTAGGAGTCTAGGACTTCAGTTTATTAGCACCTATTTAGGACCTACATGCAACTTAGTCCGGTTTAGGACTTCAGTTTAATAGTCTCATCATCATGCAATTGATCTTGGGGGATGTCTCTCTTAATGAAATTATAGGGAAAGGGGACAGTCAAAATAACCTTGAGAATATTGAAATAACATAAGATGTTGTTCAACAAGGGGGTGACACTTGGTGTAGAATGCAATGTATGTGTATATTGTTTGTGTTTTAAAAGTAAAGAAATAATGAATATGCATTTATCTTAATTGGACACAACATATTAATTCAATTCTTTAATTACATGTCTTATTTTTTTAAAAGTGGTTCTTATAAGCTATATTCTATAAAATAGGTTTATTTCTTCATTTCTTCTTTGAAAAAACTCGAACATATAATTATTCTATTTTTTTTTATGATATGTTGTTCATGGTCTAAGTCATGCCTTGATATGCTCAATATGGTTTTAAGAGTTATTTATCACCTCATATGCACCTTCATTGAATGTCAGATATGTCAAATCTGTATTGAACAAAATTCATACATTGCGTAGCTTTCATGTTGTTTTCTCTATAGTCAATTATCATACTGTGAAATTAACCGAAAATTAGCATTGTGAAGATGAAATTGTAGACATTAGAAGGAAGAAATGGTTGTAAGTGAGTATAGAGGTTGGGCAATATACGAACCTTTACCTGCTATTTATTTGTTGCTTGGGGATGCTTGAGAAGCCATGAATTGAATTTAGAAGAGTTTCTCTAAAAGTATATAGCAGGTTGGACTCTTTCTGCACACACTGAAGAGCATTGTAAGGGTTGGGTACTCATAGGGATTGTTGAGAAGAGAAAGAGGGGGTCTTCCTTTTGTTGTGTGGGGCAATGGTAGAGAGTTCCAAGGCGCGGATGGTTGAATGAGATGCATGTAGTGCTCAGTGGTAGCAGATTGGCTAGGCATGAGATAAAATGGGTTTTGGGCTGAGAGAGAGAAGCTTGTGGGTGTTTCCTTCGCCCAAGTGGCCTCATAGCCCAACTTGGGGGTGATATTTGTAGTTGATACCTATGGCTGGGTGGAAAATTTCTCTTACACAATCAAATGCTTGGATATTCTTCTATTGCAAGTTAAGTATTCATTGTTGTCTATGGATATGCAATAATTATATTTGCTCCATGTTATGAATATAGTTGTTTATGCATGATGTGTGTGTAAATATAGTTCTAATTCCATTGTGTTTTATACTCATACACTTGCACATGCATTTCTTAGTTTATGTTGCCCAAGGGAGGCTTGAAGTAGTTCTAAACTCAAATAATGGCCCCTTCGGGTGAAATTTTGAAACATGAAATTCATATCTACCCCCTCCTAAAGTCTGAATGATGGATGGGGATGAGACAAATCATGGCACTCTCTCTCAGCTAAGGTCTCACTTAAAACACCACCTTCGATGGTCACTCAAAATATTGAATGGTAGATAAGGTTTGTATGGGATTACCCTCCATGATGATAAGGCTCGAAAGGAATACTTCAAAGACACAAGATATGGAACAATTGTCCTAGTTGTTAGAAGAGTTATCTAGTGATAATTTTAGTGTGAGAAGGGACAGGGAACCAAGGAAGGCCAAGAAGTTGGAGAGAAAGAACTAGGATGTAACTCGACAACTCAAAAGGAAGCCTTCAAGCACGTTTATATCAAGAAATTGCACTAGGGGGAGTTCTTTTGTAGGTTTATCTTTGACAAAACTCTAGCCCAATGTATTAGGAGTGTATGAAGGCAACAATTAGGTTATGCCCCTATTTTTCATTTTCTGGGAAAATGTTGGTTGACCTTCATTTTAAAAAATGCAAGGGATAAAGATATTATCAGTAGACAAAAGTGGTATTGGAATAGTACAATACTTTCTCTAAAAGCATGGTCTCCATGATTTGATCCTATGAAGAAGAAGGCTAAATTTCCTCTATGGATTAAATTTATTTATTTTTCCTTGTAACTATGGCATGAGAGAGTATTGCAAGCTATTGGAAACGAACCAGGGAAATTCTTGGTCATTAAAATGTGCAAAATAGGAGTAAGGTAGCAACTTCTATGGCACGTATTTGCATTGATATGGCTCTAGGGTTGGTCTTCCAGGTTGAATAGATATAGAAATTGGAAGGTGGTCTTACAGACAAGACATATATTATGTAAGCATTCATGTTGGGAGCTTGATCTATCATAAGTATGGACATATAAAGAGGGGTCGCTCTATAAACTCTTGCGGGATGAAGACATTATAGAGGAGTTAGAGGAATACAAATAACTTTTACCAGTCGTAAAGATAAGTATTTTTGTGTGGATGAAGAAGCTCATTATTTAGAAGTTGCAATTTTGTGAATTAAAATATATAATGGGGGTCAATCCTTTTGGATTCTCTGAAGAAGTATGTCTAGAAGTTGCATCCAATTTAAAGATGTGTGCCCAAGGATACATCATGCGTGACCAATATGAAGAAGCACATAAGGAAGATACATCATGTAGATCTAGTTTAAAGAAGCACATAAGTAATGTATCCCACTACATGTGGTACCTGTGTAGATATCAAGTTCACCAAGTCATACTCTCTCAAGGTAATAGCTAAAGAATTGGTTGGACAAAGGTACATGTGCACAAGTAGCCAAGGAGTTAGTTAAGCAAAGTTACAAGTGTGCAAGCATGTCATGGGAAGATTTTGGAATGTGCAAGCATGTCATGGGAATATTATGGAATGTGCAAGCAATCCTAAACATTGTAAGGTCAAAGATCATGAGTGCGCAAGCAGAAAGTAATGGCTTATGGTTAAACAATCCTGAAAGCGCGCAAGTCTTACCAATCAGAAGATGCTTTCAGTTAGTAAAGCATGCATAAGTTCCAAGAAGGGTGCAACGGTTGATGATAGTGTATACGCAAATTCCACATATGATGACACAACAAGTGCGCAATACCCATAAGTGATGGTACAACAAGGGTCAAAGTCCCACCAGTCAAAGAGTAAGGATGTGCACATACCACAAAGCATTGGTACATCAAAAAGCGCAAGACTACACAACTAAGGTGTAAGTCCCACTAGGTTGTGGACCATTGATGCACAAGACTTACAAAGGATGACACATCAGCAATGCAAAAAATGATATGTGGCAAAAGCACAATCCGTAAAGCAAGGAATAATGGATTCCACAACCAACTTGTGGACATACAATCCATGCAGGACATGTATAAATAGAGATGCAAGTTGGAGATTTGAAGTAAGTTTGATGGTGAGATCATGGAGCTTCAAGTGGAAGATACAAATTTATATTCGGGGCATCAAGGGCTCGAGGACAGAATAACATGATCTAGCGAGGAGCCGAGCGTGCACATGCAGAAGAATGAAATACTTATGGTGCACAAAATGATGTTGTAGATCTGTGACTAAAGCACAAACACTAAAAGGCGGAATTGTAGAAGTATGCGCAAATGTGTGAGGACCAAATTGTTGAAATATTGTAACTTCGAAGAATATTCTATTGTATTTTATTATTGTAATTTATTCGGAGATATTTTATTCCTCCGTCAGGATGTTATTATTATATTTGGTCACATAGAGTCATGAGGTAAATCCTCCAATGTAAGTCGGGGCAATAGATCCCCTAGAGTCAAATGTAATGGGGTTTTTAAGTCCCCTGGAGGAGTCGACCCAGTTAGCATTAGTTGAGTGGTAAAGTTAGTTGAGGCCGACATGTCAAGTTGTAAAATTAAAGTAGAAGTGAATGTATAAATAGAGAGGTAGGCTCTCTCATTTATTCATTCATTCACACACACACTCACTTGTGTAATTTGCAATGGAGAGAGAGAGAGAGAGAGAGAGATATCTGCAAGGAGAATGAGAACTTGTTTGGGGTTTTGTCTTTGTACTTTTGATCATCTATATTGAGGAAGTTTTGTTGGGTTTTCTTCCCCTAGAGGGTTTCCCAGGATAAATTTGTGTTTATGTTGTGCTTGTTATTCTTTTAGTGATCTTGTATATGCTATTGTTGTGAAATTGAATTAAACATTGATGTTATATATCTTAGCATATTGAATCTTAACATGGTTTCAGAGCTATCCTGAAAGAAGGCAATGTATAGAATTTACGACAGTTGTTTCACTTGCGACAATTTGAAAGCTAGGACTTTGTATAGCAAAAACTAGTCATCTGGGAATTTTTGCTATAAATCTTTTTTGGCGAAGGTTCAGGATCTGAACCTTGGACATGCTGAAGATTGAATGTTCATGTACCTTGTGTACGAGTTTCAGACTCATATTCGTTGTACTTTGTGAGATGTCATCCGTACAAGTTAGGGTTTCTGCCTCTTCCAGAATGCAACCCTAAATAGGTGACCTAGGGAAAAAGGTCATATCTCGGGATAGGAAGCTCCAAATGGAATTCCATAAAAATTTACAATTAGGGCACAGACTGTAGTTTCATAGGTCTGAGTATCAGAGGCCGAAGTTGAAACAGTGACACGTGGAACGCCGTACAAGTTCGCTATGTTGTTTCATCCCATAAACAGGCCATGTTGGGAAACTTAGCATATCTCTCTCATGGAGAATCCAATGAAGCTCAAATATGTGGGGTTGGAAAGATGACAGGTCAGGATACCACAGGATGAATTTTCAAACCTTGAGATCCAAAATTTCAGAGATACACCATAAAAAATAAGGCACATCTGAAATAGCTCAACGGAGGAAATCAAAGAAGAGGAGGAAGAAGCTCTCACTTAGGGTTTTTCAATTTTTTAGGTATGGAAGGACCTGATACAATGTTGGAGACACCTGATGCAACATTGGAAACTTTTAAAATGGATTTGGAATCCCTTCATCACATATATTAATCTTCCATCAAATGTTGCGAGAGGAAGGAGATTGAAAATTAGAGTTTTTTTCGGGTTCTACAAGTAATAAGAAACCCTAGCAAAGTTGGGAGACTCATAAGGAAGCAATTAAGGAGGTTTAAATGGCATTGGTATTCTATCATCATAGCACCATGAATCTATATAAGATGTTTACAAGTAATCTACCTTGGACGATTAGGGTTTTACCCTTATAGAGAAGACTACAAGCAATCTCGACAGTTATGACTTGAGGAGATGCAAGTATGTTTTGAAATCTGTTTTATTTATCTGAAATCTGTTTTGTTTAAGTTCATGATATGTTTGTATTCATATTATTGAGGTTAGTACAATCATGATTAATTTTATATTTGTTTGATCACCTTAGTAAAAGTATGAATGCATGTGAATGATAGAAGACATTCATTGATTAAGGGTTTTGACACTTATGATTGTACTGATGCAGTTGTGGTGTTGTGTGCGGATGATGTTATCTGCTAACATGAAAGGTACATGAAGAAAGACAAATCAAGTTCTAGATCAAGAATATATGGCCATTATGACACGAAGACAAAGACTCATCCATAGTCTTTGATCACATAGAAGCTCTACTTACGAGGTATGTATGATTTGGTTCTACTATGCTTAACTTATGAAATATGCAGGTTACTAGCACAAGGTCTCTAAATCATTGAAGAGAACAAAGAAGATATTGTTTGGGTGTTAGACATAACTAGCAATCACGCTAATCCAGGTATGTTTTCCTATATCGAGTTAGAATCCTACTTTGTGTTAGGATCTTAGATAAGTATACTTTCATATGGTTGATAATGATTATTCCTGAAAATGGAGTTTAGCTAATCAAGGCTTTATGCATATTGTGTTTCTTAGTTTGATTAATGATTATGACCGTACGTGTTTAAGATTATTTAGGGTTATAATGTTTTTAATCTTATTGAGATTATACTAATGAATGTGTGATTATGTATGAGATCTTGAGGATGACACAATGATGAAACTTGTGCACACTTAAGCATGCATAGTGGTATAGGATGGATAGAAGTTCAAAGACATATAATCATGATGCTCCTCTTTGCTAACATGCTGGGAGTTGTGCACTCTCTTTATAGTATGTTCTGGTAGAGATGGAAGGCATCTAGATAGCCTCTGTATGCATACATGATATGGAAAAGTGTTGTGCCAAAGTATTGGTCAAGATAGTTGCATAACTATGTGAATCATATCAATATGCATAATAGGTTATCATTGAAATGTCAACGTGATTTGATGATTATGAAGTGTTACAAATCATGTAATTGAATTTGATTTGTAGGAAAGATCATGTGCTATGATCTACAAAAGAAGCATGATGAGCACTTGTTCCGAAGAACAAGTGATGAATGTTCAACAAGAAGACTTACAAATCAAACATACTATAGAAGTACAAAGCAAGGCTCGTGGCTAGACACACTTCCAGAGATAGATTACACCCATGGATGATTCCCAAGATTTGAAAGAAAATCACATGATTGAAGAAGGATTTGTACGGGTTCAACAGGTACCCAGGATCGATAGTCATTTGATGAGCTTGATGATCACCATGGGTGATGCGGATTTCAACCTTTGCTACAAGGTTGAAGGTCATGGTTGCTATATACAGATTACATGCTTCTCTCAGATGGATGCAAGAAGGAACTCACCATAGAGTTCGAGTGATCTTGAGGCTCATATCAGTAGACCCATATGACGGGAGATGGCACAGATAGATATGCAAAAGATCACTCAATGTAGAGTGTGCATGATGTTCAGTCACAGAGGGAGGACAATACTCAGATGTAGAAGACTCCACTTCAGAGGGAGTAGATCTCAGAGTTAAAGAATCTTGGCATGATTCTTGTGAATAGATATGTGGCTGAGATTTTTCCTTAGCCAAGGAAAATGTGAAGTAGAGATCCAGGATGATGGACAGTGGTTTCTACAGTTTACAGACAGATGATGTATTTGACAAATACCAGGCCAAATATATGCTTTGTTGTGAACACCCTGAGTCAGTATCTAGTTGAGCCTAGACGTGTTCACCTGGTAGCTGCAAAGCATGTGATGAGGTACCTGAAAGGTACGATAGACTTTGGTCTATACTATGTTGGAGATCATGACTACAGATTGTATGGTTATACAAATGCAGATTGGGCCGGAAGTGTCTCAGACAGGAAGAGCACCTCCGGTGGATGTTATTGTCTAGGATCCGCCATGATCTCATGGTTTAGCAGGAAGCAGTCCAGTGTTTCTCTCAGCATAGTTGAAGCAGAGTATATAGCAACTTGTTCTGCTAGTTGTGAGGCCATATGGCTTCAGAAGTTGATGTCAGGACTATTTGACCTGGAGTTGGATACCACAATGATTCTATGTGACAACTAGAGTTGTATAAAGATGACGGAGAACCCAATGTTCCATGACAAGTCAAAGCACATAGAAATCCAGTATTTTTATATACGACATATGGTACAGAAGAGAGCTATAAAGATCCAGTATGTGAGCATTGATGAGCAAGTTGTTGATGTGTTGACTAAGCCTATGTCTCGAGTAAAGTTTGAGTACTTCCGAGACAAGCTTGGTGTGGTTCGAGAGGAACATTCCTTGAAAGGGGGAGCAGTGTTGATGATGATGATGATGATGTTGTAGTGGGATTGTATCATCCCTGGACACATGGCCTAAAGGGATCCGTAAACTCTTGTCTCCGAGAATGTGATGATGATGATGTTGCAGTGGGATTGTATCATCCCTGGACTTCAATCCAAAACGGATCCAGTGACTTATGTCCTCGAGAATGTGGTTGGATTGTATCATCCTTGGACTTCAGTCCAAAATGAATCTAGTGACTTATGTCCTAGAGAATGTGGTTGGATTATATCATCCTTGGACTTCAGTCCATAACGGATCCGGTGACTTCTATCCTCGAGAATGTGGTTGGATTGTATCATCCTTGGAATTCAGTCCATAACTGATCCGATGACTTCTGTCCTCGAGAATGTGGTGGGATTGTATCATCCTTGGACTTCAGTCCAGAATGGATCCTGTGACTTCTGTCCTTGAGAATGTGGTTGGATCATATCATCCTTAGACTTCAATCCAGAAATGATCTGGTGACTTCTGTCCTCGAGAATGTGGTGGGATTGTAGCATCCCTGGACTTCAGTCCATAACTGATCCGGTGACTTCTGTCCTCGAGAATGTGGTGGGATTGTATCATCCTTGGACTTATGTCCTAAACTGAGAGGGACTGATCATCCTGTAACTAGATCAAGATTGCATCATCCTTGGACTTATGTCCTAAAGTGAAAGGGATTGATCATCCCATAATTGGATCATGTGTGTTACATGTTATGTTGCTATTGATCGAAAGATCAAGATGATGATGTTTCTGATCGAAAGATCAAGATGATGTTGCTAATCGAGAGATCAAGTGTTGTTGTAGACGATCGAGTGATCAAGTGCCGCAAAAGATGAAGATCAAAGATTAGGACTCAGTGTTGTATAAGATGATACTCTGGTACTGAAGATGTTGAAGATATTGAAGATGTTCCAATAACTGTTTCAGTTGCTGATGTTGTTGAAGAAAACTTCCAATGATTTATAGATGTATCGCCTTGATGTTGTTGATGATGCTCTCTCTCCTTTCTCCTACAGTTGATGTTTCTGTTGTCAGTAGAATACCCTTCTTGTTAAGGGGGAGTGTTGAAATATTGTAACTTCGAAGAATATTCTATTGTAATTTATTCAGAGATGTTTTATTTCTCCGTCGGGATGTTATTATTGTATTTGGTCATCATAGAGTCATGAGGTAAATCCTCCAATGTAAGTCGGGGAAATATATCCCCTAGAGTCAAATGTAATGGGGTTTTTAAGTCCCCTAGAGGAGTCGGCCCAATCAACATTAGTTGAGTGGTAAAGTTAGTTGAGGCTGACATGTCAAGTTGTAAAATTAAAGTAGAAGTGAATGTATAAATAGAAAGCTAGGCTCTCTCATTTATTCATTCACTCACACACACACTCACTTGTGTAATTTGCAATGGAGAGAGAGAGAGAGAGAGAGAGAGAGAGAGAGAGAGATCTACAAGGAGAAGGAGCACTTGTTTGGGGTTTTGTATTTGTACTTTTGATCATCTGTATTGAGTAATTTTTGCTAGGTTTTCTTCCCCTAGAGGGTTTCCCAGGATAAAGTTGTGTCTCTTGTGTTTATGTTGTGCTTGTTATTCTTTCAGTGATCCTGTATATGTTATTGTTGTGAAATTGAATTGAACACTGATGTTATATATCTTAGCATATTGAATCTTCATGAATGACAATATTGCTAGCAGCACGCAGACTGTCACAGATGTGTTAAGAAAGAAGTGTAGAGACAGAACCGAAGTATATCATATGATGCGTAGATGTTTGGTTGATGCACGAAAGTTGAAATGAAGTGTGTGAAGTAGAGAAATCCATCATATGCACAAAGACATAGCAGCAGCAGGATCCAGTAAGTGCGTCATGATGAAGATGATCTGAGACAAGTGCATTAAACTGAAAGGACAAATCATTTGTTGCACAACATGTCACAAATCGTCTAAAAGACCGTGGCGGTTAAACATAACGGACACCTCCGAGTAAGTGCGCAGTTCCATTTGGTACTAATGCATAATCTCAGAACAACAAACTATCAATTGAAAGCACAGTATTAGTTGGTGAATGCAATTGCGCAGTAGCAGAAAGACATAGTTAACCTTAACGCAGACTACAGGATCAGAAGCACACAATACATGAAGCAAGACATCAGTAGAAGTGTAGAATTGAGTGGAATGACAAGTCAAGTGATGTATGCAACATAGTGATAGTGAATCATTTGCATACGAAAGAAGCGGACAACATAACTAATATCATAAGACCAGAAGTGTGCATGAGTTGGAAGTTCAGTAATTGAGAATCTTATATTAGATATCTAAGCTGTAGGATGGGGGTTGGAGTCTCCTTCCCATTGGTGTTGGAGAACACACGGAGTTGGTGCTTCCTTCAGGTCGGTTCCTGTAAAACTAGGGGGTTGGTGCCTCCTTCCAGTTGGTGCAGGTAAACACAGGAAATCGACGCTTCCTTGAATGTAATCTTTTCATTACATAACATTCCATGGTTTTCTCCCGTTTGGGTTTCCATTTAAAATTTGGCGTGTCATGTGTTATTTGATTTGGTACATATGTGAATGGTGTTTACTTATGATGAATACATAATTGAAGATCAATGATTAAGTTAAGGCAAATATGTTAAAGAAGTAAAAATCTGTTCATAATTGCGCTAATACTGATTCACTCCCCTCTCAGTATTAAACGATTCCAACAATTGGTATCAGAGCATGTGTCTTCAGTAACATATTAACATCTGGAAGATAGATCCTTGCACATATATGGACAAGTAGGAAGGCCTTTCTACCAACAGAGCACCAAGGTTTGACGACACCAATTACACCTTTTGGAAGGTTAGGATGGAATTATATTTGCAATCACTAGGAGCATATGTCTAGCAGTCCATTGTTAACGGTTACAATGTCCCAGCAGACGTACGAGTTAATCCAGCACAAAGGAGAATCTATGAAAGCAATGCAAAAGCTAGAAATGCATTGTTATGTGGTTTGGCAAATAGTGAATTCGTCAAGGTCATGCACTGCGCCTTAGCTAAGGAGGTTTGGGACAAACTCAGAGGTGTCTATGAAGGAGACTAAAAGGTAAATAAAGCTAAGTTGCAGAACTACTCTGGGTTATTTGAATCTCTAATAATGAAAGATGAAGAGAATATTACCTCTTACTTATTAAGAGTTGATGAGATAGTTAATTATATCAAAATTCTTGGGGTCACCTTGGAAGAAGAATCTATGGTTCAAAATATACTAAGAACTCTGCCCTCAAGGTTTAATGCAAAGGTCTTTGTATTGGAAGACAGAGCCAATCTTGAAGATTTGACAAAGGACGAGCTTCAAGGGATTCTGACTGCATATGAGATGCAAACTGAGAAAGAGACTCCCATTAGAAAGGAAGCCACTTTTAAATCCAATGGGAAGGACAATGTGAGGAACATGTAACAATTAATTAATGAAAATGCATGATATATCATAAATAACAGAACTCAGAATCAATTTATTGATCGCAGGCCACTTCGAGGCGGCAACCTCCTTTGAGCAAGCTCAATACAAATAACTTCACGGTGCCTTCATTGGCCTCAACACAAACTTATATACTAATTCTAGGCGCCAATACTATGGATCAATACCATGGAACATATAATACTACGGGAAGACTTACAAAGCATATGCGTCCAATACTATGGGTCAATACTATGGGCTAATACAAACTATGGATCAACAAATACTACGGGACGACTTACAAAGCATATGCACCCAACAACAATATACTAACAAAGTAAAGAGAAGGGTTGAAACAGGGTCCTAACATCCCCTCTCCCTTAGAAAAAGCTATGTCCTCAAAGTTTTAGATGTGGAAATTGATGCGGAATATGAAGGAGTGGTTCCCATGTAGCATCCTCTGGTTGCATTCTGTGCTACTAAATGAATACCTTTGTGATAGATCGAGAGAGAAGCTGACGCCTTTTGAGTTTCAGGGAGGATTGCTTGGAATGTTGTAGATGAAGAAGAAGCATATCATCTGCTTGAAAAGTGCGCTCAGAACTGTCCTGATCGGCGTGTTGTTTCATTTGAATTCTTGCCATGTGAAGATTGTCCTACAAAATGAGAAGAATCTGATCACAGTTTTGAAGAACCGAGTCAATTTCCTGAACTGGTGAACTGCTAAGGGAGTATGGAAGAAGAACTATCAGTGCCTGACCATAGATTGCTTCATATGGAGTCATTTCAGATGCAGTATTGTACCGCCGGATCCCTTGAAGGAAATCCATAGAAATAGCTGTCCAAATCCATGTAGGGATGGGCGGGTTCAAGCAATCCCGGAAGGAGTGTCATTTCACCCTTGTTGACCTGGAAAGTATCACATTCAACCACCATCTATTGAATTGTCATTTTCAGTCCCTGCCAAAAGAAGTTACATTGTTCCTTCTCGTATGTTTTGAGGAACCCAGAGTGCCCTACCGATGGAGAAGCATGGAGTTCATAGAAGACATATCCCTATTGAACAGATTGCAACCAATTTGGAACAAGCATAGAAATAGATGAAAGAGAAAATGGGTCATCAAATGTGTGAGAAAGAGCAGCCGCCACCAGATTGTTCTTACCCTTCTTGTAAGTGATCTCATAGGCATAACCCACGAGTTGGCTAACCCATTTCAGGTGTGCTGGGGAGGATACCCGTTGTTCCAGGAAGGTTTTCAGACTTTGGTGATCAGTCTTGATGGATAAATAATTCCCTAATAGGTATGGCTACCACTTTTGTGCTGCATGCAAAATAGCCATCATTTCCTTCTCAGATGTAGAGGTGACTAAATTCTTACCAGAAAGGTCTCTTGAAGGCGGAAATCCCATTGGTTCAACAAAGACACCTGCATATCTATCCAAGGGAGTAGTGGAGACCGTTGATGGGTGCATATGAATGGAATGGCGCTGAGCAATGAAACCATGTGAATTCTTCTTAAGGATATTTTTCAGGTGATGTGAACTGATGATGCAGGGAGACCCTGGTTGCAAGCCCATAAATGTGTGTTTTTTCCCATTAACTGAAAACTGCATCCAAAGTTCAGCAAAATTCCATAAGATGGGGCCAAGTGTGCGTAACCATTGAGCTCCCAAAACCACATCACATCCGCCTAAGGACAAGGAAAACATGTTAGAGCGCAAGTTATAATCTTCCATAGAGATACGCAGATTGCGACACTTCCCCTTGCAAGGTAAGGTGCCCCCATTGGCAATCATGACTTCAAATTTGGAGCAAGGATGGACAAAACAATAAGATTGTTTGGCGATTCGAGGGTCAATGAAGTTATGAGTGCTACCGGAATCAATGAGTATTGTAAGAGAGAGCTTCTTGAAGTAAACCCTGACCCACATTGTTTGTGGGGTGGTGACTCCAGCTAAAGCATAGAGAGATATCTCTGGGTGGTCCTCTGGAGACGGAGGGTCAACAAGCGGCTATTGAATGTTGACCTGATCATCTAATGTACCTGGAGCTTCTTCACCAAGTTCAGAGGCAGGCAGAGAATCCACATCTAATAGATAGAGCTGTTGCTCAACACATCTATGTCCCCGAGTGAATTTCTCATCACAATTATAACAAAGCCCTTTTTCTCTACGTGCCCGCATCTCTGCTTCAGACAAATGCTTGATAGGAGTTGTGCGAGGAGCTGGCGTGATGGGAGGTTGTTGAGAAACCATATTTTTGAATGGAACAAAAGTGGATTTGGAGCGTTGTTGGGCTGTGATATTATCCTCTGCCAACTTAGCCAACCCTAGGACTTCCATCATTGTGTTGGGACATAACATTTTAACCTATGAGCGGATTTCATCCTTAAGACTAATGATAAAACAACTCTTGTAGAATTCATCAGACAATCCTTCCGTGTGATTGGCCAGTTTCTCAAATTCTTCCGATACTCTCTCACAGTGCCAATTTGGCGAAGTTTAGTGAGTGCTCCTGTGAAGTCATCAAAAGCACTAGGACCAAATCGTTGTAAAAGGAGTTGAAAAAAATCTGTCCATTTTGGCTCGTCATGAGCCTTGATGTACCAACGGTACCATTGAAGGGCTTCCTGTTCCAAATGAAAGGATGCAAGTGGAACTTTGTGGACATCAAAAGTATTATGCAGACTGAAATATTGTTCTGCCCGATATATCCACCCAGTTGGATCATTACCATTGCAGCGAGGAAAATCAAGCTTTGACCCACGAAAACTGCTGGAAGAAGAGAACCCAATGTTTGTAGAAGATTATGGCTGTCGTTTATTGTTCATGGCTGAATGTTGAAGATGAAGGCTGAGAATTTTTTCATTCAAATCTTGGAGTTTGGTTTTGAGGGTTGCAAGTTCTTCATCCATGATTTGTGCTCCTGTGTGGGTGACAACCATAACCAAGAGAGTTTTTTTTTTTTTAATGGGTAGAAAAACAAAAACAAAAGCTTCTTTAGTAAGAGAAAATTTGGATTTGGGAAAACATTTGATGGGTAATTGAGGTTTGATTAGGTTTTGGACACTTTCTAATGGACAGGGAAGCAAAAAATGGGGTTTTCAGAAGCGAGGTGAAAGAATGAGAAAATTTGTCAGAGAGGAACAAAGAAGGAGAAATAGGATTGAACATTGTTGCAAAATTGGAAGGAGATTGGGTGAAAATCAAAGAAGTTATGGCAAACCCTAAAAATAGACAAATGTGAGATTTTCTGGCTTTGGGAAGTGGAATTTGGGATAGCGTCCTCAGGAATGAAATGTGTAGAATGGGATTGCAGGGGCTTCAATGAAGTTTCAAGAGAAACAGAGTTAAAACAAATGATATATGGTGAAAAAATGATTTTTTTTTCCAGAACGGATCTACAACGGCGCGAAAGTGATCGACAACAATTCTGGACAGATGTAATCTACGATTTAATAGTTGAAAATAGATATGGAACTCTGGTATGTGTGGCTTCTTAAAGGTTCAAGCGATTCAATCAGCCACCAATGCTATCTGACGACTTGCGTATTGGGGCAGTACCCCTCACTCCACGACTCAGGTAAAACTGATAACCTCTTTGCCACAAACGACAACTCTTGGTTTACCTCACGGGGGGGGGGGGGGGGGGGAACTAGTCAATTAGGTAGGGGAAGTGGCCCTTTTCGCAGGTAGGTCCTCTCAATGGGCCAGCTACTTCGAGGTTCCTGTGGTACTCCTCACAATGATTTTTAGGGCTTATGCTCAAGTACTTCCCACAGTTAAGTGGATAGGGATTATTCCCATATCTAAACCTGCAATAGATGCAAAAAAAAATTTGGCAGAAATTCCACCCAACGAGCCCAAGAAAGTGCTCTGATACCATATGTGAGGAACCTGCAACTATTAATTAGTGAAAATGCACGAGATATCAGAAATAACAGAACTCATAATCGATTTATTGATCGCAGACCACTTCGAGGGGGCAACCTCCTTTGAGCAAGCTCAATACAAATAACTTCACGGTGCTTTCATTGGCCTCAACACAAACTTATATACTAAGTCTAGGCACCAATACTATGGATCAATACCATGGAACATATAATACTACGGGACGACTTACAAAACATATGCATCCAATACTATGGGTCAATACTATGGGCTAATACAAACTATGGATCAACAAATACTACGGGATGACTTACAAAGCATATGCACCCAACAACAATATACTAACAAAGTAAAGAGACGGGTTGACACAGGTTCTTAACAGACAAGCATGATCACGACAAGGATTGCTGCAATGAGTTGGATGATGAGGAATCAAACTTTATTAGAAATCTTAAAAGAGGAAGAGGTAAGTACAAGAACAAGTTGCCCTTCAAATGTTTCAGATGTGGAGGAATAGGTCATTATGCCTCTAAGTGTCCTTACAAAGAAAATGAAGACAATGACAACGAGGAATAATCTGGCTCTCATGGTTGTAGAAATGCACGCACTCAACAAAGACCTAAAAATAAAAGGAGAATTCCAAAGCAGAAGAAGAGTCTATACACTGGAGACGATAGCAATATATATGAAGCAAGCGATTTTGACAGAGAACCAAAAAAAGTACTTTTCATGGCTCATGTGGAAGAAGAAAGCATAGATGAAAAGAAGAAGAGCAGTTCGAAGAATACTCCAGTTGCGCAAAGCAAACCATGATCACTAGACAAATACTTCTTTAGTGGATTGTTCAAAACACCTCCAAAGCCTGTTGTAGAGGTCAATATTGATAATCAATCTAAAGCAGATGAAGATGCTGCAAACATTGATTGGGAAGGTGAATTGATTAGTGCTGGATGACTTAAAGAAGTCAAAGAAGAAGAATAAATTATTGCAGGAACAATTGTCGAAGTATGAAGAACAGGACAAGCCATTTCAAGAATCTCTTGATGCATAAATTCATGAAAAATAACCAACTATGAGATACAATTGATTTGCACACAAGACCAGATCAAAGTGCGTGAGGAAGAGAAAGCTGCTTTGAAAGGTTCTTTGGAAGAATTAGTATAGAAAATCAGGATGCTGACAAATCAACTTGAGGAAAAGGACAAATACATATCCCGTCTAGAAGACAAATTGATTGGGATGAAGGGAAAGAAATAAGTCCAAGATCCCACAGTGATTTGCGCACATCAAGAAAACAACAAGGCTAGTATTAATAATGAGGTAAAAGACAAGTTCAAATACAACACATCAATCTTGAATAAAATCCTAGACAATCAGAGATCACTAGAAGACAAAACATGCCTTGGTTATGAAAAGGAATCAAAGAAGGTCTGTGACAAAGAACAGTGCCCCAATCATGTTAAGTCCTTCAAGCATGATAGTTCCTTCAACAACTACAACTCTGTTCAATATACTAACCAAAGAAGGATCAATAGGGTGAAGTGCACAAGATGTAATTGTTTTGGTCATATTACAAAATATTGTCAAACTGTGAGATGATATGCATGTGATGGTTTTGGACATAAGGCTATGCACTGTCGAAGAGTAGTGAACTATCCAGATGAAGATTCATTGCACAAAGGAAATCACATTTAAAGAGACTATAGTGAAAACTCTTTGATGCAAAAGCAAGACAAAAGTGCGCACAAGAAATATTGGGTAAGGAAATCACCTCAGAAGTGCGCGGAAGATGCAGGCAATCGAGGTGCATCTAATGAAACAAGCAATTGTTGCCCCTCTTACTAATCTCGAAAGGATTGAGTAAGACCCTTGAGTTCAACACAATGTAGCTTAGGACTTCAAGGGGTGTGCTAGTTAGGTGTGTGCTTAGAAAGTGTTTGTCGCAATATTCATTATAGTTGCACAAGGTTATGTGTTAAGTTGGTAATGTCGCAGAAAAATTCAGATACATGCACACATTAAGTTATTGCTAAGTTATCTTGCATGTGATACAATACAAAACATAGTTATTATTTGAATTAAGTAGTGTAGATGTAAAAAGAAAATTTTTGCATGAAGAAACAAACATTGTTGAAAGATAGACATAAGTTTGCGCAAAATGGAACTTTTCATTATATTCAAATTCAGTATGTTTACAAAATTGCATGAGTTGGGACTCCATGCCGAGGCCAAAGGGTGTACACAAACAAACATCGACAAAATTGAAGTGCTGAAGTGATCTACAACTGCAATTCAAGGTCAAGTTCTGTGTCTGGATGGTTCGCAAGATGAAGCTCCAAGTCCACCGACACCAGTGAAGTACACTCTGAAGAAGGTTGCACAGGAAGAAGTTGTAGAGCTGCAGACGATGATGATTCAATATGCTGAGGCTAAAGTAAGGACAGTTCATCCAAAAGCAGTTATTGTTGGCGCTCTAGATTGTCAACCTGACAGCTCAAGTGGATTAGTTGCTCAAAATGTCTGAAATTCACCTACGATTGAGAGTATTGATGATAGAACTTTGTTTCCTTCATCTATTGTTGCCAAACGCCCATATAAACTCTTAGGCATGAGAATTCAGACTGTTGCGTTTGAACTGCAAGTTGAACATTCTCAAGGGAGTTATTTGAGCTATTCATTCTTTGATAGAAGGAGGCCATTGGAAGAAAGAAGAAGAATCAGAAGATACTGCGACACATAAATGTAGGAGTGTTAATGGTGATGAACTTAGCATTGTTCATGTAACTCTTATAGAATTGAATGGAAGACGTTCGCGCACATTAAATTAATTTGATGAGATATGTATTCAAATTCACGCAAGTCGAAGAAGGTGGTGGTGTTACACCTAAATCTCGTCATCATGAGTCCTATGTTAACTCAGTGCCTTGGTCCATGAAGTTTCCCTGACCAGAAGTCATCTAGAGCAAGTTGTTGATCCTTTGTCCACATTTTCTAGTTGGGCCGACGCATCTTATCTTCTAGCAAGAAGCGCCTGACTATGCTCGACGTAGAGTGTCATATAGAAGCCTGCGCCGGTGGCTCAGGTTGGCTTCATTCAACCTGCGCTTGCCCCTTCCTGGCGCAAGTTGTCCTCATGCAGCATGCGTCGGGGTCGGTTGAAATGGATAAATGAGACCTTCGAGCGACTTCTCGAAGCTAGTTGAGGCTATCAAGTTTTTCAGTAAGGGCTTCATCTGCAGTCAAGCGCTATTGCTGAAGCTTGCTTAGCACTGTTCTGGTTTTTTGCAGATCTTTGTAGACGTCGCCATAATAGACATACCAATTGTTCAATACTTCTATGAGTTTTTCTACTTGAATATCATACTGCTTAAGTACCTTGAAAGCTTCTAAAAAGGCTGTAAATTGATTTGTCATGAGGGAAGCTACCTCAACAGCTTGGTCCTGTTGTTTCTTGAGAAGCTTAGATTGTAGCCTCGACACGACAGATTCAAGTAACTGGTATGCTCTGTCAAGAGGTGATGTCGTGTCGGAATTGGCTGGGAGCGAAACAACTTGTTGAGCTAAGTGTTCGCATTTGGTGAGAAATGTAGCCCTTTCTTCCTGTAGTTGTATTAGCTATTCCTGTGATTCCTGTCGGCAACATTTATGTACTCTGAAGACTGCGTCTTCAAGTAAATCAAGCTCGTCTTGGGACGCCAGGTGTGGCTGATAGCTTGTAGTAGCTCCCAATTGGTCTAAATTTATCGTTGAAGTATTTTCCTGCATTTGCTGTATTTCCAATTGCTGCTGTAATTCCCTTTCTTTGCGTTTATTCTCTTTGTGCTTCATGTGGCTACTTTTTTCTTTTTCTTTCTCTTTGCTTAAAATTTGTTGTTCTGATCTCTTGTCAATGTCGGCTGCTACTAGATGATTAACGGTGATTGCTTGAGTGCTGGAAACAACTTGTTCTGCTTGAGTTTGTGAGCTTGGTACTGCTGCTGTGGTGACTAGAGTTTCATGTTCAATAGCTTCGGCACTTGGTGGAATGTTTGCTGCTATGCCAGACGTATCCATATTGCTTGTAGTGAGATCTTGATCATTAGTATGCTCTAGTGGTTCTGATGTGTCGACTGCAGGATATTGTATCTCGGTTGGTTCCTTGTCTTGTATGGAATGGGCTTCGGCTGTAGTTGTTTCTTTGTCCAGCTGCTGTGTAACCGGACTGGACTTGGATCTGTCAACAGGGAGACTCGACTGGCTTACCGGGATTAATGGTAGGTCGACTGATGTCGAAATTGGACTAATTGACATGGTACTGTCGAGTGGATCCGACCTGACTAAACTAGACTCAATTGTAGACTCGACATATGGACTGACGACTTGGGGATTTTCAGTTTGAATGACTTGTGGTTGAGGGGGTAATGTAGTGACTAGGAGAGGGGTATAAACACCTGTTTGTTGTGAGTATACTAAGCCTGAAGGGTCGGGATTTCTGATATGGTGGGTCTTCATGTGATCGACAATTTCGGGGGTGGTCGATGGCAAAGGTAAACTTGGGGTTTGAATGGTGTTGGGTGGAGCTAAATTAAGGGGACCGTGGACGAAGATGCAAAAAAATGGTTGTTGGATGACCATCTCGCGCCAGTTGGGACAAAGTAATGGAAGATTTGCAATGAATGTACTCAGAGCGGCGTCTGTTGTGCTAAGAGGAGCAGGTAATGCTAACAGACTTCTTTCTTCTTCTACTGCAGTTGGGGACGAAGGAGGGGACTCGATGGTTAGGTCAATATCAGGTTCGACTGAAATTTTGGGTTTTTTAACAACAATTTTAGAAGGTGGGTACGTATATGTTTCTAGAAATTTTTGGAACTGCTCTTCGACAGATAGCTTGTTCTTGGTTGCATCCTTAAGAAGCTAAGTTGCAGTGTCGTATAACTCGATCTTGTCTTCTTCTGTCGGTTCTTGGAATGTTACTTGCCTCTTTCCTTTCCCTTTGTTCGCTATTGTTCGGTTCTGTCGGGCTATGACAATTTTTGATGCTATCTTCTGTATATTATCATCTGTAAGAAGATGTTCTGGGTTGTCGGACTCTGTGTTGCTATTCAACTGTTCTCTGACATCTGCTGATTCTTTATGCGGAGTCTGGGTAAGTGCCAATACCTTGGGGTTAGGTGTCGACTCGGGTTGATATATGAAAGTGTTCATATACAACCGGCTTTCATATGCTTCTTCTTGTTCCATATCAGTAAGGGGTTATTCATACTTGAAATTTGTTTTCCTGGCTTGAGCCAGAATGGCTAGTACTTCATTAGATTATCGGCTTAGCTCCGTAAAAATTTCGCTTACCGAAGGGTAGTAGTTGAGCCGCTTTGCTGGACCTGCTGCTCCTTCTTTATACTAGACTGCTGTATCATCCAAGGATAGTTGGATGTGGGCTGTCGGGGGTAGACTTCGACGAACATTTTGTGGTACCCTCCATCTTGTCGCCATTGTTTTAAGGTCTATAAACCACACTTCTAGCCAAAGATTGACTGTTGTAGGCCCATATCAACTTGCTCCAGGTGCAAAACAACAAAAATTTTCCATAAGTACAAGTCGATCTTCAGCAAAGTCCTTATTTCCTTTTGGTCGGAGATGGGCCATAACAATCCATATGAGTAAAGATGGGTAGCAGATGCTAGCTCCCTCCTCTTGGCACTTGTGGCATGTGTATTTGAGAATGTCGGCCAAGAAGTTTTCCCATTTGTATACTTTGCCGTTCATAGCCATATTCTTGACAACTTCCAACATTTCAGTCTTCAAATCTGACCCCCTGCTTGTCTGGGAAAGTGCATGTGATACAATTTTAGCAGCAGTTTTGTAATTGCTGAATACAATCTGGTTCACGACTATGCCTCGTGAGTTTTTTCCAGTAGGATTATCAATAAACTCGTCAATCAAGTCTGCACCTGAGCTTGTTGGTACAATGTCTCCCTTGTGTGATAAGCCAGTTATCTTGTGGATTAGTTCACCAATGATGTCGATTGGGACATCGAAATAGAGTTTTCCCTTATGGTATTTGCTAACAATGAATTGTGCAATGACTTCTTTTAATCCTCCGAAGGTATCGAGTAAGGGTGCCTTCATGTACTACAGAATTGTGGCTGTCTACAAATGTCATGCTTCCTCCCTCAACGACCATCTGTCTCTTTCCCCCATTCTTCAATGTTCTTCCATGCATTCTTCCAGGTGGGTTCTGTTGCCTTTGCATTCCGAATCAACTGGAGTCGTGTTTCCAGTGGTGTTTGTTCTTTTTCCAGTTCTCTAACTGTCGTCTCAGCGGCTCTGGTAGCTGTCAAAGTTTTACAGGGATCCATGGTAGATTCGGGGTTCAAGAACGCAAATTTGGCTTCAGCGGTATCAGGGAGCTCTGTATCTTGGAGTTCAAGTTCTCGGCAAAAGAGTAACCAAGGATCCTCGAGCTCGGGATTTATGGTGGAGCTACTCGGCACGGGTGAATGGGAAGTGGAGGCCCGCATTAATGGTTGATTGGACGGGGTTATTAAATTAGAATGACAGGCTAACGACGCTTCGTCAGGTGCATTACTTCTGGCGTCGCGGGTACTTTTAGCTTTTACTTCTTTATCATCATGATGCTACGATGCCTCGTTCTATGTGTTATGTCGACGGGCTTCTCTATTTGAGTTTGGTCAGACCGGGCTCCAATGTTTCTGTCGTGCCTGATTTTCTTCTACAGATCGTTGATATTCTTGTCAATGTGTATAATATCGATGATTGTGCGTCGGTCTTCTCTCTCTGGTCTTTCCATTCTTTTTCTGCCATTCTCTCGGCATTTTGCTATTGTCATGCTCTTGTTGTTTTTCTTGATTGCTTATAGTACTCTCATTCGGTTACTTCTTAACCGTTTTTTTATTTTTATTTTTAAAGAGAATATTCATGCTTTGTACCGCTTTAGTCGGGCGCCGTTTACTGATTTCTTGAAAATATTTCCTTGTAGTGTTTTCAATCGGACTGATCCGTTAGGATTTACTGCTTCGACAATATAGGGCCCCATCCATTCTGTATGCAGCTTCTTCGACTTCCCTTTTACTCGACTATTATAGAGGAGTGCCAAATCTCCAACTGACATATTCTTTTGTTTGATATTTCTATCATGCCATGCTTTCTGTTGCTATTTTTGCACTCTCTGATTTTCTATCGCCAACTGTCGACTTTCATCCAGCTTTGAGAACTGTAGTAGCCGTTCATGTCGAGTATCTTCGACCTCAATATGTAAAGCTGCTGCAATGGTCAGTGCTTGTCGTCGAAAATGTAATGGGACGACGGCTTCTTTCCCATAGACAAGTGAAAATGGTGTATGTCCTGTCATTCTCTTATACGCTGTTCTATCCCAGAGGACAACAGGTACTTTGTCTTCCCAATCATCTTTCTTTATGTTGCATATTTTTGTCAGTCCTTTTGTAAGTGTTTTATTGAACGATTCTACGACGTTGTTCAACTGAGGATGGTATGCTGTGCTTATTCTATGATCAACTACAAATTCTTTAGTCAATGATTCAATTGTTTTACATACAAAGTGTGTACCTTGGTCACTTATCAATGTTATGGGGCATTCCTAACGTGTTATGATGTTTTCATAAATAAATTTAGCGGCAACTTCGCTTGAACATATTTCGACCAGTTCTGCTTCTGCCCAGTTGGTAACATACTCGACAGCAATGATAATATATCGAGCACTTGTTCTTCTCCCTACTACTGGAAATGGTCTAATAAAATCGATAGCCCAAATTTCAAATGTTCGGCTAGGGTTAATTGGAATTAATGGCATTTTTGTTCTTGGTAGTGGTCGGCCCATGCGCTGACATCTATCACACTTAGATACAAATTCTCAACAGTCTTTATGAACTGTCGGCCACCAAAGTCCGGCTTGTAGTATTTTTCTAGCCATTATGTCTGCATGATAATGTCCTCCTGCCGGTCCAGCATGGGATTATGTAAGTATATATTGTCGTTCATGATCAAGTGCACATTGGCATAATATATCATCTAAGCCAAGTTTATAGAGGAATCCATTGATCAAACTGTAAGGGGCTACTTTCATTGCTAAGATCTTCCTCTTTTTCTCAGTTATTCCCTCAGGAGCTTGCCCATTTTCAAGAAATTGTGCAATTTCCGCAAGTTCTGAAGGTACTGCTTCAATGCGAAATAAGTGTGCGTCCGGTAAGTCATCTTCAATTCCTGTCGGCTCTTCTCCTGTGTCGACTCTCGACAGGTGGTCTGGTCCGACATTAGCTTTTCCAGGTAGAATGATTACTTCGAATTCAAATTCTTGGAACAGTAATAACCAATGACATAATCTCCCGTGATGTAATGGTTTATTGACTAAATATTTTAAAGCTTGATGATCTGTATAAAATACAAATGGATTAGCCAATAAATAATGACGGTATTTCTGAAGTGCAAATACCATACCTAATGCTTCTCTTTCAGTCGTAGAGTAATTTCTTTCAGCTTTATTCAATTTCCGACTGCTGAATGCATTAGGGTAGTCCATGTCATCTTCTCCGAGTTATGTTAAAATGGAGCCAACTGCTATCCCAGATGCGTCGATATGTACATGAAATTTCTTCGACCAATCTAGAAATCAGAGGATCGGTGCTTTGACCATTTTTCTTTTCAACGTATTGAATGAAATGTCGCATTCCTCTGTCCACCTATAATATTGATCATATTTTAGCAATTATTCAAGAGGATAAGTCATATCGGAATAGTGCCTGATAAACTTTTTGTAATATCCTGTATGACCCAGTAGGATTTGTACTTGTTTCGGATTAACTGGGGGTTTCAGGTCGAGAATAATTTTAATCTTCGCGTAATCAACCTTGATCCCTTCTTTGCAAATGACATGGCCTAGTAATATGCCGATGGGTGTTGCGAAGATGCACTTTTTAATGTTCAAGGACAATTGTATCTGTCGACATCTTTCCAACATTAGTCGGAGCCACTTGCAGTGATCTTTCAACATTGTATAGATTGTCCAATCATCAAAGTATACAGCCATGGTTTTGTAAATATATTCCTGAAATGCTTTGACGACAATTCTTGATAAGACCGCAGGTGTGTTCTTCAAACCGAAAGGCATAACTTTAACGTGAATAACCCGAATTCGCACACGAAGGTTGTCTTTTTCTGATCTTCCTTTGCTATAGGTACTTGGTTGTACCTCGAGAATCCATCCGTGAAAGAGTAACACTCATGTCTTGCAACTTCATTAATAATTTCATTTGCGAAGGGGTAGGAAAGGGATCTGTTAGTGTTACCTTGTTCAGCTCGCGAAAGTCGACACATAATCTCAGTCGTGTCGGATCTTGTTTCTTTGGCTGAACGACCATTGGGCTTGCCCACTCCGACTGGTCGATAGGATATATGATTCCTGTGGAAAGCATGCTATCGATCTCCTTTTTAACAATATCCTTGTATTTATGAGCAAGCTTGTAGGGTCTTTTTTTCACCGGTTTGGTGTCTGGTTTAATATCAATTTTCATTTCGCCCATCTCGTGCGCAAGTCCTTTCAAGTCTCTATAATCTCGAGCAAAAATGTCTTGAAATTCTTTAAGGATACTGGAGATTTCTGTAGTTTTTTCCTCGTCCCAGTAATCACCAATCTTTGCCATTTTCGGTCAGTCGTTGTTTGAGATATTTACTTCTTTTGTTTTAATCTTTGCGTCCATCCATTCTAGTGCACGACTGTTACTTATCTGTATTTCACCTTCTTTGATTTACGTGAAGGTTGGTGGAAAGTCTTTTTCTGATAATCTTTCAGGTTCGTCTTTTTCTACAATCTCTGTGCTAAGGATTGTTCTTACGGGCTTCGACACGTTGGGATGATCCTTCCTCCATTGAAAACTTTTCCCGACTGACCTCTCCGTCTCTAGGTTCAGTCGTGTCGAGTGCTTGTTTTCTGTCGACTTTATGTTGTAGTAGGTAGTAGGTGGGTATATATTCTTCTGATTGTCTGCAAGTGTTATGATTTCTGTTGGCTGCAGAAATTATTTAATGCTTTTACTTGCTTCGACCAACCTCTTCTCCTGCGGAGAAAACTGGAAATCTTTGATGAAATTCTCTTTTAAGTCCTTCCAAAAGAAAGTTTCTCCTCTCGCTTCTTCCATTTTGTACCATTTGTTAGGTAGATCATTAAGTGTTCTAGGAAATAAGTGAGGCCAAGCTCTCTCATCTTTGTAACCCACTTTTCTCCATTCTCTTTCACAACAGTCGATGTGGGACTCAGGATTTTGTCCTTGTGTAAACAGAGGAATATCAGCATGAGTTGTCAATTTTCTACCTCCAAACCTTTCTATAAAAAATGATGAAGCAGTGTTCCAATTTTGAAGTTTCGATTGATGAGTGTCCCACCATCTCGCGGCTTGACCAGTAAATGTCTCTACCAAGCTTTGTAGTCGGCCTTGTTCTCTAATATGTTTTGATACTTGTTCGACATGTACAAGGGGTGAGTCGCGTTCTTTATATCTTAATGTTGAATTTCCCAATTGCACATTTCTGTCTGGAACAAGTGTCAGATATGCTCGCATTTTTTGTTCGAATATCTTCGGTGTGTATGATACTGAGAGACACTTCTTTATTTGCTTCTTTGAGATGGCTTCTACAGTCCAACATTCTTTCACATGTAAATCATAGTTCTCTATTTTCCAGTCATAGAGTTCTGCGTCGGAGTTATATCCGAGCGAGATAGGATCTCCGAGGTGAAGTTCTCCTTGGGTATTTGGCTCAATGCGATCTTCATTGTTGTCTATCTGGTAAAGCTGTCGGACATCATTATCGACTTCTGTAGGTTCTGACCAAGGTTCTCCTTGAGATGGGAATATTGGTACGATAACCTTTTGACCATTGCCTTTTAACTTGATACGACTTTTGTCTAAGGAAATTGAAGCCTTCATCTTCCGTCCCCAAGGTCGACCGACCAATGCGGGGAAGGAGCTTGCATCGTCCTTTGGAGTGATGATTTCAAAATCTACTTTTGTCGTGATGCCTTTAATGGAAGTTTCGGCTCCTTTCCATACTCCAATCGGCTCAATTAATCCTTGATCTGCAAGTTTCAGATAGATACCCGACTCCTCTAATTGTGGTCGACCGAGTTGGTCCCAAGTATCATGAGTCATGATATTCACTTGGGATCCAAAATCTAGTACGACTTGTCGCACATGATATCCATTTATGTTGAGGTCGACTAATGGGTCAGCATCATTTTTCTCTTTTTGTTTTAGTTGGCAAATGTTTTTAGCTTGTCTTTGCTTGACATGTTTATATTTTACTTTATGCAATAGGTCAATCATTTTTCCTACAACTTCCTCATTTTTAATTAATCTGAGCAATTCATTGAGAACTTCCTATCGATCTTCTTTAACGTCTTCCTGTATTACTAAGTCATGAAATATGTTGGATGCATCTTTATACACAGATTTTTGTTTTACAGGATTTGGGTAATCCTCTTTATTGGTGATTTTAGTTATTTGTGGTTTGTCCTGACCAATGTGAGTGCCTTGCCTAGTTACAATTTGCAAGTTTTTTGTACGGAGCACATCACTTTTTTGAATACAAGAAAAAATATGAACATTCTTTTTATTATTTATTTTCTCGATCATGGTAGGGCAATCCTCTAAATAGTGATCGCCCACCCCACACTTTGTACAAAATTTAAGGGCAGTTCTTTCCTTATAGGGGCATTTTGCATGTCGATGGTTCTCACTGAAACATGTGAAGCACGTTCCAGGTCAACCAAATCGAATGCCTCGACCTCCACTGCCACGACCGCGACTCTGGTATCCACCGTGCCTATTATAGCCGTCATATCTCCGATCATATCGACGGTTGTTATACCTTGGGTATCTGTCGTTCCTGTTTTGATTGTACCGAATATTTCTCCCATCATTTCTCTTGAATCTGTCATTTGTTGGATTTCTATCTTGGTTTTGCTCGATAGAGTTTGTCTGGTACATTGCATGATAATTTTGTCGATTTTTCAGGTTCAAATGACATTCTTTAATTGTATGTGTGTTCACGTCACAAATTTGACACCATCTTGCCTTCTTGTTTTTCAGATTATATGGGAAATCATTTGTGGTATGTGAATCATACTCTTTGCACAAATCGCAGAAACATCTGGATAGAATGAGTTTCACTTCTTGTCGCCGATCCTCAATTCGACAAGAATCTTTGGTATGTCCTAAAGTTCGACAAGTTGTACACCATAGTTCTGGCCCTTTTAGCGTCATATTTTAGATGGCTTGCTCCATACTTTCAAGGCATTTGTCGACGTGTCTATCCATGGATACTAAAGGGTATTCATCATCCATTTCGATTTCTAGTGCTACTCTTAGTGCATCCACATATGTATTAACATTTTGTCGACGGACATGTATTCTGATTTTATTGACTAGACCAGCAATAAACCATTTGATTAATAGTTTTTCTTTGATTTCATAGTCTAATTTGCTCAGGAGGTCTTTAAACCTCTTGTCGTACTCCTTGATAGTTTCTGTCGGCTTTTGGACTGTCGTTTTCAGTTGTTCTGCCACCAGGTATGTTGCAACTTCAATCATGAAAAATGCCAAAAAGCTTTGTTTGATTTGTGCCTTTGTTGCATTTGGTGATTTTGCTTTGTACCCCATGTACCATGTCAGTGCTCTTTTCCTTAACGAACCAACAAACTGCGCAACTTGTCTTTCTTCACTAGTGATTTGATTAGCTGTCCATATTGCCTCGCACACAAACCAGTGTCTTCTAGGGTCTTCATCACCTTCATAGAACGGAAGATGTGCTGTTGAGTGTGCCATGTCTACTAGTGTATTATTTTGAGGATTTGATGGTGGTGTCGGTGGGTTATTTCCACAATCAAAACTTGGTGCTTTGTCAATTCGACTCAACTGCTTCTCTGGACTCAGTTCTCTATCTTCAAAATCAACAACTAAGGCTTCTTCTGTATTTGTAGATCTTCCTGCTTCTACCACTTCTGTTGAAATCCAACTAAAATTATGCTCGAGCAGGATTTCGCTAAATTTCGAGTTTCCCGACGTGCTTGTCGATTCGCTCAAATTTGGTATTGGCAAGGGGGGCGCTTCTTCATGCTCTGAGTATACTAGATGAAAGCTTCTATTTGAAAATTTGGGTTGAAAAGACACCCAATTTCCTTCCTCCGGTCGATGAATCAATAATCTATTAATATCATTGCCTTCTTCACTTCGACGACTCCAAATTTCGGCCTGACCAACATGGAGACCAAGATTCTCTTCTACAATTTCTTGCACCCAAACACTTTGTGTTAAATGAAATGGAGAGGGAGGTGTTATCGTTTCAGGTATTTGAACTTGGAGAGCTCTACCACGCTCTATCCACAAGTCTTCTTCCATCGATGACAGGTCTTCTTCGACACCCTGCTCATCCTGGGCTCGACTTGACTCCGACAGATTTTCTTCTGCATCTGTTGCGACATTTAATCCTCGCGTTCTCCATAGTGCAATTGCCTGCTCCTGCAGCTCTTCACGCCGCTGCCTCCTCTTTTCTCTTTCAATTTTTTGAATATCTGGGGTGCTTTTATGACTTAAAATTCTGTCTTTGTCAGATTTTCTTCCACTGCTGGCCATGTCATCTTGTCATATGTTAGTTTTCATCAAACTAAGTACATCAGAGCATGCTTCGTCACCCCCCCAATGCCGGCCCGAAGGTCTCTAGATCATTGGGGAAGTGCAGACCATCATTTGTTCAAGAAAAATTCCCATTCGCGCTTCTTTATAATTTTTTCCCACTTACATTCTTTTTCCTTCCAATTGGAGTTCAAAAGGGCCGGAAGCAACGACGGTCTTGTTTCGACAATGTGTGCGACGCCTTTGTCGATAAGACATTTGAACAATAGAGTCGGCAGAGAACACAGAAATTGATCAGCTAATTTGGTGAAGAACTTTTTTCTTATTTCATTGACCGAGACTCGATCTTCAATCGCCTGTTCTTCACAGAAATCATTTGCAATCTTTTCGCACCACTTTGACAGATTCGTGCAACCTCCATTGATCAACTTCGATAGTAGCTTTCTTTCCACTTCATCAACTAGTCTTTTCATCCAGAAGTTTCTTCAAGGCGGACAGCACGGACTCTACAAATCTCTCATGGGTTTCGGAGAAGAATCGATCTCTCGCTTGGCTAATCGTTAGCTTGTTACGTTGCGCATAGTTCTGCAAATAATTCACGATTTTCTTCTCCACAATCTCTAATCTCCTATTCTGAAATTGTAGGTCATGCTGCTATTTATTTTTCATGTATCAACCGGCAAAGGAACCAGATGTTGTAGTCCCAAGGTTCACATGGTTACCATAGATACAGTACACATTATAAGCAAGCATACACAATGATACAGATACACGAGACGAGACAGATAGAGAGAACACAAGCCTTTATATTAACTAGTAGAGCAGATTACAATATAGAACCAATCTTAACTAGTACATCGGCTCACTAGCCTATATATACATATATATATATGCAAATACAATTACATAATCGTATGTCGGTTTATCCAACTGACCCGACCTATACTAGTCGACGTGACCTGTCGACATGTGCTGCAGAGTGGTCGGGCAGAGGGCCTAGTCGACAGGCCGACCTAGGACCCTCCAACAGTCATCCCTAACTTATAGGCGAGGTGTCCCTCGGTTTCCTAACCTCAAGGGATGATCCTTTAGCCTTCTCCCCATAATCTTCAACTTACTTTATCCACTTGGTCCTATAAATATGAAACTCCTCTCCATTCCAAATGGAGGAAAGTATATAGCACTCTCATGCTGGTGGAATTGGCTTAGGTGATCCTTGTACGTCCTTGGGAGTCTTATTTCATCCTTGGAGGCTTTGCTTTGGCTTGTTGGAAGGAAGGTTGAGACGTTAAGGCATAGGTTGTAACGTTCTTTTATATTGTACTCTCTTTCATTACAGTTAATACAATCTCTTCCCATATATGTTATTGTGTTGTTAATGTGTAGAGCTTACCTCCTTAACTGTTAGCTTATATCAATCATATGCAATGTATGATTTTACTACTTGTTTGTGTTTGCTTGTTCAACAGGGCTTTGCAGCTGCAGATCTGAAGGTTCTGGAGAATCGGGTCAAGCAGGGAGCAAAAGGGATCGTAAATCTCAGGTAAAATACTCGCTTGCTACATTATGATTCTATTGATCTAGGGAAGTTGATTCTATTATGTATCTATTTGTTCTAGACCTAGTTAGACTAGGGAGATCTGGCCTTTAAGTCCGCTTAGGTAGATTGTCCGAAAACAAATCTAGCGACCATACTAGGGAGTACTTTTGCTTTGATTTCAATTTGAGTGTGATTCCATTGATTTCTTAGTGATCCATTTCTTAGCCTCCTAATCCCTTCCCACCATCAGATCTTATCATTAGAGAGTCTATTGACTTCCCCTGATTCATTTAGGATCAATATCAGGTCATTTGCTTTTTATCCTTTGGAGATCTTTTGTTTTTTGCAATTGGTTATTCACTCGACGCACCGGCGCTGTGCATCCAGTGCGTCTCTACCCAACCGACGCTTTTTCTATGTGTGCAATTTGTGCTGGCGGTGCTATTTCCTTGCATACAGTCTACGCCGCTGGCGCTTTCCCCTTGTAGACAGTCTACGTCGGGTGCTCTGTAGCATATTGGCAGAGTGCGGCAGCCCTTTGAGCTTGGTGCTTGGTTCAAACCCTCTCCAAATTTTGCTTTTTGATCTGATTTGCCAGCTTCTATGTGTTGTATCTTCCAGTCATAGACTTGTTTGCCCAACTTGCTTGTGTTTGGATTTGTTTTGTTGATTTTTGGGTTCCATTAGGTCAAGTTTGAGATTCGGTGGTGGCGCCCCACGTTCATTTGCTCGATCTTGCATTCCCTAATCACCATATCGGGTCTATTTATTGTTTTAGATCTGATTCCAAACCCTTTCTGCACTTAGCCATTTAGTTTTGATTGCTTTTTATTTATTTTGAGTGATTTGAGTGTCTTTGGACCCATTTGAGTGCTTGTCATTTTTTCTTTGAGAATTTCTGAGTCATTGGAGTGTTACGATCAGTCTCTTGTTTTCTACTATTACATCTGAAAAGCATTATTATTATCAGATTTTGTTTTGGTATATGTATTGAAAAATTGAAAGTGCTTCATTTTAACTATTTTCAAGATCATTTGGAAATTGTTGTGGAATTATGTCGTGCTTTGGAATTCATTATTTATATTTTTGAGAAGTTTGAAGAGACCATTGATTGGTTATATTTTTCTTAGTTATGAGTCTTTTATCTCTTTGGAAAAATCAAGTGAATTCAAGCTCTTGCAAAGTATTTCAAATTCGAAACGTTCTATGCACTTTTGGTTCATCATTGTGAAAATTGAAGAGTTAGTGCATTCTAAGCAGAAATCCTCCTTTTCATTATTATTTAGATTCATTCTAGTTTGAAAAGACAAAAATAAAAAAGTTTTTGATTTGATGTGTTATTGATTTTTGTGTTTTGTTGGGAAAATTGGACCCCACCAACCTTTCCTCAAGTCCCACCACCCCCACCACTATTTGGTCCACTTCCACCTCCTTTCGGAGGCGGCGATCCCCCACCTCATTCCCGAGGGGGTGGACCTCCACCTTCCGGTGGAGGCCCACCCCAATCCTGTGGAGGAGGCGGAGGCCAACCCTCTTCCAGCAGCGGAGGACCCCCACCTTCGGGCGGAGGCCCTCCTTATTTTGGAGGCGGCGGACCACCCCCTTTCGGTAGCGGAGGACCCCCACCTTCAGGCGGAGGCTCGCCTTATTCTGGAGCCGGTGGACCACCTCATTCCAGTGGTGAAGGACCCCCACCTTTTGGTGGAGGCCCACCCTATTCCGGTGGAGGAGGTGGAGGGCCACCTCATTCCGGTGGTGGTGGTGGACCCCCA
Organism: Larix kaempferi; assembly: GCA_027924585.1. Taxonomy (NCBI): domain Eukaryota; kingdom Viridiplantae; phylum Streptophyta; class Pinopsida; order Pinales; family Pinaceae; genus Larix; species Larix kaempferi. The sequence goes on along the minus strand of BSBM01000293.1, from coordinate 5,656,125 downwards.
CCTTTTGGAGGAGTTCCACCTTATTCCGGCGGTGGTGGAGGACTCCCACCTTTCAGCGGGGGCCCACTTTATTCCAGTGGTAGCAAAGGACTCCCACCTTTTGGTGGCGGACCATCCTATTATGGTGGCGGACCACCATCAGTTCCACCACCCAACCCAGGAGGCACACCCCCTTATGGCCAATTCCCTATGGGAACACCTTACAATCAGTCGATTCAAGGTCCTACTGGTGCATACATGCCATATCAATACTACCAGTATCCGCAGCCGAACCAACAATTGCCATTTATGGCTACTTTAGACCTACCAGACCTGTCTCGTTTGACCAATGATCCCATCCTGCATGGTTATAATTGGACACCTATTCCAGTTAAGTTACCTTCCGATATTCCAAAGTTTGATGGCAAGCCCGGTGAAGACCCGAAGAACCATGTGATGACATACCATCTATGGTGCTCATCCAATTCCTTGATGGATGATTCGATCCGTCTGAGGTTATTTCAAAGGACCCTCACCGGTTCAGCTACCAAGGGGTATATTGAACTACCACCGCGCTCGTTTCCCCATTTTCGTTCTTTAGCTATGTCGTTCTTGACTCATTTCCAGTTACCCATCCACTATGAAACTGGTACATATTTATTGACTTCTCTTCGCTAGACTACCGCAACTCATATATCTTATCATATCCATGAGTGGCGGAGGAGACGACAACTCATTAAAGCTCCCATTCCAGACCAATTATTAGATGACTGGTTTACAAAGTCTCTTTTACCCACCGTAGCTAGAGATGTAGTTGTGGGGGGGGCATCACCGAGAAACAGGTTATCGCTCGTGCCCACTACATAGACCTTGTCTATGCTCAATTCGACACTTTATATGACATTGTTCCTGACACCCCCCGCCCCACCTACCATCCTGCAAAACCGCCCCATGGACCTCATGCCGACGACATTATTGGTTCCGTACACTCCCAAACTCCTACTCAAACTAGTGGATATCCGAACCACCATGGTTCTTCCCCACTCTTGTCATAGGCTGAAAGCAGCACCAGCAAGTCACGCACTCCTGCTCCCACCGAAGAGGTGAATTCTGTTCAATCAGCTTCACCTCAGAAATCCAGTGGCAAGAAGAAAACCAAAGGTAAACCCAAGAAGTCTTCCAACCAGCAGAAACACAAGAACCCTCCCCAAGACATGAAACAAAAATGGAAGCTCAAGTATCCTTGTTTACTGTGTGGTGGTGACCATTTCTCCACAGAGTGTCCCCACAGAGACGAAGTGCAGAAGTTTCTTAAGGGAAGCTCCACACTCGCAGTTCTCAATAATCCCTTCCCCACCTAAAACCAACAAATGATTACCCAACCTTCTCCTTCTCAAGGAGAAACACCCTCCACCACGCATGTTCTCATGATGTGTAGTGAAACGGTTAACCTGAATACATGATCATGATCATACGAATCAGTCCCTCCTAAGGAACCCTTCGGAAGTAATACTGAAAAAGCTTCCACCTCTACCTTGGATATTTCCGTGCCACAAGGTTCTCTCACTATTGAGAAACCTTCATTAGATTCAATGTTGCGTTTGCCTAAGAGCATGATTCGAAAAGCATTTTTCAATCCTAATGCTCGGGAAGCTCAGAACTATAACATTGTAGAGGACTTGGTGCAAGCCCCTTGTGCCATGTCGACGCTGGAAGTCTTGCAGAATTGTCCCAATCAACATAAGACTCTTGTCGTTGCCATCGGCACGGTAGACCCTGATTCCTCGAATACGAGCATGCTTAGACTTTAGTATTTTAAACCAAGGCTTTCCCAGCAGTTGGCTTTCCAAATTGCCACAAAGGTTGTTGGGAAGACAATCCATCGTACTGTATTATATGAAGGTGCCTCCACCTCGGTCATGTCGTTATCTTTTTGGCGAGCCATTGGTTCTCCTGAGTTAAGCCGTTCTCCTACTATCCTAAAAGCATTCGACAGTTGTGGCTTCCAACCCCATGGGCTATTACAAGCCTTAGCAATAGAGTTGGGGGGAAAGTCTGTGACCATTAACGTGGAAGTAGTCGCAACCCCTTTGGATTATAATCTCTTGCTTGGTCATAACTTGTTTCACACCATGACTATGGTCACATCATCTGTCTTCCGCATTGTGCAATTCCCCCATCAAGGTCGAATTGTCACCATTGACCAATTGGACTTCTGTACACTGGACACCGCTACTCACCCTGGCGACAATGTCCCTTTGTTGGGACAATCGTCACAGCCATATGAGAGCGTGGGGGTCAGCCTCATAATAGATTCATCTCTTATGAGTGCGTTTCCAATCCTAGATCCCCCTAACCATGTTGCCACGGTGAACATGATCTCCTCCATGATTCCATCATCTTCCAACTCTACCGATCAATGGATTATTCCCGATAAGGCCACCATGCATTTGATTAGAGATACTATTCCTCTCTCACCAGCTGAAGCCACTTATGAGGCTATCCAGTCAGTCCCTGAGGACCACTTGGTCGTGGCCTCTACATCTTGTTCTCTACAGCGGACGTCATCCTCACTAGATCCTCTGCTCCAGACTTTCCATTCGGATGAGTCCATTATGGAGATTATGAGCACGGATGATCCTCCGTGGGAAGACCTTCACCATCAATCGGTCTTTCCTACCTTCATTAGATTTTGTGTAGAATGCTATCACAAACATTTTTACACCAGATGTCTATCCTTACCCACATTCACCGATCCTCACTTGCGATACGGTCACGGAAGGAAACATGGAAAATATCACGCCCACCATCCCGATTGACATCTTGGTTACACATATCTGCATTGGCCAGACTTGCTTTCCTGAGGAGCTCACCACATTCACGACCTTATTTAAACAATTTCGTGACATCTTCGCATGGACCTATGAGGAAATGCCCGGGATTGATCCTGCTATTGTTTCGCATGAGATCAAAACCTATCTCGATGCTAAACCTGTTCGTAAAAAATTCTGACCAGTACACCCTCGAAAGACTACGGCAATTAAAGATGAGATTGGAAAGCTCTTGAGGGCCGACTTCATTTATCATGTTCCTTTAACAAAATCGGTCTCCAATGTCGTCCCTGTGGCTAAAAAGCAGGGCACAATTAGGGTCTGTGTCGACTATAGGGACCTGAACAAGGCTTGTCCTAAGGACAGCTACCCTGCTCCCTTCATTGATCAGATCATCCACAATTGCACCGGGAGTATCATCTTCTCATTTATGGATGGATTTTCCAGTTATAATCAAATAGAGATCCACCCGGTCGACCAACACAAGACCCCTTTCATCTGCCCCTGGGGTACATTTGCCTATCGTAAACTCCCCTTTGGTCTCAAAAACGCTGGTGCTACATTTCGGTGGGCCATGTCGTATGCTTTTCATGATGTGAAGGACTTTGTGGAGCCCTATCTCGATGACCTCCCCGCTCATTCACAGCATCACAAGTTCCACATCGATCATTTGATGGTTGTCTTCCTCAGATGTAGGCGGTATAACATCCGTCTAAATCCTCACAAGTGTATTTTCTACGTCGAAACAAGACGCCTCCTAGGTTTCATTGTTTCAAAGGACGGAATCCGCATGATCCCTTAAAGGTGGAAGCCATTGTCGCTCTCCCAACTCCTACTGATATCACAGAACTATAGAGTTTGCAAGGGAAGGCAACCTAGCTACGGCGTTTTGTATGTAATTTCACTCAAAATACACAGGTCTATATGCGATTGTTGAAGAAGGATGTCCCTTTCATCTGGGAAGACCAAGCCCAACAATCCTTTGACAACTTGAAGTCTGCCATTACTCATGCTCCTGTGCTCCAACCACCCAATTACTATAAGGATTATATGTAATGAATATAAATTAGATAATACTTAATAGTCATTAGTAAAATTAATTAAAAAACATGACCTTTCATATCAAATTCCCAAGCCATATTTAAGGCGGGCCATCATTGTAATCTATTATCTATCCTATCATCAATTTATATATCATTACATTAATGAGGCGAATATTTATTCACTCACACAGTTAAATTGCCAAAAGACCTGGTAAATCAAATAAGCCATAATAAATGGTATATAAATTGATGATAGGATAGATAATCGATTACAATGATGGCCCACCTTAAATATGGCTTGGGCATTTGATATGAAAGGTCATGTCTTTTAATTAATTTTACTAATGACTATTAAGTATTATCTAATTTATATTCATTACATTGCCACTCTCTTAGAAAGGCTTTGTCCTCAAAGCCTTATAATGTTTCTGCATCATTTTCAGTGGTATTGTAGCTGACGAAACATGTCGATATGAACTGCTAAGAGTCGATATGTGAACGGATCAATCCATCCCAAATTAATTTGTTGTGGACTGCTGGGATTCCATACTGATCTGTCGTCAGGAGCCTTGATCATATTAGTACCATTATGTTTCGACAGTTCCCATTTTTTTGAATATCGGTTTTTATGGTTGGGGTGTCGATAGAGAATTTTCACAATGTCATTTTCTTTTACGAGTGTCATATTTTGATCATTGATCTGAGCTGGACGTTGTATTTTCATCCCTTGAGGTTTAAAGGTTTCATTTTGTATCTTTTCCAACTTGTTTTCTAACTGCATGTTATCATTTTGAAACTTCTTAATCAATTCTACTTGCGATTTTCTGTCATCTTCAGACTTCTTAAGTTGTTCCTGAAGATCTTCGTTATGACTTCTGCTGCAACGATTTTCTTCCTGTTTGTCTAGAAGTTTTCCTTCAATATCTTCCGTAGATTGTTCTGTCTTCCGACTATTTTTCAACTTCTTAATTTTTGTGACTAGGGCCTTGTTATGATTTCTTAATCTGAAAATTTCTTCGGAATTGTTGGATAGTGTTTTATTACTCTTTGCGATCTCCAGCTTGTGTGCCTTTTTAGAGTTGTCATTTTGTTGTTGAAGAACTTTTATCTGTTGTCGACATTAGCCGATCTCTGATTCTTGACTTTCTAATTTATGTCGTGTCTGCGTTAGTTCTTCATCGTTGTCGCTAATGATTTTGTTCAATCGTATTATTTCCACTTCATAATCATTTATTTCTTTCTCTATATCTTGATTTTTCAATCTCTGATTGAAATCGTTTTCGTCTTTTAATTCCTCAATTTGTGCACACAATTTTTCTATATGATTTTTCTGGTCAGAAATATTTTGTTCCTTGTATTTTTCTTCTATCTTATCTATTTTAATTATTACTTCCAATTTTGTATTCCTGTCGCGTAAATATTCGTTGTCTCTTTGATAATGCTTTAACTTGCCTTCTAATTTCTCTATTTGTAATCGCGAACTGACTTCCATGGTCTTGACTTCTTCATTGATAGATGGTCTTTCGTTGATTTCTTCAGCGATAGATAGTCTTTGACTTTTTCGATGATAGAGGGTTTTTGACTTTTTGATGAGTCTTCCTTTGACTTTAACTACTTCGATGATAGATAGCCTCGACTTATTTTGACGAGGGAGTCTTCTTTGACACCAAAAGGTGTGATAACCCTTAATGTTGTTATTTCGTAAAAGAAATTCTTTTGTTTGGTTAAATAACCTTTCTCTCTCTCTTTTTTTCCCTTGTTTCATAAATAAATACTCTTTATTTTATTGTACTTCCAAAAATCACCCTTAGTGATAATAATAATAATAATTATTAAGTTTAATAATAATAATAATTAACAATATATATATTTAAATGAGCAACATAGGTTAGCAACTTATAATAATAATTATTACTTCAAATAATAATATTATTATAATTCTTTTGTTTAGATACGAATTATGGTTCTAAATAATAATAGTATGCATTATTATAAGTTTTTTTGAATTTAAAAACTAGGGTTTTAAAATTGGTTGGCTACCACAAATGGAAGAGCAACATGATGGATGATGGCGTGTAGGAAGGAATGCGCAGGTGCAGGCGGAGGCGGAGAGCAGGCGCACAGGGAGCAGGAGGCAGGTGTGCTGGAGGAAAGCGTGTGGGTGATGGGAGGATCCAGGGAGGAGGCATAGGCGACCGAGAGGAGGGTGGCGCAGGAGGATTGAGTGCACAGAATTGGGGAGAGGAGTGTGGTGTGGTGTGAAAGGGGGTAATGAAGTGTGCAGGAGAAGGGAGCATAGAATTGCATGTAGAGAAGGCTGGCGGTGGTGTGAGAGCAGGTGCTCTGACTAGGGAGGTGGGTGGCGTTTTTGGGGAGAAGGAGGCGCAGGGTTACGAAGGACGTGGGAGGAGGGACGTGGGAAAGTGGCGTGTGGGAGGGGGGATTGTTCAACGGATTGGAGGGGGTTGGGGAAAGGAGGGAGAATGAGCAGGCGTGGAAGGTGATCGCAGGAGGGAGGTGGATGCGCAAAGGTAGAAGGTGCTGGAAGGAAGGGCGGCGTGAAGGAGGTAGGGTGGAGGGTGCAGCCGGTGGGGGGGGGGGTGTGGAATATTAGGGGGAGCGAAGACAGATGGTGTCAGAGGGTGCCGACGTGGAGTTAGCAGGTGGCATGGAGAGAGGAGTAGCGCGAGGTAAGGAAATAAGGAGTAGTGCGGTGGAAGTGGAGTAGGAAGGAGGGTGGAAGGGTGGCATCAGGGGAGGCGAAGGGAGTTGCTGCTAGAAGGAGGAGTGTGAGGTCAAGTAGTAGCAGCGACAACGTTGACAGGTGGATGGATGAGAGCAGAAGGAGGATGCAGGAGTAAAGGCTGGAGTGGCGAGCAATATGAGGGGGGGAGCGAGGTGAGAGTGTGCTCTTTTTTTTTCGGGGGGAAGGTCAAAGACCGTGCAGTTCAGAGAAACTCTGAATTTCTCATACAAAGTATGAATTTGATACCCACCAGCCATATCAGGCATCAATGCTCTGATACCAAATGAGGCGAATATTTATTCGCTCACACAATTAAATTGCCAAAAGACCTGGTAAATCAAATAAGCCATAATAAATGATATATAAATTGATGATAGGATAGATAATATATTACAATGATGGCCCGCCTTAAATATGGCTTGGGCATTTGATATGAAAGGTCATGCCTTTTAATTAATTTTACTAATGACTATTAAGTATTATCTAATTTATATTCATTACATTATATCCTTTATCTTGTCACTTCCACCACCACGATCGCCATGGTCTTGGTCCAAGAAAATGATAACGCCTAGGAACAAGTGATCTATTACCTCAGTAAGGGTCTTATTGAATCTAAAACCCGTTATTCACATGTTGAGAAACTCGCTCTCGAGGCAGTCATTGCCATCCAAAAGTTCTGTCACTACATCCTACTCTGCACCACTACCGTTATTGCTGACTTGAACCCCATGTACCACGTCCTTACACGTCAGGTGCTTGGGGGCAAGTATTCACGCTGGATCGTGATACTTTAGGAATTTAATCTCCTCTTCGAGAAAGCCAAGTCAAAGAAATACTTGGTGTTTGCAGAGCTCATTTGCGATCTTCCCCGTGTTGATTCGGGAACTGAGCCCATCGACTCCCTTCTAGATGAGTCATTGTTTCTCATCAACACGTCTAACCCATGGTATGGATATATCACATTATATCTTCAAACCCAATGGTTTAACCCCCAACTATCTCGTGACGACCGTCGTCGTATTTGCACTGCGCCAAGTACTACTTGATCATCATTGATACCCTATATCATCGTGGTGTTGACTCCATCCTTCGACGTTGTTTAACACATGAGGAGGATGAACATGTACCAAATGACTGTCACTCTGGGGCTTGTGGCGGTCATCTTTATGGGATAGATACAACACATAAAATACTACGTGTAGGATACTACTGGCCTTCGATCTTCAAGGATTGTATTGAGGTCATTAAGAAGTGTCCCCCGTGCCAACACTTTCAATTCAAAAAGCGCTCCCATCCAACCCCTCTACATCTGGTTATTGTCACTGCCCCCTTTGCTAAATGGGGCATAAATTTCATGCACTAAAAGCCTACCTCGGCCGGGGGTCATGGTTACGCCATAATAGCCGTTGATTATTTCACTAAATGGTCTGAGGCTATGCCTACGTACAATGAAGACGACAAAACCGTTGCACTCTTCATGTTTAACCATATCATTGTGCGATTCAGAGTCCTGCAAGCCATCATTACCGACCACAAATCTCATTTTCAAAACAAGATGGTAGATGAATTGAGCGCCAGATTGGGTTTTCGTCATGAGAACTCAACCCCATACTACCCACAGTCCAATGGACAAGTAGAGGCCATCAATAAGGTCTTGAAAACCATGATTCAACGCATGGTGGGTACTCACAAATCAAACTGGCATAACATGCTCTTTTATGCCCTATGGGCATAAAGGACCTCCATTAAGACTGCCATCGGGTTCACACCTTTCTAACTAGTGTATGGATTGGAGGAAATTCTATCGCTAGAGTGCGAGATTCCATCACTGAAACTTGCAGTCGAACTTCTCCCGCACAGCACTTCCAAGGAAGAACGCTTCCTTCACTTTGAAAAACTCGACGAAACCCGCTGCGATGCTGCTCTTGCCAATGAAACACATTAAAGCCCAATAAGATAAGTCAGTCAAACCTCGTGTCTTTAAAGAGGGGGATTTGGTCCTCACATATGACCAGAAACATGATAAGCTGGGGGCAGGCAAGTTTGAGTCCATGTGGCATAGGCCATATGTTGTAAAACGTGTTCTGGAGAAGGGAGCTTACGAGCTCGAGGATTATGATGGAATATCTCTAGGGGATTCTCGCAATGGGATCTACCTGAAGATATACTATGCCTACATTTTTCATGCATTAGTATCTTGTATATACTGTACATGGTGTGTGTTTTGTGTGGTGTGACACTTTGCTTTAGTGTGTTAGGATCTTGGCTTTATGCTTATATCATGTTCTGCCTGCATGTGTAGATGGAAACCTGTTTTGGATTCGCTGATGATGCTAGTTGGCATACCCGTAGTCTCACTTCGACAGCCTGGGTACTTTATTCCCCTACCGACGAGCTCATTAGTTTGGGATGGAGTTGTCTAGGGTACGCAACCAACAACGCCGCAAAATATCACACGGTGATTGGAGTCTTAACCGATTCTCTTTCCCTTGGTATGGACCACATTGTCGTCCACCTCGACTCACAATTAGTGGTCTCCCACCTTAACCATGTCTACGCCATCCGTGATCCCACGTTACTCCATCTTTTTTGATGAGTATGTCTCTTGGAGAGGTCCTTCAAATTGTTCAATACCTGCACATTGTTTTGGATTCGATCCGCTTGGATCCAATCCATGGGGAATATAGCAATAATTTACGAATGAATATTCATTCTCAATAATGATATTTCAAGAATAAATAGAGGTAAAATTACCAACTACTATTTGATCAACGAAAAAGTACAAGATTTTGAAATTTGTCCTGATCAAAACATGTTCTCAATGTCCCAAGCATATGTATTTCACAAAATATGGCAGATAAGGGCAATGAACAGGTCCTATTCAAAGTATTTATTACAATCTCGAGCCCAAACATCATATCCCTTGATCAAGAAGAAGATCTAATAATTTCAAGAGACATGAACACCGTTGCTGATTCCGTAGCCAATTTCATATTGGACTAGTACATTACACATACATGAAAACATTCATAAACATAAAAGTGGCATGACATGTACATAATGCATAACCAAGCACATAAACAAGATCCCATAATCATCCATAAGAACATAGTGTATAAATCCGCCAATAGAGTTTTTTATATGTCATATCAAAATGCAGTACTGATACAAAAATCTAAAGCATATAAGATTTCAGTAAATATCTCCTGATACAAAATATGAAGCCTGTAGCTTTCAGTACATAAACATATACAAGCAAACCTAGTCCCCACGATGCTCATGGTAGCAGATGATCACCCTCGCTACTTTCCTAAGCAACAAACCGAAACACTCAGACACTCCAACGGTTTGATGTTGGTACCAGCGAGGTAAATCATGAACCCTGGGATCTGGAATGTCTAGGGTCAAACACTAGAGGTTCTCCTCTAGCTCATCCAGTTCCTCAACGGCATCGCGTGCTGCGACACCCATCACCAACACTGCCCCTCTCTGCACAATCAGAGAGACACCAACTGGTCGTGATGGGCCCACATTTGCATCAAACATATGTCGACCATCAGTACTAATCAAAAAAAATATAAAAAATATAAAACTAAAAATAAAGTAGAGTTGTCGTTCTTACTGAGGTCACCCCACTGCATCCCCTTGGGAAGCACTAGGTTTGGATCTACCCCGAAGTCGGTCCCGTTGTATGGATATTCCTCAACCATGAGGAGTTGACCCTTCAACCACTTGAAGAAGGGTGTACCAAAAGTGATAATGGGACCACCGCTGCCATGGAGGGCCAACGCTTCTGTCCAACGGATCATGTGTGGATCTCTTGGATCCAAATCCTCTATATCAACCTGTAGGTGCAGATGTGACACCCGCTCCAGGAAGAACGAAACTACAACCGAGCCATAACCAAACTGTTTCAACGCCCCGCGCTGACACTTGGTGAGTTGTTCTTGCAAACTTGCGAGGAGTCCCTCACACCAGTTGAAGACCGTTGGAGCCATGCACTCCTCAGCATACATCATCTGGGACTTGCTTGCAATATGAGCAGACCTACTACCGACCACCCTCACGATGGTAAACAAAACTGTGCGAAGAGGTCAATCTCTAACCTCTTTGATGAGAATCTTCCCACCTACCATTTGGGTGCCATCAGTGCACCATTGGTCTATCAAATCCTCTACGGTATGATCACCTCCTTGTGATCTTGATAATGATACGGGATTGCCCTATTGAGATAGCCCTGTCAAGAAATAGATATCCTCGATATCTATAGTTAAGGTGTGAACACCTATCTAAAAATGCTACTGCACTGAATCCTAACATTGGATCAAGTGCTCCAACAATTTCACTTGGGATCTCATGCCCGGAACCTGGAAGTACTTCAGCAACCCATAGTTCCGCAATGCGACCATGCATTGAAGATCATTTTCTGCTTGGGCATCATCGAGCTCATGCTCTCATTCGTGCCATTCGACCATTGTGTTCAATTGAACCCTATCCAAAAATCCATAAAAACATCATTAGGACCTTTCCAAACCATCAAAAGCATTAATCTTTGGTTGAATTTTGAGCTTGCCATGCAGAATTACACCAGCATAGCTCGTCCTTTCAGACAGGGCGTCGCCGGCACAAGACAGTTTTTCGGGATTTGCGCCAATGCGCCCTCAGCCTAGTTCCCGAAAAGGGAAACTGCGCCGGTCTGTGGGCGTAATAGCCCTCCATCAAGCAAGCTAAAAACTCAGAAAATGGAAGGAAATGAAAAATGTAAACCGCTAAAAAGAAAGAGGGCAGAGTTTAGGTTTACTTGACACCAACAGCAAGGGAAACGACTGATCACGGCTCCTGCAATCAATGGTTGAAAATCGCTCTCCAAAGGTCACTTTCACTCTCCAACTTGGTAAAAAACAATAGTAATTCTTTTTCACTATTTGGACCTATTTATATTGAAAACAAAATATTCCCGTTTTAATTTAGTTGTTTATTGGGTTATTTTTCCTATAGTTGGAAGTGTTTTGCATGTCTAAACACCTAATCGACTGTTTTGACCTAGTTTTTCAGGGATTTGTAGATGCAGTACGATGCCATAAATGATAGCTCGTGTTCGTAGCCTTTTCACACTCGCTGTTGGGTGTGAAAAACTCTTTGAGCGTTTTTGTGTCGTTATCCCGCTCATTAAAACCAATTAATGACGACACCGAGCTAACTCTTTGTTCCTTCTCGTGTTCGTAAAACAATGAGAATAAGTTATCGAGTTATAGTTTATCGATTTTTCGGGCTTGTTAAAATTACATGAAAAAGGAACCCCTCAGAGTCTTTCTTTAAGCTCTTTCCAGGCTCTCGAAATGCGAAAAGATCGCTAAGCAAAATTGATACGTTCATGCTTGTAAAAGTATTTGAATGATCATCTTTTTGGTGATTGTTTACCCCTTTTTCGAACGAGGAGGCTGTTGGCTTAAGTAACAGTTCTAGAGGTTTCCAATGTAGACCCATGTTCTTTGTGGTTCAAGGAACCAACAAAACCCATTTTCATCGGTCCTTACAACAACAATCTGTGAGTTGACTGAGGTCTCACCCGAGGCGAAGGAATGGGGGGGTTGTGGAATCAGGTTTCCACAACCACATGATGAGTGCTTAACCAGATCTGATGAACAACGCGCCACAGGGCTCACGCTGTGTATTGAGGACTGCGCGAAGATCACCTTCTTCGCGGCTACTACTTTTCAAGCTCAGATGCTTGCACAACTCGCGCATCCAAGGACTGCGCAGTTTGATGCTTATTCAACAACAAGACAACGCAACTGACAACTGTGCCTCCTCTTAGACTTAACCACTATAATAATTTTACTTAGTGATTTCTAACCGTTCATTGATTTCCTTAGAGTCTGAATCTTATGACTTATGCAATATGACAGAAGACAATGCACTGCTCACTTCCGGAGCTACGCTTCTACAGAGTCACATGGCGCGAGATATCCTTACTTAAGTGTTTATCTAACTAATTTGTGCATTCATTTAACTTAGAGATACTGTGCATCAACATTCATCCTTATATGCGTTACTTAACATATTCTTCCCATCTCATTCTTATGGCGAATACATATAAAAGTAATAACATATCAACTGATAAATGAGATTTCAAGCATTCAATGTAAGCAAATATACAAGTGCAAAACACATAAATAGTCACACAACACAAGATTTAATGTGGTTCACCCCCAGGATGGGAGCTACGTCCACAGGAATTGTTATATTATCTTGGGAAGGGCACAACAGTTCCAGTCTGCGCACTCGGTTGCAGACTCTCTTCTCTCTCAATAGGCCTCTGTGCACGCAGCTTGCAAATCCCTTAAACTCTTCTCTCACAAGATCAATGTTCAACAACAAAGATTACAATTCATAAACAGAAGATTCAACTAATATTCAATGAAGATTAACCCTTTCCCTTACAAAATGTGCCCTTTTATATATCATGCCCGTAGGTCATGTCTTTACAATGCATAGGAAAAAACCCAAAGGTTTTCCAAACTGGTGCGGTTACCCGCCACCCTACCTGTCGCTGTCGACAGCTTGCTCCGCTTGCTTCAGGCCGATTTGCTGGACCACTTGTGGCTCGCACGCCCTTCTGATAGCCGCAGTCATCAAAACCAGTTACAACTGCATCATGGCCTATCACTTTTCGCCCCTTTAGCCTGCTTGTTGCTGTCGACTTAGTGGCCTAGATTCTTAACTGCTTGCCGCCACTCTCTTAGACAGGTCACTTTCCTCTATCTTCACTTTGCTCCTTACTCAACCGCCAGGAGTCCTGGAGTCAGTTACCAAAATCCTGATCTCCTGCAATCATGTCCCATGTTATAGCTTGATCTCTGTAATGTTTACTTGTTTATAAACTCTCATAACTATCCACTTTTTCCACATCATTAATATTTCACTAGCCATGTTCCTTCTACAGTCAAGGAGCATCTTCTAGTGATAACAGGTGGGAAATCCCCGTTTGCCCCGGACTACGCCAAATTCCTCTGTGATTTTATCGATGAGATCTTTTTCCTGCGCCTTCCCTACCATTACTTGTGACGGGTCGTCGCCTCTCTTGTTTAGCAGCGTAATATAGTGTATCAGATCGATATTGATATCGATTCGCTTATCCAGCCATAGGTATCCTTCATGTACACAGGACAACAAAATGCGCACTACTGCGGTGAGCTCTGGGCTCCTATCAAAGTGCGGGATGCGCAGTAGGTGCAGCAACCTGGATGGTTCCAGTGGTTTGATCCAATCCTATACAAACAGAGTTTAAGTGCTAGATTGGGCATCATCCTGCCGACGCATATACCGGTCCGGTTGAAACTGTGGGAACTTCTTCGACTTCGACTGTGCTCCTTCTAGCAAGTTGTGGTCTTCAAACTTGCAATCTCATAGTTTCCCAAGAAGGTCTTCTACAATCCAGACGTGACTAGGCATGGGTGGGATTGGAACTTCATAAACAACATTCTTCTACAGTTGGACAGGTGATGCATCGTCTTTCCGAGGTGGAATATAGTCATGCACCAGATGGATGGCTCGCTCCTAGAATGTGACTTGTTTCAGCGGCTTAGTTGTCTTCGGCCCTTCCTGGTCTGTAGCTGGATTTTTTCCTTTCTTTGTTTCAGCCTGCCTTGCAGAGCTTTGGGATGAAGCAACTTTCTCCCCTGCAGGTTTCGTAGCTGGAGCCGACATCATGCCTTGGAACCCAGCTCTATGAATATTTTCAGGACTTCGGCACTGGTAAGTGGCTCAGACATGCATCTACAGAATGTTCGACTCTCTGGTTATGGCAGCTCTGAAACCGCATGCAGACGAAATAGAGTTCCCGATAAAATGTGTAAGTGCTTGGCCGATGGCTATTTATAGACCCTGCTAGTCTATAACATGGCTATCGACCGTTAATGGAGTAGTTACTGCTTTGTCCTTCCACCGGATCTCCTCTGGGATCTCGGTCTTGTCAACCAATCATCATGGCTGAACCAATGATGTTTCTTTAACTGCTAAAAGGTGTCAGTTCTGTCAAGCTGTTAAATCAGTTAAGTCAACGTTTAATTGCCAGCCTGTCAGTCAGATCTCGGCCAGATCTCGGTCACTTCGCCCTTTATTATGCTCGAATGGTCATATTCACTATTAATGCTTAATTTCATCGGTGCCGCCATAATGGATAACGGCCCACTAACCGGTCGACAGTTGCCACGGTTAAAGTTTTCTGTCATGATTTGCTAGCGGTTCGAACAAGTGGTTCGGATGTACATGTATGCTTCTTCATTTTCAAGTGCGCAACTACAGTTCCACCCTTTGTCTCTTACTCGCAGCTTCTCATTCTTCGTAGTTGGTCTGTTCAATTTGATCTGTGTAGCTACATTTTCAGCTTCAAACTATGTGGTTTTTCCTTTTCCTTTTTGGTTTATATATATATATATATATTTTAAATTTTCGCGTAGCTTCACTTCTACTGCACGGTACTTCGCGTACAGACTCTTCCCAATTTCTAGTGCCCAATTTCAACTGTACTTGACACTTAGAAATTTTCCTTCCTTCTGATCATTGAGGATTTTGCGAAGCAGGACTATCCCAATAAGGTTTTAGTCTGCTTCTATTCACTAAACCTAGTAATGTATCTCCTGCTAACGTGGCTAACTGGACTGCGCCACCATTACTAACATGCAAAACCGTATATGGTCCAAGACAATGCATTTTAAACTTTCTAGGAAACTTCATAAATTTGCTATCGTATAGGAGGACTAGATCACCTACTTGAAAGGAGGACTAGATCACCTACCTGAAAGGTCTTGTTCTTGATATGGCGATCATGCCATGCTTTTTCTCTCTCCTTCTGCACTTGTTGGTGAAAGCCTGTGCTGAAGCGATCTTCCTCCAGACCAACTAAGTGTAGAAGCCTTTCTTCTAGTGCCTCTCGATCTGCCATGCTTGTAAATGCAGCTATTCTTAAGTTGGGAACAATGTACTCCATAGGCATTACTGCTTCCTGTCCGTAGGTCAACCTAAAAGGTGTGTGGCTCGTCAATTTCTTGCAAGTAGTCCTGTATGCCCATAACACAGTGGGAATGCACAGGTCACAGTCATCCCGATTGACATTGCATACCTTAGTTAGTGCATTCTCCAGTACCTTATTGAAAGCTTCCACAGTCCCATTTGCTTGAGGATGATATGGCGTACTTATCTAGTGGTGAATATGGAATTCTTCAGTCAGGGCTTCAATTGTTTTGTTCAGAAAATGAGTTCCCTGATCGCTCGTCAAGATCTTCGGGAATCCAAACCTTGTAAGGATGTTTTCAAAAATGAACTGTGCAGTAGTAAATGTGCTACAATCCTTTACTGGCTTCGCTTTTTCCCATCTGGTGAGATAATCACTAGCAGTGATGATGTACCTCGTACCAGTCCTTTTTCCCGGTGGGTTGATAGGTCCCACAAAATCAACGACCCATTTCTCAAATGCCTGAAGGGTCAACTGCAGATTCAAGGGAATTTCATCCCTTCGGGATGGCCTTCCTATCCTCTGACAGACATCGCAACTCTGGCAATGTTCTTTAACATATTTGTGAAAAGTAGGCCACCATAGCCCTTCTGCGCAGTGGCTCTTCCTGCATAGTGACCTCCTGATGCTCCTGAATGTGCATCAGCCAATATGAATGGCTTCTCGTGCTCTAACACACATTTGCACAACACTTCATCCAATCCCAATTTGTATAGTTGTCAGACGATTTTGGTGAAGTCTGCTGCTCTTACTACCAGCTGCTTCTTCTGCTGCATAGTAAACTCTATGGGTGCCAACCCAGTAGTAAAAAAGTCTATGACATATTTATAGTAGTCATCAATAATTTGAATGGAAAACAACAGCGCATCAGGCAGATTGTCTTCAAGGTTTGTAGGTTCTTCGCCTGACTCAATCCGTGAAATATGATCAGGTCCTAAGTTCAATTTGTTTGGCTTAACTATTATTCCAAAATCGTACTCCTGAAAGAGTAACAACCACCTGCAAATTCTCCCCCCTAACACTGGCTTGTTGACCAAGTATTTCAAAGCGAAATGGTTAGTGTATATAGAGAAGTGCGCACCAAGCAAATAGTGCCTGAATTTCTACAGTGCGTAGACCATGGCTAGGTCCTATCTCTCAGTGGTCGTATAATTCTTCTCAGCAGATGAGAGCTTCCTGCTCGAAAATTCAATGGGATGGTCAATACCTCCCTCTCCTGGTTGCACTAATATAACACCCAATGCTATACATGAAGCATCAACATGGACATGAAATGGCTTCTCCCAGTATGGAAAAACTAGGATCGACGCAGTGACCATTTTCTCTTTTAACGTGTCTAAGCCTTGATCACATTCTGCATTCCAGATGAACGACGCATCCTTCTTTAACAACTTCTCCATTGGCACGGTTATCTGCGCATAACCCTTTATAAAGTTCTTGTAGTAACTCGTATGCCCCAATGTGGTGCACAGCTGCTTCACTGAATTCGGTGCTGGCAGGTTCACGATAACCACGATCTTCGTAGGA
Source organism: Larix kaempferi (assembly GCA_027924585.1). Taxonomy (NCBI): domain Eukaryota; kingdom Viridiplantae; phylum Streptophyta; class Pinopsida; order Pinales; family Pinaceae; genus Larix; species Larix kaempferi. The sequence goes on along the minus strand of BSBM01000293.1, from coordinate 5,638,980 downwards.
TCAACCATCAAGCCTTGTCTGCATATTATGTGTCCCAACAAAATACCATAGGGTACACAGAAAACACACTTCTTCAAATTCAAGGATATCTGATGTTGTTTGCACTTTTCTAGCATCATTCTGAGGTTTGCATAGTGGTTCTTCAACAACCCAAATACTATCCAATCATCAAAATATGCTTCTAAAAACTTATGCATGAAATCTTTAAATGTTGCGACCACAACACTAGAAAAAATGGCAGGTGTGTTCTTCAGACCAAAGGGAATTACTGTATACTGGAATGATCCCCATTCAGTGGCAAAAGTGGTCTTATGCCTATCCATTGGATCAATTCTTATCTGATGATATCCCGAAAATCCATCAGTAAAGGAATACGCCTCATTTCCTCCAACATTATCGAGCACCTCATTAGTGGAAGGAGTAGAAAATGGGTCATGCATCGAAGCATCATTCAATTTTCTGAGATCCACGCAGATCCTGATATCACCCTTAGTTTTCTTGTCATGGATAACCATAGGACTTATCCACTCAGATTCTTCAATCGACTCAATGATCCCTGCATCGAGCATCTTGTCTAGTTCTGTCCTGACTCTTTCTTTGTATCTTGGATTCAATCTATACCGCCTTTGCTTAACAGGCTTCGTGCCTGGCTTAAGAGGTATCTTCATAACCCCTAAGTCTCCTAGAATACCTTTAATTTCTGTAAAATTTGTCGAGAATAAGTCCCGATATTCATGTAACAGGGCCATGATCTCTGCGACCGTCTCTTTGTCCTAGTAATCTCTGATAGATGTGAAATTGGGCTCTTTGCTTGTGCCAATGTTCACTTTTCTCGTTTTCACAGGCCCACTCATGTCTGGAATTTCTAGTGGAGGTCCCTCTACGTCGTGCGCACCCTTTGAATCAGGTATATTTATGTTGCGCAGATTCTCCTCATCACTTTCTTCTTTATCTTCAAACTCTTCAGATAGGTTGTAACATCCAAGGGCATGATCTATCTGTTTCTTCCATTCTAGCTGTAGATTCCTAGGTACTTTGATATCCCCAAACACTCCATCTTTGAGTTTCTCCAATTCCTCATTTATATCTGGGCATTCATCTCTGAATATTCTCTCCTTGATGATCTGTAAAGCCTCATTTATACTCGGACTTTCGTCTTCAAAACTGAAGGTCTTATGAAAGTTTGCAGCTAACCTCGCCCAATCTGTGGTTCCCTTGCGCAACTCTGTATCTAGGTACCAGTTCTTTGGAGTCTGCTCCTCCAATGTATGGACAAACAGATGAACCCATTATGTTTGTGGTATCTCCTCCCATGCTTGTGAACAAATTTCAATATGATCTCTTGGATCTGTCTGTTCGTTATATTTTCCAAAGGGTAGTACAACCTTCTCAGTGAATCTGATCTGCAACATGCCTCTACACTGATCCCATGTTAATGTTTCCTTATGCGCAGCCCACCATCTGGACGGTGTCTCGCATAGTGCCATGTCTAGTGCTAGTAAGTGATGCTCAGCTGCAACTAAGACAATATATTCTTTGATAAAGGAATAAACATTAGATGAACCATCGTAGGTGGGAATTAGGCTTACCTCTTTTCCAATCCAACGCAGTGACTTTGTAATCTGTGCGCATCTTCTGGGAGATACTTCATGCATTCTATTCTGCTAGTTCTCCAGTCCTGTATCAGAATCTGAGATGCAAGATCTATCACATCACCAGCTGAGTGTTCCATCCGCAGTAGGATTAATGTAGTCAGCATCATTCATAGTCATTTTGTAGATGCGGTCCAGGTCTTGAGCTTTGGATTCTTCTTGAATCGGCTCAATGTATCTTTCACCTTGTGAAGGGTCCAACGGTGCGATGACCCTTATGTCCTGTCCTTCAAATATCATCTTCTTTTTTTTTAGATTTATAATGGCGAGGTTATCCATAGCCCAGTCAATACCCAACAGTGCTGGATAGGGTTGACTATCATCCACAATCTCAATAACCTCGAAGTCTACATGACTTCGCACTCCATCAATGTCAACAATAACATTGGATAACCTTCCAAAAGGTATGAATTTCTCCTGGTTGGCCATTCTTAACTATATGGGTGACCATAAAAACTTTGGTCTTCCCATCTGCTATCATGTTTGCTTAGTTAATACATTTACTTCAGATCCCAGATCAAGGATGATCTCATCCATCTCATAGTCTCCTATTTGTGCGCCGAGCCTCATTTCTTGGCCTGTTCTCTTATGGCTCTTAATCTGATGAACTATTCTCTCGGTAGTCCCCTTCTCGCTGCGTGGTTTATCAGCTTTTCTAATTCCACCACAGCATCTGTGCTCTTCAATAGCTTCTTGCAGCTCCGTAGGAATTGCACAACAGATGTGCCTGACTCTGTTGTGGAGCTCGTCTTGTCATATGCTACTGGCATATCTTGCGTATGCAGTACTTCATTGCGTAATGAGATTCTTGGTGAAGTAGGTGGCAGTTCTTTGAAAATGTCCTGCGCTTCTTCAAATACTTCTTTATTTTTCTCAAGATCGAAGGCAGGGGCCTTCCTAACAGCTTTTCTGATCCAGATTGTTTCAAGAGTCTGCTTAGTATCAAACATACGAGAAGTCGAAGCTTCTGCTCCTCTATCTCTTCCTGTTGTAGTGCCACTTCGCGTCACCACATTGATACTTGGGTCTGCAACCCTTTTCTCTGTTGCAGTTAGCTTAATGTTCGGGTTTGGCGTGTCTTGCTTTCATTTCTGCATCTCTGCCGCTAGCACTGGGTAGTCTTCAATAACATGATCGAAAGATTTACAGTAATTACAAGTAGTGCATGGGTTAGTACAATCTCTAGAAACGTGACCTGGCTGGCCACAGTTATAACATATTACCTGACCTTGGCCTCTTCCTTGTGCTGGGCCGACATTTCTTCCTCATCCGCAGTATCCTCCATGGCCTCTATATGCGCCTTGATCATACTGCGCATTCTCTTGTTTCGACTGATTTTCTTCCTGGACTCTGTATACTCCTCCACCACGCAAATGCTCCATGTCTTGCTTTCTTTGATTCATGAGCTCATATGTGCGACAATTGGATTCATCATGTCCAATTGACTTACATAAGTTGCAATATAGGTTCTTAGGGGTTCTGACATACTTCTGTATCAAATAACAGTCTTCAGGTTGGTGTCCTCTAGTTCTACCGATTTCATACCACGACGCCTGGTTATGATTTAGTGGATTCTGTGTTCCACTGTTAAGATATTCTGAAAATAAAGGGCAGTGTTCTCTGGTGTGCCCTTGCATCCTATACGCTAGATCTCTTATCTCTCTTGTTTTCCCTTATTCATATCCTGTAGTTGTAGTGTCAGGGTCGCTAGTTGTGTCTGGATCTGAGACATTCCAGTGCTAGTCTCACCAATCGTTGAAGCCTTCAACTTCATCGTGATCTCCAAGGATTCTTCCTGCGAAGCAACTTTCTATTGCATTAACGAAAGTCTGATGTGGGGAAACATTGCAGCTATAAACTATTCTTTATGCTGTTGCGGTGCTATGACAAAGGTTACTTGGTCTAGCAATGTCTTAAATTTCTGGTAAAATTCCCAAACTGTCTCATTAGGTTTTTGCTTAATTTCCTTTAGTTCTGTTATGCACTGCGATTCTGATTTCAGCTTCTTAAATTCTACTAGGAGTGCAGTCTTAATTTCCACTAGGGTTCTCTGATGTCCCTGAGAGTATTTCATAAACCAGTTCAAAGCTTTGTCTCTGAACGTGGTGACGAGCTGCGCTTGCTTCACAGCATCATCCTGAACCTACTTAACACTCCACACGGCTTCACATAGAAACCAGTGCTGCTCAGGGTCTTCTAGACCCGTTCCCTTAAATATCGGTAGCTTAATGTCGTCAGTCATCCTCCTTCTAGGTGGCGCGGGGTTTTGAGTAGGGTTAATTATAGTACTGCTTGGATTGTTCTGGATAGGAATATTCTGAGATGGGATAGTCGGATTCGGAATGGTCCGAGATAGAATGGTCTGAGCACTTGTTCCTGTGATATTACTGGTATTAACGCTCCGAGGATTAGGAATATGCGCCACGGGGGGGGGGGGGGGTTTCTGAACTAAAGGATTCTGAGAAAGTGGAGGCACGGTATTCATAACCGGCGGATTCTGAGGGGTAATAGGCTGATAAGTGGCTGACAGATGTGCGGTCTGATTATTAAGTTCACATGGTATTTCAGTATCTACGCGGAGTCCATGCAGTCTAGAATTTTTCTCAGTAGTATACTTGTATCTCTTTCCACTTCTCAAATTATGGGTTTCATCGTTAGAGCCACTGTATATGCTATCTACCATGACAGACTCAAAAAAAAATTTCACTGCATTCTTAAAACGCCTTTCTCAGTAAAATCATTTTAATGTATAAACTGATATTTTTTAGATACTTACCTCTGAACCCTTCGAAGAACTCTGCTTTGGCTGCGTTGTAGGATTTCAACGTATCTACAACGAACTCTGTTACAAAGCCTTCTAATATGCTGTCAACCCAGAAATCGACTACTCTCAAAAGTGGGCTATCTATTGCTTTGAGCCTTTCTGTAAGCTCTAGAGTCCACTCGGTGGGTACTTCTCGCTAGAAATAGTTCTTTCACTTTGCGAGTCTCGACAACCACTCGTGCAACTCATTTCCAAAAGAAGCCCAGAAAATATCATGAATATCTTTCCACAGGTATTTTTTCAACCACTCTATGTCAGAGAGATGTGGGTGTCTATTCTCCTTTCTTGCGAAGTCTCTTTCTGTCTTGTTGTACCAGGCCCAAATCTCTTTCTTGTCCGGATGCCAATTTTCTGCAATCGATGGGATATTTCCTTCGTCGCACATCTCAAGCGCGGCAACTCATCATGGATTCTTAGCGCGACAACTCATAACGGATTCTTAGAGCGGCAACGAAACAATTTGTTGGCTTAATTAACTATTCTAGAGGTTTCCAATGTAGACCTAGGTTCTTCGTGGTTTAAGGAACCAACAAAACCCCTTTTGATCGGCCCTTTCGGCAACAATCTGTGAGCAGAATGAGGTCTCACCCGAGGCGAAGGAATGGGGGGGTTGCGGAATCAGGTTTCCACAACCACGTGATGAGTGCTTAACCAGATCTTATGAACAGCGCGCCGTAGGGCTCACCCTGCGGACTGAGGATTCCGTGAAGATCACCTTCTTCGCGGCTACTACTTTTCAAGCTCAGACGCTTGCACAACTTGCACATCCAAGGACTGCGTAGTTCGATGCTTATTCAACAACAGGACAACGCAACTGACAACTGCGCCTCCTCTTAGACTTAACCACTTTAATAACATTACTTAGTGATTTCTAACTGTTCATTGATTGCCTTAGATTATGAATCTTATGACTTGCGCAATATGACGGAAGACAATGCACTACGCACTTCCAGAGGTGCGCTTCTACAAAGTCAAACGACATGAGCTCTCCTTACTTAAGTGTTTATCTAACTGATTTGTGCATTCATTTAACTCAAAAATACTGTGCATTCAACATTCATCCTTATATGCGTTACTTAACATATTATTCCCATCTCGTTCTTGTGGCGAATACATATAAAAGTAATAACATATCAACTGATAAATGACATTTCAAGCATTCACTGTAAGCAAATATACAAGTGCAAAACACATAAACAGTCACACGACACAAGATTTAACGTGGTTCACCCCCAGGATGGGAGCTACGTCCACAGGAACTGTTGTTATATTATCTTGGGAAGGGTACAACAATTCTAGTTTACGCACTCAGCTGCAGACTCTCTTCTCTCTCAATAGGACTCTGTGCACGCAGCTTGCAGAGCTCTTACACTCTTCTCTCACAGAGATCAATGTTCAACGAGAAATATTACAATTCATAAACAAAATATTCAACTGATATTCAATGAAGATTAACCATTTCCCTTACAAAATGTGCCCTTTTATAGATCATGCCCATAGGTAATGTCTTTACAATGCATAGGCAAAAACCCTAAGGTTTCCCAAACTAGTGCGGTTACTCGCCACCCTGCCTGTCGTCGTCAACAGCTTGCTCTGCTCGCTTTAGGCTGCCTTGCTGGGCCACTCGTGGCTCACACGCTCTTCTGACAGCCGCAGTCATCAAAACCGGTTACAACTGCATCATGGCCTATCACTTTCCGCCCCTTTAGCCTACCTGTTGCTGTCGACTTAGTGGCCTAGCTTCTTAACTGCTTGCTGCCACTCTCTCAGACAGGTCGCTTTCCTCTATCTTCACTCTGCTCCTTACTCAACTGCCGGGAGTCTTGGAGTCAGTTACCAAAAGTAGGCTGCTTCCACATTCGACCTTTACTTGTACTTTTACCAAAAATAGCTGCTGCGCTGCCCTTGCGCAACAACATAATTGCACAAAACTGAGCATGCACTCCAAGCTGTGCATTCCACAAAACTGTGCCTTCTGCGCCCATAGCCCGAACTACGCAGTACAAAAACTGTTCTTCATCAAAATTATACCCCCTTGGGCCATGCCCAACAGAGGCACTATTTACGAAAAAGGAGCAATCCATCCAATCATGGCTGGAAGAGTTATCTCTCGCATTGTTTTACCCTTTTTTCGGGCGAAGAGACTAACTTTATGAAAAAGGAATTTTGGAGTCTTCTTTAGTACTTTTCAGGCTCTCTAAACATGAAATGATGCTGAGTTTACCTTCTTTGAACTCGTTAAAATCTGACATAGAAGGGCCCGTTATGGGATGAACCTCTCCTATCCTAGGTTCGTAAAACATTTGGGATTGGACTCATCCATGGGATGAGCCATACCGAGCATCTGTTACCCTCCTCAAGCTCATTAAAAAACAAAAAGAGGTACTCATCAATCATGATGGGAAATAGGGATGAGATTGTGTTCATTGTAGTTATGGAAGTGTTAGAAAAACAGGATCGCAGAGCAATAACAATAAAAAGAAATGCAAATATAATCACACATACACATTACAAGAGAGACACAGATATATCGTGGTTCACCCAACTTGGGCTACGTCCACACTGAATTTTCCAGTCCTTATTATTATTACCATCCAGCAAGATGAAGGGATACAACCTGCAGCACAACCGATGCACTTCCTCTTCTCTGTTTCACAGTCTCTCTCCTGATCTCAAAGATCTTTACAATGCATAAAACCTAATACATCATCCTCCCTAGCCGTATTACAATGTCTTTATTTTATAAGGGAAATACAATGGGAAAATACCACGGGATACCCAAAACCATGGGCCCGCAAAACAGCTGGCGAAAACAACCCCAAAAATTTTCTTCGGGGGCGTTGCCCTGAAACCCCCATTTCTCAAGGGCACTGCCCCCAAACCCCCGCCAGGGGACCGTTGGCCCCCGGATCCCCCAACCAGGGGGGATGGTCCTCCCTGGAACCCCGTGGGGGGGCGATGCCCCCCTGCTGGGGTGACTGTACAGTCCACCTACATATCATATAAAGCTGGGGTACAAACACGGCTGATACAATATCATGTATGAGACTAGAAGATATGGCTCCACAACCAACAGGAAGTACATAGTTGCACTTGAACATGGCACTTGTTTGCATTTGCATTCAGTACTTGGGTAATCCGTTTGTCTTCGAGTCCTACTGATTCCATGAGTTTTGTCACTCCTTTGGGTCTGTGAAAATCCTCACAGTAAATCTAAGAGCTGATGTATACCTCACAAGAAAGATTAAGATTAAGCAAGAAAATAGAAGAAGAGTGGTTAATGCAATGTAAAGGAGCAACATAATTATGATATAGTAGAACTCAGATAGAAGCAGAATAACATCACACACTAATTCATTAATCACAAATATGAACAATAAATAGTACAATGGTGGAGAGGATTCGAATGCCAAGGTGGAAATTCGAATTAGCTTGCATGGGAATGGCTAATCTGCACTAGGAGTCATCATCATCATCAGTGGAGTGTCAACAATACACCACTAGGAGTCCTCATCATCATCATTGGAGTCATCAATGCACAAGTAACAGTCAACCAGGTGTCAAACTGAGTCTAACTGAGTGTGGTAGGTGTAACTAGCACATGGAAGCACTAATGTAGTGAATGAGGCTCAGTGGAGGGCGCATGGGGAGCTGACTGGAGTCAAAATAGGCAATGTAGTCTCACTGGGGGTCCAACAGAGTGTTTCAGTTAGTTAACAAGTCAATCAATCCTTAAATCAAGGAGGGATCCACAAATAACTCAACTAATTGAAGTGTAACTGAGTGGTAGGTGAAGAAGGGTGCCTTTCTCAAGTGGTAGGCGAAAGGTGGGCGCATCACTGACTAGGAGGGCTAAAAATGAGCGGAAAGAATCTCCCGGGGCTAGCAAAGTGGGGACTAGGTGCTGGGTGAAACCAACCTGATGATTGGGATGCATGCAATTGCATGACTGAAATGCAAAATAATGAAAATGTTGGTAGGACTAGGATGGAGTATATGAATATCCCAACACCCCCCCTTAATCCATCTTGGGCGCTGGTAACTAAGACCAAAAGTCACCCAATACAATAAAATAAATGATAAAGAACAATCCATGAAACAAGGAAATGGGGAAAAACCTCATGGGAAAAATAACCCCCCCTCAAAATAGACCGGAGGGCACACCAAAATAAATGCTCCAAACTCAAACATGTGTGATGCTTGGTCATATGTATGGAGGTATCTTCTTCTTGGGAAGAAGTGGATCATGCTCAAAAAGCATGTGCTTATACTTGCTCTTCAGATCGAATGTGATGAGAACAAATCCAGAGGTATGAGGATGATCCTAAAACCTATGATTCGAATCAGCCGAGGTAGGATCAAATCCATGAATGTGTAGATAGTCTTTTGTTTTCTCTTTTGAACCATCATAGGTGAGATTATGCCCAAAAGAACCATCACATGATAGTGATTACTTGGCGTTTGACGGACAATCCACTCGAGCGGACGCGAGCCGGATCTCCCTAGCTCAACATGAGTCTAGAACAAATAGAACAGACTACAAATGGATCTCCTAGATCTATTTAAGGATCAAGTACTAGATGTCTTACCTTTTACTTCGAAATCCTTTCTCCTGAATGTTGCTCCACGTCCAACAGTCATCAGATCTAAGCTGCAAGACCTATTAAGACATAAACAACATGAAATGAGTAAAGAGCATCTATACAATAAGAGATCTAAGTAAACAGTTAAGCAGGTAAACTACTCAATATCATCACACATTAACAATATTGGTGGAAAGCATTTGTATTACTGTAAAAAAAGGGAAATACATAGTAGAGATATAGAACTACAACTAAGGCTTAACGCTGTAGCCCTTCTCCATCCAAGCCATTTTCCATCTCCTCCCAAGGAAGTATGAGTCTCCTAATAGATGAGTAGGGATTTCTCAAGGATGATTTAACCAGCATGTAGACATTATAGACTTCCTCCCTTTGGGATGGGAGTGAGCTTCATTTAAATAGGACTAAGTGGATAGGGTGTGGATAGGATAGGTTAAGATATGATAGGAGAGGATTAAGGGATCTCTCCAAGGTGTTAGGAACCGAGTGCTAGCTCCCCCAAGAGGTCAGGGATAGGGTCCCAAATCAACATGTTTCGAGAAGGGACTCGAAGAAGCTATTTTTTCCATCTAACTGACTTCGTCGCATCCTGTAATGGGGCAAGGTGCAATGTTGCATGTTGCTTATGTTCAGCCTGCGACGACCTCTCAAAACCTAGTACAAATGGGTACAAATCCTTCCAGGTCAATCACTCAATCAGGGTAACTTCAGGGATGTATACACTGAATTTGATGATGCGGAGATTTTAGGTGTAACAGAATGCCCCCCAAAGCATGAAGCGGTTTAAAGATTGGATAGGTGAAATGCTTTGATAGAAGGAATGGTAATGGACTTGTCGGATGAAGGGCACTGCTGCAGTACAACTGACTCTGAACTGACAATCGCATATGATGTACAACATCGCTGCCGACCAATACAATGCAGATGCATGGTAGTAATGATCGACTGAACATAATCATGGCTACTAGACACAAGTGTAGATCCATGATGAGATGATAACATAGCCACGACCAATACAAATATGGATCCATGCAATATGACTCAATACAAACTCCATCGTAGCCTGGGTAAAACATGACTCCCTAGGGTCTTCAAGCTGAACCCGCAATGATACAAATCTGTCCATGTGATTACAAATGTCTTGATGTCGAACATGGTAGAAACCACTTGATTACCGGTCATTGATGTAAATCATTAACAAGCGCGATGGAGATCACCATTGATGTCAATGATTCCCAAGGTATCACAGTACATATCATCAAGCGTGAATAAATGAGTTGAAGTCGAACGCAAGATGAAATATTTCAATCAAGAGTCAATGATGTAAACTCATGTTGAAAGCGAGGTAACCTGCCATTGAGGCATGCAGGGCCAAGGTACTTGATTGGTATCTAGATTCAGTCCTCGTATGATGAGTTGAAGTCGACAAGGATGAATCCGTCGAAGGAGGGTCATGATGAATCCCCCATCAATCGACGTGAAACACGACAAAATATGTGTAGAGTAGATCGGATGGTACATTAATATGCAAGACTGACTCAGAGTAGATTGACATGGTGACGGGTATACTGAATGCAGATGACAAATGTATTCTTGAACATGGGCATGGAATGACTTGGCAGTATTGACATGACGAGTATGACACAAATTTCCAATGCGACTAACGAAAGAAGCTTTCTTTGAATGAATCAAAGGAGTAACAAGACTCAGGAAGTAAGCGGAACTCGAGGACAAACAGATGGTCCAAGTGCTTGTATGCAAATGCAGATGAGTGCCATGTTCAAGAACGACTATGTACCGCCACTAACAAAGGGTGTAACACAAAAGATTTCCTTTTTCCCCATCATGAATGATGAGTGCCTCATGTGTTTTTTATGAGCTTGATGAGGGTAACCAGATGCTCGGTATAGCTCATCTCATAGATGAGTCCAATCCTAAATATTTTCCGAACCTGGGATCGGAGGGGTTCGTCCCATGGCGGGCCCTTCAATGTAAGAGTTTAACGAGTCCATAGAAGGTAAACTCAATTGTCATTTAATGTTTAGAGAGTCTGAAAAGAACTAAAGAAGACTCCAATGGTCCTTTTTCGTAAAGTTAGCCTCATCGCCCGAAAAATGGTAAAACAACGCGGGAGAGGACTCTTCTAGTCATGATTGGCTGGAGTATACCTTTTTTGTAACTAGTGCCCCCTGGTCCTAAAAAGGGGTAAACTATCACCGAGAGGACGACCACTCAAATTCTTTTACAAGCGTGAACTTGACAAGTTCGCTTGGCAATCTTTTCCTATTTTGAGAGCCTGAAAAGAGCTTAAAGATAGACTTCGGGGGGTTCCTTTTCCGTAGGAGTTTAACAAGCCCAGAAAAGTGATAAATTGTAACTAGGTAACATATTCTCATAGTTTCAAGAGCATGAGAAAGAACAAAGAGTAAGCTCATTAATTGCAATCTACGAAAAATAATAAACGACAAAAACCATAAGGGGTGTTCATACCTGAGGTGATTGTTCCAAAATGAAAATGGTGTAGAAAGGTACTTGGCAACTCCTACACATTCGGAAACTAGGTCAAATAGTCAACCGAATGTTCAAATATAATAAAACTGATCCAAACTATAGCAAGATATAATGGCATCAAATATTTGAAAAAGGAATATTTCATTTTGTTTATAAATAGAAACAAAAACCAAATATAGTCACCATTGTTTTATTTGCCAAATTTGGGAGGAGTAGTGCCATTTGGAGCCAGATTTCACTTGTCGATTCTGGGAGCTACGATCAGCCATTTCACATACCGTCAGGAACATGTAAGCCTAAAATTCATCCAGCATGTTTGTAGTGGTTTACAATTTTGATTTTTAGTCATTTTTTGGGTTTTGGCTTGATTTGGGAAGGGCCATTGCGCCCTCGGCTCGTCGCAGCCTGCCCTTTCGGGAACTGCGATGAGACCGAGTCATCGCAAAGGTCCCATAACTGGACTGCGATGACGTCGCTATGCATGCAAAAGCGAGGTGCCATCGACTTAGTGGCCTAGCTTCTTAACTGCTTGCCACCACTCTCTTAGACATGTCGCTTTCCTCTATCTTCACTTTGCTCCTTACTGAACTGTCGGGAGTCCTGGAGTCAGTTACCAAAAGTAGGCTGCTTCCACATTCGACCTTTACTTGTACTTTTACCAAAAATAGCTGCTGGGCTGCCCTTGCGCGACAACATAACTGCGCAAAACTGAGCATGCACTCCGAGTTGCGCATTCCACAAAACTGTGCCTTCTGCGCCCATAGCCCGAACTGTGCAGTACAAAACTGTTCGTCATCAAAATTATACCCCCTTGGGCCATGCCCAACAAAGGCACTATTTACGAAAAAGGAACACTCCATCCAATCATGGCTGGAAGAGTTATCTCTTGCATTGTTTTACCCTTTTTTCGGGCGAAGAGACTAACTTTATGAAAAAGGAATTTTGGAGTCTTCTTTAGTACTTTTCAGATTCTCTAAACATGAAATGATGCCGAGTTTACCTTCTTTGGACTCGTTAAAATCTGACATAGAAGGGCCCGTTATGGGATGAACCCCTCCTATCCTAGGTTCGTAAAACATTTGGGATTAGACTCATCCATGGGATGAGCCATACCGAGCATCTGTTACCCTCCTCAAGCTCGTTAAAAAACAAAAAGAGGTACTCATCAATCATGATGAGGAATAGGGATGAGATTTTATTCATTGTAGTTATGGAAGTACATAGTCTCACTTGAACATGGCACTTGTTTGCATTTGCATTCAGTACTTGGGTAATCCGTTTGTCTTTGTGTCCTATTGATTCCATGAGTTTTGTCACTCCTTTGGGTCTATGAAAATCCTCACAGCAGATCTAAGAGCTGATGTATACCTCACAAGAAAGATTAAGATTAAGCAGGAAAATAGAAGAAGAGTGGTTAATGCAGTGTAAAGGAGCAACAGAATTATGATACAGTAGAACTCAGATAGAATCAGAATAACATCACACACTAATTCATTAATCACAAATATGAACAATAAATAGTACAATGGTTGAGAGGATTCGAATGCCAAGGTGGCAATTCGAATTAGCCTACATGGGAATGGCTAATCTGCACTAGGATTCATCATCATCATCAGTGGAGTGTCAACAATACACCACCAGGAGTCCTCATAATCATCATTGGAGTCATCAATGCACAAGTAACAGTCAACCAGGTATCAAACTAAGTCTAACTGAGTGTGGTAGGTGTAACTAGCACATGGAAGCACTAATGTAGAGAAGGAGGCTCAGTGGAGGGTGCATGAGGAGCTAAATGGAGTCAAAATAGGCAATGTAGTCTTACTGGGGGTCCAACAGAGTGTTTCGATTAGTTAACAAGTCAGTCAATCCTCAAATCAAGGAGGGATCCACAAATAACTCAACTAACTGAAGTGTAATTGAGTGGTAGGTGAAGAAGGGAGCCTTTCTCAAGTGGTAGGTGAAAGGTGGGTGCATCATTGACTAGGAGGGCTAAAAATGAGTGGAAAGAATCTCCCGGGGCTAGCAAAGTGGGGACTAGGTGCTGGGAGACACCAACCTGATGATTGGGATGCATGCAATTGCATGACTGAAATGCAAAATAATGAAAATGTAGGTAGGAATAGGATGGAGTATATGAATATCCCAACACCCCCCCTTAATCCATCCTGGGCGCTGGTAACTGAGACCAAGGGTCACCCAATACAATCAAATAAATGATAAAGAGCAATCCATGAAACAAGGAAATGGGGAAAAACCTCATGGGAAAAATAACCCCCCCTCAAAATAGACTGTAGGGCACACCAAAATAAATGCTCCAAACTCAAACATGTGTGATGCTTGGTCATATGTATGGAGGCATCTTCTTCTTGGGAAGAAGTGGATCATGCTAAAAAAGCATGTGCTTGTACTTGCTCTTCAAATCGAATGTGATGAGAACAAATCCAGAGGTATGAGGATGATCCTGGAACCTATGATTCGAATCAGCTGAGGTAGGATCAAATCCATGAATGTGTAGATAGTCTTTTGTTTTCTCTTTTGAACCATCATAGGTGAGATTATTCCCAAAAGAACCATCACATGATAGTGATTACTTGGTGTTTTACGGACAATCCACTCGAGCGGATGCGAGCCGGATCTCCCTAGCTCAACATGAGTCTAGAACAAATAGAACAGACTACAAATGGATCTCCTAGATCTACTTAAGGATCAAGTACTAGATGTCTTACCTTTTACTTTGCAATTCTCCTGAATGTTGCTCCACATCCAACAGTCGTCAAATCTAAGCTGCAAGACCTGTTAAGACATAAACAACATGAAACGAGTAAAGAGCATTTATACAATAAGAGATCTAAGTAAAAAGTTAAGCAGGTAAACTACTCAATATCATCACACATTAACAATATTGGTGGAAAGCATTTGTCTTACTACAAAAAAGGGAAATACATAGTAGAGATATAGAACTACAACCAAGGCTTAACGCTGCAGCCCTTCTCCATCCAAGCCATTTTCCATCTCCTCCCAAGGAAGTATGAGTCTCTCAATAGATGAGTAGGGATTTCTCAAGGATGATTTCACCAGCATGTAGACACTATAGACTTCCTCCCTTTGGGATGGGAGTGAGCTTCATTTAAATAGGACTAAGTGGATAGGGTGTGGATAGGATAGGTTAAGATATGATAGGAGAGGCTTAAGGGATCTATCCAAGGTGTTAGGAACCGAGTGCCAGCTCCCCCAAGAGGTCAGGGATAGGGTCCCAAATCAACAGGCTTCGAGAAGGGACTCGAAGAAGCTATTTTTTCCATCTAACTGACTTCATCGCACCCTATAATGGGGCAAGGTGCGACGTCGCATGGTTCTTATGTGCAGCCTGCGACGACCTCTCAAAACCTAGTACAAATGGGTACAAATCCTTGTAGGTCAATCACTCAATCAGGGTAACTTCAGGGATATATACATTGAATCTGATGAGGAGGAGATTTTAGGTGTAATAGAATGCCCCCCAAAGCATGAAGTTATTTAAAGATTGGACAGGTGAAATGCTTTGATAGAAGGATGGCAATGGACTTGTCGGATGAAGGGAACTGCTGTAGTACAACTAACTCTGAACTGACAATCGCATATGATGTACAACATGGCTGCCGACCAATACATTGCAGATCCATGGTAGTAATGACCGACTGAACACAGTCATGGCTACTAGACACAAGCGTAGATCCATGATGAGATGATAACACAACCATGACCAATACAAATGTGGATCCTTGCAATATGACTCAATACAAACTCCATCGCAGCCTGGGTAAAACACGATACGAATCTGTCCATGTGATTACAAATGTCTTGATGTCGAACATGGTAGATGTTGATGTATATGTAACTTCGGAATGTATTTCATCTATGTATTTCATATATATTTATTGTACCCTTATTAGAGATGTGTTATTCCTCTATAAGGAAGTGTTGTCATGTGGATTGACAAGCGTTGCAAGTGTGTGTACTTGCCGATGGGTTATTAGACCACCATGTGTGGGGTCGGCCCTGAAATATATATATTATAATGTGGATGTACCTAGCTAGACAAGTCGGCCCCATAAGGTCACTGGGCAAACAGGTTAGTATAAATAGAGATAAGGTGATCTCTATTTAGATCATTCGGAAAGTCATCTCTCTCTCACTCAGAAAGTGGCGCACTAGTGAGGAGGAGGATCATCTGCTACTAGGAGACTATCGCAGTGTATTTTGGTTTTACTTTGGTTGAGCCATTGCTCTCTTTATCTCTGAGGCAGTTGTGGGGTTTTTCACCTTAGGGTTTTCCCCACGGAAACTCTGTGTCTCTTGCTTTTGATTCTTGTGATGCTTGTCATGCTTATTGTGATTGTCATGCATTGATATACTGTATATGTTATTCTCTCAGTGAAGATCCTAGAGTATTGTGAATTAATGCTCAAAATTTAACATGGTATCAGAGCTAACCTGAGAAGAAGACATTTTGCAGTGATGGAAACTTGAGTTTCTTGTTTATTGGGTTTCTCTCTACAGATTTTGGAAAAGCAGTATAGTAGATTGACTCTACTCATCAAGGCGCATCTATCTATCCAATCAAAATGCAATTCTGAGCATTTTCAGATTTGGCCCTAAAAATTAGGGTTTCCACAAAAATAGGATTTTCTTAAATTTGAAGACATAGCTGGAAGCTCCTTGCAAAAATCGAAGTTTAGAGCTTTGGATCGAGATTTTTGGCTGGGTAGATATCCATGAAACTCAAACCCTAATTCAGGGTTCTCCCCAGTGAACCCGGGAGGACAAAAAGGCAAATCTGAAGGCTAAAACTTAGTTGATTCAAATTCTGAATGCACTAGGCTGATCAACTCATCAAAGCGCATCTTTCTATCCTTTCATAAAATTGAAATTCACATTTTGAATTTTTAGGGTTTTTCCGACAAACCCTAATCCGGGACCAGATCCAGTTTTCAGCATTTCAAGTGGTAAGACCTAAATCTTTTCTATTTCCATTTGAAGTACTCTTTAAGATGTCTCACCACACCAAGCTTGAGGATAAGCTTGAAGGGGCTGATAAATTCCGAGCTTGGAAGTATAGGATTGGGTTAATCCTGGAAGAGAATGAGTTGGACTCATATATAAAAGAAGACATCCCTATCCCAGAGGATGAAGAGGCCAAGTTATTGCATAAGAAGAACTTGGTCAAGGCAAAGAGAATCATTGCTGATTCTATCAAAGATCATCTCATACCCCATGTGTCTTCTCTAAAGACACCCAAGGATATGTTTGACTCTTTGACCAAGTTATTTGAAGGGAAGAACATAAATTGGAAGATGACTCTGTGGAATCAATTGAAAGGGTTCAAGATGTTGAATGGAGAAGCCATTCAATCTTACTTCTCCAAGGTCTCTCAGATCAAGGAGCAACTTGAAGCTGTGGATGAAGTAGTGGACAATGGTGAAGTTGTTATGACCACTCTGAATGGCCTACCTAGGTCATGGGACTCCTTTATTCAAGGAATCTGTGCAAGAAAGAAATTGATCTCTT
Source organism: Larix kaempferi (assembly GCA_027924585.1). Classification (NCBI taxonomy): domain Eukaryota; kingdom Viridiplantae; phylum Streptophyta; class Pinopsida; order Pinales; family Pinaceae; genus Larix; species Larix kaempferi. The sequence continues at coordinate 5,621,845 of BSBM01000293.1, read as the reverse complement.
TCAATAAACTATGGGAGGAATGCTCTCAAGAAGAAGCTAGACTTGTAGCTCGTGAGGAAGAGATGGGAGGTGAAGATCAAGCTCTCGCAACTCACACCAAAAGAAGCAAGCCCAAGAAGGAGCACTCTCGCTACAAAAGATCCTATCAAAAGAATAAGAAGGATCTAAGATGCTTCACATGCAATGAGAAGCGTCACTTTGCTTCAGATTGTCCCAAGAACAAAAGGGATAATAACAACAACTTCAGCAAGAAGAAGAAGGGCAACAAAATAAAGTTCCATGCTCATGCTGCCGAAGATGATGAACCTCCAAAGAAGAAGGCTAGGGAAGAAAGTGATGATGACTCATCAAGTGAAGAAGAGTATGTTCTAATCTCTGCTCTCATAGGTATTATCTCCCATGGTTGTAATGATTGGTTGATTGATAGTGGGGCTTCCAAACACATGACTGGGTTTAAGGAATCTTTTGTGAATCTATCTGAACATGAATCACCCCATAAGGTGAAACTTGGGGATGATTATCAATACCCAATCAAAGGAAGCGGTGAAGCCTCCTACAACCTAGATTCTGGAAAATCTTTGAAGATGAAAGAAGTCCTTTATGTACCCGGGCTCAAGAAGAACTTACTCTCCATCTTTGCATTGGATGCAAAAGGTATGAGGGTTGCATTGTGGATGGCCAAGTCCTAATGTGGCCAAAGGGAAAGACCATAGATGATGCAGTAGTGATTGGAGAGCAAGAGGAAGGATTGTATAAATTGAAGGGACAACCTGAACATGCCATGGTGCATGAATCCATGGAGCCAAGTGAACTTTGGCATAGAAGACTTGCTCATATGCACTATAGGGCACTTCCAATTGCAAGCAAGGCTGTAGAGGGTCTTCCTGAAATCAAGACCAAACATGAAGGTGTTTGCAAAGGATGTGCAAAAGGTAAGAACATTAAGAGGGCTTTCCCAAGCAGTGAAAGCAAGGCCAAAGATATCCTGGAAATCATCCACTCAGATGTATGTGGTCCTATGTCATCCAGTCCTCTTAGTGGGTATGTTTACTATGTCTCATTTATTGATGACTTCTCCAGGAAGACTTGGGTATACTTCTTGAAGAACAAAGATGAGGTGTTTGATAAGTTCAAGGAATTCAAAACTTTGATGGAGAATCAAACTGACAAGAAGATCAAAACATTTAGATCCGACAATGGTGGAGAATTCACCTCAGGTGACTTTAAGAAGCTTTGTAGTGATTCAGGGATTAAGAGGGAGTTGACAGCTCCTTATAATCCTCAACAAAATGGAGTTGCAGAAAGGAAGAATAGAACTATCATGGAAGCAGCAAGGGCAATGCTGCATGACCAGGATCTACCTATGCATCTATGGGCAGAAGCAGCTAGAACAACTGTATATGTGCAGAACAGAACACCCCACAAGATATTGGACAACAAGACACCAGAAGAGGTCTTTTCTGGTAAGAAACCTGAAGTCAGCCATCTCAGAATATTTGGTTGTCCAGTATACACTCATGTGCCAAAGGAAAAGAGGACTAAACTAGATCCTTAAGGAAAGAAGGGTATCTTTGTGGGTTACAGTGAAAGTTTGAAGGCTTACAGAATATACTTTCCAGGGTTCAAGAAGATTGATGTCAGCAGGGATGTAACATTTGATGAAAACTCAGCATTCATCAAATTAAGGAAGGCACCTATCAAAGTTTATGAAGAACCTAAGGAAACTAGATTTCAAGACACTACCATGACTGAAGCAGTTCCAGAAGTTTTTCATGAGTTTGAAGATCCACAAGAACCTGTAGATCCACCCCGTGAGGATAACTCTCACAAGAGGAAACCTGCATGGGCTAGAGAGCTCATTCAAGACGCAGAAAGATTTGGCATTCCAGAAGAAGAACACAGAGCAAAGAAGAGAACCAGATCACATACCAACTATGTTTCTTTACTCTGTGACATTATGAACAAAGAGCCTTCCAATTATGAAGAAGCAGCAGAAAAGAAAGAATGGAAGGATGCCATGGTTGAGGAATACTAATCAATAATGAAGAATGATGTTTGGGATGTTGTCCCAAGACCTAAAGAGAAGTCTGTTGTGACTTCGAAATGGATCTACAAAATCAAGCATGCTTTAGATGGCAGTGTAGAGAAATTCAAGGCAAGATTCATAGCTCGTGGCTTCTCTCAGAAAGAGGGAATAGATTATGAAGAAACTTTTGCACCTGTACCCAGGCATACTTCCATTAGAATAGTACTTGCCCTGGCTGCAGCAATGAAATGGAAAATACACCAGATGGATGTCAAGACTGCTTTCTTGAATGGTGTAGTTGAAGAGGAAGTATATGTGGAGCAGCCACTCGGTTTTGAAATACATGACATGGAGTCATATGTGTGCAGATTGAAGAAAGCCTTGTATGGCTTGAAACAAGCTCCCAGAACCTGGTATGGTAGGATGGATAGTTTTCTATCTAGTTTGGGCTTTACCAAGAGTAAAGCGGATTCCAACCTTTACTACAAGGTTGAGGAAGGGAATCCTGTGATTCTACTCCTGTATGTGGATGACTTATTTGTAACAGGAGATGACAGATTGATTGCAAATACGAAGAGGAAGCTTGCTGCTGAGTTTGATATGAAAGATTTGGTTATGATGCATTATTTCCTAGGTATGGAGGTGTGGCAGAGTGCAGGTGGGATCTTCCTTGGTCAAGGGAAGTACACAGTAGATATCCTGAAGAGATTCAGGATGATGGATTGCAAGGCCATGGCCACACCTATGGCATCGAATCTGAAGCTTCTATGTGATGCTTCATCTGAGTCGGTTGATGTCTCTATGTATCGTCAGATGATTGGGTCCTTGATGCTCCTGAAAAACACGAGATCGGATATTTGCTTTGCTGTGAACACATTGAGCCAGTTCCTGATGGATCCGAGGAGTGTTCACCTGGTTGCTGTAAAGCATGTTCTGAGGTACCTAAAGGGTACAGTGGATTATGGGCTCAAGTATGAAGTGAATCAAAAGTTTAACTTGCAGGGTTATGTTGATTCAGATTGGGCTGGCAGTGCTGCAGATAGGAAGAGCACATCTGGGTGGTGCTTCAGTATGGGATCAGGTGTGATCTCTTGGTTTAGCAGGAAGCAGTCCTGTGTAGCACTGAGTACAGTTAAGGCAGAGTATGTTGCAGCCTGTTCAGCTAGTTGTGAGGCAGTATGGCTTCGGAAGCTACTGTCTGAGTTATTTGATCTCCTGTTGGATGCTACTGGTATCTTCTGTGATAACCAGAGTTGTGTGAAGCTATCTGAGAACCCAGTGTTTCATGAAAGGTCGAAACACATAGAGATCAAATATCACTAGATCAGGGATATGGTGCAGAGAGGAGCTGTGAAGCTCCTGTATGTTGCGACGGACGAGCAGATTGCAGATGTGTTGACGAAGCCACTAGCCAGGGTGAAGTTCGAGTACTTCAGAGAGAGGCTTGGTGTTCTTCAGATTGATGACACTTCGAGGAAGAAGTGATGGACACATTTGCTAAAGCCATTCCAAGCATGTTGGAAGGAGGATCCTTCACATGGCTGTGGATGTAAGCGCTGGATGATGAACATCAGGATGATGTTTTGGTTTTTGCTTTGTATGATCAGTTAGATCATTTATATATGTATGTATGCATCATGTTGGATGCTGGATATGATCAGTTGGATCATTTATATGTATATGTATGTACGCATCATGTTGGATGCTGGATATGATCAGTTGGATCATTTATATGTATATGTATGTACGCATCATGTTGGATGCTGGATATGATCAGTTGGATCATTTATGTATGTACGCATCATGTTGGATGCTGGATATGATCAGTAGGATCATTCGTATGTATTTTGTATATGCATCATGTTGGATGCCTAGACCATGTATCTGTATCAGGTGGATACATTGTATGATCAGGTGGATCATGTATGGTGATATTTATCATGTATTTGTATTTGTATCAGGTGGATACATTGTATGATCAGGTGGATCATGTATGATGATATGTATCAGGTAGATACTTGGTATGCATCAGGTAGATGTTTGTATGATCAGGATGATCATGGATGACGAGCTTCAAGATGTTGCTCTAGATGACATGCAGTAGGATGTTGCAGTGATGATGATCATGATGATCATGTGTACATCAGGATGATGTATGGTGAGTATCAGGTTGTGCAGATGAGCATATAATTTGGACCTAGGAGATTTGCAGATAGTCTTTCGAGGTTTTGCCTATGGCATATAATTTGGCCCTGGGATATCTGGCAAATGCTCTTTCAAGGTTTTGCTCTAGGAGGACATATAATTTGGCCCTAGGAGATCTGCAGATAGTATTTCGAGGTTTTGCCTATGGCATATAATCTGGCCCTGGGATATCTGGCAGATGCTCTTTCGAGGTTTTGTCCTATGGCATATAATATGTCCTTGGGAGATCCGATAGGTTGGGATGTGTGCCCGTAATAAGTCTTGGGATGCTCTTGTGAGGTTTTTCCATGACCACATATAATCTGTCCTTGGGAGATGCTATAGGTAGAGCTATGTGTTCATAACAGCCTGGGATGCTCTTGCGAGGTTTTGTGGTGACCACATACAATCTGTCCCTGGGAGATCCTATAGGTAGAGCTGTGTGCTCGTAACAGCCTGGGATGCTCTTGCGAGGTTTTGTGGTGAGGTCACATATAATATGGCCCTGGGAGATCCTATAGGTAGAGTTGTGTGCTCGTAACAGCCTGGGATGCTCTTTTGAGGTTTTGTGACGCACGTAATAAGTCTTGAGGATTCCATAGTATGGCCAGTGATGACAAAGACCTGCAGGTGGTGGGCCTACATCCAGTATGAAAAAGGACTGGCTCTGTAGAACTTCCTATGATGAGTAGAGTCAGAGATTGGTTGAGATAGCAGCAGCAGTGACGATGACGATGACGATGCATTGATGATGATGATCCCGAGAAGAAGACTTTTCTAGTAGATCTGTGTCGAGAAATACCTTCCTAGTTAAGAGGGAGTGTTGATGTATATGTAACTTTGGAATGTATTTCATATATATTTATTGTACCCTTATTAGAGATGTGTTATTCCTCTATAAGGAAGTGTCGTCATGTGGATTGACAAGTGTCGCAAGTGTGTGTACTTGCCGATGGGTTATTAGACCACCATGCGTGGGGTCGACCCTGAAATATATATATTATAATGTGGATGTACCTATCTAGACAAGTCGGCCCCATAAGGTCACTGGGAAAACAAGTTAGTATAAATAGAGATCAGGGGATCTCTATTTAGATCATTCGGAAAGTCATCTCTCTCTCACTCAGAAAGTGGCACACTAGTGAGGAGGAGGATCATCTGCTACTAGGAGACTATCTCAGTGTATTTTGGTTGTCCTTTGGTTGAGCCATTGCTCTCTCTATCTCTGAGGAAGTTGTGGGGTTTTTCACCTTAGGGTTTTCCCCACGGAAACTATGTGTCTCTTGCTTTTGATTCTTGTGATGCTTGTCATGCTTATTGTGATTGTCATGCATTGATATACTGTATATGTTATTCTCTCAGTGAAGATCCTAGAGTATTGTGAATTAATGCTCAAAATTTAACAGTAGAAACCAATTGATTACAGGTCATTGATGTCAACCGTTAACAAGCGCGAGGGAGATCACCATTGATGTCAATGATTCCCAAGGCATCATAGTACATATCATCAAGCGTGAATAAATGAGTTGAAGTCAAACGCAAGATGAAATCTTTCAATCAAGAGTCAATGCTGTAAACTCATGTTGAAAGCGAGGTAACCTACCATTGAGGCATGCAGGGCCAAGGTACTTGATTGGTTTCTAGATTCAGTCCTTGGATGATGAGTTGAAGTCGACAAGGTTGAATCTGTCGAAGGAGGGTCATGATGAATCCCCCATCAATCGACGCGAAACACAACAAAAGATGTGTAGAGTAGATTGGATGGTACAGTAATATGCAAGACTGACTCAGAGTAGACCGACATGGTGACGTGTATACTGACTGCAGATGACAAATGTATTCTTGAACATGGGAATGGCATGACTTGGCAGTATTGACATGATGAGTATGACACAAATTTCCAATGTGATTGACGAAAGAAGCTTTCTTTGAATGACTCAAAGGAGTAACAAGACTCAGGAAGTAATCGAAACTCGAGGACAAACAGATGGTCCTAGTGCTTGTATGCAAATGCAGATGAGTGCCATGTTCAAGAACGACTATGTACTGCCACTAACAAAGGGTGTAACACAAAAGATTTCCTTTTTCCCCATCATGAATGATGAGTGCCTCATGTGTTTTTTACGAGCTTGATGAGGGTAACCAGATGCTCGGTATAGCTCATCTCATAGATGAGTCCAATCCCAAATATTTTCCGAACCTGGGATAGGAGGGGTTCGTCCCATGGCGGGCCCTTCAATGTAAGAGTTTAACGAGTTCATAGAAGGTAAACTCGGTCATCATTTCATGTTTAGAGAGTCTGAAAAGAACTAAAGAAGACTCAAACAGTCCTTTTTCGTAAAGTTAGCTTCATCGCTCGAAAAAGGGTAAAACAACGCGGGAGAGGACTCTTCTAGTCATGATTGGCTGGAGTATACCTTTTTCGTAACTATTGCCCCCTGGTCCAAAAAAGGGGTAAACTATCACCAGGAGGACGACAATTCAAATTCTTTTACGAGCATGAATGCGACAAGTTCGCTTGGAAATCTTTTCGTATTTCGAGAGCCTGAAAAGAGCTTAAAGATAGACTCTGGGGGGTTCCTTTTCCGTAGGATTTTAACGAGCCCAGAAAAGTGATAAATCGTAACTCGGTAACATATTCTCATAGTTTCAAGAGCACGAGAAAGAACAAAGAGTAAGCTCATTAATTGCAATCTACGAAAAAGAATAAACGACAAAAACCATCAGGGGTGTTCATACCTGAGGTGACCGTTCCAAAATGAAAATGGCGTAGAAAGGTACTTGGAAACTCCTACACACTCGGAAACTAGGTCAAATAGTCAACCGAACGTTCAAATATAATAAAACTGATCCAAACTATAGCAAACGATATAACGACATCAAATATTTGAAAAAGGAATATTCCATTTTGTTTATAAATAGAAACAAAAACCAAATATAGTCACCATTGTTTTATTTGCCAAATTTGGGAGGATTAGTGCCATTTGGAGCCAGATTTCACTTGTCGATTCCGGGAGCTACAATCAGCCATTTCACTTGCCATTAGGAATATGTAAGTCCAAACTTCATCCAGCATGTTTGTAGTGGTTTACAATTTTGATTTTTAGTCATTTTTTGGGTTTTGGCTTGATTTGGGAAGGGCCATTGCGCCCTCGGCTCGTCACAGCTTGCCCTTTCGGGAAATGTGACGAGCCTGAGTCATCGCAAGGGTCCCATAACTGGACTTCGACGACGTCGCTTTGCGTGCAAAAGCGGGGTGCGACGACGGCGACGGCCATCCCCAAACTCAAACCAAACTCAAAAGAAAGACCCACAAAGGTTGAAGCAAGTTCTAATAATGTTAAAAACCTCATGTTGATAGGTTCCAAGCATCAAAATGGTTTTGGAATGGCAGGAAAGGGAACATGAACTCGATGACGAACAAGCTGCAAATGATCCACATTGTGTGGAAGCATTGAGGAACTGTGGACTCCTCAAGTTCTTCCGCATTCAGGGGATGAGATCCCAACTTCCGCTATTGAACCATATGCTCCGATGCTGGGATGCGGCTCAACAGTACTTCATGATTGGTGAGCACGAGCTTACCATAGATGTTGATGACATCTACTTTCTGACTGGTTTGTCCCGAAGGGGGGACAATGTGATACTCACTGGGTCACGTGGGAGTGATTGTAATGTGGAGGATTTGATCTGGCAGCATTGTCGTCCCAACACCCATGCATCTAGTGGAAATATTTGCATCAAAGATATACGGGAGCGTCCATTACGTGCCATACTATTCACCATTACGAGGATGGTGGGGAGTCAATCTCCTCACTTAGCCACTAGGGCATAGATGCTTTATGCGGAGGACTGTTTATCTCCGAAGATCTTCAACTGGTGCGAGGGAGTCCTCGTAAACATGCGAGCTTAGCTAACAAAGTGTCGATGGGGAGAGCTCAAACAGTTTGGCTATGGATCTATAGTGATCTCGTTCTTGCTGGAATGGGTTCCCCATTTGCATCCTCAAGTACCACTGGAGGATAGGGACCTCAGGGATCCACACATGGCCAGGTGGACCAATGTGATGACTCGACATGGTGGGGGTCCTATCATTGGATTCCCTCCTGAGTTCTTCGCTTGGATGGAGGGCCAGTTACTGATGGTGGAGGATTTTCCATATAGTGGCACCGACTTCACAAATGACCCAGACTTGGCACTGCTAGAGGGAGTAGCATGGGGCGACCTCGGTAAGAACAAATGACCCTTGTATTTTTTAAATTTTGTGCATTTATGATTTTTTTGATATAGTGCTGACAGGTGAACAACATGTGTGTGCAGATGTGGGGCCTATACGACCAGTGGGTACCTCTCTTCTGGCTAGGAGAGAGAGAGGAGAGGGAGCGATCGTGGGTCCAGATGTGCATGCTGCCATCGCAGAGATGGACAGAGTCTATGCCAACCTGAGTGGGTTGACACTAGACATTCCCGAGCCGATGGTAGATGAGGTTCCGCGGCCCATGCAGGTACACACGGTTGGAGCGACTGCGCGCTTTAATGCATTGCTTCACAGGGTTGCGAGAGTAGTGGACTGCTTCCAGTCTCAGCAGGCTAGGGCTGTTAGACCACCTAGGGTTTTACGGCCCAGACGATAGGCCACATGTTGTAATTGTGTGTGTACTGAGAGCTTAGAGGCCTCAGATTTTGTACTACTAAAAGCTATGAGGCTTCAGATTTTGTAGAGACTCACTGAAAGCCAACGTGCTTCAGACTTTGTATCAGCACTACCTTTTTCAGATTATATATATATATACAGACAGTCCGGCGATTGATACATTATGTGTTTCAAAAAATAATGATGTGATCTTGTTTGTATGCTTGCTTCTATATAGTGCATTATTTACATGTTGTGAATGCTTTTACATGTTATGAGTATCATGTGTGTGCGATGTACCAATCAAGAATTAAGTTGGCCATCGAGTTAGCAACTGTGTTTAACTCTCGTGGAAAGTGCAGGTATTGAATGGATTCAAATGACCTTTCCAAGAGACGTACTCGCCTAAAGAGATGGAGTAGGGTGGGATCGCGGATAGCATAGATCCAGTTAAGATGGGAAACCACTAATTGAGAATCCATGTGGATGACAATGTGGTCCATACCCAAGGAAGTAGCATCAATTAAGGTTCCAATTACCACCTGATACTCTGCGACATTGTTGGTTGCAAATCCAAGACAACTTCCTCTTGAGCTAATGAGCTCACCTATTGGGGAATATAGTACCCAGGTTGCCGAGGCAAGGTTATGGGTATGCCGACTGGCGCCGTTCGTGAATCCGTAGCATGTTTCCATCTGCACACGCAGATAGGACATGGTATAAGAAGCGGAAACAAGATCGAGAGACACGCAAAAATTAAAGGCATCACACCACACAAAAACACACACACACCATGTACAGTGTATACAAAAAGTCTATGCATGACAGAATCAGGCATAATACCTCTTTAGGTAAAGCCCATTACGGGGTTCACCCAAAGATATTCCATCATAATCTTCAAGCTCGTAAGCTCCCTTTTCCAAAACATGTTTGACAATGTAAGGTCCATGCCACATGGACTCGAACTTTCCTGCCCCCAGCTTGTCATGTTTCTGGTCGTATGTGAGGACCAGGTCACCCTCGTTGAAGATACGAGTTTGCACTGACTTGTCGTACTGATCTTTGATGTGTTTCTTATGTGCTTTGTCAGCAAGAGCGACATCTCGACGGGGCTCGTTAAGTTTTGTTGTATAGGAAATGTTCTTCCTCGCCAGTAGTGTTAGGGAGAAGTTCGACGGTGAGTTGTAGAGATGGGATTTCACACTCTATGGGGAGGACAACCTCCAATCCATACACCAATTGGAAAGGAGTAAAACTTGTGGTGGTTTTCATGGAAGTTTTGTAGGCCCATAATGCTGAAAAGAGCATATTATTCCAGTTGGACTTATGTGTACCTGGACCATAGTTTTCAAGACCTTGTTAATGGCCTCGACCTGTCCATTGGATTGCGGGTAGTAGGGTGTTGAGTTTTCATGGCGAAAACCCAATCTATCGCTTAGTTCATCAACCATATGGTTATGAAAGTGAGAACCATGATCGGTGACTATCGCCTGAGGAACTCCAAAATGTGCTATCACATGATTGAACATAAAGAGTGCAGCTGTTTTTCCATCATTTGGGTATGTAGGCATTGCCTCAGCTCATTTTGTGAAATAATCCACATCTACGATGATGTAACTATGCCCCCTCAGCCGAGGTAGGCTTACAATGCATAAAATCGATGCCCCATTTCGCAAAGGGGCCCACGGCAATAACAGGGTGTAACGGGGGAGGATGGGTGCGCTTCTTTATGTGAAAATGTTGACATGGAGGACATCTCTTCATGGCCTTAATACAATCTTTAAAGACAGTAGGCCAATAATATCCTACGCGCAGAATCTTCTGGGATGTAGGCATCCCAGAGAGGTGACCGCCACATGCCCCAGCGTGACAGTCATTTAGAACGCGTTCAGCCTCATCGTGAATTAGACAATGTCGAAGAATTGACTCGATGCCACATCGGTACAAAGTATCACTAATGATCAGGTAATACTTTGCGTGGTGACGTATACGACGACGATCGTCATGAGAAAAATCGGGGTTGAAACGTTGGGTTTGAATATACAATGTGATATCTCCATACCATGGGTCAGACGTACTAATAAGAAACAATGACTCATCTGGAAAGGAGTCATTGGGCTCAGCTTCTACATCGGTACGGGGGAGGTCGCAAATAAGCTCGGCAAACACCAAAGACTTCTTAGACATAGCTTTTTCGAAAAGAAGATCGAATTCTTGTAGTATCATGATCCAGCATGAATACTTGCCCCCAAGCACTTGACGTGTCAGAACATGGTACATGGGGTTCGAATCGGCAATGATGGTAGTGGTGTGGAGCAGAATATAATGTCAAAACTTCTGCATAGCAATGACTGCAGCAAGAGCAAGCTTCTAAACATGTGAATAGCGAGTTTTAGCGTCAATGAGACCTTTACTGGCATAATAGATCACATGTTCCTGGGCGAGTTTGGTCTTCCTGAAGCAAAACCATGGTGATAGAGGTGTCGGAAGCAGCGAGATATAGGATGTAATCTTGATAGTAATTCAACAGTTGGATCACAGGGGCATGCGTGATGGCATGCTTCAGACTATCGAAAGATTGTTGAGCCTGGTCATCCCAAATGAACGGGACATCCTTTTTCATTAATCTCATGTAGCCCTGCGTATTTTGTGCGAAGTTACAAATGAAGCGCCGTAAGTAAGTTGCTTTGCCTTGCAGGCTTTGAAGTTTTGTGATATTAGTAGGAGGCGGAAGAGTGACGATGGCTTCTACCTTCTAGGGATCAATGTGGATCCCATCTTTGGAGATGACAAAGCCGAGGAGGTGTCCGGACTCGACACAAAAAATGCTTTTGTGAGGATTCAGGTAGATGTTATACCGTCTGCATCTGAGGAAAATTACCTTTAGATGATCAAAGTGGAACTCACGCTGCTTTGAATGGGCAGGGAGATCATCCAAGTAAGGTTCCACAAAGTCCTTCACATCGTGGAAAGCGTACGACATGGCCTGTTGGAAAGTGGCGCCAGTGTTTTTAAGGCCAAAAGGGAGTTTGCGGTATGCCAATGTCCCCCAAGGGCAGATAAAGCTGTCTTGTGTTGATCGACCGGGTGGATCTCAATTTGGTTGTAACCGAAAAAACCATCCATAAATGAGAAGATGACACTCCCGTCACAATTGTCGATGATCTGGTCGATGAAGGGAGTCGGGTAGTTGTCCTTAGGACAAGCTTTGTTGAGATCCCAATAATCGACGCAGACACGGATGGTGCCCTGCTTTTTGTTCATAGGAATGACATTTGAAACCCATTCTGTCAACGGGATAGGGTAATTGAAACCAACCTTCAAAAGCTTTTCAATCTCTGCCTTGATTGCTGCAGTCTTTCGGGAGTGTACTAGTCACAACTTTTGGCGAACAGGCTTGATGTCGGGATAGGTTTTGATCTCGTGCAAAACAATGGAGGGGTCTATCCCAGGAATCTCCTCGTAAGTCCAAGTGAATATGTCTCGAAATCGTTTGAACAAGGCCATAGGGAAGATGATTTCTTTAGGGGAACACTTCTGGCCTAACTGAATGTGTTCCACTACACCAGGTTTAACCGAGATGTTGATCAATGTGGTAGGCTTGATGTTGGCTAAGTTGCCTTCCAAATTGGTTTGACATGTGAACATCAAAGATGGAGAGCCAGAAAGAACATCCAGTGTAGAAATGGTGCGAATGTCGTTCTCTACAGTAGCTAAAATGGGAAGGGAAGATGAACGATGATGGAGGTCTTCCCACGGAGGATCGTCCGCGCTCATTATTTCCATGATGGACTCGTCGAAATGAAAAGTCCGTAAAAAGGGGTCGAAGGAGGTCCGTTGCGGAGAACTAGGGGTGGAGGTCATAGATAAGTGATCCTCCGGGGCTGACTGGATAGCCTCGTACATAAGTTTAGCAAGTGACAGGGGCATCTGGTCTCCAATTAGGTGTGTGGTGGCTTCATCAGGCACAAGCCATGAATCAGTAGAGGTGGAGATAGAGGATAACTGCGAAGAGATCATGTGGATCGTAGCGACATGATTTGGGGGATCCGAGATAGGAAAAATGCCCATAAGGGATGAATCCTTAAGGAGGCCAACCCCCACACTTGTTAGATTTTCAGAAATTTCAATATGATCTAGGATCTTAATTGAGAGAATAACATGTACAACATATCTACAGCATATCAATCATGGACACAATAATGCAAACACACAAGAGACACAGAGTTTCACCGGGGAAAACCAAGAAGGTCAAAAACCCCGCAACTTCCTCAGAGATAGATAGAGCAATGATACAACCCAAGTACACGAGATAGTCCTCCTAGCAGCAGCTTCTCCTCCACCACAAGTGCACCACTCTCCAATGAGAGTATGAGTGAGAAAGTGAATGATCAAATAGAGTGCCTCCCGCACTCTATTTATACTTGACTTGACTTTCCTAATAACCTTTACTAGGTTGGCCTTAACTTAACCACATAACATAATGCTGACATGGCCGACCCCCAATAGGGTGGTCTAATAACCCTTTAACCCACATGAATTATACAGGGCCGACCCCAACAAGGTGGTCTAATAACCCATCAAGTATAAGTTACGACACTTACAATATAAATGACGACACTTCCGTATAGAGGAATAATAACATCTCTATAGGAATACAAACACTTCCGTATAGAGGAATAACAACATCTCTATAGGAATACAATATACATATATGAAATACATTCTGAAGTTACAAATACATCAACACTCCCTCTTAACTAGGAAGGTATTTCTCGACACAGGTCTTCTAGAACAAGTCTTCTTCTATGGATCATCGTCACTGGATCATCGACATCGAATCATCGTCATCGTCACTTCTGCTTCTATCTCAATCAATCTCTAATCTACTTGTCATAGGAAGTTCTACAGAGCTAGTCCTTTTTCATACTGGATGTAGGCCCACCACCTGTAGGTCTTCATCATCACTGGCCATACTGTGGAATCCTCAGGACTTATTACGTGTGTCACAAAACCTAGTTGTAGCATCCCAGGCTGTTACGAGCACACAGCTCTACCTCTCGGATCTCCCAGGAGCACATTACATGTGACCCCATGACAAAACCTGGCTGTAGCATCCCAGGCTATTACGAGCACACAACTCTACCTGTCATATCTCCTAGGAGCACATTACATGTGATCTCACCACAAAACCTGGCTGTAGCATCCCAGGCTGTTACGAGCACACAACTCTACCTGTCGGATCTCCCAGGAGCATATTACATGTGTTCATGGAAAAACCTAGCTGTAGCATCCTAGGCTGTTACGAGCACTCAGCTCTACCTGTCGGATCTACCAGGAGCATATTACATGCCATAGGACAAAACCTTGAAAGAGCATCCCAGGATGTTACGAGCACATAGCTCTACCTGTCGGATCTCCCAAGGCGCTATTATATGTCCTCCCAGAGCAATGCCTCGAAAGAGCATCCCAGGATATTATGAGCACACAACTCTACCTGTCAGATCTCCCAGCTCAACTTACATGCTCATCTACACAAACTGTCCATGGCCACAAAGTATCAACCTGATACTCACCATACATCATCCTGATGTACATCATCACATGATCATCTTGATCATCATCATTGCATCGTGCTGATGCATGTCATCCAGAGCATCGTCCTGATACTCATAATCCATTATCAACTTGATCATACAATGTATCAACCTGATACATATCATCATACATGATCCACCTGATCATACAATGTATCCAACTGATACATACACAAAATCAATGATCCACTTGATCATAACAAGCATCCAACATGATGCATATAGATATACATGATCCAACTGATCATATCTAGCATCCAACATGATGCATATCCAAATACATGATCCAATTGATCATATCCAACATCCAACATGATGCATATACAAATACATGATCCAACTAATCATATCCGACATCCAACTTGATGCATATATAGAGAAGTAACTGGAGCATCGTCCTGATGCTCATCATCCAGCGCTTACATCCATAGCCATGTGAAGGATCCTCCTCTCACCATACTTGGAATGGCTTCTGAAAATGTGTCTATCACTTCTTCCTTGAAGTGTCGTCAATCTGAAGAACACCAAGCCTCTCTTTGAAGTACTCGAACTTCACTTTGGCTAGTGGTTTCATTAGCACATCTGAAATCTGCTCATCCATCGCAACATACAGGAGCTTCACTGCTCCTCTCTGAACCATATCCCTAATATAGTGATATTTAATCTCAATGTGCTTCGACATGTCATGGAACACCGGGTTCTTAGACAGCTTCACACAACTCTGGTTTTCACAAAAGACACCAGTAGCTTCCAATGGGAGATCAAATAACTCAGACAGTAGCTTCCGGAGCCATACTGCCTCACAACTGGCTGAACAAGCTGCAACATACTCTACTTTGGTTGTACCCAGTGCTACGCAGGACTGATTCTTGCTAAACCAAGAGATCACACTTGATCCCATACTAAAGCAATACCCAGATGTGCTCTTCCTATCTACAACACTGCCTGCCCAGTCTGAATCAACATAACCCTGCAGGTTAAAATTTTGATTCGCATCATACTTGAGCCCATAATCAATTGTACCCTTCAGGTACCTCAGAATATGCTTTACAACAACTAGGTGAACACTCCTCGGATCTGTCAGGAACTAGCTCAATGTGTTCACCGCAAAGTAAATATCTGGTCTCGTGTTCGTCAGGTACATCAAGGACCCAATCATCTGACGATACATAGTGACATCAACTGGCTCAGATGAAGCATCGCACGGAAGCTTAAGGTTCTATGCCATAGGTGTGGCCATGACCTTGTAGTCCATCATCCCGAACCTCTTCAGGATCTCTATTGCATACTTCCCTTGTCCAAGGAAGATTCCATCTGCACTCTTCCCACACTCTGCCACACCTCCATACTTAGAAAATAGTGCATCATCCCCAAGTCCTTCATCTCGAACTCGACAGCAAGCTTCCTCTTGGTATCAGCAATCAAACTATCTTCTTTTGTAACAAACGGGTCATCCACATACAGAAGTAGTATCACTAGATTTCCTTCCTCAACATTGTAGTAAACGTTGGCATCTGCTTTACTCTTGGTAAAGCCCAAACTGGATAGAAAGCTGTCCATCCTACCATACCAAGTCCTAGGAGCTTGCTTTAAGCCATACAAGGCTTTCTTCAACCTGCACACATATGACTCTCTATCATGTGTCTCAAAACCAAGTGGCTGCTCCACATACACTTCCTCTTTGACTACACCATTCAAGAAAGCTGTCTTGACATCCATCTGGTGTATCTTCCATTTTATCTCTACAGCCAGAGTAAGTATTGATCTGATGGAAGTGTACCTGGCTATAGGAGCAAAAATCTCTTCATAATCAATCCCTTCTTTCTGGGAGAAGCCACGAGCTACAAATCTCGCTTTGTATTTCTCTATGCTGCCATCTGCAGCATGCTTGATCTTGTATATCCACTTGGAGGTCACAAAAAACTTTCCTTCAGGTCTTGGGACCTGTTGATGCCCCGAAGATCGCAGCATCAAGTAGAAAGGGATTATCCTCGGTAGACTATCCCAATTAGATTGTCCACCGTTTGGTATGGGGAATCTGTCTGGTTAGTAGTTCTGGCAACCGTTAGATTTGGAGATTTGCCTCAATTACATCGGTTATGGCCCGATCCACCATTCTTTTTTTATTTTATCGTTAAAATGATATGCAAGTGCCTAAGCTAACTTAATCTAAATGCAGAAATTAAAACAAATCTGTGTCTAAAACTGAAATAAACCTAAACTATCCCTGTAGGGAGCAAAACTATAAGTATGAGTAATATGTTGGAAGAAGTATCTGAAGATCAATAGACAACCATTAAATTATAAAGATACATCTACAGCAAGAAGGTGAAATATTTTAAAAGATAGCTTCCAATTTACATATAACGCATTCCATTACTCATGTAGGAGAAAAATCATTTGCACACGAAATAGTAAGATCATTCAATACATAGAGATAATTCAAGACAGCAAAGAAAGATCTCACTGTAGAATATGAAAGTCACAAGAATAATCCAACATGTATCCAACATCCATTTCCATGCAAAGGACGTCCTCTCTAGGCTCTTATTAGGAAAAATTTATTTTCTTGGAGAAAGTGCAAGATAGCTCGTACAAGTTAAGAAAAATCTTTTCCCTGCCAAAAGTCCTGTACACTATTCCCTAAGCTTCTATTTATATCTTTACAAAATGCCTCTTGGGCTGCCACCTGGCTCTTTACACTCGTCCTCTAAAGACTTTTCCCCTAAATAAACAAATCATGGCACTTTTCTTATAATTTTTTTCTTCTTCTCAAAAATAGAAAAGGACAGCTGTCTAGTGACTCTACGCTCTAAACACAGGGATAACAGATGAAAATAGGAACAACGCATTAGGACTAGCGTGTTCATCCTTGAGGAGGTGCTTCTGCTGGGAGTGAGGTGCTCGTGCTGGCTGCTACTGCTACTGCTGCTTTCTTTTCCTCCTCTGCAATGTAACTGAACCAGATACCAGTGTCTCTGACAACCACATTTGCTGGTGAAGGGAGCAAGATCTTCTGGGAATTCACATGCTTACCAAGCTCTGCTTCAATACCATGAATTTATGTAGTTGCTGCTTGGTGGATTTCTTTAAGCAAATGACTGTATATTGATGACAACCCAATATAATGATGGAGATCATTAGTTGCTAGGACATCAATCTTCTTTACATATTCTATTTGAATGCCTAGCTCTTCCTTCAAGTATGATAAACGTTGCTCTTTGCTTGGAAACTCATTGAGGGACTGAGGAAAAATCAGCTTGCACTTATCATGCACTTCATGGATCTTTTGATACAGGCTGTTACTTTTATCAATTGTTCCGTGGATCTTAGCCATCAGCTTGAGGCCACAGTTCCTACAGAATTCCATAAGGGCTACATCTTCTTTAAAATCATCTACTGACCTGAATGGGAGATGCTTGGGGAAATCAACCTTCCCTTCTCTCCACTCCATCTGGCTCAGGATGTTTGCTTTAACCCGAGTGTATTTTCCCTTAAGCCTATTGGCTTCTGCATTAACTTCTTTTAACCTAACCATCATGGCTTTGAGCCTGCACACTTCCTTAGTAATCAGCTCCTGTGTGGCGTGCATCTATCTCAGAATGTCACAGGATAGCTCATGAAAGGGATGTTAAGTTTAAACCAAATAGACTAGCAGGATCACTGAAAGAAGCATAATCACAAGATAGACACAATATTTACCCTGGGAAACCCTCATGGGGTAGAAAACCCAGCAAAGCTTTCCTCAATAAGATGATTAACCAAAATACAAGATGTTCTCCCTCCTTCTATTCCTCCTTAGCAGATCTCCCAGACAAGTGCGCCTCTTTTCACAAGTGAGTGAGTGATCTAATGAGGAGTTCACCTCCTCTATTTATACACACTCCTGACCACCAAAAATACCTAATGGGGCCGACCTCTCTTGGAGAAGTCTAATAACCCCTAAAACCTAACTTCAGGGCCGACCCCCACATGGTGGGTCTAACAACCCTAGTTACCACAATTCCTCGGAGGAATAAACATCTCCGGATACATAATAAAATCACATCGGAGGGATGGAACATCTCCGGAATAAATAATGTACAAATATAATATTCTTAGAAGTTACAATATTCAACACTCCCCCTTAACGAGAAGGATATTATAACAACATCTGCAGGAGCAAGGAGTCATTTACTACATCATCTATATATCATCGGAAGCTTTCTTCAATTCATCATCATCAGTAACTTGACTAGTTACTGGAACATCAACATCATCAGAGTTGATAGTACTCAATCATCAGCATCGTCATGACAGCATCGTCAACACACGATCATCGGCATCGTCATCACATGATCATCAGCATCGTCATCACACGATCATTAGCATCGTCATCACACGATCATTAGCATCGTCATCACACGATCATCAGTATCGTCATCACACGATCATCAGCATCATCATCATACGATCAATCCAGTTCTTTATGTCCAAGGATGATGCAAACCAGTCATGTACCTTTTGAACCGAAGTCCAGGGACGATCCAGTCCTATCATGTACCTTTTGAACCGAAGTCCAAGGACGATCCAGTCCTATCATGTTCTCGGAGACCACATGTCTACGGCTCAGTTTACAGGACCAAAGTCCAAGGATGATCCAATCCTTACCGTACATTTAGGACAGCTTCCAACGATGACTTAATCCTCAACCATTCATTTAGGACCACGTCCAAGGATGAATTAATCCTCCACCGTACATTTAGGACCACGTCCAAGGATGACTTAATCCTCCACCGTACATTTAGGACCACGTCCAAGGATGACTTAATCCTCCACCGTGCATTTAGGACCACGTCCAAGGATGACTTAATCCTCCACCGTGCATTTAGGACCACGTCCAAGGATGACTTAATCCTCCACCGTGCATTTAGGACCTACGTCCAAGGATGACTTAATCCTCAACCGTACATTTAGGACCTACGTCCAAGGATGACTTAATCCTCAACCGTGCATTTAGGACCTACGTCCAAGGATGACTTAATCCCTCACCGTCCACCAAGGAATTCATTCTCGAAGACTTACGTCTACGGCTCTTCTTTAGGACTGAAGTCCAGGAATGATCCAATCCCTTCACATGTTCACCAAGAACTTCATTTTCGAAGACATACGTCTACGGCTCTTTTTTAGGACTGAAGTCCAGGAATGATCCAATCCCTTCACATGTTCACCAAGAACTTTATTTTCGAAGACATACGTCTACGGCTCTTCTTTAGGACTGAAGTCCAGGAATGATTCAATCCCTTCACAACATGTATAACAAAACATGTATCCTCATCATCAAAACATGTATAACCACAACATGTATCATCATCATCAAAACATGTATAACCACAACATGTATCATCATCATCAAAACATGTATAACCACAACATGTATCATCATCATCATGTATAACCACATGTATCATCATCATCAAAAACTAACATCAAAAGCATGTATACATCTAGCATGTATTCTCACTAATACATCTAACATCAAAACATGTATACATCACATCATCAAAATAAAGAATATAAGAGTCCTAAATCTAAATAATTCTAGGTGACTAAGTGCAATAAATAGGTAACCTCATCATTGATGAGATAGACTTGTTATCGTATACTGTGCTACTCCCCCTTTCGAGGAGGGTCCTTCTAAACTACACCAAGCTTGTCTCGGAAGTGTTCAAACTTTACTCGAGACAGAGGTTTGGTCAGGATATCAGCAATTTGATCCTCAGTGCTTATATACTCGAGCTTGATAGCTCCTCTCTGCACCATATCTCGTATATAAAAGTATCGGATCTCTATGTGTTTTGACTTATCGTGAAATACAGGATTTTCAGTCATCTTGATGCAGCTTTGATTATCACACATAATCACAGTGGGGTCCATTTCTAAGTCAAGCACTCCAGATAAAAGTTTCCGAAGCCATACTGCTTCACAGCTGGCAGAGCAGGAAGCTATATATTCTGCTTCAGCAGTACTGAGGGCCACACTAGATTGTTTCTTGCTGAACCATGAGATCATGGCAGATCCAAGACCATAACATCCACCTGAAGTACTTTTTCTATCTGAGACACTACTTTCCCAATCGAAATCTGAGTAGCCATGTAGTCTAAGTTCATGACCTCCAAGATAAAATAGGACAAAATTTAATGTACCTTTTAGGTACCTCATTATATGCTTTGCAGCTATTAAGTGAACCTTTCTAGGTTCTACTAGATACTGACTTAGGGTATTTACAACAAAGCATATATCAGGTCTAGTATTTGTTAAGTACATCAATGATCCAATGATTTGTCTATATAGAGTTATGTCCACTAATTCTGATGAATCATTAACTAATAACTTTAAGTTGGAGTCCATGGGGGTGGCCATGGCTTTACACTCCAACATATCAAATCTTTTGAGAATCTCCACAGTATACTTACCTTGATTTAGAAAGATTCCTTTTGGTTCTTGCCATACTTCCAAGCCTAAGAAGTAATGCATTAATCCAAGATCTTTCATCTCGAATTCTGAAGAAAGCTTCTTCTTGCTTTCAATAATTTGTTTCTCATCTCCAGTTAGAAATAAATCATCTACATATAACAACAATATAACTGGTTCATCATCCATCACTTTGAGATAAAGATTTGGGTTAGCTTTACTTTTGGTAAAGCCCATGCTAGTTAAGAAATTGTCAATCCTTCCGTACCAAGCCCTGGGAGCTTGTTTCAACCCATATAATGCCTTTTTCAATTTGCATACATGAGTCCTTCCGTTATTAACCTCAAACCCTTGTGGTTGCTCTATGTATACTTCTTCTTCAATTACACCATTCAGAAAAGCTGTCTTAACATCCATTTGGTGTAATTTCCACTTCATCATGGATGCAAGTGCCATGATAGTTCTAATTGAAGTATACCTAGCAACTGGTGCAAATGTTTCTTCATAGTCAATTCCCTCCTTCTGAGAGAATCCTCTGGCTACAAATCTTGCCTTGTATTTTTCAATGCTACCATCTGCAGCATGTTTTATCTTGAAAATCCATTTGGAAGAAACCACACTTTTATCTTTTGGTTTGGGTACTATATCCCAAACATCATTTTTCATTATTGACTGATAATCTTCTGTCATTGCTTCTACCCATTCTTTCTTCTGGGCTGCCTCTTCATAGCTGGTAGCTAGTTGATCTACAAGATCACACATCAAGGCCATGTAGTTGGATACTAGCTTTGGCTTCTTTCTTTCTCTAGTGGAGCCTTCAGGAGCTCCATATCTTTCAGCCCCTTGAATAATATCTCTGGCCCATGCTGGCCTTCTTTTCTTAGATAAGTCTGAAATAGGAGGCTCTTGTGGTTCCAACATGTCATGATCCTCTGGAGAATCATCTTCAGGAATGGGCATAGCCTCTATGATCCTGGGAGAAGTATCTTCTTCATATATTTCTTCAAGTTGGCACTTCTTGGATTTCTTGAGAGCTGCTTCTTCATCAAATGTTACATCTCTACTTATTTCTATGTGATGAAAGCCTGGAATGTAAATTCTGAAGGCTTTGGATGATTCACAATAACCAACAAATATTCCCTTCTTACCAGAAGGGTCCAACTTGGTTCTCTTTTCTTTTGGAATGTGAATGTACACAGGACACCCAAAAATTCTAAGATGACTTACCTCAGGCTTCTTACCTGTAAATACTTCTTCTGGAGTTTTGAAATCAAGAGCACTATGAGATAATCTATTTTGCACATATACTGCTGTCTTGGCTGCTTCAGCCCATAGATACATTGGAAGATCTTGGTCATGTATCATGGTCTTCACAGCTTCCATGATTGTTCTATTTTTCCTTTCAGCCACCCCATTTTGTTGGGGATTATAAGGAGTAGTTAGTTCCCTTTTAATTCCGGCTTCTTTACAAAAGTCCTCAAATTCATTTGAGGTAAATTCTCCGCCATTATCTGTTCTGAGAATTTTGATTCTCTTCTCTAAAAGATTTTCTATTAGAGCCTTGAACTCTTTAAATTTTTCAAAGACTTCATTCTTACCTTTCAGGAAGTATATCCAAGTTTTCCTTGAATGGTCATCAATGAATGAAAGATAGTATTCAAACCCACTTAGAGAAGTGGTGGGCATTGGTATACATACATCTGAGTGTATTAGCTCTAAAATGTTCTTAGTCTTTGTTTCACTCTTTGGAAAGGGGTTCTTGATATTTTTCCCTTTCTTACACCCTTTACATGAGCCATCATGATCGGCTTTCAAGTCTGGTAATCCTATGACTACCTTGCTTACATATGGTAAGGATTTATAGTTGATGTGAGCTAACCTTCTATGCCATAGCTCACTGGGGCTAGAGATTTCATGAGCAAGGGCAGCTTCTGGATGGCCCTTGAGCTTATAGAGACCTCCTTCTTCTTCACCAATAACAACTGCATCTTTAATTGTCTTTCCTTTGGACCACATGAGTACTTGTCCATCTATGAAAGCCACTCTAAAACCTTTCTTATCCAGTGCTGAGATAGAGAGGAGGTTCTTCTTTAAACCTGGTACATATAAGATGTCTTTCATCTTCAAGGGTGTTCCAGAATCTAGCTTGTAGCTAGCTTCACCAATTCCTTTGATGGGGTACTGGTAGTCATCTCCTAGAGATACCTTTTGTGAAGAAGACTTTTCTTCAATATTTGAGAAAGTCTTCCTTTGTCCTGTCATGTGCTTAGAAGCACCACTATCAATGATCCATGTATATTCTCCAGGAGATACGGATCCAGAGAGTGCAGAAAATAGGACATATTCTTCTGGATCTTCTTTCTTTCCTTTAGACCTTTTCTTTCTAGGTCTTGCCTCTACCTCTTCTTCTTCTTCTTCTTCTTCTTCACTGTCATTCTCTGCCATATGTGCATGATGTCTTTTGTGGAAGAACTTCTTCTTTTGAGAAGGACAAAATCTGGAGATGTGTCCTAATTTATGACAATTGTAGCATTCTACTGTGGAAAGATCTCTTGCTGAATTGGGTCCTCTTCTCTTGTTAGATCTAGAGAAGTGTTGAGATCCTTTGTGGTCAATTCTCTTGAGATGACTCATTCTTCTTCTTTTAGTATGAGTGGCCAAAGCTTGGTCATCCTCTTTGAGAAGAGCTTCTCTGTTTGCAACCCTAGCTTCTTCTTGAACACAATCCTCCCATACTATATCAAACTTCATGCTCTCTTTCCTAGCACACATGGTTTGTATAAATGATTCCCAAGGTCTAGTGAGACCATTGAGAGCAGTCATCACAAGTTCATCCTCATCAAGGGTATCACCAATTGCATCTAGTTGTTCCTTGATTTGTGAAACCCTTGAGAAGTAGTCTTGAATGGATTCTCCTTTGTGCATCTTGATACTCTTCAATTGAGTCCTCAGGTTCATCTTCCTATTGATGTTCTTTCCTTCATACATTCTTCCTAGGGCATCATACATTTCCTTTGGAGTCTTCTTGGAAGCCACTTGGGGAATCAAGTGGTCTTTAATAGAATTAGCTATGATTCTCTTTGCCCTAATCAAATCCTTCCTGTGTTTTTCTTTGGCTTCATCTCCTTCTGGTTCTGCAACTTCCTCCTTGATATAATGAGCAAGATCATTCTCCTCAAGAATGAGACCAATTCTGTATTTCCATGCCCGAAAATTTTCTATACCTTCTAGCTTGTCTTCAAGCTTAGTGTTTGGAGCCATCTTCTCTTGGGGGAGTCCAAGAGACAGAGCAGACTTACCTAAAAAGTTATTTTTCACTTTTCTGGAATATGGAACATAATTTTATCGCACTTTTGGTAGAATTAGGGTTTGAGTTTCCCGGAGTTCTACTCAACCAAAAAGTTCGATCTATAGCTCAAAAGAATGCTCTTGAGAAGGGCTATCCAGCCATGTAATCAGAATTCAAAAAATTCCAACTTTTTTCTGAAACCAAAATCTGACGTATCGTACTTTTGGTAGAATTAGGGTTTGGATTTTCCGGAGTTCTACCCAACCAAAAAGTTCGATCTAGGGCTTAAAAGAAAGGTATTGAAAAGGGCTATCCAGCCATGCAACCAAAATTTAATAATACCAACTTTGGGATGAAATCCTAACTTCACCGGAGAGAGAGAGAGAGGTATTCTTACCTCGTGAAAGATGTCCTATTCAGTCTAGCTCTGAGACCATGTTAAGTTTAAACCAAATAGACTAGCAGGATCACTGAAAGAAGCATAATCACAAGATAGACACAATATTTACCCTGGGAAACCCTCATGGGGTAGAAAACCCAACAAAGATTTCCTCAATAAGATGATTAACCAAAATACAAGATGTGCTCCCTCCTTCTATTCCTCCTTAGCAGATCTCCCAAACAAGTGCGCCTCTTTTCACAAGTGAGTGAGTGATCTAATGAGGAGTTCACCTCCTCTATTTATACACACTCCTGACCACCAAAAATACCTAATGGGGCCGACCTCTCCTGGAGAAGTCTAATAACCCCTAAAACCTAACTTCAGGGCCGACCCCCACATGGTGGGTCTAACAACCCTAGTTACCACAATTCCTCGGAGGAATAAACATCTCCGGATACATAATAAAATCACATCAGAGGGATGGAACATCTCCGGAATAAATAATGTACAAATATAATATTCTTAGAAGTTACAATATTCAACAAGGGAGACATATCTATCACTTTGCTTTCTGCTTGCTCTAATTATTCAACCATTGCCTGCTTATCTTCTTCCAGATTAAAAACTCTAGCTTCAGAATCGTTCTTTTCCACTTCTAGAACCATCATCTAGATTGCCAGGTGCTCCTTTTCTTCTTCTAAATGGCGGTACTTATCTGTCAACTCCTTGTGATCAACAGACAGGTGATTATATTTATTCACTACCAGATCCCTGTAAGCCTGCTCATTAGCCACAGTGTGCTGCAACATACGAGCTCTCCTCTTTGTTGACTCAAATTCTCTGACCATATCGACCACATTGTCCTTTGTTGCTTTTGCTGCTGACACAGTGGTGGATGCCATGGCTATGGGAGCCTTATTTGTATTTTTCATCACCGTGGTCTCCCTCTGGGTAATAATATCTTCTTGGAAGAGTCTCTTTATCCTCTCTTTCGACTTCAAGACCACCGCCTTCCTCTTCTTATAATACACAAATTCATCCCATCAGGACATAGTATGATCTTCTGATGGGGTGTAAGGGATGATCGGGAGATCTATTACATGTACTTTTGTCTCTATGGGTGGGGTCTGTACTACTTGAGATGTGTTTGTTTCCACATTTTGGGTGCCGGAGACACCTACCTGAGATGTGTCTGTTTCCACATTTTGGGTGCCGGGGACACCTTCCTGAGATGTGTCTGTTTCCACATTTTGGGTGTCGGAGACACCTGCCTGAGATGTGTCTGTTTCCATATCTTGGGTGTTGGAGCCACCTTCCTGGGCATCTTCATTGGTCTTAAGCTCTTCCTCCGCCTTTTGTTCCTCTTCAATTTTACGCCTTCCTTCTTCTTCTTCAGCTTGCTGTTGATTTTCAATTTCCTCCCTCTACTCTCGTTCTTCTGCTTCCTTCTGCTGCCTGGCTTCTTTAGCCTCTCTTTGCAACCTTGCTTCTTCAGCTTCCTGTTGCAGTCATGATTCTTCTTTCAATCTTTGTTCTTCACGGGCCAGGGCCTTAGATGCTTCCCTTTCTTTCTGCAGACTGGCTTCTCGGGCTGTGGCAGAGTTAGAGCTAGCTCCACTGCCTTGACGACAAATTTGCAACTCAGTCATGTTGTTGATGCCTCTAAACACTTCTTCCTCTGCATCATAGTAATGAGCATACTCAAAATGAGCATATACCTCCTTGTAATGCTCGGCAACCTTGCTCCGCCTGTCATTTCTATGGAACATCACCTCACCGAAGTGGAAAGCTTTCAACTCTTGAATGAACTCCCCGGCTATTGGAACCCCTGAGAATTTATAGGTTCCTATGCAAAAAGGCAAAGGAGGTAAGGAAGCCTTATGTTGCTTGTTAAGCACTCCTCCTATTTCATCAACGAAAACTTGCCTGATTGCTTCCTTGAGGACTACAAAATCAGTAGCGTATTTTGGAAAAATATATGGTGCTTTGGTACCTCCAAACATCCTGATGTAGGTGCCATGTTCTGAGAAGTAAAAATCGCCATAGTTTTCCAGGACCTCCATGGCATTTTCTGATAGACAATTGGGCTCTTCCTTGAACATCTGCTCATACAGAGGCATGATGAACTCTTCGCAGATGAGCTTGTAGTTTGCCCTGTAGTTTTGAGCCCACATTATTTTATAGGTTGTGTAGACCGGGGTGTTGGCCTGATCCCACATGCAACCTAGCCTGGGGAAAGAGAGCTTGGCCAAAATGCAGTCAATAAGATATGAAGGCATGAAAAATTCTGACTTTTTTAAGGCCAAACCTTCCCTAGTTGCGGCCATTGTGGATGCCAAACTATCCGAAAGAATAGTAGCCCAATCAAACACAGTTCCTTTGAATGCTATGAAGTGGATGATGGGATCCCACTGTATCCTATATATAGTGCCATCGGGCATGCCGAAAATTCTGCATAACATCAGGGCAATTAATCTAAAAGGAGTTCTTAGGCTCTAAACATCATATTCATCATTATCTCTCTTCCTCAGCTGCTTGCCTGTGACCAATAGCCTTTTAGCCATCTCAAAATCATTCATCTTTCCCAACCATTCATCGTTTAGATCTTGCTGGGGACGTGAGAATTTGTAGGCTGCTGCAATATAAGCTGGATGGAATGAAGCGAAAGGCTCTCCCTTGCTGTCATGCAACACTCTTGTTTGTGGGTTGGCATGTTCCAGTATCCATCCAATCACTTCAGAGCACGGGAACAATTCAGGGCGAGGAGAAGCCCTGGATATGCCGAAAGCTTTGATGTTGAGGTAGATTTGTTCTTCCTCCAATAACATGTCTGGGACATCTTGGTCCCTGATTATCCGGAAAACATCTCCCCAACGGACCTTGGGAGGAATGCCGGTGGTACACTTAGTGTCTTGGAAAAGAGTTTCAGTCCTTAGTTGCACTGGCTCTGGATCCATCACTTTAACTTTCTCTCTACCACCTTTTGGCATCGTGGCTTATCCCTGTCAGCAACCAAATGCGAATGATTATAAAAAATGTAACACATTATGAGAGTGTAACATAGAGTAAGACAATTTTAGCATGCTAATGATAAACATACACAAAATTATAAAGTTGCATGCTGGGGAAGCAAACTAAACATAGATCATTCAAGAAAACAAAATATGGTCCTTAGACTTGATTATTCTAGGGAGACAATGCCTGGTTAGGAACTTTTGAAATGCTTCCGAAAAGGTAAGCATACGACATGTAAAAACCCACTTCCTTCCTAGCCCTTGGAGATAGGATGTCCTCCATCATGGTACTTCTAATAGCCAATGGTAGGCTGGCTTGGAGTGGAAAATATTATGAGGAAAAAGAAAACATGAAACTGTTTTCCACAGTCGTTAACTGAGTCGAACAGGGGAGTGGTTGACATTGATAATACTTGAGAAGCGGTATGCAGTCGGTATAAAATTTGGGTTTGAGTAAATCTGGGTAGGAGTACGACCGGAACGCATCCAGTGGAAAAAAAACAAGCTCGGATGACTTAGAGACAAAGGGCCAACTGGGAACAACTTGGTCATGGCTATGACTCCTAGTTGGCAGCAATGAGAAACTTATGGGGGCCATAGCGGCCGTAATTTTTTTTAAAATGATACATGCTACCAGTGCCTACCGACCACGTTATAAAACGGGAAAAACACCCAAGAAATCTCAACATAGAGATAAGACAAAGATAACGATTGATAAGCTTACCTTGAGACGAAACAGTGGTGGAGTGAGGTCGACACGGTGGTGAATACGCTGAGCTGGAGCGGTGCAATCTCCCAAACGACATTCTTTGAATAAAAAACTAACAATGGGAACAATGAACCCCACTGCCCTTATATAAGGGTTGTGACGTGCGGGCATTTAAATGGGTGGGTGACGACTTTAAAACCGAGTTAAATGCTCGTACGGTGCGGTCTTTTCAAGCCGACTTGGCATCTAAGCACGACCGTCGGCTGCGGTGAGGACTCACAAGTTTCATCCGTAGTTGCGGCCAGAACTCATGAGTTCCTCTCGAAAGGCGGGAGACTTTGGCGAGGTATTTGCTTGTTGCGGGAGCGATGAGAAAAACGCTTCGCAGTGGCGGAAAAGTTTGGCGAGTCGTTCCGACGTTTCGGGAGCACTTTGTGAGTTCTTCCGAAATTCACTCTCCCGAAAGTTTATTGCGGCCGGTTTTGACGAGTTGTCTCGAAGTTTCGGAAAGACTCAGTAAGTCCTTCCAAGATTGACGAATGAATTTGTTAAGTCTTTTCCAAAAAATGAACGGTCAAGGAACCTGGGGAAAAGAACAATTTACTGCGGCAATACTTGGCGAAAGCTTTCGAAATTTTGGGAGAGAATCCCAAGTTCTTCCGCAGTTTCGGGCGAGCTTGCCGAGTTCATCCATAGTTTCAGGAGAGAATCTCAAATTCTTCCATTGTTTCGGGCGAGAATTTTGAGTTCTTTCGAAGTTTCAAAGAATGCTAAGTGTTTTTTCACTGTTTCGGGGAGCAACTTTAAGTCTTTCCGCAATTTTGGGAGAGAATCCTAAGTTCATCCACAGTTTCGGGACAGAATCCTGAGTTCTTCCGCAGTTTCGGGAAAGAGTGGTGAGTTTTGAATTAGAAGAAAAACTTCAATTTTAAAGCAGACTCCTCAGTTGAAACAAAAACTAAGTCCAAAATTTCAAAGGAGACTTAAATTTTTTAGGCAATCTTTCTACTAAAATGAAAAGAGGGGCCCCAATATGTACACATTTTTTTGGGGGGGATGTTGCTGCAACAACAATTGGCGAGTCGCTGGCGAACACAGATCTCTGCAAAAAATCCCTCTCGTTGATCTGAAACCTTCTTAAAAGCTATCCATCTTATATGCAATATTCAACTGAGCACCCGAATCTCGGCAAAGGAAGAAGTCATTTTATCTGCTGGCCATTGGGGAAAGGGGAGCTTTGATGAAGACATCTTTAAAACTTTCAAAGGCCCAACATATGGGGTTCATTTTTAAAAGATTTCATCTTTGAGATGGCTACTTCTATCGGACTCCACAGGATTTGCAACACCTTCTCATGGACACTATTGCTCTTGTTCCTCATTCCCATGCCGCCTGCATCCCTTTTGGATGTTTATACATTTGACAACTTTGCTGTTTGGGCCTTCCAGAAATATTTTCTTTAAACATGATCTTTGATTTTGGCTCCTCAATCCATAATGTCCTTTTGTGTGAGTGAGAGATTTTATTGATTTGATCAAGCCTCACGGACAGAGAGGAGCCTAGCTTGAGCTGAGTCTTTTGGACAGCTTTATTGACTTATATGTTTTGCTTTTGTCTCAGCCATGCTTCGATTGAGGCGAGAATCTTTGGAAATCAGACCCTTGATTATAATCCATTTTGGCTGTTAGATTTGTAGCATGGAGTCATTTCAATACCCTATGCCCTCGAGATGTGCTACTCTCCGTGGGTCCAACTTCAGTGACCTTCTTGAGATGCCTTTAAGTGTGAGAGTGGATGAAGCCCGAAGATAGTAATAAAGATAGTCATAGATCTCTGCTATTTAAACAAGGGTTAGTGTGACTAACATAATAGGCTTCCTTCCTTCTGGAGAACGTTCAGCAAGAGCGAAATACATAGATAGACTTTCATTTGAGGGTATTTTCGGCATCATTAGTTGTGAGATTTCTTCGAGAGATCTATCTTGATGAGAAACCCGACCACAGGTGTTTTCAGAAAACAAACTTTGTACAAAAGGTTCAAATGTTGAGAAAAGAAACAAGATAGCTGAAAACAATGAAAACAAAGGGATAAAGCAACATAAAAGAAAAGTTTTATTTATGTACAGAAAGTCTCAGTGAGACTACGCAAAGTATTGTTTCAAGGCGAGGCCATTGAGAGGAAGGGTTACTTCCTCTCCCTGGCGGTCTGTCAGCTTATAAGTGGATGGGCCGAGCTTTGCTGAAATTTGGTAAGGGCCTATCCATAAATGTTGGAATTTTGTGTGCATCCCTTTGCCTTCATATTATGATCCCATTTCAGGACTAAATCCCCAACTTCAAAACTCCTTTTACCGAAATTTCTCTTATCGAACCATCTTTTGACTATGTCTTGGTGCTGATGGAATCGGTTTTTAGCTTTCTGTCGGGCTTCTTCAAGTTGAAGCAAGGTATTGATACTGGATTGTAAGACTTGGCTACCAGACCCTTGAGAGGCTTGGGACAACTATAAGGATGGTAGCAAGATGTTGTGGGGGAGGATGGCTTCCTTGCCATAGATAAGAGTGTAAGGGGAAACCCCTAATGTGTTCTTTGGAGTCACCCTATCTGCCCATAAGGCATTTGGGAGAGCTATATGCCAACTTCGTTGATTTTCTATCACAGTCTTCTTGAGAATTCGAATGAGGTTTTAGTTTGAAGATTCAGCTAATCCGTTTCCTTGAGGGTAATAATTGGCTGAATAATGCAGTTTAATTCCCCATTCATAAACAAATTCATTTATCTTAAAAGACAATAAATAGGGAGCATTATCAAAAACAAGGGAAATTGGAACCCCAAACCTAGTTATGATGTTTTCCTTCAAGAAACTGATGACTACATCTTCATTGATCTTGTGCAACGGGATAGCCTCCGTTCATCTGGTGAAGTAGTCAGTAGCCGTCAGGATGTATCGATGTTGTAAAGATGAATTTGGGTTTATCTCCCCAATAACATCTATGCCCCATTGTTCAAAAGGTTCAGATATAATAACCGGCTGCAAGGGTCCTGTTGCCTTAGGTAATTTCCCAGCACTTCTTTGACATATATCACAGTTCCGTGCATACGCATGGGCATCTCGGAATAGAGTGGGCCAATAATATCCAACTCTAAGTATATTGTGAGCTGTTGTCTCCCCTGAAGAATGTCCACCAGTGGGACCATCGTGTAATTCTTTAACAACTTTACTTGCATCTTCCTTTTTTAGACATCTAAGAAAAATTCCATCGTAATTTTTTCTGAAAAGTATCCCATCAATGATTTGATAAGATGCTGACTTCAAATGGAGCGCCCTTCTTTTCTTAGAGCTCCAGTGCTCAGGTAGGTATCCTTGCTGCAAATAATGCACCAGATCTCTATACCATGATTGAGGAGTTGTGAAGGTAGGACATACTTCAACTGAGTTCAGATCAGCTTCATTTTTCCAATGTTGCTCTTCATCAGCCAGATTTTCTGTAAGCAATTTGCACAGGCCTTGTCCTTTAATGATAGTGGCCGGTTTAAATTCTAAGTCATATTCTTGAAGAGTTGTGACCCAGTTTCCCCTCCTTTCCCCTAATTCCTTTTGAACGAAGAGGGATCTAATAGCTGGGTGGGGAACTATAACTTTAGTTATGTTCTTAAGAATATATAGTCTGAATTGTTTGACTGCTTTGAAGATAGCATACGCATGCTTGTCGACAACGGGATAATTTAGTTCAGCCCCTTGCAGACCAATGCTCATAAACGAGATTGGATACTCATCCCCTAGTTCCACCTTTTGCGTGAGCACAGTCACAAGAGAGTCATCTGAAGCAAAGGTATATAGGATAAAATCCTTATCAAAATCTGGGCTTCTTAAGGAAGGAGCTTTAGCTATGGCTGCTTTAATGTCTCTGAACGCATCCTTTTCTAAATCTGTCCACTTGAACTGTATGCTTTGTTTGACCATTTGTTGTAAAGGTTTAATAATTTGTGCGAAATCTGGAACAAACCTTTGGAAAAAATTGATAGTGCCCATAAAGGACTGCATGGATTTCTTGTTATGAGGCATTGGAATTCTATTGATAACTTGTACTCTTTTCTGATCTATTGATACTCCTCTTTTGGAAATGATATGGCCCAATAGTTTACCTTTGGGAATAATGAACACACTCTTCTTGGGATTCAATGAGATACCATATTTCCGACAATGATAAAAAATATGCTTCAAATGGACAACATGATCTTCCCTTTTCTTTGAAAAAACTGTCACATCATCTAGATAGACAACAACACATTGACCACCCAATCCTCAGAAGGCAATATCCATTGCTTGCTGGAATGTAGCTCTTGTGTTTATCAGGCCAAATAGCATCCTTCTATATGCGAAAGTTCCCCACTTAGTGCGTAAAGTAGTCTTAAGACGATCTTCCTCGGCTACTAATACTTGATTGTAGCCAGAGAAACCATTGAGAATGGAAAATAGCTCAGATCCTGACACCATTTGAAGAATTTGTTCCATTGAAGGGACGGGATAGTTGTCTTTATCTGAAGCCCTGTTCAAATTTCTAAAGTCAACACATAGTCTTATCTTTCCTGACTTCTTTCTCACGGGAACTAAGTTAGCAACCCATTCAGAATGTCGGACCTTAAAGATTATTTTAGCGTCCAGTAGCTTCTTCAATTCCTTTTGAATCAGAGGTTCCAGAGTAGGATGCCTCCTTCTTAATTGCTGTTGAAATGGCTTGACACCCGCTTTCATTGGTATGACATGCTGAATAATGCGGACGTCATATGTTTTCAGATCTTCATAAGTCCATGCAAAAACATCCTTATATTGTCGAAATAGTTTGATGAACCTATCTCTTTGTCCTGGTGAACAACATTTGCCAAGGTTGACAAATTTTGGTTCAGCCTCAGTGCCCAAATTAACTAACTCATGTTGCATTGATGAACTGTTGGTTTTGGTATTCGCTGGCCTTTTGAACTTACTTTGAAGATCAAACAGCGTTTCGAGTGACCTTACCCCTTTGGGGATGAAATTTCCTTTAGTTTCATCCTTCTTTTGTAAAACAGAATCGTGTTCTTCTTCATCTATCACAGCTCCTTGGAAAATGTCTTCATTTGTTAGAAAAATGATAATCTGTTCGTCATCATCGAAGACCCTGAAGTTTGTGATATTGTTAGGGACAGAAGGCCTGAAAATTAATTCAATTGAGCACTTGTTATTAGTTGGCACCAATCTGGAAGCAGATGTTGCTAACAAATCAACTGCAGAATTTTATAATCTAGGAATAGACTTTATATTGAAAGCATCAAAATGCATAATTAAATCCCATACCTCAGCCTAATAACCTTTCAAATGAGGTGAGAGACAATGAATGGTATCTCTTACCTGTCTCATAACTATTTATGAGTCACCAAAAACCTTCAGGTATTTAACATTTAAACCAATGGCCTTCTTTAATCCGTGTACCAAAGCTTCATATTTAGCAATGTTGTTAGTACAATCAAATTCTAACCTACAAGACAAAAAAAACTTATTTCTTTCCGGATCCATCAGAACACAACTGGCTCCGGATCCTTCCAAAGTTTTAGAACCGTCAAAGTATAATGTCCAAAACAGATCTTTTGATTCAGCTAAGTTAGTATCTTTATGATCTAAGTCAGTGACTAAACTAACTATATTACAATCAATATCATCAGTTCAAGAAAAATGAAGGAGATTGGACTGTTCATCTGATTCATGGCTGATAGTTTTAGATTGATAATTACCCGGATCAATTTCTAAGAAATAGTTCCTCAGAACTGAGGATGAGAAGGTTACAACCTCATTCTTTCCCTCTAGTTGAGTTACATTTTGTTTCATGTGCGGTTCTCTTAGGACCTTGATCTGATTTTGTCTATTTTGATGAGGCAACCACAAATGAGACCAATCAGTTGCAAAGTAACCATTCAGCTTTGTGGACCAGTCCCTACTTAGGATCAAACCATAGGCCTCAGGAATATCAACTACCATTATGTCAATAAACTGACAGACTCTAGAGTCGGCTGACAATCTAATGAGGACATCTTTCATTTCCCCAATAACTTTGACAACAGTTATATCTAGTTGAATAATTTGGGCAGGAGATGGAATAGGTTGCCCGTTAATTTTTTTACAAATTGACAGTGGCATGACATTTGAAGATGCTCCGGAATCTACCAAACAATTGTGAACATTATGATTGAAAATTTCAAAGGTTAATAGGAACGACAACGTCTGAGATTTAGATTTCCCGTCGATACTAGCCTCATTAATTTCAGGATCTTCTTGAGTATCTGTTAATGGAGTGCTGGGCTGGGATTGCAGAGCATGCAACAACTTATCTCATTGCTGAGGCAAACTACACATATCGAATATTGATACATTTGCTTTTACTTTCTTTATATCCTCAATAATGTCATATCCTATATCAGATTCTTTTCCAATTCTAGTCGGATGGTCTGTTTTATTCTTTGTGACCTTCGGTTGTTGAACTGTGGTGTCAATGCTTGGATGCTTGGCCACTGTTGGGTTAGCTTTAGGTTGTGGTGGAATGATTGCTATATGTCTTCTAGGTAGTTATTTTGAAATTTTAGGCTTGGGAATAGTCGAGTTTGGCACAGGATCTGTAATGGGACCTTTATTGCGAGTATTAATGTTCACAGCAGAGACTGAGCTTTCCACGAGATCTTCTTCTACCAATTCAGTTAAAGGTACCCAATCCCAGAGCACCATAGTGGTGTCTGGAGGTGGTTCTTCTATCTCAGGGCTCGATTCCTTTGGAGGATCGTCTTGATCTGGAATCTGTGAATCCAGCATTTGGTTCATGATTAAATTCATAGAGTTAATCCATTGTGGGAAGCTCTTTTCTGAGTGCGGTTCTTGATGAAAGGTGCATAAATTTTCCATTCCTATTTCATTGAGATTTAAAACAGGGGAAGTGTTCATAGGTGGATGAGGTTGATCGCTGTCTTCTCTCTTCTTGTAAAATGGCTTGAAAGGTTTCCTAGATGTACTAGCAGCTTTATCTTTCTCGAGATCTACAATTTTATTGGACAACTTCTGCATCATTTTAACTACGTTCTCCATGTCTGTTGATGACTCTTCTTTATTTCTGGTGAGCAGCAAGGTTTTTTTACTAGCTACTAGTTTTGTCTCTGCATCTGAGGCAAGTTTAGAAATGCTATCCGCTTCTTCTTCCACCTTTCTAGCTTCTTCAAAATTTTCTATCAGGGTGGTTTTCTTAGATCTTTTAACGAACATTGCTATGGGTCCTTCAAGAGATGTTGTATAATATTCAACCAGAGATTCCTCTGCTGGTTTATTTGCTTTGCTGAAATTATTTAAGAGTGTTGTGAACCTTTGGTTGAAGTCTTGAACCTTTTCTTTTTTTTTCCATTCTCATGGACAATAATTATTTCATGAGCATAGCTACAATCTTTTGGTTTCCATATTTCTTTAAGAAACATTTTTCAAATTCATCCCAGCTTGAAATCGAGCTAGGTTGTAAGCTAAAATACCAGGAAGAGACTTTCGGCTCAAATGTGTATGGAAAATGTCTACAAACTAAATCTTCATGCTGCACATTTAAAAGATTCAGGGCTAAATAAAAACTCTTGAGATGATCTTCAGTGGAAATGGCTTTCCCTGGGTCGAATTTAGGCAAGACTTTCTATGGATTTTTAGGCAGATTGTGGAATGGCCCAGCTAGATTCAACGCTCCCCTCGCTCTCCAAGTAGGTACAACCATGTCTCTATGTGGAGAATCAGGTGGAGAATTGTGTGGTGATTTCAATGGAGTGTCCTTTGGAGTAATAAGTTCTCCAAGACTTTCTTGATCTGAAATATTTTCTGGGTTTTCAAGATCGACTTTGTTTAGGGGTTCTACAATTTCTTCCAAGGTTAAATTCACAAGTTCTTCAAAATTCTGCACAAGAATCGAATCACGGGTGTACTATCATTCTTTTGTAGGAGAACTTTTCCTGGGGAGGAAATTTACTGTGTTTAAACCACCTAGTTGTCTGACATAAGATCGTGTATGTCTCCTTAAATCTTCTATTTCTGCAAAAGGCACAGCATACAATACTTCTTGAGGTTCAGAATTAGAGATGAGGTTTTCTTGATTTGCTACTTCAAGATTTGGGTTGTCTGAAATTCCTATTTTAAGCGGGTTTTCAGTAACATTTTTGACAGTGGGAGATTTTCCTTTATCAGCCATGCATTTTAGGCCCTCCTTCTAGCGCCAAAAACTGTTGATGCCCCGAAGATCACAGCATCAAGCAGAAAGGGATTCTCCCCGGTAGACTATCCCAATTAGATTGTCCACCGTTTGGTATGGGGAATCCGTCCGGTTAGCGGTTCCGGCAACCATTAGATTTGGAGATTTGCTTCAATTACACCGGTTATGGCCCGATCCACCATTCTTTTTTGATTTTATCATTAAAATGATATGCATGTGTCTAAGCTAACTTTATCTAAATGCAGAAATTAAAACAAATCTGTGTCTAAAACTGAAATAAACTTAAACTATCCCTGTAGGGAGCAAAACTATAAGTATGAGTAATATGCTGGAAGAAGTATCTGAAGATCAATAGACAGCCATTAAATCATAAAGATACATCTACAGCAAGAAGGCGAAAGATATTGAAAGATAGCTTCCAATTTACATATAACACATTCCATTACTCATGTAGGAGAAAAATCATTTGCACAAGAAACAGTAAGATCATTCAATACATAGAGATAATTCAAGACAGCAAAGAAAGATCTCACTGTAGAATATGAAAGTCACAAGAATAATCCAACATGTATCCAACATCCATTTCCATGCAAAAGACGTCCTCTCCAGGCTCTTATTAGGCAAAATTCATTTTCTTGGAGCAAGTGCACGATAGCTCGTACAAGTTAAGAAAAATCGTTTCCCTGCCAAAAGTCCTGTACACTATTCCCTAAGCTTCTATTTATATCTTTACAAAATGCCTCTTGGGCTGCCACCTGGCTCTTTACACTTGTCCTCTAAAGACTTTTCCCCTAAATAAACAAATCGTGGCCCTTTTCTTATAACAGAAAATTTCTCAAAAATAGAAAAGGACAGCTGTCTAGTGACTCTACGCTATAAACATAGGGAGAACAGATGAAAATAGGAACAACGCATTAGGACTAGCGTGTTCATCCTTGAGGAGGTGCTTCTGCTGGGAGTGAGGTGCTTGTGTTGGCTGCTATTGCTGCTGCTGCTTTCTTTTCCTCGTCTGCAATGTAACTGAACTAGATACCAATGTCTCTGACAACCACATTTGCTAGTGAAGGGAGCAAGATCTTCTGGGAAGTCACATGCTTACCAAGCTCTGCTTCAATACCATGAATTTATGTAGTTGTTGCTTGGTGGATTTCTTTAAGCAAATGATTGTATATTGATGAAAGCCCAATATAGTGATGGAGATCATCAGTGGCTAGGACATCAATCTTCTTTACATATTCTATTTGAATGCCTATCTCTTCCTTCAAGTCTGATAAACGTTGCTCTTTGCTTGGAAACTCATCGAGGGACTGAGGAAAAATCAGCTTGCACTTATCATGCACTTCATGGATCTTTTGATACAGGCTATTACTTTTATCAATTGTTCCCTGGATCTTAGCCATCAGCTTGAGGCCATAGTTCCTGCAGAATTCCATAAGGGCTACATCTTCTTTAAAATCATCTACTGACCTGAATGGGAGATGCTTGGGGAAATCAACCTTCCCTTCTCTCCACTCCATCTGGCTCAGGATGTTTGCTTTAACCCGAGTGTATTTTCCCTTAAGCCTATTGGCTTCTGCATTAACTTCTTTTAACCTAACCATCATGGCTTTGAGCCTACACACTTCTTTAGTAATCAACTCTTGTGTGGCGTGCATCTGTCTCAAAATGTCACAGGATAGCTCATGAAAGGGAGACATATCTATCGCTATGCTTTCTGCCTGCTCTAATTGTTCAACCATTGCCTGCTTATCTGCTTCCAGATGAAAAACTCTAGCTTCAGAATCGTTCTTTTCCACTTCTAGAACCATCATCTGGATTGCTAGGTGCTCCTTTTCTTCTTCTAAATGGCGGTACTTATCTGTCAACTCCTTGTGATCAACAGATAGGCTATTATGTTTATTCACTACCAGATCCCTGTAAGCCTGCTCATTAGCCATAGTGTGCTGCAACATGCGATCTCTCATCTTTGTTGACTCAAATTCCCTAACCATATCGACCACATTGTCCTTTGTTGCTTTTGCTGCTGACACAGCGGTGGATGCCATGGCTATGGGAGCCTTATTTGTATTTTTCATCACCGTGGTCTCCCTTTGGGTAACAATATCTTTTTGGAAGAGTCTCTTTATCCTCTCTTTCGACTTCAAGACCACCGCCTTCCTCTTCTTATTATACACAAATTCATTCCATTGGGACACAATATGATCTTCTCATGGGGTGTAAGGGATGATCGGGAGGTCTATTACATGTACTTCTGTCTCTATGGGTGGGGTTTATACTACTTGAGATGTGTCTGTTTCCACATTTTGGGTTTCGGAGACACCTGCCTGAGATGTGTCTGTTTCCACATTTTGGGTGCCAGAGACACCTGCCTGAGATGTGTCTGTTTCCACATTTTGGGTGCCGGAGACACCTGCCTGAGATGTGTCTATTTCCATATCTTGGGTGCCGAAGCCACCTACCTGGGCATCTTCATTGGTCTTAAGCTCTTCCTCCGTGTTTTGTCCCTCTTCAGTTTTACGCCTTCCTTCTTCTTCTTCAGCTTGCTACTTATTTTCAATTTCCTCCCTCTACTCTCGTTCTTCTGCTTCCTTCTGCTGCCTGGCTTCTTTAGCTTCTCTCTGCAACCTTGCTTCTAGGACTTCTTGTTGCAGTCTTGCTTCTTCTTTCAATCTTTGTTCTTCACAGGACAGGGCCTCAGTTGCTTCCCTTTCTTTCTGCAGATTGGCTTCTCGTGCTGTGGCAGAGCTAGAGCTAGCTACACTGCCTTGACGACAAATCTACAACTCAGTCATGTTGCTGATGCCTCTGAACATTTCTTCCTTTGCATCATAGTAATGAGCATACTCAAAATGAGCATATACCTCCTTGTAATGCTCGGAAACCTTGCTCCGCCTGTCATTTCTATGGAAGATCACCTCACCGAAGTGGAAAGCTTTCAACTCTTGAATGAACTCCTCGGCTGTTGCAACCCCTGAGAATTTATAGGCTCCTATGCAAAAAGGCAAAGGAGGGAAGGAAGCCTTATGTTGCTTGTTAAGCACGCCTCCTATTCCATCAAGGAAAACTTGCTTGACTGCTTCCTTGAGGACTACAAAATCAGTAGCGTATTTTGTAAAAATATATGGTGCTTTGGTACCTCCAAACATCCTGATGTAGGTGCCTTGTTCTAAGAAGTAAAAATCACCATAGTTTTCCAGGACCTCCATGGCATTTTCTGATAGACAATTGGGCTCTTCCTTGAACATCTGCTCATACAGAGGGATGATGAACTCTTCACAGATGAGCTTGTAGTTTGCTCTGTAGTTTTGAGCCCACATTATTTTATAGGTTGTGCAGACCAGGGTGTTGGCCTGATCCCACATGTAACCTAGCCTAGGGAAAGAGAGCTTGGCCAAAATGTAGTCAATAAGATATGAAGGCACGAAAAATTCTGACTTTTTTAAGGCCAAACCTTCTCTAGCTGTGGCCACTGTGGATGCCAAACTATCCGAAAGAATAGTAGCCCAATAAAACACAGTTCCTTTGAATGCTATGAAGTGGATGATGGGATCCCACTGTATCCTATATACAGTGCCATCGGGCATGCCAAAAATTCTGCATAACATCAGGGCAATTAATCTAAAAGGAGGTCTTAGGATTTGAACATCATATTCATCATTATCTCTCTTCCTCAGTTGCTTGCCTATGACCAATAGCCTTTTAGCCATCTCGATATTATTCATCTTTCCCAACCATTCATTGTTTAGAGCTTGCTGGGGACGTGAGAATTTGTAGGCTGCTGCAATATAAGCTGGATGGAATGAAGCGAAAGGCTCTCCCTTGATGTCATGCAACACTCTTGTTTGTGGG
Source organism: Larix kaempferi (assembly GCA_027924585.1). Taxonomy (NCBI): domain Eukaryota; kingdom Viridiplantae; phylum Streptophyta; class Pinopsida; order Pinales; family Pinaceae; genus Larix; species Larix kaempferi. Next base: position 5,581,452 of record BSBM01000293.1, on the reverse strand, counting down.
TTGGCATGTTCTAGTATCCATCCGATCACTTCAGAGCACGGGAACAATTCTGGGCGAGTAGAAGCCCTGGATATGCCGGAAGCTCTGATGTTGAGGTAGATTTCTTCTTCCTCCAATAACATGTCTGGGATATCTTGGTCCCTGATCATTCGGTAAACATCTCCCCAACAGACCTCGGGAGGAATGCCGGTGGTACACTTAGTGTCTTGGAAAAGAGTTTCAGTCCTTAGTTGCACTGGCTTTGGCACCATCACTTTAACTTTCTTTCTACCACCTTTTGGCATCGTGGCTTATCCTTGTCAGCAACCAAATGCGAATGATTATAAAAAATGTAACACATTATGAGAGTGTAACATAGAGTAAGACAATTTTAGCATGCTAATGATAAACATAGACAAAATTATAATGTTGCATGCTGGGGAAGCAAACTAAACATAGATCATTCAAGAAAACAAAATATGGTCCTCAGACTTGATTATTCTAGGGAGACAATGCCTGGTTAGGAACTTTTGAAATGCTTCCGAAAAGGTAAGCATACGACGTGTAAAAACCCACTTCCTTCCTAGCCCTTGGAGATAGGATGTCCTCCATCATGGTACTTCTAATAGCCAATGGTAGGCTGGCTTGGAGTGGAAAATCCTATGAGGAAAAAGAAAACATGAAACTGTTTTCCACAGTCGTTAACTAAGCCGAATAGGCGAGTGGTTGACGCTGATAATACTTGAGAAGCAGTATGCAGCTGGTATAAAATTTGGGTTTGAGTAAATCTAGGTAGGAGTGCGACCGGAGCCAGTGGAAAAAAAACAAGCTCGGATGACTCAGAGACAAAGGGTCAACTGTGAATGACTTGGTCATGGCTATGACTCCTAGTTGGCAGCAATGAGAAACTTATGCGGGCCACGGTGGCCGTAATTTTTTTTAAAATGATACATGCTACCAGTGCCTACCGGCTGTTGGTTGTGGAGCCAGATCTTCTAGTCTCAAAGATGAAATTGTATTAGTCGTGTTTGTAACCCCAGTTCTATATGATATGTAGGTGGACTGTACACTCACCCCAGCGGGGGGGTGTGGGGGGGCATCGCCCCCCCACGGGGTTCCAGGGGGGACCATCCCCCCTGGCTGGGGGGTCCGGGGGCAGCGCCCCCGAAGGAAATTTTTGGGGCTGTTTTCGCCAGCTGTTTTGCGGGCCCATGGTTTTGGGTATCCCGTGGTATCTTCCCATTGTATTTCCCTTATAAAAGAAGGACATTGTAATACGGCTAGGGTTGATGTATTAGGTTTTATGCATTGTAAAGATCTTTGAGATCTGGAGAGAGACTGTGAAACAGAGAAGAGGAAGTGCAGCGGTTGTGCTGCAGGTTGTATCCCTTCATCTTGCTGGACGGTAATAATAATAAGGACTGGAAAATTCAGTGTGGACGTAGCCCAAGTTGGGTGAACCACGATATATCTGTGTCTCTCTTGTAATGTGTATGTGTGATTATATTTGCATTTCTGTTTATTGTTATTGCTCTGCGATCCTGTTTTTCTAACACCGGCCACGTTATAAAACGGGAAAAACACCCAAGAAATCTCAATGTAGAGATAAGACAAAGATAACGGTTGATAAGCTTACCTGGAGACGAAACAGTGGTGGAGTGAGGTCGACACGGTGGTGAATACGTTGAGCTAGAGCGACGCACTCTCCCAAACGGCGTTGTTTGAATAAAAAACTAACAATGGGAACAATGAATCCCACCGCCCTTATATAAGGTTTGACACGTGCGGGCATTTAAACGGGTGGGTGATGACTTTAAAACGGAGTTGAATGCTCTTACGACGCGATCTTTTCAAGCCGACTTGGTATTTAAGCGTGACCGTTGGCTACAGCGAGGACTCACAAGTTTCGTCCGCTCTTGCGGCCAGAACTCATGAGTTCCTCTCAAAAGACGGGAGACTTTGGCGAGGTATTTGCTTGTTGCGCAAGAGATTGAAAAGACGCTTCGCAGTGGCAGAAAAGTTTGGCGAGTCGTTCCGACGTTTCGGGAGCACTTTGTGAGTTCTTCCGAAATTCACTCTCCTGAAAGTTTATCATGGCCGGTTTCGCCGAGTTGTCCCGAAGTTTCGGAAAGACTCAGTAAGTCCTTTCGAGATTGACGAATGACTTTGTTAAGTCTTTTCTGAAAAATGAACGGTCGAGTAACCTGGGGAAAAGAACAACTTACTGCAGCAATACTTGGCGAAAGCTTCTGCGATTTCAGGAGAGAATCCCAAGTTCTTCCACAGTTTCGGGCGAGCTTGCTGAGTTCATCCGCAGTTTCGGGAGAGAATCTCAAGTTCTTCCGCTGTTTCGGGCGAGAATTTTGAGTTCTTCCAAAGTTTCAAAAAATGCTAAGTGTTTTTTCGATGTTTTGGGGAGCAACTTTAAGTCTTTCCGTAGTTTTGGGAGAGAATCCTAAGTTCATCAGCAGTTTAGCGAGAGAATCCTGAGTTCTTCTGCAGTTTCGGGAAAGAGTTGTGAGTTTTGACTTAGAAGAAAAAGTTCAATTTTAAAGCAGATTCCTCAATTGAAACAAAAACTAAGTCCAAAAGTTTTCAAAGGAGACTTAACTTTTTTAGGCAGCCTTTCTTTTAAAATGAAAGTAGGGGCCCCAATATCTACAAAAAATTTTGGGGGGGATTTTGCTGTAACAACAGGACCACATCCCAAACATGATCGATTGGTACTTCTCGACCATGGCATCCTTTTACTGTATCCCATATCATGGGAACTTTAGATTCTTCAATATCTTTCAATAGATAGTTTGAACTTCGTTGCTAGAACAAATGTTGTAGTCCTTCTTTTGTAGGTGATGGTATACGATCTTTCCTAGAAAACAAGTTAAATTGCATGATTAGAAACATCTCATAGTTTTCAGAACAAATTCTTACACATAAAGAAATATGTCAACCAGTCATGCAATTATTTTAGCCAATGCTTCAATACAACATTTATCCATATCCCGTAACTTTCTAGATGCCTTCCAATCTCTACCAGAACATTGTTAAGAGTGTGTACAACTCCCAACATGTTAGCAAAGAGGTTTCATTCTAGATAAGTAGCAATGGAATGTTGTACAGTGCCATAGGCCACTTACCCATCACATGCATATTAGTAGTATACTATTCATTAATGCAATTTAATATGCATAATACACACCCTAAGTCTAGGAACATAATCATAAACATCATTGAACAATATTATTTGAACAAACAAGTATGCAAGAAATACTTATCTTTGTTTGGTTGTAGGGTGGACTCCCTCTCAATATTTGATTCCTTGTAGAAACTACTGGAGTGTGCTCCCTCTTGATCTTTGCTTCCTGGATTACCTGTCTTTGAACTCATATCCATCCTCGATCACTATGCATACTTACTAGTATCATCATTGTGTTATCCTCGAGGTCTCATACATAAATTCATTAGTATAATCTTAATACTATCAAAAACATTATGATTCTAAGTAATCTTAAACATGTATGGTTAAGATCATTTCATACACAGATAATTTATCACAATTCTTTTACTCATGCATATTCCTATTTGACCATAGGACTTTTCTGGTTAGTCATATCATCAATCAAAGTAAGAAGCATAATATGCCTAAAACCATGATTACTAACTTCAATGAATAATCATTATCAATCATGCAACAGTATAAGATCCTAACACAAGGTAGGATTCTAACATGATATAGGAAAAACATACCTGGTTATCATATTTGCTAGTTATGTCTAGCAATGTCTTCTTGTTCTCTTCAATGACTTGTGCTAGTAACCTGCATATCTCATAGGTTAATCATTATAGAACCAAGTTATACATACCTCGTAAGTAGATCTTCTATGTGATCCATGACAATGGATGAATCTTTGTCTTCATGTCAACATGGTCATATGTTCTTGAACTAGAACATGATTTGTCTTTCTTGATGTACCTTTCATGTTAGCGGACAACATCAATCTCATACAACACCATAATGCATTAGTACAATCATAAGTGTTAAAAACCATAATCAATGAATATCTGCATTCATAATTTTATTAAGGTGATACGACAAGTCTAAAGTTAATCAAGATTGTACTAACCTTAATGAAGACAATCATACCATAAACTTAATCATGAACAGATCTCGAAACATACCTGGATAAGTCATACCTGTCGAGATTGCTTGTAATCTTATTATGTAAGGCCTTAGCCTCATATCCCTCTGAAACAGGAACTTCTTCACTTATGCAGGTGACCAATCCATTCTCTTCTAGGATTAACCCAATCCACTTGAATTGCAGAAACTGGGTCTGGAGTTGGATTAGGGTTTGTTAGGGAAACCCTAAAAATTCAAACTTTGAATTCCAAACTTCTGAAAGGATAGAAAGATGCACCTTGATGAACTGATCAACTTGGTATACTCAGAATTTGAAAAATGCAAAGTTTCACCCCTCAAATTTGCTTTTCAATCTTCCGGATTCACTCGGGAGGACCCTGAATTAGGGTTTGAGTTTCCCGGAGCTTCACCCAACCAAATAGTTTCATCCAAAGCTCTAAAATTTGATTTTTCCAAGGAGCTTCCAACTATGGTTATAGATTTCAAAAATTCCCATTTTTGCAGAAGCCCTAATTTTCCACTTTTCTGATCAAAGTCCCGAACTAGGGTTTGATCAAGCTCGGCCTTCTACCCAACCAAAAAATTTGATCTTGGTCTCTAAATTTCAATTTTGATGAGGAGCATCCAGCCATGGTCTCTGATACAAAAATTCTAACATTCTCTGAAACCTTAAATTCTCGGAGCCATGAATGAAGGTGTTAAAATCCAATTTTTTTTTGACAGAAATATGCACCTGATTGTCTAAAACTACGACCTATGGTATCCTGACTTGTCATCTTTCCAACCCCACAAGTCTAACCTCAATTGGATTCTTTGAGAGAGAGTTATGCCAAGTGTCGCAATGTGAACTGTTTATGGGATAAAACAGGAGAGCGAACTTGTACGGTGTGGCACGTGTCACTGGTTCAAGTTCGGCCTCTAAAAACCTCACTTGAGAAACTACAATCCATGCCCTACCTGTCATGTTTTACGAAATTTCATTTGGAGCTTCCTATCCCAAGTTGTGACCTTTTTTCCTAGGTCACCTGTTTATGACTGAGATCTGAAGAGGCAGAAACCCTAGATTGTACAGATCATAAAACACAAAGTACAACGAATTAGAAGTTGTGCTTCGGACACAAGGTACATTGGGACCTTCGACTTGTAAGAGTTTCAAACCCTAAAACCTCTTCGAAATTAATTTATAGTGAAAGTGCTACGATGACTGGTTTTTGCTATATCAAGCCCTAGCTTCGCAAGTGCAACAAGTGTCATAAATGCCATACCATGCCTTCTTTCAGGCTAGCTCTGATCCCATGTTAGTTTTTTAGAAATTTCAATCTGATCTAGGATCTTAACTGATAGAATAACATGTACAACATATCTACAGCATATCAATCATGGACACAATAATGCAAGCACACAAGAGACATAGAGTTTCACCGGGGAAAACCAAGAAGGTGAAAAAGCCCGCAATTTCCTCAGAGATATATAGAGCAATGATACAACCCAAGTACAAGAGATAGTCCTCCTAGAAGTAGCTTCTCCTCCTCCAAAAGTGCGTCACTCTGCAATGAGAGTATGAGTGAGAAAGTGAATTATCAAATAGAGTGCCTCCCACACTCTATTTATACTTGACTTGACTTGCCTAATAACCTTTACTAGGTCGGCCTTAACTTAACCACATAACATAATGCTGATAGGGCCGACCCCCAGTTGGGCGGTCTAATAACCCTTTAACCCCACATGACTTATGTTAAATTTTGAGCATTAATTCACAATACTCTAGGATCTTCACTGAGAGAATAACATATATAGTATATCAATGCATGACAATCACAATAAGCATGACAAGCATCACAAGAATCAAAAGCATGAGAGACAAGAGACACAGAGTTTTCGTGGGGAAAACCCTAAGGTGAAAAAGCCCACAACTTCCTCAGAGATAGAGAGAGCAATGGCTCAACCAAAGTACAACCAAAATACACTTGAGATAGTCTCCTAGAAGTTGATGATCCTCCTCCTCACTAGTGCGCCACTTTCTGAGTGAGAGAGAGCTGACTTTCTGAATGATCTAAATAGAGATCTCATGATCTCTATTTATAATAACCTGTTTGCCCAGTGACCTTATGGGGCCGACTTGTCTATCTAGGTACATCCACAATATAATATATATTTCAGGGCTGACCCCACACATGGTGGTCTAATAACCCATCGACAAGTACACACACTTGCGACACTTGTCAATCCACATGACAACACTTCCTTATAGAGGAATAACACATCTCTAATAAGGGTACAATACATATATATGAAACACATAGATGAAATACATTCTGAAGTATACATCAACACTCCCTCTTAACTAGGAAGGTATTTCTCGACACAGATCTGCTAGACAAGTCTTCTTCTCGGGATCATCGTCATCATCATTGTCACTACTGCTGCTATCTCAACCAATCTCTGACTCTACTCGTCATAGGAAGTTCTACAGAGCTAGTCCTTTTTCATACTGGATGTAGGCCCACCACATGCAGGTCTTCATCATCACTGGCCATACTGTGGAATCCTCAGGACTTATTACGTGCATCACAAAACCTTAAAAGAGTCTCTTGACTAGCAAGAACCCTAAAGAGCATCTGAGGCCTTTTTCATCCTGTCCAGATCTCTAGGACTTATTACATGTGACCCCACCACAAAACCTCGAAAGAGAATCCCAGGACTGATTACAAGCACAAGGCTCAACCTATCGGATCTCCCAGGGCACAAATTACATGTGGTCACCACAAAACCTTGAAAAAGCATCCTAGGACTGATTACGAGCACAATTCTGAACCTATCGGATCTCCCAGGGCACAAATTACATGTGGTCATGGAAAAACCTCGAAAGAGGAAAAACCTCGAAAGAGCATCCCAGGACTGATTACGAGCACACGGCTCAACCTATCGGATCTCCCAGGGCACAAATTACATGCCATAGGACAAAACCTCGAAAGAGCATCTGCCAGATATCCCAGGGCACAAATTACATGCCATATGCAAAACCTCTAAAGACTATCTGCAGATCTCCCAGGGCACAAATTATATGTCCTCCCAAGCAAAACCTCGAAAGAGCATTTGCCAGATATCCTAGGGTACAAATTACATGCCATAGGCAAAACCTCGAAAGACTATCTGCAAATCTCCCAGGGCACAAATTACATGCTTATCTGCACAACCTGTTCCACGGCCATAGAGTATCAACTTGATACTCACCATACATCATCCTGATATACACATGATCATCCCGATCATCATCACTGCAACATCCTGCTGCATGTCATCTGGAGCAACATCCTGAAGCTCGTCATCCATGATCATCCTGATCATACAATGCATCTACCTGATGCATACCAAGTATCTACCTGATATATATCATCATACATGATCCACCTGATCATACAGTGTATCCGCCTGATACAAATACAAATACATGATACATATCAACATACATGATCTACCTGATCATACAATGTATGCACCTGATACATATACAGATACATGGTCCAAGCATCCAACATGATGCGTACATACATAAACATATATATGATCCAACTGATCATATCCAACATCCAACATGATGCATACATACATACATATAAAAATGATCCAACTGATCATACAAAGCAAAAACCAGAACATCATCCTGATGCTCATCATCCAGCGCTTACATCCACAGCCATGTGAAGGATCCTCCTTCCAACATGCTTGGAATGGCTTCAGCAAATGTGTCCATCACTTCTTCCTCGAAGTGTCATCAATTCGAAGAACACCAAGCCTCTCTTTGAAGTACTCGAACTTCACCCTAGCTAGTGGCTTTGTCAGCACATCTGCAATCAGCTTGTCCGTCGCAATATACAGGAGCTTCACAACTCCTCTCTGTACCATATCCCTGATATAGTGATATTTGATCTCTATGTGTTTCGACCTGTCATGACACACTGGGTTCTCAGACAGCTTCACACAACTCTGGCTATCACAAAAGATATCAATAGCATCCAACAGGAGATCAAATAACTCAGACAGTAGCTTCCGAAGCCATACTGCCTCACAACTAGCTGAGCAGGCTGCAACATACTCTACCTCAGCTGTACTCAGTGCTATGCAGGACTGCTTCCTGCTAAACCAAGATATCACACTTGATCCCATACTGAAGCAGCACCCAGATGTGCTCTTCCTATCTGCAGCACTGCCAGCCCAATCTGAATCAACATAACCCTGCAGGTTAAACTTTTGATTCACCTCATACTTGATCCCATAATCCACTGTACCCTTCAGGTACCTCAGAACATGCTTTACAGCAACCAGATGAACACTCCTTGGATTTGTCAGGAATTGACTCAATGTGTTCACCACAAAGCAAATATCTGGTCTCATGTTCGTCAGGTACATCAAGGACCCAATCATCTGACGATACATAGTGACATCAACCGGCTCATATGAAGCATCACATAGAAGCTTCAGATTCGATGCCATAGGTGTGGCCATGGCCTTGAAATCCATCATCCCAAATCTCTTCAGGATATCTACTATGTACTTCCCTTGACCAAGGAAGATCCCACCTGCACTCTGCCACACCTCCATACATAGGAAATAATGCATCATTCCCAAATCTTTCATATCAAACTCGGCAACAAGATTTCTCTTAGTATCTGCAATCAATCTGTCATCCCCTGTTACAAATAAGTCATCCACATACATGAGTAGAATCACAGGATTCCCTTCCTCAACCTTGTAGTAGAGGTTGGAATCCTCTTTACTCTTGGTAAAGCCCAAACTAGATAGGAAACTGTCCATCCTGCCATACCAAGTTCTGGGAGCTTACTTCAAGCCATACAAGGCTTTCTTCAATCTGCACACATATGACTCCCTGTCATGTATTTCGAAACTGAGTGGCTGCTCCACATATACTTCCTCTTCAACTACACCATTCAAGAAGGCAGTCTTGACATCCATCTGGTGTATTTTCCATTTCTCGCTGCAGCCAGGGCAAGTACTGTTCTGACGGAAGTATACTTGGCTATAGGTGCAAAAGTTTTTTCATAATCTATTCCCTCTTTCTGAGAGAAGCCATGAGCTACGAATCTTGCTTTGTATTTCTCTACACTGCCATCTGCAGCATGCTTGATTTTGTAGATCCATTTAGAAGTCACAACAGACTTCTCTTTAGATCTTGGTACAACATCCCAAACATCATTCTTCATTAGTGATTGGTATTCCTCAACCATGGCATCCTTCCATTTTCTTTTCTGCTGCTTCTTCATAATTGGAAGGCTCTTTGTTCATAATGTCACAGAGTAAAGCAACATAGCTGGTATGTGATCTGGTTCTCTTCTTTGCTCTGTGTTCTTCTTCTGGAATGCCAAATCTTTCTGCATCTTGAATGAGCTCTCTAGCCCATGCAGGTTTCCTCTTGTGAGAGTTATCCTCACAGGGTGGATCTACAGGTTCTTGCGGATCTTCAAACTCACGAATAACTTTTGGAACTGCTTCAGTCATGGTAGTGTCTTGAAATCTAGTTTCCTTAGGTTCTTCATAAACTTCGATAGGTGCCTTCCTTGATTTGATGAATGCTAAGTTTTCATCAAATGTTACATCCCTGCTGACATCAATCTTCTTGAACCCTGGAAAGTATATTCTGTAAGCTTTTGAGCTTTCACTGTAACCCACAAAGATACCCTTCTTTCCTGAAGGATCTAGTTTAGTCCTCTTTTCCTTTGGGACATGAGTGTATACTGGACAACCAAATATTCTGAGATGGCTGACTTCAGGTTTCTTACCAGAAAAGACCTCTTCTGGTCTCTTGTTGTCCAATATCTTGTGGGGTGTTCTGTTCTGCACATATATAGCTGTTTTAGCTGCTTCTGCCCATAGATGCATAGGTAGATCCTGGTCATGTAGCATTGCCCTTGCGGCTTCCATGATTGTTCTGTTCTTTCTTTCTACAACTCCATTCTGTTGAGGATTATAAGGAGCAGTCAACTCCCTCTTAATCCCTAAATCACTACAAAGCTTCTTGAAGTCGCCTGAGGTGAATTCTCCACCATTGTTGGATCTGAATGTTTTGATCTTCTTGTCAGTTTGATTCTCCATCAAGGTTTTGAATTCCTTGAATTTATAAAACACCTCATCTTTGATCTTCAAGAAGTATACCCAAGTCTTCCTGGAGAAGTCATCAATAAATGAGACATAGTAAACATACCCACTCAGAGAACTGGAAGACATAGGGACACATACATCTGAGTGGATGATTTCCAGGATGTCTTTTGCCTTGCTTTCACTGCTTGGGAAAGCCTTTTTAACGTTCTTACCTTTTGCACTTCCTTTGCAAACACCTTCATGTTTGGTCTTGATTTCAGGAAGACCCTCTACAGCCTTGCTTGCAATTGGAAGTGCCCTATAGTGCATATGAGCAAGTCTTCTATGGCAAAATTCACTTGGCTCCATGGATTCATGTACCATGGCATGTTCAGGTTGTCCCTTCAGTTTATACAAACCTCCCTCTTGCTCTCCAATCACTACTGCATCATCTATGTTCTTTCCCTTTGGCCACATTAGGACTTGGCCATCCACAGATGCAACCCTCATACCTTTTGCATCCAATGCAGAGATGGAGAGTAAGTTCTTCTTGAGCCCAGGTACATAAAGGACTTCTTTCATCTTCAAAGATTTTCTAGAATCTAGGTTGTAGGAGGCTTCACCACTTCCTTTGATTGGGTATTGATAATCATCCCCAAGTTTCACCTTATGGGGTGATTCATGTTCAGATAGATTCACAAAAGATTCCTTAAACTCAGTCATGTGTTTGGAAGCCCCACTATCAATCAACCAATCATTACAACCATGGGAGATAGTACCTGTGAGAGCAGAAATTAGAACATATTCTTCTTCACTTGATGAGTCATCATCATTATCACTTTCTGCCCTAGACTTCTTCTTTGGGGGTTCATCATCTTCGACAGCATGAGCATGATATCTTCTTTTGTTATTCTTTTTCTTCTTATTGAAGTTGTTGTTGTTGTCTTTCTTCTTCTTGGGACAATCTGAAGCAAAGTGTCCCTTCTCATTGCAATTGAAGCATCTGAGATCTTTCTTATCTTTATGATAATGGTGGTGTGAGAATCTTCTGTTATGAGATGATTCCTTCTTGGAATTGCCTTTCCTTGCATGTACTGTGAGAGCTTGATCTTCATTTCCCATCTTTTCTTCTCGGGCCACAAGCCTAGCTTCTTCTTGAGAGCATTCTTCCCGCAATCTGTTGAAGGAGATCAACTTCTTCCTTGCACAAATTCCTTGAATAAAGGAATCCCATGACCTGGGTAGGCCATTTAGAGTGGTCATCACCACTTCACCATTCTCCACCATTTCATCCACTTCTTCTAGTTGTTCCTTGATATGGGAGACCCTTGAAAAATAAGATTGAATGGTTTCTCCATTCTGAAACTTTACTCCTTTCAATTGGTTCCGCAGGGTCATCTTCCGATTTATGTTCTTCCCTTCAAATAGCTTGATCAAAGAGTCAAACATCTCCTTGGGAGTCTTTAGAGAAGACACATAGGGTATGAGATGGTCTTTGATAGAATCAACAATGATTCTCTTTGCCTTGACCAAGTTTTTCTTATGCAATACCTTAGCCTCTTCATTCTCTGGGATAGGGATGTCTTCTTTTACATATGAGTCCAACTCATTCTCTTCTAGGATTAACCCAATCCTATACTTCCAAGCTTGGAAGTTATCAACTCCTTCAAGCTTATCCTCAAGCTTGGTGTGGTGAGACATCTTAAAGAGTACTTCAAATGGAAATAAAAAAGATTTAGGTCTTACCACTTGAAATGCTCAAAACTGGATCTGGTCTCGGATTAGGGTTTGTCGAAAAAACCCTAAAAATTCAAAATGTGAATTTCAATTTTCTGAAAAGATAGAAAGATGCGCCTTGATGAGCTGATCAGCCTGGTGTATTCAGAATTTGAGATCAGCAAATCTTTACCCTTCAGATTTTCTTTTTTGTCCTCCCAGGTTCACTAGGGAGAGCCCTGAATTAGGGTTTGAGTTTCCCGGAGATCTACCTAGCCAAAAATCTCGATCCAAAGCTCTAAACTTTGATTTTTGCAAGGCGCTTCCAGATATGTCTTCAGATTTCAGAAATTCCTATTTTTGTGGAAACCCTAATTTTTAGGGCCAAATCTGAAAATGCTCAGAATTGAATACTGATTGGACAGATAGATTCTCCTTGATGAGTAGAGTCAATCTACTATACTTCTTTTCCAAAATCCGTGGAGAGAAACCCAATAAACAAGAAACTCAAGTTTCCATCACTGCAAAATGTCTTCTTCTCAGGTTAGCTCTGATACCATGTTAAATTTTGAGCATTAATTCACAATACTCTAGGATCTTCACTGAGAGAATAACATATACAGTATATCAATGCATGACAATCACAATAAGCATGGCAAGCATCCCAAGAATCAAAAGCATGAGAGACAAGAGACACAGAGTTTCCGTGGGGAAAACCCTAAGGTGAAAAACCCCACAACTTCCTCAGAGATAGAGAGAGCAATGGCTCAACCAAAGTACAACCAAAATACACTTGAGATAGTCTCCTAGAAGCTGATGATCCTCCTCCTCACTAGTGCGCCACTTTCTGAGTGAGAGAGAGATGACTTTCTGAATGATATAAATAGAGATCTCCTGATCTCTATTTATACTAACCTGTTTTCCCAGTGACCTTATGGGGCTGACTTGTCTAGCTAGGTACATCCACAATATAATATATATTTCAAGGCCGACCCCACACATGGTGGTCTAATAACCCATCGGCAAGTACACACACTTGCGACACTTGTCAATCCACATGACGACACTTCCTTATAGAGGAATAACACATCTCTAATAAGGGTACAATACATATATATGAAATACATAGATGAAATACATTCCGAAGTTACATATACATCAACAACTTATACAGGGCCGAACCCAACAAGGTGGTCTAATAACCCATCAAGTATAAGTTACGACACTTACAATATAAATGACAACACTTCCATATAGAGGAATAATAACATCTCTATAGGAATACAAACACTTCCGTATAGAGGAATAATAACATATCTATAGCATTACAATATACATGTATGAAATACATTCCGAAGTTACAAATACATCAACAACACTCTCATATTTTTGCGAAGACTGTCCAATGGAAGGAACGTTATCGCTTGGATGAGAAGTGGTGTCAGGAGTGTAGAAATCCAGTTGGTTGACTATGACAATTCGTCGTTGATGGGGGAATTGTACTACGTGGAAGATAGATGATGCAACCACGTGCATGGCATAAAATCAATTATGACCAAGCAGAATGTTATAATCTAACGGGGCAGCGACCACTTCCACATTAAGGGTTACGGTCTTTCCCCCTATCTCTACCGGTAAAGCTTGTAGCATCCCATGAGGTTGAAAGCCACGACCGTCAAAGGCTCTCAAAGTAGTAGGAGAACGATTCAACTCAGGAGAACCTATGGTTCTCCAACATGCGATCGACATGACTAACATAGAGGTTCCTTCGTCTAAGAGGGTACAATGGATAATCTTACCAGCAATATTTGTGGCAACTTGGAATGCCAATTGATGGGAGAGCCTCAGTTTGAAGTAGTCCAACCAAAACGTAATGGTGTTCGATAGATCCGGGTCAATTGCACCGATAGCAGCGAGGAAATTCTTGTGCTGATTTGGACAGTTTCGCAAGACTTCGAGCGTCAACATAGCACAAGGAGCTTGTGCCAGGTCCTCTACAATATTGTAGTTTTGGGAAGCCCAAGCATTAGGATTAAAAACCGATTTTCTAATCGTGCTCTCGGGTGGACGCAACACTGAATCAAAAGATGGCTTCTCGATGGCGAGAGGAGTAGCCGATATAGTGACATCGGGTATCGAGGTGGATGTTTTTCAGTATTACTTCCACTGGGTTCTTTGGCTGGAACGATGTCGTACAAATGAGAACGAGTGGTCAAGTTGATAGTCTCATTACTTACCATGAGAACGTGTGCGGTGTTGAATGATTCTTCCTGGGAAGAAGAAGTGTGAGCGATCGACTACTGATTTTGAGCAGGGAAGGGATCGTTGAGAACTGCGGGTGTGGATTTTCCGTTAAGAAATTTTTGAACTTTGTCTCTATAGGGGCATTCCTTCGAAAAATGATCATCACCACACAGTAGACAAGGAAATTTTAACTTCCTTTTCTGCTTGGTATCATCAGGGGTGCTCTTTTGTTCTTGCTGAGCGGAAGGTTTCTTAGGTTTCCCCCTGTTCCTCTTCTTACCGCCGTTCTTCTGAGGTGAATTTGATGAAACAGAATTCACCTCTTCAGTAGCAGCAGGGGTGGATGATTTGGTGGTGTTGAGACCAGCCCGCTTTGGTAATGGGGACCAACCTTGGAGGTTCATATAACCAATAGGGTGATGAGAAGGTTGGGTGTGAAGGGATCCAATGATGCCATCGGCTTGGGGTTCCTTGGGTGGTTTCGCAGGATCATTAGCATCGCAAGGTGCATCGGAAAGAATATCAAACAATGTGCCAGATTGAGTATAAACTAAGTCTAGCACATGGGCACTAGTGATGGCCTGTTCTTCAGTGACAACACCCCTCATGGCAACATCTCGTGCTATGGTAGGGATGAGAGACTTCGTAAACTAGTCTGCTAGGAGTTGGTATGGAATGGGAGCTTTAATGAGATGATGTCTCCTTCGCCACTCGTGGATGTGATCCAAGATGTGAGTGGCGGTATTCCGACGGAGCGAGGTTAAAATATCAGTACCAGTTTCATACCGTATAGGCAGCTGGAAGTGAGTCAAAAAATTCATGGCAAGAGATCCAAAATTAGGGAAAGAGTGGGATGGTAACTCGATGTGCCACTTGGTAGCCGAACCAGTGAGGGTCCTTTGAAACAATCTAAGACGAATCGAGTCGTCTATTAAGGAGTTGGATGAACACCATAAATGGTATGTCATCACGTGGTTTTTAGGATCTTCACTCGGCTTGCCATCAAATTTCGGGATATCAGATGGAAGTTTCACCGGAATGGATGACCAGTTAGTTCCATGGTAAATGGGGTCATTGGTTAAACGAGAGAGGTCAAGTAGGTCCAAAGTAGCCAAAAAGGGCAGCTGCGGATTAGGCTGCGCGAATTGATAATACGGATAAGTCGTATAAGGACTGGTATGACCATAAGGTGTACTAGGAGGAAACTGTCAGTAGGGGTATGTGTCGCCCGGACCAGAAGAAGGCCCACCACTATAGTGGGGTGGTCCATTACCATAATAGGGTGGGCCATGACCATAAGGTGGTGGTTTGCCTCCAGCGCCAGGAGGGGGCAGGCCACCGTCGAAAGGGGGTGGTCAACCAACAAAGCCTGGGTAAGGTGGGCCTCTACCGCCTCTGCTAGGGGGCGGGGGTGGTCCACCACCATTGCCAGAATAGGATGGGCCTCCACCACCTCCTCCAGGAGGAGGTGGTGGTCCACTACCACCGCTACCAGATGGGAAAGGGTTTCCTCCGAAGCCTCCACCATGGTGGGGTGGTGGACTGCCACCACCACCGCCAGGATAAGATGGTCCTCCACCACCGCCACTGCCAGAAGAAGGTGGTGGTGGTCCTCCACCACCTTCGCTAGGGGGGGATAGGCCATGATGACCGAAATGAGGGGGTCCTCTGCCAGAAGGTAGAGGTCTGCTTCCTCTAGGGTTATGTGGGGGCCCGCCGCCTCCGTTGGGAGGTGGGGGTGGACCAATGGGAGGTGGGGGGATTTGAGGGACTGTGAGTGGGGGTCCATGTTGTAAAACATTTTTCTATCCCTAAAGAGTGTAAGGATTACCGGGGGTGGTACCCCGTAAAGTGCATTTCCAGGGTTAGGTTGATCCGGATTTATGTGGGAATGAAACAAAAGATAGCATATACAGAATCATATATAGAGATATATTGCAAACAACACAGTGATACAGTAAACACATATTCTATTAAATAGCGGAAATAGAACAGACTATAAAATACAATAGCTAGAATGGTGGTAGCTATCTCTGAGAAGAGATGTGGCTGCTATGCTCATTCGTGCCAAGATGAATACAAAGAGAGGCCAAAAGGGCCTATTTATCATAAGAATGAGGGAAAGAATCCCAAACATCCAAAAACCTAACCCTAGAAGATGAACCGTCATAAAGTTTTCGGCCCCAAGGTGGTTAGTTGAACAGTCAACTTCCCGGGGTCATAACGTTTGCATACGATCTCCGTTTGGGGCGCTCGGTAGCTCGTTGAAAAGGTCTATCCGAGATTTACAACTTTCGAATGGGCCCAAATGAATGTCATTGGCAACGATTTGATCTCCCAAATCACCAAAAAATGTCATTTAGGGCCTCAAAACGGCTCCGGAAGTTCAGGACCCAAAAAACTGTAGAAAAATTACTAGAAAATTGGCAAAATGGGAAACTATTTTGAGCTAGTGGAATAGATGGGTGGCCACCGATATCCATCTGGATCAATCCTCCCCCCTTAGGAAGCAATGGTCTCCATTGCATCAAATCTCTTATCATATGTTGAGCTGTGTGTCGAGTTGAGCTCTTGGTGCGACATTTGCTGAAGTGGAAAGGTTGCCTTACTTTGACATCTTCAGAGGGTTGTAATTGTTGTTGATGGATGCGCTGGAGCTGTTCAAGAATTTTGGTTGTTGTGGTATCCTTGGTATGCACCGGTGTGGATGGTTTCTTTTTGTAGGAGCACCTTGAATGCGTGGCCTTGCACTCTAGAGGTACTCGAATAGGCGATGCAGCACTGAATTTGTGTTCTTCTTGTTTCTGCTGAGTAGAAGGATAATTTGCAGAGGTTGTGGATGTCTCCGCGATCTAATGTTCACCTTTAGTGGCAATTGCGAATAGGGAAAATTTCCTAGTGTGGGAGATTATCTTCCTTCCTTGCTCGTTTGGGGTAGGTGCAACTATCTCTGGTATCCGATAGAGTTGTCCTCCCAAAGTGACAATGACACTGCGAGGTTGTGATTCATATACAGCATGACGCTTCCACATATATGGTTGTCCTAAAAGAACATCACATACTTCAAGTGGGGCCACATCACACAATACCTCATCTTTGAAGGGCTTGATGCCATATGGTAGGCAACATTGGTGACTGACACAGATCCTTCGTCCTTGGCTTAGCCATCTAATGGTGTATGGTTGTGGGTGTGGCATTATTGGTAGCTCCAATCTCTTGATGACTTCTTCTGAGATCAGGTTCTTCTAGCTGCCGCTGTCCACAACAAAGTGTAGGGGAATTCCCTTCACCCACATCTGTGAGTGGAAAAGGTGCTCCTATGCCTCTGACTCTTCAGGCTCCTCTAGCCGAATCTGTGTGGTGGCAACAACGACACTGGGTTCTGCATCAATGATCTGCTTCCCTTTTCGCGTGGCTATGAAATTAGGTTCTGAGTCAGAATCGGAACTGGTATCTGTTTCTGAAGCTTTGATCTCGCCCACCAATGACTATTTTGAGCGACATTCATCAGTGTTGTGCCAGGGGCTTTTGTGGAACTCGCACCACTTCCCGGTGTCCTTCTTTGTCTTTTCTTTACCCTTCTTCGCTTGTGGTTGGGACTGGTTTTCCTTTTCCTGCCCCGTGTTCTGCGAGCCATAGTTTCCCTTGCCCTGCTTCTGTGCAGGTCCGAAGTCACGCTTGTTCTTTTGCTAAAATTTCTGCTCAATTTTGACAGCATATCGATAGGCGGATCCGAGTGAAGAGATTTCCAGGAAATCCATCTATGTTCGGATGTACCGGTGTAGGCCACTGTGATATTTCAGTACTAGGTGCCGCTCGGAGTCCTTGATACCTAGATTTGTGCGTAAGGTATGAAATTTGTTGGTGTACTCTGACACTGTTTGGTCCCTCTCTTGATGCAGAATGGTCCATTTTGTGTACTGGTCATCAGAGTTTCCAACAGGGTAATATTGTTCCTTGACGGCATCTATAAAAGAGGCCCAAGTGGGATTGGAATATTCAAACAATCTAGACTCGCCTAATGAGTTTTTCTCACAATAAGTTTCCCACCAATTTTTGACATGGGGGACGGCCTTGAGGAGTGCAAAGAGGATCTTTTCCCTATCGGAAAAATTGTGGACAGAGAAATACCCTTCTAGTAGATTCAACCATTTATCTAGGGCATCGGCATCGATTTGGCCTTCAAATAAAGGGATATCAAAATTAACTTGTACCTTGAAGGGAGTCGTATCTCCGAAATGGCTGCTCGTTGAGGGTGCATTTGCCACTGTTGGCATGCATCGAAGGATCTGGGCGAAATTATCCATCATCTCGTTCCTCTGTTGCGCGAGGGCTTCCTCGAGCAACAACTTGATAGGATCTACTGCTCCGTCGTCTCTCTTTTCTTCCGCCATGCGAGGCCGTTTGGGGCGGCGAGAGTGGTCTTCCCCAAGTGAAACTAGTTCGAGACCCAACTCTCTGTATCCTGACCTCATTGGGAAATCAAAGAGCAGACCGCTCTGATACCACTGATCCGGATTTATGTGGGAATGAAACAAAAGATAACATATACACAATCATATATAGAGATATATTGCAAATAACACAGTGATACAGTAAACACATATTCTATTAAATAGCGGAAATAGAACAGACTGTAAAATACAATAGCTAGAATGGTGGTAGCTATCTCTGAGAAGAGATGTGGCCGCTATGCTCATTCGTGCCAAGATGAATACAAAGAGAGGCCGAAAGGGCCTATTTATCACAAGCATGAGGGAAAGAATCCCAAACATCCAAAAACCTAACCCTAGAAGATGAACCGTCATAAAGTTTTTGGCCCCAAAGTGGTTAGTTGAACAGTCAACTTCCCGGGGTCATAACTTTTGCATACGATCTCCGTTTGGGGCGCTCGGTAGCCTGTTGGAAAGGTCTATCCGAGATTTACAACTTTTGACTGGGCCCAAATGAATGCCATTGGCAACCATTTGGTCCCCCAAATCGCCAAAAAATGTCATTTAGGGCCTCAAAACGGCTCCGGAAGTTCAAGACCCGAAAAACTGTAGAAAAATTACTAGAAAATTGGCAAAATGGGAAACTATTTTGAGCTAGTGGAATAGGTGGGTGGCCACCGATATCCATCTGTATCATAGGTTGACCCGACGTAGGGTTAGGATAACCTAGATATGTTTGACTCGATGGAGGTTGGATTACATTGGACGGTCCTCCAGCATGGGATAGTCCCTTTGTAGAAGGTCCAGGAGGTAGTGAGTTTCTAATGGTAGGTCTGATAGGGACTCCAATTGTAGTATTATGGTTAAGAGACGGGGGTTTCCCCCCAGCAACAACGTGGTGATCACTAGGTAAAGGTTGACCCAATACTGGTTGTTGGTTATCCACCGTAGGGTTAACGTTACTTGTAAAAAAGGTAGAGGGTAAGGAGTATCCTCCCCTCGAAGTTTGAGGTGGGGGAACAGGTAACACAACCGTGGTGGTCATAGGTGTGTTGGATTGTTGCTGTTCAATAGGTTGGGTAGTAGGGGGTACTAAACCAGTTTCTTGTATAGGAGATGGATGTGCAAGTTGACCAGTTTCAGAAGTGGTCATGTGTTGCGTGGAGGATTCCGGTGACTCGAAAGATAAATAACGACCTGGGATTGACCGATAAGGGGGTAACGATGGGTCTTCGACCCTTCGTTGGAGACTTGATCTTTGGAACTTCTCAGCCATTGAACGAAAGTGAGCCAATTGGTCACGAACATAGGCTAAAGTATCGTCCGGAGTAGTCTGACTGGGTGGGGGTGCAATGGAAAAATGGGCCACTGGGTGACTGGTAGAAGATGTCCAGTAGGCCGTTGATGGGCCAGCAACGGCTGTGGGGTTGTCCTGGGGTTGGTTTATCCATTCCAACGACCTAGGCTCTCCTGAAGAAACAGGAGGCAGGTCTTGTGAAGTGGGAAGTTGTGCTTCTTCATCCTGCGGGGGATAAGAAGCAAGTGAATCTGGAGGAGTATGTGGAAACAAAAGTCCTCCAACATTCAAAGTGGGGTTTTCCACTTCATGTGACCTGACCCTAGCATGTGGATCCATCCTTACCCTCGAAATAACCTCCTGATTAAAGGGATATTCGGGTGGCAAGTTTTGAATTCCACGGGACCTTCTCCAAGGAAAGTCAACCAGAGTGACTAAAACAAGAGTTTGTCCTAAGGTAAGCTAAAAGAAAGAAGACCAGACAAAACCCTACACAAACTAAGGCAACAGGAAAACTTATGTTATAAGAGTGGATTCAAAGTCTGGAACCTCACAGGATTATCAAGGCATCGCAAACCACAATATACTGCAGGGTCCAACAATATGACGCGACAAGGAGGATTGGGACCATACCCTTGCCTGCATACCCGATTACCTGGACAGTACGTGCGTGCTAATCTCCCCGAGTGCTGTTCTCAGTGTATTGCTTTGCCAAGACAACCAAATGGTTAACTCGGTTGGTTTCAGGAATCCTAGTGGTGTCTCCCGATATACGCAAGGTACATGGGAGCTCAAATCTGTAGTGGTGTTGTTTAATGCACAACCGTTTGGCAAGAGACCTTTCGATATACTACCGAGTACATGATACACCCTTCGATATACACCAAGTACGGATTATGGTACTTGGTGGGTACGTGAAGGAGCTTGATATACCGATAAGTACGTGGAATACTACAGTACCCTCGGGATACAGTGCTGGAAAATACCGACAGATGCCACGCTTAACGATGCCATAACACGTGTCTAACTTAAACACAAGTTTCTAAATATTTTACCCTAGTTCTACCGTTAATTTTATTTGGACGGTAAGGTGAATGCATGAGGTGAGTACATAATCGGAAACATAATGCAAGTCCTAGCTACATGCAAAAAGTATGCTTTCTTTCGATGAATGCTACCTATGGGAAGGAGAAATCTTCTTTTCTTTCCGACAATTTTGACCAAAGCAATGCAATGCAACACAATCCCAACTTTACGAAAAAATATGTCTTTTCAATTTCACTTTCAATGACCTAAAAGCAATAACAATTAAAAATGCATCTATCTTTCCTTAGCATGAATTAATTTTGCAAAAACTGAAGCATCTTTAAGTCTTTCAAGAAGATGAGCGATTCATAATTCAAGAAAAACACAATTGGTCATACATTCATTCAATTTTTCCAAAACATAAATTAAAATGTTCCAATGCACAACAATTTTCTCAAAAATGCTTGAGAAATGATGGGAAAGAAGCACTTTTAACTTTTTAATGGGTGTATCAAAACAATAATTTGATAACAGCTACGCTTTCAGATGTAAATGACTGAAAAGAAAACACTACTTGCAGCACTCAGTACTCAGAAAACTCAAGAAAAGACAAGCACTCATTTAAGCTGAAAGACACACAAGACTCAAAATCAAACAGTAGCAAGCAAAGCTCAAACAATAAATGTAAATTAGGTTTGGAGGCTGATCTAATGCAATGACCAGATCAGGGATGGAAGGAAGGGAATGCAAGGGTGAGCGGATGAAGGTGGAGGAGACAAGAGTATCCACCACTACTGGTCTTCAGACTTGTCCAAGACAGAACCCAGAATCAATCCAAACAAAACCAAACGCTCAAAACACAAATCAAAGATGGGATCTCTGGCTGGATCTTACAGCACAGAGGGAGTTCATACAGTAAACCAAAGTTCAGACTGACAAATGGAGAGGGGATGCTTGCATGCCAAGTTTTGAAAACTCAGCGCACTCTGTGCTTGTACACAGTGCGACGTCGCAGTTTACCTATACGGGAAGTGCGACGACATCACAGTTTACCAACGAAAGGGATGCAACGGGTGACTAATAGGTAAAGAATAGAGGCCAGAAGTGACATAGTGTCACTTTGTTTCCACTAACCAGGTGTGACAAGAGGAGTCTAAATTCAAAAATGAATCAGATCTCCCAGCAATGAACCATGGAATGGTTTGAAAATGAGTAGTACAAACTCATAGGAAGTAGATCAGAGTCTTCTCAACAAAGATCTGACAGTGAAATCAACTCATGAAGCAAATGACAAATAAAAAGGCTTGTGTCAAGCAATCAACTGAAAATGACTCTTAGATTGACCACTATTAAAACAAGATGTATGTTCCCCAGTATGGTTGCTATATTTGTTTGACAGACAATCCAATCGAGCGGACGCAAGCCATATCTGCCTAGCTCAACATGAGTCTAGAACAAATAGAACAAACTACAAATGGATCTCCTAGATCTACTTAAGGATCAAGTACTAGATGTCATACATTTTACCTCGCAATCCTTTCTCCTGAATGTTTCTCCACGTCCAACAGTCGTCAGATCTCAGCTGCAAGACTTGTTAAGACATAAACAACATGAAATGAGTAAAGGGCATTTATACAATAAGAGATCTAAGTAAACAGTTAAGCAGGTAAACTACTCAATATCATCACACATTAACAATATTGGTGGAAAGCATTTGTATTACTGTAAAAAAGGGAAATACATAGTAGAGATATAGAACTACAACCAAGGCTTAACGCTGTAGCCCTTCTCCATCCAAGCCATTTTCCATCTCCTCCCAAGGAAGTATGAGTCTCCCAATAGATGAGTAGGGATTTCTCAAGGATGATTTCACCAGCATGTAGACACTATAGACTTCCTCCCTTTGGGATGGGAGTGAGCTTCATTTAAATAGGACTAAGTGGATAGGGTGTGGATAGGATAGGTTAAGATATGATAGGAGAGGCTTAAGGGATCTCTCCAAGGTGTTAGGAACCGAGTGCCAACTCCCCCAAGAGGTTAGGGATAGGGTCCCAAGTCAGCAGGCTTCGAGAAGGGACTCGAAGAAGCTATTTTTGCCATCTAACTGACTTCGTCACACCTTGTAATGGGGCAAGGTGCGACGTCGCATGTTGCTTATGTGCAGCCCACGACGACCTCTCAAAACCTAGTACAAATGGGTACAAATCCTTCTAGGTCAATCACTCAATCATTATAACTTCAGGGATGTATACACTGAATCTGATGATGAGGAGATTTTAGGTGTAACACTTGGAATCCAAATCATATCCACGACTTGAAAAATGGTTTCTTGAGATCTCCTTTGAACCATTAGAGGAGAGATCAAAACCATGAAATGCATGAGAAATTATCCCAAGCAGTGATTGCTTGGATTTTAAATCAGCTCCAAGACTTGATGAATGGTTTCTTAATATCTCCTTTGAACCAGTAGAGGTGATATCAAAACCATGAAATGCATGATAAATTATACCAAGCGAATGGCAATGCCCTACATCTTCAATAAACTTCTGAGAGCATGTACAAATGATCATATAGTAATACATAAGAGGAAAGTGATCATGGAGAGCGAATGCATTACCTCCAATTGCTGATTTAACCTCCGAAACATTCAATAGATCATCATTATGCAAACCAACAGACTCTTGTGCAAGAGAGGATTTAAGAACCTCTGTAGTTTCTAGAGTGTGAGCTGGCACATAATTCGAAATAGAAGATATAGAGAGTATGAGTGTAGAATCTGCAAGTTCTTCTTCTTTGTGGACAACTTCATTATGAGATATGCTTGATACTGAATCATGATCAGAGAGACCATCAAGGAGGGTGAATGCATCACTTGGCTTGCTCAGGAATTAGTTTGCATCAATCCCTTCATTCTGTTTTCCAAATATTTCATCTAATTGGGCCCATAGCTCTTTTGGAGATTCAACAGAATTAAGGAAGTGGGGTAACGTGCAATGAGCCATGGCAATCAACATTTCTCCATAGGCTCTGTCACCTTCATTTAACCAATCATTCTCCTCTTCATAGGATTCAAACTCTCTTTCAAAACAATAATCAAAGATAACATGTCTCTTCAAATGTGCTATCATCTTTGGTTTCCACTCATCATAGTTGAATGGAGAAAGAGGAGGAATTCCTTCCAGATTCATGGAAGATGTTGCAGAAGACCTGCAAAAAACAATAGAAAATATCTCCAACTGCTACTGCTGCAAAAGTGTAGAAACTACTGCACTCGAAATCTTGATAATAACCTGCAAAAAACTCTCAGGAATGGAGATAGACTATACTCTCAACATGCTCTGATACCATGTGAAAATCCTCACAACAGATCTAAGAGCTGATGTATACCTCACAAGAAAGATTAAGATTAAGCAGGAAAATAGAAGAAGAGTGGTCAATGCAGTGTAAAGGAGCAACATAATTATGATATAGTAGAACTCAGATAGAAGCAGAATAACATCACACACTAATTCATTAATCACAAATATGAACAATAAATAGTACAATGGTGGAGAGGATTCAAATGCCAAGGTGGAAATTCAAATTATCCTACATGGGCATGGCTAATATGCACTAGGAGTCATCATCATCATCAGTGGAGTGTCAACAATACACCACTAGGGGTCCTCATCATCATCAGTGGAGTCATCAATGCACAAGTAACAGCCAACCAGGTGTCAAACTAAGTCTAACTGAGTGTGGTAGGTGTAACTGGCACATGGAAGAACTAATGTAGTGAAGGAGGCTCAGTGGAGGGTGCATGGGGAGCTAATTGGAGTCAAAATAGGCAATCTAGTCTCACTGGGGGTCCAACAGAGTGCTTCAGTTGGTTAACAAGTCAATCAATCCTCAAATCAAGGATATATCCACAAATAACTCAACTAACTGAAGTGTAACCGAGTGGTAGGTGAAGAAGGGTGCCTTTCTCAAGTGGTAGGTGAAAGGTGGGTGCATCACTGACTAGGAGGGCTAAAAATGAGTGGAAAGAAGCTCCCGGGGCTAGAAAAGTGGGGACTAGTTGTCGGGTGACACCAACCTGATGACTGGGATGCATGCAATTGCATGACTGCATGCAAAAATGCATGCATGAATGAAATGAAAAATAATGAAAATGCTGGTAGGACTAGGATGGAGTATAGGAATATCCCAACAGGGTCATCCAAAGAATTCTTCCATCATCAGTTGCATTGGGGTTTGGTATTATTCTTATCATGTCAATACTTCCAAGTCATGCCATGCCCATGTTCAAGAGACATTCGTTATTCATCATCTATAGTCACTGTACCCTCTTTCATGTTGGTTTACCCTAAGTCAGTCTTACACATCACTCTACTGTCTGATTCACTCCAAACATCTGTGATCGTGTTTCGTATCGATGATGAGGGATTCATCATGGCCCTCCTTCGACGGATTCATCCTTGTCAACTTCAACGCATCATCCAAGGATAGAATATAGAAACCAATCAAGTACCTTGGGTGTGCATGCCTCAATGCCAGGTTACCTCGCTTTCAACATGAGTTTACATCATTGACTCTTGATTGAAAGGTCCAGTCGAGTGTTCGACCTCAAATCATTAATTCACACTCGATGGTATGTACTATGATACCTTTGGAATCATTGACATCAATGGTGATTTCCCTCATGATCATTAATGGTATACATCAATGACCGGTAATCAAGTGGTTTCTACCACGTTCGACTCCAAGACATTGTAGTCACATGGATAGATTTGTATCATTGCGGGTTCGACTTGAAGACCCTGGGTTGTTTCCTATTTCACCCAGGTTGTGATGGATATTTTTTGGGTTATATCACATGGATCCACTTTGTGTTTGTCATGGCTGTGTTATCATCTCATCATGGATCTACGATTGTGTCCAGTAGCCATGATTATGTTTAGTCAGTCTTTACTACCATGGATCTGCATTGTATTGGTCGACAACCATGTTGTGATTCATGTGAGATCTATATCTCAGAGTCAGTAGAATTGCAACAACACCTTCCGACCAACAAGTCCTTGCCATCTATCTTGCAAAGCATATCACCTGTCTCATTTTTCCAGCTTCATGCTTTGGGGGGCATTCCATTACACCTAAATCTCATCATCATGAGTTCTATGTTAACTTAGTGCCTTGGTCCCTGAAGTTTCCTTGACTAGAAGTCATCTAGAGCAAGTTGTTGATCCTTTATCCACATTTTCTAGCTGGGCTGACGCATCTTGTCTTCCAGCAAGAAGAGCCTGACTAGGCTCGACGCAGAGTGTCATCTGGAAGCCTGCGCCGGTGGCTCAGGTTTCCTTCATTCAACCCATGCTTGCTCCTTCCTGGCGCAGGTTGTCCTCATGCAACATGCGCCGAGGTTGGTTGAAATGGATAAATGAGACCTTCGAGCGACTTCTCGAAGCTAGGTGAGGTGGAGGGTCATCCCTAACTTCTAGTTGAGATGTCCCTCGATTTCCTAACCTCAAGGGATGATCCCTTAGCCTTCACCCCATAATATTCAACTTAATTTATCCACTTGGTCCTATAAATATGAAACTCCTCTCCATTCCAAATGGAGGAAGGTCTACAACATTCTCATGCTGGTGGAATTGGCTTAGGTGATCCTTGTACATCCTGGGGAGTCTTACTTCATCGTTGGAGGCTTTGGTTTGGCTTGTTAGAAGGAAGGTTGCGACGTTAAGGCATAGGTTGTAACGTTCTTTTCTATTGTACTCTCTTTCATTACAATTAATACAATCTCTTCCCATATATGTTATTGTGTTGTTAATGTGTATAGCTTACCTCCTTAACTGTTAGCTTAGATCAATCATATGCAATATATGCTTTTATTGCTTGTTTGTGTCTGCTTGTTCAACAGGGCTTTGCAGCTGCATATCTGAAGGTTCTAGAGCATCGGGTCAAGCAAGGAGCAAAAGGGATCCTAAATCTAAGGTAAAATACTCTCTTGCTACTTTATGATTCTATTGATCTAGGGAAGTTGATTCTATTATGTATCTATTTGTTCTAGATCTAGTTAGACTAGGGAGATATGGCCTTTAAGTCCACTTAGGTAGATTGTCCGAAAACAGGTGGAGTCGCAAAAATTGAATGTTGGATGTAATAAGCATTGAAAAGGTGTACAGAAAGTGGAAATCCAATGTATTGCTTCATGCGACAGAATGATGTTGCCCCAAAATCTTGAGTACGATGATGACATGCAATTGTTCCCACACAAACTAGGTATCATATTTGCTTTAATGTTGAGCTGGCGGATAAATGTGCCAAATATTTGGTTGTCATGGAAAGAGATGTGACAACAATAAATGGAATGAGGCAAGGTGAAAGCATAATAAATGCGACAAATGAAGTAGTCAAGTGCAAAAAATGAAAAAAAACAATGCAAAACCAGGAAAGTTCTTAGCACTGCGCAACTGGCAGGATAAGATGAAGCACTACGCAAAGAATGACGAAGTGTTATAATAGGAACAAGAGGAGTAATGTAACGCATGTATTTAGAAATCAATCAAAGATAATTATGAAATTATATTAGTGCAGAATAACAACAAAGAAGTGAAGCATGAAGACAGGGGCAGTCATCTCGAAAAGAAGTTGAGCTAGAGGCCTGTGCAAAACAAAATACAAGATGAACCAGTAATTGTGCAAGTTAAGGAACCTATTTTCCATTGATGTCAAAGGGGGAGAAAAACATGAAGTTGAGCACACATTGATTGTACATATGACATAAATCAGCATGGAGAAAAGCATGAGTGTAAAGCAGATACAACATGAAGATGCAATAGACGTGAAAGAGCGTGAAGCAGATTATTGAAGATACAATATGAAGATGCATCAGACATGAAAGAGCATGAAGCAGATTATTGAAGATACATCATGAAGGTGCAACAGATGTGAAAGAGTGTGAAGCAGATTATTGAAAATACAACATGAATATGCAACAGACATGAAAGAACGCGAAGTAAGAGTGCGTAGAAGTCAAAATCTCAAAAAGTTCAGGGGGAGCATATACACAGGGGGAGCACCGTGATAAGTACAAATGAAGCATACATTTCAAGAAGATTATACACAGCTTCATACGGTGTTGACATCAATGCCAAAGGGGGAGATTGTTGAACTTTGGTTGTCATTGATGTCAACTAATGTCAAAGAGGATGTCAATTGATTCAGTTTTAGTCATTGATGTCAAAGTGGATACAATATTCCTACAATAGCCTGAAGAAGTATATGGAAGCCACTTTGAAGAAGTATATGTGCTAGATGGTGAAGGATATGGATGCCAGTCTGAAGAAGTATCTCTAGAAGTTGCATCGAATCTAAAGATGTGCGTCCAAGGATACATCATGCATGACCAGTATGAAGAAGCACATAAGAAAGATACATCATGTAGATCCATTTTAAATAACCACATAAGTAATGTACCCTACTACATGTTGTACCTACGTAGAGATCAAGTTCACCAAGTCATACTCTCTCAAGGTAGCAACTAAGGAATTGGTTGGACAAAGGTACATGTGCACAAGCAGCCAAGGAGTTGGTTAAGCAAAGGTACAAGTGTGCAAGCATGTCGTGAGAAGATTATGGAATGCGCAAGCAAGCCTAAACATTGTAAGGTCAAAGATCGGGAGTGCGCAAGCAACAAATAACAACTTATGGGTAAATAGCACTAAAAGCGTGCAAGTCTTACCAATCAGAAGATGCTTTCATTTAGTAAAGCATGCACAAGTTCCAATAAGGGTGCAACAATTGATGATAGTGTATTTGTAAATTCCATAGATAATGACACATCAAGTGCGCAATACCCACAAGTGATGGTATATCAAGAGTCAAAGTCCGACCAAGTCGAAGAGAAAGGATGCACACATACCACAAAGCGATGGTACATCAAAAAGCGCAAGGCTACACTACTAAGGTGTAAGTCCCACTAAGTCATGGACCATTGATGTGCAAGACTCACAAAGGATGACACATCAACAATGCAAAAGATGACATGTGGCAAAAGCACAATCCGTGAAGCAAAGAAGAAGGGATGCCAAAACCAACTTGTGGACATACAATGCATGTAGGACATGTATACATAGAGATGCAAGTTGGAGATTTGAAGTAAGATTGATGGTGAGATCATAGAGCTTCAAGTGGAAGATACAGATTTATATTTGGGGCATCAAGGGCTCGAGGACAGAACAACATGATCTAGCGAGGAGTCGAGTGTGCACATGCAGAAGAATGAAATACTTATGGTGCGCAGAAATGTGACAGAAGCACAAACACTGAAAGGCGGAATTTTAGAAGTATGCACAAATGTGTGAGGAACAAATGCCAGTATTACTAGAAGCATGCAGACTGTCACATATGTGTTAATTAAGAAGCGTAGAGACATAACCAAAGTATATCAGAAGATGCACAGATGTTTGGCTGATGCAAAAAAGTTGAAATGAAGTGTGCGAAGTAGAGAAATACATCAAATGTGCAATGATAGAGCAACAACAGGACCCAGTAAGCGCGTCATGATGAGGATGGTATGAGAAAAGTGAGTTAAACTGAAAGGATGAATCATTTGTTGGACAACATGTCACAGATTGTCTAAAATACTGTGGCACTTAAACAGAACGGACACATCCAAGTAAGTGTGCAGTTCCATTTAATATTGATGCATAATATTAGGACAAAAAACTATCAATTGAAAGCATAGTATGAGTTGGTGAATGTAGTTGTGAAGTAGCAGAAAGACAAAGTTAACCTTGATGCAGATTGTAGGATCAGAAGCACACATTACATGAAGCAAGACATCAACATAAGTGTAGAATTGAGTGGAATGAGAAGTCAAATGATGTATGTAGCACATTGACAGTGAATCGTCTGCATATGAAGGAAGCACACAAAAGAACTAATATCAGAAGATCATAATTGTGCGTGAGTTGGAAGTTCAGTAAGTCTGAATCTTATATTTGATATTTGGGTGGCAGGATGGGGCAAGGAGAAGGGGGTTGGAGCCTCCTTCTAGTTGGTGCTGGAGAACATAGGGAGTTGGTGCTTCCTTTAGGTCGGTGCCTTTAAAACGAGGGGGTCGCTGCCTCATTCTAGTTGGTGTTGGTAAACACAAGAAGTCAGTGCTTCCTTGAATGTAATATTTTCATTACAAAAGAGCATTCCTTGGTTTTCTCCCGTTTGGGTTTCCAAGTAAAATCATGTGTGTCTTGTGATCTTTGATTTGGTGTATATGCGAATGGTGTTTACTAATGATGAATACATAATTGAAGATCAATGATTAAGTTAAGGAAAATCTGTTAAAGAAATAAAAATATGTTCATAACTCTGCTAATACTGATTCACCCCCCCTCTCACTATTAAATCAATTCCAACATCTTATACACTTAATGTTTAGTTTGTCATTTATGAATTGGAATGAGGGAATATTGTCCTTTTTTCCTTCTTTTTGTTGATTAATGAATCATCATTTTTTTTCTTCACACCCCCAAGGGGCCTCTGTCAATATGACCCCTTATCATCGTTATTATTATGATGAGAGGGGTTGAGTATAGTTATGGGATTCTCAAGGAATTAATATTGGTAGGAATCTCATCTTAACTCACTTGTTGTTTGTGGATAATGTTTTATTGTTTGGGAATGGGGATTTTAAGGGACAATGTAGAAATCAAAGAGACATGAAATTTGTAAGGGAAATCCACATGAATGGAAATTAATTGGAAAACAAACTTCCTTCTCTTTGAATGGACCTACTACTGCTCTAGAGATAACACTATCTAACCTACCACCATATCAACGAGTGGATTTCAATAAAACTAACTAATATAAAGTAGTATAAACTAGTGGACTTTAATAAAGCTATCCAACCCATTGATGTATAAAGTAGTGTATTTCAACAAACGTCTAAAATACTCAGGCTTTGAGATAAAGTCCAATGCATATGGTATAAGAGATTGATTGTGGATATACTAGAAAATAAAGAGGAGAATTATTATTGGTGCACACGTTGACTTTCTCTAGAAGTCGGGCTCACACTTGTCAAATTAGTTTTGGAGGCCACATAACTTTACAAACACCCATTGGATAATATTCCTACTGGGATAATCAACAAGCTAAAGAAGAAATGCTTATATTTACATGGATAAGGAAAAGGGACAAAGAAGGGATGCATCTTGTTAAATGGGAAAAGATTCAAAACATAAAGCTTCAAGGGGTGGGGAATAAAGAGCATTCACCATTTTGAAAGTCTCTAACAACCATAAGCTTATGGATGTTGATTAAAAGATAGAGTATATGGCAGTGGGATATGATGAAAAAATTCAATGAGATCCTCACCATTGTGGAATGGATCAAAGGCCCTTCAAAAAAGTTCAGCAAAGCATCCGTCATTTAGAAGGAAATGGTATTTTATTTTCCTATTATTAGGAATTGGATTGCAAAAAGGATTGGCGATGGAAGAAGGGTGAGATTGGGAGTTGAACCTTAGATAGGATGTGATGATGGACATATAATGTCTATAGGCCTAATTTAATAGATTTTCCAACATGGTATTCAAGTATTGGCAAATGCATCATATCCGATGCCTATGGATGATGAGAATTTATTGAGGCTTTAAACCTAGGAGGAAAAAAAATACAAGAATGGAGATTCTTTATCTGAAGATTGATTGAAAGTGTAATCAAACTCAAGCCATATTAGAACTCCCTTGTTTGGTTTAGAAATCCAAAATGGGGTTTACACAACAAGCCTAGGCTATACAACTATGTTTATTGAAGGAGAATGTGATGAAGATTTTGGTGGTGGAGAAAATTCTAGAAAACCAAAGCACCTTTTAAGGTGAACTTATTTTTTTGGTTGGCCCTATCTAAGGAATTTTTGACTTGGGATGTGTCCTATAAGAGAACATGGCAGGGGACAAGTTTTTGTGTACTTTGTAGGAACGATTGGGATGATATTAATCATCTAATAATGGACTACCACTCTACACTTATAGTATGGGGTGTGGTGCAAAATTTGAATGGTGGGAAAGGTTATTGGATCATCATATATGAGCAACTCAAAATATATCTTGCTCAATTAATAGTCTTCAAAAAGTAAACCGAAGTTCTATCATGATCTTTCTTTTATATATGTGTGTGTGTGTGACATTAAATACATGTAGCCCTTAGCAGATGGAGTGCTAGCCTCATGAAATTCTAGTGTTTCCTCATGAGATAGGGTTACATTAGATATTAAGGCTGAACCTATGGAAGAGGAAAAGGTATATTGTGACATCAAAGAGGATATATGTGTAGATTCAATATTTAAAAACAATGAGGAACTACAAGAAATTTGGCATGGCTCAGTATTTTATAATGAAGTAATTAACTATGGTCAAGGAACATTAAGGAGCCAAACATTGACTTTGAAAATAAGTTGGATGGGGTTGAGTTCAAAACTCATGAGAGTGGTAATGGGTATAGAAAACATTGAAGATTTTGTCCAACTTCTTATCTATGATAAGCAATGTGTTATTCCTAATGGTGATGAGGGTCTTGGAGAATAGTGCAATGGATCTTATGCTTGATTTGATGGTAAGGTTTGTTTGCATGACAGTGGAAATGCAAAGGTAAATGAAAATGGATCAACGAGATGTGAGGACCTAGAAATTAAAAAAAACAAGAGAAGGACCAATGGGAGATATTGATTTGGTTTATGGTGGATACTTGGGTAAACTTACAAAGGACAAGGAGAGAAGAGAATTTAGAGACATAAGGGGATAAGTTGAGAATTAAGAGGAAGAAAAATAAATGTATGAATTTGAGGAAAGATAGAACTGGAATGGTTTTGGGTAAAGATATAGATATGGAGGTGGTGAAAAGCATAGCATAAATAGCTATGGTTGGTTTCTTCACGGGTAAACAAGTGAAAGGCGAATTGATGTAGAGATGGATAGCAGGGAAATGGAAAATAAATTTTAGGTCATATCCCTAAGTTCCATATATTGATTAGGGGTTGGATCTCTTTCAAATTAAGGAAAAAGGACGATACATCATTAATCATGCAAAAATAATGGGGTCCATTAATGTTGATGTTAAAACAATGGTAACTTGGATTCAATCTACACCTTAAGCCAATCTTCAAGGAAACAATATGGTTGTTAATGCCCAGGATCCAAATGGAGCCATGGAATCCAAAAATCTTAGACAAAGTGGGCAATAATTTATGGAAATTCATTAGTTTGGAGGAAGGGTTTGAGGTTAAGATTGACAAAAGGGTGATAAAACTACTGGTCTAGCTAGACCCGCGGAAATAAATTGTTTTTTTGGAATGTTTCATTTAGATGTTTGAAATTTCGAGAGGTAGGTCAAATTTGGAAAGACTCCATGCAATAAAATATTAATAGGGTTTGGAAGAGAAATGAGTTGGGATATCATAAAAATATAAATGATTCAAGTCTTAAAGAAATTATTCTAGCATCCAATGAGTCGGGTGTTTTGGAGGAAAAAAATGGGGGGGCTTAAGAGCAAGCTCCATCAAGGACCAAGTTCTCAAAAATTGACAAAAAGGAAGCTAGAGTAGCCAACTTAACAAAACCAAGTATATTCGTCCTAATTGATACTCCAAAAGTAGGAAATGAGATGGAAAATAATTTTTGTCGTGATAAAAAGAAGAAGAAAAAACCAAAGGGGAAAAAGGGTAATAAACGCATAAATTACAATATGTGGGGAAAGGGCCTTAAAATTTAATTCCATGAATGATAGAGTCCAATAAATGGGGTCTAAAATTCAAGAGATTTTTTATGATCAAAATCAAGAATGTTGGCACGGGGTTAGAGCGTAGAAGATGCGGAGCCGAGAACAACGAAGGGGTCATTAGCGAAGGATGAGAAGCCGACGAAAGCGGAAGTCTTGGTCCATGTTAGTTATATTTGGTCATTTGGACCATTTTGTAACCGCCTTAGGCATCTATAAATATAAACACAAATTGTAATAGATAGGCATCCTAGAATCGAAGTAAGATAAGAGATCCATCGACAAGTTGATGTATTTTGTCTGCCTTCGGTAGTTTTGCTCGGGATATATGAATTTGTGTTGAGTTGATGGAATTGTTATCTGTGAAGTTCATTCCGTAGTCCTTTTTGATGAGTTAATGAATGAAGATGTTCGACTATGTCTCTATTTTGCATTTTCCATTTGTCAACATGAATTATGCTCTGTGCTTTCCATTTGTTATGATGTTATGAATGATATCTTGTGATTTTTCTGTTCTATTAATCGGTGATGTTGATTGGTATGGGTTATATTGCACATTCAAATTGTTAGTATAATGAGAAGACAAATCTCTGGTTTCTGTAGCGATTGAGTAAGGGTTAACACATTTCTTCTCCCTACTGCGGAAACTTGGTTCTTGCATCCCCCCTTGAACATCTCGGGTGAGACCTCACTTGCTCTGCGGGTGTTGATGCAAAGGGTAAAACCTTTCTGGGCCGATGCTTAAGGGTGTCTGGTTGGTGTTTGTTGAAATCAGTGCGAAGTGAACCTCTGTCGACAGAACCGTGTCAACAAATGGTTATGTTTTTGGGACCATAGTGCGAAGAGAAAAAGAGAGGACATGCTATGACATCCGACGAAACTGGAGATCAAGGAGTGGTTCGACAAGAAGGCACGAGAGTTTGCTGAAGAAGATAATAGCAAACCCGGATGGTCGATGACTAATTGGTTACAGAAATATATATACTCCGACATTCATGAGATATTTTTCTGCGAATTCCCGATACTACTGCATGAGTGGTTGACACAACTGGCATTCCAAAAGAAGAATTTCCAAGGTGGTGAACTTGAACATTAGACACTTGAATTGATCTGGAAATTGAAGCGAGTGGATAATAAGGAATCTAGAGCTGTCGAAGTCTAGGTAGATAGTATTCTGGAAGGATATATTACTGAATTTGCCATCGACACAATCAAGTCATATAGCGACGTAGAAAAGAAGTTTTTCAAGGGACCCTGAGGAAGGTTTCTACTGTCATTGAAATTGTGGATTAAGATGCTTATCTGTGAACAGGGTATATTGAAGATGAATTCTGATGAGTAAATCTCAGTGTGTGGAGGTTTTGGGTACCACGTGGATGCGGGTATGGTAGAATGATGCAGGGTAGATGGATTTGAGCTACAACGAAATTATAAGGGAAGCTATGGAAGAGTGTGGTATTCTGCGAAGTGGGGTGAGGTTCTGGCCGAAGAAGAAGAGGAGGAGTGAGATTGAGAGAGAGTCTCCTAGAGAGACCGGAATGGAGGACTGCAAAATGGGACCACAAGGAACTAAGTGACCTTACTATGATGAAGGAAGTGAGTAGGCTACCCCTAAAGCCGAAGAAGGACAAACCCAAAGCTACAACGTACCCACAAATATGTGCACTACGCCCAATTTTGGAGGAAGAGACATAAGTTCTTCACAGTGTTGTCCAAAGTGTCAGAACAACGGTAAGAGTAGTGGGTCTGTAAATAATAGTAGGAAACCAAGAATGGCGGGTGACGACGTGAAAATGCTGATTTTTTAGGGTAACGGGACCAAGGATCTCGAGTAGTATTGGTTCTTATGTGAAGTGGTATGGACGGTAAAGTAGGTCCAAGATGATGATATCAAGAAGGGACAACTATCAATGACCTTTAGGGGTCGTGTGCTAGATAGGTTCATGAAATTCATATAGGTACCTACAAGGAGCCTAGAGAAAACACTGCCGCAGATCAGGGTAGGATTGATTGATGAATTCAGGAAGCCGAAATCTGAGTCGCAATACATTACAAAGATGAAAGAGATCAAACAATTCCCAAATGAATCAGTGTGGGAATTCGACCAATGATATAAAACTTTGATGGAAAAAGTAAGCTTTGGAATGAGCGACATACAACACAAAGAATGGTTCATCACAGGGTTGGTGCCACAAATTCGTATACTGCCGATGCAGTAGAAAATCATATCCCCGGTGGAAGCGTTGGAAATCAAAATGAAGTTGGAGGCTTCACTAGTTGGTGAAGCAATATTAGGCATGAATCACATTCAAGTGCAACTAGCAAATCTGACAGTCCAGCTCCAAGACATGAGGAAGGGA
Source organism: Larix kaempferi (assembly GCA_027924585.1). Classification (NCBI taxonomy): domain Eukaryota; kingdom Viridiplantae; phylum Streptophyta; class Pinopsida; order Pinales; family Pinaceae; genus Larix; species Larix kaempferi. Next base: position 5,545,402 of record BSBM01000293.1, on the reverse strand, counting down.
AAATAAGTGCGGGAGGAAATATGGTGCACCCGCTACAAATCATAAGCGCATAATAAGGATTAGTGCCCGGAGTTCCACGAATATTTACAGTCTGGCGCCCCGAATCCACTGAGTCAAGGAGGGATGTCATGGTGTAGAATCTGTTAGACGAGGGGGCATCGGTCGGAAGAATGTGTATATTTACAGAAGATGGTGTCAAAACTGACAAATCTTTTCTACAACTTCTGTCGATCGGTTGGGAACGAAAAGAAGGATTGTAGGGCGTATGAATTGCTCTAGGAAAGGACCACAGATACATATTTTATGAAGGGGGAGGAGCAACCCCGACACAGCAGCAGCCACATTACAGTCAGCAGCAACCGCAGTATAGTCAGCAGCAGCTGCACTACAATCAACAATATAATCAGCTACAACTCCACTATAGCCAACCACAACCGGTGTATAGTCAACCCCCGCCGCAGTACGACCAACCGCAGTATCAAGCTGCGCAATATAACCAACAACCATATGGCCAACTGTGAGGAGGATTCTGTAGAGGTGGAGGTGGAGGTGTTGTTCGGGGAGGAGCTTTTGGACGAGGTCAAGGGCCAGTTGTATGCTATAACTGTGGTCAAGTTGGACATTATCAAAGAGATTTCTTGAGCCCAGTTTTGTAGTGTACTTATTGCAGTGCACCAGACCATAGTGTTGAGGATTGTCCCCAGCTGATTGTGAAATGGAAAAATAAAAATCCACCCCAACCTCAACCGAATCCAAATCAGATTCAAAATCCACCTCCAAACGTACATAATATTTTGACAGCGATAAGAAGTCAATAGGCGAACATCGCAATAGTGTCGACTAGAGGAGGGGATACAATAGGGGAAGACATGCCACAGTCAAGTGTCCGACCGACATCAAGAAAATAGGTCCGATTTGATGTGGAAGCAGAAAAGGAGATCTTTTTAAAAGTGCAAGAGACAATGAGACGGATGAGGAAACCACCTATTGGCTCGAAAGAACCCACCTACAAGATGTCGCCGGTATTTGATATGTTGAACTCACAAAAGAAGATCAACACCTTGAGGGCCTTCTTATAAAGTTATTTGGAATTGGCGAAATATCAGGATGCGCTAGAAGAAATAGCTAGCCTACTACACCGACAGGAGGATGGATGATAGATTCGAATAGTGAATCGACTGCACAGAAAGAAGACATGAAGAGAAATGAGGATGAGTGCACAGATTGGTGCATTCGATGTCGACTCCATTATTCTAGACTTGGGGTCAGATGTGAATATCTTGACAAAACAGACATGGGAGACAATGGGGAAACCACAGCTGGTATGGTCCCTAGTACAACTTTGACTAGCGAACCAGAGTAAGGTCATGCCCATCGGTCGATTATCTCACATCCCAGTCGAGATAGAGGGACTAAAGACCTATGCAGATTTCAACGTGATAGAAATAATTGATAACACAAGCCCCTATCTAGTGTTGTTAGGGATAGATTGGGAAATGGAAAATCAAGCTATGATCAACCTCAGGAAACGAACAATGTCGTTTGAGAACCGCGACATGATGGTTGTTGCCCCAATGGATCCATCGTAAGGGTAGAGGTATGTCGAGCCAATGTAGGATGAATTCACAGAAGGATGGGACAATGTGTACAATATCTCAAAGGACTATATTAATCCCACCGTTGACAGATAATTGGGGTGGCAAAGCATTATCTTAGCATTGTCAGATTTTGATGAAGCACTAGAGAATTGGCAGAATTGACTACATGAAGTATCATTCAGGAGGTGCGCATGCATCACCTAGATGCTGAGATGGATAGCGACAAAATTCTGTGAACTACCAACATATGAAGGGTTTCCCAATCTGACTAAATTCATCACCGAATTTGAAGAAAGAGTAGCAGAACCCCATAGGTTGCTGGCATTAGAGGAAGCACTGAAGGCTAAACCAGCGCGATGGTGGGCACAAGTCAACGATATTGATCTGGCCGCTATGCCGAAAACTAATGGATATCAGGTTCATCGAAACTGAAAGGTATTGTGGAAGGAAATACAACAGAAGAAGTGACCCAAGGGATCACTTGGAGGAATGTCAAAGTGCATGGGGAGTGAGACCACATAAAGAATGGGTTCATGCGTTCATCCATACATTGGATGAGGTACCGCGGAGCTGGTATGTCGCAATAGAACTGTGACACATAACGACTACGTGAGAGGAGCTCACTATTAACTTTAGGTGGACTTTCATCTTCTTGAATGAAAACCCCTTCATCCATAGTGCATTGTAGGTCATATGGGAGAAGGTAGTTGAAGCAGTCCCAATGGAGAAATCGATGGGATTACAATGGACTGTGACGATAGAGATGTTGTTGGACTGCTACAATGTGACGGGAGGACCAGCTGACGAGGATGATCCACGAGCTGTTTACATACCAGATTCAAAAGGATGTCGGGATGTCGAAGCACCAGATATTCCCTTTGACAAATTTCAACAGCCGGTGAGCATCAAGAAGGTGAATATTGGGTCGGAGGCAGACCCCAAGATCACAAGCATAGGATATTATTGGGATGATGTGACAATCGCAAAAGTCACCGATCTACTACATGAATTTCAAGATCCATTCCCAATGAAATTTTCTGAAATAAAAGGCATTTCCGGGGAACTAGGCGAAATGAAGATTCCACTGAAATCTGATGCGAAATCGGTCAAGAAACGACCTGATCAATTGAATCCAAGGTATAAGAAGCGAGTGAAGGTTGAAATAGAGCAAATGTTGGATGCGGGCATCATAGAACCGGTAGAAGAATCTGAATGGATCAGTCCGATGGTGGTCCAAGGTAAGAAGACTGGCGAAGTTAGGATTTGCATCGAACTATGGAAACTGAATGACGCGTGTCTGCATGATCTATTCCTAACACCATCCACTAGCGAAGTATCAAAAGGTGCCGGAGTTGGCTAGTGCGTCAAAGGAATAAAAAAAAGTGACAACATTGAGTTTGTCGACAAAACAATGACAACATACAGAAGAAGTGACGAGGTGAGGTGCCTGTCGATGGCTTCCGCAATGTGAATGGGTCAAATCCAGTCATAAATGCAATAGTTAAGCCATGATGGACGGCGGTGCAAACAGGTAACAGTACAATTAATAACCGACACATGTGGAGGATTCGGTAAATCGACGCTGGATTTGGTAATAATTGTCCAAAATCGGTAAGATGGATAGGATGCGGCAAATCGAAACTATAAATGCAGGGCAAGGGGATAGTTCGAGACACTGTGTGTTAAGCAAGAAACTGCAAGGTAGCTCATGGAAGTTTACATTTCGAGCACAAGTACCGAAGAATTCCCATAGCCAACGTCGATCATGCCTGAGCAACCAGATATCATGTCCGGAATATCATTTAGAAAGAAGAGGAGTACCAATTGGCCTGCAGATACCGGCCAAAAGCTGAAGAGAGGGACCCAAAATTTAGTGCGAAATTGCAGAAGGGGAAGTAGGCACTTTGGGCACTGCTCAAAAGGAAACAAAATCATGAGGAGGGCACCCTGTCCCAACAATACCAAGGTATGTACCGCCAAGCAAGGTAGGGACACAGACGATTCGGTTGAGCAAGAACGCAAGATATGTAATCAAGATGCCGTCGATACCGAAAGGAGTTCATCACATTGGGAATATTGTGGAGAACTTGCAAAAGCTACAATATAGCGACCATGACCTTATGAACTACCCAAAATGCATGGAATCCACATACATCAATGTCTCACATGGAGAAGGAGGCTCTATCATGAAGGAACCAGCAAAGTGGGAGTTTGGATTGGAGCGATTAGGATTATTGGGCCTCACCCAAATACCGCACTTTGGGAGAATAGTGCAGGTGAATGCGTGTGTCAAGCAATTACTAGCCTATTTTCATGGCGGGTATTTATGGCTGCATGAAAAGATCTCAGTCACAGTCGACTTGATTTCAAGAATCACCGGACTGCCCAAAGCTGGGGAAGACCCTTCCCAATTCTTTCAGGGGAAGGACAATGACAAAAAGCTTGCTGCGAAGCTAAAAATGAAGTATGGAGTGGAGGAAAAATCAAGAGGATACTTAATCGACAAAATTAAGGACCAAGATGTTAGGGTTGCAGCGAAGATATTAGCAGTCAATTTGGTACGGAAGAACAGGCTGAAAGAATGCACATCAGGCATCATTGCATCCTTAGAACAATGTGTAGTAGGGGTGCAAATGAACTGGTTGTTCTTCATGTTAAATGAGTTGATGGAGAATGTCGTTGCAACGCAGGAAAAAGGGAATCCATTCACATATTTGTGGATTTTGATGGTCACACTAGTAGGATGGAGGGATCCATCGTACTATCAAGGCATGGAAACAACATAGGCCAATATACGTGAAGGTGCGTGGTACCAAAACTTGTGGGAGACAATTGATAAAGAACTCCAAGAATTCAACGTTGTGCAATTCTACCATTTCCTAGACATGATGCAGATAGGTGTGCAAGCGATCCCGCAGATAACTGAACAAGCAACAAAGAAGTATCGACCGATTGCAAGGCTATCGGTCGAATCCCAAACAATTTACATTCAGGCATGGGCAGATAAGCAGAGGCAGTGGCTTCCAACACAATACAAACTCAATGAGGAGGAATTGGGCGACATCATTGAAGGATGGCCATCGGAATGGAAAATTCTAGTCGCAGAGGAGGAACTATCGGATTTGGAGAATGGGCAGTCGAAAATCAGACCAAAGCCACCAGAGGAAGATAAGGACTCAGAAAGTGGACAAGTGAATGTGGGAGAAGCCGATCCCCTGGAAGAATAGTCGCATACACTAAGTCACGATGGGGCCTCATCAACCACCCCCACGGATTTAGATTTAGAAGCACAACGAGAAGAAACTAGATTGAAGCATAGGATGGACCACGATGAAGGAAGAACAAGTGGTGGTCTTCCTAAGAAGTAGGTTAACAAGATAATGGAGAAGATAGCACTGGTGGCATAAGAAAACCACGCGAAGGTAACACAACATGCAACGAAGTATTTTCACCAAGTAACAAAGCTCCTATCGACATTAAGTAATGCAGTCCTAGAAACAAGGGTGTTGCAGGGGGAAGTCGCACCCAGTCAATAGACAAGAAGGATCGAGGTGGAGATCGACACAAACCCAAGGTTAGTAAAAATACTGCCGGATGCTATGACAACAGGTAATGAATACTTGGATGTGGCACTAAGAAATCACGACGAAATCATGGTAGATTTTAACATACTACCGATCTTGTTGCTGCATCGAATTCACACCGCAACAAGTGAAGGAATTAGCGACCACAAGGCCGCAATACATGACCAGATGGTATGATAAAAAACAACATGCATGGAATAGTGAGGCAGAGGCACATCGTATCCAAGAAGAGAAAGCCAAGGCAATATAATATAGAATGAGATTGGAGAATGCATTATCCAAGGCATGTGAGGAAGCCTCAGAAGTAGACCAAGATATGCTACCAGAAGCGAAAGCCATCCTGTTAGGAGTAGTTATTGCGAATCTGCGAAAATAAAATGAGGCGCTACAGGAAAGGGCAGTGCCAAGAACGCCACCAAAAAAAATCCAGAATCTCCAGGATGCGATAGAAGAGGTTACGACAGAGATCGCAGAGATGGAAAAGGCAGCCCATAAAATTGCTAAAGAGGTCATCAAGTTTTGGGGAAGTCTAGTACAAGATGAGCAGTTGCACCAGCTGAACACGCAGCTCACCAAGGCAGAGACACAACTAGAATCGCTGAGGGGATCTCTTAAGGCGATGCCCCTACTGACACAGATGACAAAATCCATGGAGTTGAAGGAACTCCAACATCGAGTGAATAAGGTGAGGTTAAGGCAGCAAAGGAGAAAAATGCACCTAGATGAGTTACAAACAAAGGTAGAACAATTGTCCATGCAGGCAATGGCAAGGATGGCACAGGTCAAGCAAGATCTGGAAAAGGCACAATAGATGAGTGGTGGGAACCCAACAAAACAACAAGTAGAAGATTGCACAGTACTCAAAGTATCAACAAAGGAAGTTGTCGACCAAATTAGAGTTGCATACGATAATTTCAAGTCTCAGGTAAATGCACCAGAGATGTCCAGCTGAGGTGGCTCGAGAGAGAGCCACAAGTTTGTGTTGGGGGCCTGTTGGCATGGGGTTAGAGGGCAGAAGATGCGGAGCCGACAACGACGAAGGGGTCATCAATGAAGGAAAAGGACCATTCGTGAAGGATGAGAAGCCGACGAAAGTGGAAGTTTTGGTCCATGTTAGTTAGATTTGGTCATTTGGACCATTTTGTAACCGCCTTAGGCATCTATAAATATAAACACAAATTGTAATAGATAGGCTCCTAGAATCGAAGTAAGATAAGAGATCCATCGACAAGTTGATGTATTTTGTCTGCCTTTGGCAGTTTTGCTCGGGATATATGAATCTGTGTTGAGTTGATCGGAATTGTTATCTGCGAAGTTCATTACGTAGTCCTTTTTGATGAGTTAATGAATAAAGATGTTCGACTATGTGTATATTTTGCGTTTTCCATTTATCAACATGAGTTATGCTCTTTGCTTTCCATTTGTTGTGATGTTATGAATGATATCTTGTGATTTTTCTGTTCTGTTAATCGGTGATATTGACTGATATGGGTTATATTGCACATTCGAATTGTTAGTACAATGTGAAGACAGATCTCTGGTTTCTGTAGTAACTGAGTAAGGGTTAATGCATGTCTTCTCCCTACTGCGGAAACTTGGTTCCTGCAGCCCCCCTTGAACATTTCGGGGGAGACCTCACTCGCTTTGCGGGTGTTGCTGGAAAGGGTAAATCCTTTCTGGGTCAATGCTTAAGGGTGTTTGGTTGGTGTTTGTTGACAACAGTGCGAAGTGAACCCCCGTCGACAGAATTGTGTCAACAAAAAAACAAAAGTATCTCAGTGAAGAAAATGGGGATTCCTCTATTATAGAGGGAGGCTAGATGTATAGAGTCCTTAGGTATAATAGGTTCCAAATAAGACACTCGATTTTGTGGCTATAATCCTACAAGAATATCCTTAGTATATAAGGCCTTAGTAGGAATTAATGCTCACTTATCTTCTTCTTGTGAAGGACACTATCCTCCAATCAATAAAGGCGGGTCTAGATATAGTGTAAGATGAAGAAAGGAAACTATATTGTATGAAGGAATATAAACAAAAGGTGGTTTGACTAAGGACTATGGTCATTCCTCGTCAATGGGTAGAAAATCATTATTATCCTTAGCAAAAAGAAATATGATTAATGAGGTAAAAAAAGGTAAATGGCTAACTATAAAAGGAGTCCTTATAGCAGGGAGAGTTTCAACCAGAGAAACCTCGTGATTTTCCTACCTGAAATGAATAAAATCCGTTTACTAAAGAAATACCCAATGTAAATAGGACAAATAATACATAAACAAATTAATGTATATGATAAAAAAGAGATGATGAGATTACAAATAGGAGAGCCCATATATATAATCCTTAAGGGCCACATAGTAACTCTTTGTAAAGAGTTGTAACTTTTAAAAATTATTACTATTTTTATTTATTATTAATTAACAACTTATTTATTATTAATTATTATTAACATATATTATATTCATAACATTTCCTTCCTCTTAAGAAATGCTTTGTCCTCAAAGCATATTGATGACAAGGCTTACGTCTTTATTTTTGCTTGTAATGTTGTCCCACAATCTATTGTGCTAGTAACTGCAACACTTGATGACACAAGACAATATGAGCTACGAATTCCCAAGTAAAAATGTTGCATTATTTGTGAAGTGGTCCATCCCAGGTTAACCTTCATTGGGACCTTTTGTTGATTGATTTGTTGGATGGAATTTCTCTTTTTTTGCTCCCACATATTTTGTTGATTTTGTCTCCATTCTTTTATGAAATCATAACTCATTTGTTTATGTTCCTTTTGACCTTGTCGTTGGCCATATTGGTTCTTTTGATTTGGATGACGACAAGGCATCTTAATCTTTTGTGATTATTCTTTGGAACAATCTTCTTTTGATGTTTGTAGTGATTGGTCAATATAAGCATTCTTCTAAATTTGAGCATCGATTGACTCTGTATTGGTTCCCTTTTTGGTGTTTGAATTTGAGCGTCTGATAACTTCTCTATTGGGTCATTCATCGTTTCTTTGTCGACTAATGATCCCTTGTGATCTAAATCTTGTTGTAAATATTTCTTATCATGCTTTAGATTTCTAACTTGCATGAGTAAGTCTTGATTATGTATCCTTAAGCATAATAGTTCTTCCCTATAATCTGACTTGTCGACTTCATTTTGAGTATCATGATTCTCTTACTCTCCTTCTCTTGACCTTTTTATTTGTTCTAGCAATTCCTAATTAACCTTATTTAAAGAGGAATTTTCTTAAATAAGGGAGGAATTTTCTTCGTCTTTTTCCTAATAATTTCTTCTAAATGTCTTGAATCTCCTCTTCTAACTTTTGATTGCACTGTGTTTTATCCTTTGTCTTCTTGATTTGAACAAGTAATTTTTTTATTATGGTCTCTTAGATGAGAGACCTCTTCTTCTTTATCCATGATAACTTTGTTGAATTCTCTATGCATTTTATGTATTGATTTTTGATTTTCTTGCAACATTCCCTTTGAGATATCCTTGCAATCTTCACCTGACACGACTTTTGAATTTGACTTCATTTTAATTCCCTGTAACGTGATTTTCTTCTTTTTATAAGAAAATGTCAAATTTTTTTTCTTTGTGTTGAGAATGAATGTACCCAATGTATCTAACTAGTATGACCTTAGAATTATTGTTACACCAAAATATCGTCATCATGAGTTATGTTTCCTCTACATGCCTTGATTCCTAAAGCACCTGGGATGAAAGACCAAATGGAAAGTTGATGTCTATCCCTTTGAATTTTTGTTTTCACCCCGATGCGCCCTACTCACTGACAAGGTACGTTAGACCTTAGGTGATGTGCTCTGCATATTAGCAAAGTGCATCGGTGGCGCCTGTTGCCCTTGCACAAGGTGTGTCACCCTTTAAATGACACGAGTTGTCCATGTGCAAGGTGCATCATTTTTGGTTAAAATGGATAAAGAGAAGCTTCGAGCAAGTTCTCGAACTTTGGGTTGCATGGAGGCTTATCCCTACATACCAAGGAAGGTGGCACTAGATCCCCTTACCTAGTGGGATGATCACTTAAGCTTATCCCCTAAATCCTCAACCTATCCTATCCCTTTTTGCTTCTAAATATGAACCCCCTCTCTATTTTTAAGGGAGGAAGGATAGAGTACCTACATGGTGGTGGGATTCTGCTAGGAGATCCTTTTCATCCATAGGAGGCTAAAGCTTTGATCTTTGAGGCTAGGATTGTTAGAAAGGAGTTATGACGTCAAAGCATTGGTTGTAACACCTCTCTCTTTGTACTTTCTATTATTACATTTAATACAAATTATTTCCATAAACTTATCGTCTTTATAATGTTTAGGATTGGATTCTTTGACTAGTAATCTAGATTGATTCATAATTATGTGCTTTCACTACTTGTTTGTTTCCACTTGTTTTATCTTGTTTTGCAGCTGAGGATCTGAAGATAAAGAACTTGGATAAAGAAAGGAGAAAGGAACTGCATCCATAAGGTAAGTCATCCCTTTACTTACTTCGCATTTCAATCAATCTAGGAAATTTATTTGTGTTGTGTATATGTTTTGTTCTAGATCTGAACCATTCAGACTAGGGAGATCGATTTGTGTTCGCCCTAACAGATTGTATGTAAAAAATTATATCTGCTTTGTCTTGACACATTGATACGACATTGAATTGAGTTATGACCTTGTAATCATTAATAGGTACTTATAGATTCTCAGTTTCATATTTCTCATAAGAAAGAAGCATGTTATTTTCAATTATACCTGGTTATGAAACCTTTAATTGGTTCACTAGATCAACATTTATGTGATTTTTCTTGGTGGTGGGGCAAATAGTGATGCATACATCTTTTTCTTGAATAATCCCATAATTCTTTTAATATTGAATCTACATATTTTGTAGAAGTTTGAGGGAATATTCCTTATTTTTTGCCACGAGACTCCATTTGATTTTTGTCAGAAAATTTTTCCACAAAAATATGAATATAAACTTATATCTCCCTCAATATAACTTTAATAACTATATCCTTTCAAATATTACTCCTTTAAATAATACGCTATAAATTTTTTTTTCCTTTTGGGTTATGTGTACTTTATTTAATAAAGAATTTTCTTCACTTCACTTTTAAAATTTACCTTTCACGCAAAGTATATATAATATAAAAAGTCACCGGATAGAATAAAACTTCGATCCTTCCAATCATTAATGAAATACTTTACATTTTATAATTAAGTGGAATGGAAAAAAACCAAATGTCATGATTTTGAAAATAAAACCATGTGTTGGTTTCGTTTTGATAAACCATTTGTTGGTGTGGCTATAATAAAACCATGTCTTGGTTATATATATATAATTCTTTTCTTTTTCTTTTTTTATTGGTCTCTTCTTCTTGTTTGCACCGAAATGATTACTTTTTTTTTAACTATGGGAATAACAACCTCCCAAGGGTATATCCAACAGCCTGCAAGCCAGATATACTAGAAAATTATGACTCAGCAAGGGTTGAGACGTCCCGAGACCCTTTATCTTAGGGGAGAACCTCTATCCCAGGGGTCGCCTACCCTTCGAGCCTTGTCACAACGGGCCAATGAGAAACCCTACCCCTCACCGGTTTTGAACCTGTGACCTCCTCGGAGATAATACATGTTTTTAACCATTAGGCCCACTCAGGTGCTCTACATCGAAATGATTACTTCTTCAATGAAAATTTGAATGGATAAGGGCAAATTTTTTTGGTCAAAGACCCAAATTAGAGAAACTTTGAAAATGTATGGGTATCCAAAGGCTACATCAGACAATGCTTGAAAATTATGGCCAAAGGCCAGATCAAACTTGCTCTGATACCAATAAAATGAATAAAATTTGTTTACTAAAGAAATACCCAATGTAAATAGGACAAATAATCCGTTAACAAATAAATGTATATGATAAATAAGATATGGTGATATTGCAAATAGGAGAGCCCATATATATAATCCTTAAGGGCCACATAGTAACTCTTTGTAAAGAGTTGCAACTTTTAATAATTATTACTATTTTTTATTTATTATTAATTAACAACTTAATTATTCTCCCCATGATGGGTGCACAACGGAGGCTTCTGGAACTCCACGTGACTACCCTCTATAGCCAACACCGGATAACATCATGCGGCATGTTGTGTGGATTTAAGAGGACAGTCGTCATGCTGCTCCATAAAAGGATGTCCTATCAAGGACAGGGCTTGCATAATTGTTCAGCTAATTCAAATCATTCAGTATAGAGATATCTGGGCTCGATTGATTGTTTCATTATGGTAATTATGCTGGAGGGTCGAAAATTTGGTGTATCGCACGCCCTGCATGAGTTGGAACATCGAATGAGAAAGAACATGCATAAAACCCCGCCTCTACTTTGGAAACATTCTTCACCTTCCCCGCTCTCTGTGTGGTCTCTTCTGTGTCTTAGCCTCATCCTGGATCGAGCTCCCATATTGGTTTTTATGTGCATTTAACGAGGCTATGGTTCGCATGAAGGTCACCCATCACAATACCGCGAATGGGTCGTGGCGCACCCACATGCCGTGAGCTCTGAGAGAATTGAGTAAAGTCCAGGGTTTGTTTGAAACGAAATCCTAGATTCTACTCGCGTGAGGACTCTGCGCTTGGAAAATCATTTGAAAAGGAAGAAGGATCGTCCCACTACCAAAGCACTTTTGTGGATCTTGGATGGTTGGTGTACAACTCCGGCTTGACAAGCACTAGGGAGACCAGACATACTAAGACGCTCAATGTTCTCTGGACCACAAAGGCTTTGCTCCCACTGGTCATGGAGGACTATGTCCAAGGGTTACTGAGCTCTAAACGTGGTGCCTTTCCATTGAAGGAACAAGTCTTGAACCTGAATGCCACTCTCTGCACTCTGTTCTAGTTTCAGATGGAGGAAATGGGTCTCCTCAACGCAAAGATAGATGCTCTCGCCCGTGCCATCACTAGAAAAACCTTCACTCAGCCATCGCCTTCACACATCGGGGACACTTAGCTGGTTTACAAGCGTTTCCCTGCCAAATATGGAAACAAGGAGGCTTGTGTTATGCCAGGTGTCATCCCTTCCTTTTCTTTTCAATCTAATGATGAACAACCCTCGTGTTGATTTTCACAGTTTTTAGTTTGCTTTCTTTTTTGAGTATTTCTAATCATAACCCCCGGTCTGTGGGGGAACCTTTTAACTCTCAGAATTTTTAGACTCTTCCTTTCTATGATAGCACATTGGTGTTAGCTTCTAGTTTTGGTTCCACTTGTCAGACATGATACTTTGGACATCTGATTTTTGGACATCATGGTTCTGTACAATCTTTCTTTTTTGATTTAGTAGAATTTGAATCTTATGGAAAAAAATCAACAAATTAATTATTATTAACATATTTTATATTCATAGCCTCGAAAGGCAATCCAGGGTTGGTAGGTGTGGGTGGAGTCTTCTATGACTCTGAAGGAAACAAGATGAAATACTATGCTTGGGGAATCAGAAGAAGGTCTAATAATAGTGCAGAATGGTCATCTCTAATAAAAGACTTGGAGATAGTAAGGGACGATGGCCTCACATACTTGGTTGTGTTCAGCGACTCAATGCTAGTCATTAGATATACAAGGAAATTGGTCAAAAATCGTAAGAGTCCCACTTCTAATATCCACTGTCTTCTAAAGTGTCTAGTTAATGAATTAAAAACCATAAATTTCCTACATATTTGAGATCCAATAATCAATATGGGGATGCAATGGCAAATATAGTTGTTAGACTCGATCGCGAAGTTCTTGTCAGCAACCAAAAGGTGTATGAAAAGGTTTGTATCCCCTCAGTTTGCTCATCCATTTCGATTGGAAAGACCCTCATGTCTCCTTCTTGTGAGAAGTTCTTATCATTGGGTTGGAGCTATGTCAATACTCCTCCATCTCTCAACAACATTAATCGAATTTCTGTTCTAAACGAATTTGTGGGATTCCCTATAGTCTCGCACCCAAATTCGCGCCTCAGAATGGGAGATGGCCTCACGCTGGAGTCACATGGCCACCACATGGTCGGCATGCAACCCATTAAGGTGATGGTAATTCGAGGGAGTTTATGTTTAAATACACCGCATGGAGTAGGCTGGAAGCATTCTTGTCCATCTCCAAGATGCAGAATTGTGGTGCCCTCAATGATGGCCAACCCTGGTTCCATAACCAATTGTCTCCTTTGCAGAAAGACAATCCCTCGCTCCAGGGGCACAACAAATATGGACTTAAGGAATAAGGCTCCGACGATGCATGGGGGTCAGGGTGGCACGGTTTAGATGCAACATTGCGCACACGATGATGGTTTCCACGACTCACTGGAAAACGATATGAACATGAATCCTTCCCCTATCATTTTTGATGTAAGTTGTTCTGTCCCTAAACGGGATGTCGGTTGCATTCCTATTGATGTCAAGGATTATTTGGTCGAAATGGAAACTCATATCTGTTTGCTGAGAGGAGAAAACTATGAGTTCAAAAGGGCCATTCAACATCTGTATACTCTGACGCAGGTAACAAATAAGGAGGTCCGTGGCAGCAACAGTAAACTTAACGAGAAGGTAGATAGCCTTGCAGAAGTTCTGGACAATGGGTGCCCCTGCTTTGTTAACCTGGATTCAAAAATCGCTGCGGTTCATTGCAATTTCAGAATTGTGGAGGGAAAGATTGACAGTATGCATGTTGAGATAAGGAGCTTGAAGTAGGACCTGCAAAAAGACCCTAGTGAAATGGTTTGGGGACATGAGAATCATCACCATCCAGACTCCCATCGCCAGTATTAATTTGCAGTCTCGGTGATTCTTCAGGTTTCTTGGGCTCTTTTTTGATATTCGCATGATACTTCAAAATCTTTGTATTTAAGTTTTTGGGGCTTTGCATCTAGCAATAGTAGATTAGGCTACTCTTAGGCCAGAAGACGTTTACTCTCTTTAATGTATTGCTTCTGTTTCATGCTTCTAGGGCAGTTTGTTCGGATATATAGTCTGCATAGGATAGAATTTTGCCAAGCTAGTTATTGATTTGTCAAAGATGAATGTGGAGACATGGTTGTTTCTCTCTATCGGGGAACATATCTTCTCTGACACTATGTAACTCTGTTTTTCTCCTCTTTTTATATATAAAAGCTCTTATCCGTTCTTGTTAAACAAAAACATATTTTATATTCATAACACTATCCCTAAATGTGAGAAGGGTGGGGGGTATCTAGAAAAAATATCCCTCAAAAGGTTTTTCAATCATTATAAACCTGACATTATTTTAATTTTGGAAACAATATGTGAGGAAAAAAGGCCAGTTATTCATTATCTACTATTTTTAAGGGATGTTCATTTTAGTCTATTGATGTTGAAGGTTGGTTAGGGGGGTTGCAGATAAGAAATAAAATAGAAGCCTTATCTTCCTCCTTTGTAAATGCAGGAATATTGGTAGAATGTAGATCTAAAGTGTTAATCACCAAATCCCCAAAATAACATAAAAATATAAAGAAAGAGTAATCCAACGCTTCGAGAATGAAATAAAGAGATGAATAAGAATCCTCTACGCGGGGAAACCTCCTTTTAAAATGTATCAAACACACATGATGAGATGATATGATCTCTAAAACTAGGTCTTCTTGGTATATATACAAGAGACAAAGGGTACAATTATAACTAAGATCCTAGCAGACCATACAATTACAATTAAGGTCCTATCCAACTAATAAATAAAATAGTAATATAATAATAGAAATGTAATGTCACAATATATATGGATTAACACACCCCTCCCATTCAAACAAGTGTTGTTCTCAACACTTGACTAATTGTGGATGTTGCAACATGAATAACTCGTTTTCCTATGTTGCCTCCTCTATTGGCTAGTTCTTCTACTTGATGAGGTACTTAGTGATTTCTTGATTTTGTAGTTGTTTGATTTGTGTGTCAAGGATTGTTTCAAGTTATATTATGATTTTCCCTTCTTCATCAATCTGTAGTAAAATAGTCCGGACTGGGATCTTGCCACCAATTACCTTTTTTAGGCAAGAAACATGGAAGACCAGATGCAGTTGTGGAGATGAAGGCAAATCAAATTTGTAATCCATATTCCCAATCCTCTACAATACCTTATAGAGACCATAGTAATTAGGTGCTAATTTATTGTCCTTATTTTGTTGCTTGAGGGACATCAATTTTTATTATTTTAGCCGAAAAAATGCCCAATCCCTTACTTTAAATTTCCTTCCACTGCGATGTTGATCTGCTTGTTGTTTTATCCTATTTTGTGTTATAGCCAAGTTGTCATTCAATAGTTGAAATACCTCTTGTTGGTGCTCCATGTTATGCTCCACTGCTTGAACTTTATCTTTCTCTTTCAATGATGATGTGATGGATGGAGGGTGATACCCATTAAGTGCCATAAATGATGATTTTTTTTTATAAAGTATGGAAAGGTGTGTTGTACCACCGTTCTACCAAGGGAAACCACTTGATCGATTGTGTTTGTTTATCGGATGCAAAGTAATGAAGATTCAGTTCTAAGAATTTATTCACAATCTAAATTTTCCAAATGGACCAAGGATGATAAGAGGAGTTGTGAGCCAATTGAGTTCCCAAACTAAAAAATAATTATTTCATAAAATTACCAGTGAAAATGGGATCTCTATCGCTTACAATAATCTTGGGGATTCCATGTATCTTTTGAACTATTTCCATGAATGTTGCACCCACTATACTTACTTTAAAAGGACGAGAAAGAGAGTATAAATGATCATACCTTGTGAGTCGATCCACCACTACCATGATGACATTTCGATCCACCACTACCATGATGACATTCTTTCCTTCATATTTTGACAGACCTATGATAAAATTCATTGGTACTTCTTCCCAACACCGATTCAGTATGGCTAATGGTGTATAAGACCTAGTGTCTTGAGTTTCTTTCCCTTATTTTGTCGTCAAACCAAACATTCTACCACAAACTTTTAGACATCAGTTTTACAACCCTCCCAAAAAAATTATTCTTGATCTTGTGGTAATTTTTCAAGAACCATGAATGTCCTCATATAGGAGAAGTGTGCAATTCCAAAAGGATCTTATGTTTAATTTGGGAATTCTTACATAAAGATAGGCAATCTTGGTATTCCAGTGAATCATTATTCAACACATATTTATGTATGCACTAGGGTACTCTTGTAGTTGTTGAATTATCTTGCCTGCCTTCTGATCCTGCTTCCATTCTATCCTTGCTTCTTCCACCCAATAAGATTATGGAATGGAAATTTCACAAAGTAAGCTCTTTATGTATTCTTCTTTACTTGAAAGTGCATCTTCCACCACATTTTGTTTTCCTTATTGTAGACAATTTCAAATTCATAACCTAGCATCTTTGTAACCCATTTTTGTTGCTCTCCAAAAGATAATATTTTTTCAAAGAAGTACTTAAGACTATCATGATTTGTTATTAAAATGAAGTGCCTTCCTATTAGGTAAGGGCACCATTTCTTAATTGCATGGAATATGGCCAAGATTTCCTTTTCATAAATTGGTTTGAGTAATATTTTTCCTTCAAGTTATCAACTTTCAAATGCAAGGGGCCTTCCTTCTTGCATTAAAATTGAACCAATTCCATGCCCTCAAGAATCACATTCCACAATAAAGGTTTTTTTGATTCAGGAATAGCTAATACATGAGTTGTACACATAGCCTCTTTAATTTTTTGGAAAGCTTTGGTTTATTCTTAAGTTCATGAAAATGCCTCCTTTTCCAATAACATTTCTAGAGGCACTTCTATTTGACCATAATTCTTGATGAACTTGTGGTAATAGCCTATCAATCCTCTAAGATTCTCTAAGGTTTTGGGAATTGGCCATTCTATCATAGCCTTAATTTTGTTAGGGTCCACTTTGACACCTTCATGACATACAATATAACCCAAACATTCCACTTCTTAAACCCCAAATGCACACTTAGAAGGCTTGGCATATAGTTGTTTCTCTTCCAATAGTTTTAAGACCATTTCAACATGTTGTACATGCTCTTCCCAATATTTGCTATAGACCAGTTTATCATCAAATAATACTAAAAGGAATTTCTTTGGGAAGGGTTAAAAACATAATTCATCAAGCTTTGAAATGTGCAAGGTGCATTGGTAAGGCCAAACAACATCACCAAAAATTCATAATGACCTTCATGTGTTCTAAAGGTTGTTTTTGGAATATATTCTTGTCTCATTTTGAATTAAGGATATCTAGAATGGATATCCAACGTGGCAAAGAAAATTGCTCCCTACAATTCATCTAATAATTCATCAATGACAATAATAAGAAACTTATCTTTAATCATCTTGTTGAGCTCTCTATAATTTGGACACATATGTCATGAACCTTTCTTTTTATGGACCATCACAACTAGTGTATAGAAATCACTTTGGTTAGGTTGAATGATGTCAACATCTAACATTTATTTAACTATGTTTTCAATCTCACCCTTTTGTGCATCTGGGTACCTATAAGGCCTGGTGTTAGGTGGTACACTTCCCAATTGCAAGCGAATAACATGCTCATGAGCTCGAGTAAGTGGAAGACCTTTGGGAATCTCTCCAAATACCTTGGAATGATTGTCAATAACTCTTTGCAGATCCATGGGAATAGAGGATATGCTTGAACATTTCCTGAGAATAATTGTGCAATTACACCATGGTGTCCTTTTTTTTAGCAAGTTTGTCATGCGTTTAGAGCCTATAACTTTAGAGGGTTTCCCTGGAATACCTATGAGTTCAATTTCCTTTCCTGTTAAGGAGAATCTCATGAAATTTTTTTATGCACCAAATTCCCATAAATAACATAAAACAAAAAGAGATAATATTCCAACGCCTTAAATATGCAATAAAAAGATGAATAACCAATCTCTGTGAGGGGCAAACCTCCTTTACAATGTATTTTAGATACAAAACAAGATGATATGAGATTATTTAAAACTATATATATATATATATAGTGTAATAAATAAAATATATAATATATACATCTAAATAATATTAACAATAAATTAATAATTAATATGTTATGTAATTAAGAGACGCCTTTCCTAATGAAATTTCACAACTCTTTAACAAAAGGGAACCATTGTTTGGGTATTTAATTGAGCCCTATCATATCAATTGTAAGCATATTATTGTATCAAATATAATTTTATTATTCTCCATTAATGGATTATTTATATTATTTGCATTGCGTTTTCCATTGGTATCAGAGCCCCTTCTTGGGATTGATTCCGGTCTTTGGCCATTTTTCCTTGGAGTTTCTCTGCTGGGACTTTGGCCATGATCTTCTCCTCTCCACCTGCTCCACTATCCACGACCATGCCTTCTCTGCACACTTCCCACGCCTTCTTGCGCCTCCCTCATTTCCCTCACCTCCACACCTCTCCCTCCTGCGCAATCCCTCTTCTTTGTGCCACCTCTGTTCTTTAACCTTTCCAATTCTGTTTTGTCCTGAAAATTTATAGCAAGGATGATTAGTTTTTGGTCTTCAAGGGATATAAACTTCTTTTTTGCAATATTTATTTTTATTTCTTCCTCCCCATTTTTTTCTTACTATTTACTTATCGGTAAATGGCCAAGGGCTTGATTTGGTCAAAGACCTGAAAATTCAGAGAATCTCTTGAAATTTTGGGTGTGGCCAAAATCCAGGTCAGACAAAGTTTGATGAGTGTTTGTGGCCAAAGGCCACAACCAAAAAAACGACGCTCTGATACCAATTGAACACATCGTCTTGTTTCATCAAGTGTCGCAGTTATCAACACAAAATATCACAAGAAAGCCTTATGAGCAAGAATAAGGGATAAAATTATTCATCAGTATTCTTTGAGGACAAAGGATTTATGAAAAGGAAGGCAATGGAATAAACAAAATATATAATATATACATATAAATAAAAATTAACAATAAATTAATAATTAATATGTTATGTAATGAAGAGATGCCTTTCCTAATGAAAGGTCACATCTATTTAAGAAAAGGCACCCTTGCTTGGGTGTATTTATATGAGCCCTATAATATCAATTGTAAGAATATTATCCTATCAAATATATTTTTATTATTCTCCATTAATGGATTATTTATATTATCTGCATTGGGTTTTCTGTTGGTAAACGAACCTTGTTCATTTCATCTTTTTTTTATGGACCATCATAATTGGTGTATAGAGATCACTTTGGTTAGGTTGAATGATGTAAACATCTAACATTTATTTAACTATGTTTTCAATGTCACCCTTTTGTGCATCTGGGTACCTGTAAGGCGTGGTGTTAGGTGGTACACTTCCCAATTGTAGGTGAATAACATGCTCATGATCTCGAGTAAGTGGAAGACCTTTGGGAATATCTCCAAATACCTTGGAATGATTGTCAAAACTCTCTGTAGATCCATGGGAATAGAGGATATTCTTGAACATTTCCCGAGAATAATTGTGCAATTACACTAAGGTTTCCTTTTTTTAGCAAGTTTGTCATGCTGTTAGAGCCTATAAATTTAGAGGGTTTCCCTAGAATACCTATGAGTTCAATTTCCTTACCTGCTAAGGACAATCTCATGAAAATTTTGTTATGCATCAAATTCCCAGAAATAACATAAAACAAAAAGAGATAATATACCAACGCCTTAAAAATGCAATAAAAAGATGAATAACCATCCTCTTTGAGGGGGAAACCTCCTTTACATATGTATGTGGTACTCAATAATTTCTTGATTTCATAGTTTCTTTTCCTTCTCTCCATGATTGTTTCAGGTTCTAGTATTAATTTTGTAATATCCCCAATTTGAAAATTTACCCAATTTGGCCAATTTTCAAACTTTGGACTAATGAAACCTCAAACTGTCCCAAATGATCCCAAATGGTTTCGAATTATGTATAGAGTGTATTGAGGTGTATTAGAACACACTAATTCATCTATTTTATGCTTGGACACTTTCTAAAGACTTCATCAACTTGCATTTACAACTAGAGAATGAATGGAAAAAATACTAGGAAAATCGATGTTAAAACCCCCAAGGGTAGATGACTCTTTTGGCTTCCCAAATATTGTACGACCCTCCCAAATTTCAGAATAGACACTTGGATCATATCAAGGACCTCCAAAAAAACCTATGTGCAACATTGATTTAGATTTATAGCTTGCTAAGGCACTCTTAAAACAAAAGGTTACAAAACACATTCATTGCTTGGAAATTGTGAGCAATATAACATAGATTTTTACATGGAATTCTAAGAAAATGCAAAAAGGGGTTTGCATAACAATTATGTCTCATGTACAATAAATAATATGCTTCTAAAACAACTACAAAATTCAGAATAAGTCTGGTGCAAAACTGATATATAAATGCTCAAAGTTTGATAAATGTATACAAGGGCGCAACGGCTCAAAATGGTGGTTTTTGCTTGAGTTTTCCTATATGGTCCAAGGGATTTCGAGATGTGGCTATCATGATATGAATATTATAGAGTTATTCAGCAAATAACATGCCCATAAGGTCGAAATAGCAATCCTCCATTAGTTAGATGCAACCAGGGATGATTTTAAGAACCCCCCTCCAAATTTATATGTATAAAAAATGGGCGAATCTCCCTGATATATAGTAAAACTTGAAGGCGATTTTATCAATAATATAATATGTATATATAATTTTTTGGTGAATCTTTCATCTCATTATATAATGCTGTAAAATCTTGGAGAATCTTTCACTAAATTATAAGATATTGTAAAATCTTGGCGAATATTTCACTTAATTATAAAAAATTGTAAAAACTTGGTGAATCTTTCATTGATTTATAAAATATCGTAAAAATTTGGCGAATCTTTTGCCAATAAGACTCAAGATTTTGATTATGTAGATTAATAAGGTAGTGCAACATAAGAACATACACAGGAGCTCAACTCTGGACTCTCTCGACTCCTAGACTCTCGAATGAACAAGTGTATGAATGAGGAGAGGATGGATTTATTTATACATTTCACAAGTAGTATTTGATCACTCGCAACTAGAAGGTGTCGATGAAACACGAATGCAATAACTAGATTAAGGGCAAGTAGGGACTCTACTTGTTATCTAGTCCCTTAATGGTCCAATGGACATGTGGGGTTATGAATCTTGACATGCCAACAAATTGATAGAATTAAGTGAATATCCTAGTAGCAGGCCACTTCCTTTATATAGAGAGATAATTATTGGACCAATTCCAAGCTTCCAACCAATCTTCTCACCAAAATTTCTTCTCTTTGGTGTCGAATGGTAGGAGAGTTGCATATTTGTCAGTGAATATTTAAAATGGTTCAATCCACACAAATTTTCCTCGGCAAGTGATAAATTCTCCCATCAATGTTTTAAAATGTCCCAACACCATAAAAGAATCCATAAATTGATAAATAACAACCCCATGCACTTCTAAATTCACCCAGTGATGATAATAATGCCCCATGCACTTCTAAATTCACCCGATGATGAGAAAAACACCCCAGACACTTCAATACTTTCCCCGATCACTTCAAAATTCTCCCAAAGATGATAAAAATTCCCTAAGCACTTCAATATTTTCCTAGGAACTTCTAAATTCTCCCAAGGATGATAAAAAATCCCCATGCACTTCAATATTTTCCCCAAGCACTTCAAAATTCCCTCGAGTCACTTCAATACTTACCCCATGCACTTCTAAATTGACCCAATGATGATAGAAACACACCATGTACTTCAATACTTGCCTCAGCCACTTCAAAATTTTCCCAACGATGATAAAAACACCCAAGCACTTCAATATTTTCCCTAGGTACTTCAAAATTCTCCCAACAAAGATAAAAATGCCCCCATCCACTTCCATGATTTCCCAGGCACTTCATTAATTTCCCCAGGCACTTCAAATTTTTTTCAATGATGATAAAGATTCCCTATGCACTTCCCTAGGCAAGGGAGAAAAACACCTGACAATGATATAATCACCGAGGCAATCACAAAAATGCCACAATCCACACAGAATTAAAAATTGAAGGTGAAAGTTTTTGTATACATGTTTGCAGACTATTTAAGTTTAATGAAATCTCACAAACAAAAATGCAGTAAAATCAAGCAAGATAGCCCTTTAGCAACATCAATGACCTAGACAGTAAAACACATTCAGGAAATCATGCTAAGGTTTCCTATAGTAATAAAATATCTGCATTGCACTGAGAGATTGCACATGAGATCTCATACAACCCTAATATATTTGCTAGAGAATAAAATAAAAAGACTATAATATAGTATCGACACAATTAGTTGCCATGATTTGGAGGTGTAAAAGGCCATATAATAAGTTACATACTGAGATTATAGCACGAACTTATGAATCCTTGTGAACTTGCCTTCGTACCACCCCATTTTTCAAAGATGGACATCCCTCTCTCTTTCAATAAAAGAAGGGTCTCTTATAGCTAATGACTTCCTACAATCGTGAGAGAAGACTATAACACCAATGCTTCCACATCCTCATAGTTTGCAGTGATTTTTTGATTCTCCAAGACAAAACAAGCCCTAACTACTTCAAATATCCCTCAAATTGTTGTAAAATATTTCCGAACAACTTCTTTTAGGGCTGCAACCTACTCCAAGGTGGATTTAACATGCTTACAATGCTTCACAATGTAAATCCCCCCCCTTCAAATGGCAGGAAAAAACCATCTGTTGACTTTAAATATGCTATAGGCTTCATGTTGAGATTTCAAGGCTATATGCTTTATGGCTCAGAAATGAGGGTTTGAGGTAGCTGCTTGCATAGGTTTGGAGAATTTAGGGCTGTTATTTTATGCCCTATCAATGCCCATATGTTAAAGAGAGACAAATTTCCATTGTTCCATGGTTTTCTTCAACCACCTACTTGTCAAGAATTAACTCAACACTACCCAAAAATAATATTTTGTGAGATTAGGGCAATGGTAGCAACACAGGGATGTAAGGAGGTAGTTTGGCTTCAACATGTATGAAAACACTTAAGATTTAATTTGAGGGCCATTCTTAACTCAATTATGCAATTGAGTGAATGGATGGTCTAGGTACAAAATCAACAGTTGGCTTTGTAATTAGGCCCTTTAATCACTCGATCATACAATAGAATTAAGATCAAGGGAATTTGACGTGGTCCATGAAGATACATTAAGACAATCTATGATTGTAGTGCTTCTTGTACATAATGAGAAATTAGAGTGTAACTTCGTGCAAGTGATCGCTGGACCATTGCAACACCTGGGAGACAATGCGTACAAGTGCAAATAAGGCATAGTCATGACTTAGTAGATGTATGTTAACTAGGGACAATGCACACCTTACATAATTGAATTTGTTATGTAAACGACGACTCAATCAAATGTGTTAATGAGTGATTTAAATTTACTCTATAAATGAAAGTGGGTGTTGGTACCAAAATCGAAGATGCCAAAATTTTAATTTACGGTAGCACATTGATCAGAAAGGTCTAAAAAAAGCGTTGCCGAAAGCTCACAAAATCTAGTAACCTTTTCGCCAAAATCCCTGAGTGTTTGTGTTCGCTTGGTCAATTTCTCTTCATATCAAATCTTTAAATCTTTGGTTTATCCTTACCTTTTGGCATTCAAAATTCCATTGATTAAAATTTAACTTACTATTTAAAATGCCAAATTATCCTGTATAATTTTTATCCAAAACCAAATAATTTATTATTATTATTTTAAAATCATTTTATTATAATAACTTTTTGAATTGTGTCTTATTTCATTATCTATTTTTGTTTTATTTTGCGAGGCTTTACACCTACTGTCAAACCCAATATCCAAACCCATTACCAAACTAAATACTATATCCTAACTTTTGATCATTTTTATACCTAGTTTAAATTTTAAACTTAAGTCAAAAGCCAAATCTATTTAAATTACTATTTTATAATAATGCTAAATACTGTGATAGTTTTTATACCTAGCTTAAACTTTAAACTTAATTCAAAAGCTCGATATAGTTTAAGAGATACTCTATTCCACCTTTTTATCATTTTTATACTTAGTTTTAAATTAATATTTTATAATAGTGCTAAATACTCTCATCATTTTTATACCTAGCTTAAAACTATTAATATTTTATAATAGTTTAAGGGTTTGGGAAATCTTTTTTAAATTAATATTTTATAATAGTTTAAAATTTTCGGAAAATCTTTTTAAATTAATATTTTATAATAGTTTGGGAAATTAAAAACTTAATTCAAAATCCCAATATAGTTTAAGAGATACTCCATTCCACTTTTTTTATTATCATTTTTATACTTAGTTTTAAATTAATATTTTATAATAGTGTTAAATACTCTCTCATTTTTATACCTAGCTTAAAACTATTAATACTTTATAATAGTTTAACGGTTTGGGAAATCTTTTTAAATTAATATTTTATAATAGTTTAAGAGTTGGGGAAATCTTTTTAAATTAATATTTTATGATAGTTTAAGACTGTGGGAAATTAAAAACTTAATTCAAAATCCCAATATAGTTTTAGAGATACTCTATTCCACCTTTTTATTATTTTTATACCTAGTTTTAAATTAATATTTTATAATAGTGCTAAATACTCTGATCATTTTTATACCTAGCTTAAAATTATTAATATTTTATAATAGTTTAAGGGTTTGGGAGTCTTTTTAAATTAATATTTTATAATAGTTTAAGAGTTTTTTTTTTTTAAATTGTAGACATAAATTTAATTAATAGAGTCGAAATATACATCTAGAGCCGAATTGTTTGTAGCAGACTGGGAAGGCCTCAAGAGGTGAAGCCACCATCCCATTCGCTCAAAAATACTGAAATGATTGACATAATACAAAATAAAGACCCCCTGGATATGGTCTGCCCATAAAAAGACTGGGACTTGCTTCAAAAATAAAGTCTCATACTGTCTAGCGGTGTTGTAAACCAAACCATACAGAAAATTAAAACAAAAAAGCTGATAATCACAGAGATGACTCAGATCTATGGCAACCCATTTAGCGATTTGCAGGTGGCTCGTCTGGTTCCTCCTCAAAAATGGGGCAGGTAACATAGAAATCTTCAAAGGTCCCCGGAGGAGGCAGAGTAGGAGAGGGAGAACCTGGAGTGCGCATACCATCCTGAGCAGCATCATTTGCGAGGGTTGTAGGAGCCGAGCCCTTGTCCTTCCGAACCTTGGAATTTTTCTTTGCAGACCCAGATTTCGGGGCCTCTGGAGCAACATTGTCTTCATCGTTTTCCTACACGGCCGGTTCAAAATTGCTACCCAGGGAGAAAATGTCCCATGTCATATTGGTGTCTAGGGTATTTGAATGATCTGTGACCTCTTTCAGACTGGCATTGGTATTCCTCACAATGCTGGAGCTGGCTTGCCAGCTTGCCTCCATCTCTTCAATGAGGGTACTAATCATATTTTTTAGCAACCAATAGTGATTTATGGCACCACCATTGCTGCCAGAGGCGAGGAGGGTCACCACCCTACGAGCTTCCCACCCGTCAATTAGGCTGCGAGTCCGCACAGAGATGGAATCAGCGTAACCGTCCATAACAGTCCAGTCCATGGAAACCTTGGGCCGTCGATTGGAGCTCTTTCTGCCACTGCCGTGACGAGATACACCTCTATTGCGTATTGTCATGGCTATGAGAGTAGCAGGGGAGACCACGCAAAGAATCCGAAACTCAGCAAAGTGAGCCACAGAGAATAACCAGAACGCAACAGTAAGATTTGAATTCATGCTGATTGAGGGCTTTAAAGCGCTGAACCAAGCCAAGTTCCTCCCGTGAAGGCAATAAATGATACAGTTTGTCATCCTCGATGAAGGTGGCAGAAAAGAATGCATGTCACACCGGCCGAGAGAAAACGTCATTCCAGACGTGCGCAAAGGGGATCGTGATCATCACCCTCGTCCTATAGCCTTAAATACTCGCCGATGCCTGGAGTGATATGTTGTTCCTCGTAGCAGGTAGACAGGTGTGTGGCTGTCATTGTTTCATGGCCAAGATCGTACATGCGAAGGACGTTGCCACATGAGGTGGGTCAAGGTGGCATTTGCTCCATGTGTGAAGTGGTCGAGGAGGAGGGCACTAGATCACCCACATCTGGGGTAATAGTTTAAGAGTTTGTGAAATCTTTTTAAATTAATATTTTATAATAGTTTGGGAAATTAAAAAGAAAAGGTGGCTTGTTGCACCCAAGCCTTATTTTCAAGGTAAGTCATGAATTTAATACATCAAATATTTTTCGGAGACTAAGCAACGAATATTACACACTTGGTTGAGGCTAAGTAACGAATGCACTACAATTGTGTTAGTCGAGCTCCCAAAGGGAAGCCCACGACCCAATAGTGTGCTCATTGCGTCAAGCATAGGAGAAGACACTGATCTATATAAAATATAACATAGCTTTTTGCCTATGCGTGTGGGATAAAGTCCCATACATAAATAAATATTAAAAATACTAAGCCTCCACTTATCAATCAAAGTGTAAAAGGGCCTGACGCCAAGTTGAGTTTCAGGTATTCAAAGGAGATCACTCGAGGATGAATGGATAGGTCATCAATGAAGTTCCAAACGTTCGAATACACAAGAGTTGAGTGTCAGATGTTGAGGAAGAAGCACTCATGGAAGTGCCCGACTGCCAAGAAAGCTAAGAAGAGACAATCAAAGGAATCTATTCGAACAACTCATGTGATTTGAAACCTGAACAACATGTTACACTTATAGGCACCATGGCAATGAAAAACACAAATGTAACCATTTCTATTGCTGACACATGCATTGCACGAAATCAAGAATTCAAAATATTCATATATCTCAAGCCACTACATATGCTGTTTTAAAAAATTAATTATTTTTATTTTATTTTATATTTTATATTTTATATTTTATTTAATTAATTAATTTATTATTATTATTATTATTATTTATTTTATTATTTTTTTTTTTTTATCTGATAATGTGGAAATTTTGGAACTTGATGATTTCAAGTCAAATGTTTGAGATATACCTCTCATGTTGACTTCTATGGGGAATGTACAAGAAGTCTTGGTGGTTTTTGCTGCAGCTATTACACCTCAATTATCAAATGTTGATGAAATAAATGAGAATCAAAGGCCCTTTTTAAATGATGGGATTAGTTTTAGTCTATTCATGTTTTCTTAGTGATGCTACTGCAACCCTTTATTATGGTTCTCCTCTTGATCTTGGTTTTGGAAAGTTTACTTAGAATGCAGGGGAATTATTCTCGTGCTTTTGAAGTGGCAGAGTATTATGCAGATAAACATGGACAGCTTTGAAGTATTGGAGATGTTGATGTACTATGCTGTACAATATTTGTATAGTTAGTGGAAGATTAACATTTTCTCCATATAGTATGGGTTGATCTCCAAGATTTGCAATTATATGTTTTTGTTGTTACTAGTATCCAAGGAGTACAATGTATTGCTATTGATAAACATATAGAGAAACCCACAAGAAGAATAAGCTACACATAAATTAATATAACAATGCACTCACATGCAATTGATTGACGACAATGGTATTAGAGTTGTTTTGATAGGTCAACATTAGTGTAAAATTGGGTTGGTTCTGTTTGGTGACAATCATCAACAGGTACATTTGTGTTGTTGATTGAGCTATGAAGTTTTGTTGTCTTGGTGTTGCAACGCAAAGTTGTGTTAGGAAACTAAAAAATCATTTTGAGAAGAAATGTCTTCAACATGGTATTAGTGAAGCTAGTTGCATTGTGTTCCTAAATATGTTGTTGGAGATAATACAGTGTCCAAGACCTAAGTAATAGAGCAGATAGAGAGGGTTATAAGCGAAGGGGATTTGTACAGTTGGAATAACATTCTCCTCATTGGCATGATTTCTGCAACAACTAATATTTATCTACATAAAATGATGCTTTACAACAAAAATTATGGGATCTATAAATACAAATTTTGGAACCCATTGATGAAGTAAGAGCTGCTGAAATTGGTGAGGGTGAGAAAAAAGAACCCCACAAACAATAATGAGAAGGTGAGATAGAAAGTGAAAGATAAGGAATCAGTTTACATCCTTGGATCTTCCAGACCATATTATACCTCAAATATGAAGTACAGAGCCAACACATAAAAACTTGATTGTTTTGCAGAATATGTATGGGACCTTCAATCATCCCAGACTACTGTAATTGGGAAATAAAATTTATGCTCACAAGTTGAAACATAGTGAACCAATGATAGAATTCACCATCCACATTAAAAAGTGTAGTTGGCAACGAGGTTTGAGAGAAATACCTTATAGGACTAAACCCTAAATGGACTTATTTACATTTTGGGTCAGGTTTTGTCAACCATCAATGTGGTAGGTAGCACAATTGAGATTACCTTGGATTGCTTGGAGGTATCTTGCTGGAAGAGGAAGAACGATTTAATAAATCAGATCAAACTACTTCAAAGCAAGCACTTGCTGCAAAGGCAAAGAAGAAAAGTGCACAAAAGCAGAGCAATCTAGAAGCATAAGAGAAACACAAGAAGAAAAAATATCATCCAAATATGTGGCTTGTCACTATGGTGAAAAGAAAGGTTATTTTGTGGAAGATTACATCAAGTGCAAACATGAATAGTCTAGCAAAGACAACAACCATTTTGGATATTTTGCTTAGAACACTGAGAAGAAAGAGACCCATGGTGCGTTCCTAAAAGCAATAGTAGCATGTCAAACTTTTGATGATGCTTGGGATATTGATTTAGGTGCATCAAAGCACATGAGAGACAAGAAATAATGGTTCAAGATGATGGAAGAGAAATCAAATCGTGATATAGTCAATTTTGGAGATAAAAAATCCTTACAAGTCTAAGGACTTTCAAGCCATATTTCAGGCATTTCTCAATAAAATTCCATTTGCATATCCAGTACAAGCAATATGCAAAGTTCCACCAAGTTTCAAGGACATGGGAGCAGGGAAACACATCCAGGGGGCATAAAAAAGCACCCCCCAAATTCTAGGGAGAATCATAGGAGGCATTGAGGTCTCGGACATATGGGACCCTTCCCAAAAAAGTAAAAAAGTAAAAAATATGAAAACTAAACATAAATAATTGAAATCTTATAGATAACAATGTCCCAATAACATACATCACTACATGTAACATAATAAATCATAAATTATACATGTAATGATGTAGTAACATAATATTTTATTATTTTTTAATAACCGGCAAATACTCACAAACATGCAACTAGCGTAAATTCCAAACAAAATACATTCGTAAATTGGACATCGACTACCATACAATATATTTTTAAACAAAACTAGAAATGCAACTCAACACTCAGCTCAAGTGCATCAAGAGATGGATGGGAAATGTTTAGGTCGTTATTGCGCTCCTGAAATACTCAGATCAATAAAAAAATAAAAAACCAAAATTCAAGATGCTGATTATGATCCCCAAATCTAAAATGATGGCACATTTGATGCATTTCAAGACAGATCTTCTAAACACTAAAATAACAACAAAACTTGGAAAGCATGAGGAAGAAACAAGGGAGAACCTAGGAAACAATCTTGGAGCTGGTTTGGCAACAATATGTAGAGGTTGCATGTACCACTCATTCTCCATAGAAGGATGATATACTTGACAACGCAGGTATGTTCCACACGTTGAAATCCCAATCAGCCATAGTCGACCAGTTCTCCCATATCAAGCTAACAATTGGCTCAATTTCATAACAACTTGTTGCACAGAAGATGATACTGATTATTATACAGTCTGTTGTTGTGATTTAAGATTTCTGTGTCTGTAGATCTAGCACTTAAAGTATCACTAATTTTATAGGAGTTTAACCCGTCTTAGTTTCCTAGCTGATAGGGTTTTGAGTGCAGATCTAACTACCATGTAATGAAATTTAACATAAATTACCATAACAGAGATATTAGAAATAAATATCAAAATATGTATCATGTATCCAAAGGAAAAGATGGATCAAACAAGACATTCTTCAAGGGAAAAAACAATAATTGTAATAAAACATATTTCAAAAACCCCTAACTCAACTTTATCACATAAAAAAAATATCACACATCACAAGAATAGCTCTCATTCAGGAAAATGAGTGTGCTAAGGGAAGGTGAGGAGAGAACTGCTATAATGTAAGACAAATTCCCACTTGTAACTAAGGAAATAGTAAACTATGCCCTCAAAGTGCTAGAACAAAGTTATAACAGAAACAAAAGAATAAATATTATGATCCTAAAGAAATAAAATGTTAAAAGAAATTGATATAAATGTTATTTTCAGAGCTGGGGAAACATGAATTATCTAATCTGGGGTTAAAAAGGGAATTCCTAGTCATCAAACAACATTCATCTTGGGTTCTAAGCTTAATTCCAGCATTAAACATTCCCTAATACTCAAGTCTGGGCACTGTGTAGGTAGTTCCGAGCACAAACAACGGTCAAAAGTCATATGGCAACCATTGAAAAGTGATGAGTGCCAGTCTAAGACCCCTAAACTTCCATTCTGAGTGCACCTGTAGTTTGACATATGCCTACCTTCATGTGGCAGTCAAGATGAATTTTGGGCAGGCTTGAAGACCAGAAGTTACTGACAACCCTATCAGTGCTCCTCCTTCCTTGGGCTGCTCTACAAGCAAATTTAAATTGTTAATTGTTAATTGAAGCAATTAATTGTTGCCCTCTAGCTCTAGAGGAAGAACCATTACTAAAGTGATTACCTTTCAAGACAAATTTAGCAAAGAAGCATGTACTATGAAATTGGCCAGTTGCATGCAGTTCAATGTCAGTTACCTTGGACAAAAACTTCATGTAAAATCTAATTACTTTAGATTAACGACATAAACTTTCAAATTGCCCATCTTGTGACATTGTTTCACTGTCAAGTTTTCAAGAAGAGGGCATTTTGATACAAATTGCTCAACCTGTGATTAGTAATAAACACAAAACCAATAGTTCTGCTCGATATATCTATTTCATAGTTATGCTTTAAACTAGTTTATCCAATGTTAGGTTTTGAATTTATCATTTTGGAAAGAAGCTTTGGATAAACCTTCTATGCCACAAACTAGTCCAAATGCCCCAAAGAAGTTAACCTAGGACAGGCAATGACAAAACAAATGTGTGAGTGGCTTACTTTTGATTGTTCATCGGATTCACAAGATTTCAACTCACAAATTTTATTAAGATAGTAAAAAGAAGCTATCCATTTCAATTTATGAACATAAACCCCCAAGTCTAAAAACGGACATGTAGAGAATTTTCTGGCCTCTAGAAATATTCCCATGTCCGAAAAGAATTCCCAGGCTTCTTCTTCCAAGGTATATGTGCTTGTTTCCATGCAAGCATTGTTTTTTGATATTCAGATATGGCTTGTCCTTTGCAATAATCCACGCTCCAGGAGGCTGACCATGTAGAGATCTTCCAATCACCTTAAGATTAACCAGTAATGATTTGTATTATGCTATTATCTGTAATGAAAGTGTTGCCAATTGGTTAGCATCTTTAACACCCTAATTTATAGAGGCTAATCCTCAATTCCAAATATGTTTCATTATCATTCTGCCACAATAAGATCAAGAATTATGTTGCATTGCATTGAAAATAAAAGGCATAAGTACCTCTTTGACTATGCTGGTCATCTACTGTTTCTGGAATGGACTTTTAATAGAATGTTGAATAGCAGAAAAGGGACACGACATCTGGCTCTCTCAAACATTGTAGGTCATATCGATAACCGGATTTAACAACAATGGTGTTTCTAGTTGTGATGAGTGTCTGAGTGTCTTGTAGCATTTTTCCTTCATACAACAGTTTTTCAAGGTGATCAATTTACGAGACATCATCCAACACCACCAAAGTTTGGTTCCATTTAACAAATCCTTTGCTGGATTTGTATGCAAGCATCTTAGATGTTAAAAAATCAAATCTTCTCCCACCAATAATCTCATCCCACATTCTGTCCCTCTAAAATGATCTGTAAACCAAGAATAGAAATATATCAAATTAATCAACGATAAATATTTTGTAGCACAATCCAAAGCCTTCCATTGAAACACAGGTGTGATGTACCAGATAAGGGAACACAAGATATTTTAGAGGAATATTCTTTGGTGCAAGAAGAGCGTGCTAAACCAGAAACAAAGTTCAATAAAAGAAACAGTATTCACTTTCTACATATTTTCCCAGGATAGTCAGATTGAGTTTTTGGATCCTATTTCATCACTTGTCTTGGGTGAGTTCACCTCCCAACAGAGGTTCAAGTCAGAAATTGCTAAAGAGTACCCCTTTATTTGGTCATAGTAGTTGGAAACTTGATTGGTGATGAAATAACTCTCAAGCCCCGAGGGATCAATAATTGGCTTGAAGACATGGTTTAAAGGATCCTCTTTAGGTAATGGTTATTCACCAACAGCTTTACATGCCATGTTGTCTACTCTGTTAATCATAAGCAATAGTGAGTCAGAAATCCATGGAAAATAGAAAATATTATCAGTATGCTCTAAAAGAGAAAACAAAGACAAACCATGGATTCATTGAATCTACATAATATAGTTACAAAATCTCGAGTTATGAGACGACAAATGAGTAGCATGCCACTGGTGGGAAATTTACCTTCTTTTTTGAAACCAAGCATGCTGTTGAGCTTTCTGTCGTGAAAGATTACGATAATAATATTGAAACTGAAA
The DNA here is from genome assembly GCA_027924585.1 of Larix kaempferi. Classification (NCBI taxonomy): domain Eukaryota; kingdom Viridiplantae; phylum Streptophyta; class Pinopsida; order Pinales; family Pinaceae; genus Larix; species Larix kaempferi. The sequence goes on along the minus strand of BSBM01000293.1, from coordinate 5,512,494 downwards.
GAGGATAGAGGCTATTAGAGGAGCATCCCATTTATGAAGAGCAAAGGGGTAACATAAAAGACAGAAAAAAAGCCAATAAAAAAGATGAAATACACCATTAAAAAATGTACAAACCTTCTGTTGTTCCATAGAAAGATCATTCATGCAATCAATTAAAAACTCAAGATTCTTTTCCATAAAAGGATTTGTGGACAAAACTAGCTTGTCATAGTCACCCTGCCAAGGGAAAAGAAATGAACAATCAAGATCAATATTTATAATTGAAGCCCAACACTGAATCATTAATTCTAATGTATGACTCAAGTAAACTAAAACGTCCATACCTGGGAAACAGGTGAATCAGTTTCCAACTCAACCATAATTGAACTAACAAGTGCAGAGTTTGAAATTTTAACCTGCATTGCACCCATCTAATTAGGACCTCAAGAAAGAATTAGCAACATGATTCCACAGACTTACTTAAGAGGCAATGACATTTCACCCAACATAACACAATTTTAGATCTTTATATTTTACTATCTTGCTAATCATAGATAATTGCCCATGAATGTTTCAAAATACTAAATAATTGCAATTTCCACAAATAAAACAGCTTCAGAGAATGAGATAATAGTCACATGTAAGACTCTAAGAATCTTCATTTAGGCAATGATATTCATACAAAATGATAGTTAAGCATCTCATGATTGACAAGTCATATTCAATAGTGTTCAAGTGTTTGGTACAAATATCATCTCAAGAATATGCCCGCAGAAGGTTCTCAAATTACTCACACAAGTAAATATGCTCGCAAGACTCTAATAATATGCCCGCAGAACAGTGGAAAGATGCCTGAAATTCTTGAAGTAAATGTCCACCAGACTTGATGAAAATGCCCGCAAGTGCCTGCAAAAACCTAAAGAAATGCCACAAGAGTTAGTAAAGCATCTCCAGTTTTAAAAATGCTCACCAAAGTCTGAAAATGTCCGCAGTTCAAAATGGATGTCCGTACTGACTGAGTGAAAATGTCCACACGATGCTTTGAAGCATTATGGAAATGATCGTATCTGTTCAACTTCACAATGGTAAGAATATGCACGCAGCTTGGTAAAGGGTTGGAGAATGTTGAAGAAATGCCCGCAGTGAGGAAATTATGCCCGTCAATCTATCAAAGATGCCTACAAAATGAGAGAAGTATGCTCACAATCAATACATAATTGAAATATTAAAGTGTTGAAAATGCTCGCATCAGGAATGAAGATGCTCGCACTAGTGCAAGAGATACCTAGTTTGTAACAAAATAAGATGTCCACAGGCCTAGTATAATGCAAGGTGCTCATTCCAAAATGCCCGCAGGTGTGGTAAGTTTGCTAGCTTGATTTCAAATATGCCTGCCATCTCTCATATATGCACTGTAAAATTGATTTGAGACCATCAGGCATGAGATGGATGATGTGTACACCCGACCATGTGATCATTCTGCCCATACTAGCTCTAAGGAAGAAGTTACAGTTCTGCAAAAAGAGACATTTGGATTTGTTTTCTTAGTATCAAAATGCCCGCCAATCAAGTGAAGCATGATTTTTTTTTTGTGTTTTGAATATATACCCTGCTCTGCAAATAAAATCTGGTATGGCAGATGTGCAAGCATAGTTATAACCAATCACAATTAAGGACTTTTTATGGGAATCACTAAATTTTCTTCTTAGAATGGCCTGGGTTGTATCAGCTCTCGGTACACACAACAATCAACTGGGAAACATACATGCATTGAATAAATTTGTTCCTAAAATGGATTTGGGATAGGTATGCAGAATGAATATGTTTTTTGTGAACCTCATAATTTTGTGAAGTATGATTCCTTTTGGTATCAGAAATCATCCTTATAAAGTCTAATGCAAAAGTCAGAAAATGAATACCACTAACCTGTAAACAAGAAGACAAATCCAATTTCAAAAAGAGAAATCAGTTGGCTGAGATCTTTCCTATAGGTATACATATAAAAGGAATATGATAGCCAAGCATACAACTACGAATTTTAGAACGGAAAACTAACATCAACTAGTTGTGTTTAAGAAATAAGTAGCATGAAATAATTTCCTCCCATACTTCAATGAACATTAGATAAACAAACTTGTGGCTGAGCTACATGGCATTGATCATTCCAAGGAAGTACATCAAGATATTTTATGGTACCTGTTATCAACTGATTTGTACAATAGTTGAAACCTTATTGAGCCGCCAGTATTGGAACACATCAGTGTTCACTTCCAGAGTATCTGGGTTTCATTATATTTGGGTCTAGCCAGTTTTGGCTAGCCGGTTTTGTTTTTGAGTCGACATGACCATGGCCCCATGGGGGTTTGTATCAAAGTGTGCTAGTAGGGTCTGAGTGGCTCGGTTCCCCATGACTGGATTAAACAACTAAGGTATTCCAGGGAGTTTTTTCACCGTCAGATTATACTTTGCTTCAGGCGAAATATAATCTCTTGGTTTTTCTCCCGCTTCCTCCAAAGCTGGAATGCCCGATTTTGGAAATTTGGCCATGGGGGGTTATTAGGGTCCAACTATAATGTATAAACCTACTAGACACTATTAGAATAGGTTTTGGTCATGTCCTAGGTCTCTAGGACCCCCAGAAAAAATTTCAAAATTTTTTTACCGGACGCGTCGAAATTGGGGTTTTTATTTTTTAAATTTTAATTAAATTTCTCTATAGTTTAAATAGAGAAATTTGAGTCTGTAATTATGTCAGTCATCCGGGGTCCGAACTTAGTGTTTGATGGCTCGTTTCATAAGCCAAAAATCACACATGACCCATGGAGCAGCTAAACCCAACTTTCGAATGTCAATTCGGCCTCATAATTAATATTTTCTCTGAGAAGTCATTTACAGAGAAATTATTAATTAAAATAATAAAATTGAATATTTTGGAGATAATCCAAATCTCTCCAAAATTAATCAATTTGATTAAAATAAAAGGCTAAATGACATGGCAATGAGCATTTAGGAAGATTCCAATCAACTCCAAGCCTATCCAGTCATCCATCCAGTCACTAGATTATTATCCTCTCAAGTAAATTCGCCCTCCTTCATGAGAAAATCGATTTAGTGATGTGTCACTTAATGTATGGGTTGGTGTCTGGCATTTAAAGCTTGAAGTAGGCGCCCTCATGACTCACCCTAATCCAAAGCTTGGCTCCTTGTGTGATTTGAGTTACACCTACCTATTACCATGTGTCTCCCTCACAAACTACTCGCATATCCTACCAAGCTCACGTCAATCTTCATGGAACTCGAGTTTAAGCCTTGTTGTAGTGTGGTGATTGGTGTCCAAGCTCCACCCATGCGAATTAGCACCTACTACACGCCATTTGCCATCCCCATGCTAACTCGCCCTTCCACTTGTCTCCATCACATCCAACTCGCACCTCCCACATGGCTCACGCCCTTCCTACCCTAGCTCGCGTCAATCCCCATTTGGAGCTTGCGTTTCCTTGTTGTAAGATGACTATTGGGTAATACTAGCACTCACACCTTCCTCCAAGTCGAGTCTTGCCACCTCATGCCAATTCCACCTACCATAGCTCGATTTTGGCCTTGTCTATCTCTCCAAGCCTCGATTTGATTGGATTTCGAACTACATTCTCATTACTAATTCGACCTAGGGTTTAGGCTTAGATTGCTAGTGTGTTTTACTATAAAGAGAGGCCCATTTGGGTTGTTATCTCATGGATTTTTGGATCTAAAGTTACTCTGTCATTTTGTCATTGCAAAGCCATTGGCTTAAGGAAATAAAGCGACTTTGGAGGTCTATCTGTTGTCAAATGCTTTTCATGGAAATGTCTTCATAATATCAAGGTGAATTTGTTCTTGTTATTTGCTTATAATCTCATGTTTTGATCTATAATTTGTTTAGAAGGCTTTTTTAAGCCCATAGGATGGGCATTTGAATACAAGTTGTCCATTTATGTTTGGTTTAAGTGTGATTTAGAAAGAGTAGACTGTAGTCGGAAATACTTATACTATTCTAATCTCACTTTTATTATGCATACTATTATGATCAAGATGTGTTTATGAGTGATTACTTGTGCAGATCCGATAGGTTTGAAGAGAGATTTGAGCTAGGTTGCATCTTTTATCTCTTCAAAAGGCCTACATTTTCTAACCATTTGTGCATGCTTCAGGATCTTTCTAGAGTCAATCTCAAGCATTAAGGGATTTGGCAAAAGGCTCCAATCTAAGGTTCCATCTCTTAAATTTATTTAAAAATCAATTTGGTTACTTTAGGCTTCTCTTCTTCAAGCCTTCTCATTTGCTCCTTGAGTTTTTTCCTTGATTTGCTAAGCCATTTATAGCCCCTCTAGCCTTGATCCAAGATTGCCTTGTCTTCAAGCCATAGATTAGAAATCCATAAGGTTGAAGTTCCTTCAACCTTGGGGAATAACTTGGGATTTGTTCCCTTGTGCTCTCTTCAACACTCGTTGTCGGCGTATCACCGATTAACCGGAGGATTTCCAAGGCGGTGTTTTTACCATCTCAAGTGTTCCACTTGAAGCCCTTGCCCTAGATCCACTTCTCCTTGATTTTTGTCTTCATCTTCTCCTACATTCGTCCCACTTCTTTCTTGTCTTCATCTCCTTTTACTCTCGTCCATCTAGTTCCTTCTAGCTTTCATCCTAGCTATCCTCTAGCCTCTCTTCTCCCTCCTTGTCTCCCTTAGATCCCCTATCGTCCATCCCCATCTTTCCCTACAAAACATAACAAAAAACAATCAAGTGAGTAGAGGTTAGCTAGGTGTTAGTATTTCATTGGTAGATCTTACTTTGTAGCATTTATATTTGTTAGAATCTAGTTAATTTGTTTAACTAGCTAGTTGGCATCTCAAAGGTTAAATATCCATATCTCATGACATGCTAGATTTGCTACTAGTTTTGTTTGAAATTTGATAGTTAGTTGCATTGTTTAAAGTGATTATCATAGATCTTTTTCCCAACTACCATCTAGTTTAAAATTTTGTCAAACATGCAAAACCATTGAACCCCATACTTGTTGATTCGTTGGATGCCATATAAACTTTGGTGGACTGTTATTTACCTTGCTTGACTGTCATAAACATCGTTTTTACTGACTGCCAACTTAAACATCACTGTGGGGGCTGTCATAATTTCAAATTTCTGCCATCTAGCAAGTTGGAGGACTGTTATATAACCTGTTGGCTGCCATCTACATTCCTTTTTGGACTGTTAGAGCATCATATAATTGTCTTAAACTTCACACATGTGGCTGCCACCTTTAAACTTTGTTTGACTATCCTAAAAACTTCACACGTGTGGCTGCCACTTCATTTTGGTCAATCCAACATTTGCAAATGGTTTAAGTTTCAAAATAGTCGCACTTACATCTCAAAGGAAATTTTTGTTTAATCATTTGTTTACATATAGTTTGAGGATCAAGGATTATAAGCTAGTATCAATTTGTCATTTAAATTACTAATGCTAATGGGTATTGGAGCGATTATTTTGTTATAGACTTTTTTCAGGAAGTAGATGTCAAGAAGCTTCAAAACGAGAAGCCATTAAGAACACAAAAGGACAAACAAACAAAGCTAGATCCCTCTTATCCTTTGTAAGAGCCATCAAGGGCTTCATTTTTTCCAATTTTTATAAGTTATTTCTAGGTAGCCATTAAAGACCTTTCAAGGATTTTCCCTTGAGGCATTTGTAAAAGATAAATAAAACTTATAGTGGAGAGGTCCTCCATTTTTGGGTCTTCTTCCCCATTTGGGGAAGAGTGTTGGGTTTTGTGGTTTGACTTAGTTTTAGATCTTTTCATGCTCTTAGATTATTTTTACTTCAATAAGTCATTTCAAGTTATCTTCCATATTTACTTACCCCCATGCTCTCCCGAGTAGGGTCTTTGACCTGAAAGAGACTCTTGGGTAGTTTAGTTTTATTTTTGCATCTAATATTATCTTGTCTCTCTTCCAAAGCCTTCGACCGGAAGTTGTATCCTTGAGATTTGTCTCAAGGGCAGGACCACATAATTTGTGGTTACTCTTCCTTCCCCATCGGTTTCCTTGGCAGAGCTTTCAGCTAGCTGGAGGTTCTCAAGTGCAGGCGGTTCTAGTGGTTGATCTTGTTCGGAGATCAATCCCACCTAGTAGATTAAATCTTGTATGGTAGAACACTAGTTTGAGTTTAATTTCATGTTATTTGGCAAAGTAGTTTCTGTTAAGCATTAATTCATATCTTTCAAGCTTATCGATTTGTTTAAACATTCAAAAAGTTGATTTATTGCTTTTACAACACAACTGCTTTCTTTTTCTTTAAAATAAACCAAAGTCTCTTGAACTTGGCCAAATCCAAGTCAAGAGCACCCTTTGTCGGAGGGCATTTTAGTTTTGCATTATCCCTGCATTAGGCATTTTAAGCTTAGCAAGTCTCTTGAACTTTGGTCATAAGATCGAGTCAAGAGCGCTCTCTGTCGGAGAGTTGAACAAGGTTCTCTAATAATAAAATTTTCCACTCATACACCCCTTAATTAATTTATCTTGGTTTCTGTCCTACACCCGTATGCTCTGCCAACCGGAAACGGTTGGGCTAGTACTTAGAAAGGTGGAAGACTTGTTAAATTACAAGTGAAAATCTAATTAAAACTTTCACCCCCATAACCAACGAACCAGCGTTGTCATAAAGTATTTTAATCAGTTCTCAGGGGAGGCGCCGGACCGCCCAATCTGCGACACAGTGGCTGGTTAGCATTGCGCGCCTCGCCGTGATTCCAAACAGGCCCCGACAGGTCTCTTAAAGGAGCTGCTTAAAACTACTTTCCGGACACTCTTTGAATACCCTTGGTTTTAGCCCTAATAATCAAGACAATTAAAACTTTGAATTTACCAAGATAAGCTGCACAACGTTCTCACAAACTTTCCATTTCAAGTACTTGCATTAAGTCTACAATCACTTTTATTTTTGACTCCATAAGGCACTGGTCCTTCATCTTATATTTTGCTTACTTAAGTATCAACATTGGAGTATCTGCTTATATTTACGTGAAAAGTGATTTACTTATTTCCCAAGTGTATCTTTCATCTTGTGTTTGCAACGTGGATTGCACTATCTTGTTTTATTTTCAAATATTATATTGTCTCTCATTTCACAAAAACTCCTAAAAAACACCCATCCACATCACAACACCTAAAAAACACTATAAATACAAGAGCCTTAGTGAAACCCTCTTTTAGGGACTACCCCCCTTGGATTCGTTAGGAGTTTGCCTAAACGGATGAGCTGAGATTCAGGTGACAGTACCTGGCTCATTGCTTGCCCCCAAGGCCACACCTCTCTCACTTGTAGTGAAGAGACAGCTTTCGAAAGATTTCCTCTACTGGTGTGCATATTGGTGGACAACATCTTTGGCGCCGTTGCCGGGGACAAATCTTTTTGTTCCTGGACGACCTTAGTTTTTTCTAGTTTGTTTTACCTTTTGATAGATTTTCATATCTATCTGGCAACTCCACTTCACCTTTTTTACTTTGGTAGATTTTTAGTTTAATCACTCTCTAAAATTAGACTTGGATTCACCTGGCGACTCCACTGTCAGTTAACACATCAAGGTATTCAACTAGAAGAAACTCTGAGGGCTTGCTTAGTTTTATCCTTGAGCCTGAAAAGGTTTATAGGAGGAGACTAAACAAGCTTGCTTCTCGTAGAATTCTTGAAAATCTTAGATCTGAATCTATTTTAGACATCCACTCTTTATTTCAAGAAAATCTAGAAAATCAAACAAATTCTGAGAATAATAACTGTTTCCTTTCCACAATGGGTGAGTTCTTCACTCAACTCAACTTTACTCAGATACCAGGTCAACCTCACAATATTCCCGAGAAGGCTATTGATAAAATCACAAATTTCAATGGCACTGATGCCTCATTATCTGCTGAACAACATATTAGAAACTTCACCAAATTGTGTAGTGCTCATGTCAGGGGAGCTGATAAACACGAGGATGTTTACATGACTCTTTTTGCCCTATCCCTGGAGGGCAAGGCAGGGAACTGGTACGATAATCTGCCAGACAACTCTTTTGCCACCATAGCAGCATTCAAAACGGATTTCCTCAATAAGTTTGGTTGCAAAAAAGAACCTAGACATTTAGTTGCATCTCTAACTAGTATGAAGAAGACTGAGAACGAAACTATGGATGAATTTAACACAAAATTCATGGAGTTGTCCAATTCCATCCCTGACACCTATGCGCCTCCTGTGGCTTCTTTGTTAGACTACTACATAGAAGCATTAAGTGGCAAAGTCCAATACCAGATCAGGGATAAGGAGCCAGCTACCTTGGTTGAGGCTCAAGCTTTGGCCATCAAGATTGATAGGAACATGAAGTCTTCCGGAGAGTCAAACATCCAGGGGTACTCTAGATCTCAACTGCTTTCAAAACCAATCGAGCATAAAGAAAAAGAGCCTATGAAAGACTCTTATGAAAAGAAAATGATAGAAATATGTGAAAGAATGGAGAAAGCAGAACAGAAACATGTAAGTCAGATTAAAGAATTACAAAACAAGATCATCAACATGGAAAGAGCACAGGTTCAACAGGTTCAACATACACAACCAGCTCCTAGAAATTTTCCTGCTAAACCTACTTGGCAAAGAAGACCTCCTAACCATGAACAGAGGCCTCCTCATCAACTAGAGGCTGCTAACATGGTTGAGCATGCCAAGCCCTTTTGTAGAGAATGCAAGGATTTCCATGAGGAATCTGGTTGCCATTATGCCTGTTTTGTTCAAGAGCATGGATATCCTGAGGGATGTGATCCTAGTACTTCATCAGACGAGCCTGTTTTTATCAACCATGTGGGAAATGAATATGAGAACCTTGATATGACTCAAACCAACCAGGGTGATCAGCAGATCGATTATATGACTCAACTGTATGGAGAGATGCCACCTAGTATCAACAACAGCCAGAGATTCAAGGGAAACACTTATCAGAAGAAACCGAAGGAAGGACCTTCTATTCAAAACACTCCTAAGGTAACAGTTCCTCACATTGCTCAAAGAATAAACATTGAAAAGGAACCCGTTGATTTAAATTTTGATTTAAGTAATTGGTTGTCCAACACTAAAGTTCCAGTCCCAGTACTTGAACTATGCAAATTTCCTGGTCAGAGAGAGAAATTGCTGAAACTGTTAGAGCCTCATGCTAATAATACTCCCCCTCATACTCCCAAACCTATAATTTCTGAAAAGCCCCTTGCTGTTCCTCATCCCATTGCATCTGAAAAGCATCCTCCACCTGTAAAGCACCCTTCCCCTAAAAAGGTAACTTTCGTAGAAACCAAAGAGCAACCTTCAACAAGTTGTGTGAATGATTATGGAGATCCCCCTATAGTCCTACATACCAGGGAAACAAGAAAAGAAGCTCACCCGCCTTTCTACAGAGCATTGATGATAGGTGACCTTCTTCTACATAACTGTATGTTGGACTCAGGATCTGGTGCTAGCCTTATAACCAAGAAAGTCATGCAGCAACTAAATTTAAAGACCACTAGACCATATGGGAATGTTTGTGCCATGGACTCTAGACCTGTCGAAGTTGAGGGGATGATTCAGAATCAAATCGTCAGATTAGCCAAGTACCCAGACATCCATGTCACCATGGACATCCTAGTCATAGATGTGCCTGATAAATGGGGTATGCTTTTATATAGAAAGTGGGGTGCTTCCTTGGGTGGTTCATTATAGTTAGATTTATCCTACGCAACTGTTCCTGCTTCAGAAAACACTCAGGTTAAACTACATTCAGAAAAGGAAAGGAGGTACCATGTTGAAAATGTTGTCCTCCGAAATGGCATGCGTGTCGTTTTAAAAGCCCAAAATGCAACACACCAGCCGAAATGACAACTCTCTCAAGAGAGAGGCCAATGTCACCACACTCGTCTCCTCTTCGCTTCAGGTTGGCTCTTCTCCAACACTAGGGGGGTATCCCTAAACTAGGATCGCTAAGGCAGGTACAGTAACGGGCAAGGTGAATGGAAGAGGCTGCCTTAGGGAAACGGAAGTAACAAAAGATAGTTTTTTTTTAAACGGGTGATGGAAAAGAAGGGAAAATCAATCCTCAGGGAAAGACCAGTGCCAGTATCAGAAGGGGAAATGGAGTCAAAAGAGGGCTCATGGAGGCTTTATGCTTCATAGAAGTGAGACGAATCTAGAATGCATAAACAATCAGATCTTCATCAACATTTCGTACAACCGAATACTGATGTCCATTGAAAAAAACTAATTGTCCAAGCATAATTAACCAACTTAATCCTAAATGGCTAACCTATTGTGCTTGAGAAATCCCTCACAAGCTAGATTCATTCTACAACTTGAAATACATCACACAAGCACATGAAGAATACTCGATCTGTCCACAAAACCAACTGATTTTTTTCATTAAGATCGACAGGGAGAGAAACCCCATAAATTTTCCATCATTACAATGAGAGAAGCTGCTCTCTTTTATAGGCCAAAAAGGCTCTCAAGAATAAAAAAATAAAAAAAATGAGGATGCAGATCCACTTTTCTCTCAATGTTGTGCATGACTAACTTGCCTTATTAAATGGAACTTAGACTTTTGGCAATTTGATGGATATTCATGAAACCCCACACAGCAGCAAATCAAATCTGCGATGGTTGCTAATCTGCCAGCACGTACTCAAAGAAGGAATAAGAGTTGAGTCATCTGAAGTTGGTCACTATGAAATTGGCAGCGAATGAAAGAATAATACGTGGCTTTAGACAGTGAGGCCACTGATCCACTAACTGCTCAATGAACTCAAGTGAACCCTGTTGGTGATCGGCTGTCAACAAAGTCGATACGTGGATCACACCAATGCTGCACGCGACGGTGGATTTTCCTTTGATTTGCTGCACTCTCACGATTTATCCAAAATTGAAATCAGCTGTTTCATGCTGCCATGTCATCGAAAATGCTTACCAACCATGTCGACTCATCCAACTCTCAAACTTTATGCAAAAAGCTTTAAACAACTGTCGAACACAAATTGATCACCGACTTAGGTTCTGCTATGTGTCTTTATCAAAATATGGGCTCTGTATTGAAAGTAATTTTAAATCAAAGAATGGCTGCCAATGCCAGAGACCACCGAATCACCGATGCCATATGTGAAGATAGACGAAAACACCCACAGCAAGAGCTGGAACTTCGAGTTAACTGTGGCATTGAAAAAATGGCTGTTAGTGTAACCTCGGCCATCGGCGCAAATACAAGAGTTGGCCCTTGAAATGGCCCCCGAGCTCGGCGTTGAGATTAAATCGCGGGTCCATACTTGACGTGAAGAAAAACGCGCCGATGTCTTATGAACCAGAATACAGATCTGAATGTCTTTGCAGTTGGCTGTATGTGAGTCGATTTATTGATTTCTCAAGGATTCCACACAACTGTTACTGCCTCCAACTGTCAGATTTTGAAATAAAACCCGATCATAAGTGAAATCGACTGCTACGGAATTTTTGCGAGTTAATTTCTAAAACGCGTGGAAGCAATTTTTTATTGACCGTGAGTCATGGTTTTAACAGTAGTTGCAAAAGAAAACGTGATTTTAACACAGAGTGTGAGAAACGGAGCTGCCAACGACGGATTCTCGTGCCCTTCGATGAAATCTGAAGAACTGTTGCGTGAGTTTATTCACTGAACCCCAAGCTTGGCTCTAATCAATCGACCGCTGATTATAACCTGACGAGAGATGACCTGTGATTTCATTGATCGGCAAAATAAAAGAGTCTTGAGCAGTCGCGTCAAACGTAACTCAAATCTGCATCAAAAAATTTGCTGTCGATGAAATGCGTGATATGCTGCCGTGGAACCACACTCTATTTGTCCACCTTCTCCATTATTTATTTCCTCCTAAGTGCTTCTTAGTTCAAATGCAGCTCGTGTCGTGAGGAAGCTTCGAGAAACCCTTTCTTTCGCAGCCATGACTTCTTTGTGGTCTCTTTTGAAAGCACTCGATCTAGTTCCTTAAGCACCCAATGCTGAGACATTCATCACAAAGAATATCGAGGAGCCTTGATTTGATACCAGGGTCGAGGTGTTATATTCTTCAGCTACGCCTTAAGACTTGCATCAATAAAGTTATCAAGCTGATGTACTTCCTGTCTTAATTTCTGTTTGTTCAACTGCAGGTAAACTGGAAAATGGAGGCTTTTACAGGAGACCTTTTCAGTACATGTCTTTTGAAAAATCTGCAGTCATGAATAGTCATCACTGGATAAACGTGATATTTTACACTGCTCACCAACATCTTAAAACAACAATATTTTGCTTTGCAAAGTCTGATATTGGTCGGCCTTGTGCTTTTACAGCTCCTAGGAGACCTGCAATAGCAACTCTGGCAGTTCCCTGAACATCATCATTAAACATTCTATAATAATTTCGATAATGCTGTAGCAATCTGGATGCCCACTTGCTCTGGAAGTCCTCAAACTGCACTACGACATTTGGCCATCGTGCAAAAACTGCTTCTATGAGTTCATCAATAACGGAAACACACTCTTCCCCATCAAGTCTACGGATTGGCAATCCTAGATATAAAGGATCTCCAAGGAGCTTCTCATTATTTGTTCCATAATCAATCATCACAGGAAGCATCCTTTGAGGATTTACGCCTGCAGCTGCAACATACAAGTCCAACTTTCCAGTTTAAATACCAATACCCTGCACTCCAAGATCTCCAAGCCCCAGTATTCTACTTCCATTTGTAACCACAATCATGTCTGCTTGCTTCTTAAAGTCCTGCTCTGGCTTGGAACATTGCTGACCAAAGTATTATGCACAGAATTATATTTTACTGTGTTACCTCCCAAATGTTACATGTGGAGGTAACAGTACCAAAGACAATTTTCTCACAAAATGATTGTACCATTCCATCTTCACTGACCACTACTGATCTCCAATCCAATTTTCTGGAAGCAATATGAATGCAATGCCAGCCAACAAGTAACTTTTTTCTACCTTACTCATCTCTATCAAGATATGTAAAGTTTCTCATGGAACTTTAATCCATTTTATAAAAAAAAATGAATTCCAAATCCTTGACAGTGAAGTGCAATGTTTTGAAATGAAGATAACTGGTTTCAATACATTAACATGTAGCATTTTCAATATCTTAATCATCCAAGGACATACGAAAGATGCAACCAAAGATTGAAGAAAAGAGAATGAAAATAAGGTTGGTATTCCAAATAATCTAGATAAAAGACCATGTGAAAATGGCTACTTTAATAGTAAGTGATCCACATATGGAAGTCTCAATTAGCAAGCAAATGAAATTTAACAAGAAGATGACATGTTGTAGATGCATCCAGTGGCAATAATTGTCCCAAAATGCAAAAGAAATAAAAAATCCCAATATGGAAAATGTTTCCATAAAGAATTTTCTAGAGCAAGGAAATTGCATATGTCATAAACTATGTAATGGATTGAGATTACCAAGCCACTGAAGTTACTATGAGCTTCAATCATTAAAAAAGGAAGCATAGTAAGACTCGAGGTCAATATCCAACCTAAGAAGTAATGAGTAAAGATGGCACAACCAACATTGTGGCCACTTGAGTTCTAATTGTGAATGGGCATAAAAGTAAAGTGGACTACAGGATAATATTGATGGATCGAGCAATTTTATGGCAGGGCAGAGGATCCTCAATGATTTTATGGTTTGCGAGAGATAAAACCCATCCATCCACATTTCAAATTTTAATAAACCCCCCGCAGAGGAAGAGGAAGATCTCACAATATGCTTTTGGAAGTTAAATGTAGGTGCACACACACAGGAAGAACAAAAGAGAGATAGGACCTAAAATCTAAAATAATTCCAACACTGCAACATGTATTCAATGCTGTGAATTTCGGAAATAACTTTAAACATTTTTAGGAACCAACATCTATAAGAAATTCCAACTAAATTTAAATGGAAAAATAGAGAAAAATGAAGCTATTACTCAAGGGATGCATGAGCTGGTCCGGCACCATAGCTATCACCTCCATGACCAATCCCTGGCCTTCCACTCGAGCCCTGAAAAGTTCAGATACACAAACTGAGAACAAAAAGCAAGATACACCTAATAGAATCCTGAGAGAGATCTAAACAAAACTAACAACAATAATTTTACCCTAAATGATGGTTGAAATTCTGTAGGTGCCCCAGCCTTATCACCAAATTCTCCAGGAGTTACACGAGGAGGGCCTCCACGGTATCCTTCCTGGTCTCCAAAATGTGGTCTGTCTCCTCCCTCAAAGCGAGGCCCTATGGCATGTACATGAAAGTTAGAAAATATTATTACAATAAATTTCCTATTAAGGACTTTGTTGTGCACTGGTTATCGGGGGGTGAAATAGCCATATGAACCCACCAATGAGTGTATATTCGGGGTGAATGCCATATTTTTGACAGATCGAACCAGAAATGAGGGTGAATGACATGTTTTCTACCAATCTAACCTAAAATGGAGGGCGAATACTGGATTTTTAGCAAATTTCGGGGGGCGATTTCTAGATTTTGTGAGATTTTTAGCAAATTTTGGGGGGCAATTCTAGATTTTGGGAGAGAGGGTTGTTAGATGGGAAGGCTATCTTCTTTGAAAATATTATTTTGTTAATAAATAGTGGACGATTTTTCTTCCATTTTTTTTAATATACAAAATTCACCCACCAAATTTTTGAAACCCCTCTAATTTTGCCCATGGGCTATAATTCACCCCTAAAATCATCCCTGGATGCAACAAGAAGTGCGCCATCAAACTTTTTCATGACATTGAAAGATGAAACTAGCTCGAATGCCAATGTTACTTGGAGAAATAGTACATGAAGTGCTTAGTATTTCGAGCTGTGGCTCTCATGATCTATCCATTACAATGTTATTCATCCATTAACAAGTTCATAAGTTCGAAACAACAACCTTCCATTATCTATATGCAACAAAGAGTGCGCTATCTCTAGTGTCCCCATTCAAATAAATTCATAATAGGGAAATTCCATCAATCCTACTAGTTCCCTAGGTTGGATGGAGACATTGGGATTTGCAATAAGGGAGTTATTAAATGATGTCTAGACATTAGAGTGGAATCAATATTTAATAAAGGAGCTAATTAAATAAATTCAAGAGAAAATCAAAGTGGCAATTGACCATGAAGACACATGGAGGTTGTGGGGCCCACACAAGCTAGAATTTATGTGCCAAATGGAATTCTCCTCTTGCAATTTCGAATCCATGGGAAGCCTAATGTTCTTGGGATGAGTTAGAAGGCTCATACACTTGGCCATATGCATCATAGGTCGAATTTGGATGGAAGTGTAACTCTTAAGGAGAAGGAAGAGTCAAATGAGGAGTTATTGGACACTTGGACTAGATTCCCTAACCTATATGACAACAACGATGAAGATGCTATGACACTTATGAAAAATTTCATATCTGATTGCTGACATTTGAATATTATGAAATGTTAGGTCTAAATATATCATCCAAGAAGACGCTCATGGATTTGGGGAAGATCAATGGGTCCCTATTCGAATTGGTGGAAGGTGGAAGTCTATGAAAGGTAGGACACATGGAAAATCTTGAGCCCTCACCCTAATTCGAATTGGATTGAGTTTATGGATGGACTGGGAACCTTAGAAGGCTAAGGATTTTTATAAAATACAGGTTTAAACCAAGAGAAGGGCTTTTGATCATTTTTGAGAATTTGCATATGTGAAGAGAGAGAGCTAGTGGATGACTAGTTTCTTGCCTTAGCCAATTTCGAGGGTGAAAGATTCCCTTCCAAGTTGGTGTGTGGAGAGGCCATTTAGGTATTTCAAGGAGCTTTAATGGAGTCTTTATTTGCAAGTGTAAGCTATAGGGCAGCTTTTGGTTTCTTCTAGTGCAGCTCACTCACTCAACCATTTCCAGTTTTCCTTGCATATTCTTGCTCCTTGAGGGAGAGACTTTTGGTGAGCTATTGTACTCTTTAGCGGAGATTCTCATGCCCCATTTCTATTGTAATAAGATTCATATACTCTGTTCTTCATCTTCAAAAATGTATCAGGTCGAAAATGCAGTTGGAATGATGTAAATCTAATGTTTAATGAACAAACAATGCCATTTCCCCCACTACCTTGTTGTGAACCAATGTAATGTTGATGGATTCAAATGGATAAGTAAAAAAATGATGGTTTATTGATGTATGTACTGTTAATTATGTATTTTGAGAGTTTCGTTTTCATTATCTAAGCATTTGAAGTCATTTTGTGAAGTTGCATTGCATTTGGAGAAGATTTGATGCCATTTCCCCCAAGGTCGAACTAGTAATTTTGCTGCTATTTGGGATTAAGGTTAGAACAGAATTAATAACTAATTAATGGTGCACATGAGACCTTAATAATGTCCATTATATGTACCCTACATCTTTTCATAATTTTGAGTGGGTTTGGAGGCATTTGGAGAGCCATTTTCAGCACTTACCCTAGGGGGATTTGAACCTCAAATTGCTAGTTAAATTCCATACTTTGTCCAGAATCTTAAATGGGTTTTCAGAAGTCTTTTGGTGGTCCTACATCATCCCTAAACATCATAATAAATTCCTAATATCATTCATATACCTTCTCAGAATATTTGGGAGCATTTGGAGCAAATTGGAGACCTAGACACCAAAACTAGTCAAAGGTCGAAATAGGGAAAAAAGTGAAAAATTTGCCATTTTAATAAAATTCTTAAAAAGGGAAATTAAAAGTGGTATCAGAGCATGTTATTGGAACCTAATGGTTTTGAAAATAATCCAAAGTAATAAGTCACCACCCTTAGAACCTGAAGTTGAAGGTGTTTTTGTTGAAGAGAAAGAAGTAGGAGAAGAAGAGAATTTTTTTGAAGAAACCATGACTAGGAATGGAAAGGAAACCTCAGAACAAGAGGAGGAATTTGTTGTAGTCATAAAACCATTTTTGGATGAACTTTCAATGGGTATGAGAGACTTAATCAAACAGATGATGAAAGGATTCGAATTGATGGCTAGCCAACTTGGAAGCAAAGGGGTAATAGGAGATAGAAGTAGTTCACAATCAGAAGAAAAGAAGACAAACAATGAGCATATTTTTTCAAGCACAGGACCCTATAATAGACCCAATGAATTTCAAAGAACACCAAGGCCTACTGCACCTAAATTTATTATACCCAAAGAAGAGACTAACACTCAATTTGATCTTGCAACAATGGTGAAAGAATGGGAGAAATTGGGTGAAGATTGTAAGACAAGTCTACCTTTTGAGCAGTACTTTACTATTGCAAACAAACTCAAAAAGAAAGAATATAATAGGTCTCTATTCCAAAACAAAGAATTAAATTGTGCTATTAGTAAAATGCCACTTTCTACTTTTGATGGTTCCTCTCAAAGTTCTGCTAACACTTGGGTGCAAAAACTAGATGTGTATTTTCAGCTAAATCTTATGGTGGAAGAGGATGCATTAAAAATGGCCATTTTGCATTTAGGAGGAGATGCCAACGAATGGTGGTTTCATGGTCTAAAAAATTTGAGACATGATCAGGTTACTACCTATGGATAATTTGTTGACAGGGTATTGGAGAGATTTGAGGAAAAAGATCCAGAATTGCCTTTCAAAGAAACTAGCCCAATTGAAGCAAGTTGGAACCCCTGCTGAGTATATGATGGAATTTCAAAAATTATCAGTCAAGGTGGCTGATTATCACATCCCCTCCCGTCGATCCGTTGCAAGGGAGGAAGCATGAACAAACATACCGGGCTTATTTGACAATCTCAACCCCATTCATTAGTAAGAAAGTTTTGAATAAATAAACACTTATGTGTGCAAGTTTATACTCAATAAACACAGCGGAATTACACATTATCCACACACCATTTCATCATGCATTCAACATATAAACAATAGTCATTAATTAAAACATTGCAGAGCACAGAATTGACATAACTCAAACCACAAGAATGTTTATCTTGCAATGTAGTGCAGAATCCTACTCAATATAAACACAACGAAATGGCCATAATAACACACATGTAGAAGGGAATACATCAGCCTATTTCTTCCAGGTAGAATACTGAAATAATCATACATTAATCAATCCCATCCTCATGCTATGCACATACTTCATATCAACCATATTAAGAGAGTCATTTCAATCCATTAACAAGAATAATCATCATTCAAAATTAACACATTGCAAAACCTAGAATGCATATAATTTAAACAACAGAGAACACTTATCTTGAGATGAAGTTGTCCAAACAACTGGCTATGTAAGAGCAACGTTCCAACCAACCATAGATATCTGTCCAGCCTATATTCTTTCAGTTGAGAGATCACCCCTGAGCTGGGATGTGTATCCACTAAGGAGGAACTAAACAGGCACACTCATAGTCATGGTTTCACTCAAACAGTCATGCTAACACACAGTTGGGTTTATCAAGCATGCAATAAGAAAATGAGGAGAATGATAAGCTAGTGAGCTCAACCACATAGCTATAGACATCTCAATCTAAATCCAAACAATCCAATCCTCTGTTCAAATATTCACACTTGGATTTCTCACAATTATGTCATCAAATAACTCAATCCCGTCACTAGATTTTTGGGCTATAAAAACTGGGTTTTCCAATGGATTTTGGGGTATCTGATACTCTCAATTTCACCCCAAGGTTCATATATATGGATCCCCCATTGGATTTCACTGTCAATACCAAATTCTGGGTGTTTATGGCCCTTCCAAACGTGGGTTCTTGCAAAGTTGCGATTTTTGGTTTTCTTCATTGCTAGACATTCGTAATGGATGAAAACTGAAGCTGGGATGTTCAACCACGTAATGGGAATGAGGAAGAACCCATTCCCATGAGGTAGAGTGACTTGTGGTACAAGAAAAATAGAGCCCATACTCGCCATACGAATTTCTGGGCTGCCCATGCTTCATTGAAACCATGGACTGAATTCTTCAACAACTCCCTTACAATAGAATTAAATGTTAGCAATGAAAGTCAAATGGGTTCACAAGATGACATTTGGAAGCCTATGGTTCAATCCCACAACCCCCTCACCACTCCCTAGTGGATAACACATGGCCCCTTCTCATCAGTTGCTTCCATAGCCAATTTTAATATTTTATTGCATGATGTTTATTTACATCATTTTTTACAATGTCCCATGGCTAAATAGCACATGGGTAACATAATATCTAATACTTTCCTTTTAAATAAAATTCGAGCATCCACCGATGGGGCCTTAACCTTGAGCTCCACGCTAGGAAAACATACATCGCATGTATACAATATTTACATTAAAAGCTAATATATCCTAAGGGTCAAAATGGGGTATTACAATCCCCTCCCCCTTAGAATAACACCGCCCTCGGTGTTCCAATGCTTAGGAATACATATACAATTTACAAGTCCAAAATTTTCAATTTTTTTTTGCAGATCTGCCCTGCATTCTATCCTTTACTTTGAACTTTCAGGACCAAGTCCTTTGGCTTCCACAAGCTGCTCCTGCTAGTTCTAATCTTCCATCTCATTCACAAGTCTGAAAGCTTTATGACTGCTACCCTCTTGATGTTCATTTGTTGGGTAGTTGCGGAGGCAATGATCCCCTCCACATTTCCAACATTTCACTGGCTTCTTTATTTTTTTCCTGCTCAATTTCCTTTGAGTCTTCCCACCTGGAACGTTTCTTAGTGAACTGATTGGATGAATGTCTCTTCATTGATCCATTATCCTTTCCCCGGTTGATTGTTTCCCAGGATTATTTTTACTTGTCTCTGCAGAAAAACAAAGTCCTGCAAAACCTTATGGTTCTTCTCATTCTGCTGCTTTTGTAGCTTGAGTAGTTCTCTAAGATTTTCTTGGGTCTTGGCAATTGTTTGAAGGAGACTTCCAGCCAAGTCCAATAGCCTTTGGTCAGCTGCCATGGTCAATGTGCACAACTGGCTTTCACTTTGATCACAAGCAACACTTGCTTTGCAACAATTGTAATAAATTAACTTCACTTTCTCACCTGTGAAATGCATCATTGTAATTCTGTTAGACCAAGCATAATATGAACATTAAAATCAGTCAATTAATTGCCCAATTGACATGGGTAGTCCATGCTTTATCCATGAGACTTTCATACTTTTCATGCTTTCCCAACAGGCACATAAACTCATTCATGTCCATTCTTTCACAGGGAATTAACTACTTCAGCATTCATAATTTATTTCAAGCAAATAAACACACTCTACTTTCAGCCATACATGCATTCAACAATTTTCTGTTTTTATAAATGCATCAATAAAAAGGAAAGAGAGAGCAGTAAGAGTTTTCTCCTCTTCACCTTGTTCCATTCTGGAACCCACCACCACCACTGTGGTTTTCATGCTCCTAGCCTCTTTCACTTTAGCGTGAATGCTTGACTTTCCCTTCTTGGATATGACACTTAGTGCCTATGGTATATTCTAGACCTCTCAACCATGGAGTCCCTCCACATGGTTTGTCTACAACTCTTAGCTGTTAGGACCCACATCGTCCCACTAGCACCCTCTTCATTACTGCTCATGTTGAGCTCTTTAGGATGGTTACATGTCCACATGCATCCTTAGAATCCCTTCATAGCCCTTGCTTCCAACAATACCTACACTCAAATATTGAATCAATTCACATGTTAGTTTATTCTCATAGGGTTTATCTCTAAACAAGAGTTTAGGAAATCATAACCAAATCATATACACATGTATATTCATAAGCAAGAAGCTGCAAGATAACCAAATACTTATTTGTATTGTGCGTTTCCTCTCTGGTCCATAGGGTCCTGCTTTGCTTTGCAAGCCTTGGGATTGCCTATAGACTTGGATGTTCGGCCAACACGCAGGCTGCTCCACAACATCAAATAATTAATGTCCAACCAGTACACCTTCATGCCGACTTGGAAGGAAACTTCACCATGACCATCTTTAGGTCAAGGCTCTAGTATGGAGCCATAGGCATATAACAACCCTTTCATCAACACCTTCAAAACCCTTCATCAAAATCCCCACAACCTCCACAACATCCTTTCATACACATCAACCCTTCCACCGCAACCCCTCACAACAACCTTTTTTTTTGCTTCTTTAGTGGGCAACACCAAATTGCATCTGTTTAAGCTGACAGCACAAGTAGTATAGGCAAATTCATCAACATTGTTGTTCTAAAATTGCAACCATAATTCATAGCATTCACTATCAAGTATTGAAATACCAAGAATGCGTCCCCTCCCTAGGGTGTAGTCAATATTGAAAACCCTATCATGACCCTACATCGAGGAAGTGTGCACCCCTTTCCGATGTGAGCCATGTAGGCCCTACTCATACTCAAGTAGTCTGCCATAATGAAAATAAAATCAAAACATGCTCTGCACACTGACTCTAACAATTAGACATGCATATTCTTAGTTAGGGTCACATAACACTTATCCCTTTGCATATGTAGTCTTTCTTCATTAATGAGGAATGGGGGTTCCTTCTATGAGTTGACAGTACCTCGATTTTCCATCCCAACTCCTTTTGATGTTACATAACCCTCATATGTCTTACTGACATAATATTTACCATCTTACTCATATTGTTTACCAATCATGCAGTGCAGATGGGACATTATCAAAATATCCAATGGTGTTTCACCCGAAACTCATTTCCAAGATATGGGATCCTTCTCATGAAGTTTGGCTTCTGCAGGCCCTCTCTCATGGTCTTACTGCAATGTGTCTTCCTAGCACACTTATTAAATAGCCAAACAGTCAACAACATTTAACAATAAAATTCAAATCTGATTGTTTCATAACCAACCAATGACACTAATAATTAAATTCAATATGAATTTGCAATTCTGTTTACTACAGAAGTCAATTTGCTTAGTCATGAGGTTATCCTCATACTGTTTGTTTCTTGTAAGTGGCACCATTCTACCCATTATAATTTTATTCTTACTAGCATAACATGCACATCCATTTACAACACGTCTTCCTGACACAATTCTATGCAAGCCAACGGTGATTAGTAATTATCAACAAATTCTCAAATCTGAAATCTACAAGTCCAAATTGACAATTTGTTCTGCACATAAACTATTTTTACAACCATGAGGACCTTCTCATGAGGTTTGGCTCTTTCACATGGTAGATTCCAACCTTTGTCATGGACTTACCCACATTGCCATGCCCAAAACATTCTACCTGAAATCTGAACTTCAATCAGCCAAACACTTTGTAAGTCTCTATGCATATAATATTTCATCGCTGCAACAATCACTGAAGCCTTTTCAGAATTATAACACTCCAGAATTCAAACACTTCTAGCTGTTAACATATCAATATCACCAAAACTCATTTACTTCACTTGAATCATTATCATACTAAAATTGCAAGGTATAGTCACATCATTTATGCAATTTAAATGAAACTTTAGATACTCATTATTTCACAGTCATATCATTTATACAACCTTGCTCTTCCACAGAGCATTCTGGTAGCCCATCGATCAGGACTACCCTCTTCATGCACTTACTATTCTGCATTCATAACAGCCCATGAAATGATCCTAGAATTATCATCAATTCATCATCTCATTCATTATTTAGTTTGCAATAACACACGCACCATCCCTATGCATTCATGTAATGCATCACAACATGTGCACCCACACTTATGAATGCACATTTACAACATTTACTCAAACTTTTCATATGCATCCACTCAATGTATAACTACAAGATTTATAAAATCTGCTAATGCATATCCACTCAATGCTACCTTGTATTGATTCATGAATACTATGCATTTAAACATATTATGACCTAACCATGACTACCTCATATAGGATGCATTACCATAATCAAGACCACTAGTCCTCACTTGTTTTGGTTATTAAGCTCATTACCAATATACACATGGCATGATATATTTTTATATGAATGTAGTCTAAATTTCTAAAGAGTATCATGGTATGAGACTTCTTGCCTTCATCACTCCATTCTCCACCACACTATGGCAGTATGGCATTCACATGAATCCATTTTAACTCTAATTGCATACCATTTTATGATTACTAAATATGGTTCAATGGATATTTACCCAATCCCATTTCAACACATATGCAATCATTATAATTAAACCATTACCTATATGGCTCCCATTTACACCCTTGATGTTACCTGATTAGTTGGTCTCTTACAGAAGATTGCAGAATTCGCCCACCAACTTCTTGATCATGGATTTGTTGCCTTATCCTTTTCTTCATAAGGTTGCTGGTCACATGCAACAACATCATCAACATCTTTATCCATGCTCATGTTGTCTTTGGCCCTACCACCAATACCAACACCAATAATGATTATCAAGCACAATATTTACCATTAGTGGTTCATTGCATATGTAAAATCCCACTACTTTTACCAATATGTAATATCATATGCGTGCAAAACATATTCTCATGCACTATGCATTGTTTATGAATATGTCGACTAGTACATATTCATGCCATCCATCTAATCTCTGCATTTTCAGCATTCCCATGCCATAATTTTATGTACACAAAGCTTATAAAATATAAATATAGTTAGCAAGACAGGGGTTAAGGAATTCTCCCTTTCCAATCCCTCATCATTGCATGGAATTCCTCTTCCACATAATAGTTGGTCTGATTTCATGGCTTCTAAAAAACACACAAGGAATCATTAGCTATGATTTTATCACCAAGCATCAATTCAATACATATACTCATGCATGATATTCCAACTTGCTACTTCCAGGCATGCAATTCTAGAAATTGTCCATATTGACAACAATTTTTGTCAAAACAGCCATTGACACTTTTCTACCCCAATTATCTATGGTGTATGATAACCCCATTCAAATTATGACTATGCACCATTGTTCCCTGCTGGATAAGCTTTCCAATGCCTATCCACGTGCTTCATTCTGACTTTGGGTGTGGAAATTACACTACAAAAATGACAATTTTCACCAAAATTCTGCACTTTTACACACAGCTGTATTTTGTTCTGGAATGCCAACTTCAGCCATTTGTAGAAGCGAATCTAGGAAGATTCAAGAAAACTTTTCTATCGGGAGAAGTTAGTCCATACAACAAGGATCACTCAACAACTTGTGGATCTCTGTTCCGATGCACCATTCATCCTCTATAAATTTCTGGGTTTGACTACTTTCCACTTTTCACATTTTTCCAAAATTTCAAATTTTGGGCCAAAAATGGCTATCTTCCAATTTGTGCATTTCTGAAAAATCTTTGTCTGACGTGAATTGTTTGTTTCAATAAGAATATGAAATGTCGAGTTCAGTAAATTTCTTGAATCCTTTATCTAAGATCTCTTTCATCCACTGCAAGTTTTTCAAAATTCCAAAAACGTGGCCCAGAATAGTGCTTTTTGTCCTTCACACTCACCCTGACTCCACATGCTTTGGATTTTGGCTCCAAAATTCCAAACTTAACACCGTGCCTGCTCCATGACTGCCCCATATCATTTTCAGCTCAATCCGACCTTCTGTCAAGCGTCAGGACTCCGATTTGTAAAAGCCATTAATCCCAAATTTATGCCAAACTGGAGCATAATGGGCTCGGGATCCTCATTGATTCATTCATGGCTCCCGTCAATGGACGTAGAATGCCACTGAACTCACCCAATTCTGATTCCGCAAGCTCCTATTATCCAAAAATCAATTTTCGGGGCTCTGTACTTTTTTTTTTACCTGAACTCGCAATCCGCAATCCGAAATCCGAAATTCAAAATTGTGGGTTCGGAATTGCGGAAATCCAAAACGCAATTTTCAAAATTTTGCGTTCCCGCAACCGACAACCCAAAACCCGAAACTGCGGAAATCCAAAATGCAATTTTCAAAATTTTGTGTTCTCGCAACCCGCAACCCGAAACCTGAAATCCGAAATTGCGGGTTCGGAATTGCGGAAATCCAAAACGCAAAATTTGGAAATTCTCGTTCCCACAACCCGCAACCCGAAATCCAAAATTGCGGGTTCAGAATTGCGGAAATACAAAATGCAAAATTTGGAAACCCTCGTTCCGCAACCTGAAACCCGAAACCCAAAAGCCGAAATTGCGGGTTTGGAATTGCAGAAATCCAAAACACAAAATTTGGAAATCCTTGTTCCCGCAACCCCAAACATGAAACTCGAAACTATGGAACATCTTCGTCCCTGCAACTTGAGGGGTTCAATCTCCTTCATCCCTTAGCCAAATGAGACGAGTCTGATACCGTTGGAAATCTCTTGCAGAGCTCTATGCACCTATGTGGTCCTCTGCCACATTTGAGAATTTTGACCTTGCCCTTTTTCCATTCCAAAATGATGCCCCAAATTCACCAATATTGCGTTAAAACATTATGTTACTTGTCTGCAAACTCATAGGTTGGCCCAAGCAGCCTTAGTGCTGCAACGTGGGCTCTGATACCACTCTGTTGCATCCCCTCCCGTCAATCCATTGCAAGGGAGGAAACATGAACAAACATACCGGGCTTATTTGACAATCTCAGCCCCATTCATTAGTAAGAATTTTTTTAATAAATAAACACTTCTGTGTGCAAACTCATACTCAATAAACACAGCAGAATTACACATTATCCACGCACCATTTCATCATGCATTCAACATATGTGTAGATTTTTCTACACTAAATTGTCTACTGGTTTGTGTTAACAATTTGTGGTTTTCACCTACAGCCGGTTATGCATAGGCTGTAGGTTACTTATAAAATTATTCTGTAACAGTCAAACACACAATATAATGCTAATAACAGGATGAAAACACATTTAAAACATTCACACATGAAAAGTCCACTCAAAGAATTTTTGGCCAAATCGAGCCCTGGAAAAACCCCCACGGGGAAAACCAGTTTTAGAGAGAGAGATATTATTTCTTCAGCAAGATTTCATCACAGCATTATAATGAAAAGATTAACTTATCTTCACCACTCAGCAGAAGCTTTCTTGAAAAGTGTGCACCAAACTGAGCCTCGTTTTGTGTGCCCACAGCCTAGAAATTCGTGCCAAAAATAACTCAAAACTGTGCTAGAAAAATACACAGTTCGTACATTGCACTTCCTCGGTTTCTGTGCCAATGCACCTCAATTTCTGTGCATGAACTAAACTGAAATGCTCCTCGATTTCTGTGCTGTTTGTTTCTCGATTTCTGTGCTGTTATCTTTCTAGAAAACTGTGCTGAAATTCTTGAAACCCGTGCCCTGTACCTTCTCCACAGACTCAGCAGAATATACCTGGGGAATGGTGCCCAGATTCTCCTTGAACTACGTGCAAGAAAAGATACCTGCTGTACGGTGTTTCTCCACGGGATTTGTGCTGTAGCTAAAACTGCTATCTAGAAAATCGTGCTGATAATATATTCCAAGTGCATGCCTCGAAATCAGAGCCAATATCTGGAAACTCGTGCCAATGGAAATGGCAGTCTCAATGTGCGTGCTGGTGCCCTAGCAGCTCTCTCTCGACCTCTCTCTCTTTCATTCACAAGAACAAGTGAAAATGAGCCTCCCTCATGCTTTTTACTAACCCTAAGTGGGTATCTAATCTGATGGTGGAGATGAATCCAATCCAAGGGCTAAGATTTGATGAGAGCAAAAGAATATCACTTTATTTAATTCACTTAAATAAACTTTTACTCACCCACTTTAACTTTAGCAAAAAGTGACTTTAAAAATATAAAGTCTCATTAATGTGATTTTAATGTGAGGGTCACTTTTCCCCCTTCTTAGTGACTTAGGCTAAAATCACTAGGGGAACACTTCCCTAGGTACAAAACTAACACTCCCTCTTACCGAGGAAGGTGTTCCGCACCACTCCCAACTTATCTCTGAAGAAGACAAACTTCCCCCTCCCCAGAGACTTCGTCAGGACATCTGCAACCTGCTGATCAGTGGATATATACTGTAGCTCAACTGCCCCTCTCTGAACGTAGTCTTGAATGAAGTGGTACCTGATCTCAATGTGCTTCGACCTGTCATGGAAAACCGGATTCTCAGAGAGCTGAATGCAACTCTGATTGTCGCAGTAAATCACCGTAGGTCTCAGCTGCTGATCAAATAAATCTACCAATAACTTACGAAGCCACAGTGCTTCGCAAGTCGCCTGACTGGCTGCCATATACTCAGCCTCAGCAGAACTCAATGCAACGGACTTGTGTTTCTTGCTGAACCACGACACTGCTGCCGAGCCCAAGCTGAAATAGCAACCGGAAGTGCTCTTCCGGTCCCTCACACAACCTGCCCAGTCTGAATCTGTGAACCCAACCAAGCTGACTCCATCCGAACCCCTGTAGTCCAGACCATAATCCACTGTCCTTGCTAGGTATCTCAAGATGTGCTTTGCAGCAGTCCAATGCACACTCCTAGGCTGCACCATGAACTGGCTACGAGTGTTGACCGCAAAGCACAAGTCTGGCCTGGTGTTGACCAGATACATCAACGATCCGATGAGCTGACAATGTAGTGTGCGATCCACCAACTTACCCTCTGAAGCATGAAGTTGCTTCAAGTTGGTGATCATAGGTGTAGACATAGGACTGCAGTCGTCCATCCGAAAAGTCTTCAGAATCTCTGCAGCATACTTCCCCTGTCCTAGGAAAATATGTCCTGGCTCTTGCCAAACCTCCATCCCCAAATAGTAATGCATCAGCCCAATATCCATCATCTCATACTTAGCTGCAAGATCTCTCTTGCACTGTGCAATAAGACGCTCATCTCTAGTGATAAATAAATCATCAACATATAACAGAAGAATGGGTGGATCTCCACCAACCACAATGTAGTATAGGTTGGCATCAGCCTCACTCTTCTGGAATCCCATCGAAGTCAGATATGCATCTATCCTGGAGTACCAAGCTCTAGGAGCTTGCTTTAGATCGTACAAGGCTTTCCTAAGCCTACACACATGAGAATCTCTCCCATGTATCTCGAATCCCTGTGGCTACTCTAAATACACCTCCTCCTGTAGAAGACCATTGAGAAATGCGGTCTTCACATCCATCTGGTGGATCTTCCAACCCATCTCTGCTGCTATAGATATCACTGCCCTGATAGAGGAATACCGAGCAACTGGGGAAAATGTCTCATCATAGTCAACTCCCTCAACCCGTGAGAACCCCCTAGCCACAAACTGAGCCTTGAATTTTTCCACACTGCCATTTGCAGCATGCTTGATCTTGTATAGCCACTTGGAAGTCACGACTGACTTCCCCTCAGGTCTCGGCACAATCTCCCAAGCATCATTCTTCATGATGGAATGGTACTCTTCCATCATGGCATCTCTCCATACCTGATGCCGAGAAGCCTCCTCAAATGTAGAAAGCGCAGAGTCACAAAGACTCGCAACAAGGGCCATCCCATATCTGTCTGGTTCAACAATCGTCCTGATCGGCTCCTGAGGTCTACCAAATGCTTCTGCTTCCTTCAAGGTGTCCTGAAGCCACTTAGGCTTCCTCTTCCTTGAAGGCTCCTCCCAAA
Organism: Larix kaempferi; assembly: GCA_027924585.1. Taxonomy (NCBI): domain Eukaryota; kingdom Viridiplantae; phylum Streptophyta; class Pinopsida; order Pinales; family Pinaceae; genus Larix; species Larix kaempferi. The sequence goes on along the minus strand of BSBM01000293.1, from coordinate 5,483,950 downwards.
CTGGTGTATCCTCATCTGAGGAAGTACTAGAAGCATGAGGTCTAACACCCCGAGGACCAGTAGCTGATGAACTAGTCCCTGAGGACCCTGCAATCTGTGAGCCTGAAACCTGTGATCCTGAACTTGTGCCAATCCTTGAACCTGTCCCTGTACCTGTCCCTGATCCTATAATCTGAACCCTGATCCTATAGAAGCCGTGCCTATACCCTGTGATCCAGTCACCCCAGAAACCTGCGGACCTGAAACCTGTATGGAAGAAGCTTGACTCAACTGAGGTGTGGGAGCTAGTGGCTCCCCCTGCTCCATCTCTCTCAACTTCCTCAAGGCCCTCTCCTCATCAAACTTCACCTCCCGCCTCACTACAACTCTCCTCTGGCCAAGAATGTAAAGCTGATATGCCTTCGAAGTCTCATCGTAGCCCACAAAGATACCTCTCTCTGCGGTGGGCTTGAAATTCGTCCTCTTCTCAGAAGAGACGTGAGAGTAAGTCAAAGAGCCAAATATCCGAAAATGGCTCACCTCAGGCTTCTTTCCTGAATACATCTCCTCTGGAGTCATCCTCCCCAAGGCACGGTGGGGACTCCTGTTCTGCAGATACACTGCAGTGTTGCAAGCCTCAGCCCATAGAAAGAAGGGCAACCCCTGATCATGAAGCATGGCTCTCACTGCTCCAACGATCAACCTGTTCTTTCTCTCTGCTACTCCATTCTGCTCAGGAGTGTAGGGAACTGTCAACTGTCGCTGTATGCCCTCCTGCCTGCAGAAAGCATTGAACTCCTTGGAGGTATACTCACCCCCATTATCTGATCTCAACATCCTGATCTTCCTCCTCGTCTGCTTCTCCACAAGGGCTTTGAACCCTTGGAAGACACTCAATACAAGTGGGGACTTCTTGCTCCTCAAGAAGTAGATCCAGGTCTTCCTAGAGTAGTCATCAATGAAGCTGATATAGTACTCATGACCAGTCAAAGATACTGTGGACATAGGACCGAAAATGTCAGAATGAATCAGGTCAAGCACTCCTGCTGCTCTCGTGTCACTGCTAGGAAACACAGTCTTGGTGTACTTTCCCAAAGCACACCCTCTGCACACATCACTCTGCTTAGTGTCGAACTCAGGTAAACCTGTGACCATACTCCTCAACAATATCAGAGCGGGGTGATGTAAATGGGCCATCCTCCTGTGCCATAACTCACATAGCTCACTACTGCTGCTGTGTGCTAGAGCATGTTGTGGCTGAAACAATAACTTGTACAGTCGTCCACATCTAACTCCTATATCCATGGGAGTAGATACACCTGTGGTCTTGGGAAACACTTGCACTCTCCCATCTGAGAAACACACCCCAAGACCCCTGTCCTCAATCATGGAAACTGAAACAAGGTTCTTTTTCAGCCCAGGCACGTACAACACATCCCTCAAAGTCACGGGACTCATGGAATCCCTATCAAATGTAACAGTCCCCTGACCCACTGCTCTAACAATGGTGTTGTCACCAAGTACCACCTCCACCTCTCTATCTGTCCGTGATAACTCGGAGAAGAACTCCCGAGTACCTGTCATGTGTCTCGAGGCTCCGCTATCAATGTACCACGTACCAGTGGTGGATGGACCTGTCTGATGCCCTGTCAACAATGAGTGCTCACTCTCCATATCCATGTCTGTGCTGGTGGCTAAGGAGACTCTTTCTCTCTCACTCTGTCCAGCATATAGGGAAAACACCCTCTGAAACCTATCACCAAACTCATCAATCTCTGCTGAGGTTGCTGTCTGCTGTCCCTATCCCTTCTTCTTCTTCTTGCTTGGACACTGAGATGCATAGTGACAAAACGCCTGACAATAGTAGCACTTGATTTTACTCAAGTCCTTCTTCTGTCCACCCCGTGGATGCTGCTGCTACTGCTGCCCCTTGGCCCCATTCTTCTTGGGACCCTTCTTCTTCTTACCCTTTGCTGTCAGAGCCACATTCTCCTCATCTGCCATATCACCTGATGAACTGCCCTGTACGAGACCCCTCCTGGTCTCCTCCTGCACAAAGTCATCCCACAACCTCTCCCAAGATGGTAGGTTCTCTTTTCCCACAATGGCCTGCACAAATGCACTCCAGGACTTTGAAGCCCCATTCACCGTTGTACGTGCTAGCTCAGTAGGAGATACTACTTCACCAACCGCTGCCAGTTCATCATGAACTGCAGAAATCCTAGTGAGGTAAGCTGTGGCTCCCTCTCCTCCATTCATCTTGATACTCTTGAGCTTCTCCTTGAGAACCATCTTCCTGTTCTCATTGGAGCTCTCATACAAGCTGATCAAGGCACTCCACATCTCATGTGCCTTGGTCTTCCCGGAAATGTGAGGGATTATGTGGTCTTTTACTGCATCTAGGATGATCCTCCTAGCCTTACAGTCTTTCTTCTTGAAGGTTGAAAGAGCTGTAGCATCTGAGCCATCTGGAATGGTAATGGGGTTGGTAGTGGTGTTCCTCACCACCTCCACCAATAGCTCATTCTCCTCCAAAAGCAACAAAATTCTGGCCTTCCAAGGCACAAAATTTTCTGTCCCATTCAACCTATCTTCAATTCTCAAACCTGTAGCCATCTGAAAATCAACCCAATAGAACGCTGCCCACTAACAGAAGGTAAGAATACTGAAGTTTCCGAGATCTGGAATTTATGTGTGTCTGCAAACTATCACTGTTTTCTGCCCCCTTTGCTCTGATACCATGTAGATTTTTCTGCACTAAATTGTCTACTGGTTTGTGTTAACAATTTGTGGTTTTCACCTACAGCCGGTTATGCATAGGCTGTAGGTTACTTATAAAATTATTCTGTAACAGTCAAACACACAATATAATGCTAATAACAGGCTGAAAACACATTTAAAACATTCACACATGAAAAGTAGACTCAGAGAATTTTTGGCCAAATCGAGCCCTGGAAAAACCCCCACGGGGAAAACCGGTTTGAGAGAGAGAGATATTATTTCTTCAGCAAGATTTCATCACAGCATTACAATGAAAAGATTAACTTATCTTCACCACTCAGCATAAGCTTTCTTGAAAAGTGTGCACCAAATTGAGCCTCGTTTTGTGTGCCCACAGCCTAGAAATTCATGCCAGAAATAACTCAAAACTATGCTGGAAAAATACACAGTCCGTACACTGCACTTTCCTCGGTTTCTGTGCCAATGCACCTCGATTTCTGTGCATGAACTAAACTGAAATCCTCCTCGATTTCTGTGCTGTTTGTTTCTCGATTTCTGTGTTATTATCTTTCTAGAAAACTGTGCTGAAATTCTTGAATCCCGTGCCCTGTACCTTCTCTACAGACTCAGCAGAATATACCTCGAGAATGGTGCCCAGATTCTCCTCGAACTACGTGCAGGAAAATATACCTATTGTACGGTGTTTCTCCTCGAGATTTGTGCTGTAGCTAAAACTGCTATCTAGAAAATCATGCTGATAATATATGCTAGGTGCATGCCTCGAAATCAGAGCCAATATCTGGAAACTCGTGCCAATGGAAATGGTAGTCTCGATGTGCGTGCTGGTGCCCTAGCAGCTCTCTCTCGACCTCTCTCTCTTTCATTCACAAGAACAAGTGAAAATGAGCCTCCCTCATGCTTTTTACTAACCCTAAGTGGGTATCTAATCTGATGGTGGAGATGAATCCAATCCAAGGGCTGAGATTTGATGAGAGCAAAAGAATATCACTTTATTTAATTCACATAAATAAACTTTTACTCACCCACTTTAACTTTAGCAAAAAGTGACTTTAAAAATAGAAAGTCTCATTAATGTGATTTTAATGTGAGGGTCACTTTTCCCCCTTCTTAGTGACTTAGGCTAAAATCAGTAGGGGAACACTTCCCTAAGTACAAAACTAACAATATAAACAACGGTCATTAATTAAAACATTGCAGAGCACAGAATTGACATAACTCAAACCACAAGAATGTTTATCTTGCAATGTAGTGCGGAATCCTACTCAATATAAACACAATGAAATAGCCATAATAACACACGCGGAAGGGAATACATCAGCCTATTTCTTCCAGGCAGAATACTGAAATAATCATACATTAATCAATCCCATCCTCATGCTATGCACATTCTTCATATCAACCATATTAAGAGAATCATTTCAATCCATTAACAAGAATAATTATCATTCAAAATTAACACATTGCAGAACCCATAATGCATATAATTTAAACCACGGAGAACACTTATCTTGAGATGAAGTTGTCCAAAAAACTGGCTATGTGAGAGCAACGTTCCACCCAACCACAGATCTCTGTTAAGCCTATATTCTTTCAGCTGAGAGATCACCCCCGAGCTGGGATGTATATCCACTAAGGAGGAACTAAACATGCACACTCACAGTCATGGTTTCACTCAAACAATCATGCTAAGCCAACACACAGTTGGGTTTATCAAGCATGCAATAAGAAAAGGAGGAGAATGCTAAGTCAGTGAGCTCAACCACAGAGCTACAGACATCTCAATCTAAATCCAAGCAATCCAATCCTCTGTTCAAACATTCACACTTGGATTTCTCACAATTCTATCATCAAATAACTCAATCCCGTCACTGAATTTCTCGGCTATAAAAACTGGGCTTTCCAATGGATTTTGGGGTATCTAATACTCTCAATTTCACCCCAAGATTCATATTTATGGATCCCCCACTGGATTTCACTGTCAATACCAAATTCTGGGTGTTTATGGCTCTTCCCAACGTGGGTTCTTGCAAAGGTGCGATTTCTGATTTTCTTCACTGCTGGACATTCGTAATGGATGAAAACTGAAGCTGGGATGTTCAACCACGGAATGAGAATGAGAAAGAACCCATTCCCATGAGGTAGAGTGACTTGTGGTACAAGAAAAGCAGAGCCCATACCTGCCATACGAATTTCTGAGCTGCCCATGCTTCATTGAAGCTATGGACTGAATTCTTCAACAAATCCCTTACAACAGAATTAAATATCAGCAAGGAAAGTCAAATGGGTTCACAAGATGACATTTGGCAGCCTATGGTTCAATCCCACAACCCCCTCACCACTCCCTAGTGGATACACATGGCCCCTTCTCATTAGGTTCTTCCATAGCCAGTTTTGATATTTTATTGCATGATGTTTATTTACATCATTTTTACAATGTCCCATGGCTAAATAGCACATGGGTAACATAATATCTAATACTTTCCTTTTAAATAAAATTCGAGCATCCACTAGCGGGGCCTTGGCCTTGAGATCCACGCTAGGAAAACATACATCGCATGTATAAAATATTTACATTAAAAGATAATATATCCTAAGGGTCAAAATGGGGTACTACATTGATATATCTATGGTAAGATTAGTATGTTCACTGAAGGTTTGAATGAACCCTTAGAAGGTTTAGTTAAGGCCCACAAACCCAATTCATTGAAGGATGCTATGAGTTTGACGAGGGATTTACAAAATGTACTACCTAGGACAAGGTTTCCTCCCAAGCACAACTTACCTCCCCAATTCAAATCTGAAAAGAAGCCATGGAAAGAAGAGGAATGTGGGAAGGATAAGAGAGAGGAACTAAGTAGGGAAGAGCTCAGAAGGAAGAAATTGTGTTACTCATGCTTCCAACCATGGGCACCAGGACATAAATGTGCTAAGGGAAATGCCCAATTCACTAAAGTATTTTGTGATGATGAGTATGAAAGGGAAATGGAGGAAGTAGGACATACTTCAGACCAAGAAGAGGGATATACTACATCAGAAGAAGGGAAACAAGAGGTAAATCATCCCTCACCTACCAAAGTAAGAATGGCAGTCCTTTTAGTAGTGCCTCGTTATCACACTATTCGATGCAAGGGTGTGGTACTAGGAGAAAGAGCTTCAGTTTTGGTAGATGGAGGAGCTGCACATAAATTCATTGATGCAGACATGGTGGAGAGAATGAAGATACCTATTGAACCATTCGATGGCTTCACAGTTATCATTCCCGGTCACAACACAATGGACTGCAAAACATGGGTTCCACAGCTGCAAGTCACCATAGGTAACTATACTTTTGTTGATAGTTTTTAGGTGGTTGATGTTGCTGATACTAATGTGGTTTTGGGAGTGCAATGGCTATACTCTATAGGGGAGCATACAGTAAATTATCAGATTCCTGAGATGAAATTTCAAGATTCGAAAGGAATACTAAGGGTTGTGAGAGGGAAACACACCTATCCGAATCAGGTAGTTTCCTCCCACAGCATGAAATGCAAGAATGGAAAGATTTTGGGAGACATTAATCATGGAAGGTCACCTGATAGAGGAGGAACAAGTTTGCAGCATGATAAATTGAGATTGCTTGAGGGAAAGCAATCTTGGGTGGGGAGGACTGTAATGCCCCCATTCAAATAAATTCATAACAGGGAAATTCCATCAATCCTACTAGTTCCCTAGGTTGGATGGAGACATTGAGATTTGCAATAAGGGATCTATTAAATGATGTCTAGACATTAGAGTGGAATAAATATTTAATAAAGGAGATAATTAAATAAATGCAAGAGAAAATCAAAGTGACAATTGACCATGAAGACACATGGAGGTTGTGGGGCCCACACAAGCTAGAATTTATGTGCCAAATGGCATTCTCCTCTTGCAATTTCGAATCCATGGGAAGCCTAATTTTCTTGGGATGAGTTAGAAGGCTCATACACTTGGCCATATGCATCATAGGTCGAATTTGGATGGAAGTGTAACTCCTAAGGAGAAGGAAGAGTCAAATGAGGAGTAATTGGACACTTTGACTAGATTCCCTAACCTATATGACAACAATGATGAATATGCTATGAAACTTATGACAAATTGCAGATCCGATTGCTGACATATGACCATTATGACCAATTCGAATAGGGACCCATTGAGCTTCCCCAACTCCATGAGCGCCTTCTTGGATGCTATATTTAGACCTAACATCCCATTCGATCCATAAACTCAATCCAATTCAAATTAGGGTGAGGGCTCAAGGATGTTTATAAAATACAGGGATAAACCAAGAGAAGGGCTTTTGATCATTTTTGAGAATTTGCATATGTGAAGAGAGAGAGCTAGTGGATGACTAGTTTCTTGTCTTAGCCAATTTCGAGGGTGAAAGATTCCCATCCAAATTGGTGTGTGGAGAGGCCATTCAGGTCTTTCATGGAGCTTTAATGGAGTCTTTATTTATAGGTGTAAGCTACAGGGCAGCTCGAGGTTTCTTCTAGTGCAACTCACTCACTCAACCATTTCCAGTTTTCCTTGCATATTCTTGCTCCTTGAGGGAGGGCGCTTTTGGTGAGCTACTGTACTCTTTGGGGGAGCTTCTCATGCACCATTTATGTTGTAATAAGATTCATATACTCTGTTCTTCATCTTGAAAAATGTATCAGGTCGAAAATGCAGTTGGAATGTGTTGGCTTATTTAACTGTTCTAGAGGTTTCCAATGTAGACCCAGGTTCTTCGCGGTTCAAGGAACCAACAAAACACCTTTTCACCAGCCCTTTCGGCAACAATCTGCAAACAGAATGAGGTCTCACCCGAGATGAAGTAATGGGGGGGCTATCGTATCAAGTTTCCACAACCGAGTGATGAGTTCTTCAAACAAACTGATGAACAACACGCTGCAGGGCTCGCACTGCAGATTGAGGACTGCGTGAAGTTCACCTCCTTCACGGTTAGTACTTCTACAAGCTATAACGCTTGCACAACTCGCACATCCAAGAACTGCGTGGTTTGGAGATTATTCAACCACAGGATAGCGCAACTGATAACTGCGCGTCCTCTTCGGACTTAACCAATTTCAATGAATTTACTTAATGTTTTCTATCCATTCATTGATTGCCTTAGGTTATTTATCTTATGACTTATGCAATATGACAAAGCACAATGTACTACGCACTTCCGGTGCCGCGCTCCGCGCTTCGAGTGATTCGCATGGTGTGAACTCCACTAATTCCCGTGTTTACTTAATCAACTTATGAATTCATTCATACTTACAAATACTCGTGCATCTAACATTCATCCACATATGCGATACTTAACATATTATTCCCACCTTCAGTTTTTATGGTGAATACATATAAAAGAAAGAACATATGAACTGATAAACGAGATATTAAGCATTCATTATAAGCAAATATACAGATTCAAACATATAAACAGTCACACAACACATAATTTAACGTGGTTCACCCCTAGGATGGGATCTACATCCACATAAACTATTGTTATATTATCTTAGGAAGGGTACAACAGTTCCAGTCTACGCACTCAGTTGCAGACTCTCTTCTCTCTCAATAGGCCTCTATGCACGCAGCTTGCAAAGCCTTTACAATCTTCTCCCAACAGACACTACTACATTTTTGGCCTTTAGGGGGGGTTGTCTTCCGCCCCCAAAAGTGACCTACGGGGGGGGGGGGGGGGTTTGGCTTTGGGGGTGGTTTTGGAAAAACCGCCCCTAAAGGCACCGATGTTAAAAGTTTTTCCCTTTAAGAGCGTTTTTTTACGAGATTGGAACCGCCCCCAAAAGTCACTTTTGGGGGCTATTTGTGACCCTCCTCGTAGAGCTCTATGTAGGTGGTTTTAAACCCCCCTCGTAGACCCCTTCATAGAGACCTACGGAGGCGGTTTTGAACCCCCCTCATAAGCCCCCTCATACAAACCTACAGGGGTGGTTTGGAACCCCCCTCTTAGACGACTATAGGGGTGGTTTCAAACCCCCCTCGTAGAGACCTATAGGGAAGGTTGTGAACCCCCCTCGTATAGTCCTATAGGGGTGGTTTGGAACCCCCATTGTAGAGGTCTATAGGGGCAGTTTAGATCCCCCCTCGTAGAGGCTTATAGGGGCAGTTTTGAACCCCCCTCGTAGAGGCCTATAAAGATAGTTTGAAACCCCCCTGGTAGAGGCCTATAGGGGCGGTTTGGAACCCCCCTCGTAGATGCCTATAGGGGCGGTTTGTAACCCCCCTCATAGAGGCCTACAGAGGCGGTTTGAAACCCCCCTTGTAGGTCTCTATAAGGGGGGTTTCAAAACGCCCTCATCATAAGCTATGGGGGCAGTTAACAACCCCCCCTAAAAGTCATTTTTACAAACCTTTGGGGGCGTTTTGAACCCCCCCGCGTAGACACCCATAGGGGCGGTTTGAAACCCCCCCAAAACTCCATCTTACAAACAATTGGGGGTGGTTATGAACCCCCCTCATATAAACCTACAAGGGGGGTTTTGAACCCCCCTCATTGTAACATACAATGACAGTTTTGAACCCCCCTCGTAGTGACATATGAAGGCGGTTTAGAACCCCCATTGTAGCAATATACAAAAACAGTTTGAAACCCTCCCTATAACCATAAAAATCATAATAAAATATATTTTATTAAAAATACCAATATTGCAATATCATTAGGGCATGGAGGAATCGAACCACCAACCTTCTGCTTGTAAGGAAGACGCTCTTCCATTGAGCTAGAACCCTATAAGAATTGGGGATAGGAGAAATATTAACACCAAGATTGCATTAGTTGTAATTCTAATAAAAGACAATAAGATCTAAATACAACAACCATGCTTAAAATCACTCATCAACAACCTACATGCTCATATCTATTTTCAAGGCACCTATTTTTTTTTTTTTAAATTGGGAAAAATGTTGGCTGCTTTCTGGGCAGACCCGGGTTTTAATGAAGCGCAGCAACAATACCCCTTGGCGCACTGGCCCTCTCGGCAACGAGCTGCGCAGCAGCTCGAGGTCTCACCCGAAGTGGCTATGGGGGGGTTAAGGAATCAAATTTCCTTAACCTGGGCGACGCGGAGACTGTTTCTCTCTTCCTCGGCGATTCCCCAAACTGGACTGTCTTACTTTTCCGCAGCCCCCTCGGCGTAACTGCGCGGAACCTACCCAACAGTCTAGCTGCGTGGCATGTCCATCCCGGCGCACGGGGCAACTATCCCCTGCGTCGATGCTCTATGTATCTTTTCCTTTCTCGTGCCTGGCGCAGCAATGCATTCCCCTGTCGCTGCGGCGACAACGTTCACATATTCTTTGCCACTTAACAATTATAGTTACAGGGAACTTCACGAACTCACTTAATACTCATAATGATATTGCACGATTCTTGTATACATAAGTAACGAACTAGACAGGCAATCACTCAACACAGCATCATGACAAGAAGAAGTATGAAGTTCACCTCCTCGAGGAAAACCACGTCCACGGGAGTATTATATTTAATCGGAAACTGGTAGAGCTACACAATATGTTGTGCACTCAGCTGCAGCCTTAGATCTTTCCAGGAAACTCCACGCACACAGCTGGGAGCCCTTCTCTCGATCCAGTCTCTCTTAGAGATTACAATAGTTCAGACGTCCACTCAGACAGTCTGCAACTCAGGGATTAACTCCACGGCTATCCTGGCTCGACTCTTCTTCTTACAATACGATAGAAGACTGAATGGCTAGCTTACTAGCGGGCTGACTAACCCACTTACTACTAATCAACTAACTAACATCTATTCTTTGTAATTACACATATATATAGGTGGCCATGGCGGTCACACCTTTACAAAAATGTGGGCCTTTCCCAATAGTAATCCCCAAAAACCCTAACCATGCACATGGCTAGGTGTACTGTAGGCGCCGCTTGCAGTCACGTCTCTGCTTCCTGCAGGTTCCGTGACTTCCGGCGCAGATTGCGGGTATGGGCGCCTTGTCCTTCACCTTCAATGCTTTGGTCCGTTGCTCCTCCTTGATCCGAGCAACCATAACTTCTGTACTTAGCCTTAAATGAGGGTAGCTGAGCCCTCTACTCCGTTGCTTTATTTATTATGGTAGCTGAGCTTTCTATTCAGCCACATTCATCCTTCTATGATGTGTGTGCGAGCTCCGCGATTTTCGGTCCGTGATCTGCGCTGAGCTTATCCATCTGGCACCGTACTGCGCACCGTCTCCTTCTATCCAAAACTTAGTGCTTGTTCAACATTAGCACTTTCCTTCCATACTTGTGCTTTTTCCTCAAAATTCACAGCTTTACCATAGCTGCGGCCTATGCTACAACAGGCCCCTAACACTTACTTATGGCTCACCCTCGAGCCACTCGCACTAGCGTGTGGTCGCTTTACTTGCGCATCTTCTTTTGCTTGGGTCTCCGCAAATGTTTTCTTCCACTGCGCAATAGCGGAGTCCATTTCATCGACGCATTCCACGGCTGTCTGCACCGTTTCTGCAGTGGCTTCTTCTTTAGTTGTGCTATCAATCACCTGTTGAGACTCTACAATCTCTTTGATCTTTGCCTCAATCTGGACGGCAAGGTCAGCATACTCATCCATAAATGGCTGAATGCTATTGGTGAGGTTGGCATCCTCACTTCGGAGCTTGTGCAGTTGTTGTTGGATTTTGCGCACTTCACTCATTTTCCTCATTTTTGCTAAGCCGTCTAAGGCCTTAGCTTCTTCTGTCAGAACAGTTAGGGACTGTTCTGTGGCTTGTACATGTTGAAACAGACCAACTTTGAAAGGGAGCGTCTCAAGCTCCGTCCAAGCCTCCATAGCTTGCTTCATCAGGTTCTTGGCTTCAGCTGCTCTGGTCTTCAGTTGTGTAGAAGTTCTGTGCAGCGCTTCAAATTGTGCCTGGCTATCGTCCATAAGATGTGCTGCAACACGAGCTTCTAGCTCTGCGATCTGCATTCTATGGTCTTCAGCCATAGCAACTATTTCGTGCTCCAGGGTTTTCACCCTTCCTCCAATAATTTGAACTTTCTCAACCAGAGGAAGGTCTGGCTGAATCTCACAGGCTAGTAACTCCTGGGCAATTTCATCAATTACATTTCTTATCCCAGTGTCTTGTGCCTCATAAAGTGTGAGCTTCTCGAAGATATTCTTATGGCTTGCCTTCAGCTCTATCTCCTGCGATTCCAGTCTTTGGTTTGCATGGAAGGTAGAGAGCTCTCTAGCTCTTAGCTCAATAGAAACTTTCTCATGCACTAGCTGTAGAGTCTCTATAGGAATTAGAGGCAAATTTATTTCAATGGGCCCAACTGCGCTTACCTGTAGTGCAGCTAGCGGATCTGGAAGTGTCATGCTTGTAGGCAGAATATGCACGACAGTATGCCTTTCTACAAGTTCTTCAACTTGCTCGGTACTTGGAATTACTTGTGGCGCTTGTGAAGTAGATGCTGGCGCATGGGTCTGCGCAACTCTTCCTGTGAGACCTTTCAATTCCACAAACTGTAGGTCTAGAGCACTTCTGATGTGAGCGTGCGCGGTCCGCAGCTCACGAAATTGCTCTTTCAAGTAGTGGTCGATCCCCGAGGGAATGGGCTCAGAGGGATGCGACACCTTTTGTTTCTTGGTTGCTGGTTCTGTCGAACCTTCATCACTTCCTTGCTCGGGGGCTTCCTTGCCCTTATCCTTCTCTTGCGGAGCAGCGGGTGGCATCGCAAATGCGATATCAGCGGCCTCCCTCAATTCATCCGACCAAGACTTGATGGTTTCTTCAACATCTTCGGTGGTCATCCTGTAAAGGCCTACAGCCCATTCCTCTTGAATGCCGCAGGGTCAGAGGTAAAGTTGATGCAAGTCGGCAGTAAAGGCCAACTTTTCTTCATATATTTTTGCTGTCTCCCTGCTCAGCCTCGGCATTTCCTGAATGGTATCTCTGAGGAGATAGTAGTATTCACAAAATACAGCGCGATTCATCTTGCACTTCGCGGGATTAGCAGACTCCCAAAGGTTAACCTAGCGGATTCCCGCAGCCTCTCCTGTGCGGCGCGGAAGGAACTGAGTGTTCGGGGGCTCCTTCCACTCGACAAGAGCGCATAAAATTAAAAGCCAAGAAAAATGGAACGACTGACCGGGGTTATCTTGGACGTTCCAGCAGTCTTCCAAGAAAGAATTGAGGAGTAAGAGGCACCAGTTGTACTGTTCTCCCTCCGCAGCTGCGATGGCGAGCTCCATGACATCTTCAGTAACTTCCTTCGGTCTACACTTTGTGAGAAGTCTGCCTACAAGCAGACTTCCTGTGAATCTAAGTGCTTCGTCTTCTACTATAGTGAGGTCATAAGCCCGACCTCCTCTTGTTAAATTGTATTTCTGCACTAGCTTTGCAGCCAGTTTTCTATCCTTGTCCTTTCCCACAAAATGGATATTGGGATCCTTACCAACCTTAGACAGGCCAGTAATGCGATGAATCAAATCGACATTTAAATTGATTGGCCTCCCGAGCCAAAGGTAACCTCCATGAACTCAAGATAGCAGTGTCTTAACAACTGCATTCACTTCATTGATACGCCCGAAGTGCGGTAGCTTTAATAGGTTCAGGAGTCCAGGCCGCTCAAGATTTGCTGCAAATCCCTTTGGGGTAAATTCATCAACCTTTCTGGTGGGATTATGAACTACTATCAGATATCGATCTGGCGCAAATTGAGGATACATTTTATAGTCTCCCAGGTTGAAATCAGAGAACTTGACGAGTGGAAGGTGTTCAAGCAGGGACCCTTCTTGTCGCACGCCCACGGGAAATGGGGGTAACGGAATCGGATACTTTGCGTTCTTCGGGATATGCACCTCTGGCGCATCATCTGGACGGGGCAGAATATAATTCACCATGGTGGCCAATGGCTCTGGAACGGGCTCTTCTGGCTGTTGCTGAGATGCTCTGGTGCCCGGAGATTGCCTTGGGTTGGTCCAACCAGGGTGTACATAAGTCGAAGCGGTCACCAGAGTAGTCATGCCGAAATCGAAGCCTCGGCGCAGGAATTGACGAACAACTTCTTCAATTGACAGGTTCTCCGTCGTGAACCGATGTAAGCAACAAGAACTTGCATAGATAAATGGCGAAACAACGTAAGATACGAACGCTGAAAACAAAGGAAATTCTGCACCACTCGGCTCTGAAAGCAATAACTTAGATTCTCAAACAAGACTATGCAGCTCGAGAAAAGTAACCCGAAAATATACAAGTGTGGGGTATTTATAGCCAAAGGTGATAGTAAATGCGGGCAAGTGGGGTTACTAGCTATAGGTGGCTATGCATGAGTTGACAACCCTACTATCCCCTTCGCGTTTGCGGTGCATTTATTGTGATGGACGGGCTCTGACAGGCTTCCGGGAGAGGCTAACTCTTTCGACGCATGAGTTAAATGCAAATCTTACGGAGATCAAGCCAAATTTGTCAGAGCGGCTATACTTAAATGGCGAGCTTATCCTTCATTTATTCTCAGACGCGGCTACATAACTGCGGTAATTCAAATTTTTCGGCGGGTCATTTCAGCTTAGGAAACTGTGCATATAGAGGGGTCCACACCGAGAACTCCTCAAGCGGCAAATTGACACAGGGAACTTCGCAAGAGAGACGGTTCAACGGTCCGGGGAAAACCTCGCAAGAGCGCAAATATAAGCTCGCTCAATCCCAAATTTTTATTCGATATGCGCAGATGTTTCAAGGAACTGCGCGGGAAGCCGGAGACTGAGTGTCTCGCAACTTCCATGTAGAATGTGACAATGCGATGTCTCTTTCAACTACACCAGGCATCTGCACTTCTTTAACATTATATTAGGTCGACATGGCGGAGTGGCCGTCGCGATAAAGCTTAAGCTGACTCCCGTTGATCATTGTAGGTAGCAATTCTCCATTAAGCTTCGCAAGCTAAACTGCTCCTCCTTTAGTTATCTTCGTCACCCGAAAAGGGCCTAACCAATGTACTCGAAACTTGCCTGGGAACTTGATGAATTTACTATCATAGAGGAGTACCAAGTCTCCTTCTGCAAAGTGTTTATTCTTAATGTGCTTGTCATGCCAAGCTTTCTGTCTTGCCTTCTGTACCTGTTGATGAAATCCGGCTAAAAGTCGGTCTTCTTCTAAGGCAAGCAGTTGTGAAAGTCTTGCACTCATAGTATCAGGATCTGTCATCTCTGTAATTTGCGCAATTCTGAGACTGGGAACAATGTATTCCATGGGCATAACTGCTTCTTTTCCATACACCAAACTGAAAGGTGTGTGACCTGTTAGTTTCTTGCATGTGGTTCTGTAAGCCCATAATACAGCTGTGACTCTAAGGTCCCAATCATCTCTTTGTTGATGACAGATCTTCGTCAGGGCATTCTCAAGAATTTTATTGAATGCCTCCACCGTACCATTAGCTTGAGGGTGGTAGGGTGTACTCTTATGGTGACTAATTTGAAATTCTTCAGTAAGGGCCTCTATAGTCTCATTGAGGAAGTGTGTACCCTGATCACTCATGAGAATCACTGGGCATCCAAACCTAGTGATAATGTTCTCAAAAATGAACTGCGCGGCAGTGGCAGCGTCACAGTTCTTAACTGGCTTCACCTCAGCCCATCTGGTGAGGTATTCAGTAGCTGTGATGATGTATCTCGCGCCGGTTCTTTTTCCTGGTGGGTTGATAGGTCCTACAAAATCAATGGCCCATTTATCAAAAGCACGTAGTGTTATCTGGGGTCTTAGCGGCATTTCATCTCTCCTTGAGGGTTTTCCTATTCGCTGGCACACATCGCAACATTTTTAGAATTAATTAGTATCCTTGTGCAATGTCGGCCACCAAAGACCTGCGGCTAAGATCTTCTGCGCAGTCAGCTTTCCTGCGAAATGGCCTCCTGCGGTACCTGAGTGTGCTTCTGCGATGATAGGGCTTTTTTCATGTGGTAAGATACATCTGCGCAAAACTTCATCGGGGCCCAACTTATAGAGCTGGCCTGCTATTAAAGTAAAGTCTGCGGCTTTGACAACAAGTTGCTTCTTCTGCGGGATTGTAAACTCAGCCGGCACTTGCCCGATAGTGAGAAACTCAAGAATATCGGAATAATATTCATATGCTGCTTGAATAGAAAACAACTGCGCGTCAAGCAGATTGTCCTCCAGACTTGTAGGTTCCTCTCCTGACTCTATCTTGGATAAATGGTCAGGTCCTGCATTCAATCTGCCTGGCTTTACAATAACCTCAAAATCATACTCTTGGAAAAGGAGTAGCCATCTGCAAATTCTTCCCCCTAACACTAGCTTATTGACCAAGTATTTCAAAGCAGAATGGTCAGTATACATTTTAAAATGTGCGCCCAATAGGTAGTGCCTGAATTTCTGTAGGGCATACACCATAGCTAGTCCTTCTCTTTCTGTAGTAGTGTAGTTCTTCTCGGTTGCGGATAGCTTTCTGCTGGAGTAAGCAATCGGGTGGTCAATACCTCCTTCTCCCGGTTGTGTAAGCATGACCCCTAATGCTATGGAAGAAGCATCGACATGAACATGAAAGGCTTTTCTCCAGTCCGAGAAAACTAGAATTGGCGCAGTGATCATCTTTTCTTTAAGTGTATCCAAGCTCTGTTGGCATTCTTCTGTCCATTGGAACTTCAAATCCTTTTTCAACAATCTTTCCATAGGTGCTGTGATCTTTGCATATCCTTTGATAAAGTTTCTGTAGTATCCTGTATGTCCCAATGTAGTGCGCAATTGTTTGACTGAGTTGGGCGCAGGTAAATTGGCAATGATGGCAACCTTCGCAGGATCCATCAGGAGTCCTTGTCTGCATACAATATGACCCAACAAAATACCAAAAGGAGCACAGAAGATACATTTTTTCAAGTTAAGGGAAATCTGATGCTGTCTACATTTTTCTAACATCATGCGCAGATTCCCTATATGATTTTTTAATAAACCAAATACAGTCCAGTCATCAAAATAGACTTCTAAGAATTTGTGAATGAATTCTTTAAAAACAACAACAACGACTCTAGAGAAGATAGCAGGTGCGTTCTTAAGACCAAAGGGCATTACCGTGTACTGGAATGAGCCCCATTCAGTCGCAAAAGTAGTCTTATGGCGGTCGTCTGGATGGATTCTGATCTGATGGTATCCCAAAAAGCCATCAGTGAAGGAGTAAGCCTCTTGTCCTCCAACATTATCAAGCACTTCATCCGTAAAAGGAGTGGGAAATGGATCATGCGTTGATGCAACATTGAGTTTGCGCACGTCCACACAGATTCTTATTTCACCTTTTGTTTTTTTCTCTTGTACAACCATAGGACTAATCCAATCGCTTTCCTCTACTGGCTCAATAATACCTGCTGCGAGCATCTTATCAATTTCTTCTTTAACCTTTTCTTTATACCGCGGATTCAATCTGTACGGGCGTTGTTTTACTGGTTTGGCATCTACTTTCAGAGGTATGCGCATCACTCCTAAGTCTCCTAGGATGCCTTTCATTTCTGTGAACTTGGTAGGAAAGATATCCTGGTAGTCACGTAATAAGTCTGAAATATGCTCGACAGTTTCATTATCCCAATAATCTCCTATAGAAGCAAACTTGGGTTCGGCTTCTATACCAATGTTAATCTGTTTGAGGTTGATGTGTTCTGTGATGGCAGGAATATCAAGCTGAGTACCTTCAACATTGCGCATCCCTTCTGATTCTGGAATATTGATGTTGCGAGGATCATCGTCCTCTTCTCTAGTGGTGAAATTATAGCATTCAAGGGCATGTTCTATCTGGACAGCCCAATCTGGTTGGGAATATTATGGTACTGGACATTGTTCAAATACCTTCTTTTTAATACATTTTAAAGCGTAGTCAATGCTTGGATGTTCTGATTCAAAGTTGAAGGTAAGTTGAAAACTTTCTATCATAAGAAGCCAACTGATAGTGCCTCTGTGCAATTCTGTTTCAGTGTACCAGTTCCTTGGAACTGTATCCAATGTGTGGACAAATAGGTGAACCCACTCATCTTCTGGAATATTTGACCATTGCTGAGTACATGCTTCAACATGTGACCTGGGGTCACTCTGTCCCTCATATTTGCGTAATACTTCTGCTGTGGTGTCCTGAAATTTGCGCAGTATCAATCTGCGACAGTCTTGCCATGTGTGAATATTCTCTTTATGCGCACCCCACCATCTTGCGGGTGTAGCGCGCAATGCTACATCCAGTGCCTGTATGCGCTACTGTTCTGGAAGCCGTTGTTCATATGTATGTATGAATTCACTTACGTTAGTTAACCCGTCAAAAATTGGAGTGTTAGTCAATTCTGTACCAATCCATCGAATGGATTTAGTCATCATGGCGCAACACCTTGCAGAAACCTCATGTAAACAATTCTGCCAATTTTCCAATCCTGCATCTGAGTCTGATGTGCACGAACTATCGCATCGCCAGCTGATATGGCCGTCTGCTGTGGGATTGACATAGTCACTCTGGTTAGCAGTCATTTGATACAAACTCTCCATGTGGCGCGCTTCTTCTTCTGCCCGAATGGGTTCTATATATCTTGGTCCTTGAATAGGATCAAGCGGTGCAATGACCCTAATTTGGTCATCCTCAAAGGTCATCTGTCTTTTCTTCAAATTAATGACAGCCAAATTATCAAATGCCCAGTCTATACCTAAAAGTGCTGGGCAAGGTCTACTATCATCCATAATTTTGATTACTTCAAAGTCTGCAGAACTTCTTACTCCCTCGATATCAATAGGTACATTGGGTAATCTGCCCAATGGAGAGACTCGTTGCTGATTCACGAGTCTTAACTGGATGGGGGATCTTGTAAGCTGAGGGCTCCCCATCTGTTCCCATGTCTGCATAGTGAGAACATTAACTTCTGAACCCAAATCTAAAATGACTTCATCCATCTCAAATGTGCCAATCTGCGCTGTGAGCCTCATCTCTTTTCCAGTTCTAATGTGACTCCCAATCTGGTGAACAACACGTTGTGGTGTGTTCGTCGAAGCAGATTGTTGACATTTATCCAAGAGGTGTTGAAGTTCTATAGTTGCTTTTTCATTGCGCAACAATTTTAAGCAGTTTCTCAGAAAAGTATGGACACTACCTAGTGCATCCTGTTCATCAAGCATTCCGGATGTAGTGGCCTGTTCTTGTACTAGGTTCTCTTGTCTTAGCATTTGCGGTCTGACGGCATTATGCGGAATTGCAATCGAAGTTGAGAGTCTCGGGTCTGAGAAATACTCTTGAGCTTGCTTGAATGCTTCTTTTTGCTTCTGCAGATTAAGTGGGGCTGGTTTAATATTAGCGCGGCGCACCCATTGTGTCGCTAGCTTTCCGGTTCCCATCTCTGGCGCACCAGTGGTTGCTCCACTGCGCATCACTATATTAACTGTAGGGTCTAGTTCTCTTTGTTCTGCTCCAATCAACTGAATATTCTGATTGACCTGTGGCGTTTTTGCTTGCATTTTAGCCATCAACTGAGGGCATTCTTCAATGGCATGATCATAAGATTTACAGTATCTGCAGATGGTTGTAGGATTTTGGAAATCCCTTGCAAAATGACCTTGCGCTCCACAATTATAACAAGTGATCTGTCCTCTTCCGCGACCAAAACTAGTTGCGCGTCCGCGACCCCTATAATTTCCTGCTCGACCGTCGCGAGTTTGGTCATACTGTGGACCTGTTGTGGGTCCTTGTGTCTCTGATTGTACTCTATAAACATCATGCTTTCTTTCTATCATAAGATCATATGCTCTACAATTGTTCTCATCATGGCCTACTGATTTACAGAAATTACAATATAAGTTCTTTGGAGTTTGTACATATTTCTGAAGTAAGTGACATTCTTGTGGTCTATGACCTCTAGTTCTACAGATTTCGCACCAAGGCCCCTGTGCCTGTGGTAGAGGGTTAGGTGCTCCGCTTGCAATATACTCTATGAAAACGGGACAATGGTCCTTTGAATGACCTTGCGCTTTACATTTTGTACACCAAATTTCTTCCTTAACATCCTTGGCTTTCTTAATATTGTGCACTTGCAAGGTTAAGTTTGCTAATTGGTTCTACAACTGCGCAACATCGTTGCTTGTTCCAGCAATTGGTGAAGCTTCTAGTTTCATAGCCATCTCTAGAGCTTGTTCCTGAGTATTGAGATTCTGTTGCATAAGAGGAAGTCTAATGTGTGGGAGCAGCGCAGCAATGAACCATTCCTTATGCTGCTGTGGCGCAAACTCAAAGCTTACTTGATCTATCAAGGCTTTGAACTTTTGGTCAAAATCCCATACTGACTCTGTAGGTAACTGTTTGATGTCTTTGAGCTCTGTTATACACTGTGATTTTGATTTAGGTTTTTTAAATTCTCTAATCATAGCATTTCTTACATCAGCAAGCGTCCTATTCTGTGCTGCTGAGTATTTCATGAACCAAGTTAAGGCTCTTTCTCTTAGTGTGGTTGCTAACTGAACCAATTTAACAGCATCATCATTAATTTGCTTAATTGTCCAAATGGCTTCACATAAGAACCAGTGCTTCTCAGGGTCTTCTATCCCTGTTCCTTTAAAAGTTGGTAGCTTCATGTCATCACCCATCCTTCTTGTGCTAGGTTGAGGTGGTGGTCCTGTAGCAGTGCTTCTGGGATGGTTGAACAAAGGTGGTGCATAGGTACTAGAAGTACTGTGTGGGCTACTAGAAGTTGTTACTGCGGGGTTATACTGAGCTCCGTCTGGCTTTTGCGGTGTAATGGGGTGATAAGGGATATGAGCACTCCCTTGTCTCTCTATATGGCTTGCTCTAGGAACTTGACTATTTTCTGGGCTAGATTCAAAAGAATGCTGGTGAAGGCCTACTTTATACCGTTTCCCACTACGAGTGAAACCAATAAGTTCAGGATCACTATCAGAATCTGCGGACATTACTTGTCTACTCTATTCATCGGAAGCTATACATAGTTTTGCTTTTTCATACAGAAGCATTTTAATCCATAAGTTCAGAGAATTTAAGAACTTACCTCTGTGTGCTTGGAAGAAACTCCTCTCAGCTTGACTGAAACTCTTTCTTGTATCTACTGCAAACTCAGTGATGAAACCTTCCAGTAGACTATTCAACCAAAAGTCTACTGCGTGGGACACAGGATTGTCTACCCGCTTCAAAATATTGACTAGCTCAGGCATCCAAGCGATGGGTCGATCAACATACACAGTGGGTCTAGTATCTACTAACTTGGCTATCCAAGCATGCAATTCAAATGCAAATGTGACAAAGAAAATTTCGTGAAGGTCAGTATAAATATACTTCTGCAACCAGTCTTCTGTCTGGAGCCTAGAGCTTTGATTTTCTTGTTCAGCGAACTCTTTAGCCTTTAAATCAAACCAGTATTCAATTTATTTAACTGTAGGATTCCAATAACACATTTGTTAGCTGAGCAAGTCTCAGGGCAACAGAACCATTTGTTGGATTCAGCAACAATCTCAGACGTCATGGAAATAGTAAGTCTCAAGGCAACGGAATCATTTGTTGGCTCCTTCTTTCTCTGGGTTTCGCCTCAATCTCGCGTGTCGCTGAAATAACAAGTCTCAGTCACGCGGCAACGGAACCATTTGTTGGCTCCTTCTTTCTATGGGTTTCGCCTCAATCTCGCGTGTCGCTGAAATAACAAGTCTCAGTCACGCGGCAACGGAACCATTTGTTGGCTGCTTTCTGGGCAGACCCGGGTTTTAATGAAGCGCAGCTACAAAACCCCTTGGCGCATTGGCCCTCTCAGCAACGAGCTGCGCAGCAGCTCGAGGTCTCACCCGAAGTGGCTATGGGGGGGTTAAGGAATCAGATTTCCTTAACCTGGGCGACGCAGAGACGGTTTCTCTCTTCCTCGGCGATTCCCCAAACCGGAATGTCTTACTTTTTCGCAGCCCCCTCGGCGTAACTGCGCGGAACCTACCCAACAGTCTAGTTGCGTAGCATCTCCATCCCGGCGCACGGGGAAACTATCCCCTGCGTCAATGCTCTATGTATCTTTTCCTTTCTCGCGCCTGGCGCAACAATGCATTCCCCTGTCGCTGCGGCGACAGCGTTCACATATTCTTCGCCACTTAACAATTATAGTTACAGGGAACTTCACGAATTCACTTAATACTCATAACGATATTGCACGATTCTTGTATACATAAGTAACGAACTAGACAGGCAATCACTCAACACAGCATCATGACAAGAAGAAGTATGAAGTTCACCTCCTCGAGGAAAACCATGTCCACGGGAGTATTATATTTAACCGGAAACTGGTAGAGCTACACAATATGCTGCGCACTCAGCTGCAGCCTTAGATCTTTCCAGGAAACTCCACGCACACAGCTGGGAGCCCTTCTCTCGATCCAGTCTCTCTTAGACATTACTATAGTTCAGACGTCGACTCAGACAGTCTGCAACTCAGGGATTAACTCCACAGCTATCCTGGCTCGACTCTTCTTCTTACAATACGATAGAAGACTGAATGGCTAGCTTACTAGTGGGCTAACTAACCCACTTACTACTAATCAGCTAACTAACATCTATTCTTTGTAATTACACATATATATAGGTGGCCATGGCGGTCACACCTTTACAAAACTGTGGGCCTTTCCCAACAGTAATCCCCAAAAACCCTAACCACGCACATGGCTAGGTGTACTGTAGGCGCCGCTTGCAGTCACGTCGCCGCTTCCTGCAGGTTCCGTGACTTCCGGCGCAGATTGCGGGTATGGGCGCCTTGTCCTTCGCCTTCAATGCTTTGGTCCTGTTAGCACTTAGATTTTATTTCGGTTGTAAGAAAATAAGACCTAAGGTAACCTATTTCAAACCAAGCTTTAGGTAGAAGAACTAGCCATTTTCTCCACCAGAGAGGGCTCTCTCTTTGATATATATGTGAAGGCTAAAATATACAAAGGTTCTTTTAGAATTTCTCAAAAAATATTTTCTGGTCGAAAAGGTAAACAAGAAACATTGGGCATGGAGTCGAAGCTTTCAAAATGTATAATAAACCAGTGAGAGATTTTCACCATACAAATTTACACAGAGGCAATATAGTAATCATATTACAGTCAATTCGATTTTTCAGGTGGCGTAGAAAGAAGTAAAGACATTCCATCAACAACAGGCATCTATCCAAGATGAATCTATTGTCAACTTTGGAGAATATAATGGATATTTAAATGCAAATAAAATGAGGCATAACCAGTATGAATCTCAAGTTATTTCAAGTGCTCATTTAAATATAGAAGAAAAACACTATGGGAGATATAACGAAGAAAGTAAACATACACATATAAAGATAAGGAAAATAACAGACTGTAAGACTGATTAACTCATGAATCTCTGATATCAAAAGATAGGTACCATCACTGTACTGCTTTTATTTCTCAAAAATAAACTTCAAAACATACTTGTTTCTCAAAAATTTTCCAACCCCTTCAACAATGACCTCCATTGTTTTTATACAAAATTTTTTAGAAGAAGCTCTACATAACTGCTTCTTCTAATTAATAATTAAAAATGTTTAACTAAAAGATAACTGTCTTCGAGCAACCCATAACCGTCTTTCAAATAATATTACAAATTTAAAATAAAAATGTCTTTTTTGCCACTTGGCAAAACTTTTTGGATATCACCCTTTCGCCACATGGCAAGAGTTTCAAGTG
Organism: Larix kaempferi; assembly: GCA_027924585.1. Lineage (NCBI taxonomy): Eukaryota > Viridiplantae > Streptophyta > Pinopsida > Pinales > Pinaceae > Larix > Larix kaempferi. The sequence goes on along the minus strand of BSBM01000293.1, from coordinate 5,460,554 downwards.
CATCTAGGTATGAACAGAATATCTGGTCTTTCCATACTTCTCCACATAATTCCACTGGTCAACCGTGGGTAAGTCATAACTGGTCATTTCCTTCACCAAGACTCGCATCTCAATATGACCTGCATAAGAAATAGGAAGAAGGTTTGCACAAGTTGAAATTAGCATATTTAAAATTTCAAATTCCCCTGACATTTTCTCCATTAGAATTTTTCCTGTGAGCATATGATCTAGCTGCTGGAAATTTCGGTGATCCATCCTGATATCAAACAGTAATCTTTTATATTCATTTGGAGGAATTAATTCACTCTTTTCGTCCCAGAAAGCTGGGAATCCCTTATTCACTAACTTTTCAAATTGCTTTTTGAACTGGATTACTTCTTTCCTTATTTCTCCTGCTTTAGCCTCGACATTTTCGACATGTGAGTATTTTCCCAAGATCCTTCTGGCCCAAGTGATGATAGAAATTCTGTTCGTTATACTCATGGCTGTCAGGTCTGCCTCAGATAGACTGTTTAAAAATGTTATTGCTCTCTGGGCTACTTCTTTCGGCTTTCTATTCAGGCTCTCCCTGACTGCTCGGCAACTTTCGAAGGCATCTTTGGCTACCTTTTCTTTAACTCTTATATAATCCAGATATGGCCTAAGTTTTTCAACCTCTTTAATGATCTGGTCCCACACCATATGTTTACACCCCTGCATAGCAGCTTTCCCTGTTACATGAGCTGCTAGTCCTTTATTATTATTGCTCAATTCCTGATTTTTTGCCTGCAAAGTTTTTATTTCTTTCTCTTTTACTTCATTTTCTTCTTTCAATTTCTGTACTAAGAATTCCAAGGCAAAAATCCTCAAAGTGAGGAATGCTGGTAACACATAGGGTTTATGCTTAAATCCATACAATCTGACTACTGTACTATCTTTTGATAAAAACCAATCCCCTGTAGCATACTCTGTATTCAATTGCATTGATACCTGCATTTCCGGCAGTACTCTAGGCAGATTTTTTCCGAAAATCATCTTAAAGATCGCTGAGAGCATGTAGTTGATAAAATTGAACATATTATTTTCCAGTGGAGTTGTGAAAACAATTTCTGGGAACTGTAATTCTTCCTGACTGGATACCATAATCATTCTCATTAAAAAGGCCTGAAACCTGAAATGTTTGTGCGTGGAAAAATTGACCATCTGGTCATGAATCCTTTCTGCTATGAATGTTTCAGAATTTAGTCGGGGAATTTGACTTTCGTCAATTCCCGACTGGACTATACTTATTCTGTACAATAAACTCAATTGAAACTCAGTTACATACAAATCCGTATCTAACCCTAAAACTACGGCCAACAGTGTCAAGACCAACTGAGTATTTTCATTAAAAAGATTGATATCTAAAGGGTAAGGGAGTTCTGAAATGCTAGTCTCTGGTCTGAGACACGTTGACAAAAACATTTCCCTATTACTCTGAGAAGCATGATGAAAATTTTCAATAATTGAAACCTCAGAAAAAACCTCAGGGTCCAGGGTTTGGGGCAAATCTACTTCCAGGGCTCTAATCAATTCGGCTGGCTTGATTTTGCAAATGGCTCTGGTTTTCTGGCTGTTTACAATGACTCTTTCTTCCCGGGAATAATTTTCGGCACACCAGGAGACGAATTCTGGGAAAACAGGAAATTGGTCTGGGCAAAAAGCTATCAGAGACGACTGGTGAACCCTATGGGGGTCTATACCATCTTTTAATAACTCAGACAACTTAATTTTTACATAGGATACTGGAAACCTAATTAGGGTATCGTAAACATCTTCATCTCTGTCTTCTAGGGCATCTTTTGACCTAAAAACGTCTATATCTTGCACAGTCTCCATTTAAACGCTTCTTTTAAACAAAATTCCGTTTAAAAAGTGTGACAGGTCACCAGACCCTACCTATAAGTGCTCGCTTTTCGCCTTCTGTCGCAATCGCCAGCTTCCACCAGTCTTCGGAGCTCTCCAGGATAACGACACATGCAAAATGCCGTTATGTGGAGCCCTTTCTTTTTATATAAGCCTTTTTAAAATAACCTTCTTGCACCTTTATGAACACGGGTCATATCCAACCGTTGATCTTTGAAGCTTTGTTTTGGACTGTCAGATCTCGTCCCCCTTTATTCCACCGGTGGTATCCGCGATCGAAAAGGCGGTTTCTTTTTCCGGTTTGCTACCCGCGCGGATACACCATCTGTTGACACCTGTTATGGTGGTTTATTCTCCGCGACCGCTTTTCCTTATATCCCGTGTGCATGTTCCTGGCCGCGGATGAAACGTTGGCCGTTGATTTTATTTAGGTATGTATCAGCCTTCCGATCATTGTAAAATATGATGCCACGTGCCATGGCCCTACCAAGATTTCCCTGTTCGCCACGTGTTGGGTCCCATCTTGCCACGTAAGGTATCTTTCCACATTTCCATAATGGGTGGTTCCGCGCGGTGCTATAGTGGTTTCCGATACCACTTTATCCATACGCGGATGAATGAATATCGGACACGTGCCTTGGTGGTATTATGTCCGCTACCACCCTCCACCATTTGTTGATGATTACATTGGCGACGCGGGGTTGATATTGACCGTTGATCTTGATCTATAATATCTCCGCCGACGGAACTTGACTGGGGCTTAACCCTTACATATATTTGCTGGCGGACTTTATAAATATGGGTTTTTCTTCTATACTTTTACATAAAAACCTTCAATTCAACCCTTTTTGTGATGATTTTTTCTCTTAGGACCTTTTAGCAAAAATTTTAGGTTTCCTCAGACCTGGTGTCAACAACTGGCTCCAACTGGGGATGCTATCCTCCCTGCGAGGTAGCAAAGAACATCGTAGACCAAGTGCTTGATCCATTGGGCTGCATTCAAACCCCCCTTTTTTTTTTTTTTTTTAAATATTTACACTGTACAGGGACTTTCTGTCACTTCTATCCGTTAGGACAAATAATGTTTGAGGTGTCTCCCATTCACTGGCCCTCCAGGATAAAATTCTCCATTGCAATTTTTTAAGATGAATGCATTTTCTCCTTGGCATCCTGCAACAATATATGGACCTTTCCATAAATGTTCAAACTTTCCATGGTGCTCTTCTTTTCTGGAATCCCACTTCAAAACCAAATCATTTATTTGAAAATCCCTTTCTTTAACTTTTCTGTCAAAAGTTTTTTTCATTTTTTCTTGATGTATTTGAGTCTTGTTATATGCTTTTTCTCTGACTTCATGCAACTCTATCATTTGATTTATTCTTCTTTGCATATGATTTGGTTCTTCATCAACTTCTTGTAATAATTTCATGACTGGCAATCCTAAAGAAACAAGGAAAACTACTTCTGTACCATATACCAACTGAAAAGGGGAAGTGCCAATTGCTCTTTTTGTACCGATTCTATCTGCCCATAGAGCATATTTCAGTTTAGTGTGCCAAGCCCTCTTATTATCCTCTAGCAACTTCTTTATGATTCTCACTAAACTTTTATTTGAAGATTCGGCTAATCCATTTCCTTGCGGATAATAAGCTGTTGAGTGATTCAGATGTATGTGGTATTTGTGACAGAAATTTATCATCTTTTTTGACTTGAACGCTGGGGCATTATCTGTCACTATCCTTTTAGGACAACCAAACCTGGACAAAATATTTTCTTCCAAAAAGTTCATAATCACCGTCTCTGTAGCATTTCTGGTTGGGATGGCTTCAATCCATTTTGTGAAGTAGTCAGTAGCAGTCAAAATCCACTTGTGTTGTCCTGAAGAATTCGGGTTAATTTCACCAATAAAATCTAACCCCCACTGTTGGAAAGGTGCTTCGACTGAAATGGGTTTCAATGGAAATGGCAATAATTCTCTTTTTCCATCGAAAATTTGACATTCATGACATTTTGTTATTTCTTTATACACATCGGAGTACATGCTGGGCCAGTAAAAACCAGCTCTAAGAATTTTGTTTACTGTAGCCTTCCATGAATGATGTCCTCCACACATACCCTTATGAAATTCCACCATAATATGCTATGCCTCATTCTCTAAAAGACAATTTAACAATATTCCATTTTGCTCTTTTCCCTTCAGGATATGGTTGCGTAAGAATGTCTTTTACTGCTGCTGATGGAACATGTGCTATTGTATGAGAATGCAAAATATATATCCTGAAATCTTTCAATGCTTTCACCAAAGCATAAGCTTGTTTTTCCATGATGTTGTATTTTAATTCTGCATCTCTCAGAATCTTACTAAAAAATGCAATAGGCTGTTCTATACCTTCTTGATTCTTCTGCAACAATACCCCAGCCACTGTGTGTTCCGATGCATAAGTAAACATAATGAAATCCCTTGTATAATCTGGACTAATTAACACCGGTGCTTCAGTCAATGCTGTTTTAATGTTGTCAAAGGATTTTCTTGCTTCTTCATTCCATTTAATTTCTTTATCTTTTCTCAACATTTCAGTTATATTTCTCAAAATTTCAGCAAAACTGGGAATGAACCTCCTCAACCAATTTATCCTTCCTATGAATGACTGAATCTCTTTCTTACTCCTAGGGATTCCTACCTTTTGTATTGCAGATACTCTCTCCGGATCGATCTTAATGCCTTCTTTGGATATGATGTGTCCCAATAACCTTCCCTCTTCCATGCAAAAATGCGATTTCTTTGGATTTAATGAAATACCAAACCTTCTACATTTTATGAAGACTCTTTCCAGATGCTTCCAGTGATCAGCGGCGTTCTTTGAATAAACAGCGATATCATCCATGTATACCACCACAATTTTGTCCCTTTCATCTGCAAATGCAATATCCATAGCTCTTTGAAATGTTGCACCTGCATTCATTAGACCAAATGGCATTTTGGCGTACATAAACGTTCCCCAAGGAGTAGTAAAAGCAGTTTTTTCTTGATCCTCTGGATGAACTTTAATTTGATTATAACCCGAAAAAACCATCTAGCATGGAAATTCTTTCGGCCCCCACCACTTGCTGTAAAACCTGGTCCATTTTAGGAAGTGGATAATTATCTTTCAAAGAAGCTCTGTTCAAGTTTCTAAAATCCACACACAGCCTTATTTCTCCATTCTTTTTTCTTACAGGTACTAAATTGGCTAACCACTTGGAAAACCTCAGAGACACAATTATCTTAGCATCAAACAACTTCCTCACCTCTTTTTCTATCACTGGCAGTAGCTTGGGATTTATTCTTCTTAATTTCTGCTTAAAAGGCTTTTCATTTGGTTTAATTGGAATTGTATGCTGTATAACAGAAATATCATATTCCTTCAAATCCTCATAGCTCCAAGCAAAAACATCTGAAAACTTTTTCATTACTTCCACACTTTTATCTTCTTCTTTTCTCGGTAATTTCTTTGAAAGTTTTACCAATTTGGGATCTTTTTCAGAACCTAAATTATAATCTTTTACATCTTCAAGTTTTGGTTCAATCTTTGGATTCTTTACCACATCATTTTTATCAAATAGCTTTTCTAAAGGAATTAAACCTCTAGGGATAACATTATTCTTCAGTTGAATAATATCCTTACCTCTGATCCTTTGCTTGAATTTTTCGGTTTCCTCCTGAGAATCCACTTCATCTGGCCCCAACTCATCACCTTCTGAGTCAATAGACCTGTAATTGAACTCATCTGTCATTTCCAAAAAGCGTTTGATCTGTTGGTCATCTTCAAAGACCTGCCAATGTTTGACATTGTCTGGAATAGACGGTCTATGTATGACTTCGATATTATATTCTTTTTTAGAAAAGATGGGAGTTTTGAACGCAGCTCCTGCCGTGGCCAAAGAATCTGCTACAGTGTTGCTAACTCGGGGAATTGAGATAACATCATGTTCATCGAAAAAAATTTCCAGTAAATCCCACACTTCATTCCTATAGGACCTCATTTTAGGGTGTTTGGTCTGATAAATAGCTTTTACCTGATTTATAACCAATTCAAAATCTCCAAATACCTCAATCTTTTTTGCTTTCAAATCCTTCAACACATTCAATCCCAGAATTAAAGCCTCATATTCTGCAACATTGTTGGTACATTCAAAATTCAATTGGTAAGAAAACATTAGAAATTCTCTGTCAGGTGTGATTATCCATACTCCTGCTCCAGCGCCTTCTCTGCTTCTAGCCCCATCAAAGCGCATCGTCCAAGTACCTTCTCTTCTAATCTTTTCTCTTAACAATCTTTCCCTCTCATTTTCTTTAGGTTCAATTAAATCAATCTTTTCTTTGGATTCAACATCATTGTACAAAATGCAAGAACCCAAATCGGTGTCTAATGCATATATGGCATGTTTCTCAGGCTCTTTTAGATCACTTACCAAATAAGCAGCTCTCTTTTCAGTATACAATCTTCTGTGTACCCCCAACACCGGAATAGTAGCGAAAGACATATCCATTTGTAGAGTTCCCTTTAACTTTGAGGCCCATGACCTAGACAATAACATACCAAACTTTGCAGGAATATCAGCAACCACCACATCCATAAGAATACCTTTGGCTGGTATTTTACTGAGATTGACTGTCAAATATTTTATCAACCCTAAACATTTAACTTTCCTTGAATCGAAAGAAAATAAGTCATCATATGGTCTTGTAATTTCCAATCCCAAAGATTCTACTACAAGTTTGGGCATCAAATTATGAGAAGCTCCAGAATCCAACATACAGTTATGCACCACTTTATCATGAATATCCAAATTCACATAGAAGGGAGAAACTTCTTCCAAACTATTGTCTTCCATTCTTGATCCTAAACAGATATTAGGATTATCATCGTCTAGTTCCAAAGTGTCTATTTCCACCCGATTTTCTACCTGCATCATCTTGAAAATTTGTTCCTTGTATTCCTTGTTCTTCAGTATTTCATTAAAGGGTACTGAAATCTTGACTTTTGACATTTCATTCTGTATGTTGAAAGGAACCAAATTTTTATCACTTTCCTTCATTGGATCTTTCTTGCTATCTGGAATTACCTTGGGCACATCTTCATTTTCTTTTCTTTTAGTTTGTGGTTCAGACTGACTAGTAGAAGTTTTATCAGCATTTCTTTTTGACTTGCCTATTGGTTCTTTCCCTTTGTCAATTACAACATCTCGGTTCCTCAGATTTATCTTTCTTTGAAGATCGTTTATGGAATTTTGATAACCAATCTGGTATTGATCACTTCCTATCTCCAAACTACAACATTCTCCCTCTGCCATGAACATATCATGCTCCTGTTTAGTCAAATACACTTCTGGATCAGAACTGCCGCAGTGGTGAATATCTCCTTCAGGTATCTCGGCTTTAGCTTCCCCAGCAATATAATTTTCAGGAAAAGGAGGTCGGATTTGATCTTCTTCTGCATTTCTTGGGTTTCGCTGTTCTCTCGGCCTTGCAGCTGGAACAAAAGGCCTTCTAAAATTAGGGTTTCTGATTTGAGGTTCTGCTTGTTCTTTATTTGGAGCTTTGTTATCCACTACTAATCTTTCTAGCAATTTTTCCATAGTTTTCATCATTGCTTCGAATTTTACGTCTGTAGAGGAAGAAGAAGAAGAAGCTGCATTTTGATTATCTTCTCTAATTTTCTTTCTATCCATATCTCTATGCCTCATTTTTCCAGAAGCCATCATATTAGCCTCAACTTCTACTGCATCTTTCATCATTATTGCCAAAGTAGTAGATCTTCTTTCTCTTAATGTGCATGAGAAATCACCTTCAAAAGCATCTGCATAATGTAACTTGGCTGCTCCCACTGGAGGTTTTATATCTGTAGGGATTGAATTGTAGACTTTCATAAATCTGGTAGAGAACTCCTGAACTGACTCAAAACCTCCCTTTTTCAGATTGTTATACTGGGTCAATACCTGCGAAGGATTTTTCTGATCTTCCCACCTTTCGATAAAAAGGGTTGTAAAGGCATTCATAATTTGCAATAGATCCAACGGCTAAAGCTCTAAACCATTTTTTCACTTCTCCCCTCAAACTTTGAGCAAACAACCTCATTTTAGCATCATCATAATCCACTTCTTCTAAATCAATAAAATCACTGAAATTATCAACATGTTGCTGTGCGGTATAATTTCCCTCATTATCAAAAGTAAAGATTCTCTGTGCATAATTTTGAGGCAAATCATGTAAAACTGCTGGCAAAACCAAAGGAGCAAATCTGGCTGCCATGGGTGGTGGATTATAAGGTGCAACAACCGTCCCCTGTTGTCTATTACCCTGTACAGGTATTCTTTGGGCTTTGGATATTTTAGGTTCTTTCCTCTCAGATCTTTGTAAATTTTCCCAAACAGATTTTAAAGAATAGTCCCACAAACTTTGTGGATCAACTTTTGTTTCTTTCAAATCAGAATCTGATTTAGTTCTAAGCAAAATATTTTCACTTGAACCAATATTTTCTTCCTCAAACAGATGTTCTTGTAAAGAAGGGAATATATTCGAAAACTGAGAAATACCTTCTTTCGTCTTGCCTTTGACTTTCTCCGTCTTGAGGAGCTTTTCTGGATTGTCCACGCCTAAAAAGAACTGCGAACCTGGATTCCTTCTTGTAGCCACAATGTCTTTCTCAAATTACTCTCAAAACTTCTGAAAACTGTCACAAGTGAAGTCGCCAGGAGCAATATCTACAACCAACTTGTTTCAAACTTCCTTGCCCAAGAAATTTGAGCTTTCTTTGTCGTTTTCTCCCAGGGAAAATTTCACTTTCGGTCCCCGGCAACGACGCCAAAAATGTTAGCACTTAGATTTTTATTCCGGTTGTAAGAAAATAAGACCTAAGGTAACCTATTTCAAACCAAGCTTTAGGTAGAAGAACTAGCCATTTTCTCCACCAGAGAGGGCTCTCTCTTTGATATATATGTGAAGGCTGAAATATACAAAGGTTCTTTTTTAGAATTTCTCAAAAAATATTTTCTGGTCGAAAAGGTAAACAAGAAACATTGGGCATGGAGTCGAAGCTTTCAAAATGTATAATAAACCAGTGAGAGATTTTCACCATACAAATTTACACAGAGGCAAGATAGTAATCATATTACAGTCAATTCGATTTTTCAGGTGGCGTAGAAAGAAGTAAAGACATTCCATCAACAACAGGCATCTATCCAGGATGAATCTATTGTCAACTTTGGAGAATATAATGGATATTTAAATGCAAATAAAATGAGGCATAACCAGTATGAATCTCAAGTTATTTCAAGTGCTCATTTAAATATAGAAGAAAAACACTATGGGAGATATAACGAAGAAAGTAAACATACACATATAAAGATAAGGAAAATAACAGACTGTAAGACTGATTAACTCATGAATCTCTGATATCAAAAGATAGGTACCATCACTGTACTGCTTTTATTTCTCAAAAATAAACTTCAAAACATACTTGTTTCTCAAAAATTTTCCAACCCCTTCAACAATGACCTCCATTGTTTTTATACAAATTTTTTTAGAAGAAGCTCTACATAACTGCTTCTTCTAATTAATAATTAAAAATGTTTAACTAAAAGATAACTGTCTTCGAGCAACCCATAACCATCTTTCAAATAATATTACAAATTTAAAATAAAAAATGTCTTTTTTGCCACTTGGCAAAACTTTTTGGATATCACCCTTTCGCCACATGGCAAGAGTTTCAAGTGCATCTAGGTATGAACAGAATATCTGGTCTTTCCGTACTTCTCCACATAATTCCACTGGTCAAACCGTGGGTAAGTCATAACTGGTCATTTCCTTCACCAAGACTCGCATCTCAATATGACCTGCATAAGAAATAGGAAGAAGGTTTGCACAAGTTGAAATTAGCATATTTAAAATTTCAAATTCCCCTGACATTTTCTCCATTAGAATTTTTTCCTGTGAGCATATGATCTAGCTGCTGGAAATTTCGGTGATCCATCCTGATATCAAACAGTAATCTTTTATATTCATTTGGAGGAATTAATTCACTCTTTTCGTCCCAGAAAGCTGGGAATCCCTTATTCACTAACTTTTCAAATTGCTTTTTGAACTGGATTACTTCTTTCCTTATTTCTCCTGCTTTAGCCTCGACATTTTCGACATGTGAGTATTTTCCCAAGATCCTTCTGGCCCAAGTGATGACAGAAATTCTGTTCATTATACTCATGACTATCAGGTCTGCCTCAAATAGACTGTTTAAAAATGTTATTGCTCTCTGGGCTACTTCTTTCGGCTTTCTATTCAGGCTCTCCCTGACTACTCGGGCAACTTTCGAAGGAATATTTGGCTACCTTTTCTTTAACTCTGATATAATCCAGATATGGCCTAAGTTTTTCAACCTCTTTAATGATCTAGTCCCACACCATATGTTTACACCCCTGCATAGCAGCTTGCCCTGTTACATGAGCTGCTAGTCCTTTATTATTATTGCTCAATTCCTGATTTTTTGCCTGCAAAGTTTTTATTTCTTTCTCTTTTACTTCATTTTCTTCTTTCAATTTCTGTACTAAGAATTCCAAGGCAAAAAATCCTCAAAGTGAGGAATGCTGGTAACACATAGGGTTTATGCTTAAATCCATACAATCTGACTACTGTACTATCTTTCGATAAAAACCAATCCCCTGTAGCATACTCTGTATTCAATTGCATTGATACCCTGCATTTCTGGCAGTACTCTAGGCAGATTTTTTCCGAAAATCATCTTAAAGATCGCTGAGAGCATGTAGTTGATAAAATTGAACATATTATTTTCCAGTGGAGTTGTGAAAACAATTTCTGGGAACTGTAATTCTTCCTGACTGGATACCATAATCATTCTCATTAAAAAGGCCTGAAACCTGAAATGTCTGTGCGTGGAAAAATTGACCATCTGGTCATGAATCCTTTCTGCTATGAATGTTTCAGAATTTAGTCGGGGAATTTGACTTTCGTCAATTCCCGATTGGACTATACTTATTCTGTACAATAAACTCAATTGAAACTCAGTTACATACAAATCCGTATCTAACCCCTAAAAACTACGGCCAACAGTGTCAAGACCAACTGAGTATTTTCATTAAAAAGATTGATATCTAAAGGGTAAGGGAGTTCCGAAATGCTAGTCTCTGGTCTGAGACACGTTGACAAAAACATTTCCCTATCACTCTGAGAAGCATGATGAAAATTTTTAATAATTGAAACCTCAAAAAAAACCTCAGGGTCCAGGGTTTGGGGCAAATCTACTTCCAGGGCTCTAATCAATTCGGCTGGCTTGATTTTGCAAATGGCTCTGGTTTTCTGGCTGTTTACAACGACTCTTTCTTCCCGGGAATAATTTTTTGGCACACCAGGAGACGAATTCTGGGAAAACAGGAAATTGGTCTGGGCAAAAAGCTATCAGAGACGACTGGTGAACCCTATGGGGGTCTATACCATCTTTTAATAACTCAGACAACTTAATTTTTACATCGGAGACCGGAAACCTAATTAGGGTATCGTAAACATCTTCATCTCTGTCTTCTAGGGCATATTTTGACCTAAAAATGTCTATATCTTGCACAGTCTCCATTTAAAACGCTTCTTTTAAACAAAATTCCGTTTAAAAAGTGTGACAGGTCACCAGACCCTACCTGTAAGTTCTCGCTTTTCGCCTTTCTGTCGCAATCGCCAGCTTCCACCAGTCTTCGGGGCTCTCCAGGATAACGACACATGCAAAATGCCATTATGTGGAGCCCTTTCTTTTTATATAAGCCTTTTTAAAATAACCTTCTTGCACCTTTATGAACGCGGGTCATATCCAACCGTTGATCTTCGAAGCTTTGTTTTGGACCGTCAGATCTCGTCCCCCTTTATTCCACCGGTGGTATCCGCGATCGAAAAGGGCGGTTTCTTTTTCCGGTTTGCTACCCGCGCGGATACACCATCTGTTGACACCTGTTATGGTGGTTTATTCTCCGCGACCACTTTTCCTTATATCCCGTGTGCATGTTCCTGGCCGCGGATGAAACGTTGGCCGTTGATTTTATTTAGGTATGTATCAGCCTTCCGATCATTGTAAAATATGATGCCATGTGCCATGGCCCTACCAAGCTTTCCCTGTTCGCCACGTGTTGGGTCCCATCTTGCCACGTAAGGTATCTTTCCACATTTCCATAATGGGTGGTTCCGCGCGGTGCTATAGTGGTTTCCGATACCACTTTATCCATACGCGGATGAATGAATATCGGACACATGCCTTGGTGGTATTATGTCCGCTACCACCCTCCACCATTTGTTGACGATTACATTGGCGACGCGGGGTTGATATTGACCGTTGATCTTGATCTATAATATCTCCGCCGACGGAACTTGACTGGGGCTTAACCCTTACATATATTTGCTGGCGGACTTTATAAATATGGGTTTTTCTTCTATACTTTTACATAAAAACCTTCAATTCAACCCTTTTTGTGATGATTTTTTCTCTTAGGACCTTTTAGCAAAAATTTTAGGTTTCCTCAGACCTGGTGTCAACAGGTCCGTTGCTCCTCCTTGATCCGAGCAACCATAACTTCTGTACTTAGCCTTAAATGAGGGTAGCTGAGCCCTCTACTCCGTTGCTTTATTTATTATGGTAGCTGAGCTTTCTATTCAGCCACATTCATCCTTCTATGACGTGCGCGCGAGCTCCGCGATTTTCGGTCCGTGATCTGAGCTGAGCTTATCCATCTGGCACCGTACTGCGCACCGTCTCCTTCTATCCAAAACTTAGTGCTTGTTCAACATTAGCACTTTCCTTCCATACTTGTGCTTTTTCCTCAAAATTCGCAGCTTTACCATAGCTGCGGCCTATGCTCCAACAAAAAACACAACAAAGATTATATTCAAATGAACACTATCAATCAAGCCAATGCACTAATCTATGAATAAATATGCCTCAAACTCAATAAATGCATCAAGTAGCTCTCCAACTTCTTCAAAGACTTGCTCCACCATCTTGTCAACACGTGTTAGTGTGGGATCTATTGTTGTACCCCACACCAATAAGGCCTCTAGAGATGACAAACTATATAGAAAGTTGGTATTACCAATTTACTTTATGCTTGCACACTATAGTTAGAGCTTGAAGTGGTGACAAGAGCTAGTTCCCAACTAATGGCTCCATTTTGAATATCTTCAACATTGTTTAAAGATCAATTTCAAGAATTATCTACAATTTAATACAAAATAAGAAATGCCAATGAAGACAACTATATGGAAATAACTTGGTGTGGTCAATATGCACCAACGATAAACATCTTACCTATATTAGCAACAATAGCAAGAGCGAGAGCATTCTTTTCATTGAGTGAGGAATGATTTGGGCTAATGCCATAAAATACCTACCATTAGACAAACATTCAAAAGGGTCATTTCACAGTTGATATTGACCAACGCTCATAACTTCCAATCACTTCACAAACCAACAACATTCAGATTTGACAAAAACCATTAAAATCAACATCTTGTTGAATCAAATCCTACAACCAATGTTGTATTCCAGTGTTATGTATGCAATTTTCAAATGTATGAGAGCAATAATACAAAACCTTACCAAAAGATCAGCTGTCACAGTTAGCACAATTTGTACAAGTGCAGTTTTCAAATGGAGAGTAATTCAAACATCTAATTCTCGATTCTTCCATGACAAAGGGATAGACCTGCCAAGAGAATCATGCTGTATTAAAATAAAGACACCAACTTAGATGAAGATTCATTGAAAATTTGATTGGTTTTAACTTTTATCGCATTTGGAGAGCATGTGTTATCCTCAAGATAGTTGGAATTTACTTTGAACTCATGCTGGAAATAAATATGCTAAATGGGAGGCAAAATACTTATGGTACATAAGCCATAAATACAGCCAAGCAAACCCATGCAAGTGATGCCACTTGTCCAAAGGCTAATCTTGGAAGTTAGAAAAGTTACCCAGAAGTTAAATAATGTCAAGTAATTTATATGAAACATGAAAAAACTACCGAAGTAGATAAATATTTCAATACAATGCATGGAGGAGGTGACTCGATAAGGTGGCTCAAACAATTGTGAGGCTTGTTTCATCAGGGTATTGTGGGTTACAAGAAGAGGATGGAACCCATCCAAATGCTGAAATTAACTTAGAGTGTCATACATATAACGTATCTCAACACATAAAGGAAAAGACTGAGATAACCTCTACATACTTATTTGATATTTTGTATATTTTATTTCATGAAAAATGCTTTCGATAATGGAAAAAATTGCCTATATACCCATAATGCCCAAGCCTAAAAATTTCCAATTTTCTTATCTCATATCTACAATGGGACAACTGACAAGGTATATATAACACTATGACTCACGAAGTCTCCATGTAATCAATTTCACTAAGATAAAGTGATAAGGGTTATTACATTAAAGGAGGATTACATTGTGTTTTCCATGCAGGCCCTCACAATCCATGTATTCCTCCCAAACACTTTGCAGCATAAGCCCAACATATTGACGATAGCAAATTCCATTTATATTTTATCATGGATAATATTGATGTGGAAAAAAATGCTTCTTCAAAAACATCATGAAGAAGCAGAATAACCATATAAGTTATCCTCAAACAATGTGAGGGAAATATGCCCCACAAAATCTATGAGGAGAATTTGTTTCCTTACAGGACACTATTGCCAATGTTAATGAGCAGATTTCTTATTTTGCAAGATTCTCGTACCCAACTTCATAATGAAGTTTCTTTGCAACATATTAATAACAATCAGCTAGATACTATTGCTCAACTTCATAATGAAGTTGTTTATGAAGTTAATTCTTTGTAGAATGATACATTGAGTCTTCATGAGGATAATCTTTCATCGCAAGAAACTTATATCCAACTTTATAATGAGGTCAATTCATTGCAGGATTTATAATGAGGTGAATTCATTCCAAGACTCTATTGCCTAGCTTTGTGAGGAGGTTGTCCCACTTCAGGATGATAATGTTCATATTTTTTATGACCTCCCACTTTCTTAATTTTACGGGAAGGGCAAGCCTATCTAGAATCTACACCACCTCACTTAAAGGATTGCATTTTTTTATTTTTAGAAAGTATGATGCACTTGCAGAGAGATTGATGCTTTGTATTAATAAGCTTGAAGAAACCCATGCTCCATCGTTTCAAAGACTCCCAATTTGAATCAAGGGAGAGCAAAGACAGAATTAACACCTTGCCAAAAGAATATTCAGCCTTCTTTTGAGCATATTCTCATGCACTATTGGACACATGGACTGTTGTTTCCTAACTTTTAGCAACATACTAGAGGCATTAGTTTGATGGGTTATAGATGTGGTAGACTTGTTAAACATGGACAGGATATCATTACTCAAATTGAAACTGAGACGAGACAATTAAAAGAGGGCATTGTATATGTTGAGATTTCATTGTTGGATGCAAGTCACCCTGATACTTGTGCAGTTATTGTGTCATAGTAACCTGACCCTGCATCTTGTGCTAGTATGGTGTTGCAAGAACCAGATCTTGCACAAATTTGATGATTCATCTAATTCTGATAAGATGGAACCTAAACCTATGTCATCTGATGATTATGAAGAGTCACAACCTGCACTTCTCGATCAACAAGAACTAGTTTCTTCGCCATCCACATGTTAGCCATATCGACATCTTAATCACAGTGAGAACCATTCTCACAATCTACCCAGGTATCGACATTATTATCAGCACAATCATTGGTATAATAGTCGCTCTTCTGACAGATTGAATGTGAAGAGCATAGATGAAAAAATATTATATCAAGACACACAATTAAGATTTATTATGTTTGAATTAAATATTGGTCATGGTGACATTATAAGAATTCTTGATGATCTTTGAAAGTTTGACACTTGCCTACAACATGGTTGGATCACTCTCAACTTCAATAGGCTCTTCACCATCTATGTCATTTTTTGGACATTGTTCTTTGACAGCATGCACAGATTTGAGTTCCCACTCTAACCACTTGTGCATATGTTGGTTTAAACTTGTGTTTGCTTCACCAATTATGAGTTCCTGTGAAGGTATTTTGGAGGCTACATTTTTGAAGCTAGACTTCCCATTTAAACACAAGTTTGCTTCATCAGTTCCAAAGAGGTTTGTGTGAAGGTGTTTTACGGAAATCAAATTCTGTCACCGTAAAATTCAAAACCCTTGGCTGAGTTGAATGCAGAAGTAGGCCACTAGTGACAAGATTAAGTTTCGATCAAGTTTCTTCTCGGAAAGCTAACTGATCGAATTCATCTTCAAGATTAAATGAAACCTTTATTAGTAGTGACAAGTTTTTTCAATGAAAAGATAATTGGTTGTCTTCTATTGATGAAGATGGTTCTTGTATTCCATTCAGCATGATCTTAAAAGGTTTTCCAGTTTCAAAATTGCAAAATATTGTGTCAATGAAAGGAATATATGCATAGCATACTGTAAGATTTCTTAGTGTAGTTGATATTAATTATGGAGTTTAATCTTGAGGTGATCAAAGAGTGAAATGTATGATCTTGATCTATGTAATTTTGAGAAGAGATCTTACATATAACCATTTAAATAAACATATCTTATCAACTTTTTCATTTGTTTTTCAAATTTTGATTATATCCATTAAAATTGGTTATGATATTTAAAACATAGTTACCAAATTCAGTAACACTGAGCTTTCGGGTTCGTACAATAAGCTGGAAGGGCACGGATACTCTATAAATTATTCCCTCAATTCATAGTAGGTAAACTAAAACTTAAAGCTTAATGTTTGGGTTCATTTCCTGGGTTAACTGGATATCTAAAACTGATCATCAAATTCATTACAAAATATTACCAGCCAAATTTGCAAAACACTTAAAATGTTTTGAAGACTAAAATCTTCCATTCCTCTATTTGCAATCTCTTTGGCCTAGATGTGAGAAGATTCCACTACCAGGAAAAGGTTTTTTTTGCTTATATTTTATAATATGGGTTGGACTACGATTTATGTTTTTACTAGATTGAAGGAGGATGGGAGAAGTGTATTGTCCAAATTGATTTTATGGGCTTAGATCAAAATCTGAAATAAATAATTATAAAAAAAAAGAAATATAAAAACTAACTGCTATCTGGATAACTAGTAGCTGATGTATGGATAACAAGTAGTGACAAATAACAACAGGTGATTACAACTAAGCATGGAGAACAAGTTACCTATCTGTATTCACCTACCACAAGTTAAATGGCTATGCTAGTGATATATAATCCGGAATTTTTCCTTATTACAGTTTAAAAGTCTATTTTTTTTTAAAAGTCTATTTTTTTTAAAAGTGGTTGTATATATAATCCAGAATTTTTCCTTATTACAGTTTAAAAGTCTATTGCCTAGTCAATTCCTATAGAGATGTTATTATTCCTCTATATGGAAGTGGTTGTATTCCTATAGAGATGTTATTATTCCTCTATACGGAAGTGTCGTCATTTATATTGTAAGTGTCGTAACTTATACTTGATGGGTTATTAGACCACCTTGTTGGGGTCGGCCCTGTATAAGTCATGTGGGTCAAAGGGTTATTAGACCACCCTGTTGGGGGTCGGCCATGTGGGTCAAAGGGTTATTAAACCACCCTAGTGGGGGTTGGCCCAGTCAACATTATGTTAAGTGGTTAAGTTGAGGCCGACCTAGTTGAGTAAAGGTCAAGTCAAGTTAGTGTATAAATAGAGAGTGTGTCTCTTTCATTTTACACATTCTATTCTCTCACTCACACTTGGGAGAGTGGCGCACTTGTGGAGGAGGAGGCTCTGCTGCTAGGAGAAGACTATCTCTTGTATTCTGGTTGTATCATTGCTCTATCTATCTCTGAGGAAGTTATTGGGGTTTTTCACCTTTATGGTTTTTCCCCAAGTAAACTCTGTGTCTCTTGTGTGCTTTCATTATTGTGTCCATGATTGATATGCTGTAGATTTGCTGTACATGTTATTCTCTCAGTTAAGATCCTAGATCAAATTGAAGTAAATTCTGAAAATTTAACAGTATTGACCCAACCTCTCGAGGGTTTCAAATTAGTCACTTTAGGTTACAAAAATGACCTAAATGGTAGTCAACATAGCCTAAATTGTCTGGGTGACAAAGGCTATGACTGAAAAACTGGATTTCCATTGAATGGAAACAATTTTTGGGCTACTGGCCACGGTTCAATTTACTGTTCAACTATTGGATTAATTTCCACTTCTTGTCAGTGGTGGATTTGGAAAAATTTGCAGAAAAAACCTAGATTGTAGACAGAGGGGTGCTTATGGTTAAGAATTGGTCTCCGGGTAATTATTTCAACCCTTTTACAGTGTTGATCTTCCAAAAGAGATGCTTATGGATACTAATGCTCGACCTCCCCATTGAATACTGGGATCTAGTGGTTTTGAGAGGGATAGGAGATGTTGTTGGCAGATTTGTTTTCTTTGATGAAAGGGACCTAAGGTGGAATAAGAAACGCATGGACTGGTTTTTAGTGGAGTTCGACATGGACCTAGGACTGCCAGAAGAAGTTGAGATTGTCACTGAAAAGGGGTCCTTCATTCAAACCCTAGAGTATTGGAGAGAACCCTTTCGGTGTCATGTATGAAGATCCACTGGCCATATAAAAACAAATTGTCCTTCAGTGGTTGGAGAGGCTCAGTCACTGGATTTGGTTTCAGAAGTGGGAGAATACGACTTAAATGGGAGGACTCAGAATGCTCAGATGGAGGTGCCTAGTCAATTCCCCTCTACTGAATCTTTCATTGGTAAGTTAAATATTTTCTTTCCAAATTTCTTTAGTACTTCTTTAACTGAACAAGACATTATTTTTCTAAGTAGTAATGAGGAGTGGCTGGTCGATATTTTTGAGGGTTTCTGGGTAATTTTCTTGGAAAATTTTAACAATTCCCATCCCTTTACTTCTCATTTGAACCCTATCATCTCATAACACCCTCCTTTGATTTCCCCCTCATCGACAGAACTGTTGTTTGTTACAAATACCAAAAGCCCTATTTTGACTGATACCTCTCCTTAGGGACCTCACACTACCCCTCATTTACACAGTGAATGCACCTTGGCTTCTCCCCCTCCATTGGATACAAATTTGTTTACCAAACCCTCGAAACCCTCATACAAAGAAGTTCTTATTAATAAATCACCTCTTCAGACCTATAATGTCTCCTTCGTAGATGGAGCTGGCCTTCTGGATATTGCAAATGTCACCATCAGGAAGAAGCCTAAAAACAAATCCACTAACAAGAAAAAAGACATGGGAGTTGTTAATCAGGGAGGGTTGGCAACATACCCCATAATGGTTTCTTCAAATTACCCTGTTTCTGTTCCTTCTCCTTCTGGGAAACTTAGAGCATTGAACCCTGATATGAGGGTTCCTTAATGCTAGTCTTAATCTCTCTTAACATTAGGGGGATTGTAGTTGCCTAGTCAAAGATGCTAGCCCTCAAGGAGATTTTGTCTACAGTTAAACCTGATGTTGTGTTTCTTCAAGAGACTATGCTGTATCATGTTAGAGCTAAAGATTTTTTTCTAAAAGTTTGTCTGACATGCATGGAACTGTGTTGCAACAACCAGTTGGACTTTCAGGGGGGTTACAATTTGGCAAGATGGAGTCTGATAGAAAATCCAAAAAATAAGGGAGGTTGGGGAACAAGAGATCTCAATCTCTTTAACAAGGCCCTAGCTAGCTACCAAATCATTGTGGAGGGCACTTTTTCATGATGGTATATGGAGTGTCACTATGATCAGAAGGAAATATTTGAAAGGAGTTGATGTTGTATCATGGATGAGGTAGAAGAAACACTTTGCTTTTCCAATAGCCTCCATTATCTGGAAAAATATATTGACTACACTACTTGTGGTTAAGCGATGGATTGCTTGGAAGGTTGGTACAGATATGAGAGTTCTTTTAGGCTTGGATCCTTTTCTGGGTGGAGGATCTGGCTTTATACTATCAGAAGAACTGCTACCACACCTACACAGTCGGAGCCTTTATTATCTTGCATATATACATAAGACAAATATCTCCAATAGTATTTGGCTCTCTGCATAAGATCTCGAACTCATAGGAACTCTAGCTAGTAAATGGAACACATACTGCATACAGGGAATTTACCAAAATGGGATTACTTTGTCTACAGAACCAGATAGGTTGGCTTGGACTTGGAACAAAATAGAAGGGATTGTCCAGACAGTAAAAGAGGCCTATAATGCATTTATATATCTTTATGAGAATGATGATTTGAAGTGGTGGTATACAGTGATATGGAAAATCAAGCTCGTCCAAAAATCAATTCTATTTATGTGGCTATGCTTACGAAATAAAGTCTTAATAGTGGACATAGAAAGGGGTGGAATTGGACCTTCAGCCTATCCATTATGTTTGAGCAGTGAGGAGACCATACAACATCTTAATGCAATAGATTGCAGCATTACTTAGGAGTTTTGGACTTTGACTTGTAACATTCTTCAAGTCAAAAATAATTGGCATCTACAACTCCTTTAAGAAAATTTAAAGCTCTGGTTTTTAACAAAACCCAAGGTAAAATCAATTCCCTTTATTGTCACATGGGGCTTATGGATTTTAATGAATGCCATTATTTTTTAAGGCTACAGACATAACCTAGAGGAGGTTTGGAGAAGGATTATTAAAGCATTAGCATAATTCGTCATAGATCCAGGTGCGGACAAAGTAAACTTTTTGATAAATCGACCAATTTTGTTTGGTAATTCACCCATGGGATTCTTCGATGGTGTAACAAATAAGAATCAAAGTGGAATTAGGATTTTGGTGAAAGACACCTCCACTCACTGTATTAAGGCACACATGGAAACTGATGAAATGAAAATGATGAAGTTGAATATAGCATCGACCTTGACCAATGTATTTAAATTTTGGTTAACTTTAAAATTATGCCTCCTTGTATTTTATTAGACTGGGTCCAAAGCTTCGTGTTAACAACTCCTCGGGAACAATACATGTAAAGTTCGGAACCATGCCATTATCAGGCATGTTTAACCTTAAGTTCTTCCTTGACCGTCACCAATCATAGGCACCGATGACGATGTTGGAGAGCTCATTCTTCATGCAGTTAATTGAGTCGATACTGGTATGCACTAACATGTGTCTACAACAAGGCAATGTCGTAAGGCCTTAATCATCACTCAAGAGTTCAATTCAATCATGAGTTTTACGGGGGGGTTCCAAAAAAACTGCCTCCCAAAGTTCAATTCTCATGACTTTTAGGGGGGGTTTTGACAAACCGCCACCAAAAGTTATGAGAATTGGGCTTTAGGGGGGGTTTTCAAACAACCGCCTCCAAAAGTTCAATTCTCATGACTTTTAAGGGGGGGTTCCAAAAAAACCGCCTCCAAAAGTTCAATTCTCATGACTTTTGGGGGGGGTTTTGACAAACCACCCCCAAAAGCTATGAGAATTTGGCTTTTAGGGGGGGTTTTCCCCAAAACTACCCCCAAAAGTCAAATTTCAGGACTTTTAAGGGGGGCTCCCAAAAAACCCCGCCTCCAAAAGTTCAATTCTCATGACTTTAAGGGGGGGTTTTGACAAACCGCCCCCATAAGTTATGAGAATTGGGCTTTTAGGGGGGAGTTTCCCAAAACCGCCCCCAAAAGTCAAATTTCAGGACTTTTGGGGGCGTTTTTTTAAAAAATCGTCCCCAAAAGTCCAATTTCCATGACTTTTAGGGGTGATTTTAGAAGACCGCCTCCAAATGTCTGAAATTTTTTTTAGGGGGGGGGGTTTACCAAACCCCCCGCAAGACAAAACCGCCCCTAAAGGGCTATTTTGTTGTAGTGAGAGATCAATGTTTAACAAAGATTACAATTCATACTTAGAAGATTCAACCCTTTCCCTTACAAAAAGGTGCCCTTTTATAGATCATGCCCGTAGGTCATGTCTTTACAATGCATGGGAAAAAACCCTAAGGTTTCCCAAAACTAGTGCGGTTACCCACCATCCTGCTTGTCGCCGTCGACAACTTACTCCACTCGCTTCGGTTGCCTTACTAGGCCACTCATGGATCTAACGCCCTTTTGACAGCTGCAGTCATCACCAAAACGGTTACAATTGCATCGTGGCCTGTCACTTTCCTCCCCTTTAGCCTGCCTATTGCTGTCGACTTGGTGGCTTAGCTCCTTAACTGCTTGCTGCCACTCTCTTGACAAGTTTCTTTCTGCTGTCTCCGCTATGCTTCTTACTCAAAATAGGTCGCTTCCACAACTCGATCTTCCCATATACTCTTTACCCAATCTAAACTGCACACTCCCCAAAACTGTGCCACCTGACTCCGCAGCCCGAACTGCGCAGTTCCCAAAACTGTACTTCATCAAAATCATGCCCACTTAGGCCATGCCCAACATGCCCCTGACACTTACTTGTGGATCATCCTCGATCCACTCACTCTAGCAGAATTCTCCTGCTTATCTTCATTGGTGCTTAGCTTGGTAGTGAAATTGCTCAAAGTAACATCAATCTCCTCAACCGTTTCCTTTTCCTTTTTCTCAAAATATTTAATGGTCTCCAGTTGCGCCTACAAGAACTTCTCTTGGTCTTGTTCTTTAACTATTCCCTCCATTGTTTGAAGTTCCACAAACTTCTCATCAAACTACTGTATTAGCTGTAGTCCTTCCTCCTCTATGTCTTGCATCTACGCAAAAGTGATGACTTCCTTTTCCCTTAGTGCCGTCAATTGTTTCTGGAGCTCCTTTACTTCATTAAATTTCGACAGCTTCTGCTATGCGAGCAAGGTCTTTAACTCTGCGTTTGCAGCATTGATCTCTTGCGGTGTCTGCTACAGATCATCTTTGATCTTCAAGAGATATGGATCTTCATTTAACCCTGCCAAAACTGTGTTTACTTTTTCAAGTAAACCTTGACACCTCGCCACTTCGGACGAGATGCTACCTAACGTTGCTTCCACTTCCTTGCTTGGGGCTGCGCGCTTATTTGGAGGTGTAGTGGGTTGCCGAGCCTCCAAGTTTGTAATTTTCCCTTTATAAGAGATCTCCATCTCCATCATTTATGTAGTAAGGGACTTCACTTTGGCCCCAATCTTGATTATTGTGTCTTTGACACTTGCTCCTTCTTCTCATTTGTCAATTTTTTCACATACTGCTGATACCGTTTCTTTGAGTTTGCGGTTTCATTCTTGAGCCTCAGACAACTCCTTGGTGTTCCGCGCTGAGTCTTGCTTCAGCTCATCGAGACTCCCTTGAAGCTGGATACTCTGGTCATAGGAGGTGATGCCTCACTCATGGATCTCTTCTACAATCTGCATATGCAGATTGTTCAAATATTCAATTGGCAGTGACCAAATGTTGAGGTCAAAATGCGCTGAGTCTTTTATTGCTTCACACACCCTGTCATTTGAAAAAATAAAGTGCACCGTCTCTATATGCGCTACCCTAGGGTATGCGCTCACTGTATGAGGTTGCCTCTTCTGTGCGCTTGTCCCTCCTGATTTTCCCTCTGGGTATGATCCTCGGGCTGATTCTGGATTGGCTTCTCGAATGTCCGCGACCATCGTTTTCACCGATTCGACCGCTTGAAGGAGGCTTAGCTGCATCTGTTCTTGTCTTGCCTCTTTCTCTACGTGGGTCTCCTCCCATATTTTCTGTACCTTCATTGCGATGGTCTTTCAATCATCTGTGTGCAGTATTGGCACCAACTTTGGCTTATTAGCCTTTTGCTTCTTGTGTTTTCCTTTTGTTGATGAGGGGCTCGTAGTTGCTTTTCTCTTCCCCCCCCGTCTGGCCTTCTGGCTTGTCCTACGCAGGTGCTTGTTCTTCATCAATAGGTGTGGGTGTTACTTCATCCATGTCTTCATCTTTGTCTTCATATTCATCTTCATCTTTGTCTTCATCTTTGTTTTCATCTTTTTCTTCATATTTCTCTTTATCTTTGTCCTTCTCGTAGTCGAACTCAACGTTAATTGGTTGGTTCACTTTCCATTCTGGGTCCCATTCCTCCATCATCTATTCAATTTTCTTAGCATCCAGCTGATAGAATCCTGGATACCATAGCTCTGTTTTTGTATCAGACCTGGGCTGAATGTAAGACCTATGTATATCAACCATGAATCTAAGTTTCCTTTTGTAGGCATCTGTCAGCAGTGGTTTTGAGATTCACGGTGTTCGCCAAATAACATCACACAGTTGCTCGTAATAACTGTAAAACACTTCATTGATTTGCCGTTGCTTGGAGGACTTTGAATTTTTCCATAAGTTCGCGAAGTGTGTTCCCTAGCACTGCCCTGCGAAAACCAGAACGCCTTGGTAGCCAACCGACGAAGGAAATACATACTAATAGCCAACTGAAGTGGAATGGGGTTCCCTTGTCTTGAGTTTCCCGAACATCAGCCAAAAATTCATTCAACAGGTACTGTGCCCAGTTGTAAGAAGTGCCTTTCATCGTCTTAGAGGAAAGCTGGATTGCTATGGCCGGTACCTTTGGGAATCTGCATTTGCGCAATACCTTTCTTGCGAGAAGTTGAACTGTGAAGCATGTAGCTTCATCATTGATATCGTTTGTGGGGAAACCACGTTTTCCCTGGACTACACCAAATTCTTCCATGATTTTGCTGGCGAGATCTTTTTTCTACCCCTTCCCTACAAATAATTTTGAAGGGTCGTCGCCTCTTTTTTTTGGCAGCGTAATGTAGTGTATCCTATCAATATTTATATCAATTGGTTTGTACAACCATATATATCCTTCGTGTACACAGGAGAGCAATACGCGCACTACTGCATTGAGTTCTGGGCTCCTACCAAAGTGCGAGATGTGCAGTAGGTGAAGCAACCTAGATGGTTCAATCCCTTTGATCCAATCCTGCATAAACAGAGTTTCAGTGCTAGTTTGGGCGTCAACCTGTCGACTCATATATTGGTTTGGTTGAAATCATGTCAACTTCTTCATCTTGGAATGTGCTCCTTCTAGCAAGTCATGGTCTTCAAACTTGCAATCTAGCACTGAAACTCTGTTAAATTAGTTAAGTCAGCATTTAATGACGATCCTTTTAGTAGCTCGGTCACTTCACTCTTTATTATGCCCGAATGGTCATTTTCCCTTTTAATGCTTGAACTTGTCAGTGCCGCTTTTTGGGATAACGGTCCACTAACCGGCCGACAGTTGTCACGATTAACATTTTCCGTCGTGATGTGCTGGCAATCTCGTCAAGGATTCTTGTGCAGCTCTCTTCCACACATGTGATTGTTCGTATTTAATTGTGCATCTGCGCTTCCACCTCCTTCCTTGTGTCGCAGCTTCTCTCTCTTCATAGTTTCTCCGTTCCATTTGATATGCGCAACTATCTTTTCATCTTCGTACTGCACGGTTCTTCTTTTATTTTTATTTTTCATTTCTTTCTTTCTTTTTTCCTTTTTAATCCATGCAGCTTCACTTCTCGACAAGTGCTGTGCGGTACATATGCTTCTTCCTTTGAAATTCACGTACATACTCTTCCCCATTTTCAGTGCCCAATTTCAACTGTACATGGCACTTAGAGATTTCCTTTTTTCCTAATCATTGAGGGTTCTGCGAAGTAGGACTATCCTGATAGGTTTTTAGTCTACTTCCATTTACTAATCCTGGTAAGGTATCTCCTAATAACGTGGCTAATTGAATTGCGCCACCGTTAGTAACATGCAAAACAGTATATTGTTGATGTATATGTAACTTCGGAATGTATTTCATATATATTTATTGTACCCTTATTGTACCACTGGAATCAGCACGACGAGACCGTCATTATGGTCAACTTGTTCTCTTATTTTTTCCACATAATTTTTTGAGCATTTTTAGACACCAGTAGTCACCTCGATTTGCGTGCCACTTCGAATGCTCTCTGTTTTTGATATATTTCATATCATCGGATTCATTTTTCCGAGCCTGTGATGATGCTTGAGATCATTTCTCACTCTCACCCCCATATGTTTTGGGTATTTTTCCAAAATGCCCCCTGTCACCTCGGTTTGCGTGCCACATCGGTCGTTATCCATTTTTGACACTTTTTATATCATCGGATTCATTTTTCCGAGCTCGTGATGATGCTTGAGGTCATTTCTCGCTCTCACTTGGTATAGTTTCCACATTCTGTCCCAACACCTTGCTGCCTCGGTTTGCACACCACATCGGCCGCCATCGGATTGTTCCACATTTTTACATGAGCCATTCACTCCTGTCATACTGCAATTATTTCGTTATTTTGCCACCATTCATTCTCCCGCAAGGAGGCCCACCAGTGTTCCCACCTACCCTCATTCTTGGTCATCATAAATGTTTCTTGACTGAGCACTTCCTCCTTGCCTGACCATTCCTTTTGTTCGGTATAATTTTATCCCTTTTTCGGGTCGGACAAGTCCTTTACGAAAAAGGCACTTAGGGAGTTTCTGTTAAGCTCTTTTCTGACTCCTAAAACAACGAAAAGATCGCCGAGAAATCTTGCTTCCTTTCATGCTCATTAAAGTACCTAAAAGGGCGTCTATCTGGTATAAGTTTAACCCTTTTTCGGACCTGGTAGACTACTTACGAAAAATGAATACTCTAGTCACACCGGCTAGAAGAGTTCTTCATTGCATCCTTTTATGCTTCTTTGGGCCTTAGAGACTAACACACGAAAAAGCAACCCCCTGGAGTCTTCTTATCGCTTTCAGACTCTCTAAAATTGAAAGCAACCATGAGCATGAACTGTCCTGGGCTCGTACAAATCCACACGACAGTACCATTCCATTATTTCAGAGTCTTCTTATCGCTTTCAGGCTCCTTAAAATTGAAAGCAATCACCAGCATGAACTGTCCTGGGCTTGTATAAATCCACACGACAGTACCATTTTACACACACTTCTTCTAGTTCCTTAACCCATGAAGAAGTCCCCCTGTGCCTCTTGGCACTATGATCAATCATCTCGACAACACCCCCAATCAGGTCGCCTTTGTTCAGAGTACTCTGTAGTTTCCTGTCATTTTACACCAACTTGAGTATCACTCATCCCAGTCACTATCCTTGATCCATTACATCTATGATCCATTTCCCACCAGTCAGTTTCATATGCTTCCCGATCATCCCCACCATCATACTCTGAACAAAGGAAGTTAGAGTCCACCCACTCTACTTGCCCATTTATCCCCCACAGTATGTCAGTCCTACCATCAGTACTCTCACACTTCGATTCTCCACCTCGCGCTCCTGTCAAGGAAACATCATTGCCTTGATAGTTGCAGGTCTCCCTCTGTCGACAACAACCCCTTTATTCTAGAGGATAGACCCAGAGGTCCTTGTGCCTTGGACCCATCACCATCTATGGTGGGTGCCTACGGACAATTCTGAGAGGAGTCATCATTGCCTCTCCGAGTGGTTGTTTCTCACATTCTCGTCTTCAACACCTTGATCACATCGTTGAGAATCGCGTAGGGTTTATATCCCTTCAGTTATTGGTCGAAGACCCTGGATTTCCCCTGACTCTAGCACATTGGTGAGTCACTTCGGAACGCCCATTTATATGTTCCCGTGGATGTCTGGGTTGCGTTGGCGATTGTATTCAGAAGCCATCCATTTATATGCTTCCTTGAGTACCCAGTTCAGTTCCAGTTTAGTGTACCATTGAGGACATGACTCTCCGTCACCATGCTCCAGCAGCTCATCAGTTCCTCTAGTACCACACTCAGTAGCGCTGTTGTTATTCCAGTGTATCAGTTCTTCAGCTCAGACATGGTCAACCCAGCAGTATGTCCCAGATTTGTGTCCCCTCTGGACCCTTATGATGTACACAGTGGTTCTCTATGTATCCTACAGGTCCCCCTTTTTGGGCCTCACTGTTATTTTTTATGTATCTTGATACGAGCATGGGTATGCCCGCCTTGTCCATCTATTGAGATTCTTCCTCATTCATTATTTGAGGCCGATGTACACAGTGGTTCTCTATGTATCCTACAGGTCCCCCCTTTTCGGGCCTCACTGTTATTTTTTATGTATCTTGATACGAGCATGGGTATGACCGCCTCGTCCATCTATTGAGATTCTTCCTCATTCATTATTTGAGGCCATGTGTATTTCAGGTCCCTATATTTTGGACCCCATTGTTATTGTTGTTCTATATCTTGATACAAGCATGGGAATGCCTGCCTCGTCCATATGTTCAGATTATTCCTCATTCATTATTGAGGTCATGTACTTTCAGTTTTTGCAGTTTGTTCAGGACCGTTGTTCCGGGCTCTAGTTTGTTTCTTCTCTTCTCCACCTTCCAGGAAAACCATATAAGACTTATGATGTCTATCGGCCATACGATGAGCTCCTGTCCTCACGTATCAGGGGGCAATCTGTTAACACCCAAAAAGTGCTCACTACCTCATCTACCCCATTACATGACTCATTTGTCCATATTTCCTACCATATTTACCTGCAGAACCTTAAATCCCATTAAAAAGCCTCCAAAAGGCCACAAAACCATTAAAAAAGCCTCTAAAAGGCCAAAAAACCCCTTTTCCCCCCAAAATAATCCAAAATTTCCCCAAAATAGCAAAAACCCTATAAAAAGGGAATAAAAAATATAAAAAAAGAGGAAAAAGAGGGAAAAAGGAGGAAAAAAACCCTATACAGCTAACCTAAACCATATGGTTCCCAAAACCATGGGCCAACACTCCACCACTAAAAACCTATAAATAGGTGATGGAGGCCCCTCATTTCATATCCATAGTCAAATACACCCTTACTCTGCCAAAATCACTCTTGAAACCCTAGCTCACCCTTGAGCTACTTTCACCATTGAGTGCCCCTTTTGGCCCATTTCCAACCCTTTGGAGAAAGAGAAGGAGCAAAGCTGGAAGCTTGGAAGCAACCCTCCTAGACTGCTGCAAGAGCTCCACCAACCTTCACATTGGAGGTATAATTAATACAAAAACCCTTTTTATTATCTTGTTTTGTCTAGTTTATGCACATGTTTAGAATAATTACCATTTTACTGTATTGTCTTTCGTTCAATGTTTTTCTGAACTGCTACTAAGGAGTCCATTCTCCTTAGCAGGTAATCATTTGCACAAGCTGGGGTGAAAACCCTAGCTACACATGCAGATGAAATAGAGTTCCCGGTAAAATGTGTAAGTGATTGGCCGATGGCTATTTATAGACCCTGCTGGTCTACAACGTGGCGATCGACCGTTAATGGAGTAGTTACTACTTCGTCCTTCCATCGGATCTCCTCTGGGATCTCGGTCTTGTCGACCAATCATCATGGTTGAACCAATGATGTTTCTTTAACTGCTAAAATGTGCCGGTTCTGTCAAGCTGTTAAATCAATTAAGTTAGCGTTTAATTACCAGCCTGTCAGTCGGATCTTGGTCACTTCGCCCTTTATTATGCTCGAATGGTCATATTCCCTGTTAATGCTTAATTTCATCGGTGCCGCCATAATGGATAACGACCCACTAACCGGCCGATAGTTGCCATGGTTAAAGTTTTCCGTCATGATGTGCTGGTGGTTCTAACAAGCGGTTCGGATGTACATGTATGCTTCTTCATTTTCAAGTGCGCAACTACGGTTTCACCCAGTGTCTCTTACTCGCAGCTTCTCATTCTTCGCAGTTGGTCTGTTCAATTTGATCTACGCAGCTACATTTTTAGCTTCAAACTGTGCAGTTTTTCCTTTTCCTTTTTCGTTTATATATATATATATATATATATATATATTTAATTTCTGCGCAGCTTCACTTCTACTGCGCGGTACGTCGCGTACACACTCTTCCCAATTTCTAGTGCCCAATTTCAACTGTACTTGACACTTAGAAAATTTCCTTCCTTCTGATCATTGAGGATTTTGCGAAGCAGGACTATCCCGATAAGGTTTTAGTCTGCTTCCATTCACGAAGCCTAGTAATGTATCTCCTACTAACGTGGCTAACTGGACTGCGCCACCGTTACTAACATGCAAAACCGTATATGGTCCAAGACAATGCATTTTAAACTTTCCAGGAAACTTCATAAATTTGGTATCGTACAGGAGGACTAGATCACCTACCCGAAAGGTCTTATTCTTGATATGGAAATCATGCCATGCTTTTTCTCTCTCCTTCTGCACTTGCTGGTGAAAGCCTGCGCTGAAGCGATCTTCCTCCAGACCAACTAAGTGTAGAAGCCTTTCTTTTAGTGCCTCTCGATCTTCCATGCCTGTAAATGCAATTATTCTTAAGCTGGGAACAATGTACTCCGTAGGCATTACTGCTTCCTATCTGTAGGTCAACCTAAAAGGTGTGTGGCTCGTCAATTTCTTGCAAGTAGTCCTGTATGCCCATAACACAGTGGGAATGCACAGGTCTGTTAACACCCAAAAAGTGCTCACTAGCTCATTTACCACATTATATGACTCATTTGTCCATTTTCCTACCATATTTCCATTAAAAATCCCAAAAAACCCATTAAAAAGCCTCCAAAAGGCCTAAAATGCCTCCAAAAGGCCAAAAAACCATCAAAATAGCCTAAAAAAGGCTAAAAAACCCCCTTTTCCTCCAAAAATAGCAAAAATTCCCTAAAAAGGGAATAAAAATATAAAATAACAAGGAAAAGGAAGAAAAAACCCTATACAGCTGCCTAAAACCATGTGTTTCCTAAAACCATGGGTCAGCACTCCACCACCAAAAAACTATAAATAGGTGATGGAGATCCCTTATTCCATATCCACAATCACAAGCACCCTTACTCTGCCAAAATCTCTCTCGAAACCCTAGTCCACCTTTGAACTAGTTTCACCTTGAGAGCCACCTTTGGCCCATCCCCAACATTGGAGAAGGAGAAGGAGCATTCTTGGAGCTTGGAGCATCCTCTTGGACACTGCAAAGGGCTTCACCAACCTTGACACTCAAGGTAACATCAATACAAAGACATTCTTTCATTTTGGTGTTTATGCTTTATGCTTGTATTAGAAATAATTTAATGTTTTGTTTATTGCATTATTAGTTTAATATACTGAACTGCTACTAAGGAGTCCATTCTCCTTAGTAGGTGCTCATTGGCACAAGCTAGGGGTAAAACCCTAGCTACAGTTTTGGCGACTCCACTGGGGATCGAACCCAGGATCTCCGATCACCAGGCAAAGACATCACGGAATTATAGAGCACCACATTGACACATGGCCTGATGTAACCCCTGTTCGTCAGAAACAGCGCCCTATTCATCCCTCAAAGCTCCCAGCTGTCAAAGCCGAGATTGAGAAGCTGCGCAAGGCAGGGTTCATTTATCCTATTGCCTATACCACATGGGTTTCAAACCCTGTTCCAGTTAACAAAAAGCAAGGCACCATCCGCGTATGCACTGACTTCCGTGACTTAAACTATGCTTGTCCCAAGGACAACTTCCCCACGCCGTTCATCGATCAACTCATAGATGCGTGTGCGGGACATGAGGTCCTCTCCTTCATGGATGGTTTTTCCGGATATAATCAGATTCAGATCCGTAAGGAAGACCAGTACAAAACTGCCTTTACTACCCCTTGGGGCACCTTTGCCTATCGCGTCATGCCGTTCGGCCTCAAAAATGCTGGTGCCACTTTCCAGCGGGCCATGACCTACTGCTTCCACGACTTGGTCCATATCCTGCTAGTCTACCTTGATGACCTTACAGCTCGTTCCCGGAAACGATCAGACCACCTTAACGACCTTCGGCAAATTTTTCTGCGTTGTCGCAAATACCAAATTCGCTTGAACCCACACAAGTGTGTTTTTTGCGTACCGGCAGGCCGATTGTTGGGTTTCATTGTTTCCCAGAAAGGAATTACTGTTGACCCTCTAAAAGTCCAAGCTATTTTAGACCTCCCCCCTCCTCGCACGCTCCGGCAGCTCCAAAGTCTGCAGGGGCGATCTAACTTCCTTCGACGCTTCGTTCCTGATTATGCCACTACGGTACACGGTTTCTTGCGCCTACTCCGCACCCACGTACCCTTTGTCTGGGATGTGCAAGCAGAAGCTGCATTCGAGGCCCTCAAGAAGGCCCTCACACAAGCCCCTCTGATTTCCCCTCCGGATTTCACTCGAGACTTCATCCTTTACGTGTCGGCCTCCGAGCATGCCGTCTCTGGAGTCTTAGTTCAAGAAGACGATTCTCACCAGGAGCACGTCATTTACTACGTTAGCCAGACCTTGTCTGGTCCACCATTACGTTACCCATATGAAGAGAAACTTGCCCTCGCAGTAGTCTTTTCCGTTCAAAAATTGCGACACTACATCTTAATGAGTCATACCACCGTCGTGGCCAACTCTAACCCCATGGTATATCTTCTGAACCGGCGGCTACTCCAAGGTCGTGTTGCCAAATGGGTCATTATCCTCCAAGAATATGACCTTACCTTCAAAACACCTAAGAGCACTAAAGCCCTCGCGCTCGCCCAGCTCATCACTGATCTCCCTTCCTTTCTCCCGGCCAAACCCATCTCCGATGAGTTACCCGACAATCACCTGTTCACTATCTCGTCCGATGACCCATGGTACGGTGATATCTTGTTATACCTACGCACACAGAAGTTCAGACCCAAAGTTCCACGAAATGGACGTCGTCGCATCCGACACCAGGCCTCTCGATATCTCCTCTTAGGCAATGTCCTCTATCGGCGCGGAGTTGACACAATTCTTCGTCGTTGCCTTACCCATGAGGAAGCTGAACACGTCCTTAATGACTGTCATAGCGGTGCCTGCGGAGGCCATTTCTCAGGGATGGCCACCGCTCAAAAGGTCGTCCGCGCCGGATACTTCTGGCCCACACTTTTCACTGACTGCATCACTGCGGTCAAACACTGCCATAACTGCCAACTTTTTGCCCCCAAGGCCCGGACACCTCCTGCTCCGTTACACCCAGTCGTCACCGTTGGTCCCTTTTGTAAGTGGGCCATAGACTTCATGGAATGTAGACCCCAGTCTGCCAACGGCCACAAATATATTGTTGTCGCTGTTGATTACTTTACCAAATGGGCGGAAGCCATGCCTACCTTCAATTGTACCGCTGACACCGCTGCCCGCTTCTTCTTCAACCATGTCATCGCTCGATTCGGGGTTCCTAAGCAGTTGGTCTCTGACCATGGTTCACACTTCGAAGACGCCGTCTGGCGTGAGTTATCCACCCTCCTTAAGTATGAGCACCAATTCTCCTCTGCTTACTACCCCCAAGGGAACGGCCAAGTAGAGGCCATCAATAAAATCCTTAAAACCATCCTCCAACGAACAGTTGACAAGCATAAGTCCAATTGGCACCACATGTTGTTCCCTGCTTTGTGGGCTTATCGCACCTCCACTAAGACCGCCACTGGTTTTACACCATTTCATTTAGTTCACGGGATAGAGTCTGTCCTCCCCATCGAATGTCAGATCCCTGCCTTACAGATCGCCGTTGAGCTTCTCCCTGACACCACCCCCCTCGAGCAACGTCTACTACACCTCGAACAAGCCGATGAAGACCGCCGGGCCACTCTCCAGAATATCGAAGCTGCCAAAAACCGCTCCAAAGCCGGTTATGATAAACATGTTCACCCTCGAACTTTCCACGAAGGGGACCTCGTCCTCGCCTATGACCAAGCCCATGACAAAACCGGTAAAGGGAAGTTTGAATCTATGTGGCAAGGCCCTTACGTCGTGCAGACCTGCCTCGGCAAGGGGGCATACATCTTAGCTGACTCTGAAGGCCGTCCTTTGCGCAACCCTCGTAATGGGTTGTATCTTAAGCGTTTTTACCCATAAAAAGAAACCCGCGACCTCATTGGTCTGCGTTGTACAGTACTTTCCTTTTTTGTTTTCGTTTTTACAAACCGTTTCCACCACTGGAATCAGCGCGACGTGACCGTCATAATGGTCACCTCGTTGCATTATTTTTGTCCTGTCATTTTTTACCCATTTTCCCGACACTATGTCGCCCCGGTTTGCGTGCCACTTTGGCCGTTCTCCGTTTTTCACATGTTTTATATCATCGGATTCATTTTTCCGAGCTGGTGATGATGCTTGAGATCATTTCTCGCGCTCACCTCCAGATTTTCCGGGCATTTTTCAAAATGCCCCCGTCACCTCGGTTTGCGTGCCACATCGGCCGTCACCCGTTTTTGACATCCTTTATATTGCCGGATTCATTTTTCCGAGCCCGTGATGATGCTTGAGATCATTTCTCGCTCTCACTTGGTACAATTTCAACATTGTGTCCCAACACCTTGCTGCCTCGGTTTGCGCGCCACGTCGGCCGCCATCGGATTGTTCCACATTTTTACATGCGCCATTCACTCCTGTCATACTGCAAATGTTTCGTTATTTTGCCACCATTTCATCTACCCTGCAAGGAGGTCCATCAGTGTTCCCACCTACCCTCGTTCTTGGTCATCATTCCTAAACCTTGATTGAACACTTCCTCCTTGCCTGGCCATTCCTTTTGTTCGGTATAATTTTTTCCCTTTTTCGGGCCGGACAAGTCCTTTACGAAAAAGGCACTTAGGGAGTTTCCGTTAAGCTCTTTTCTGACTCCTAAAAGAATGAAAAGATCGCCGAGCAATCTTGCTTCCTTTCATGCTCGTTAAAGTACCTGAAAGGGCGTCTATCTGGTATAAGTTTAACCCTTTTCCGGACCTGGTAGACTAATTACGAAAAAGGAATACTCTAGTCACACCGGCTAGAAGAGTTCTTCATTGCATCCTTTTATGCTTCTTTGGGCCTTGGAGACTAAATCTACGAAAAAGCAACCCCCTGGAGTCTTCTTACTTGCTTTCCGACTCTCTAAAATTGAAAGCAACCACGAGCATGTACTGTCCTGGGCTCGTAAAATCCACACGACAGTACCATTCCACTACCTCAGAGTCTTCTTATCGCTTTCAGACTCCTTAAAATTGAAAGCAACCACGAGCATGAACTGTCCTGGGCTCGTAAAATCCACACGACAGTACCATTTTACACACACTTCTTCTAGTTCCTTAACCCATGAAGAAGTACCCTCCTGTGCCTCCTGGCACTATGATCGATCATCTCGGCAGCACCCCCAATTAGGTCGCCTTTGTTCAGAGTATTCTGCAGTCTCCTGCCACGTTACACCAGCTTGAGTCTCCCTCAGCCAGTTATTCCCCCAGATCCATTACAGCTATGATCCCTTTCCCCTGAGTCAGTTTCATATGCTGCCAGATCATTTCCATTATCATACTCTGAACAAAGGAAGTTTGAGTCCACCCACTCTACTTGCCCAGTTGTCCCCCCACAGTTTATCAGTCCTGCCATCAGCACTATCACATTTCGGTCTTGTACCTCGCGCTCCTGTCAAGGAAACATCATTGCCTTGATAAGGGCAGGTCTCCCTCTGTCGACGACAGCTCCTCTATTCCAGAGGATAGGCCCAGAGGTCCCTACGCCTTGGACTTATCACCATCTGTGGTAGGTGCCTACGGATCATTCCGAGAGGAGACATCATTGCCTCTCCGAGTGGTTGTTCCTCACATGCTCGACTTCAGCACCTTGATCGCATCGTTGAGGATCGCGTAGGATTATATTCCATCAGTTTTTTGTCGAAGACCCCGGATTTCCCCCGACTCTAGCACATTGATGAGTCACTTCGGAACGCCCAGTTGTATGTTCCCGTGGATGTCCGGGCTGCGTTGGCGTTTGTATTCGGAAGCCATCCAGTTTCATGCTTCCTTGAGTACCCAGTTTCAGTTCCAGATCAGTTCCAGTTCAGTGTACCATGGAGAATATGACCCCAGTCACTATGATCCAGCAGCTCATCAGTTCCTTTGGTACCAAACTCAGTAGCACTGTTGATTGTTCCGGTGCACCAGTTCTGCAGTTCACACATGATCCACTCAGCAGTATGTCCCAGATTTGTGTCCCCTCTGGACTCTTATGATGTACACAGTGGTCATGTATCTTACAGGTCCCCTTTTTTGGGCCTCACAGTTATATTTATGTATCTTGATACGAGCATGGGTATGCCCGCCTCGTCCATATATTGAGATTATTCCTCAGTCAGTATTTGAGGTCATGTATATTTCAGGTCCCCATTTTTGGACCCCATTGTTGTTATTATGTTATATCCTGATACGAGCATGGGAATGCCCGCCTCGTCCATATGATCAGATGATTCCTCATCCTTTATTGAGGTTATGTACTTTTAGTTCTTGCAGTTGTCCGGGATCGTTGTTCCGGGCTTCAGTTTGTTTCTTCTCTTCTCTCCACATCCCAGGAAAACCATTCATGACTTATGATGTCCATCGGCCATACGATGAGCTCCTGCCCTCGCACATCAGGGGGCAATCTGTTAACACCCAAAAAGTGCTCACTAGCTCATTTACCACATTATATGACTCATTTGTCCATTTTCCTACCATATTTCCATTAAAAATCCCAAAAAAACCCATTAAAAAGCCTCCAAAAGGCCTAAAATGCCTCCAAAAGGCCAAAAAACCATCAAAATAGCCTAAAAAAGGCTAAAAAACCCCCTTTTCCTCCAAAAATAGCAAAAATTCCCTAAAAAGGGAATAAAAATATAAAATAACAAGGAAAAGGAAGAAAAAACCCTATACAGCTGCCTAAAACCATGTGTTTCCTAAAACCATGGGTCAGCACTCCACCACCAAAAAACTATAAATAGGTGATGGAGATCCCTTATTCCATATCCACAATCACAAGCACCCTTACTCTGCCAAAATCTCTCTCGAAACCCTAGTCCACCTTTGAACTAGTTTCACCTTGAGAGCCACCTTTGGCCCATCCCCAACATTGGAGAAGGAGAAGGAGCATTCTTGGAGCTTGGAGCATCCTCTTGGACACTGCAAAGGGCTTCACCAACCTTGACACTCAAGGTAACATCAATACAAAGACATTCTTTCATTTTGGTGTTTATGCTTTATGCTTGTATTAGAAATAATTTAATGTTTTGTTTATTGCATTATTAGTTTAATATACTGAACTGCTACTAAGGAGTCCATTCTCCTTAGTAGGTGCTCATTGGCACAAGCTAGGGGTAAAACCCTAGCTACAAGGTCACAGTCATCCCAATTGACATTGCATACCTTAGTTAGTGCATTCTCCAGTACCTTATTGAAAGCTTCCACAGTCCCATTTGCTTGAGGATTATATGGCGTACTTATCTGGTGGTGAATATGGAATTCTTTAGTCAGGGCTTCAATTGTTTTGTTCAGAAAATGAGTTCCCTGATCGCTCATCAAGATCTTCGAGAATCCAAACCTTGTAAGGATGTTTTAAAAAATGAACTGCACAGTAGTAAATGTTCTATAGTCCTTTACTGGCTTTGCTTTTGCCCATCTGGTGAGATAATCAGTAGTAGTGA
This sequence comes from Larix kaempferi, assembly GCA_027924585.1. Taxonomy (NCBI): domain Eukaryota; kingdom Viridiplantae; phylum Streptophyta; class Pinopsida; order Pinales; family Pinaceae; genus Larix; species Larix kaempferi. The sequence continues at coordinate 5,423,292 of BSBM01000293.1, read as the reverse complement.
TGATGTACCTCGTACCAGTCCTTTTTCCCGTTGGGTTGATAGGTCCCACAAAATCAACGACCGATTTCTCAAATGCCTAAAGGGTCAACTGCGGATTCAAGGGAATTTCATCCCTTCGGGATGGCCTTCCTGTCCTCGGACAGATATCGCAGCTCTGGCAATGTTCTTTCGCATATTTGTGAATAGTAGGCCACCATAGCCCTGCGTGCAATATCTTCTGCGCAATGGCTCTTCCTACATAGTGACCTCCTGATGCTCCTGAATGTGCATCAGCCAGTATGAATGGCTTCTCGTGCTCTAACATACATTTGCGCAACACTTCATCCAGTCCCAATTTGTATAGCTGTCCGACGATTATGGTGAAGTCTGCTGCTCTTACAACCAGTTGCTTCTTCTGCTGCGTAGTAAACTCTATCTGTGCCAACCCAGTAGTAAAAAAGTCTATGACATATTTATATTAGTCATCAGTAATCTGAATGGAAAACAATTGCACATCAGGCAGATTGTCTTCAAGGTTTGTAGGTTCTTCGCCTGACTCAATCCATGAAAGATGATCAGGTCCTAAGTTCAATCTGTCTGGCTTAACTATTATTTCAAAATCATACTCCTGAAAGAGTAACAACCACCTGCAAATTCTCCCCCCTAACACTGGCTTGTTGACCAAGTATTTCAAAGCAGAATGGTTAGTGTACATAGAGAAGTGCGCACCAAGCAAATACTGCCTGAATTTCTACAGTGCGTAGACCATGGCTAGGCCCTCTCTCAGTGGTCTTATAATTCTTCTCAGCAGATGAGAGCTTCCTGCTCGAAAATGCAATGGGATGGTCAATACCTCCCTCTCCTGGTTGTGCTAATACAACATCCAATGCTATACATGAAGCATCAACATGGACATGAAATGGCTTCTCCCAGTCTGGAAAAACTAGGATCGACACAGTGACCATTTTCTCTTTTAATGTGTCTAAGCCTTGATCACATTATGCGTTCCAGATGAACGACGCATCCTTATTTAACAACTTCTCCATTGGCGCGGTTATCTACGCATAACCCTTTATAAAATTCCTGTAGTAACCCATATGCCCCAATGTGGTGTGCAGCTGCTTCACTGAATTCGGTGCTGGCAGGTTCACGATAACCACGATCTTCGCAGGATCAACCATCAAGCCTTGTCTACATACTATGTGTCCCAACAGAATACCATAGGGTACACAGAAAACACACTTCTTCAAATTCAAGGATATTTGATGTTGTTTGCACTTTTCTAGCATCATTCTGAGGTTTGCACAGTGGTTCTTCAACAACCCAAATACTGTCCAATCATCAAAATATGCTTCTAAAAACTTCTGCATGAAATCTTTAAATGTTGCGACCACAACTCTAGAAAAAATGGCAGGTGCGTTCTTCAGACCAAAGGGCATTACTGTATACTGGAACGACCCCCATTCAGTGGAAAAAGTGGTCTTATGCCTATTCATTGGATCAATTCTTATCTGATGATATCCCAAAAATCCATCAGTAAAGGAATATGCCTCATTTCCTCCAACATTATCGAGCACCTCATTAGTGAAAGGAGTAGGAAATGGGTCATGCATTGAAGCATCATTCAATTTTCTGAGATCCACGCAGATCTTGATATCACCCTTAGTTTTCTTTTCCTGGATAACCATAGGACTTATCCACTCGGATTCTTCAACCGACTCAATGATCCCTGCATCGAGCATCTTGTCTAGTTCTGTCCTGACTCTTTCTTTGTATATTGGATTCAATCTATACGGTCTTTGCTTAACAGGCTTCACACCCGGCTTAAGAGGTATCTTCATAACTCCTAAGTCTCCTAGAATACCTTTCATTTCTGTAAAATTTGTCAAGAATAAGTCCTGATATTCATGTAACAGGGCCGCGATCTCTGCAATCGTCTCTTCATCCCAGTAATCTCTGATAGATGCGAACTTTGGCTCTTCGCTTGTGCCAATGTTCACTTTTCTCGTTTTCACAGGCCCACTTATGTCTGGAATTTCTAGTGGAGGTCCCTTTACATCGTGCGCACCCTCTGACTCAGGTATATTTATGTTGCGCGGATACTCCTCATCACTTTCTTCTTTATCTTCAAACTCTTCAGATAGGTTGTAACATCCAAGGGCATGCTCTATCTGTTTCTTCCATTCTAGCTATAGATTCCTAGGTACTTTGATATCCCCAAACACTCCATCTTTGAGTTTCTCCAATTCCTCATTTATATCTGGGCATTCATCTCTGAATATTCTCTCCTTGATGATCTGCAAAGCCTCATTTATACTCGGACTTTCGTCTTCAAAGCTGAAGGTCTTATGAAAGTTTGCAGCTAACCTCACCTAATCTGTGGTTCCCTTGCGCAACTTTGTATCTAGGTACCAGTTCTTTGGAGTCTACTCCTCCAATGTATGCACAAATAGATGAACCCATTCTGTTTGTGGTATCTCCTCCCATGCTTGTGAACAAATTTCAATATGATCTCTTAGATCCGTTTGTCCGTTATATTTTCCAAAGGGTAGTACAACCTTCTTAGCGAATCTGATCTACAACATGCCTCTGCACTGATCCCATGTTGTTAATGTTTCCTTATGCGCAGCCCACCATTTGGACGGTGTCTCGCGTAGTGCCATGTCTAGTGCTGGTAAGCGATGCTCAGTTGCAATTGAGACAGTATATTCTTTGATAAAGGAATAAACATTAGATGAACCATCGTAGGGAGGAATTAGGCTTACCTCTTTTCCAATCCAACGCATTGACTTTGTAATCTGCGCGCATCTTCTGGGAGATACTTCATGCATTCTATTCTGCCAGTTCTCCAGTCCTGTATCAGAATCTGAGATGCAAGAGCTATCACATCACCAGCTGAGTGTTCCGTCCGCAGTAGGATTAATGTAGTCAGCATCATTCATAGTCATGTTGTAGATGTGGTCCAGGTCTTGAGCTCTGGATTCTTCTTGAATCAGCTCAATGTATCTTTCACCTTGTGAAGGGTCCAACGGTGCGATGACCCTTATGTCCTGTCCTTCAAATATCATCTTCTTTGTTTTCAGATTATAATGGCGAGGTTATCCATAGCCCAGTCAATACCCAACAATGCTAGATAGGGTTGACTATCATCCACAATATCGATAACCTCGAAGTCTGCATGACTTCGCACTCCATCAATGTCAACAATAACATTGGATAACCTTCCAAAAGGTATGACTTTCTCCTGGTTGGCCGTTCTCAACTATATGGATGACCATAACAACTTTGGTCTTCCCATCTGCTGCCATGTTTGATTAGTTAAGACATTTACTTCAGATCCCATATCAAGGATGATCTCATCCATCTCATAGTCTCCTATTTGTGCACTGAGCCTCATTTCTCAGCCTGTTCTCTTATGGCTCTTAATCTGATGAACTGCGCTCTTGGCAGTCCCCTTCTCGCTGCATGGTTCATATTGATTTATCAGCTTTTCTAATTCCACCACAGCATCTGCGCTCTTCAATAACTTCATGCAGCTCCATAGAAACTGTGCAACAGAAGTGCCTGACTCTGTTGCGGAGCTCGTCTTGTCATATGTTGCTGGCATATCTTGCATCTGCAGTACTTCATTGCACAATGAGATTCTTGGTGAAGTAGGTGGTTCTTTGAAAATGTCCCGCGCTTCTTCAAATACTTCTTTATTTTTCTCAAGATCGAAGGCAGGGGCCTTCCTAGTAGCTTTTTTTATCCAGATTGTTTCAAGAGTTTGCTTAGTATCAAACATGCCAGAAGTCGAAGCTTCTGCTCCTCTATCTCTTCCTGTTGTAGTGCCACTTCGCGTCACCACATTGATACTTGGGTCTGCAACCCTTTTCTCTATTGCAATCAACTTAATGTTCGGGTTTGGTGCATCTTGCTTTCATTTATGCATCTCTGCCGCTAGCACTGGGCAGTCTTCAATAACATGATCGAAAGATTTACAGTAATTACAAGTAGTGCATGGGTTAGTACAATCTCTAGAAACGTGACTTGGCTAGCCACATTTATAACATATTACTTGACCTCGGCCTCTTCCTTGTGCTGGACCGACATTTCTTCCTCATCTGTGGTATCCTCCATGGCCTCTATATGCGCCTTGATCATACTGTGCATTCTCTTGTTTCGACTGATTTTCTTCCTAGACTCTGTATACTCCTCCACCATGCAAATTCTCCATGTCTTGCTTTCTTTCGTTCATGAGCTCATATGTGCAACAATTGGATTCATCATGTCCAACTAACTTACATAAGTTGCAATATAGGTTCTTAGGGGTTCTGACATACTTCTGTATCAAATAACAGTCTTCAGGCTGGTGTCCTTTAGCTCTACCGATTTCATACCACGACTCCTGGTTATGATTTAGTGGATTCTGTGCTCCACTGTTAAGATATTCTGAAAATAAAGGGCAGTGTTCTCTGGTGTGCCCTTCTCCCTTGCATCCTGTAAACCAGATCTCTTATCTCTCTTATTTTCCCTTATTCATATCCTGTAGCTGTAGTGTCAGGGTTGCTAGTTGTGTCTAGATCTGAGACATTCCAGTGCTAGTCTCACTAATCGGTGAAGCCTCCAACTTCATTGCGATCTCCAAGGATTCTTCTTGCGAAGCAACTTTCTGTTGCATTAACGACAGTCTGATGTGGGGCAACATCGTAGCTATAAACTATTTTTTGTGTTGTTGAAGTGCAATGACAAAGGTTACTTGGTCTAGCAATGTCTTAAATTTCTGGTCAAATTCCCAAACTGTCTCATTAGGTTTTTGCTTAATTTCCTTTAGTTATGTTATGCACTGCGGTTTTGATTTTGGCTTCTTAAATTCTGCTAGGAGTGCAATCTTAATTTCCGCTAGGGTTCTCTGATGTCCCTGAGAGTATTTCATAAACCAGTTCAAAGCTTTGTCTCTGAACATGGTGACGAGTTGCACTTGCTTCACAGCATCATCCTGAACCTGCTTAACACTCCACACGGCTTCACATAGAAACTAGTGTTGCTCAGGGTCTTCTAGACCCATTCCCTTAAATATCGGTATCTTAATGTTGTCAGTCATCCTCCTTCTAGGTGGCGCGGGGTTCTGAGTAGGGTTAATTATAGTAGTGCTTGGATTGTTCTGGACAGGAATATTCTGAGACGGGATAGTCGGATTCGGAATGGTCCGATATGGAATGGTCTGAGCACTTGCTCCTGCGATATTACCGGTATTAACGCTCCGAGGATTAGGAATATGCACCATGGGGGGGTTCTAAACTGAAGGATTCTGAGAAAGTGGAGGCGCGGTATTCACAATCGGTGGATTCTGAGGGGTAATAGGCTGATAAGTGGCTGACAGAGGTGCGGTCTGATTATTAAGTTCACATGGTATTTCTGTATCTACGCGGAGTCCATGCGGTCTAGAATTTTTCTCAGTAGTATACTTGTATCTCTTTCCACTTCTCAAATTATGATAAGTGGCTGACAGAGGTGCGGTCTGATTATTAAGTTCACATGGTATTTCAGTATCTACGTGGAGTCCATGCGGTCTAGAGTTTTTCTCAGTAGTATACTTGTATCTCTTTCCACTTCTCAAATTATGGGTTTCGTCGTCAGAGCCACTGTATATGCGATCTACCATGACAGACTCAAAAAAAAATTTCACTGCATTCTTAAAACGCCTTTCTCAGTTAAAAGCATTTTAATGTATAAACTGAGATTTTTCAGATACTTACCTCTGAACCCTTTGAAGAACTCTGCTTCAGCTGCGTTGTAGGATTTCAACGTATCTACAACGAACTCTGTTACAAAGCCTTCTAATATGCTGTCAACCCAGAAATCGACTACTATCGAAAGTGGGCTATCTATTGCTTTGAGCCTTTCTGTAAGCTCTAGAGTCCACTCAGTGGGTACTTCTTGTTGGAAACAGTTCTTTCGCTCTGTGAGTCTCGACAACCACTCGTGCAGCTCGTTTCCAAAAGAAGCCCAGAAAATCTCGTGAATATCTTTCCACAGGTATTTGTTCAACCACTCTATGTCAAAGAGACACGGGTGTCTATTCTCCTTTCTTGCAAAGTCTCTTTCTATCTTGTCGTACTAGGCCCAAATCTCTTTCTTGTCCGGATGCCAATTTTCTGCAATCAACGGGATCTTTCCTTCATCGCACATCTCAAGCATGGCAACTCATCACGGATTCTTAGCGCGGCAACAAAACCATTTGTTGGCTTAATTAACTGTTCTAGAGGTTTCCAATGTAGATCCAAGTTCTTTGTGGTTTAAGGAACCAACAAACCCCTTTTCACTGGCCCTTTCGACAACAATCTGTGAGCAGAATGAGGTCTCACCCGAGGTGAAGGAATGGGGGGGTTGCGGAATTAGGTTTCCATAACCATGTGATGAGTGCTTAACCAGATCTTATGAACAGTGCGCCGCAGGGCTCGCGCTGCGGATTGAGGATTGCGCGAAGATTACCTTCTTCACGGATACTACTTTTCAAGCTCAGATGCTTGCACAACTCACGCATCCAAGGACTACGTGGTTCGATGCTTATTCAACAACAGGACAGTGCAACTGACAATTGCGCCTCCTCTTAGACTTAACCACTTTAATAACTTTACTTGGTGATTTCTAATCGTTCATTGATTGCCTTAGATTATGAATCTTATGACTTATGCAATATGACGGAAGAAAATGCACTGCGCACTTCCGGAGCTGCGCTTCAATAGAGTCGCACGATGTGAGCTCTCCTTACTTAAGTGTTTATCTAACTGATTTGTGCATTCATTTAACTCAGAAATACTGTGCATTCAACATTCATCCTTATATGTGTTACTTAACATATTATTCCCATCTCGTTCTTGTGGCGAATACATATAGAAGTAATAACATATCAACTGATAAATGACATTTCAAGCATTCACTGTAAGCAAATATACAAGTGCAAAACACATAAACAGTCACACAACACAAGATTTAACGTGGTTCACCCCCAAGATGGGAGCTATGTCCACATGAATTGTTGTTATATTATCTCGGGAAGGGTACAACAGTTCTAGTCCGCGCACTCAGCTGCAGACTCTCTTCTCTCTCAATAAGCCTCTGTGCATGCAGCTTGCAGAGCCCTTATACTCTTCTCTCACAGAGATCAATGTTCAACAACAAATATTACAATTCATAAACAAAATATTCAACTGATATTCAATGAAGATTAACCCTTTCCCTTACAAAATGTGCCCTTTTATAGATCATGCGCGTAGGTTATGTCTTTACAATGCATAGGCAAAAACCCTAAGGTTTCCCAAACTAGTGCAGTTACTCGCCACCTTGCCTGTCATCATCGACAGCTTGCTCCGCTCGCTTCAAGCTGCCTTGCTGGGCCACTCGTGGCTCACACACCCTTCTGATAGCCGCAGTCATCAAAACTGGTTACAACTTCATCATGGCCTATCACTTTCCACCCCTTTAGCTTGCCTGTTGCCGTCGACCTAGTGGCCTAGCTTCTTAAGTGCTTGTCGCCACTCTCTCAGACAAGTCGCTTTCCTTTATCTTCACTCTGCTCCTTACTCAACTGCCGGGAGTCCTAGAGTCAGTTACCAAAATTAGGCTGCTTCCACATTCGACCTTTACTTGTACTTTTACCAAAAATAGCTGCTACGCTGCCCCTACGCAACAACATAACTGCGCAAAACTGAGCATGCACTCCGAGCTGCGCATTCCACAAAACTGCGCCTTTTGCGCCCATAGCCCGAACTGCGCAGTACAAAAACTGTTCTTCATCAAAATTATACACCCTTGGGCCATGCCCAACAGGGGCACTGTTTACAAAAAAGGAGCACTCCATCCAATCATGGCTGGAAGAGTTATCTCTCGCATTGTTTTACCCTTTTTTCGGGCGAAGAGACTAACTTTATGAAAAATGAATTTTGGAGTCTTCTTTAGTACTTTTCAGACTCTCTAAACATGAAATGATGCCAAGTTTACCTTCTTTGGACTCGTTAAAATCTGACATAGAAGGGCCCGTTATGGGATGAACCCTTCCTATCCTAGGTTCGTAAAACATTTGGGATTGGACTCATCCATGGGATGAGCCATACCGAGCATCTGTTACCCTCCTCAATCTCGTTAAAAAACAAAAAGAGGTACTCATCAATCATGACGAGGAATAGGGATGAAATTGTGTTCATTGTAGTTATGGAAGTACATAGTCGCACTTGAACATGGCACTTGTTTGCATTTGCATTTAGTACTTGGGTAATTCGATTGTCTTCGAGTCCTACTGCTTCCATGAGTCTTGTCACTCCTTTGGGTCTATGAAAATCCTCACAGCAGATCTAAGAGCTGATGTATACCTCACAAGAAAGATTAAGATTAAGCAGGAAAATAGAAGAAGAGTGGTTAATGTAGTGTAAAGGAGCAAAAAAATTATGATACAGTAGAACTCAGATAGAAGCAGAATAACATCACACACTAATTCATTAATCACAAATATGAACAATAAATAGTACAATGGTGGAGAGGATTTGAATGCCAAGGTGGCAATTTGAATTAGCCTACATGGGCATGGATAATCTGCACTAGGGGTCATCATCATCATCAATGGAGTGTCAACAATACACCACTAGGAGTCCTCATCATCATCATTGGAGTCATCAATGCACAAGTAATGGTCAACCAGGTGTCAAACTGAGTCTAACTGAGTGTGGTAGGTGTAACTAGCACATGGAAGCACTAATGTAGTGAAGGAGGTTCAGTGGAGGGCACATGGGGAGCTGACTGGAGTCAAAATAGGAAATCTAGTCTCATTGGGGGTCCAACAGAGTGTTTCAGTTAGTTAACAAGTCAATCAATCCTCAAATCAAGGAGGGATCCACAAATAACTCAACTAACTGAAGTGTAACTGAGTGGTAGGTGAAGAAGGGCGCCTTTCTCAAGTGGTAGGTGAAAGGTGGGCGCATCACTGACTAGGAGGGCTAAAAATGAGTGGAAAAAATCTCCCGGGTCTAGCAAAGTGGGGACTAGGTGCTGGGAGACACCAACCTGATGATTGTGATGCATGCAATTGCATGCCTGCATGCAAAAATGCATGCATGAATGAAATGCAAAATAATGAAAATGTTAGTAGGACTAGGATGGAGTATATGAATATCCCAACACCCCCCCCTTAATCCATCTTGGGCGCGGGTAACTGAGACCAAAGGTCACCCAATACAATCAAATAAATGATAAAGAACAATCAATGAAACAAGGAAATGGGGAAAAACCTCATGGGAAAAATAACCCCCCCTCAAAATAGACTGTAGGGCACACCAAAATAAATGCTCCAAACTCAAACATGTGTGATGCTTGGTCATATGTATGGAGGTATATTCTTCTTGGGAAGAAGTGGATCATGCTAAAAAAGAATGTTCTTGTACTTGCTCTTCAAATCGAATGTGATGAGAACAAATCCAGAGGTATGAGGATGATCCTAGAACCTATGATTCGAATCAACTGAGGTAGGATCAAATCCATGAATGTGTAGGTAGTTTTTTGTTTTCTCTTTTGAACCATCATAGGTGAGATTATGCCCAAAATAACCATCACATGATAGTGATTACTTGGTGTTTGACGGACAATCCACTCGAGCGGACGCGAGCCGGATCTCCCTAGCTCAACACGAGTCTAGAACAAATAGAACAGACTACAAATGGATCTCCTAGATCTACTTAAGGATCAAGTACTAGATGTCTTACCTTTTATTTCGCAATCCTTTCTCTTGAATGTTGCTCCATGTCCAACAGTCGTCAAATCTCAGCTGCAAGACCTGTTAAGACATAAACAACATGAAACGAGTAAAGAGCATCTATACAATAAGAGATTTAAGTAAACAGTTAAGCAGGTAAACTACTCAATATCATCACACATTAACAATATTGGTGGAAAGCATTTGTATTACTGTAAAAAAGGGAAATACATAGTAGAGATATAGAACTACAACCAAGGCTTAGTGCTGCAGCCCTTCTCCATCCAAGCCATTTTCCATCTCCTCCCAAGGAAGTATGAGTCTCCCAATAGATGAGTAGGGATTTCTCAAGGATGATTTCACCAGCATGTAGACACTATAGACTTCCTCCCTTTGGGATGGGAGTGAGCTTCATTTAAATATGACTAAGTGGATAAGGTGTGGATAGGATAGGTTAAGATAAGATAGGAGAGGCTTAAGGGATCTCTCCAAGGTGTTAGGAATCGAGTGCCAGCTCCCCTAAGAGTTCAGGGATAGAGTCCGAAATCAACAGGCTTCGAGAAGGGACTCGAAGAAGCTATTTTTTCCATCCAACTGACTTCATCGCACCCTGTAATGGGGCAAGGTGCGACGTCGCATGTTGCTTATGTGCAGCCTGTGACGACCTCTCAAAAACTAGTACAAATGGGTACAAATCCTTCCAGGTCAATCACTCAATCAGGGTAACTTCAAGATGTATACACTGAATCTAATGATGAGGAGATTTTAGGTGTAACAGAATGCCCCCCAAAGCATGAAGCTGTTTAAAGATTGGACAGGTGAAATGCTTTGATAGAAGGAATGGAAATGGACTTGTCGGATGAAGGGCACTGCTGCAGTACAACTGAATCTGAACTAATAATCGCATATGATGTACAACATGGCTGCCGACAAATACAATGCAGATCCATGGTAGTAATGACCAACTGAACACAATCATGGCTACTAGACACAAGTGTAGATCCATGATGAGTTGAAGTCGAACGCAAGATGAAATCTTTCAATCAAGAGTCAATGATGTAAACTCATGTTCAACGCGAGGTAACCTGCCATTGAGGCAAGTAGGGCCAAGGTACTTGATTGGTTTCTAGATTTAGTCCTCGGATGATGAGTTGAAGTCGACAAGGATGAATCCGTCGAAGGAGGGTCATGATGAATCCCCCATCAATCGACACGAAACATGACAAAAGATGTGTAGAGTAGATCGAATGGTACAGTAATATGCAAGACTGACTCAGAGTTGACTGACATGGTGACGGGTATACTGACTGCAAATGAAAAATGTATTCTTGAACATGGGCATGGCATGACTTGGTAGTATTGACATGACGAGTATGACACAAATTTCCAATGTGACTGACGAAAGAAGCTTTCTGAATGACTTAAAGGAGTAACAAGACTCAGGAAGTAAGCGAAACTCGAGGACAAACAGATGGTCCAAGTGCTTGTATGTAAATGCAGACGAGTGCCATGTTCAAGAACGACTATGTACTGCCACTAACAAAGGGTGTAAAACAAAAGCTTTCCTTTTTCCCCATCATGAATGATGAGTGCCTCATGTGTTTTTTACGAGCTTGATGAGGGTAACTAGATGCTCGGTATAGCTCATCTCATAGATGAGTCCAATCCCAAATATTTTCTCAACCTGGGATAGGAGGGGTTCATCCCATGGCGGGCCCTTCAATGTAAGAGTTTAACGAGTCCATAGAAGGTAAACATGGTCGTCATTTCAAGTTTAGAGAGTCTGAAAAGAACTAAAGAAGATTCCAACGGTCCTTTTTCATAAAGTTAGCCTCATCACCCGAAAAAGGGTAAAACAACGTGGGAGAGGACTCTTCCAGTCATGATTGGTTTTAGTATACCTTTTTCGTAACTAGTGCCCCCTGGTCCGAAAAAGGGGTAAACTATCACCGGGAGGACAACCATTCAAATTATTTTACAAGCGTGAACGTGACAAGTTCACTTGGCAATCTTTTTGTATTTCAAGAGCCTGAAAAGAGCTTAAAGATAGACTCCAGGGGGTTCCTTTTCCATAGGAGTTTAACGAGCCCGGAAAAGTGATAAATCGTAACTTGGTAACGTATTCTCATAGTTTCAAGAGCACGAGAAAGAACAAAGAGTAAGCTCATTAATTGCAATCTACGAAAAATAATAAACGACAAAAACCATAAGGGGTGTTCATACTTGAGGTGACCGTTCCAAAATGAAAATGGCATAGAAAGGTACTTGGCAAATCCTACACACTCGGAAACTAGGTCAAATAGTCAATCGAACGTTCAAATATAATAAAACTGATCCAAAATATTGCAAACGATATAACGACATCAAATTTTTGAAAAAGGAATATTCCATTTTGTTTAAAAATAGAAACAAAAACCAAATATAGTCACCATTGTTTTATTTGCCAAATTTGGGAGGAGTAGTGCCATTTGGAGCTAGATTTCACTTGTTGATTCCGGGAGCTACGATCAGCCATTTCACCTGCCGTCAGGAACAGGTAAGCCTAAACTTCATCCAGCATGTTTGTAGTGGTTTACAATTTTGATTTTTAGTCAATTTTTTGGGTTTTGGCTTGATTTGGGAAGGGCCATTGCGCCCTCGGCTCGTCGCAACCTGCCCTTTTAGGAACTGCGATGAGGCCGAGTCATCTCAAAGGTCCCATAATTGGACTGCGACGACATCGCTCTGCGTGCAAAAGCGAGGTGTGACGATGGCGACGTCCATCCCCAAACTCAAACCAAACTCAAAAGAAAGACCCACAAAGGTTGAAGCAAATTCTAATAATGTTAAAAACCTCCTGTTGACAGGTTCCAAGCATCACAATGGTTTTGGAATGGCGGGAAAGGGAACATGAACTCGATGATGAACAAGCTACAAACAATCCACATTGTGTGAAAGCATTGAGGAACTGTGGACTCCTCAAGTTCTTCCGCATTCAGGGGATGAGATCCCAACTTCCGCTACTGAACCATGTGCTCTGATGCTGGGATGTGGCTCAACAGTACTTCGTGATTAGTGAGCACGATCTTACCATAGATGTCGAGGACATCTACTTTATGACTGGTTTGTCCCAAAGGGGGGACAATGTGCTACTCACTGGGTCACGTGGGAGTGATCGTACTGTGGAGGATTTGATCCGGAAACATTGTGGTCTTAATGCCCGTGCATCTAGTGGAAAGATTTGCATCAAAGATGTATAGGAGTGTCCATTATGTGCCATACTATTCACCATTATGAGGATGGCGGGGAGTCAAGCTCCTCACTTAGCCACTAGGGCACAGATGCTTTATGCGGAGGACTGTTTGTCTCCGAAGATCTTCAACTAGTGCGAGGGAGTCCTCGTAAACATGCAAGCTCGGTTGACAAAGTATTGGCGGGGAGAGCTCAAACAGTTTGGCTACGGATCTATAGTGATCTCATTCTTGCTGGAACGGGTTCCCCATTTGCGTCCTCAGGTACCATTGGAGGATAGGGACCTCAGGGATCCACACATGGCCAGGTGGACCGATGTGATGACTAGACATGGTGGGGGTCCTATCATCGGATTCCCTCCTGAGTTCTTTGCTTGGCTGGAGGGCCAGTTACTAATGGTGGAGGATTTTACATATAGTGGCACCGACTTCACAAATGACCCAGACTTGTTGCTGCCAGAGGGAGCAACATGGGGAGACCTCGGTAAGAACAAATGACCCTTGTATTTTTTAAGTTTTGTGCATTTATGATTTTTTTGATATAGTGCTGACAGGTGAACAGCATGTGTGTGCATATGTGGGGCCTATATGACCAGTGGGTACCTCTCTTCTGGCTAGGAGAGAGAGAGGAGAGGGAGTGATCGTGGGTCCATCTATGCATGCTGCCATCGCAGAGATGGACAGAGTTCATGCCAACATGAGTGGGTTGACATTAGACATTCTCGAGCCGATGGTAGATGAGGTTCTATGACCCATGAAAGTACACACGGTTGGAGCGACTGCGCGTTTCAACGCACTGCTTCGCAGGGTTGCGAGAGCAGTGGACTACTTCCAGTCTCAAAAGGCTAGGACTGTTAGACCACCTATGGTTGTACGGGCCAGACGATAGGCCACATGTTGTTATTGTGTGTGTACTGAGAGCTTAGAGGCCTCGGATTTTGTACTACTGAAAGCTGCGAGGCTTCAGATTTTGTAGAGTCACTGAAAGCCAACGTGCTTTAGACTTTTGTATCAACACTACCTTTTTGAGATTATATATATATATATACGGACAGTCCGGCGATTTATACATTATGTGTTTTAAAGAATAATGATGTGATCTTGTTTATATGCTTACTTCTATACAGTGCATTATTTACATGTTGTGAATGCTTTTACATGTTATGAGTATCATGTGTGTGTAATGTACCAATCTAGAATGAAGTTGGCCATCGAGTCAGCAAGTGTGTTTAAATCTCGTGGAATGTGTAGGTATTGAATGGATTCAAATGACCTTTCCAGGAGACGTACTCACCTAAAGAGACGGAGTAGGGTGGGATCATGGATAGCATAGATCCGGTTAAGATGGGAGACCAATAATTGAGAATCCGTGTGGATGACAATGTGGTCCATACCCAAGGAAGTAGCATCGGTCAAGGTTCCAATTACCGCCTGATACTCTACGGCATTGTTGGTTGCAAATACAAGACAAATTCCTCCTGAGCTAATGAGCTTGCCTGTTGGGGAATATAGTACCCAGGCTGCCGAGGCAAGGTTATGGGTATGCCGGCTGGCGCCGTCCGCAAATCCGTATCACATTTCCATCTGCACATGCAGACAGGACATGGTATAAGAAGTGGAAACAAGATCAAGAGACACACAAAAATTAAAGGCGTCACACCACACAAAAACACACACACGCCATGTACAGTATATACAAAAAGTCTATGCATGACAGAATAAGGCATAATACCTCTTTAGGTAAAGCCCATTACGGGGCTCACCCAAAGATATTCCATCATAATCTTCAAGCTCGTAAGCTCCCTTTTCCAAAACACGTTTGACAATGTAAGGTCCATGCCACATGGACTCAAACTTTCATGCCCCCAGCTTGTCATGTTTCTAGTCGTATGTGAGGACCAGGTCACCCTCATTGAAGATACGAGGTTGCAATGACTTGTTGTACTGAACTTTGATGCATTTCTTATGTGTTTCATTAGCAAGAGCGGCATCTCGACGGGACTCGTCAAGTTTTGTTGTATATGAAACGTTCTTCCTCGGTAGTAGTGTTAGGAAGAAGTTCGACGGCGAGTTGTAGAGACGGGATTTCGCACTCTATGGGGAGGACAGCCTCCAATCCATACACCAATTGGAAAGGAGTAAAACCTGTGGTGGTTTTCATAGAAGTTCTGTAGGCCCATAATGCTAAAAAGAGTATATTATGCCAGTTGGACTTATGCGTACCTACCATCCTTTGGACCATACTTTTCAAGACCTTGTTAATGGCCTCGACCTGTCCATTGGATTGCGGGTAGTAGGGTGTTGAGTTTTCATGGCGAAAACCCAATCTATCACTCAGTTCATCAACCATATGGTTCTGAAAGTGAGAACCATGATCGATGACTATTGCCTGAGGAACTCCAAAACGTGCTATCACATGATTGAACATAAAGAGTGCAGCGGTTTTTCCATCATTTGGGTATGTAGGCATTGCCTCGGCCCATTTTGTGAAATAATCCACAGCTACGATGATGTAACTATGCCCCCTGGATGAGGTAGGCTTACAATGCATAAAATCGATGCCCCATTTTGCAAAGGGTCCCACGACAATAACTGGGTCTAACAGGGCGGGATGGGTGTGCTTCTTTGTTTGAAATTGTTGACATGGAGGACATCTCTTCACGGCCTCAATACAATCTTTAAAGATAGTAGGACAATAATATCCTACACGCAGAATCTTCTGGGCTGTAGCCATCCTAGAGAGGTGATCGCCGCACGCCCCAGCGTGACAGTCATTTAGAACTCGTTTAGACTCATCATGAGTTAGACAACGTTGAAGAATTGAATCGATGCCATGGTGGTACAAAGTATCACTAATGATCAGGTAATACTTTGCATGGTGACGTATACGACGATGATCGTCACGAGACAGATCAGGATTGAAATGTTGGGTTTGAAGATACAATGTGATATCTCCATACCATGGGTCAGACGTACTGATAAGAAACAATGACTCATCTGGAAAGGAGTCATTGGACTCAGCTTCTACATCGGTACGGGGGAGCTCGCAAATAATCTTGGCAAAGACCAAAGACTTCTTAGACTTAGCTTTTTCGAAAAGAAGATCGAATTCTTGTAGTATCACGATCCATCGTGAATACTTGCCCCCAAGCACTTGATGTGTCAGAAAGTGGTACATGGGGTTTGAATCAGCAATGACGGTAGTGGTGCGGAGTAGAATATAATGTCGAAACTTCTACACATCAATGACTACTACGAGAGCAAGCTTCTCAACATGTGAATAGTGAGTTTTAGCGTCAATGAGACCTTTACTGGCATAATAGATCACATGTTCCTGGGCGTTTTGGTCTTCCTGAACCAAAACCATGGTGATAGTGGTGTCGGAAGCAGCGAGATATAGGATGTAATCTTGATAGTAATTTGGCAGTTGGATCACAGGGGCATGCGTGATGGCATGCTTCAAACTATCTAAAGATTGTTGAGCTTGGTCATACCAAATGAATGGGATGCCCTTTTTCATTAATCTCATGTAGCCCTGCGTCTTTTGTGCGAAGTTACAAATGAAGCACCGTAAGTAAGTTGCTCTGCCTTGTAGGCTTTGAAGTTCCATGATATTAGTAGGAGGCGTAAGAGCGATGATGGCTTCTACCTTCGAGGGATCAATGCGGATCCCATCTTTG
Source organism: Larix kaempferi (assembly GCA_027924585.1). Taxonomy (NCBI): domain Eukaryota; kingdom Viridiplantae; phylum Streptophyta; class Pinopsida; order Pinales; family Pinaceae; genus Larix; species Larix kaempferi. The sequence continues at coordinate 5,406,679 of BSBM01000293.1, read as the reverse complement.
GAGACGATAAAGCCGAGGAGGCATCCAGACTCGACAAAAAAAATACTTTTGTGAGGATTCAAGCAGATGTTATACTGCCTACATCTGAGGAAAACGACCATTAGATGATCAAAGTGGAACTCACGCTGCTTTGAATGGGTAGGGAGATCGTCCAAGTAAGGTTCCACAAAGTCCTTCACATCATGGAAAGCGTACGACATGGCCCACTGGAAAGTGGCACCACCATTTTTAAGGCCAAAAGGGAGTTTGCGGTATGCAAATGTCCCCCAAGGGCAGATGAAAGCCGTCTTGTGTTGATCGGCTGGGTGGATTTCAATTTGGTTGTAACCAAAAAAACCATCCATAAATGAGAAGATGACACTCCCGGCACAATTGTTGATGATCTGGTTGATGAAGGGAGTCAGGTAGTTGTCCTTAGGACAAGCTTTGTTGAGATCCCAATAATCGACGCAGACATGGATGGTGCCCTGCTTTTTGTTCACATGAATGACATTTGAGACCCATTCTGTCAACGGAACAGGGTAAATGAAACCATCCTTCAAGAGCTTTTCAATCTCTGCCTTGATTTCCGCAATCTTCCAGGGGTGTACCGGTCGCAACTTTTGGCAAACAGGCTTGAGGTCAGGATAGGTTTTGATCTCGTGCAAAATAATGGAGGGGTCTATCCCAGGAATCTCCTCATAAGTCCAAGCGAATACATCTTGAAATCATTTGAACAAGGCCATAGCGAAGATGATTTCTTCAGGGGAACACTTCTGGCCTAACTGAATGTGTGACACTACACCAAGTTTAACCGAGATGTCGATCAAAGTGGTAGGCTCGATGTTGGCTAAGTTTCCTTCCGAATTGGTTTGACATGTGAGCATCAAAGAAGGAGAGCCAGAAAGAACATCCGGTGTAGAAATGGTGCGAATGTTGTTCTCTACAGTAGCTAAAATGGGAAGGGAAGATGAACAATGATGGAGGTCTTCCCACAGAGGATCGTCCACGCTCATGATTTCCATGATGGACTCGTCGGAATGAAAATTCCATAAAAAGGGGTCGGAGGAGGTCCGTTGCAGAGAACTAGGGGTGGAGGTCATAGATATGTGATACTCCGGGGCTGACTGGATAACCTCGTACATAAGTTCAGCGGGTGACAGGGGCATGCGGTCTCCAATCAGGTGTGTGGTGGCTTCATCAGGTACAAGCCATGAATCAATAGAGGTGGAGATAGAGGATAACTGTGAAGAGATCATGTGGATCGTAGCGACATGATTTGGGGGATTCGAGATAGGAAAAACGCCCATAAGGGATGAATCCTTAAGGAGGCCAACCCCCACACTTGTTAGTTTTTCAGAAATTTCAATCTGATCTAGCATCTTAACTGAGAGAATAACATGTACATCATATCTATAGCATATCAATCATGGACACAATAATGCAAGCACACAAGAGACACAGAGTTTCAACGGGGAAAACCAAGAAGGTGAAAAATCCCGCAACTTCCTCAGAGATAGATAGAGCAATGATACAACCCAAGTACAAGAGATAGTCCTCCTAGCAACAGCTTCTCCTCCTCCACAAGTGCGCCACTCTGCAATGAGAGTATGAGTGAGAAAGTGAATGATCAAATAGAGTGCCTCCCACACTCTATTTATACTTGACTTGACTTGCCTAATAACCTTTACTAGGTTGACCTTAACTTAACCACATAACATAATGCTGACAGGGCCGAACCCCAATAGGGTGGTCTAATAACCTTTTAACCCACATGACTTATATAGGGCCGACCCCAACAAGGTGGTCTAATAACCCATCAAGTATAAGTTACGACACTTACAATATAAATGACGACACTTCCGTATAGAGGAATAATAACATCTCTATAGGAATACAATATACATATATGAAATACATTCTGAAGTTACAAATACATCAACACTCCCTCTTAACTAGGAAGGTATTTCTCGACACAGGTCTTCTAGCACAAGTCTTCTTCTTTGGATCATTGTCACTGGATCATCGACATCGAATCATCGTCATCGTCACTGCTGCTTCTATCTCAATCAATCTCCAATCTACTCGTCATAGGAAGTTCTACAGAGCCAGTCCTTTTTCATACTGGATGTAGGTCCACCACCCGTAGGTCTTTATCATCACTGGCCATACTGTGGAATCCTCAGGAATTATTATGTGTGTCACAAAACCTGGATGTAGCATCCCAGGATGTTACGAGCACACAGCTCTACCTGTTGGATCTCCGAGGAGCACATTACATGTGACCCCATCACAACAACTGGCTGTAGCATCCCAGGCTGTTACGAGCACACAACTCTACCTGTCGGATCTCCCAGGAGCACATTACATGTGATCTCACCACAAAACCTACCTGTAGCATCCCAGGTTGTTAATAGCACACAACTCTACCTGTCGGATATCCCAGGAGCATATTACATGTGGTCATGGCAAAACCTAGCTGTAGCATCCCAGGCTGTTACGAGCACTCATCTCTACCTGTCGGATCTCCCAGGAGCATATTACATGCCATAGGACAAAACCTTGAAAGAGCATCCCAGGATGTTACGAGCACACAGCACTACCTATCGGATCTCCCAGGGCGCTATTATATGTCCTCCCAGAGCAATTCCTCGAAAGAGCATCCCAAGCTGTTACAAGCACACAGATCTACCTGTCGGATCTCCCAAGTCAACTTACATGCTCATCTACACAACCTGTCCATGGCCACAGAGTATCAACCTGATACTCACCATACATCATCCTGATGTACATCATCTCATGATCATCCTGATCATCATCACTGCATCGTCTTGATGCATATCGTCTAGAGCATCGTCTTGATACTCATCATCCATGATCAACCTGATCATACAATGTATCAACCTGATACATATCATCATACATGATCCACTTGATCATACAATGTATCCAATTGATACATACACAAAATAAATGATCCACCTGATCATAACAAGCATCCAACATGATGCATATACATATACATGATCCAACTGATAATATATAGCATCCAACATGATGCATATCCAAATACATGATCCAACTGATCATATCCAGCATCCAACATGATGCATATACAAATACATGATCCAACTGATCATATCCAACATCCAACTTGATGCATATACAAAGCAGTAACTGGAGCATCGTCCCGATGCTCATCATCCAGCGCTTACATCCACAGCCATGTGAAGGATCCTCCTCTCACCATGCTTGGAATGGATTTTGCAAATGTGTCTATCACTTCTTCCTCGAAGTGTCGTCAATCTGAAGAACACCAAGCCTCTCTCTGAAGTACTGGAACTTCACTCTGGATAGTGGTTTCTTCAGCACATCTGCAATCTGCTCATCCGTCGCAACATACAGGAGCTTCACTGCTCCTCTTTGCACCATATCCCTGATATAGTGATATTTGATCTCAGTGTGCTTTGACCTATCGTGGAACACCGGGTTCTCAGATAGATTCACACAACTCTGGTTTTCACAAAAGATACCAGTAGCTTCCAATGGGAGATCAAATAACTTAGATAGTAGCTTCCAGAGCCATACTGCCTCACAACTAGCCGAACAAGCTGTAACATACTCTGCTTCGGCTATACTCAGTGCTATGCAGGACTGCTTCCTGCTAAACCAAGAGATCACAACTGATCCCATACTGAAGCAGCACCCAGATGTGCTCTTCCTATCTGCAGTACTGCCTGCTCAGTTTGAATCAACATAACCCTACAGGTTAAACTTTTGATTCGCATCATACTTGAGCCCATAATCAACTGTACCCTTCAGGTACCTCAGAATATGCTTTACAGCAACTAGGTGAACACTCCTCGGATATCTCAGGAACTAGCTCAATGTGTTCACCAAAAAGAAAATATATGGTCTCGTGTTCGTTAGGTACATCAAGGACCCAATCATCTGACGATACATAGTGACATCAACCGGCTCAGATGAAGCATCGCACAGAAGCTTTAGGTTCAATGCCATAGGTGTGGCCATGGACTTGTAGTCCATCATCCCGAACCTCTTCAGGATCTCTACTGCATACTTCCCTTGTCCAAGGAAGATTCCATCTACACTCTGCCACACCTCCATGCATAAAAAATAGTGCATCATCCCCAAGTCCTTCATCTTGAACTCGGTAGCAATCTTCCTCTTGGTATTAGCAATCAAACTATCTTCTCCTGTAACAAACGGGTCATCCACATACAGAAGTAGTATCACTGGATTGCCTTCCTCAACCTTGTAGTAAAGGTTGGAATCTGCTTTACTCTTGGTAAAGCCCAAACTAGATAGAAAGTTTTCCATCCTACCATACCAAGTCCTAGGAGCTTGCTTTAAGCCATACAAGGCTTTCTTCAACCTACACACATATGACTCTCTGTCATGTGTCTCAAAACCAAGTGGTTGCTCCACATACACTTCCTCTTCGACTACACCATTCAAGAAAGCTGTCTTGACATCCATCTTGTGTATCTTCCATTTCATCACTGTAGCCAAAGCAAGTACTGATATCATGGAACTATACCTAGCTACAGGAGCAAAAGTTTCTTCATAATCAATCCCTTCTTTCTGGGAGAAGCCACGAGCTACAAATCTCACTTTGTATTTCTCTATGTTGCCATTTGCAGCATGCTTGATCTTGTAGATCCACTTGGAGGTCACAACAAACTTCCCTTCAGGTCTTGGGACCACATCCCAAACATGATCGATTGGTACTTCTTGACCATGGCATCCTTTTACTGTATCCCGTATCATGGGAACTTTAGATTCTTCAATATCTTTCAATAGATAGTTTGAACTTCATTGCTGGAACAAATGTTGTAGTCCTTCTTTTGTAGGTGATGGTGTGCGATCTTTCCTACAAAACAAGTTAAATTGCATGATTAGAAACATCTCATAGTTTTCAGAACAAATTCTTACACATAAATAAATATGTCAACCAGTCATGCAATTATTTTAGCCAATGCTTCAATACAACATTTATCCATATCTCGTAACTTTCTAGATGCCTTCCAATCTCTACCAGAACATTGTTAAGCGTGTGCACAACTCCCAACATGTCAGCAAAGAGGTTTCATTCTAGATAAGTAGCAATGGAATGTTGTACAGTGCCATAGGCCACTTACCCATCACATGCATATTAGTAGTATACTGTTCATTAATGCAATTTAATATGCATAATACACACCCTAAGTCTAGGAACATAATCATATACATCATTGAACAATATTATTTAAACAAACAAGTATGCAAGAAATACTTATCTTTGTTTGGTTGTAGGGTGGACTCCCTCTCAATATTTGATTCCTTGCAGGAACTACTAGAGTGTGCTCCCTCTTGATCTTTGCTTCCTGGATTACCTGTCTTTGAACTTATATCCACCCTCGATTACTATGCATACTTACTAGTATCATCATTGCGTTATCCTCGAGGTCTCATACATACATTCATTAGTATAATCTTAATACTATAAAAAACATTATGATTCTAAGTAATCTTAAACATGTATGGTCAAGATCATTTCATACACAAATAATTTATCACAATTCTTTTACTCATGCATATTCCTATTTGACCATAGGAATTTTCTGGTTAGTCATATCATCAATCAAAGTAAGAAGCATAATATGCCTAAACCCATGATTACTAACTTCAATGAATAATCATTATCAATCATGCAACAGTATAAGATCCTAACACAAGGTAGGATTCTAACTTGATATAGGAAAAACATACCTGGTTATCATATTTGCTAGTTATGTCTAGCAATGTCTTCTTGTTCTCTTCAATGACTTGTGCTAGTAACCTACATATCTCATAGGTTAATCATTATAGAACCAAGTTATACATACCTCGTAAGTAGATCTTCTATGTGATCCATGACAATGGATGAATCTTTGTCTTCATGTCAACATGGTCATATGTTCTTGACCTAGAACATGATTTGTCTTTCTTGATGTACCTTTCATGTTAGTGGACAACATCAATCTCATACAACACCATAATGCATTAGTACAATCATAAGTGTCAAAAACCCTAATCAATGAATATCTGCATTCATAATTTAATTAAGGTGATATGACAAGTCTAAAGTTAATCAAGATTGTACTAACCTTAATGAAGACAATCATACCATAAACTAAATCATGAACAGATCTCGAAACGTACCTGGATAAGTCATACCTATCGAGATTGCTTGTAATCTTATTATGTAAGGCCTTAGCCTCATCTCCCTCTGAAATAGGAACTTCTTCACTTATGCAGGTGACCAATCCATTCTCTTCTAAGATTAACCCAATCCACTTGAATTGTAGAAACTGGATCTGGAGCTGGATTAGGGTTTGTCAGGGAAACCCTAAAAATTCAAACTTTGAATTTCAAACTTCTGAAAGGATAGAAAGATGCACCTTGATGAGTTGATCAACCTGGTATACTCAGAATTTGAAAAGTGCAAAGTTTCACACCTCAAATTTGCTTTTCAATCTTCCAGATTCACTAGGGAGGACCCTGAATTAGGGTTTGATTTTCCCGGAGCTTCACCCAACCAAATAGTTTGATCCAAAACTCTAAACTTTGATTTTTCCAAGGAGCTTCCAACTATGGTCACAGATTTCAAAAATTCCCATTTTTGCAGAAGCCCTAATTTTCCACTTTTCTGATCAAAGTCCCGAACTAGGGTTTGATCAAGCCTGGCCTTCTACCCAACCAAAAAATTCGATCTTGGTCTCTTAATTTTGATTTTGATGAGGATAATCTAGCCATGGTCTCCGATACAAAAATTCCAACATTCTCCGAAACCCTAAATTCCCGGAGCCATGAATGAAGGTGCTCAAAATCCAATTCTGTTTTGACAGAAATATGCACCCGATTTTTTTTAGTGTAACTCCAAAATTATGAATCCACAGGGTCTAAAACTACAACTTGTGGTAGCCTAACCTATCATATTTCCAACCCCATAGGTATGAACTCAATTGGATTCTCTAAGAGAGAGTTATGCCAAGTGTTGCAACGTGAACTGTTTATGGGATAAAACATGAGAGCAAACTTGTACGGTGTTCCACGTGTCACTGGTTCAACTTCAGCCTCTAAAAACCTCACCTGAGAAACTACAGTCCATTCCCTACTTGTCAAATTTTATGAAATTTCATTTGGAGCTTCCTATCCCAAGTTGTGACCTTTTTTCCTAGGTTACCTGTTTATGACTGAGATATGGAAGAGGCAGAAACCCTAGATTGTACAGATCATAAAACACAAAGTACAATGAATTAGAAGATCTTCTTCAGACACAAGGTACATTGGGATATTATATTCGACTTGTAAGAGTTTCAGACCCTGAAACCTCTCCAAAATTAATTTATAGCGAAAGTTCTACGATGGCTGGTTTTTGCTATATCAAGCCCTAGCTTCGCAAGTGCAACAAGTGTCATAAATGCCATACCATGCCTTCTTTCAGGCTAGCTCTGATCCCATGTTAGTTTTTTGGAAATTTCAATCTGATCTAGGATCTTAACTAAGAGAATAACATGTACAACATATCTATGGCATATCAATCATGGACACAATAATGCAAGCACACAAGAGACACAGAGTTTCACTGGGGAAAACCAAGAAGGTGAAAAACCCCGCAACTTCCTCATAGATAGATAGAGCAATGATACAACCCAAGTATAAGAGATAGTCCTCCTAGAAGTAGATTCTCCTCCTCCACAAGTGTGCCACTCTGCAATGAGAGTATGAGTGAGAAAGTGAATGATCAAATAGAGTGCCTCCCGCACTCTATTTATACTTGACTTGACTTGCCTAATAACCTTTACTAGGTCGGCCTTAACTTAACCACATAACATAATGCTGACAGGGCCGACCCCCAATACGGTGGTTTAATAACCCTTTAACCCACATGACTTATACAGGGATGACCCCAACAAGTTGGTCTAATAACCCATAAAGTATAAGTTACAACACTTACAATATAAATGACGACACTTCCGTATAGAGGAATAATAACATCTCTATAGGAATACAAACACTTCCGTATAGAGGAATAATAACATATCTATAGGAATATAATATACATATATGAAATACATTCCGAAGTTACAAATACATCAACAACACTCTCATATTTTTGCAAAGACTGTCCAATGGAAGGAACGTTATCGCCTGGATGAGAAGTGGTGTCAGGAGTGCAGAAATCCAGTTGGTCGACTGTGACAATTCGCCCTTGATGGGGGAATTGTACTACGTGGAAGATAGATGATGCAACCGCGTGCATGGCATAAAACCTATTACAACCAAGCATAATGTTATAATCTAACGGGGCAATGACCACTTCCACATTAAGGGTTACGGTCTTGCCCCCTAGCTCTACCAGTAAAGCTTGTAGCAGCCATGAGGTTGAAAGCCACGACTGTCAAAGGCTCTGAAAGTAGTAGGAGAACGATTCAACTCGAGAGAACCTATGGCTCTCCAACATGCAATCGACATGACTGACGTAGAGGCTCCTTCGTCTAAGAGGGTACGATGGATAATCTTCCCAGCAATATTTGTGGCAACTTGGAATGCCAATTGATGGGAGAGCCTCAGTTTGAAGTAGTCCAGCCGAAACGTAATGGTGTTCGATAGATCCGGGTCAATTGCACTGATAACAGCGAGGAAAGTCTTGCACTGATTTGGATAGTTTTGCAAGACTTTGAGCGTTGACATAGCACAATGAGCTTGTGCCAGGTCCTCTACAATATTGTAGTTTTGGGAAGCCTGAGCATTCGGATTAAAAACCGATTTTCTAATCGTGCTCTTGGGTGGATGCAACACTGACTCAAATGACGGCTTCTCGATGGTGAGAGGCATAGCCGGTATAGTGACATCGGGTATCGAGGTGGAAGCTTTTTCAATATTACTTCCACCGAGTTCTTTGGCTGGAACGATGTCGTATGAACTAGAATGAGTGGTCAAGTTGATAGTCTCATTACTTACCATGAGAACGTGTGCGGTGTTGGATGCTTCTTCCTGGGAAGAAGAAGTGTGAGCGATCGACTGCTGATTTTGAGTAGGGAAGGGATCATTGAGAATTGTGGGTGTGGATTTGCCCTTAAGAAATTTTTGAACTTCGTCTCTATAGGGGCATTCCTTCAAAAAATGATCATCACCACACAGTAGACAAGGAAATTTTAACTTCCTTTTCTACTTGGTATCATCAGGGGTGCTCTTTTGTTCTTGCTAGGTGGAAGGTTTCTTAGGTTTCCCCCTGTTCTTCTGAGGCGAAGTTGATGAAACAGAATTCACCTCTTCAGTAGCAGCAGGGGTGGATGATTTGGTGGTGCTGAGACCAGCCCGCTTTGGTAATGGGGATGAAACTTGGAGGTTCGCAGAACCAATAGGTTGATGAGAAGGATGGGTGTGAAGGGATCCAATGATGCCATCGGTTTGGGGTCCCTTGGGTGGTTTCGCAGGATCATTAGCGTCACGAGGTGCGTTGGGAAGAATATCAAACAATGTGCTAGATTGAGTATAAACTAAGTCTAGCACATGGGCACTAGCGATGGCCTGTTCTTTAGTGACATCACCCCTCATGGCAACATCTTGTGCTATGGTAGGGATGAGAGACTTCGTAAACCAGTCTTCTAGGAGTTGGTATGGAATGGGAGCTTTAATGAGATGACGTCTCCTTCGCCACTCGTGGATGTGATCTGAGATGTGAGTGGCGGTATTCTGACGGAGTGAGGTTAAAAGCTCAGTACTAGTTTCATACCGTATAGGCAGCTGTAAGTGAGTCAAAAAATTCATGGCAAGAGATTCGAAATCAGGGAAAGAGTGGGGTGGTAACTTGATGTACCACTTGGTAGCCGAGCTGGTGAGGGTCCTTTGAAACAATCTAAGATGAATCGAGTCGTCTATTAAGGAGTTGGATGAACACCATAAATGGTATGTCATCACATGGTTTTTAGGATCTTCACCCGGCTTACCATCAAATTTTGGGATATCAGACGGAAGTTTCACCGGAATGGATGGCCAGTTAGTTCCATGGTAAATGGGGTCGTTGGTTAAACGAGAGAGGTTAGGTAGGTCCAAAGTAGCCAAAAAGGGCAGCTGCAGATTATGCTGCACGTACTGATAATACGAATAAGTCATATAAGGACCGGTATGATCATAAGGTGTACTAGGAGGAAACTGTTCGTAGGGGTATGTGCCGCTCGGACCCAGAAGGAGGTCTGCCACTGTAGTGGGGTGGTCCATTACCATAATAAGGTGGGCCATGACCATAAGGTGGTGGTTCACCTCTAGTGCCGGGAGGGGGTAGGCCGCCTCCGAAAGGGGGTTGTCCACCACCACCGCCGGGGTAAGGTGGGCCTCCACTGCCTCCGCTAGGGGGCGGGGGTGGTCCACCACCACTGCCAGAATAGGATGGGCCTCCACCGCCTCCGCTAGGAGGGGGCAGTGGTCCACTACCACCGCTACCAAATGGGAAAGGGTTTCCTTCACCGCCTCCACCATGGTGGGGTGGTGGACCACCACCACCATCGCCAGGATAAGATGGTCCTCCACCATTGCCACCGCCAGGAGGTGGTGGTGGCGGTCCTCCGCCACCTCTGCCAGGGGGGGTGGGCCATGATGACTGAAATGAGGGGGTCCTCCGCTAAAAGGTAGAGGTCCGCTTCCTCTAGGGTTATGTGGGGGCTCGCTGCCTCCGTTGGGAGGTGGGGGTGGACTAATGGGAGGTGGGGGATTTGAGGGACTATGAGTGGGGGTCCATGTTGTAAAACATTTTGCTATACCCAAAGAGTGTAAGGATTACCGGGGTATGGTAACCCGTAAAGTGCGTTTCTAGGGTGAGGTTGACCCGACGCAGGGTTAGGATAACCTGGATATGTTTGACTCGATGGAGGTTGGATTACATTGGACGGTCCTCCAGCATGGGATAGTCCCATCGTAGAAGGTCCAGGAGGTAGCGAGTTGCTAATGGTAGGTCCAATAGGGACTCCAACTGTAGTATTATGGTTAAGAGACGGGGGTTTCCCCCCAGCAACAATGTGGTGATCACTAGGTAAAGGTTGACCCAACACTAGTTGTTGGTTATCCACCGTAGGGTTAACGTTACTTGTAAAAAAGGTATAGGGTAAGGAGTATCCTCCCCTCGAAGTTTGAGCTGGGGGAACAAGTAATGAAACCGTGGTGGTCACAGGTGTGTTGGACTGTTGCTATTCAATAGGTTGGACAGTAGGGGGTACTGAACCGGTCTCCTATATAGGATATGGATGTGCAAGTTGACCAGTTTCAGAAGTGGTCACGTGTTGCGTGGATGATTCCGGTGACTCGAAAGATAAATAATGACTTGGGATTAGCTGATAAGGGGGTAACGATGGGTCTTCGACCCTTCGTTAGAGACTTGATCTCTGGAACTTCTCAGTCATTGAACGAAAGTGAGCCAATTGGTCACGAAAATAGGATAAAGTATCGTCCGAAGCAGTTTGACTGGGTGGGGGTGCAATGGAAAAATGGGCCACTGGGTGACCGATAGAAGATGTCCAGTAGGTTGCTAATGGGCCAGCAGTGGTTGTGGGGTTGTCCTGGGGTTGGTTTATCCATTCCAACGACCCAGGCTCTCCCGAAGCAACAGGAGGCAGGTCTTGTGAAGTGGGAAGTTGTGCTTCTTCATCCTACGAGGGATGAGAAGCAGGTGAATTTGGAGGAGTATGTGGAAACAAAAGTCCTCCAACATTCAAAGTGGGGTTTTCCACTTCATGTGACTCGACCCTGGCATGTGGATCCATCCTTACCCTCGAAATAACCTCCTGATTAAGGGGATATTCAGGTGGCAAGTTTTGAATTCCACGGGACCTTCTCTAAGGAAAGTCAGCCATAGTGACTGAAACAAGAGTTTCTCCTAAGGCAAGTTAAAAGAAAGAAGACCAGAAAAAACCCTACACAAACTAAGGAAACAGGAAAAATTATGTTATAAGAGTGGATTCAAAGTCTGGAACCTCACGGGGTTATCAAGGCATCGCAAACCGCGATATACTGCAGGGTCCAACAATATGATGCGACAAGGAGGATTGGGACCGTACCCTTTCCTGCATATCCGATTACCTAGACAGTACGTGCATGCTAATCTCCCCGAGTGCTGTTCTCGGTGTATTGCTTTTCCAAGATGGCCAAATGGTTAACTCGGTTGTTTTTAGGAATCCTAGTGGTGTCTCTCGATATATGCAAGGTACGTGGGAGCTCAAATCCGTAGTGGTGCTATCTAATGCACAACCGTTCGGCAAGAGACCTTCTGATATACTACCGAGTACGTGATACACCCTTCGATATACACCAAGTACAGATTATGGTACTTGGTGAGCACGTGAAGGAGCTCGATATACCGATAAGTACGTGGAAGACTATAGTACCCCCGGGATACAGTGCTGGAAAATAACAACAGCTGCCACGCTTAACGACGCCAGAACATGTCTCTAACTTATACACAGGTTTCTAAATATTTTACCCTAGTTCTACCGTTAATTTTATCTGGATGGTTAGGTGAATGCATGAGGTGAGTACATAATCAGAAACATAATGCAAGTCCTAGCTACATGCAAAAAGTATGCTTTCTTTCGATGAATGCTACTATGGGAAGGAGAAATCTTCTTTTTCTTTCTGAAAATTTTGACCAAAGCAATGCAATGCAACACAATCCCAACTCTACGAAAAATGATGTCGAAGCATTCTTTTCCTTTTCGTGCGAAATGCAAAAATTCACTACACTACTAAAACCAAATCACAACAATTTTCCTTTTCTTTTTCTTTTCAAAGTAAAACAATACTAGGTAATGAAAAGAGAGGATTCTGAGATGGAGTATGCAAGCTTTTCAATTTCACTTTCAATGACCTAAAAGTAATAACAATTAAAAATGCATCTATCTTTCCTTAGCATGGAATTAATTTTGCAAAAACTGAAGCATCTTTGAGTCTTTCAAGAAGATGAGCGATTCATAATTCAAGAAAAACACAATTGGTCATACATTCATTCAATTTTTTCAAAACATAAATGAAAATGTTTCAATGCACAACAATTTTCTTCAAAAATGCTTGAGAAATGATGGGAAAGAAGCACTTTTAACTTTTTAATGGGTGTATCAAAACAATAATTTGATAATAGCTACGCTTTCAGATGTAAATGACTGAAAAGAAAACACTACTTGTAGAAAACACTACTTGCAACATTCAGTACTCAGAAAACTCAAGAAAAGACAAGCACTCAGTTAAGCTGAAAGACACACAAGACTCAAAATCAGACAATAGAAAGCAAACCAAGCAAGCAAAGCTCAAACAATAAATGTAAATGAGGTCTGGAGGATGATCTAATGCAATGACCAGATCTGGGATGGAAGGAAGGGAATGCAAGGGTGAGCGGATGAAGGTGGAGGAGACAAGAGTATCCACCACTACCGGTCTTCAAACTTGTCCAAGACGGAACCCATAATCAATCCAAATGAAACCAAACGCTCAAAACACAAATCAAAGATGGGATCTCTGGATGGATCTTGCAGCACAAAGGGAGTTCATACAACAAACCAAAGTTCAGACTAACAAATGGAGAGGGGATGCTTGCATGCCAAGTTTTGAAAGATCGGCGCACTCTGTGCTTGTACACAGTGCGACGTCGCAGTTTACCTATACGGGAAGTGCGACGATGTCGCAGTTTACTAATGAAAAGGATGTGACAGGTGACTAATAGGTAAAGAACAAAGGCCAGAAGTGACACAGTGTCGCTCTATTTCCACTAACCAGGTGCGACAGGCAGAGTCTAAATTCAAAAATGAATCAGATCTCCCAGCAATGAACAATGGAATGGTTTGAAAATGAGTGTACAAACTCAGAGGAAGTAGATCAGAGTCTTCTCAACAAAGATCTGATAGTGAAATCAACTCACGAAGCAAATGACAAATAAAAAGGCTTGTGTCAAGTAATCAATTGAAAATGACTCTTAGATTGACCACTATTAAAACAAGATGTACGTTCCCCAGTATGGTCGCCAGATTTGTATGATGGACAATCCACTCGAGCGGACGCGAGCCGGATCTCCCTAGCTCAACATGATTCTAGAACAAATAGAACAGACTACAAATGGATCTCCTAGATCTACTTAAGGATCAAGTACCAAATGTCTTACCTTTTACTTCGCAATCCTTTCGCCTGAATGTTGCTCCATGTCCAACAGTCGTCAGATCTCAGCTGCAAGACCTGTTAAGACATAAACAACATGAAACGAGTAAAGAGCATCTATACAATAAGAGATCTAAGTAAACAGTTAAGCAGGTAAACTACTCAATATCATCACACATTAACAATATTGGTGGAAAGCATTTGTATTACTGTAAAAAAGGGAAATACATAGTAGAGATATAGAACTACAACCAAGGCTTAACGCTGCAGCCCTTCTACATCTAAGCCATTTGCCATCTCCTCCCAAGGAACTATGAGTCTCCGAATAGATGAGTAGGGATTTCTCAAGGATGATTTCACCAACATGTAGACACTATAGACTTCCTCCCTTTGGGATGGGTGTGAGCTTCATTTAAATAGGACTAAGTGGATAGGGTGTGGATAGGATAGGTTAAGATATGATAGGAGAGGCTTAAGGGATCTCTCCAAGGTGTTAGGAACCGAGTGCTAGCTCCCCCAAGAGGTTAGGGATAGGGTCCCAAGTCATCAGGCTTCGAGAAGGGACTCGAAGAAGCTATTTTTTCCATCTAATTGACTTCATCGCACCCTATAATGGGGCAAGGTGCGATGTCGCATGTTGCTTATGTGCAGCCTGCAACAACCTCTCAAAACCTAGTACAAATGGGTACAAATCCTTCCAGGTCAATCACTCAATCAGGGTAACTTTAGGGATGTATACACTGAATCTGATGATGAGGAGATTTTAGGTGTAACACTTGGAATCCAAATCATATCCAAGACTTGAAAAATGGTTTCTTGAGATCTCCTTTGAACCATTAGAGGTGAGATCAAAACCATGAAATGCATGAGAAATTATCCCAAGCAGTGATTGCTTGGATTTTAAATCAACTCCAAGACTTGATGAATGGTTTCTTGAGATCCCCTTTGAACCAGTAGAGGTGAGATCAAAACCATGAAATTCACGAGAAATTATCCCAAGCAAATGGAAATGCCCTACATCTTCAATAAAATTCTGAGAGCATGTACAAATGATCATGTAGTAATACATAAGAGGAAAGTGATCATGGAGAGCGAATGCATTACCTCCAATTGTTGATTTAACCTCCGAAACATTCAATAGATCATCATTATGCAAACCAATAGAATCTTGTGCAAGAGAGGATTTAAGAACCTCTGCAGTTTCTAGAGTGTGAGCTGGCACAGAATTTGAAATTGAAGATATAGAGAGCATGAGTGTAGAATCTGCAAGTTCTTCTTCTTTGTGGACAACTTCAGTATGACATATGCTTGATACTGAATCATGATCAGAGAGACCATCAAGGAGGGTGAATGCATCACTAGGCTTGCTCAGGAATTAGTTTATACCAATCCCTTCATTTTGTTTTCCAAATATTTCATCTAATTGGGCCCATAGCTCTTTTGGAGATTCAGTAGAATTAAGGAAGTGGGGTAACATGCAACAAGCCATAACAATCGACATTGATCCATAGGCTCTATCACCTTCATTTAACCAATCATTCTCCTCTTCAAAGGATTCAAACTCCCTTTCAAAACAATAATCAAAGAGACCATGTCTCTTCAAATGTGCTATCATCTTTGGTTTCCACTCATCATAGTTGAATGGAGAAAGAGGAGGAATTCCTTCCAGATTCATGGAAGCTGTTGCAGAAGACCTGCAAAAAAAATAGAAAATATCTACAACTGCTACTGCTTCAAAAGTGCAGAAACTACTGCACTCGAAATCTTGATAATAACTTGCAAAAAACTCTCAGGAATGGAGATAGACTATACTCTCAACATTCTCTGATACGATGTGAAAATCCTCACAGCAGATCTAAGAGCTGATGTATACCTCACAAGAAAGATTAAGATTAAGCATGAAAATAGAAGAAGAGTGGTCAATGCAGTGTAAAGGATTAACAAAATTATGATATAGTAGAACTCAGATAGAAGCAGAATAACATCACACACTAATTCATTAATCACAAATATGAACAGTAAATAGTACAATGGTGGAGAGGATTCGAATGCCAAGGTGGAAATTCAAATTAGCCTGCATGGGCATGGCTAATATGCACTAGGAGTCATCATAATCATCAGTGGAGTGTCAAAAATACACCACTAGGGGTCCTCATCATCATTAGTGGAGTTATCAATGCACAAGTAACAGTCAACCAGGTGTCAAACTGAGTCTAACTGAGTGTGGTAGGTGTAACTGGCACATGGAAGCACTAATGTAGTGAAGGAGGCTCAGTGGAGGGTGCATGGGGGGCTGATTGGAGTCAAAATAGGTAATCTAGTCTCATTGGGGGTCCAACGGAGTGTTTTAGTTAGTTAACAAGTCAATCAATCCTCAAATCAAGGAGATATCCACAAATAACTCAACTAACTGAAGTGTAACCGAGTGGTAGGTGAAGAAGGGCGCCTTTCTTAAGTGGTAGGTGAAACGTGGGCACATCATTGACTAGGAGGGCTAAAAATGAGTGGAAAGAAGCTCCCGGGGCTAGCAAAGTGAGGACTAGGTGTCGGGTGACACCAACCTGATGACTGGGATGCATGCAATTGCATGCCCGCATGCAAAAATGCATGCATGACTGAAATGCAAAATAATGAAAATGTTGGTAGGACTAGGATGGAGTATAGGAATATCCCAACAGGGTCATCCAAAGAATTCTTCCATCATCAGTTGCATTAGGGTTTGGTATTATTCTCATCATGTCAATACTGCCAAGTCATGCCATGCCCATGTTCAAGAGATGTTCGTTATTCATCATCTATAGTCACTATACCCTCTTTCATGTCGGTTTACCCTAAGTCAGTCTTACACATCACTCTACTGTCTGATTCACTCCAAACATCTGTGATTGTGTTTCGTATCGATGATGAGGGATTCATCATGGCCCTCCTTTGACGGATTCATCCTTGTCGACTTCAACGCATCATCCGAGGATAGAATCTAGAAACCAATCAAGTACCTTGGGCATGCATGCCTCAATGGCAGGTTACCTCGCTTTAACCATGAGTTTACATCATTGACTGTTGATTGAAAGGTCTAGTCGAGTGTTCGACCTCAAGTAATTAATTCACACTCGATGGTATGTACTATGATACCTTTGGAATCACTAACATCAATGGTGATTTCCCTCATGATCGTTAATGGTATACATCAATGACCAGTAATCAAGTGGTTTCTACCATGTTCGACCTCAAGACATTGTAGTCACATGGATAGATTCGTATCATTGCGGGTTCGGCTTTAAGACCCTGGGTTGTTTCCTATTTCACCTAGGTTGCGATGGAGATTGTTTGGGTTATATCACATGGATCCACTTTGTGTTTGTCATGGCTGTGTTATCATCTCATCATGGATCTAGGATTATGTCCAGTAGCCATGATTATGTTTAGTAGGTCTTTACTACCATGGATCTTCATTGTATTGGTCGACAACCATGTTGTGATTCATGTGAGATCTATATCTCAGAGTCAGTAGAACTGCAACAACACCTTCCGACCAACAAGTCCTTGCCATCTATCTTGCAAAGCATATCACCTGTCTCATTTTTCCAGCTTCATGCTTTGGGGGGCATTTCGTTACACCTAAATCTCATCATCATGAGTCCTATGTTAACTCAGTGCCTTGGTCCCTGAAGTTTCCCTGACCAGAAGTCATCTGGAGCAAGTTGTTGATCCTTTATCCACATTTTCTAGTTGGGCTGATGCATCTTGTCTTCCAGCAAGAAGAGCCTGACTAGGCTCGACACAGAGTGTCATCTGGAAGCCTGCGCCGGTGGCTCAAGTTTCCTTCATTCAACCCGTGCTTGCCCCTTCCTGGCGCAAGTTGTCCTCATGAAAAATGCACCGAGGTTGATTGAAATGGATAAATGAGACCTTCGAGCGACTTCTCGAATCTAGGTGAGGTGGAGGGTCATCCCTAACTTTTAGGTGAGATGTCCCTCGATTTCCTAACCTCAAGGGATGATCCCTTATCCTTCTCCCCATAATATTCAACTTACTTTATCCACTTGGTCCTATAAATATGAAACTCCTCTCCATTCCAAATGGAGGAAGGTCTACAACATTCTCATGCTAGTGGAATTGGCTTAGGTGATCCTTGTACATCCTTGGGAGTCTTACTTCATAGTTGGAGGCTTTGGTTTGGCTTGTTGGAAGGAAGGTTGCGACGTTAAGGCATAGGTTGTAACGTTCTTTTCTATTGTACTCTCTTTCATTACAATTAATACAATCTCTTCCCATATATGTTATTGTGTTGTTAATGTGTATAGCTTACCTCCTTAACTGTTAGCTTAGATCAATCATATGCAATATATGATTTTACTGCTTGTTTGTGTCTGCTTGTTCAACAGGGCTTTGCAGCTGCATATCCGAAGGTTCTGGAGCATCGGGTCAAGCAGGGAGCAAAAGGGATCGTAAATCTAAGTTAAAATACTTGCTTGCTACTTTATGATTCTATTGATCTAGGGAAGTTGATTCTATTATGTATCTATTTGTTTTATATCTAGTTAGACTAGGGAGATATGGCCTTTAAGTCCACTTATGTAGATTGTCCGAAAACAGGTGGAGTCGCAAAAATTGAATGTTGGATGTAATAAGCATTGAAAAGGTGTACAGAAAATAGAAATCCAATGTATTGCTTCATGCGATGGAATGATGTTGCCCCAAAAGCTTGAGTACGATGATGACATGTAATTGTTCCCACACAAACTAAGTATCATATTTGCTTTAATGTTGAGCTGGCGGATAAATGTGCCAAATATTTGGTTGTCATGGAAAGAGATGTGACAACAATAAATGGAATGAGGCAAGGTGAAAGCATAATAAATGCGACAAATGAAGCAGTCAAGCGCAAAAAATGAAAAAAAACAATGCAAAACCAGGAAAGTTCTTGGCACTGCGCAGTTGGCGGGATAAGATGAAGCACTACGCAAAGAATGATGAAGTGTTATAACAGGAACAAGAGGAGTAATGTAACACATGTATTTAGATATCAATCAAAGATAATTACGAAATTATATTAGTGCAAAATAACAACAAAGAAGTGAAGCATGAAGACAGGGGCAGTCATCTCGAAAAGAAGTTCAGCTAGAGGCATGTGCAAAACAAAATACAAGATGAACCAGTAATTGTGCAAGTTATGGAACCTATTTTCCATTGATGTCAAAGGGGGAGAAAAACATGAGTTGAGTACACATTGATTGTACATATGACATAAATCAACATGGAGAAAAGCATGAGTGTAAAGCATATACAACATGAAGATGCAATAGACGTGAAAGAGCGTGAAGCAGATTATTGAAGATACAATATGAGGATGCATCAGACATGAAAGAGCATGAAGTAGATTATTGAAGATACATCATGAAGAGGCAACAGATGTGAAAGAGTGTGAAGCAGATTATTGAAAATACAACATGAAGATGCAACAAACATGAAAGAATGTGAAGTAAGAGTGCGTAGAAGTCAAAATCTCAAAAAGTTCAGGGGGAGCATATACACAGGGGGAGCACTGTGATAAGTAAAAATGAAGCATTTCAAGAATATTATACACAGCTTCATACGGTGTTGACATCAATGCCAAAGGGGGAAATTGTTGAACTTTGGTTGTCATTGATGTCAACTAATGTCAAAGAGGATGTCAATTGATTCAGTTTTAGTCATTGATGTCAAAGTGGATACAATATTCCTACAATAGCCTGAAGAAGTATATGGAAGCCACTTTGAAGAAGTATATGCGCTAGATAGTGAAGGATATGGATGCCAGTCTGAAGAAGTATATATAGAATTTCATGTCCCAAATTTGGTATTGGGTCACAATGGCCTAATCACATTGGCTCTATTCATTAGAGTTTGTCAAATTGATGCTAAAGGTCAAATAATTGCCGAGGAGGAAAATTACTAGTTTCCTAGGTTTGGGGTGGAAGCTTTGGGATTTGGAATAATGGGGATAATAAATGATGTTTCAACATTAGAATGGCATAAATATTTAATAAAGGATCTAAATAAATATATACAAGTGAAAATCAAAGTGGCATTTCATCATGAAGACACATGGAGGAAGTGGGACCCACATATGGCTAGATTTCCCCACTACATTTGGCATCATTCTCTCACCAATTCGAATTCAAGGTGAATGGTAACATACTTGGGGGAGTCCAAAAGGTATTATTCATTGCATGACTCATCCAAGGTCGAAATATAGAGGAAGAGTAACTCCCATCGAAGAGGAAGAGGCAATTTGGAGCTAGTGAGACACTTGGGCTAGATTCCCTAGCTCTATGACAACAATAATGAAGATGCTATGACACCTATGACACAAATCAGACCTGAAGGCTGACATATGACATATATGACATGTTAGGGCTAAAAATAGACTCCAAGAGGGCGCTCAAGGGTGTTAGGGCAGCTAAGATGCTTCCACATGTGATTTGGTGGAAGTGGGAGACTAGGAATTGTTGTACAAGTGGCATTCTTTGGAATCTCTTCCCAACATGAGTTGGAATGAGTCTCTTGGAAGGAATTCGACCCATGGAGGAAATTAGAAGCTTATAATTGTCAATAACAAAGAATGAAACCAGCTTTTGATCATTTGTAGAATTTGCAATTGCAATTGTGAAGAGGGAGAGCTAGTGGATGACTAGTTTCTTGCCTTAGCCAATTTCGAGGGTGAAAGATTCCCATCCAAGTTGGCAATTGGAAAGGCCATTCAGACCTTTCATTTGGAGCTTTAATGGAGTCTTTATTTGCAGGTGTAAGCTACAGAGCAGCTCATGGTTTCTTCTATTGCAGCTCGCTCCTTCAACCATTTCCAGTTTTGATGGCATATTCTTGATCCTTGAGGGAGGGCATTTTTGGTGAGATATTGTACTCTTTGGGGGAGATTCTAATGCCCCATTTATTTTTTAATATGAATTAAATACTCTGTTATTCATTTCCAAAAATTTTCAGGTCGAAATTCCAAGTAGAAATGTATAAATCTCATTTTTAATGGAAGAACAATGTCATTTCCCCACTACCTTGTTGTGAGCCAATGTATTGATGATGATTTCGAATGAATGGATGATTATATGATATATTTGTGATAAATATACTTCCATGGATGTCTTATACAAGTTTAATGTACTGTACTTGAGCATTTGAAGCATTTTTACTCAGTTTAATTGCATTGGGAGAAGAAATAGTGCCATTTCCCCAAGGGTCGAATTGGGGATTTTTGCAGTTGAATGGGAGAGGGTGAGAACAATTGTAATAAACCATTAATGGTTCATATTATACCTTAATAACATACTTAACACATCACATACCTCTGTTCATAAATTTGAGTGGGTTTGGAGGCATTTGGGAAGCCATTTTCAGTACTTACCTTAGGGGGATTTGAACCCCAAATTACTAGTAAAATTGCATACTTGGTCCAGAATCTTAAGAGAGTTTTCAGAGGTATTTTGGTGGCCATATGTTATCCCTGAAAATCATATTCAATTCCTAATATCATTCATAAACCTTCCTTGAATATTTGAAGGCATTTGGAGTCAATTTGAGACCTAGAGACCAATACTAGTCAAAGGGAAATCACTAGTAAAGTTACCTACATTGACCAGAATTGAAAGAGTATTTGCAGAAGTGTTTTAAAGGTACAAAGGCATCCATGAAACACATATCTATGTTATAATATCATTCATATACCTTCTCAGAATATTTGGGATCATTTGGGGCAAATTTGGGACCTAGAGATCGAAACTAGTCCAAGGTCGAACCAAGGAAAAAAGTGGAAAATTGCAATTTTAATAAAATTCCTAATAAGGGACATTACATAGAAGTTGCATCGAATCTAAAGATGTGTGTCCAAGGATACATCATGCATGACTAGTATGAAGAATCACATAAGAAAGATACATCATGCAGATCCAGTTTAAATAACCACATAAGTAATGTACCCTACTACATGTTGTACCTACTTAGATATCAAGTTCACCAAGTCATACTCTCTCAAGGTAGCAACCAAGGAATTGGTTGGACAAAGGTACATGTGCACAAGCAACCAAGGAGTTGGTTAAGCAAAGGTACAAGTGTGCAAGCATGTCGTGAGAAGATTATGGAATGTGCAAGCAATCCTAAACATTGTAAGGTCAAAGATAGGGAGTGTGCAAGCAGCAAATAACAACTTATGGGTAAATAGTCCTAAAAGCATGAAAGTCTTACCAATCAGAAGATGCTTTCAGTTAGTAAAGCATGCATAAGTTCCAAGAAGGGTGCAACAGTTGATGATAGTGTATTCGTAAATTCCACAGCTGATGACACATCAAGTGCGCAATACCCATAAGTGATGGTATATCAAGAGTCAAAGTCCAACCAAGTCGAAGAGAAAGGATGCACACATACCACAAAGTGATGGTACATCAAAAAGCACAAGACTACACTACTAAGGTGTAAGTCCCACTACGTCATGGGCCATTGATGTGCAAGACTCACAAAGGATGACACATCAACAACGCAGAAGATGACATGTGGCAAAAGCACAATCCATGAAGCAAAGAAGAAGGGATGCCAAAACCAACTTGTGGACATACAATGCATGCAGGACATGTATACATAGAGATGCAAGTTGGAGATTTGAAGTAAGATTGATGGTGATATCATAGAGCTTCAAGTAGAAGATACAGATTTATATTTGGGGCATCAAGGGCTGAGGACAAAACAACATGATCTAGTGAGGAGTTGAGTGCGCACATGTAGAAGAATGAAATACTTATGGTGCACAGAATGATGTTGTAGATATGTGACAGAAGCACAAACACTGAAAGGCAGAATTTTAGAAGTATGCACAAATGTGAGGACCAAATGCCAGTATTGCTAGAAGCACGCAGACTGTCACATATGTGTTAATTAAGAAGCGTAGAGACATAACCGAAGTATATTAGAAGATGCACAGATGTTTGGTTGATGCACAGAAGTTGAAATGAAGTGTGCGAAGTAGAGAAATACATCAAATGCGCAACGATAGAGCAACATCATGACCCGGTAAGCGCGTCATGATGGGGATGGTATGAGACAAGTGAGTTAAACTGAAAGGATGAATCATTTGTTGGACAACATGTCACAGATTGTCTAAAATACTGTGGCACTTAAACAGAACAAACACATCCATGTAAGTGTGTAGTTCCATTTAATACTGATGCATAATATCAGGACAAAAAACTATCAATTGAAAGCATAGTATGAGTTGGTGAATGTAGTTGTGAAGTAGCAGAAAGACAAAGTTAACCTTGATGCAGATTGTAGGATCAGAAGCACACATTACATGAAGCAAGACATCAACATAAGTGTAGAATTGAGTGGAATGAGAAGTCAAATAATGTATGTAGCACATTGACAGTGAATCGTCTGCATACGAAGGAAGCACACAAAAGAACTAATATCAGAAGATCATAAGTGTGCATGAGTTGGAAGTTCAGTAAGTCTGAATCTTATATTTGATATTTGGGTGGCAGGATGGGGAAAGGAGAAGGGGCTTGGAGCCTCCTTCTAGTTGGTGCTAGAGAACACAGGGAGTTGGTGCTTCCTTCAAGTCGGTGCCTTTATAACAAGGGGGTCGCTGCCTCCTTCTAGTTGGTGCTGGTAAACACAAGAAGTCAATGCTTCCTTGAATGTAATATTTTCATTACAAAAGAGCATTTCTTGGTTTTCTCCCATTTGGGTTTCCAAGTAAAATTATGTGTGTCTTGTGTTCTTTGATTTGGTGTATATGTGAATGGTGTTTACTAATGATGAATACATAATTGAAGATCAATGATTAAGTTAAGGAAAATTTGTTAAAGAAATACAAATATGTTCATAACTGCGCTAATACTGATTCACCCCCCCTCTCAGTATTAAATCAATTCCAACATCTTATACATTTAGTATTTAGTTTGTCATTTGTGAATTGGAATGAGGGATTATTGACCTTTTTTTCCTTCATTTTATTGATTAATGAATCATCATTTTCCTTCTTCACACCCCCAAGGGGCCTCTGTCAATATGACCCCTTGCCATCGTTATTATTATGATGAGAGGGGTTGAGTATAGTTATGGGATTCTCAAGGAATTAATATTGGTAGGAATCTCATCTTAAGTCACTTGTTGTTTGTGGATAATGTTTTATTGTTTGGGAATGGGGATTTTAAGGGACATTGTAGAAATCAAAGAGACGTGAAATTTGTAAGGGAAATCCACATGAATGGAAATTAATTGGAAAAAAAACTTCCTGCTCTTTGAATGGACCTACTACTGCTCTAGAGATAACACTATCTAACCTACCACCATATCAACGAGTGGATTTCAATAAAACTAACTAATCTAAAGTAGTATAAATTAGTGGACTTTAATAAAGCTATCCAACCCATTGATGTATAAAATAGTGTATTTCAACAAACGTCTAAAATACTCAGGCTTTGAGATAAAGTCCAATGCATATGGTATAAGAGATTGATTGTGGATATACTAGAAAATAGAGAGGAGAATTATTATTGGTGCACACGTTGACTTTCTCTAGAAGTTGAGCTCACACTTGTCAAATTAGTTTTGGAGGCCACATAACTTTACAAACACCCATTGGCTAATATTCCTACTGGGATACTCAACAAGCTAAGGAAGAAATGCTTATATTTACATGGATAAGGAAAAGGGACAAAGAAGGGATGCATCTTGTTAAATGGGAAATGATTCAAAACTTAAAGCTTCAAGGGGTGGGGAATAAAGAGCATTCACCATTTTGAAAGTCTCTAACAACCAAAAGCTTATGGATGTTGATTAAAAGATAGAGTCTATGTTGAGATATTGTAACTTCAAAGAATATTATATTTGTACTTTATTATTCCGGAGATGATTCATTCCTCCGTGAAGATCTTATTGTATATCTGGAGATGTTTATTCCTCCGTCGGAATGTGGTAACTTGGGTTATTAGACTTCCCTAGTGGGGGTCGGCCCTGTATGTGTTATGTGGGTCAAAGGGTTATTAGACCACCCTAGAGGGGTCGGCCCAGTCAGTTATAATGGGGTATTTAACCTAATGGTTAAATACAAGCCTACATGTACTTGTGTAAAATACATATCAGAGTAGTGTATAAATAGAGGAGGTGTGTTCCTCATTATACACATTCACTCACTTGAGGATAACGCACTTGTGGAGGAGAGGTCTGCTATTGTGGAGGAGGAGATCATGTCTCAGGGTTTCATCTTTGTATATTGCTGGTCATCTATATTGAGGAAGCTTTGCTGGGTTTTCTACCCCATGAGGGTTTCCCAGGATAAATCTCTGTCTCTTGTGTTTATGCTGTGCTTGTTGTTTCTTCAGTGATCCTGTATATGCTATTATTGTGAAATGGAATGTAATGCTGCTATTTTCTGTCTTAGCATCTTTAATTTTAACATGGTATCAGAGCTAACCTGAAGGAAGACAAGGTATGGCACTAAAGACACTTGCTTTACTTACGACAATTTGAAGGTTAGGGTTTTACATAGCAAAAACCAGTCATCGTAGCACTTTCGCTATAAATCCGTTTTGGCGAATTTTTCGGATCTGAAATTGTTACAGGACGAAGCTAAAATCTCCAGATACCTTGTGTCCAAAGGACAACCTCTAATTCGTTGTACTTTGTGATTTATGATCTGTACAATATAGGGTTTCTGCCTCTTCCAGATCTGAGTCAAAATCAGGTGACCTTGGGAAAAAGGTCATAACTTGGGCTAGGAAGCTCCAAATGAAATTTCGTGAAAAGTGACAGGTAGTACACAGACTGTACTATCTCAAAAAACTTTTTCAGGGGCCGAAGTTGAATCAGTGACACGTGTCACTCCGTACAAGTTCGCTCTCCTGTATTATCCCATAAACAGGTCATGTTGCGACACTTGGCATAACTCTCTCTCAGAGAATCCAATTGAGGTCAGACCTGTCAGGATGGAAATATAACAGGCCGAGCTATCTCAAAAAACTTGTTCAGAGGCCGAAGGTCAAACAGTGACACGTGGCACGCCGTACAAGTTCGCTCTCCTGTATTTTCCCAAAACAGGTCACGTTGCGACATTTGGCATAACTCTCTCTCAGGACATCCAATTGAGGTCAGACCTATCAGGATGGAAAGCTAACAGGTCAAGCTATCTCAGAAAACTTTTTTAGACCCTGTGGATCAAAAATTTCGGAGTTACACCAGAAACAATCAGGTACATATTTCTGTCAAAACAGAATTATTTTTTGGTACCTTCATTCATGGCTTCCGGAATTTAGGGCTTTGAAGAAAGTTGGAATTTTTGTAATCGGAGACCACGGCTGGATGCTACTCATCAAAATAGAAATTTAGAGACCAAGATCAGAATTTTTGGTTGGGCAAAAGGCCGGGCTTGATTAGACCCTAGTTCGGGACTTTGATCAGAAAAGTGGAAAATTAGGGCTTCTGTAAAAATGGGAATTTTTGAAATCTGTGACCACGGCTGGAAGCTCCTCAGAAAAATAGAAGCTTAGAGATTTGGATCAAACCTTTTGATGGGGAAAAAGAGTGGGCTTCATCAAACCCCAGTTCAGGGTCACATCCAGTGAATCCGAAAGTTTCAAAGGCAAAATTAAGGAGTAAAACTTTGCAGTTTTCAAATTCTGAATATACCAGTTTGATCAACTCATCAAGGTCCAGTTCTTGCAAATCAAGTGGATTGGGTTAATCATAGAAGAAGATGGATTGGTCACCTGCATAAGTGAAGAAGTTCCTGTCTCAGAGGGAGATGAGGATAAGGGCTTACATAAGAAGAATACAAGCGATCTCGACAGGTATGACTCATTGAGGTTGATGTTGTCTGCTAAAAAGATACAGGTACATCACAAAAGACAAATCAGGTTCCATGACCATGAAAACATGAAGACAAAGACTCATCCATAATCTTTGTTCTACTTACGAGGTATGTATGACTTTGTTATATTATGCTTAACCTATGAGACATGCAGGTTCTAGCTCAGGATCTCTAAATCATTGAAGAGATTGTTTAGGTATGTTGTACATAACCAAGTAGGTATACTAATCCAGGTATGTTTCCCATGAATCTTACCTTGTGTTAGGATCCCTTATATAAGTATACTTGATATGATTGGTTATGCTTATTCATAAAGTTAGTAATCAATGGTTTATGCATGATTTAATTAACCAGAAGAGTACTATGATCAAACAAGAATATGCATGAGTAAAAGAAGACTTACTTGAAACCCTGAATACTAATGATCATGACTATACATATTCAAGATTATTTAGAATTAGAATGTTTTGAGAATATACTAATGAATGAATGTTTGTGTATGAGATCATGAGGATGACACTAGTGCACACTTGAGCATGCACAGTGGTACAGAATGAATAGAAGTTCAAAGGACATATAGAAGATCAAGCGGGAGGCAACCACACAAACATAAAAGATAAGTATTTGAGTTGTTATTTGAAATAGTAAATGATATTTCTTGTATGCATATTTGTATTCCTAGAACATATCATGCTGAGTGCAAACATTCATAGAGCATTGAACATTATACTACTAATATGCATATGATTGGTAAGTTGGACAAACATTCCATTGTTGCTTGTCTAGAATGAAACCTCTTTGCTGACATGCTGAGAGTTGTGCACACTCTCGATAGTATGTTCTGGTAGAGATGGAAGGCATCTAGATAGCCACTGTATGCATACAGGATATGGGAAAGTGTTGTGCCAAAGTATTGGTCAAGATAGTTGCATAACTATATAAATGATATATGTATGCATAATAGGTTATCATGATTTCATGATTATGAAGGATTACTAATCATGTACTTAATTTTGTTTTGTAGGAAAGATCATGAAGAATAATGAACACCGAACAAGTGATGGATGTTCAACAAGAAGATTTACAAATCAAACAAAATATAGAAGGCTTGTGGCTAGAAGATTCTCTTAGAAAGAGGAAGAGAATCATGATGAGATGTTTGCTCCAAGTGGCTAGATAAGACCATTCTCTTAATGGTGCAATTAAAGAAGAAGTGTGAATCAGGTTCTGTATGGGTTCCCAGGATCGATAGTATATTGATGAGAATACATGTGGGGATTGTATCATCCTTGAACACTTGTTCTAAAGTGAGCCGTAGACAGGTGTCTCCGAGAAAGAAAAGGGATTGGATCATCCCTGGACTTTCAGTCCTAAAGAGAGCCGTAGACGTAAGGTCTCCGAGAATGAAGTCCTTAGTGGACAGTTAAGGGGATTGGATCATCCCTGGAATTTCAATCCTAAAGAGAGCCGTAGACGTAAGGTCTCCAAGAATGAAGTCCTTAGTGGACAGTTAAGGGGATTGGATCATCCCTGGACTTTCAGTCCTAAAGAGAGCCGTAGACGTGAGGTCTCCGAGAATGAAGTCCTTAGTGGACAGTTGAAGGGATTGGATCATCCCTGGACTTTCAGTCCTAAAGAGAGCCGTAGACGTGAGGTCTCCGAGAATGAAGTCCTTAGTGGACAGTTGAGGGGATTGGATCATCCCTGGACTTTCAGTCCTAAAGAGAGCCGTAGACATAAGGTCTCCGAGAAGTGGGGATTGTATCATCCCCGGACCTTGGTCCCTGAATTGATCCGTAGATGTATGGTCTTCGAGAATAAAGTGATGGGGATTGCATCATCCCGGAACCACTAGTTCAAAATGTACGTGAGGACTGCATCGTCCATGAACTGGGTTCAAAATGTACGTGAGGACTGCATCGTCCATGAACTGGGTTCAAAATGTACGTGAGGACTGCATTGTCCATGAACTGGGTTCAAAATGTACGTGAGGACTGCATCGTCCATGAACTGGGTTCAAAATGTACGTGAGGACTGCATCGTCCATGAACTGGGTTCAAAATGTACGTGAGGACTGCATCGTCCATGAACTGGGTTCAAAATGTACGTGAGGACTGCATCGTCCATGAACTGGGTTCAAAATGTACGTGAGGACTGCATCGTCCATGAACTGGGTTCAAAATGTACGTGAGGACTGCATCGTCCATGAACTGGGTTCAAAATGTACGTGAGGACTGCATCGTCCATGAACTGGGTTCAAAATGTACGTGAGGACTGCATCGTCCATGAACTGGGTTCAAAATGTACGTGATGGGATTGCATCGTCCCTAGACATGAGACTTGTCTTAAAGTGATAAGGACTAATCATCCTGTAAGTAGATTGGGATTGCATCGTCCCTAGACATGGTGAGGTGTCTTAAAGTGATAAGGACTAATCCTCCTGTAAGTAGATTGGGATTGCATCGTCCCTAGACATGGTGAAGTGTCTTAAAGTGATAAGGACTAATCATCCTATAAGTAGATTGGGATTGCATCGTCCCTAGACATGGTGAGGTGTCTTAAAGTGATAAGGACTAATCATCCTATAAGTAGATTGGGATTGCATCGTCCCTAGACATGGTGAGGTGTCTTAAAGTGATAAGGACTAATCATCCTGTAAGTAGATTGGGATTGCATCCTCCCTAGACATGGTGAGGTGTCTTAAAGTGATAAGGACTAATCATCTTGTAAGTAGATTGGGATTGCATCGTCCCTAGACATGGTAAGGTGTCTTAAAGTGATAAGGACTAATCATCCTGTAAGTTGATTCAGGATTGCATCATCCTTAGACATGGTGAGGTGTCTTAAAAGGATAAGGATTGATCATCCTGTAAGTTGATCTGGATTGCATCATCCATAGACATGAGAGATGTCTTAAATTGAGAGGGATTGATCATCCCATAAGTGGATCAGGATTGTATCATCCTTGGACCTATGTCCTAAAGTGAGAGGGATTGACCATCCCGTAATTGGATCATGTGTGTTGCAGGGTATGCTGCTGTTGTGTATACTTGTATCAGTGTGGATACTTGTATTGATAGATGTATTAGTGAGAATACATGCTTTTGATGATAGATGTATTAGTGAGAATACATGATTTTGATGATAGATGTATTAGTGAGAATACATGCTTTTGATGATAGATGTATTAGTGAGAATACATGCTTTTGATGATATATGTATTAGTAAGAATACATGTTTTGATGATAGATGTATTGGTGAGAATACATACTTTTGATGATACATGTATTGATTAATGTACTTGTATGGTTGAGGATACTTATGTTGTAGATCGAGATGATCCAGATGCTGTAGATCGAGATGATCCAGATGCTGTAGATCGAGATGATCCAGATGCTGTAGATCGTGATGATCCAGATGCTGTAGATCGAGATGATCCAGATGGTGTAGATCAAGATGATCCAGATGCTGTAGATCGAGATGATCCAGTTGCTGTAGATCGAGATGATCCAGATGCTGTAGATGAGATGATCCAGATGCTGTAGATCGAGATGATCCAGATGTTATAGATCGAGATGATCCAGATGCTGTAGATCGAGATGATCCAGATGTTGTAGATCGTGATGATCCAGATGCTGTAGATCGAGATGATCCAGATGCTGTAGATCGAGATGATATGACGATGCTGATGATCGTGAGATGACGATGTTGATGATCGTACGATGACGATGCTGATGATCGTGAGATGACGATGCTGTTGATCATGTGATGATGATGCTGATGATCGTGTGATGGCGATGCTGACAATCGTGAGGATTCAGATATTGATGTTGCTGTAGCTGTTTGAGTGCTGCAGAAGATAAAGACTCAGTACTGAAGATGTTGATGTTCCAGTATTGAAGATATTCCAGTAACTGGTTGAGTTACTGATGATGTTGAGAAAGCTTCCAATGATTTATAGATGTATCATGTATGATGTTGATGACTCCTTGCTCGTGCAGATGCTGTTATAATATCCTTCTCGTTAAGGGGGAGTGTTGAGATATTGTAACTTCAAAGAATATTATATTTGTACTTTATTATTCCGGAGATGATTCATTCCTCCGTGAAGATCTTATTGTATATCCGGAGATGTTTATTCCTCCGTCGGAATGTGGTAACTTGGGTTATTAGACTTCCCTAGTGGGGGTCGGCCCTGTATGTGTTATGTGGGTCAAAGGGTTATTAGACCACCCTAGAGGGGTCGGCCCAGTCAGTTATAATGGGGTATTTAACCTAATGGTTAAATACAAGCCTACATGTACTTGTGTAAAATACATATCAGAGTAGTGTATAAATAGAGGAGGTGTGTTCCTCATTATACACATTCACTCACTTGAGGATAACGCACTTGTGGAGGAGAGGTCTGCTATTGTGGAGGAGGAGATCATGTCTCAGGGTTTCATCTTTGTATATTGCTGGTCATCTATATTGAGGAAGCTTTGCTGGGTTTTCTACCCCATGAGGGTTTCCCAGGATAAATCTCTGTCTCTTGTGTTTATGCTGTGCTTGTTGTTTCTTCAGTGATCCTGTATATGCTATTATTGTGAAATGGAATGTAATGCTGCTATTTTCTGTCTTAGCATCTTTAATTTTAACAGTCTATAGTAGTGGGATATGATGAAAAAATTCAATGAGATCCTCACCATTGTGGGATGGATCAAAGGCCCTTCAAAAAAGTTCAACAAAGCATCCATCATTTAGAAGGAAATGGTATTTTATTTTCCTATTATTAGGAATTGGATTGCAAAAAGGATTGGTGATGGAAGAAGGGTGAGATTGGGAGTTGAACCTTAGATAGGATGTGATGATTGACATATAATGTCTATAGGCCTAATTTAATAGATTTTCCAACATGGTATTCAAGTATTGGCAAATGCACCATATCCGATGCCTATGGATGATGAGAATTTCTTGAGGTTTTAAACCTAGGAGGAATAAAAATACAATAATGGAGAATCTTTATCCGAAGATTGATTGAAAGTGTAATCAAACTCAAGCCATATTAGAACTCCCTTGTTTGGTTTAGAAATCCAAAATGGGGTTTACACAACAAGCCTAGGCTATACAACTATGTTTATTGAAGGAGAATGTGATGAAGATTTTGGTGGTGGAGAAAATTCTAGAAAACCAAAGCACCTTTTAAGGTGAGCTTATTTTTTCAGTTGGCCCTATCTAACGAATTTTTGACTTGGGATGTGTCCTATAAGAGAACATGGCAGGGGACAAGTTTTTGTTACTTTGTAGGAACGATTGGGATGATATTAATAATCTAATAATGGACTACCACTCTACACTTATAGTATGGGGCGTGGTGAAAAATTTGAATGGTGGGAAAGGTTATCGGATCTTTCTTTTATATATGTGTGTGTGTATGACATTAAATATATGTAGGCTTGAGCAGATGGAGTGCTAGCCTCATGAAATTCTAGTGTTTCCTCATGAGATAGGGTTACATTAGATATTAAGGCTGAACCTATGGAAGTGGAAGAGGTATATTGTGACATCAAAGAGGATATATGTGCAGATTCAATATTTAAAAACTATGAGGAACTACAAGAAATTTGGCATGGCTCAGTATTTTATAATGAAGTAATTAACTATGGTCAAGGAACCTTAAGGAGCCAAACATTGACTTTGAAAATAAGTTGGATGGGGTTGAGTTCAAAATTCATGAGAGTGGTAGTGGGTATAGGAAACATTGAATATTTTGTCCAAGTTCTTATCTATGATAAGCAATGTGTTATTTCTAATGGTGATGAGGGTCTTGGAGAATAGTGCAATGGATCTTATGCTTGATTTGATGGTAAGGTTTGTTTGCATGACAGTGGAAATGCAAAGGTAAATGAAAATGGATCAAAGAGATGTGAGGACCTAGAAATTAAAAATAAACAAGAGAAGGACCAATGGGAGATATTGATTTGGTTTATGGTGGATACTTGGGTAAACTTAAAAAGGACAAGGAGAGAAAAGAATTTAAAGACATAAGGGGATAAGTTGAGAATTAAGAGGAAGACAAATAAATGTATGAATTTGAGGAAAGATAGAACTGGAATGGTTTTGGGTAAAGATATAGATATGGAGGTGGTGAAAAGCATAGCATAAATAGCTATGGTTGGTTTCTTCATGGGTAAACAAGTGAAAGGTGAATTGATGTAGAGATGGATAGTGGGGAATTGGAAAATAAAATTTAGGTCATATCCCTAAGTTCCATATATTGATTAGGGGTTGGATCTCTTTCAAATTAAGGAAAAAGGATGATACATCATTAATCATGCAAAAATAATGTGGTCCATTAATGTTGATGTTAAAACAATGGCAACTTGGATTCAATCTACACCTTAAGCCAATCTTCAAGCAAGCAATATGGTTGTTAATGCCCAGGATCCAAATGGAGCCATGGAATCCAAAAATCTTAGACAAAGTGGGAAATAATTTATGGAAATTCATTAGTTTGGAGGAAGGGTTTGAGGTTAAGATTGACAAAAGGGTGATAAAACTACTGGTCTAACTAGACCCGCGGAAATAAATTGGTTTTTTGGAATGTTTCATTTAGATGTTTGAAATTTTGAGAGGTAGGTCAAATTTGGAAACACTCCATGCAATAAAATATTAATAGGGTTTGGAAGAGAAATGAGTTAGGATATCATAAAAATATAAATGATTCAAGTCTTAAAGAAATTATTCTAGCATCCAATGAGTCGGGTGTTTTGGAGGAAAAAAATGGGGGGCTTAAGAGCAAGCTCCATCAAGGACCAAGTTCTCAAAAATTGACAAAAAGGAAGCTAGAGTAGCCAGCTTCACAAAACCAGGTATATTCATCCTAATTGATACTCCAAAAGTGGAAAATGAGCTGGAAAATCATTTTTGTCGTGATAAAAAGAAGAAGAAAAAAACCAAAGGGGAAAACGGGTAATAAACCCATAAATTACAATATGTGGGGAAAGGGCCTTAAAATTTAAATCCATGAATGATAGATTCCAATAAATGGGGTCTAAAATTGAAGAGATTTTTTATGATCAAAATCAAGAATGTTGGCTGTTGATGTATATGTAACTTCGGAATGTATTTCACATACATGTATATTGTATTCCTATAGAGATGGTATTATTCCTCTATAAGGAAGTGTCGTCATTTATATTGTAAGTGTCGTAACTTATACTTGAGTGGTTATTAGACCACCTTGTTTGGGGTCGGCCCTGTATAAGTCATGTGGGTCAAAGGGTTATTAGACCACCCTATTGGGGGTCGGCCATGTGGGTCAAAGGGTTATTAGACCACCCTATTGGGGGTCGGCCCACTCAGCATTATGTTATGTGGTTAAGTTCGAGCCGACATGAGTTAGGTAAAAAGGCAAGTCAAGTCAAGTATAAATAGAGTGCGGGAGGCACTCTATTTACTCACTCACTTCTCACACATGCTCTCAAGGAGGAGAGGCGCACTTATGGAGGAGGAGGATTGCTGCTATGTTATGGCTATCTCTATTGGTTGGTTGTATCATTGCTCTATCTATCTCTGAGGAAGTTATTGGGGTTTTTCACCTTTATGGTTTTCCCCAAGTAAATCTTTGTGTCTCTTGTGTGCTTGCATTATTGTCTCCATGATTGATATGCTGTAGATATGCTGTACATGTTGTTCTCTCAGTTAAGATCCTAGATCATATTGAAGTAAATTATGAAAATTTAACATGGTATCAGAGCTAGCCTGAAAGAAGGCATGATATGGCATGTATGACACTTGTTGCACTTACGATGCTAGGGCTTGATATAGCAAAAACCAGTCATCGTAGCACTTTCGCTATAAATCCGTTTCGGAGAAGTTTTCAGATCTGAAATTGTTACAGGCCGAAGCTAAGATCTCCAGGTATCTTGTGTCCAAAGGACAACCTCTAATTCGTTGTACTTTGTGATTTATGATCTGTACAATATAGGGTTTCTGCCTCTTCCAGATCTGAGTCAAAATCAGGTGACCTTGGGAAAAAGGTCATATCTTGGGCTAGGAAGCTCCAAATGAAATTTAGTAAAAAGTGACAGGTAGTACACAGTCTGTACTATCTCAGAAAACTTTTTCAGAGGCCGAAGTTGAACAAGTGACACGTGGCACGCCGTACAAGTTCGCTCTCCTGTATTATCCCATAAACAGGTCACGTTGCGACATTTGGCATAACTCTCTCTCAGAGAGTCCAATTGAGGTCAGACCTGTCAGGATGGAAAGGTAACAGGCCGAGATATCTCAGAAAACTTTTTCAGAGGCCGAAGTTAAAACAGTGACACGTGGTACTCCGTACAAGTTCGCTCTCCTGTTTTATCCCAAAACAGGTCACGTTGCGACATTTGGCATAAATCTCTCTCAGAGAATCCAATTGAGGTCAGACCTGTCAGGATGGAAAGATAACAGGTCAAACTATCTCAGAAAACTTTTTCAGACCCTGTGGATCAAAAATTTCGGAGTTACACCAGAAACAATCAGGTACATATTTCTGTCAAAACAGAATTATTTTTTGGTACCTTCATTCATGGCTTCCGGAATTTAGGGCTTTGGAGAAAGTTGGAATTTTTGTAATCGGAGACCACGGCTGGATGCTACTCATCAAAATAGAAATTTAGAGACCAAGATCAGAATTTTTGGTTGGGTAGAAGGCCGGGCTTGATTAGACCCTAGTTCGGGACTTTGATCAGAAAAGTGGAAAATTAGGACTTCTGTAAAAATGGGAATTTTTGAAATCTGTGACCACGGCTGGAAGCTCCTCAGAAAAATAGAAGCTTAGAGCTTTGGATCAAACATTTTGATGGGGCAAAAGAGTGGGATTCATCAAACCCCAGTTCAGGGTCACGTCCAGTGAATCCGGAAGTTTCAAAGGAAAAATTGAGGAGTGAAACTTTGCAGTTTTCAAATTCTGAATATACCAGTTTGATCAGTTCATCAAGGCGCATATTCCTATCCTATCGGAAGGTTGAAATTCAAAGTTTGAATTTTTGGGGTTTCTTTGACAAACCCATATCCAGCTCAAGGTCCAGTTCTTGCAAATCAAGTGGATTGGGTTAATCCTAGAAGAAGATGGATTGATCACCTGCATAAGTGAAAGAAGTTCCTGTCTCAGAGGGAGATGAGGATAAGGCCTTACATAAGAAGATTACAAGCGATATCGACAGGTATGACTCATCGAGGTATGTTTCGATATTTGTCCATGATTAAGTTTATGGTATGTTTGTCTTCATGTTATTACGGTTAGTACAATTTTGATTTTATATTTGTTGTATCACCTTAACAAAATTATGAATGCATGATAGAAGATATTCATTGGTTAGGGTGTTGACACTTATGATTGTACTAATGCATTATGGTGTTGTATGAGGTTTGTGTTGTCTACTAACATGAAAGGTACACCAAGAAAGACAGATCATGTTCTGATCCAAGAACATATGATCATGATAACATGAGGACAAAGATTCATCCATTGTCATGGATCTCATACAAGATCCATTCACGAGGTATGTATAACTTGGTTTTATAATGGTTAACTTATGAGACATGCAGGTTACTAGCACAAGTCACTGAAGAGAACCAAAAGACATTATACGGGTATGTTAGACATAACTAGCTAACATGATAATCCAGGTATGTTTTTCCTATATCAAGCTAGATTCCTACCTTGGGTTAGGATCTTATACTATCGCGTTGTTGATAATGATTATTCATGAAGTCATAGGTTTGAATAATCATGATTGTATGCATATTATGTTTCTTACCATAATTGATGATATGACTAACCAGAAGAATCATGATGGCATAGGTTTGAATAATCATGATTGTATGCATATTATGTTTCTTACCATAATTGATGATATGACTAACCAGAAGAATCATGATGGTATAGGTTTGAATAATCACAGGTTTTATGCATTTTATATCTCTTATCTTGTTTGATGATTCAACTAACCTGAAGAGTCATAGGCTTGAGTAATTACAGGTTTAGACATGTTATGTTTCTTATGATTTGACTAACCATAAGAATCCTTGAATGCTAATGCTTATTATTTCTGTTTGAAATGATCATGACTATACATGCTTGAGATTATTGTGTTTTAATAGTATACTAATGAATGTATGATTTTATATGAGATCACAAGGACAACACATTCATGATACTAATAAGCATGCATAGGGACCAAGGATGAATATGAGTTCAAGAACAGGTAATTCAGGAAGCAAAGATCAAGAGGGAGCACACTCTAGTTGTTCCTGCAAGAAAGCAAAGGAGCACACTTCAGTAGTTTCTGCAAGGATGCAAATATTCAGAGGGAGTTGATCATCTCTCTACATCCCACAACAGAAAGGTGTAGAAGAAGCTACTTCAGATTAGGACTCCAGCAGCTCCTGCAAGAAAGCGAAGACTCAGAGGGAGTCCACCCAACGAACAAACAAAGATAAGTATTTGAATTGTCATTTCTTAAATAATACTGTTCAATAAATGTATATACTGATGTTCCTAGAATTAGGTTGTGTATTATGCATATTAGAATAATTGCATTGATTAACAGTATACTCCTAATATGCATGGGTAAGTGGCCTATGGCACTGTACAACATTCCATTGCTACTTATCTAGAATGAAACCTCTTTGCTGACATGTTGGGAGTTGTGCACACTCTTAACAATGTTCTGGTAGAGATTGGAAGGCATCTAGAAAGTTACGGAATATGGATAAATGTTGTATTGAAGCATTGGCTAAGATAATTGCATGACTATATGGCATATTTCTTTATGTGTAAGAATTTGTTCTGAAAACTATGAGATGTTTTCTAATCATGCAATTTAACTTGTTGTGTAGGAAAGATCGAATGCCATCTCCTACAAAAGAAGAACTACAACATTTGTTCCAGCAACAAAGATATATATTGAAGATATTGAAGATATTGAAGTTCCCAGGATCTGGGATGAAGAAATGAAATGCCATGATCCATCGATCATGAAGAATGATGTTTGGGATGTAATCCCAAGA
Source organism: Larix kaempferi (assembly GCA_027924585.1). Lineage (NCBI taxonomy): Eukaryota > Viridiplantae > Streptophyta > Pinopsida > Pinales > Pinaceae > Larix > Larix kaempferi. The sequence goes on along the minus strand of BSBM01000293.1, from coordinate 5,368,626 downwards.
CATGAAGGGAAGTTTGCTATGACTTCCGAATGGAATTATCAGATCAAGCATGTTGCAGATGGCAACATTGAGAAATATAAAAGTGATGAAATAGAAGATGCACCAGATGGATTTCAAGACAACATGGTGTAGTCACATATATGTGCAGAACTTGGTATGGTAGGATAGACAGTTTTCTATCCAGTTTGGGCTTTACCAAGAGTAAAGCGGATTCCAACCTTTACTACAAGGTTGAGGAAGGCAATCCAGTGTATGCGGATAACCTATTTGTTACAGGTGAAGATAGATTGATTGCCGACATGCAGCGGAAGCTTACTACCGAGTTCGAGATGAAGAACTTGGGGATGATGCACTATTTGTTTTTGGCATGGAGGTGTGGCAGAGTGCAGATGGAATCTTCCTTGGACAAGGGAAGTATGCAGTAGAAATCTTGAAGAGGTTCGGAATGATAGATTGCAAGGCAATGGCCACACCAATGGCATCGAATCTGAAGCTTCTATGTGATGCTTCATCTGAGCCGGTTGATGTCTCTCTGTATCGTCAGATGATTGGGTCCTTGATGTACCTGACGACCAGACATTTGCTTTGCTGTGAACACATTGAGCCAGTTCCTGACGGATCCAAGGAGTGTTCACCTGGTTGCTGTAAAGCATGTTCTGAGGTACCTGAAGGGTACAGTGGATTATGGGCTCAGGTATGAGGCGAATCAAAAGTTTAACCTGCAGGGTTATGTTGATTCAGACTGGGCTGGCAGTGCTGCAGATAGGAAGAGCACATCTGGGTGTTACTTCAGTATGGGATCGGGTGTGATCTCTTGGTTTAGCAGGAAGCAGTCCTGCGTAGCACTGAGTACAGCTGAGGCAGAGTATGTTGCAGCCTGTTCAGCTAGTTGTGAGTCAGTATGGCTACGGAAGCTACTGTCTGAGTTATTTGAACTCCCGTTGGAGGCTACTGGTATCTTCTGTGATAACCAGAGTTGTGTGAAGCTGTCCGAGAACCCAGTGTTTCATGACAGGTCGAAACACATAGAGATCAAATATCACTATATCAGGGATATGGTGCAGAGAGGAGCTGTGAAGCTCCTGTATGTTGCGACGGACGAGCAGATTCCAGATGTGCTGACGAAGCCACTAGCCAGGCTGAAGTTCGAGTACTTCAGAAAGAGGCTTGGCGTGCTTCAGATCGAGGATACTTCGAGGAAGAAGTGATGGACACATTTGCTGAAGCCATTCCAAGCATGTTGGAAGGAGGATCCTTCACATGGCTGTGGATGTAAGCGCTGGATAATGGGCATCAGGATGATGTTCTGGTTTCTGCTTGGATATGATCAGTTGGATCATTTATGTATGTATGCATCATGTTGGATGCTGGATATGATCAGTTGGATCATGTTGGATGCTTGGACCATGTATCTGTATATGTATCAGGTGGATACATTGTATGATCAGGTGGATCATGTATGATGATATGTATCAGGTAGATACTTGGTATGCATCAGGTGGATGCATTGATGTATCAGGTGGATACATTGTATGATCAGGTGGATCATGTATGGTGATATGTATCATGTATTTGTATCAGGTGGATACATTGATGATCAGGAGGATCATGTATGATGATATGTATCAGGTAGATACTTGGTATGCATCAGGTAGATGCATTGATGATCAGGAGGATCATGTATGATGATATGTATCATGTGTTTGTATCAGGTGGATACATTGATGATCAGGAGGATCATGTATGATACTTGGTATGCATCAGGTAGATGCATTGATGATCAGGTGGATCATGCAGCAGGATGTTGCAGTGATGATCAGGATGATCATAGATGACGAGCTTCAGGATGTTGCTCCACATGACATGCAGCAGGACGTTGCAGTGATGATGATCAGGATGATCATGGATGGTGAGCTTCAGGATGTTGCTCCAGATGACATGTAGCAGGACGTTGCAGTGATGATGATCAGGACGATCATGAGTACATCAGGATGATGTATGGTGAGTATCAGGTTGATACTCTGTGGCCGTGGATCAGGTTGTGCAGATGAGCATGTCTGGGAGATCCTATAGGTCGGAGTTGTGTACCCGTAACAGCCTGGGATGCTCTTTCGAGACATTGCTCTGGGAGGACATGTAATTCGTTGCCCTGGGAGATCTCAGGTCGGAGTTGTGTACCCGTAACATCCTGAGATGCTCTTGCGAGGTTTTGTCCTATGGCATGTAATTTGGGCCCTGGGAGATTTCAGGTCGGAGTTGTGTACCCGTAACATCCTGAGATGCTCTTGCGAGGTTTTGCCATGACCACATGTAATTTGTGCCCTAGGAGATCTCAGGTCGGAGTTGTGTACCCGTAACATCCTGAGATGCTCTTGCTAGGTTTTGTGGTGGACCACATGTAATTTGTGCCCTGGGAGATCTTAGGTCGGAGTTGTGTACCCGTAACATCCTAAGATGCTCTTTCGAGGTTTTGTGGTGGGGTCACATGTAATAGCGCCCTGGGAGATCCTACAGGTCGGAGTTGTGTACCCGTAACATCCTGGGATGCTCTTTCGAGGTTTTGTGACGCACGTAATAAGTCCTGAGGATTCCACAGTATGGCTAGTGATGACGAAGACCTGCAGGTGGTGGGCCTACATCCAGTATGAAAAAGGACTGGCTCTGTAGAACTTCCTATGACGAGTAGATTCAGAGATTGATTGAGATAGCAGCAGCAGTGACGATGATGATGACTCGATGACGATTATCCAGTGACGATGATCCAGAGAAGATGACTTGTGCTAGAAGAACTGTGCTGAGAAATACCTTCCTAGTTAAGAGGGAGTGTTGATGTATATGTAACTTCGGAATGTATTTCACATACATGTATATTGTATTCCTATAGAGATGGTATTATTCCTCTATAAGGAAGTGTCGTCATTTATATTGTAAGTGTCGTAACTTATACTTGAGTGGTTATTAGACCACCTTGTTTGGGGTCGGCCCTGTATAAGTCATGTGGGTCAAAGGGTTATTAGACCACCCTATTGGGGGTCGGCCATGTGGGTCAAAGGGTTATTAGACCACCCTATTGGGGGTCGGCCCACTCAGCATTATGTTATGTGGTTAAGTTCGAGCCGACATGAGTTAGGTAAAAAGGCAAGTCAAGTCAAGTATAAATAGAGTGCGGGAGGCACTCTATTTACTCACTCACTTCTCACACATGCTCTCAAGGAGGAGAGGCGCACTTATGGAGGAGGAGGATTGCTGCTATGTTATGGCTATCTCTATTGGTTGGTTGTATCATTGCTCTATCTATCTCTGAGGAAGTTATTGGGGTTTTTCACCTTTATGGTTTTCCCCAAGTAAATCTTTGTGTCTCTTGTGTGCTTGCATTATTGTCTCCATGATTGATATGCTGTAGATATGCTGTACATGTTGTTCTCTCAGTTAAGATCCTAGATCATATTGAAGTAAATTATGAAAATTTAACATTGGCATGGGGTTAGAGCGCAGAAGATGTGGAATTGAGAACGATGAAGGGGTCATTAGTGAAGGAAAAGGACCATTCACGAAGGATGAGAAGCTGACGAAAGCGGAAGTTTTGGTCCATGTTAGTTAGATTTGGTCATTTGGACCATTTTGTAACCACCTTAGGCGTCTATAAATATAAACACAAATTGTAATAGATAGGCATCCTAGAATCGAAGTAAGATAAGAGATCCATCGACAAGTTGATGTATTTTGTCTGCCTTCGGTAGTTTTGCTTGGGATATATGAATCTGTGTTGAGTTGATCAGAATTGTTATTTGCGAAGTTCATTCCGTAGTCCTTTTTGATGAGTTAATGAATGAAGATGTTTGACTATGTCTCTATTTTTAATTTTTCATTTGTCGACATGAGTTATGCTTTGTGCTTTCCATTTGTTATGATGTTATGAATGATATCTTGTGATTTTTCTGTTCTATTAATTGGTGATGTTGATTGGTATGGGTTATATTGCACATTCAAATTGTTAGTATAATGAGAAGACAGATCTCTGGTTTCTGTAGCGATTGAGTAAGGGTTAACGCATGTCTTCTCCCTACTGCGGAAACTTGGTTCCTGCATCCCCCCTTGAACATCTCGAGTGAGACCTCACTCACTCTGCAAGTGTTGATGGAAAGGGTAAAACCTTTATGGGCCGATGCTTAAGGGTGTCTGGTTGGTGTTTGTTGAAATCAGTGCGAAGTGAACCCCTGTTGACAGAACTGTGTCAACAAATGGTTTTGTTTCTGGGATCGTAGTGCGAAGAGAAAAAGAGAGGACATGTTGTGGCATCTGACGAAATTGGAGATCAAGGAGTGGTTCGACAAGAAGGCACGAGAGTTTGCTGAAGAAGATAATAGAAAACCCGGATGGTCGACGAATAATTGGTTACAGAAATATATATACTCCGACATTCACGAGATATTTTTCTGCGAATTCCCGATACTAATGCATGAGTGGTTGACACAATTGGCATTCCAAAAGAAGAATTTCCAAGGCGGTTAACCTGAACATTGGACACCTGAATTGATCTGGAAATTGAAGTGAGTGGATAATAAGGAATCTAGAGCTGTCGAAGTCTGGGTAGATAGTATTATGGAAGGATATATTACTGAATTCGCCGTCAACACAATCAAGTCATATAGCGACGCAGAAAGGAAGTTTTTCAAGGGACCATGAGGAAGGTTTCTACTGTCGCTGAAATTGTGGATTAAGATGCTTATCTGAACAGGGTATGATGAAGATGAATTCTCATGAGTAAATATTAGTGTGTGGAGGTTGTGGGTACCGCGTGGATGCGAGTGTGGTAGAATGATGTAGGGTAGATGGATCTGAGCTACAACGAAATTATAAGGGAAGCTATGGAAGAGTGTGGTACCCTGTGAAGTGGGGTGAGGTTCCGACCGGAGAAGAAGAGGAGGAGTGAGGTTGAGAGAGAGTCTCCTAGAGCGACCGGAATGGAGGACTGCGAAATGGGACCACAAGGAACTAAGTGACCTTACTGTGATGAAGGAAGTGAGTAGGATACCCCTAAAGCCGAAGAAGGACAGACCCAAAGCTACAACGTACCCACAAATCCGTGCACTATGCCCAATTTCAGAGGAAGAGACATAAGTTCTTCATAGTGTTGTCCAAAGTGTTGAAGCAACAGTAAGAGTAGTGGGTCTGTAAATAATAGTAGGAAACCAAGAATGACGGGTGATGACATGAAAATGCTGATTTTTCAGGGTAATGAGACCAAGGATCTCGAGCAGTATTGGTTCTTATGTGAAGCGGTATGGACGGTAAAGCAGGTCCAAGATGATGATATCAAGAAGGGACAACTAGCGACGACCTTTAGGGGTCGTGTGCTAGATTGGTTCATGAAATTCATATAGGTACCTACAAGGTGCCCAGAGAAAACACTGCCGCAGATCAGGGTAGGATTGATTGATGAATTCAGGAAGCCGAAATCTGAGTCGCAATACATTACAGAGATGAAAGATATCAAACAATTCCCAAATGAATCAGTGTGGGAATTCGACCAACGATATAAAACTTTGATGGAAAAAGTAAGCTTTGGAATGAGCAACATACAACACAACGAATGGTTCATCGTAGGGTTGGTGCCACAAATTCGTATGCCGCCGATGCAGTAGAAAATCATATCCCCGGCGAAAGCATTGGAAATCGAAATGAAGTTGGAGGCTTCACCAGTTGGCGAAGTAATATTAGGCATGAATCACATTCAAGTGCAACTAGATAATTCGACAATCCAGCTCCAAGACATGAGGAAGGGAAAATAAGTGTGGGAGGAAATATGGTGCACCCGCTACAAATCATAAGGGCATCATAAGGATTAGTGCCCAGAGTTTCGCAAATATTTACAGTCTAGAGTCCTGAATCCACTGAGTCAGGGAGGGATGTCGTGGTGTAGAATCTGTCAGACGAGGGGGCATTAGTCAGAAGAATGTGTATATTTACAGAAGATGGTGTCAAAACTGACAAATCTTTTCTGTAACTTCTGTCGATCAGTTGGGAACGAAGAGAAGGATTGTAGGGCGTATGAATTGCTCTAGGAAAGGACTGCAAATACATATTTTATGAAGGGGGAGGAGCAACCCCCGGCACAGCAGCAGCTGCATTACAGTCAGCAACAACCGCAGTATAGTTAGTAGTAGCTGCACTACAATCAACAGTATAATCAGCTGCAACTCCACTATAGCCAACCACAACCAGTGTACAGTCAACCCCCGCCGCAGTACGACCAACCGCAGTATCAGGCTGCACAATATAACCAACAACCATATGGCCAACTGTGAGGAGCATTCCGTAGAGGTCAAGGTGGAGGTGTTGGTCAGGGAGGAGCTTTTGGACAAGGTCGAGGGCCAGTTGTATGCTATAACCGTGGTCAAGTCAGACATTATCAAAGAGATTGCTTTAGCCTAGTTCTGTAGTGTACTTATTGCAGTGCACCAGACCATAGTGTTGAGGATTGTCCCCTGCTGATTGTGAAATGGAAAAATAAAAATCCACCCCAACCTCAACCAAATCCAAATCAGAGTCAAAATCCACCTCCAAACGTACATAATATTTCGACAGAGATAAGAAGTCGACAAGCGAACATCGCAATAGTGACTAGAGGAGGGGCTACGACAGAGGAAGATAGGCCATAGTCAAGTGTCCGATCGACATAAAGAAAACAGGTCCGATTTGATGTGGAAGTGGAAAAGGAGATCTTTTTAAAAGCGCAAGAGACAATGAGACGGATGAGGAAACTGCCTATTGGACCGAAGAACCCACCTACGAGATGTTGCCAGTATTCGATACACCAAACTCACAAAAGAAGATCAACACCTTGAGGGCCTTCTTATAAAGTTGTTTGGAATTGGTGAAATATCAGGATGCGCTAGAAGAAATAGCCATCCTACTACACCGACAGGAGGATGGATGACAGATTCGAATAGAGAATTGACTGTACAGAAAGAGGACATGAAGAGAAATGAGGATGAGTACATAGATTGGTGCATTTGATGTCGACTCCATTATTCTAGACTTGGGGTCAGATGTGAATATCTTGACAAAACACACATGGGAGACAATGGGGAAACCACAGCTGGTATGGTCCCTAGTACAACTTTGACTAGCGAACCAAAGTAAGGTAATGCCCATCAGCCGATTATGTCACATCCCAGTCGAGATAGAGGGACTAAATACCTATGCAGATTTCAACGTGATAGAAATAATTGATAACACAATCCCCTATCCGGTGTTGTTAGGGATAGATTGGGAAATGGAAAATCAAGTTGTGATCAACCTTAGGAAACGAACAATCTCATTTGAGAACTGCGACATGATGGTCATTGCCCCACTAGATCCATCAGAAGGGTAGAGGTATGTCGAGCCAATGCAGGATGAATTCACAGAAGGATGGGACAATGTGTACAATATCTCAAAGGACTATATTAATCCCACCGCTGACGGATAATTGGGGTGGCAAAGCGTTATCTTAGCATTGTCAGATTCTGATGAAGCACTAGAGAATTGGCAGAATTGACTACATGAAGTATCATTCAGGAGGTACGCATGCATCACCCAGATGCTGAGATGGATAGTGACAGAAGTTTGCGAACTACCAACATATGAAGGGTTTCCCAATTTGACTAAATTCATCACCAAATTTGAAGAAAGAGTAGTAGAACCCTAGAGGTTGCTGGCATTAGAGGAAGCACTGAAAGCTAAACCAACGTAATGGTGGGCACAAGTCAACGATATTGATCTGGCCCCTATGCCAAAAGCTAATGGAGATCAGGTTTGTCGAAACTGAAAGGTACTGCGGAAGGAAATACAACAGAAGGAGTGACCCAAGGGATCACTTGGAGGAATGTCAAAGTGCAAGGGGAGTGAGACCACATAAAGAATGGGTTCATGTGTTCATCCATACATTGGATGAGGTACCGTGGAGCTGGTACGCTGCAACAGAACTGTGACACAGAACGAATATGTGGGAGGAGATCACTATTAACTTTAGGCAAACTTTCAGCTTCTCAGATGAAAACCCCTTCATCCATAGTGCATTGTAGGTCATACAGAAGAAGGTAGTTGAAGCAGTCCCAATAGAGAAACTAATGGGATTACAGTGGACTATGAGGACAAAGATGTTGTTGGACTGCTACAATGTGACGGGAGGACCAGATGACAAGGATGATCCACAAGTTGTTTACATACCAGATTCAGAAGGATGTCGGGATGTCGAAGCACTAGATATGCCCTTTGACAAATTTCAACAGCCGGTGCGCATCAAGAAGGTGAATATTGGGTTGGAGGCGGACCTCAAGATCACAAGCATAGGATATTATTGGGATGATGCGACAATCACAAAAGTCACCAATCTACTACATGAATTTCAAGATCCATTCCCAACGAAATTTTCTGAAATAAAAGGCATTTCCGGGGAACTAGGCGAAATGAAGATTCCCCTGAAACCTAATGCGAAATCGGTCAAGCAATGACCTGATCGATTGAATCCAAGGTATACAGAGCGAGTAAAGGTTGAAATAGAGCGAATGTTGGATGCGGGCATCATAGAACCGGTAGAAGAATCTGAATGGATCAGTCCGATGGTGGTCCAAGGTAAGAAGACTGGCGAAGTCAGGATTTGCGTTGACCTAAGGAAACTGAATGACGCGTGTCTACATGATCCATTCCTGACACCATCCACTAACGAAGTATCAGAAGGTGTCGGAGTTGGCTAGTGCGTCAAAGGAATAAAAAAAAAATCGACAACATTGAGTTTGTCGACAAAACAATGATAACATACAGAAGAAGTGACGAGGTGAGGTGCCTGTCAATGGCTTCCGCAATGCGAATGGGTCAAATCCAGTCATAAATGGAGCAATTAAGCCACGATGGACGGCAGTGCAAACGGGTAATGGTACAATTAATAACCGACACATGTGGAGGATTCGATAAATTGACGTTGGATTTGGTAATAATTGTCCAAAATTGGTAAGATGGATAAGACTCGACAAATCGAAACTATAAATGCAAGGCAAGGGGATAGTTCGACACACTATGTGTTAAGCAAGAAACTGCAAGGTAGCTCATGGCAGTTTACATTTCAAGCACAAGTACCGAAGAATGCCCACAACCAACGCCGATCATGCCTGAGCAACCAGATATCATGTCCGGAATATCATTCAGAAACAAGAGGAGTACCAATTGGCCTGCAGACACCGGCCGAAAGCTAAAGAGAGGGACCCAAAATTTAGCGCAAATTGCAGAAGGGGAAGCAGGCACTTCAGGCGCTGCTCAAAAGGAAACAAAATCGTGAGGAGGGCACCCTGGCCCAAAAATACCAAGGTATGTACCGCCAAGCAAGGTAGGGACACTGACGATTCGATTGAGCAAGAACGCAAGATATGTAATCAAGATGCCGCCGATACCGAAAGGAGTTCATCACACTGGGAATATTGTGGAGAACTGGCAAAAGCTACAATATAGCGACCATGACCTCATGAACTAACCAGAATGCATGGAAGCCACATACATCAATGTCTCACATGGAGAAGGAGGCTCTATCACGAAGGAACCAGCAAAGTGGGAGTTTGGATTGGAGCGATCAGGATTATTGGGCCTCACCCAAATACCGCACTTTGGGAGAACACTGGAGGTGAATGCGTGTGTCAAGCAATTACTAGCCTATTTTCATGGTGGGTATTTATGGATGCATGAAAAGATCCTAGTCACAGTCGACCTGATTTCAAGAATCACCAAACTGCCCAAAGCTGGGGAAGACCCTTCCCAATTATTTCAGGGGAAGGACAACGACAAAAAGCTTGCTGCGAAGCTAAAAATGAAGTATGGAGTGGAGGAAAAATCAAGAGGATACTTAATCGACACAATTAAGGACCAAGCTGTCAGGGTTGCAGCGAAGATATTAGCAGTCAATTTGGTACGAAAGAATAGGCTGAAAGAATGCACATTGGGCATCATTGCATCCTTAGAACAATGTGCAGTAGGGGTGCAAATGAACTAGTCACTCTTCCTATTAAATGAGTTGATGGAGAATGTCGTTGCAGTGTAGGAAAAAGGGAAGCCATTCACATATTTGTGGATTTTGATGGTCGCACTAGTAGTATGGAGGGATCCATCGCACTATCAAGGCCTGGAAACAACAGAGGCCGAGATACGTGAAGGTGCGTGGTACCAAAACTTGTGGGAGACAACTGATAAAGAACGCCAAGAATTCAATGTTGTGCAATTCTACCATTTCCTAGACATGATGCAGATAGATGTGCAAGCGATATTGCAGATAACTGAACAAGCAACAAAGAAGTATCGACCGATTGCAAGGCTATCGGTCGAATCCCAAACAATTTACATTAAGGCACGGGCAGATAAGCAGAGGCAATGGCTGCCAACACAGTACAAACTCAACGAGGAGGAATTGGGTGACATCATTAAAGGATGGCCAGCAAAATGGAAAATTCCAGTCGCAGAGGAGGAACTATCGGATTTGGAGAATGGGCAGTCGACAACTGGACCAAAGCCACCAGAGGAAGATAAGGACTCAGAAAGTGGACAATGGGGCCTCATCAGCCACCCCCACAGATTTAGATTTAGAAGCACAATGAGAAGAAACGAGATTGAAGCATAGGATGGACTGCGACGAAGGAAGAACAAGTGGTGGTCTTCCTAAGAAGTAGGTTAACAAGCTAATGGAGAAGATAGCAGTGGTGGCAGAAGAAAACCACGCGAAGGTAACAAAACATGCAACGAAGTATTTTCACCAGGTAACAAAGCTCCTGTCGACATTAAGTAATGCAGTCCGGGTGCTATAGGGGGAATTCGCACCTAGTCAATAGACAAGAAGGATCGAGGTGGAGATCGACACAAACCCAAGGTTAGTAAAAATACTATCGGATGCTATGACAATAGGTAATGAAGACTTGGACGTGGCACTAAGAAATCACGACAAAATCATGGTAGATTTTAACATACTACTGATATTGTTGCTGCATCGAATTCACACTGCAACAAGTGAAGGAATTAGCGACCGCAAGGCCGCAATACATGACCATATGGTACGATAAAAAACAACAGGCATGGAATAGTGAGGCAGAGGCACACCGTATCCAAGAAGAGAAAGCCAAGGAAATATAATATAGAATGAGATTGGAGAATGCATTATCCAAGACATGCGAGGAAGCCTCGGAAGTAGACCAAGATATGCTACCAGAAGTGAAAGCCATCCTGTTTAGGAGTAGCTATTGCAGATCTGCGAAAATAAAATGAGGCACTGCAGGAAAGGGCAGTGCTAAGAACGCCACCAGAACAAATCCAGAATCGCCAGGATGCGATAGAAGAGGTTGCGACAGAGATCACAGAGATGGAGAAGGCAACCCATAAAATTGCTGAGGAGGTCATCGATTTTTGGGGAAGTCTAGTACAAGATGAGCAGTTGCACCAGTTGAACACGCAACTCACCAAGGCAGAGACACAGCTGGAATCATTGAGGGGATCTCTTAAGGTGATGCCCCTACTGACACGGATGACAAAAGCCATGGATATGAAGGAACTCCAACATCGAGTGAATAAGGTGAGGTCAAGGCAGCAAAGGAGAACAATGCACCTAGATGAGTTACAAACAAAGGCAGAACAATTGTTCATGCAAGCAATGGCAAGGATGGAACAGGTCAAGCAAGATCTGGAAAAGGCACAACAGATGAGTGGCGAGCACCCAACAGAACAACAGGTAGAAGATTGCATAGTACTCAAAGTATCGAGAAAGGAAGCTGTTGACCAAGTTAGAGTTGCATACAATAATTTCAAGTCCCAGGTAAATGCACCAGAGACGTCCAGCTGAGGTGGCTTGAGAAAGAGCCACAATTTTGTGTTGGGGGCCTGTTGGCACGGGGTTGGAGGGCAGAAGATGCGGAGCCAACAACGACGAAGGGGTCATCAATGAAGGAAAAGGACCATTTGTGAAGGATGAGAAGCCGACAAAAGTGGAAGTTTTGGTCCATGTTAGTTAGATTTGTTCATTTGGACCATTTTGTAACCACCTCAGGCATCTATAAATATAAACACAAATTGTAATAGATAGGCTCCTAGAATCGAAGTAAGATAAGAGATCCATCGACAAGTTGATGTATTTTGTCTACCTTCGGCAGTTTTGCTTGGGATATATGAATCTGTGTTGAGTTGATCGGAATTGTTATCTACGAAGTTCATTACGTAGTCCTTTTTGATGAGTTAATGAATCAAGATGTTCGGCTATGTCTATATTTTGCGTTTTCCATTTGTCGACATGAGTTATGCTCTTTGCTTTCCATTTGTTGTGATGTTATGAATGATATCTTGTGATTTTTCTGTTCTGTTAATCGGTGATGTTGATTGATATGGGTTATATTGCACATTCAAATTGTTAGTACAATGCGAAGACAAATCTCTGGTTTCTGTAGCAACTGAGTAAGGGTTAATGCATGTCTTCTCCCTACCGCGGAAACTTGGTTCCTGCAGCCCCCCTTGAACATTTCGGGTGAGACCTCACTTGCTCTACGGGTGTTGCTGGAAAGGGTAAAACCTTTTTGGGCCGATGCTGAAGGGTGTTTGGTTGGTGTTTGTTGATAGCAGTGCGAAGTGAACCCCCGTCGACAGAACTGTGTCAACAAAAAAACAAAAGTATCGCAGTGAAAAAAATGGGGATTCCTCTATTATAGAGGGAGGCTAGATGTATAGAGTCCTTAGGTATAATAGGTTCCAAATAAGACACTTGATTTTGTGGCTATAATCCTGCAAGAAGATCCTTAGTATCTAAGGCCTTAGTAGGCATTAATGCTCACTTATCTTCTTCTTGTGAAGGACAATATCCTCCAATCAATAAAGACGGGTCTAGATATAGTGTAGGATGAAGAAAGGAAACTATATTGTATGAAGGAATATAAACAAAAGGTGGTTTGACTAAGGACTATGGTCATTCCTCGTCAATGGGTAGAAAATCATTATTATCCTTAGCACAAAGAAATATGATTAATGAGGTAAAAGAAGGAAAATGGCTAACTATAAAAGGGGTCCTTATAGTAGGGAGAGTTTCAACCAGAGAAACCTCGTGATTTTCCTACCTGAAATGAATAAAATCCGTTTACTAAAGAAATACCCAATGTAAATAGGACAAATAATACATAAACAAATTAATGTATATGATAAATAAGAGATGATGAGATTACAAATAGGAGAGCTCATATATATAATCCTTAAGGGCCACATAGTAACTCTTTGTAAGGAGTTGTAACTTTTAAAAATTATTACTATTTTTATTTATTATTAATTAACAACTTATTTATTATTTATTATTATTAACATATCTTATATTCATAACATTGCCTTCCTATTAAGAAATGCTTTGTCCTCAAAGTGTATTGATGACAAGGCTTACATCTTTATTTTTGCTTGTAATGTCATCCCACAATCTATTGTGCTAGTAACTGCAACACTTGATGAAACAAGACAATATGAGCTACGAATTCCCAAGTAAAAATGTTGCATTATTTGTGAAGTGGTCCATCCCAGGTTAACCTTCATTGGTACCTTTTGTTGATTGATTTGTTGGATGGAATTTCTCTTTTTTTGCTCCCATAGATTTTGTTGATTTTGTCTCCATTCTTTTATGAAATCATAATTCATTTGTTTATGTTCCTTTTGACCTTGTCGTTGGCCATATTGGTTCTTTGAATTTGGATGACGACAAGGCATCCTAATCTTTTGTGATTGTTCTTTGGAACCATCTTCTTTTGATGTTTGTAGTGATTGGTCAATATAAGCATTCTTCTAAATTTGAGCGTCGATTGACTCTGTATTGGTTCCCTTTTTGGTGTTTGAATTTGAGCGTCTGATAACTTCTCTATTGGGTCATTCATCGTTTATTTGTCGACTAATGATCCCTTGTGATCTAAATCTTGTTGTAAATATTTCTTATCATGCTTTAGATTTCTAACTTGCATGAGTAAGTCTTGATTATGTATCCTTAAGCATAATAGTTCTTCCCTATAATCTGACTTGTTGACTTCATTTTGAGTATCATGATTCTCTTACTCTCCTTCTCTTGACCTTTTTATTTGTTCTAGCAATTCCTAATTAACCTTATTTAAGGAGGAATTTTCTTATATAAGGGAGGAATTTTCTTCGTCTTTTTTCTAATAATTTCTTCTAAATGTCTTGAATCTCCTCTTCTAACTTTTGATTGCACTGTGTTTTATCCTTTCTCTTCTTGATTTGAACAAGTAATTTTTTTATTATGGTCTGTTATATGAGAGACCTCTTCTTCTTTATCCACGATAACTTTGTTGAATTCTCTATGCATCTTATGTATTGATTTATGATATTCTTGCAACATTACCTTTGAGATATCCTTGAAATCTTCACCTGACATGACTTTTGAATCTGACTTCATTTTAATTCCCTGTAACGTGATTTTCTTCTTTTTATAAGAAAATGTCAAAAAAAATTTCTTTGTGTTGAGAATGAATGTACCCAATGTATCTAACTAGTATAACCTTAGAATTAATGTTACACCAAAATATCGTCATCATGAGTTATGTGTCCTCTGCATGCCTTGATTCCTAAAGCACCTGGGAGGAAAGACCAAATGGAAAGTTGATGTCTATCCCTTTGAATTTTTGTTTTCACCCCAACGTGCCCTGCTCAATGACAAGGTGCATTAGACCTTAGGTGGCGCGCTCTGCATATTAGCAAAGTGCATCGGTGGCGCCTGCTGCCCTTGCACAAGGTGTGTCACCCTTTAAATGACACGAGTTGTCCATGTGCAAGGTGCATCGTTGTTGGTTAAAATGGATAAAGAGAAGCTTCGAGCAACTTCTCGAACTTTGGGTTGCGTGGAGGCTTATCCCTACATACCAAGGAAGGTGGCACTCGATCCCCTTACCTAGTGGGATGATCACTTAAGCTTATCCCCTAAATCCTCAACCTATCCTATCCCTTTTTGCTTTTAAATATGAACCCCCTCTCCATTTTTAAGAGAGGAAGGATAGAGTACCTACATGGTGGTGGGATTCTTCTAGGAGATCCTTTTCATCCATAGGAGGCTAAAGCTTTGATCTTTGAGGCTAGGATTGTTAGAAAGGAGTTATGACGTCAAAGCATTGGTTGTAACACCTCTCTCTTTGTACTTTCTATTATTACATTTAATAGAAATTATTTCCATAAACTTATCATCTTTATAATGTTTAGGATTGGATTCTTTGACTAGTAATCTAGATTGATTCATAATCATGTGCTTTCACTACTTGTTTGTTTCCACTTGTTTTATCTTGTTTTGCAGCTGAGGATTTAAAGATAAAGAACTTGGATAAAGAAAGGAGAAAGGAACTGCATCCATAAGGTAATTAATCCCTTTACTTACTTTGCATTTCAATCAATCTAGGAAATTTATTTGTGTTGTGTATATGTTTTGTTCTAGATCTGAACCATTCAGACTAGGGAGATCCGTTTGTGTCTGCCCTAACACATTGTACGTAAAAAATTATATCTACTTTGTCTTGACACATTGATACGACATTGAATTGAGTTATGACCTTGTAATCATTAATAGGTACTTATAGATTCTCAATTTCATATTTCTCATCAGAAATAAGCATGTTATTTTCAATTATATCTGGTTATGAAACCTTTAATTGGTTCACTAGATCAACATTTATGTGATTTTTCTTCGTGGTGGGGAAAATAGTGATGCATACATCTTTTTCTTGAATAATCCCATAATTTTTTTAGTATTGCATCTACATATTTTGTAGAAGTTTGAGGGAATATTACTTATTTTTCACCACGAGACTCCATTTGATTTTTGTCACAAAATTTTTCCACAAAAATATGAATATAAACTTATATCTCCCTCAATATAACTTTAATAACTATATCCTTTCAAATATTACTCCTTTAAATAATACGGTATAAAACTTTTTTTCCTTTTGGGTTACGTGTACTTTATTTAATAAAGAATTTTCTTCACTTTTCTTTTAAAATTTACCTTTCACGTAAAGTATATTTTAAACATATAATATAAAAAGTCACCAGATAGAATAAAACTTTGATCCTTCCAATCATTAATGAAATACTTTACATTTTATAATTAAGTGGAATGGAAAAAAACCAAATGTCATGATTTTGAAAATAAAACCATGTGTTGGTTTGGTTTTGATAAACCATTTGTTGGTTTGGCTATAATAAAACCATGTCTTGGTTATATATATATAATTCTTTTCTTTTTCTTTCTTTTTATTTTTTTTATTAGTCTCTTCTTCTTGTTTGCACCGAAATGATTACCTTTTTTTTTTAACCATGGGAACAACAACCTCCCAAGGGTATATCTAACAACCCGCAAGCCATATATACCAGAAAATTATGACTCAGCAAGGGCCGAGATGTCCCGAGACCCTTTATCTTAGGGGAGAACCTCTATCCCAGGGGTTTCCTACCCTTCCAGCCTTGTCACAACGGGCCAATGAGCAACCCTACCCCTCGCCGGTTTTGAACCTGTGACCTCCTCGGAGATAATACATGTTTTTAACCATTAGGCCCACTTAGGTGCTCTACATCGAAATGATTACTTCTTCAATGAAAATTTGAATGGATAAGGGCCAATTTTTTTGGTCAAAGACCCAAATTAGAGAAACTCTGAAAATGTATGGGTATCCAAAGGCTACATCAGACAATGCTTGAAAATTATGGCCAAAGGCTAGATCAAACTTGCTCCGATACCAATAAAATGAATAAAATCTATTTACTAAAGAAATACCCAATGTAAATAGGACAAATAATCCGTTAACAAATAAATGTATATGATAAATAAGATATGGTGATATTACAAATAGGAGAGCCCATATATATAATCCTTAAGGGCCACATAGTAACTCTTTGTAAAGAGTTGCAACTTTTAATAATTATTACTATTTTTTATTTATTATTAATTAACAACTTAATTATTCTCGCCATGATGGGTGCACAACGGAGGCTTCTGGCACTCCACGTGACTACCCTCTGCAGCCAACACCGAATAACATCATGTGGCATGCTGTGTGGATTTAAGAGGACAGTCATCATGCTGCTCCATAAAAGGATGTCCTATCAAGGATAGGGCTTGCATAATTGTTCAGCTAATTCAGATCATTCAGTACATAGATATCTGGGCTCGATTGATCGTCCCATTATGGTAATTATGCTGGAGGGTGGAAAATTTGGTGTATCGCACGCCCTGCATGAGTTGGAACACCAAATGAGAAAGAACATGCATAAAACCCCGCCCCTACTTTGGAAACATTCTTCACCTTCCCCGCTCTCTTTGTGGTCTCTTCTGTGTCTCAGCCTCATCCTGGATCGAGCTCCCATACTGGTTTTTATGTGTGTTTAACGAGGCTATGGCTCGCATGAAGGTCACCCGTCGCAATACCGTGAATGGGCCGTGGTGCACCCACATGCCGTGAGCTCTGAGAGAATTGAGTAAAGTCCAGGGTTTGTTTGAAACGAAATCCCAGATTTTGCTCGCGCGAGGACTCTACGCTTGGAAAATCGTTTGAAAAGGAAGAAGGATTGTCCCACTACCAAAGCACTTTTGCGAATCTTGGAGGGTTGGTGTACAACTCCGGCTCGGCAAGCACTAGGGAGACCAGACATACTAAGACGCTCAATGTTCTCTAGACCACCAAGGCTTTGCTCCCACTAGTCATGGAGGACTATGTCCAAGGGTTACTGAGCTATGAACGTGGTGCCTTTCCATTGAAGGAACAAGTCTTGAACTGAATGCCACTCTCTACACTCTGTTCTAGTTTCAGATGGAGGAAATGGGTCTCCTCAACGCAAAGATAGATGCTCTTGCCCGCGCCATCACTGGGAAAACCTTCACTCAACCGTTGCCTTCACACGTCATGGACACTTAGCTAGTTTACAAGTGTTTCCCTGCCAAATATGGAAACAAGGAGGCTTGCGTTATGCTAGGTGTCATCCCTTCCTTTTCTTTTCAATCTAATGATGAACAACCCTCGTGTTGATTTTCACAGTTTTTAGTTTGCTTGCTTTTTTTAGTATTTCTAATCATAACCCCTGGCCTGTGGGGGAACCTTTTAACTCTCATAATTTTTAGACTCTTCCTTTCTATGATAGCACATTGGTGTTAGCTTCTAGTTTTTGGCTCCACTTGTCAGACATGATACTCTGGAAATCTGATTTTTGGACAGCATGGTTATGTATAGTCTTTCTTTTTTGATTTAATAGAATTTGAATCTTATGGAAACAAAATTAACAAATTAATTATTATTAACATATTTTATATTCATATCCTCGAAAGGCAATCCAGGATTGGTAGGTGCGGGTGGAGTCTTCTATGACTCTGAAGGAAACAAGGTGAAAGACTATGCTTGGGGAATTAGAAGAAGGTCTAATAATAGTGCAGAATGGTCATCTCTAATAAAATACTTGGAGATAGTAAGGGACGATGGCCTCACAGACTTGGTTGTGTTCAGCGACTCAATGCTAGTCATTAGATATACAAGGAACTTGGTCAAAAATCGTAAGAGTCCCACTTCTAATATCCACCGTCTTCTAAAGTGTCTAGTTAATGAATTTAAAACCATAAATTTCCTATATATTTGAGATCCAATAATCAGTATGGGGATGCAATGGAAAATATAGGTGCCAGACTCGACCGTGAATTTCTTGTTAGCAACCAAAAGGTGTATGAAAAGGTTTGGATCCCCTCAGTTTGCTCATCCATTTTGATTGGAAAGACCCTCATGTCTCCTTCTTGTGAGAAGTTCTTATCATTGGGTTGGAGCTATGTCACTACTCCTCCCTCTCTCAACAACATTAATCAAATTTCTATTTTGAACGAATTTGTGGGCTGCCCTATAAACCCCCAACCAAATCTGCGCCTCAGAATGGGAGCTAGCCGCACACTGGAGTCACATGGCCACCACATGGTCGGCATGGAACCCATTAAGGTGATGGTAATTCGAGGGAGTTTATGTTTAAATACAATGCATGGAGTAGGCTAGAAGAATTCCTGTCCATCTCCAAGACGCAGAATTGTGGTGCCCTCAACGATGGCCAACCCTGGTTCCATAGCCAACTGTCTCCTTTGCAGAAAGACAATCCCTCGCTCCAGGGGCACAACAAATATGGCCTTAAGGAATAAGGCTCCGACGATGCATGGGGATCAGGGTGGCATGGTTCAGATGCAACACTGCGCACACGATGATGGTTTCCAGGACTCACTAGAAAACGATATGAACATGAATCCTTCCGCTATCATTTTTGATGTAGGTTGTTCTGTCCCTAAACAGGATTTCGGTTGCATTCCTATTGATGTCAAGGATTATTTGGTCGAAATGGAAACTCATATCCGTTTGCTGAGAGGAGAAAACTATGAGTTCAAAAGGGCCATTCAACATTTGTATACTCTGACATAGGCAACAAATAAGGAGGTCAGTGGCATCAATAGTGAACTCAACGAGAAGGTAGATAGCCTTGCAGAAGTTCTGTACAATGGGTGCCCCTGCTCTATTAACCTGGATACAAAAATTGTCGTGGTTCATTGCAGTGTCAAAATTGTGGAGGGAAAGATTGACAGTATGTGTGCTGAGATAAGGAGCTTGAAGTAGGACCTGCAAAAAGACCCTAGTGGCATGGTTTGGGGACATGAGAATCATCACCATCCAGACTCCCATCGCCAGTATTAACTTGCAGTCTCGGTGATTCTTCAGGTTTCTTGGGATCTTTTTTGATATTCTCATGATACTTCAGAATCTTTGTATTTCAGTTTTTGGGGCTTTTCATCTAGCACTAGTAGATTAGGCTACTCTCAGGCCAGAAGGCATTTACTCTCTTTAATGTATTGCTTCCATTTCATGCTTCTAGGGCAGTTTGTTCAGATATATAGTTTGCATAGGATAGAATTTTTCCAAGCTAGTTATTGATTTGTCAAAGATGAATGTGGAGACATGGTTGTTTCTCTCTATCGGGGAACATACCTTCTCCGACACTATGTAACTCTGTTTTTCTCCTCTTTTTATATATAAAAGCTCTTATCCATTCTTGTTAAAAAAAACATATTTTATATTCATAACACTATCTGTTGGCCCGGTTTTGCAACCAGGCTTAGTGCTATGGGCACCTGCTAACTAGTAGCAGCAGTTTCAATAGAAATAAATAACAATAAGCTAAATCTAAACTAAACTAAACTAGCATGTGCATTTTGAATTAAAGAACAAGAACAAGAAAGATAAAAAATAATTTTTGTATTGACAATGGGGCAAGCAAATGCTTGCAAGAACAATACCTCCAAGTGATGAAGGTTGTTTGAATGGCTCCAATGGTGAGCAGCTCCAATCTCCAATGGGTCCTTCTCCAAGGTTGCTACAATGGCCAAATACTCAAGGAAGATTTTGGCAGCATGAGGATAGGAATATGAATGGATGTGAAATGAGGAGCCCCTACCACCTTTTTATAGGTTTTGGTGGTGGGGAATACCATTTGTGGTTTTGTGGAAACCAAATGGTATTGACCAACATGGTTTAGGTACTTTTCCCTCCTTTTTCCTTTTTTGAATAAAATTAATATTTTTTATTCCCTTTTTAATATTTTTGGGAATTTGGACCCTTTTTTAGGGTTTTTTATGCTTTTTTAGGAAAAATAATCTTTTTGAGTGGGAAAAAAGGGGTGTACCAAGGTCTTTTGGTGACCTTTTGTTGGCTTCAGAGGCTCAGATGGTGAAAAAGTGGACAAATGGGTCATGTGAATAAGGGAATGAGCTAGTGAGCACTTTTTGGGTGTTAACAGATTGCCCCCTGATGTGTGAGGGCAGGAGCTCATCGTATGGCCGATAGACATCATAGTTCTTTTGTCTTTTTCTGGGGTTTGGGGAGGAGAAGAGACCTATTGGAGACTGGATCTGCGTCCCATGGAAGCTGCAAAAAATAAACAAATATTACATGGCCTCAAAATGAATGAGGGATAATCTCTGATAATGGATGAGGCGGGCATACCCATGCTCGTATCAAGACATATACATAACAATTAGTCCCAAGAAGGGGGATCTAATACATAAAAAATATACTGGTCCAGAGGGTACATTATTTTGGGATGTACTCATGATCATAACATGGCTGGTCTCAATAACTGATACACTGGAATGACTGTTGAACTGCTGAAACTGAAGGTGTCCAACATCTGTAATGACGTAATGAATGTGAGCCATCTCTGGGAAGTATATGTAACTGTATACTCGAGGGAGTATAAAACCGGTGTATATCTGAATACTGTCGCCATGCGCAGCCCAGATATCTATAGGAAAAGTATAACTGGTTTTATCCATAGGTAGGCTCTCCAATGTGGAGGAGTCAGATGGTATCCGGGGTCTTCGTCTAATAACTGAAAGGACCGATACCCTGTGCGAGTCTCAACGATGCGATCAAGGTGTTGAAGTCGAGCATGTGAGAAACAACCATTTGGAGAAGCACTGAGGACTCTTCTCGAAATGATTCGTAGGCACTCATCATAAATGGTGATGAGTCCAAGACACAGGGACCTCTAGGTCTATCCTCTGGAATAAATGTGGTTGTCATCGATAGAGGGAAACCGGCAACTAACAAGGCAATTATGTTTCCTTGATAGGAGCGCGAGGTGTAGAACTGAAGTATTGTAGTACTGATGGTAGGACTGCCATACTTGTGGGGATGGGAAGTAACTGGGGTCATATAGTGGGTAGACTCAAACTTCCTTTGTTCAGAGCATGATGACATGGTTGACCTGGCAGCGTAGGGAACTGACTTGTAGGTGTGGGTACCATTGCTTTTAAGGACTGAAGGGTATGTATTGACTCTGGGGGGGAATCAAGCTGATGGGTATTGTCGAGGGGTTCTCAGGGTGACATACTGCAGAATACTCTGAACAAAGGCGACCAAAATGGGGAAGCTGCTATATGAGTAGACGTGATCTGTTGTGGCACCGAGAAGCACCATTGGGTCCTTCTTCGTAGTTTTAATGAGCTCCAAGAAGGGATAAAAGTGTGCTCTGAAATGGTACTATCCTGTGGATTTGTGAGCCCAGGACTGTTCATGCTCATTGGTGCTTTCATTTTTAAGGAGTCTGAAAGCGATAAGAAGACTCTGCAGTGGTTATGACTACTGTCCTGTTGGTTTTTACGAGCCCAGGATGGTGATTGCTCGTGGTCGCTTTCATGTTTAGAGAGTCTGAAAGCGGTAAGTGGACTCCACTGGTGTTCTTTTTCATAAGTTTAGTCTCCAAGGCTCGAAAAAGCATAAAATGATGCGGATGGAGAACTCTTCTAGCCGATGTGACTAGAGTATACCTTTTTTGTAATTAGTCTACGAGGTTCGGAAAAGGGGTAAACTTATACCAGGTAGACGCCCTTTCAGATACGTTTAACGAGCATGAAAGGAAGCAAGGTTGCTCGGCGATCTTTTCATTGTTTTAGGAGTCAAAAAAGAGCTTAACAGAAACTCCCTAAGTGCCTTTTTCGTAAAAGGGTTTGCTCGGCCCGAAAAAGGGATAAAATCATACAGAACAAAAAAGGATTGATGGGAGCGAGAAAAGGTCTCAAGCATCATCATGTGTGCAGAAAAATGGATCCGGTGACATAAAGATTGTCAAAAGGGGGCTACGGCTTTGTGGCACGCAAATCGAGGCAATAAGAAGGCATTTTGAAAAAATGGCCAAAAAGTATGGGCGTGAGAGCGAGACATGATCTTAGGCATCATCACAAGTGCGGAAAACTGAATCCGGCGATATAAAGATTGTCAAAAACGGAGAACGGCCGATGTGGCAAGCAAATCGAGGCGACGAGGGGGCATGGGAAGAATGCCCGAAAAATCTGGACATGAGAGCGAGAAATGATCTCAAGCATCATCACGAGCGCGGAAAACTGAATCCGACGATATAAAACTCGTCAAAAAACGGGCGACGGCCGATGTGGCACGCAAACCGAGGCGACGAGGGGGCATGGGAAAAATGCCCAAAAAATCTGGAGGTGAGAGCGAGAAATGATCTCAAGCATCATCACGAGCGCAGAAAACTAAATCCGTCGATATAAGACTTGTCCAAAACGGACGACGGCCGATGCGGCATGCAAATCGAGGCGATAAGAGGGCATTTTGAAAAAATGGCTTAAAAGTATGGGCTTGAGAGCGAGACATGATCTCAGGCATCATCACAAGCGCGGAAAACTGAATCCGGCGATATAAAACACGTCAAAAATGGAGAATGACCGATGTGGCACGTAAACCGAGGCGACGAGGGGCATGGGAAAAATGCCCGAACAATCTAGGCGTGAGAGCGAGAAATGATCTCCAGCATCATCACGAGTGCGGAAAACTGAATCCGACGATATAAAGATTGTCGAAAACAAAGAACGACTGATGTGGCACGCAAACCGAGGCGACGAGGGGGCATGGAAAGAATGCCCGGAAAATCTGGACGTGAGAGCGAGAAATGATCTCAAGCATCATCACGAGCGCGGAAAACTGAATCCGTCGATATAAGACTTGTCCAAAACGGACGACAGCCGATGTGGCACGCAAATCGAGGCGACGGGGGCACCCAAAAAATGGTCAAAAAATTGGCCTGATGAAAACAGGAAAAGGAAAGGTCTATCATGAAGTTCTCGCTGTGCTGATTCCAATGGTACCAACGGTTTGAGAAACGGACATCGTATGAGACCGGAATGGCGGTTTGAAAAATGGTGGAGTTTCTATAAATAGGGCGTGGGGCCCATATGACGTGTCATTGTTACGTGCGAGTTTGGCAGAGCAGTCAAAGCTCTTTCTCGATTTCTGGGAGATTTGACCGTTGATTTTCGATTCTGCGAGTTTCAGGTAATCCTATTTGCCTTAGCCTTTTCAATTATGTCTTTTTTGTTTGGTGGCAGGACCTCGAAGGCCGTGAAATTCCACGTTGACCTCCCAACGTGGAATATCGCGGGTTTCGAGTCTCTTCCCACAATGAACCGCGCAGGTTTTAGGCTGACAGTCATGATGTTCATCGCGACTATGAGGTTGGAACCCGCGATGTTCATCGCGGGTTCATGGGCAAGAATCTGCGATGTTCATCGCGGGTTCTTGTCTGGAGGCCGCGATGATCATCGCGGCTTTTAATGGAAAGGCCGCGATGGTCATCGCGGTTTTTAATGGAAAAGCCGCGATGGTATTTTTTGCAAATTTTTTTTTGCTGGGGCTAAAAATTTCTTCTATTTTTTGGCAGGATGTTGAGGAGACCATTGGCCTCGTGGCGAGAGCGGGAGATCGATGATGATCTGATGTTGCGGATTCAGACTGATCCGAGGGTGCGGCAGATTCTGGTGGTGAGCGGACTTTTGAAGTTCGCTCAGATCCCACCTATTCGTTCAGTGAGACGGCTCCTGAACAAGCTAGTGAGTTGGTGGGTGCCGGCGGAGGGTGCTTTCATTATTGGGGGTGAGATATTAGAGATCACCCTCACGGATGTTTATTTTCTGACTGGGTTGCCCCGGTTAGGGGAGGTGGGAGATCTGTTGCCGAGGATCCCGCCAGGTGTAGATATGGAGGATTTGCTACAGACTTTTTGTGTTGATGATGTCGTTTTGCAGAACAGTTCTATTAGTCTGCGATCTTTACGTGAGTGGGATATGCGGGCCGTTGGGGCATGTGTTCTGCGGATATTGGGTGCTGCTGCGCCACATCGCTTGTCTGGGGGACAAACGATGTTGGTGGACTCTGTTCTTCGGGGGACTTATTATGCCTAGGGGCAGATGTTTCTGGCTGGTGTCCGCAGAGATCTGGACAAGTCCAGTCGAGAGGGAGGTGAGTTTTGTTATGCATCTTTTCTATGTTGTTTTTTCTTCGAGCGGGTGCCGACATTGCGACCATGGGTGCCCATTCGTGATGGTCTGGTGAGTGAGCCGCGCATGATGCGGTGGGGGCAGATGATGCCTCGTGGTGGTGGTGGTGTTCGCGGTTTCTTTACTGAGGAGGTCTATGAGCAGTGGGAGCAGATGCCCCTGCTGATTGAGGATTTTCCATATGCTGGTATGGACTATCGAAGCGACCCAGAGATGCCTCGTGCCCCGGGACAGGCCTGGAGTTTAGACAGTATGTTTTGTGTTTTTTGATTTATACTATATCATGTGTTGTTTGATTTGTCTGTCTATGATTATAGTTATATATGCATATGATGGCTTACTTGCATTGTGCAGATGTTGGTCCAGTGCCGCCAGCCGACTACGTGGCTCGTCGGGGGCGGGCGATGGTGGTCGCTCATCCACCTGCAGCGGTACCACCTCCACGTGGTGGAGGATTTGCGGCTCGTGGGCGAGGGGTTAGCCCTCGAGATGACGCCATAGAGGGTGTCAGACATACTTTTGAGATGATTCTAGCTGGGCTCCCCGAGGATGGCTGGATAGACCTGGACCGGGACGTTGTGGAGCGTTGCTTCGGTGCGCCGCCTGAGTGGCGGTCGCTCCTGTTGAGAACAACGGTTTTTGTGGCCAAGCACAGGGATGGTGTTCGGGATGACCTGGCAGGGCCGGCTGAGCAGAGGATCCGGTTACGGGATGATCCAGCAGGGCCAACAGAGCGCAGAGTTCAGGCTCGTCATGATCCGGCGGGGCCCGCGGAGGAGGCGCCAGAGGAGGCGAGGGACCCTGATCACTAGATGATATGTATTTGCCCCCAAATGCTGATGAGCATATGGGGAAGCTCTATTTTGTACGGCTCATGTATTTTTTGTATATTGGGTGCTGAGGGCACCTATGACATGTTTTGATTATATGATGATGTATATATATATATATATATATATATATGATGTTGGTATATAGTCTTGTATGCACATGGATGCACTTGTTGTCTTTATGTTCGCCCGTGGAGGCATGTTTAATTTTCTGTATGCCTGTGGAGGCACATGTTATGCACATTTTGTTTTTTGTATATGCCCATGGAGGCAAATGTTATGCATGTGGATGCACATTTATTTTATTTTGTATATGCTCGTGGAGGCACATGTTATGCACGTGGATGCACATTTTGATTTGGTATAAAGCGATTAGTGTGCTAGTCTAGAATGTTGTTGGCCATATGATCCGCTACACTATTGAGGTTTCTTGGGACGTGTGTAAATGAAATGGATTCAAACTATCTAACCATTTGTTTAGTGCACAGGAATTTTCTGAAAAGGCAGGGATCGCGTACCCGATAATCGTTGTTGAGTTGGGAAACGAGGAGTTGTGAGTCCAAGAAAACGTTAAGGTGACGTATGCTCATTTGGAGAGCTGAGGCCAAGAGACCGGTCATGGAATCATATTCAGCCTGGTTGTTGGTCGCGGCACCCAAACACATTCCGTCGATATGGATCAACTCATGTGAAGGGGAATATATTACCCAAGCTGCGGAGGCGAGATTGGGGGACCAACGGCTTGCTCCATCGGCAAAACCGACGTAGCAGAGTGGAACATGCGTGCGGACGGGATTAGTGGAAGGGGTCGACCAAACCGAGGGGTGTCCAGTGGAGATTGTATAGATGGCGGGGTCAAGGCCCGATATTTCGGTATTTGACCAAGTAAAGACATCAGTGAATTCTTGGAAGATTTTTCGGTATTCTCCAATCTCATGCTCACGGTGGGGGGCTCCTAATGTAATAGTATGAAGGGCACCAAGTGGGTCATAGATGTCAATGTGGATGACGGGAGAAATAGCGGCCATGGGATCCTTTAACCAGTCGATTTTAGTAGGAACGGAATCTTTGGACTCAACCGCAGATTGGGTAGCGGTGGTGGATGAAGTCTCTTCCGGGAGGAGGTATGGACGATGGTGCATGTCTTCCCACGGACAATCAAGGGCAATAGGAGCCTCTAGAATCTCTTCATCATTGCGGGAGCTCTGAGTGGTCAAATCAAGTGATGAGGTAGTGGTAGTCGAAGAGATCATGTAGATGGTGTTAATCTCTCCAGATGAGGATGATGCAGGAGGGTAGATCTCCTCGATAGTAGGGGGTGCTGTCTCAAGGTCCAAATTATTCATCTCGTAGAGAGCTGCTCTGTAATCTGGGATGTCAGGACAGTTATGTGAGTAGTGGCTGTAAATACTGCATATCGCACATGGGTGGTTGGTACACAGTGATTTATCGCGAGGCATGGGGTTTGGATCAAGTTTGACCACCGGGATGTTGGGGTCGTCGTCCAGCATTTGCATGTGTTCCTGCAATGCAGGTAACTGTGGGCAATGATGGGTTGGATGGCCTAACTCATGACACAACGAGCATTTGGGAGGAGCATGGAACACGGGAGGAGGTTTAACTCCCTTGGGTGGGGGTACCGCAGTGTATGGTTGTGGGCCTCTGCCCCCAGTGGGCCTGCTGAGTGGAGGGGGAATCGTCGATGACGAAGGATTATTGATACCGGGAGGTGTTTGGGTAGAAGTGACGATGGGCTGTACCGGCTGCAGGATGACATTGGGTGTCGGCGGGGGAACTGGAGGCGAAATATACCACACGGGTAATCCCAATGTTAACCCGGGGAGACTAAGGGTAGCCATAACCGGGGCGCTTATTACACCCGAAGGAGGAAATAGAAAGGGGATTGTGTGGATGGGTGTAACTCCAATGTGACTAGGTACCAATGGTGGTTTAGGCAACAAGGAGGGTTGGTTACCGGGTTGTTGTGAAAGAGTGCAGAGGTTAGCGACGTGGGTCTCCGGTGACGGTGGTGGAATGGCCTGGAATGTAGAGGTCATCGGCGCCTCGGAGTAAAGTCCGGGTCCTACTAAGGAAATGAATGATGTAGTTGCACCACAAACAGGTTGTTCAACCATGGGGAGAACATTTTCAGGTGTGGCGGGGGCCTTGGGATCATAATAGGTGAGCTGGTCGACCTTGACCACGCATCCCTCATGGGGGAACTGCATGGTGTGAAATATGGATGAGGCAACAGCCCGCATGGCATACATGTAACTACGACCAAGTAGAAGGTTATAGTCTAGTTGGGAATTGATGACCTCAATGTCAATAAGGACGGTTTTACCTGCCAGCTAGACGGGGACATTAGCTAATAGACCTTGGGGTTGTGCCGAACGGTCGTCGTACGCGTGTAACGCAGTGGTGGACTACTGGAGAGTGGGAGATCCCAGCTTCTGCCAAACGAATGTGTACATGACGCATGTAGAGGCCCCTTCATCGATAATGCACCGATGGATAACAAGATTCTGAACAGAAATGGAAACTTGGAATGCTAAAGAGGAAGGCAGGTGTGGTTCAGACTGGTCTGAATCGAATACGATCAGCTGTGAATCATTGGGGTCAATGGCGCCAATGGCAGAGAGTAAAGTCTTGCGCTGTGAAGGACAGTTTTTCAAGACCTCTAAAGGAGACATGGCTGCAGGAGATTGGGCTGAGTCGTCTGCGATGTTGTAATTCGACGCAGCCCGAGCATTGGGATTACTGTTGATGCGACGGAGTGGGAAGCGAGGTGCTTTGGAAGCGCCATCAAGTGGAGCCAGAGGTATACGTAACATTTGATCTGTGGGATTAATGTTAGTGTTCTTTTCGGCGGGAGGGGTTTCAGAAGTGGAGCCATATTGGTTCCGATGGGTTTGGAGGTTGGTGTCGGCGGTTGACATCATCAACAAGTGGTGAGTACCTGAATCAAACATGGGTTGATCGGGAGCTGCATAAGTGATCTGCTGTGGTGGCGCGTTGCCCTGAGGGGGGACTAATGGCTAATTGTTCACTACACCTTGGTTTGGAAAGGGGTTTTGTAATACCAAAGGTTGATGTTGAGGTGGTGGAGGGTTGGGCGGCGGCTGAGGAGCCGCTTGCCCTTGACAATGGGCATCGTCAGTCCAAAGTTGCCGAGCTCGGTCCAAATGTGGGAAAGCATGCGTGTAATGACCATAAACACCGCAGATAGAATAAGGGTGGTTTGTTCTGAGGTTATTATTTCTAGGCTGCTTGGGATTCCGATCCGGATTGCGGTTGGGAGGAGCAGCATTGTTATTTTGCAGAGGATTGGGAGGTGGAGGACCTTGCTGATGTTGTTGGTTATTACCGCGGTTACGACCTCTACCACGGTTCTGTTGTGCATTTTGGTTGCGTTGGTTGTTCTGTTGCTGGGTCTAGTTGTGCTGTGTGTACACTTGCCCTTGAGCAATGGGAGGATTTTGGTTCTCCGCAGGTGCGAGAGCAGGTTGTGGTGGATAATAAATCGGTGGGGCTGGAGGTGGTCCAGTTACCTGCTGGGGTTGTTGGTAACCCTGAGCTATTGGAGGTGTTGGGTTAGCTGTCGCAGCTAGCTATGGATAGTACATAGGTTGAGGTGCGACTGGGGGGGGCGTATGCAGATGGTGCATGACCAAAGCACTGAGGTGGACATGAAGGTCCGTGGATATGGTGGTGATGTGTCATGGGAGCATATGAATTGGTTGCTCCAGATTGAGATGTAGCCCACGAAAGGTCGGGACCATGTCTAGGATGTGCAATGGAAAAGGGTTGGGGATGCGGGGTAATACGACCAATGATGCCGTCTGTGGCATTGGATGCCCCCGACGCATCGTTTTGGGATGAATCAGCACGAGGTGCGTCCGGTATAATGGTATACAGATAACCTGACTGTGCGTAAATGAGATCAAACTATTGGGCTTTGAGGATTGCCTCTTCCTCAGACTGGGGTCTTTCGGATGCCACATCCTTCGCAATGAGAGGGAGGAGGGATTTTAGAAACCAATCTAAGAAGATGTGGTCATCTAACTTGATTTTGCAGAGGCTTCGGCGTCGACGCCATTCATGAATGTGGTCAGTGATGTGGGTGGCCGTGTTCTGTCTGCAAGATAATAGGATCTCAACTCCCGCATCATAGCGGATAGGTAACTGGAAGAACTGCAGGAAGGTCGAAGCAAGGGAGGTAAAGGTGGCATGAGTCCCATGGGCTGCTTGATATACCACTTAGCTGCAGAGCTAGTGAAGGTGCGTTGTAACAGACGGAGGCAGACAGAGTCGTCCACTATGGAGTTGGAGGAACACCATAGATGGAAGGACATGATATGGTTATGGGGGTCCTCACCTGCCTTGCCCTCAAACTTAGGGATGTCGGAGGGGAGTTTGGTGGGCATGTGAGGCCACGCAGGATCGTGTCTGATAGGATCATTGGTGAGCCTAGCCAAGTCTGGCAAGTTCAGACTTTCCATGTACGGTAGGCTAGCAGATGTAGTGACTGGGACTGGGACATGCCTAGTCATGGTGGTATGATGTAGGGGTCTAGTAGCGCCTAAAGGTATGCTAGGGATTGAAGGTATGTGCCCTCCAATAGGTGTGGTCTGGTGTGGGCCAGCGCTTCCAAGTGCAACCTGGGTTACACTTGGGTTAGGAATAGTAGTGGTGATTCCTGGAATCTGGGTTGCGGGAATCAGAGGGGGTGTAACCCCTATGTTGGGCATACCCATAATAGGTGGTGGCCCCGTGTTGGGAATTCCTATAACAGGGGGTGGCCCTGTGTTGGGCATTCCTAATGGTGGAGTGTTGCCCATATTAGGCATACCCAAGGGGGTGGTTGCTGCCATGGATGGCACCGTAGTAGAAGGGTCTGTGGATGTCTCACCTATGGTGCTGGTAAAGAGTGGGTCTAATGGTGTTCCAGCCATAATGTTGGTTGGAAATAACTCTGTGGGGTTTTCGGATTCTGCCTCAGAATCGGAGGTGAAGTGAGGCGTGTCAGAATCGGATGACTGTCTGTTCGATCAACGATGTGTCGAGTCAAGGGATAAGGCTCGGCGTCTGTGACGTGGCGAGCCAAGTAGACTGAACTCTGGGAGTTCACCCTGTAGACGACGAGAGCATCTAAAATTCTCAATGGTGAGAAAATAAGTTTTTGTGTAAAAATCTGTATGTGTAAAATGGTAATGTATAAAAAACTCAAAACCCTAATGCAACCAAGGGTGCAAGAAGGTGAGTGAAAATGAAGGCTCTCAGGCCAAAAAAATCAACCTCAAAAAGGGCACTTATTCTAGCAGCTGTGCTACAATAAGTGGAGGGATGCAAAAAATGGTCAGAGTACCAACATGTAAACAGCTTCTAGAAAAAATAGGCGTAACTAGACCAAAGGTGGGTTGAATCATGCAAACACCTAACTAAAAGTATTGTGAATCAACAAACTATATTCTCTGCAAGGTGATGAAATCCAAGTCAGACAATATTGAATGTTGAGTCAACGGCTAGATATCCCCCTACCGGGAGGGACACCGGGTAATCAATCCTAAAGAATGGCTACTAGGATACTCCGTTCATGACGCGTCCAGAAAAGGTAAATCTGCAGTTTGGTCCTTGATCGCAATACCCCTATACAGGGATATCTCGAGAACTACGAATGGTAGCCCTTCGGTTACTGAATGGATTTCGGTATTCCACTCAGGCTTCCGGAACCATCCTCGCGACTTCAACCCTCCTAGGGGAGAGGCCTTCCCACAAACCGGTTGTGACCGCGCCAATAAATACTAAGAGATTTTAGCTCCCTAATGGACAACTTCTATGTCTCAGATGTAATAACTGAGGGGTGTTATTGGAACACCTATCCCCCCAATACTACCTAGCTACAAAGTTCTTTTAGTGTTCCCCAAGTGGGGTTAAAAGTTTGTTGAATTTAGGGTTCGTTTTAAGGCTCAGTTTAAAATTAGTGTTTGAGTGGGTGCACGTGTGATATTTTAAACTGAATTGAAAAAGTAAATGCTAAGTACTCAAAAAACAAAGGATCTTTTGAAAATAAAAAGCTAATATTATGACTTTTTCAATAAATGGAAATTAAATGCTTTTCAAGGACTATTCAAAAAACAAAGGATCTTTTGAAATATGAAAGCAAATAAAATGACTTCTTTTCGAAATAAATGGATTTCTTTTAAAATTCTGCTATGGGCAAAAATATCAAAGAAGTAAACAGTAAAATTTTTTAATCTAGATAAAATGCAATCAAATCCTTCTTTCAATTTCTGAAAATATTTAAAAAGACTTTTTCACATGCATTCTAAATAGTAAAATTTTTCTATGGCTGTAAAATATGCAAGATTTCTAATACTGGAAAATGTGCTATGTGGGCAGAAAGTACAGTAAGAAATTAATTTTTTAAACAATTCGGCCGAATGAAAAAATTAGCATCGCGGGTTTTGACAGAACAGCCACGATGGACCGCGCGGGTTTTTGTCTCACAGTCGCGATGGGCAGCGCGGGTTTTGACCACAAAGGCGCGATGGACCGCGTGGGATTTCATCACACAGTCGCGATGTGCAGCGCGGAAAAGGTCTGCGAAGCCGCGATGTGCAGCGCGCTAATGGGCCGCGAAGCCGCGGTGAACCGCGTGGAAAAAATCCACGCAGTCGCGATGAGCCGCGTGACTGTTGGGCAAAAAGCCGCGAGGCGAAAGTCGTACGCGGACACCGAAAAAAAACTCAAAAATTGAGAATTCCGAGCTATTAATGGCTAAAAAATGGGCCAAGATCTAGAACAGCAATAGATCTGCTGTCTAGGGTGGCGGATCTATGAATTAAACTAACTAATACTATCAAAAAAATAAGATCTAAAGAAAAAATGAGATCTAAAGATTCAAAAGCAGCAGAGTCACCAAAAACTGTTGGCCCGGTTTTGCAACCAGGCTTAGTGCTATGGGCACCTGCTAACTAGTAGCAGCAGTTTCAATAGAAATAAATAACAATAATCTAAATCTAAACTAAACTAAACTAGCATGTGCATTTTGAATTAAAGAACAAGAACAAGAAAGATAAAAAATAATTTTTGTATTGACAATGGGGCAAGCAAATGCTTGCAAGAACAATACCTCCAAGTGATGAAGGTTGTTTGAATGGCTCCAATGGTGAGCAGCTCCAATCTCCAATGGGTCCTTTCTCCAAGGTTGCTACAATGGCCAAATACTCAAGGGATATTTTGGCAGCATGAGGATAGGAATATGAATGGATGTGAAATGAGGAGCCCCTACCACCTTTTTATAGGTTTTGGTGGTGGGGAATACCATTTGTGGTTTTGTGGAAACCAAATGGTATTGACCAACATGGTTTAGGTACTTTTCCCTCCTTTTTCCTTTTTTGAATAAAATTAATATTTTTTATTCCCTTTTTAATATTTTTGGGAATTTGGACCCTTTTTGAGGGTTTTTTATGCTTTTTTAGGAAAAATAAGCTTTTTGAGTGGGAAAAAAGGGGTGTACCAAGGTCTTTTGGTGACCTTTTGTTGGCTTCAGAGGCTCAGATGGTGGAAAAGTGGACAAATGGGTCATGTGAATAAGGGAATGAGCTAGTGAGCAGTTTTTGAGTGTTAACACTATCCCTAAATGTGAGAAGGGTGGGGGGTATCTAGAAAAAATATCCCTCAAAAGGTTTTTCAATCAATATAAACCTAACATTATTTTAATTTTGGAAACAATATGTGAGGAAAAAAGGCCAGTTATTCATTATCTACTATTTTTAAGGGATGTTCATTTTAGTCTATTGATGTTGAAGGTTGGTTAGGGGGGTTGCAGATAAGAAATAAAATAGAATCCTTATCTTCCTCCTTTGTAAATGCAGGAATATTGGTAGAATGTAGATCTAAAGTGTTAATCACCAAATCCCCAAAATAACATAAAAATATAAAGAAAGAGTAATCCAACGCTTCAAGAATGAAATAAAGAGATGAATAAGAATCCTCTATGCGGGGAAACCTCCTTTTAAAATGTATCAAACACACATGATGAGATGATATGATCTCTAAAACTAGGTCTTCTTGGTATATATACAAGAGACAAAGGGTACAATTACAACTAAGATCCTAGCTGACCATACAATTACAATTAAGGTCCTATCCAACTAATAAATAAAATAGTAATATAATAATAGAAATGTAATGTCACAATATATATGGATTAACACACCCCTCCCATTCAAACAAGTGTTGTTCTCAACACTTGATTAATTGTGGGTGTTTCTACATGAATAACTCGTTTTCCTATGTTGCCTCCTCTATTGGCCAGTTCTTCTACTTGATGAGGTACTTAGTGATTTCTTGATTTTGTAGTTGTTTGATTTGTGTGTCAAGGATTGTTTCAAGTTATATTATGATTTTCCCTTCTTCATCAATCTGTAGTAAAATAGTCCGGACTGGGATCTTGCCACCAATTACCTTTTTTAGGCAAGAAACATGGAAGACCAGATGCAGTTGTGGAGATGAAGGCAAATCAAATTTGTAAGCCATATTCCCAATCCTCTACAATACCTTATAGGGACCATAGTAATTAGGTGCTAATTTATTGTCCTTATTTTGTTGCTTGAGGGACATCAATTTTTATTATTTTAGCCGAAAAAATGCCCAATCCCCTACTTTAAATTTCCTTCCACTGCGATGTTGATCTGCTTGTTGTTTCATCCTATTTTGTGTTATAGCCAAGTTGTCATTCAATAGTTGAAATACCTCTTGTTGGTGCTCCATGTTATGCTCCACTGCTTGAACTTTATCTTTCTCTTTCAATGATGATGTGATGGATGGAGGGTGATACCCATAAAGTGCCATAAATGATGATTTTTTTTTATGAAGTATGGAAAGGTGTGTTGTACCACCGTTCTACCAAGGGAAACCACTTGATCCATTGTGTTTGTTTATCGGATGCAAAGTAATGAAGATTCAGTTCTAAGAATTTATTCACAATCTAAATTTTCCAAATGGACCAAGGATGATAAGAGGAGTTGTGAGCCAATTGAGTTCCCAAACTAAAAAATAATTATTTCATAAAATTACCAGTGAAAATGGGATCTCTATCGCTTACAATAATCTTGGGGATTCCATGTAGCTTTTGAACTATTTCCATGAATTTTGCACCCACTATACTTACTTTAAAAGGATGAGAAAGAGAGTATAAATTATCATACCTTGTGAGTCGATCCACCACTACCATGATGACATTCTTTCCTTCATATTTTGACAGACCTATGATAAAATTGATTGGTACTTCTTCCCAACACCGATTCAGTATGGCTAATGGTGTATAAGACCTAGTGTCTTGAGTTTCTTTCCCTTATTTTGTCATCAAACCAAACATTCTACCACAAACTTTTAGACATCAGTTTTACGATCCTCCCAAAAAAATTATTCTTGATCTTGTGGTAATTTTTCAAGAACCATGAATGTCCTCATAGAGGAGAAGTGTGCAATTCAAAAAGGACCTTATGTTTAAGTTGGGAATTCTTACATAAAGATAGGCAATCTTGGTATTCCAGTGAATGATTATTCAACACATATTTATGTATGCACTAGGGTACTCTTGTAGTTGTTGAATTATCTTGCATGCCTTCTGATCCTGCTTCCATTCTATCCTTGCTTCTTCCACCCAATAAGATTATGGAATGGAAATTTCACAAAGTAAGATCTTTATGTATTCTTCTTTACTTGAAAGTGCATCTTCCACCACATTTTGTTTTCCTTTTTGTAGACAATTTAAAATTCATAACCTAGCATCTTTGTAACCCATTTTTGTTGCTATCCAAAAGATAATATTTTTTCAAAGAAGTACTTAAGACTATCATGATTTGTTATTAGAATGAAATGCCTTCCTATTAGGTAAGGGAACCATTTCTTAATTGCATGGAATATGGCCAACATTTCCTTTTCATAAATTGGTTTGAGTAATTTTTTTCTTTCAAGTTAGCAACTTTCAAATGCAAGGGGCCTTCCTTCTTGCATTAAAATTGAACCAATTCCACGCCCTCAAGAATCGCATTCCACAATAAATGTTTTTTTGATTCAAGAATAGCTAATACATGAGTTGTACACATAGCCTCTTTAATTTTTTGGAAAGATTTGGTTTATTCTTAAGTTCATGAAAATGCCTCCTTTTCCAATAACATTGCTAGAGGCGCATCTATTTGACCATAATTCTTGATGAACTTGCGGTAATAGCCTATCAATCCTCTAAGATTCTCTAAGGTTTTCGGAATTGGCCATTCTATCATAGCCTTAATTTTGTTAGGGTCCACTTTGACACCTTCATGACATACAATATAACCCAAACATTCCACTTCTTAAACCCCAAATGCACACTTAGAAGGCTTGGCATATAGTTGTTGCTCTTCCAATAGTTTTAAGACCATTTCAACATGTTGTACCTGCTCTTCCCAATATTTGCTATAGACCAGTTTATCATCAAATAATACTAAAAGAAATTTCTTCGAGAAGGGTTTAAAAACACAATTCATCAAGCTTTGAAATGTGCAAGGTGCATTGGTAAGGCCAAACAACATCACCAAAAATTCATAATGACCTTCATGTGTTCTAAAGGTTGTTTTTGGAATATATTCTTGTCTCATTTTGAATTAATGATATCTAGAATGGATATCCAACTTGGCAAAGAAAATTGCTCCCTACAATTCATCTAATAATTCATCAATGACAATAATAAGAAACTTCTCTTTAATCATCTTGTTGAGCTCTCTATAATTTGGACACATATGTCATGAACCTTTCTTTTTATGGACCATCACAACTAGTGTATAGAAATCACTTTGGTTAGGTTGAATGATGTCAACATCTAACATTTATTTAAATATGTTTTCAATCTCACCCTTTTGTGCATCTGGGTACCTGTAAGGCCTGGTGTTAGGTGGTACACTTCCCAATTGCAAGCGAATAACATGCTCATGATCTCGAGTAAGTGGAAGACCTTTGGGAATCTCTCCAAATACCTTGGAATGATTGTCAATAACTCTTTGTAGATCCATGGGAATAGAGGATATGCTTGAACATTTCCTGAGAATAATTGTGCAATTACACCATGGTGTCCTTTTTTTAGCAAGTTTGTCATGCGGTTAGAGCCTATAACTTTAGAGGGTTTCCCTGGAATACCTATGAGTTCAATTTCCTTTCCTGTTAAGGAGAATCTCATGAAAAATTTGTTATGCACCAAATTCCCATAAATAACATAAAACAAAAAGAGATAATATTCCAACGCCTTAAATATGCAATAAAAAGATGAATAACCAATCTCTTTGAGGGGCAAACCTCCTTTACAATGTATTTTAGATACAAAACAAGATGATATGAGATTATTTCAAACTATATATATATATATAGTGTAATAAATAAAATATATAATATATACATATAAATAATATTAACAATAAATTAATAATTAATATGTTATGTAATGAAGAGACGCCTTTCCTAATGAAATTTCACATCTCTTTAACAAAAGGGAACCATTGTTTGGGTATTTAATTGAGCCCTATCATATCAATTGGAAGCATATTATTGTATCAAATATATTTTTATTATTCTCCATTAATGGATTATTTATATTATTTGCATTGTGTTTTCCATTGGTAAATGAACTTTGTTCGTTTCATTGGTATCAGAGCCCCTTCTTGGGCTTGATTCCGGTCTTTGGCCATTTTTCCTTGGAGTTTCTCTGCTGGGCCTTTGGCCATGATCTTCTCCTCTCCACCTGCTCCACTATCCACGACCATGCCTTCTCCGCACACTTCCCGTGCCTTCTTGCGCCTCCCTCGTTTCCCTCACCTCCACACCTCTCCCTCCTGCGCAATCCCTCTTCTTTGTGCCACCTCTGTTCTTTAACCTTTCCAATTCTGTTTTGTCCTCAAAATTTACAGCAAGGATGATTAGTTTTTGGTCTTCAAGGGATATACACTTCTTTTTTGCAATATTTATTTTTATTTCTTCCTCCCCATTTTTTTCTTACTTTTTACTTGTCAGTAAATGGCCAAGGGCCTGATTTGGTCAAAAACTGAAAATTCAGAGAATCTCTTGAAATTTTGGGTGTGGCCAAAATCCAGGTCAGGCAAAGTTTGATGAGTATTTGTGGCCAAAGGCCATAACAAAAAAAACGACTCTCTGATACCAACTGAACACATCGTCTTGTTTCGTCAAGTGTCGCAGTTATCAACATAGAAGATCACGAGAAAGCCTTATGAGCAAGAATAAGGGATAAAATTCTTCATCAATATGCTTTGAGGACAAAGCATTTATGAAAAGGAAGGCAATGGAATAAACAAAATATATAATATATACATATAAATAAAAATTAACAATAAATTAATAATTAATATGTTATGTAATGAAGAGATGCCTTTCCTAATGAAAGGTCACATCTATTTAACAAAATGCACCCTTTCTTGGGTATTTATATGAGCCCTATAATATCAATTGTAAGAATATTATCGTATCAAATATATTTTTATTATTCTCCATTAATGGATTATTTATATTATCTGCATTGGGTTTTCTGTTGGTAAACGAACCTTGTTCATTTCATCTTTTTTTTTATGGACCATCATAATTGGTGTATAGAAATCACTTTGGTTAGGCTGAATGATGTCAACATCTAACATTTATTTAACTATGTTTTCACTGTCACCCTTTTGTGCATCTGGGTACCTGTAAGGCTTGGTGTTAGGTGGTACACTTCCCAATTGCAGGTGAATAACATGCTCATAATCTCGAGTAAGTGGAAGACCTTTGGGAATATCTCCAAATACCTTGGAATGATTGTCAAAACTCTCTGTAGATCCATGGGAATAGAGGATAATCTTGAACATTTCCCGAGAATAATTGTGCAATTACACTATAGTTTCCTTTTTTTTAGCAAGTTTGTCATGATGTTAGAGCCTATAAATTTAGAGGGTTTCCCTAGAATACCTATGAGTTCAATTTCCTTTCCTGCTAAGGACAATCTCATGAAAATTTTGTTATGCATCAAATTCCCAGAAATAACATAAAACAAAAAGAGATAATATACCAACACCCTAAAAATGCAATAAAAAGATGAATAACCAACCTCTTTGAGGGGGGAACCTCCTTTACAATGTATTTTAGATACAAAACAAGATTATATGAGATTATTCCAAACTATACATACATACATACATACATACATACATACATACATATATATATATATATATATATATATATATATATATATAGTACCATTACCATTTTAGAGCCTACATAATTAGGCTCCTAAATGACTAATAAAGATAATACTAATATGGCATTTGGGGGGGAACTCAAGTGGTAAGATGAGAAGTTGTAATCGATTGTAAATGGAATATCACGTGTTCAAATCCCCCCAAACTTACCTGTGTGCCATGGTTTGGGCCCTGTGGATGCACCTAGGGGTATAGTGGTAGTGAGGTTGGATCACTGGACCCCGTGTCAGTTGAGTACCAGCCCAATTCCAATTGTCGATTCCCCTAGTAGAAAAAAAGATAATACTAATATGATAATAGAAATGTATAATGTTACAATATATAGGGCTTAACATGCACCTCCCCTCCAAACAAGTGTTGTCTTCAACACTTCATTAACTGTGGATGTTTCTACATGAAGAACTCATCTTCCCATGTTGCCTCTTCTATTGGAAAGTTCCTCCACTTGATGTGGTACTCAATAATTTCTTGATTTCATAGTTTATTTTCCTTCTCTCAATGATTGTTTCAGGTTCTAGTATTAATTTCGTAATATCCCCAATTTGAAAATTTACCCAATTTGGCCAATTTTCGAACTTTGGACTAATGAAACCCCAAATTGTCCCAAATGATCCCAAATGGTTTCGAATTATGTATAGAGTGGATTGAGGTATATTGGAACACACTAATGCATCTATTTTGTGCTTGGACACTTTCTAAATACTTCATCAACTTGCATTTACAACTAGAGAATGAAAGGAAAAAATACTAGGAAAATCGATGTTAAAACCCCCAAGGGTAGATGACTCTTTTGGCTTCCCAAATGTTGTACGACCCTCCCAAATTTCAGAACATACACTTGGATCATATCAAGGACCTTCAAAAAAACCTATGTGCAACACTGATTCATATTTATAGCTTGCTAAGGCACTCTTAAAACATAAGGTTACAAAATACATTCATTTCTTGGAAATTGTGAGCAATATAACATAGATTTTTACATGGAATTCTAAGAAAATTAAAAAAGGGGTTTGCATAACAATTATGTCTCATGTACAATAAATAATATCCTTCTAAAACAGCTACAAAACTCGGAATAATTCTGGTGCAAAACTGATATATAAATGCTCCAAGTTTGATAAATGTATACAAGGGCGCAATGGCTCAAAATGGTGGTTTTTGCTTGAGTTTTCTTATATGGTCCAAGGGATTTCGAGATGTGGCTATCATGATATGAATATTATAGAGTTGTTCAGCAAATAACATGTCCATAAGGTCGAAATAGCAATCCCCCATTAGTTAGATGCAACCAGGGATTATTTTAAGAACCCCCCCCACCCAAATTTATATGTATAAAAAATGGGTGAATCTCCCCGATATATAGTAAAACTTGAAGGCGATTTTATCAATAATATAATATGTATATATAAGTTTTT
Organism: Larix kaempferi; assembly: GCA_027924585.1. NCBI lineage: Eukaryota > Viridiplantae > Streptophyta > Pinopsida > Pinales > Pinaceae > Larix > Larix kaempferi. Next base: position 5,328,206 of record BSBM01000293.1, on the reverse strand, counting down.
GGCGAATCTTTCATCTCATTATATAATGCTGTAAAATCTTGGAGAATCTTTCACTAAATTATAAGATATTGTAAAATCTTGGCGAATATTTCACTTAATTATAAAACATTGTAAAAATTTGGCGAATCTTTTACTGATTTATAAAATATTGTAAAAATTTGGTGAATCTTTTGCCAATAAGACTCAAGCTTTTGATTATGTAGATTACTAAGGTAGTGAAACATAAGAACATACACAGGAGCTCAACTCTGGACTCTCTCGACTCCTAGACTCTCGAATGAACAAGTATATGAATGAGGAGAGGATGGATTTATTTATACATTTCACAAGCAGTATTTGATCACTTGCAACTAGAAGGTGTCGACAAAACACGAATGCAATAACTAGATTAAGGGCAAGTAGGGACTCTACTTGTTATCTAGTCCCTTAATGGTCCAATGGACATGTGGGGTCATGAATCTTGACATGCCAACAAATTGATTGAATTAAGTGAATATCCTAGTAGCAGGCCACTTCCTTTATATAGAGAGATAATTATTGGACCAATTCCAAGCTTCCAACCAATCTTCTCACCAAAATTTCTTCTCTTTGGTGTCGAATGGTAGGAGAGTTACATATTTTTCAGTGAATACTTAAAATGGTTCAATCCACGCAAATTTTCCTCGGCAAGTGATAAATTCTCCCATCACTGTTTTAAAATGTCCCAACACCATAAAAGAATCCATAAATTGATAAATAACAACTCCATGCACTTCTAAATTCACCCAGTGATGATAATAACGCCCCATGCACTTCTAAATTCACCCGATGATGAGAAAAACACCCCAAACACTTCAATACTTTCCTCGATCACTTCAAAATTCTCCCAAAGATGATAAAAATTCCCTAAGCACTTCAATATTTTCCTAGGAACTTCTAAATTCTCCCAAGGATGATAAAAATCCCCATGCACTTCAATATTTTCCCCAAGCACTTCAAAATTCCCTCGAGTCACTTCAATATTTACCCCATGCACTTCTAAATTGACCCAATGATGATAGAAATACACCATGTACTTCAATACTTGCCTCAGCCACTTCGAAATTCTCCCAACGATGATAAAAACACCCAAACACTTCAATATTTTCCCTAGGCACTTCAAAATTCTCCCAACAAAGATAAAAACGCCCCCATCCACTTCCATGATTTCCTAGGCACTTCATTAATTGCCCCAGGCACTTCAAAAATTTTTCAATGATGATAAAGATTCCCTATGCATTTCCCTAGGCAAGGGATAAAAACACCTGACAATGTTATAATCACCCAAGCAATCACAAAAATGCCACAATCCACACAGAATTAAAAATTGAAGGTGAAAGTTTTTGTATACATGTTTGCAGACTGTTTAAGTTTAATGAAATCTCACAAACAAAAATGCAGTAAAATCAAGCAAGATAGCCCTTCAACAACATCAATGACCTAGACAATAGAACACATTCAGGAAATCATGCTAAGGTGTCCTGTAGTAATAAAATATTTGCATTGCACTGAGAGATTGCACATGAGATCTCATACAACCCTAATATATTTGCTAGAGAATAAAATAAAGAGACTATAATATAGTATCGACACAATTACTTGCCATGATTTGGAGGTGTAAAAGGCCATATAATAAGTTACATACTGAGATTATAGCACGAACTTATGAATCCTTGTGAACTTGCCTTCGTACCACCCCTTTTTTCAAAGATGGACATCCCTCTCTCTTTCAATAAATGAATGGTCTCTTATAGCTAACGACTTCCTACAATCGTGTGAGAAGACTATAACACCAATGCTTCCACATCCTCATAGTTTGCAGTGATTTTTTGATTCTCCAAGACAAAACAAGCCCTAACTACTTCAACTATCCCTCAAATTGTTGTAAAATATTTCCGAACAACTTCTTTTAGGGCTTCAACCTACTCCAAGGTGGATTTAACATGCTTACAATGCTTCACAATATAAACCCCCCCCCTTCAAATGGCAGGAAAAAACCCTCTATTGACTTTAAATATGCTACAGGATTCATGTTGAGATTTCAAGGCTATTTGCTTTATGGCTCAGAAATGAGGGTTTGAGGTAGCTGCTTGCATAGGTTTGGAGAATTTAGGGCTATTATTTTATGCCCTATCAATGCCCATATGTTAAAGAGAGACAACTTTCTATTGTTCCATGGTTTTCTTCAGCCACCTACTTGTCAAGAATTAACTCAACACTACCCAAAAATAATATCTTGTGAGATTAGGGCAATGGTAGCAACACATGGATGTAAGGAGGTAGTTTGGCTTCAACATGTATGAAAACACTTAAGACTGAATTTGAGGGCCATTCTTAACTCAATTATGCAATTGAGTGAATGTATGGGCTAGGTACAAAATCAACAGTTGGGTTTGTAATTAGGCCCTTTAATCACTCGATCACACAATAGAATTAAGATCGAGGGAATTTGACGTGGTCCATGAAGATACATTAAGACAATCTATGATTGTAGTGCTTCTTGTACATAATGAGAAATTAGAGTGTAACTTGGTGCAAGTGATAGCTAGACCATTGCAACACCTGGGAGACAATGCGCACAAGTGCAAATAAGGCATAGTCATGACTTAGTAGATGTATGTTAACTAGGGACAATGCACACCTTACATAATTGAATTTGTTATGTAAACGACGACTCAATCAAATGTGTTAATGAGTGATTTAAATTTACTCTATAAATGAAAGTGGGCGTTGGTACCAAAATCGAAGATGCCAAAATTTTAATCTACGGTAGCACATTGATCAGAAAGGTCTAAAAGAAGCGTTGCCAAAAGCTCACAAAATCCAGTAACCTTTTCGCCAAAATCCTTGAGTGTTTGTGTTCACTTGTTCAATTTCTCTTCATATCAAATCTTTAAATCTTTAGTTTGTCCTTACCTTTTGGCATTCAAAATTCCATTGGTTAAAATTTAACTTACTATTTAAAATGCCAAATTATCATGTATAATTTTTATCCAAAGCCAAATAATTTATTATTATTATTTTAGAATCATTTTATTATAATAACTTTTTGAATTGTGTCTTATTTCATTATCTATTTTTGTTTTATTTTTCGGGGTTTTACACTTAATGTCAAACCCAATATCCAAACCCATTTCCAAACTAAATACTATATCCTAACTTTTGATCATTTTTATACCTAGTTTAAATTTTAAACTTAAGTCAAAAGCCAAATCTATTTAAATTACTATTTTATAATAGTGCTAAATACTGTGATAATTTTTATACATAGCTTAAACTTTAAACTTAATTCAAAAGCCCAATATAGTTTAAGAGATACTCTATTCCACCTTTTTATCATTTTTATACCTAGCTTTAAATTAATATTTTATAATAGTGCTAAATACTCTCATCATTTTTATACCTAGCTTAAAACTATTAATATTTTATAATAGTTTAAGGGTTTGGGAAATCTTTTTTAAATTAATATTTTATAATAGTTTAAAGTTTTCGGAAATCTTTTTAAATTAATATTTTATAATAGTTTGGGAAATTAAAAACTTAATTCAAAATCCCAATATAGTTTAAGAGATACTCCATTCCACTTTTTTTATCATTTTTATACCTATTTTTAAATTAATATTTTATAATAGTGTTAAATACTCTATCATTTTTATACCTAACTTAAAACTATTAATACTTTATAATAGTTTAAGGGTTTGGAAAATCTTTTTAAATTAATATTTTATAATAGTTTAAGAGTTTGGGAAATTAAAAACTTAATTCAAAATCCCAGTATAGTTGAAGAGATACTCTATTCCACCTTTTTATTATTTTTATACCTAGTTTTATAATTAATATTTTATAATAGTGCTAAATATTCTGATAATTTTTATATCTAACTTAAAACTATTAATATTTTATAATAGTTTAAGGGTTTGGGAGTCTTTTTAAATTAATATTTTATAATAGTTTAAGAGTTTTTTTTTTGTAAATTGCAGACAAAAATTTAATTAACAGAGCCGAAATATACATCTAGAGCCGAATTGTTTGTAGCAGATTGGGGAGGCTTCAAGAGGTGAAGCCATCATCCCAATTGCTCAAAAATACTAAAATGACTGACATAATACAAAATAAAGACCCCCTGGGTATGGTCTACCCATAAAAAGACTGGGACTTGCTTCAAAAATAAAGTCTCACATTGTTTGGCGGTGCTGTAAACCAAACCATACAGAAAATTAAAACAAAAAAGCTGATAATCACAGAGATGACTCGGATCTATGGCAGCCCATTTAGCGATTTGCAGGTGGCTCATCTGGTTCCTCCTCAAGGATGGGGCAGGCAACATAGAAATCTTCAAAGGTCCCCGAAGGGGGCAGAGTAGGAGAGGGAGAACCTGGAGTGCGCATACCATCCTGAACAACGTCATTTGCAAGGGTTGCAGGAGTCGAGCCCTTGTCCTTCCGAACCTTGGACTTTTTCTTTGCAGACCCAGATTTCGGGGCCTCTGGAGCAGCAGCGTCTTCATCGTTTTCCTGCACGGCCAATTCAGAATTGCTACCCAAGGAGAAAATGTCCCATGTCATATTGGCGTCTAGGATATTTGAATGATCCATGACCTCTTTCAGACTGGCATTGACATTCCTCACAATGCTGAAGCTGGCTTGCCAGCTTGCCTCCATCTCTTCAATGAGGGTACTCATCATATTTTTTAGCAGCCAATAGTGGTTTATGGCACCACCGTTGCTACCAGAGGCGAGGAGGGCCGCCACCCTACGAGCTTCCCACCCATCAATTAGGCTGCGTGTCCGCACAGAGATGCAATCAGCGTAACCATCCATAACAGTCCAGTCCATGGCAACCTTGGGCCGTCGACTGGAGCTCTTTCTACCACTGTCGCGACGAGATACACCTCTATTGTGTATTGTCATGGCTATGAGAGTAGCAGGGGAGACCACACAAAGAATCCCAAACTCAGTAGAGTGAGCCACAGAGAATAACCAGAACGCAGTAGTAAGATTTGAATTCATGCCGACCGAGGGCTTTAAAGAGCCGAACCAAGCCAAGTTCCTCCCGTGGAGGCAATAAATGATACAGTTTGTCATCCTCGATGAAGGTGGCATAAAAGAATGCATGTCACACCGGCCGAGAGAAAACGTCATTCCAGACGTGCGCGAAGGGGATCGTGATCATCACCCTCGTCCTACATCCTTAAATACTCGTCGATGCCCGGAGTGATATGCTGTTCCTCGTAGCAGGTAGACAGGTGTGTGGCTATCATTGTTTCATGGCCAAGATCGTGCATGCGAAGGACGTCGCCACATGAGGTGGGTCAAGGTGGCATTTGCTCCATGTGTGAAGTGGTCGAGGAGGAGGGCACTAGATCACCCACATCTGGGGTAATAGTTTAAGAGTTTGTGAAATCTTTTTAAATTAATATTTTATAATAGTTTGGGAAATTAAAAAGAAAAGGTGGCTTGTTGCACCCAAGCCTTATTTTCAAGGTAAGTCATGAATTTAATACATCAAATATTTTTCGGAGACCAAGCAACGAATATTACACACTTGGTTGAGGCTAAGTAACGAATGCACTACAATTGTGTTAGTCGAGCTCCCGAAGGGAAGCCCACGACCCAATAGTGTGCTCATTGCGTCAAGCATAGGAGAAGACACTGATCTATATAAAATATAACATAGCTTTTTGCCTATGCGTGTGGGATAAAGTCCCATACATAAATAAATATTAAAAATACTAACCCTCCACTTATCAATCAAAGTGTAAAAGGGCCTGACGCCAAGTTGAGTTTCAGGTATTCAAAGGAGATCACTCGAGGATGAATGGATAGGTCATCAATGAAGTTCCAAACGTTCGAATACACAAGAGTTGAGTGTCAGATGTTGAGGAAGAAGCACTCATGGAAGTGCCCGACTGCCAAGAAAGCTAAGAAGAGACAATCAAAGGAATCTATTCGAACAACTCATGTGATTTGAAACCTGAACAACATGTTACACTTATAGGCACCATGGCAATGAAAAACACAAATGTAACCATTTCTATTGCTGACACATGCATTGCACGAAATCAAGAATTCAAAATATTCATATATCTCAAGCCACCACATATGCTGTTTTAAAAAATTAATTATTTTTATTTTATTTTATATTTTATATTTTATATTTTATATTTTATTTAATTAATTAATTTATTATTATTATTATTATTATTTATTTTATTATTTATTTATTTTTATCTGATAATGTGGAAATTTTGGAACTTGATGATTTCAAGTCAAATGTTTGAGATATACCTCTCATGTTGACTTCTATGGGGAATGTACAAGAAGTCTCGGTGGTTTTTGCTGCAGCTATTACACCTCAATTATCAAATGTTGATGAAATAAATGAGAATCAAAGGCCCTTTTTAAATGATGGGATTAGTTTTAGTCTATTCATGTTTTCTTAGTGATGCTACTGCAACCCTTTATTATGGTTCTCCTCTTGATCTTGGTTTTGGAAAGTTTACTTAGAATGCAAGGGAATTGTTCTCGTGCTTTTGAAGTGGCAGAGTATTATGCAGATAAACATGGACAGCTTTGAAGTACTGGAGATGTTGATGTACTATGCTGTACAATATTTGTATAGTTAGTGGAAGATTAACATTTTCTCCATATAGTATGGGTTGATCTCCAAGATTTGCAATTATATGTTTTTGTTGTTACTAGTATCCAAGGAGTACAATGTATTGCTATTGATAAACATATAGAGAAACCCACAAGAAGAATAAGCTACACATAAATTAATATAACAATGCACTCACATGCAATTGATTGACGACAATGGTATTAGAGTTGTTTTGATAGGTCAACATTAGTGTAAAATTGGGTTGGTTCTGTTTGGTGACAATCATCAACAGGTACATTTGTGTTGTTGATCGAGCTATGAAGTTTTGTTGTCTTGGTGTTGCAACGCAAAGTTGTGTTAGGAAACTAAAAAATCATTTTGAGAAGAAATGTCTTCAACATGGTATTAGTGAAGCTAGTTGCATTGTGTTCCTAAATATGTTGTTGGAGATAATACAGTGTCCAAGACCTAAGTAATAGAGCAGATAGAGAGGGTTATAAGCGAAGGGGATTTGTACAGTTGGAATAACATTCTCCTCATTGGCATGATTTCTGCAACAACTAATATTTATCTACATAAAATGATGCTTGACAACAAAAATTATGGGATCTATAAATACAAATTTTGGAACCCATTGATGAAGTAAGAGCTGTTGAAATTGGTGAGGGTGAGAAAAAAGAACCCCACAAACAATAATGAGAAGGTGAGATAGAAAGTGAAAGATAAGGAAGCAGTTTACATCCTTGGATCTTCCAGACCATATTATACCTCAAATATGAAGTACAGAGCCAACACATAAAAACTTGATTGTTTTGCAGAATATGTATGGGACCTTCAATCATCCCAGACTACTGTAATTGGGAAATAAAATTTATGCTCACAAGTTGAAACATAGTGAACCAATGATAGAATTCACCATCCACATTAAAAAGTGTAGTTGGCAACGAGGTTTGAGAGAAATACCTTATAGGACTAAACCCTAAATGGACTTATTTACATTTTGGGTCAGGTTTTGTCAACCATCAATGTGGTAGGTAGCACAATTGAGATTACCTTGGATTGCTTGGAGGTATCTTGCTGGAAGAGGAAGAACGATTTAATAAATCAGATCAAACTACTTCAAAGCAAGCACTTGCTGCAAAGGCAAAGAAGAAATGTGCACAAAAGCAGAGCAATCTAGAAGCATAAGAGAAACACAAGAAGAAAAAATATCATCCAAATATGTGGCTTGTCACTATGGTGAAAAGAAAGGTTATTTTGTGGAAGATTAAATCAAGTGCAAACATGAATAGTCTAGCAAAGACAACAACCATTTTGGATATTTTGCTTAGAACACTGAGAAGAAAGAGACCCATGGTGCGTTCCTAAAAGCAATAGTAGCATGTCAAACTTTTGATGATGCTTGGGATATTGATTTAGGTGCATCAAAGCACATGAGAGACAAGAAATAATGGTTCAAGATGACGGAAGAGAAATCAAATCGTGATATAGTCAATTTTGGAGATAAAAAATACTTACAAGTCTAAGGACTTTCAAGCCATATTTCAGGCATTTCTCAATAAAATTCCATTTGCATATCCAGTACAAGCAATATGCAAAGTTCCACCAAGTTTCAAGGACATGGGAGCAGGGAAACACATCCAGGGGGCATAAAAAAGCACCCCCCAAATTCTAGGGAGAATCATAGGAGGCATTGAGGTCTCGGACATATGGGACCCATCCCAAAAAAGTAAAAAAGTAAAAAATATGAAAACTAAACATAAATAATTGAAATCTTATAGATAACAATGTCCCAATAACATACATCACTACATGTAACATAATAAATCATAAATTATACATGTAATGATGTAGTAACATAATATTTTATTATTTTTTAATAACCGACAAATACTCACAAACATGCAACTAGCGTAAATTCCAAACAAAATACATTCATAAATTGGACATCGACTACCATACAATATATTTTTAAACAAAACCAGAAATGCAACTCAACACTCAGCTCAAGTGCATCAAGAGATGGATGGGAAATGTTTAGGTCGTTATTGCGCTCCTGAAATACTCAGATCAATAAAAAAATAAAAAACCAAAATTCAAGATGCTGATTATGATCCCCAAATCTAAAATGATGGCACATTTGATGCATTTCAAGACAGATCTTCTAAACACTAAAATAACAACAAAACTTGGAAAGCATGAGGAAGAAACAAGGGAGAACCTAGGAAACAATCTTGGAGCTGGTTTGGCAACAATATGTAGAGGTTGCATGTACCACTCATTCTCCATAGAAGGATGATATACTTGACAACGCAGGTATGTTCCACACGTTGAAATCCCAATCAGCCATAGTCGACCAGTTCTCCCATATCAAGCTAACAATTGGCTCAATTTCATAACAACTTGTTGCACAGAAGATGATACTGATTATTATACAGTCTGTTGTTGTGATTTAAGATTTCTGTGTCTGTAGATCTAGCACTTAAAGTATCACTAATTTTATAGGAGTTTAACCTGTCTTAGTTTCCTAGCTGATAGGGTTTTGAGTGCAGATCTAACTACCATGTAATGAAATTTAACATAAATTACCATAACAGAGATATTAGAAATAAATATCAAAATATGTATCATGTATCCAAAGGAAAAGATGGATCAAACAAGACATTCTTCAAGGGAAAAAACAATAATTGTAATAAAACATATTTCAAAAACCCCTAACTCAACTTTATCACATAAAAAAAATATCACACATCACAAGAATAGCTCTCATTCAGGAAAATGAGTATGCTAAGGGAAGGTGAGGAGAGAACTGCTATAATGTAAGACAAATTCCCACTTGTAACTAAGGAAATAGTAAACTATGCCCTCAAAGTGCTAGAACAAAGTTATAACAGAAACAAAAGAATAAATATTATGATCCTAAAGAAATAAAATGTTAAAAGAAATTGATATAAATGTTATTTTCAGAGATGGGGAAACATGAATTATCTAATCTGGGGTTAAAAAGGGAATTCCTAGTCATCAAACAACATTCATCTTGGGTTCTAAGCTTAATTCCAGCATTAAACATTCCCTAATACTCAAATCTGGGCACTGTGTAGGTAGTTCTGAGCACAAACAACGGTCAAAAGTCATATGGCAACCATTGAAAAGTGATGAGTGCCAGTCTAAGACCCCTAAACTTCCATTCTGAGTGCACCTGTAGTTTGACATATGCCTACCTTCATGTGGCAGTCAAGATGAATTTTGGGCAGGCTTGAAGACCAGAAGTTACTAACAACCCTATCAGTGCTCCTCCTGCCTTGGGATGCTCTACAAGCAAATTTAAATTGTTAATTGTTAATTGAAGCAATTAATTGTTGCCCTCTAGCTCTAGAGGAAGAACCATTACTAAAGTGATTACCTTTCAAGACAAATTTAGCAAAGAAGCATGTACTATGAAATTGGCCAGTTGCATGCAGTTCAATGTCAGTTACCTTGGACAAAAACTTCATGTAAAATCTAATTACTTTAGATTAACGACATAAACTTTCAAATTGCCCATCTTGTGACATTGTTTCACTGTCAAGTTTTCAAGAAGAGGGCATTTTGATACAAATTGCTCAACCTGTGATTAGTAATAAACACAAAACCAATAGTTCTGCTCGATATATCTATTTCATAGTTATGCTTTAAACTAGTTTATCCAATGTTAGGTTTTGAATTTATCATTTTGGAAAGAAGCTTTGGATAAACCTTCTATGCCACAAACTAGTCCAAATGCCCCAGAGAAGTTAACCTAGGACAAGCAATGACAAAACAAATGTGTGAGTGTCTTACTTTTGATTGTTCATCGGATTCACAAGATTTCAACTCACAAATTTTATTAAGATAGTAAAAAGAAGCTATCCATTTCAATTTATGAACATAAACCCCCAAGTCTAAAAATGGACATGTAGAGAATTTTCTGGCCTCTAGAAATATTCCCATGTCCGAAAAGAATTCCCAGGCTTCTTCTTCCAAGGTATATGTGCTTGTTTCCATGCAAGCATTGTTTTTTGATATTCAGATATGGCTTGTCCTTTGCAATAATCCACGCTCCAGGAGGCTGACCATGTAGAGATCTTCCAATCACCTTAAGATTAACCAGTAATGATTTGTATTATGCTATTATCTGTAATGAAAGTGTTGCCAATTGGTTAGCATCTTTAACACCCTAATTTATAGAGGCTAATCCTCAATTCCAAATATGTTTCATTATCATTCTGCCACAATAAGATCAAGAATTATGTTGCATTGCATTGAAAATAAAAGGCATAAGTACCTCTTTGACTATGCTGGTCATCTACTGTTTCTGGAATGGAATTTTAATAGAATGTTGAATAGCAGAAAAGGGACACGACATCTGGCTCTCTCAAACATTGTAGGTCATATCGATAACCAGATTTAACAACAATGGTGTTTCTAGTTGTGATGAGTGTCTGAGTGTCTTGTAGCATTTTTCCTTCATACAACAGTTTTTCAAGGTGATCAATTTACGAGACATCATCCAACACCACCAAAGTTGGGTTCCATTTGACAAATCCTTTGCTGGATTTGTATGCAAGCATCTTAGATGTTAAAAAATCAAATCTTCTCCCACCAATAATCTCATCCCACATTATGTCCCTCTAAAATGATCTGTAAACCAAGAATAGAAATATATCAAATTAATCAACGGAAAATATTTTGTAGCACAATCCAAAGCCTTCCATTGAAACACAGGTGTGATGTACCAGATAAGGGAACACAAGATATTTTAGAGGAATATTCTTTGGTGCAAGAAGAGCGTGCTAAACCAGAAACAAAGTTCAATAAAAGAAACAGTATTCACTTTCTGCATATTTTCCCAGGATAGTCAGATTGAGTTTTTGGATCCTATTTCATCACTTGTCTTGGGTGAGTTCACCTCCCAATAGAGGTTCAAGTCAGAAATTGCTAAAGAGTACCCCTTTATTTGGTCATAGTAGTTGGAAACTTGATTGGTGATGAAATAACTCTCAAGCCCTGAGGGATCAATAATTGGCTTGAAGACAGGGTTTAAAGGATCCTCTTTAGGTAATGGTTATTCACCAACAGCTTTACATGCCATGTTGTCTACTCTGTTAATCATAAGCAATAGTGAGTCAGAAATCCATGGAAAATAGAAAATATTATCAGTATGCTCTAAAAGAGAAAACAAAGACAAACCATGGATTCATTGAATCTACATAATATAGTTACAAAATATCGAGTTATGAGACGACAAATGAGTAGCATGCCACTGGTGGGAAATTTACCTTCTTTTTTGAAACCAAGCATGCTGTTGAGCTTGCTGTCGTGAAAGATTACGATAATAATATTGAAACTGAAAGAGGATAGAGGCTATTAGAGGAGCATCCCATTTATGAAGAGCAAAGGGGTAACATAAAAGACAGAAAAAAAGCCAATAAAAAAGATGAAATACACCATTAAAAAATGTACAAACCTTCTGTTGTTCCATAGAAAGATCATTCATGCAATCAATTAAAAACTCAAGATTCTTTTCCATAAAAGGATTTGTGGACAAAACTAGCTTGTCATAGTCACCCTGCCAAAGGAAAAGAAATGAACAATCAAGATCAATATTTATAATTGAAGTCCAACACTGAATCATTAATTCTAATGTATGACTCAAGTAAACTAAAACGTCCATACCTGGGAAACAGGTGAATCAGTTTCCAACTCAACCATAATTGAACTAACAAGTGCAGAGTTTGAAATTTTAACCTGCATTGCACCCATCTAATTAGGACCTCAAGAAAGAATTAGCAACATGATTCCACAGACTTACTTAAGAGGCAATGACATTTCACCCAACATAACACAATTTTAGATCTTTATATTTTACTATCTTGCTAATCATAGATAATTGCCCATGAATGTTTCAAAATACTAAATAATTGCAATTTCCACAAATAAAACAGCTTCAGAGAATGAGATAATAGTCACATGTAAGACTCTAAGAATCTTCATTCAGGCAATGATATTCATACAAAATGATAGTTAAGCATCTCATGATTGACAAGTCATATTCAATAGTGTTCAAGTGTTTGGTACAAATATCATCTCAAGAATATGCCCGCAGAAGGTTCTCAAATTACTCACACAAGTAAATATGCTCGCAAGACTCTAATAATATGCCCGCAGAACAGTGGAAAGATGCCTGAAATTCTTGAAGTAAATGTCCACCAGACTTGATGAAAATGCCCGCAAGTGCCTGCAAAAACCTAAAGAAATGCCACAAGAGTTAGTAAAGCATCTCCAGTTTTAAAAATGCTCACCAAAGTCTGAAAATGTCCGCAGTTCAAAATGGATGTCCGCACTGACTGAGTGAAAATGTCCACACGATGCTTTGAAGCATTATGGAAATGATCGTATCTGTTCAACTTCACAATGGTAAGAATATGCACGCAGCTTGGTAAAGGGTTGGAGAATGTTGAAGAAATGCCCGCAGTGAGGAAATTATGCCCGTCAATCTATCAAAGATGCCTGCAAAATGAGAGAAGTATGCTCACAATCAATACATAATTGAAATATTAAAGTGTTGAAAATGCTCGCATCAGGAATGAAGATGCTCGCACTAGTGCAAGAGATACCTAGTTTGTAACAAAATAAGATGTCCACAGGCCTAGTATAATGCAAGGTGCTCATTCCAAAATGCCCGCAGGTGTGGTAAGTTTGCTAGCTTGATTTCAAATATGCCTGCCATCTCTCATATATGCACTGTAAAATTGATTTGAGACCATCAGGCATGAGATGGATGATGTGTACACCCGACCATGTGATCATTCTGCCCATACTAGCTCTAAGGAAGAAGTTACAGTTCTGCCAAAAGAGACATTTGGCTTTGTTTTCTTAGTATCAAAATGCCCGCCAATCAAGTGAAGCATGATTTTTTTTTTGTGTTTTGAATATATACCCTGCTCTGCAAATAAAATCTGGTATGGCAGATGTGCAAGCATAGTTATAACCAATCACAATTAAGGACTTTTTATGGGAATCACTAAATTTTCTTCTTAGAATGGCCTGGGTTGTATCAGCTCTCGGTACACACAACAATCAACTGGGAAACATACATGCATTGAATAAATTTGTTCCTAAAATGGATTTGGGATAGGTATGCAGAATGAATATGTTTTTTGTGAACCTCATAATTTTGTGAAGTATGATTCCTTTTGGTATCAGAAATCATCCTTATAAAGTCTAATGCAAAAGTCAGAAAATGAATACCACTAACCTGTAAACAAGAAGACAAATCCAATTTCAAAAAGAGAAATCAGTTGGCTGAGATCTTTCCTATAGGTATACATATAAAAGGAATATGATAGCCAAGCATACAACTACGAATTTTAGAACGGAAAACTAACATCAACTAGTTGTGTTTAAGAAATAAGTAGCATGAAATAATTTCCTCCCATACTTCAATGAACATTAGATAAACAAACTTGTGGCTGAGCTACATGGCATTGATCATTCCAAGGAAGTACATCAAGATATTTTATGGTACCTGTTATCAACTGATTTGTACAATAGTTGAAACCTTATTGAGCCGCCAGTATTGGAACACATCAGTGTTCACTTCCAGAGTATCTGGGTTTCATTATATTTGGGTCTAGCCAGTTTTGGCTAGCCGGTTTTGTTTTTGAGTCGACATGACCATGGCCCCATGGGGGTTTGTATCAGAGTGTGCTAGTAGGGTCTGAGTGGCTCGGTTCCCCATGACTGGATTAAACAACTAAGGTATTCCAGGGAGTTTTTTCACCGTCAGATTATACTTTGCTTCAGGCGAAATATAATCTCTTGGTTTTTCTCCCGCTTCCTCCAAAGCTGAAATGCCCGATTTTGGAAATTTGGCCATGGGGGGTTATTAGGGTCCAACTATAATGTATAAACCTACTAGACACTATTAGAATAGGTTTTGGTCATGTCCTAGGTCTCTAGGACCCCCAAAAAAAAATTTTGAAATTTTTTTACCGGACGCATCGAAATTGGGGTTTTTATTTTTTAAATTTTAATTAAATTTCTCTATAGTTTAAATAGAGAAATTTGAGTCTGTAATTATGTCAGTCATCCGGGGTCCGAACTTAGTGTTTGATGGCTCGTTTCATAAGCCAAAAATCACACATGACCCATGGAGCAGCTAAACCCAACTTTCGAATGTCAATTCGGCCTCATAATTAATATTTTCTCTGAAAAGTCATTTACAGAGAAATTATTAATTAAAATAATAAAATTGAATATTTTGGAGATAATCCAAATCTCTCCAAAATTAATCAATTTGATTAAAATAAAAGGCTAAATGACATGGAAATGAGCATTTAGGAAGATTCCAATCAACTCCAAGCCTATCCAGTCATCCATCCAGTCACTAGATTATTATCCTCTCAAGTAAATTCGCCCTCCTTCATGAGAAAATCGATTTAGTGATGTGTCACTTAATGTATGGGTTGGTGTCTGGCATTTAAAGCTTGAAGTAGGCGCCCTCATGACTCACCCTAATCCAAAGCTTGGCTCCTTGTGTGATTTGAGTTACACCTACCTATTACCATGTGTCTCCCTCATAAACTACTCGCATATCCTACCAAGCTCACATCAATCTTCATGGAACTCGAGTTTAAGCCTTGTTGTAGTGTGGTGATTGGTGTCCAAGCTCCACCCATGCGAATTAGCACCTACTACACGCCATTTGCCATCCCCATGCTAACTCGCCCTTCCACTTGTCTCCATCACATCCAACTCGCACCTCCCACATGGATCACGCCCTTCCTACCCTAGCTCGCGTCAATCCCCATTTGGAGCTTGCGTTTCCTTGTTGTAAGATGACTATTGGGTAATACTAGCACTCACACCTTCCTCCAAGTCGAGTCTTGCCACCTCATGCCAATTCCACCTACCATAAACTCTATTTTGGTCTTGTCTATCTCTCCAAGCCTCGATTTGATTGGATTTCGAACTACATGCTCATTACTAATTCGACCTAGGGTTTAGGCTTAGATTGCTAGTGTGTTTTACTATAAAGAGAGGCCCATTTGGGTTGTTATCTCATGGATTTTTGGATGTAAAGTTACTCTGTCATTTTGTCATTGCAAAGCCATTGGCTTAAGGAAATAAAGCGACTTTGGAGGTCTATCTGTTGTCAAATGCTTTTCATGGAAATGTCTTCATAATATCAAGGTGAATTTGTTCTTGTTATTTGCTTATAATCTCATGTTTTGATCTATAATTTGCTTAGAAGGCTTTTTTAAGCCCATAGGATGGGCATTTGAATACAAGTTGTCCATTTATGTTTGGTTTAAGTGTGATTTAGAAAGAGTAGACTGTAGTCGGAAATACTTATACTATTCTAATCTCACTTTTATTATGCATACTATTATGATCAAGATGTGTTTATGAGTGATTACTTGTGCAGATCCGATAGGTTTGAAGAGAGATTTGAGCTAGGTTGCATCTTTTATCTCTTCAAAAGGCCTACATTTTCTAACCATTTGTGCATGCTTCAGGATCTTTCTAGAGTCAATCTCAAGCATTAAGGGATTTGGCAAAAGGCTCCAATCTAAGGTTCCATCTCTTAAATTTATTTAAAAATCAATTTGGTTACTTTAGGCTTCTCTTCTTCAAGCCTTCTCATTTGCTCCTTGAGTTTTTTCCTTGATTTGCTAAGCCATTTCTAGCCCCTCTAGCCTTGATCCAAGATTGCCTTGTCTTCAAGCCATAGATTAGAAATCCATAAGGTTGAAGTTCCTTCAACACTCGTTGTCGGCGTATCACCGATTAACCGGAGGATTTCCAAGGCGGTGTTTTTACCATCTCAAGTGTTCCACT
This sequence comes from Larix kaempferi, assembly GCA_027924585.1. Taxonomy (NCBI): domain Eukaryota; kingdom Viridiplantae; phylum Streptophyta; class Pinopsida; order Pinales; family Pinaceae; genus Larix; species Larix kaempferi. Next base: position 5,311,727 of record BSBM01000293.1, on the reverse strand, counting down.
TGAAGCCCTTGCCCTAGATCCACTTCTCCTTGATTTTTGTCTTCATCTTCTCCTACATTCGTCCCACTTCTTTCTTGTCTTCATCTCCTTTTCCTCTCGTCCATCTAGTTCCTTCTAGCTTTCGTCCTAGCTATCCTCTAGCCTCTCTTCTCCCTCCTTGTCTCCCTTAGATCCCCTATCCTCCATCCCCATCTTTCCCTACAAAACATAACAAAAAACAATCAAGTGAGTAGAGGTTAGCTAGGTGTTAGTATTTCATTGGTAGATCTTACTTTGTAGCATTTATATTTGTTAGAATCTAGTTAATTTGTTTAACTAGCTAGTTGGCATCTCAAAGGTTAAATATCCATATCTCATGACATGCTAGATTTGCTACTAGTTTTGTTTGAAATTTGATAGTTAGTTGCATTGTTTAAAGTGATTATCATAGATCTTTTTCCCAGCTACCATCTAGTTTAAAATTTTGTCAAACATGCAAAACCATTGAACCCCATACTTGTTGATTCGTTGGCTGCCATATAAACTTTGGTGGACTGTTATTTACCTTGCTGGACTGTCATAAACATCGTTTTTACTGACTGCCAACTTAAACATCACTGTGGGGACTGTCATAATTTCAAATTTCTGCCATCTAGCAAGTTGGAGGACTGTTATATAACCTGTTGGCTGCCATCTACATTCCTTTTTGGACTGTTAGAGCATCATATAATTGTCTTAAACTTCACACATGTGGCTGCCACCTTTAAACTTTGTTTGACTGTCCTAAAAACTTCACACGTGTGGCTGCCACTTCATTTTGGTCAATCCAACATTTGCAAATGGTTTAAGTTTCAAAATAGTCGCACTTACATCTCAAAGGAAATTTTTGTTTTATCATTTGTTTACATATAGTTTGAGGATCAAGGATTATAAGCTAGTATCAATTTGTCATTTAAATTACTAATGCTAATGGGTATTGGAGCGATTATTTTGTTATAGACTTTTTTCAGGAAGTAGATGTCAAGAAGCTTCAAAATGAGAAGCCATTAAGAACACAAAAGGACAAACAAACAAAGCTAGATCCCTCTTATCCTTTGTAAGAGCCATCAAGGTCTTCATTTTTTCCAATTTTTATAAGTTATTTCTAGGTAGCCATTAAAGACCTTTCAAGGATTTTCCCTTGAGGCATTTGTAAAAGATAAATAAAACTTATAGTGGAGAGGTCCTCCATTTTTGGGTCTTCTTCCCCATTTGGGGAAGAGTGTTGGGTTTTGTGGTTTGACTTAGTTTTAGATCTTTTCATGCTCTTAGATTATTTTTACTTCAATAAGTCATTTCAAGTTATCTTCCATATTTACTTACCCCCATGCTCTCCCGAGTAGGGTCTTTGACCTGAAAAAGACTCTTGGGTAGTTTAGTTTTATTTTTGCATATAATATTATCTTGTCTCTCTTCCAAAGCCTTCGACCGGAAGTTGTATCCTTGAGATTTGTCTCAAGGGCAGGACCACATAATTTGTGGTTACTCTTCCTTCCCCATCGATTTCCTTGGCAGAGCTTTCAGCTAGCTGGAGGTTCTCAAGTGCAGGCGGTTCTAGTGGTTGATCTTGTTCGGAGATCAATCCCACCTAGTAGATTAAATCTTGTATGGTAGAACACTAGTTTGAGTTTAATTTCATGTTATTTGGCAAAGTAGTTTCTGTTAAGCATTAATTCATATCTTTCAAGCTTATCGATTTGTTTAAACATTCAAAAAGTTGATTTATTGCTTTTACAACACAACTGCTTTCTTTTTCTTTAAAATAAACCAAAGTCTCTTGAACTTGGCCAAATCCAAGTCAAGAGCACCCTCTGTCGGAGGGCATTTTAGTTTTGCATTATCCCTGCATTAGGCATTTTAAGCTTAGCAAGTCTCTTGAACTTTGGTCATAAGATCGAGTCAAGAGCGCTCTCTGTCGGAGAGTTGAACAAGGTTCTCTAATAATAAAATTTTCCACTCATACACCCCTTAATTAATTTATCTTGGTTTCTGTCCTACACCCGTATGCTCTGCCAACCGGAAACGGTTGGGCTAGTACTCAGAAAGGTGGAAGACTTGTTAAATTACAAGTGAAAATATAATTAAAACTTTCACCCCCATAACCAACGAACCGGCGTTGTCATAAAGTATTTTAATCAATTCTCAGGGGAGGCGCCGGACCGCCCAATCTGCGACACAGTGGCTGGTTAGCATTGCGCGCCTCGCCGTGATTCCAAACAGGCCCCGACAGGTCTCTTAAAGGAGCTGCTTAAAACTACTTTCCGGACACTCTTTGAATACCCTTGGTTTTAGCCCTAATAATCAAGACAATTAAAACTTTGAATTTACCAAGATAAGCTGCACAACATTCTCACAAACTTTCCATTTCAAGTACTTGCATTAAGTCTACAATCACTTTTATTTTTGACTCCATAAGGCACTGGTCCTTCATCTTATATTTTGCTTACTTAAGTATCAACATTGGAGTATCTGCTTATATTTACGTGAAAAGTGATTTACTTATTTCCCAAGTGTTTCTTTCATCTTGTGTTTGCAACGTGGATTGCACTATCTTGTTTTATTTTCAAATATTATATTGTCTCTCATTTCACAAAAACTCCTAAAAAACACCCATCCGCATCACAACACCTAAAAAACACTATAAATACAAGAGCCTTAGTGAAACCCTCTTTTAGGGACTACCCCCCTTGGCTTCGTTAGGAGTTTGCCTAAATGGAGGAGCTGAGATTCAGGTGACAGTACCTGGCTCATTGCTTGCCCCCAAGGCCACACCTCTCTCACTTGTAGTGAAGAGACAGCTTTCGAAAGATTTCCGCTGCTGGTGTGCATATTGGCGGATAACATCTTTGGCGCCGTTGCCGGGGACAAATATTTTTGTTCCTGGACGACCTTAGTTTTTTCTAGTTTGTTTTACCTTTTGATAGATTTTCATATCTATCGGGCAACTCCACTTCACCTTTTTTACTTTGGTAGATTTTTAGTTTAATCACTCTCTAAAATTAGACTTGGATTCACCTAGCGACTCCACTGTCAGTTAACACATCAAGGTATTCAACTAGAAGAAACTCTGAGGGCTTGCTTAGTTTTATCCCTGAGCCTGAAAAGGTTTATAGGAGGAGACTAAACAAGCTTGCTTCTCGTAGAATTCTTGAAAATCTTAGATCTGAATCTATTTTAGACATCCACTCTTTATTTCAAGAAAATCTAGAAAATCAAACAAATTCTGAGAATAATAACTGTTTCCTTTCCACAATGGGTGAGTTCTTCACTCAACTCAACTTTACTCAGATACCAGGTCAACCTCACGATATTCCCGAGAAGGCTATTGATAAAATCACAAATTTCAATGGCACTGATGCCTCATTATCTGCTGAAAAACATATTAGAAACTTCACCAAATTGTGTAGTGCTCATGTCAGGGAAGCTGATAAACACGAGGATGTTTACATGACTCTTTTTGCCCTATCCTTGGAGGGCAAGGCAGGGAACTGGTACGATAATCTGCCAGACAACTCTTTTGCCACCATAGCAGCATTCAAGATGGCTTTCCTCAATAAGTTTGGTTGCAGAAAAGAACCTAGACATTTAGTTGCATCTCTAACTAGTATGAAGAAGACTGAGAACGAAACTATGGATGAATTTAACACAAAATTCATGGAGTTGTCCAATTCCATCCCTGACACCTATGCGCCTCCTACGGCTTCTTTGTTAGACTACTACATAGAAGCATTAAGTGGCAAAGTCCAATACTAGATCAGGGATAAGGAGCCAGCTACCTTGGTTGAGGCTCAAGCTTTGGCCATCAAGATTGATAGGAACATGAAGTCTTCCGGAGAGTCAAACATCCAGGGGTACTCTAGATCTCAACTGCTTTCAAAACCAATCGAGCATAAAGAAAAAGAGCCTATGAAAGACTCTTATGAAAAGAAAATGATAGAAATATGTGAAAGAATGGAGAAAGCAGAACAGAAACATGTAAGTCAGATTAAAGAATTACAAAACAAGATCATCAACATGGAAAGAGCACAGGTTCAACAGGTTCAACATACACAACCAGCTCCTAGAAATTTTCCTGCTAAACCTACTTGGCAAAGAAGACCTCCTAACCATGAACAGAGGCCTCCTCATCAACTAGAGGCTGCTAACATGGTTGAGCATGCCAAGCCCTTTTGTAGAGCATGCAAGGATTTCCATGAGGAATCTGGTTGCCATTATGCTTGTTTTGTTCAAGAGCATGGATATCCTGAGGGATGTGATCCTAGTACTTCATCAGACGAGCCTGTTTTTATCAACCATGTGGGAAATGAATATGAGAACCTTGATATGACTCAAACCAACCAGGGTTATCAACAGATCGATTATATGACTCAACTGTATGGAGAGATGCCACCTAGTATCAACAACAGCCAGAGATTCAAGGGAAACACTTATCAGAAGAAACCGAAGGAAGGACCTTCTATTCGAAACACTCCTAAGGTAACAGTTCCTCACATTGCTCAAAGAATAAACATTGAAAAGGAACCCGTTGATTTAAATTTTGATTTAAGTAATTGGTTGTCTAACACTAAAGTTCCAGTCCCAGTACTTGAACTATGCAAATTTCTTGGTCAGAGAGAGAAACTGCTAAAACTGTTAGAGCCTCATGCTAATAATACTCCCCCTCATACTCCCAAACCTATAATTTCTGAAAAGCCCCTTGCTGTTCCTCATCCCATTGCATCTGAAAAGCATCCTCCACCTGTAAAGCACCCTTCCCCTAAAAAGGTAACTTTCGTAGAAACCAAAGAGCAACCTTCAACAAGTTGTGTGAATGATTATGGAGATCCCCCTATAGTCCTACATACCAGGGAAACAAGAAAAGAAGCTCACCCGCCTTTCTACATAGCATTGATGATAGGTGACCTTCTTCTACATAACTGTATGTTGGACTCAGGATCTGGTGCTAGCCTTATAACCAAGAAAGTCATGCAGCAACTAAATTTAAAGACCACTAGACCATATGGGAATGTTTGTGCCATGGACTCTATACCTGTCGAAGTTGAGGGGATGATTCAGAATCAAACCGTCAGATTAGCCAAGTACCCAGACATCCATGTCACCATGGACATCCTAGTCATAGATGTGCCTGATAAATGGGGTATGCTTTTATCTAGAAAGTGGGGTGCTTCCTTGGGTGGTTCATTACAGTTAGATTTATCCTACGCAACTGTTCCTGCTTCAGAAAACACTCAGGTTAAACTACATTCAGAAAAGGAAAGGAGGTACCATGTTGAAAATGTTGTCCTCCGAAATGGCATGCGTGTCGTTTTAAAAGCCCAAAATGCAACACACCAGCCGAAATGACAACTCTCTCAAGAGAGAGGCCAATGTCACCACACTCGTCTCCTCTTCGCTTCAGGTTGGCTCTTCTCCAACACTAGGGGGGTATCCCTAAACTAGGATCGCTAAGGCAGGTACAGTAACGGGCAAGGTGAATGGAAGAGGCTGCCTTAGGGAAACGGAAGTAACAAAAGATAGTTTTTTTTTAAACGGGTGATGGAAAAGAAGGGAAAATCAATCCTCAGGGAAAGACCAGTGCCAGTATCAGAAGGGGAAATGGAGTCAAAAGAGGGCTCATGGAGGCTTTATGCTTCATAGAAGTGAGACGAATCTAGAATGCATAAACAATCAGATCTTCATCAACATTTCGTACAACCGAATACTGATGTCCATTGAAAAAAACTAATTGTCCAAGCATAATTAACCAACTTAATCCTAAATGGCTAACCTATTGTGCTTGAGAAATCCCTCACAAGCTAGATTCATTCTACAACTTGAAATACATCACACAAGCACATGAAGAATACTCGATCTGTCCACAAAACCAACTGATTTTTTTCATTAAGATCGACAGGGAGAGAAACCCCATAAATTTTCCATCATTACAATGAAAGAAGCTGCTCTCTTTTATAGGCCAAAAAGGCTCTCAAGAATAAAATAAAAATAAAAAATGAGGATGCATATCCACTTTTCTCTCAATGTTGTGCATGACTAACTTGTCTTATTAAATGGAACTTAGACTTTTGGCAATTCGGTGGATATTCATGAAACCCCACACAGCAGCAAATCAAATCTGCGATGGTTGCTAATCTGCCAGCACATACTCAAAGAAGGAATAAGAGTTGAGTCATCTGAAGTTGGTCACTATGAAATTGGCAGCGAATGAAAGAATAATACGTGGCTTTAGACAGTGAGGCCACTGATCCACTAACTGCTCAATGAACTCAAGTGAACCCTGTTGGTGATCGGCTGTCAACAAAGTCGATACGTGGATCACACCAATGCTGCACGCGACGGTGGATTTTCCTTTGATTTGCTGCACTCTCACGATTTATCCAAAATTGAAATCAGCTGTTTCATGCTGCCATGTCATCGAAAATGCTTACCAACCATGTCGACTCATCCAGCTCTCAAACTTTATGCAAAAAGCTTTAAACAACTGTCGAACACAAATTGATCACCGACTTAGGTTCTGCTATGTGTCTTTATCAAAATATGGGCTCTGTATTGAAAGTAATTTTAAATCAAAGAATGGCTACCAATGCCAGAGACCACCGAATCACCGATGCCATATGTGAAGACAGACGAAAACACCCACAGAAAGAGCTGGAACTTCGAGTTAACTGTGGCATTGAAAAAATGGCTATTAGTGTAACCTCGGCCATCGGCGCAAATACAAGAGTTGGCCCTTGAAATGGCCCCCGAGCTCGGCGTTGAGATTAAATCGCAGGTCCATACTTGACGTGAAGAAAAACGCGCCGATGTCTGATGAACCAGAATACAGATCTGAATGTCTTTGCAGTTGGCTGTATGTGAGTCGATTTATTGATTTCTCAAGGATTCCACACAACTGTTACTGCCTCCAACTGTTAGATTTTGAAATAAAACCCGATCATAAGTGAAATCGACTGCTACGGAATTTTTGCGAGTTAATTTCTAAAACGCATGGAAGCAATTTTTTATTGACCGTGAGTCACGGTTTTAACAGTAGTTGCAAAAGAAAACGTGATTTTAACACAGAGTGTGATAAACGGAGCTGCCAACGACGGATTCTCGTGCCCTTCGATGAAATCTGAAGAACTGTTGCGTGAGTTTATTCACTGAACCCCGAGCTTGGCTCTAATCAATCGACCGCTGATTATAACCTGACGAGAGATGACCTGTGATTTCATTGATCGGCAAAATAAAAGAGTCTTGAGCAGCCGCGTCAAACGTAACTCAAATCTGCATCAAAAAATTTGCTGTCGATGAAATGCGTGATATGCTGCCGTGGAACCACACTCTATTTGTCCACCTTCTCCATTATTTCTTTCCTCCTAAGTGCTTCTTAGTTCAAATGCAGCTCATGTCGTGAGGAAGCTTCGGGAAACCCTTTCTTTCGCAGCCATGACTTCTTTGTGGTCTCTTTTGAAAGCACTCGATCTAGTTCCTTAAGCACCCAATGCTGAGACATTCATCACAAAGAATATTGAGGAGCCTTGATTTGATACCAGGGTCGAGGTGTTATATTCTTCAGCTACGCCTTAAGACTTGCATCAATAAAGTTATCAAGCTGATGTACTTCCTGTCTTAATTTCTGTTTGTTCAACTGCAGGTAAACTGGAAAATGGAGGCTTTTACAGGAGACCTTTTCAGTACATGTCTTTTGAAAAATCTGCAGTCATGAATAGTCATCACTGGCTAAACGTGATATTTTACACTGCTCACCAACATCTTAAAACAACAATCTTTTGCTTTGCAAAGTCTGATATTGGTCGGCCTTGTGCTTTTACAGCTCCTAGGAGACCTGCAATAGCAACTCTGGCAGTTCCCTGAACATCATCATTAAACATTCTATAATAATTTCGATAATGCTATAGCAATCTGGATGCCCACTTGCTCTGGAAGTCCTCAAACTGCACTACGACATTTGGCCATCGTGCAAAAACTGCTTCTATGAGTTCATCAATAACCGAAACACACTCTTCCCCATCAAGTCTACGGATTGGCAATCCTAGATATAAAGGATCTCCAAGGAGCTTCTCATTATTTGTTCCATAATCAATCATCACAGGAAGCATCCTTTGAGGATTTACGCCTGCAGCTGCAACATACAAGTCCAACTTTCCAGTTTAAATACCAATACCCTGCACTCCAAGATCTCCAAGCCCCAGTATTCTACTTCCATTTGTAACCACAATCATGTCTGCTTGCTTCTTAAAGTCCTGCTCTGGCTTGGAACATTGCTGACCAAAGTATTATGCACAGAATTATATTTTACTGTGTTACCTCCCAAATGTTACATGTGGAGGTAACAGTACCAAAGACAATTTTCTCACAAAATGATTGTACCATGCCATCTTCACTGACCACTACTATCTCCAATCCAATTTTCTGGAAGCAATATGAATGCAATGCCAGCCAACAAGTAACTTTTTTCTACCTTACTCATCTCTATCAAGATATGTAAAGTTTCTCATGGAACTTTAATCCATTTTATAAAAAAAATGAATTCCAAATCCTTGACAGTGAAGTGCAATGTTTTGAAATGAAGATAACTGGTTTCAATACATTAACATGTAGCATTTTCAATATCTTAATCATCCAAGGACATACGAAAGATGCAACCAAAGATTGAAGAAAAGAGAATGAAAATAAGGTTGGTATTCCAAATAATCTAGATAAAAGACCATGTGAAAATGGCTACTTTAATAGTAAGTGATCCACATATGGAAGTCTCAATTAGCAAGCAAATGAAATTTAACAAGAAGATGACATGTTGTAGATGCATCCAGTGGCAATAATTGTCCCAAAATGCAAAGAAATAAAAAATCCCAATATGGAAAATGTTTCCATATAGAATTTTCTAGAGCAAGGAAATTGCATATGTCATAAACTATGTAATGGATTGGGATTACCAAGCCACTGAAGTTACTATGAGCTTCAATCATTAAAAAAGGAAGCATAGTAAGACTCGAGGTCAATATCCAACCTAAGAAGTAATGAGTAAAGATGGCACAACCAACATTGTGGCCACTTGAGTTCTAATTGTGAATGGGCATAAAAGTAAAGTGGACTACAGGATAATATTGATGGATCGAGCAATTTTATGGCAGGGCAGAGGATCCTCAATGATTTTATGGTTTGCGAGAGATAAAACCCATCCATCCACATTTCAAATTTTAATAAACCCCCCGCAGAGGAAGAGGAATATCTCACAATATGCTTTTGGAAGTTAAATGTAGGTGCACACACACAGGAAGAACAAAAGAGAGATAGGACCTAAAATCTAAAATAATTCCAACACTGCAACATGTATTCAATGCTGTGAATTTCGGAAATAACTTTAAACCTTTTTAGGAACCAACATCTATAAGAAATTCCAACTAAATTTAAATGGAAAAATAGAGAAAAATGAAGCTATTACTCAAGGGATGCATGAGCTGGTCCAGCACCATAGCTATCGCCTCCACGACCAATCCCTGGCCTTCCACTTGAGCCCTGAAAAGTTCAGATACACAAACTGAGAACAAAAAGCAAGATACACCTAATAGAATCCTGAGAGAGATCTAAACAAAACTAACAACAATAATTTTACCCTAAATGATGGTTGAAATTCTGCAGGTGCCCCAGCCTTATCACCAAATTCTCCAGGAGTTACACGAGGAGGGCCTCCACGGTATCCTTCCTGGTCTCCAAAACGTGGTCTGTCTCCTCCCTCAAAGCGAGGCCCTATGGCATGTACATGATAGTTAGAAAATATTATTACAATAAATTTCCTATTAAGGACTTTGCTGTGCACTGGTTATCGGGGGGTGAAATAGCCATATGAACCCAGCAATGAGTGTATATTCGGGGTGAATGCCATATTTTTGACAGATCGAACTGGAAATGAGGGTGAATGACATGTTTTCTACCAATCTAACCCAAAATGGAGGGCGAATGCTGGATTTTTAGCAAATTTCGGGGGGCGATTTCTAGATTTTGTGAGATTTTTAGCAAATTTTGGGGGGCAATTTCTAGATTTTGGGAGAGAGGGTTGTTAGATGGGAAGGCTATCTTCTTTGAAAATATTATTTTGTTAATAAATAGTGGACGATTTTTCTTCCATTTTTTTTAATATACAAAATTCACCCACCAATTTTTTGAAACCCCTCTAATTTTGCCCATGGGCTATAATTCACCCCTAAAATCATCCCTGGATGCAACAAGAAGTGCGCCATCAAACTTTTTCATGACATTGAAAGATGAAACTAGCTCGAATGCCAATGTTACTTGGAGAAATAGTACATGAAGTGCTTAGTATTTCGAGCTGTGGCTCTCATGATCTATCCATTACAATGTTATTCATCCATTAACAAGTTCATAAGTTCGAAACAACAACCTTCCATTATCTATATGCAACAAAGAGTGCGCTATCTCTAGTGTCCCCATTCAAATAAATTCATAACAGGGAAATTCCATCAATCCTACTAGTTCCCTAGGTTGGATGGAGACATTGGGATTTGCAATAAGGGAGTTATTAAATGATGTCTAGACATTAGAGTGGAATCAATATTTAATAAAGGAGCTAATTAAATAAATTCAAGAGAAAATCAAAGTGGCAATTGACCATGAAGACACATGGAGGTTGTGGGGCCCACACAAGCTAGAATTTATGTGCCAAATGGAATTCTCCTCTTGCAATTTCGAATCCATGGGAAGCCTAATGTTCTTGGGATGAGTTAGAAGGCTCATACACTTGGCCATATGCATCATAGGTCGAATTTGGATGGAAGTGTAACTCTTAAGGAGAAGGAAGAGTCAAATGAGGAGTTATTGGACACTTGGACTAGATTCCCTAACCTATATGACAACAACGATGAAGATGCTATGACACTTATGAAAAATTTCATATCTGATTGCTGACATTTTACTATTATGAAATGTTAGGTCTAAATATATCATCCAAGAAGACGCTCATGGATTTGGGGAAGATCAATGGGTCCCTATTCGAATTGGTGGAAGGTGGAAGGCTATGAAAGGTAGGACACATGGAAAATCTTGAGCCCTCACCCTAATTCGAATTGGCTTGAGTTTATGGATGGACTGGGAACCTTAGAAGGCTAAGGATTTTTATAAAATACAGGTTTAAACCAAGAGAAGGGCTTTTGATCATTTTTGAGAATTTGCATATGTGAAGAGAGAGAGCTAGTGGATGACTAGTTTCTTGCCTTAGCCAATTTCGAGGGTGAAAGATTCCCTTCCAAGTTGGTGTGTGGAGAGGCCATTTAGGTATTTCAAGGAGCTTTAATGGAGTCTTTATTTGCAAGTGTAAGCTATAGGGCAGCTTGTGGTTTCTTCTAGTGCAGCTCACTCACTCAACCATTTCCAGTTTTCCTTGCATATTCTTGCTCCTTGAGGGAGAGACTTTTGGTGAGCTATTGTACTCTTTAGCGGAGATTCTCATGCCCCATTTCTATTGTAATAAGATTCATATACTCTATTCTTCATCTTCAAAAATGTATCAGGTCGAAAATGCAGTTGGAATGATGTAAATCTAATGTTTAATGAACAAACAATGCCATTTCCCCACTACCTTGTTGTGAACAAATGTAATGTTGATGGATTCGAATGGATAAGTAAAAAAATGATGGTTTATTGATGTATGTACTGTTAATTATGTATTCTGAGAGTTTCGTTTTCATTATCTAAGCATTTTAAGTCATTTTGTGAAGTTGCATTGCATTTGGAGAAGATTTGATGCCATTTCCCCCAAGGTCGAACTAGTAATTTTGCTGCTATTTGGGATAAGGTTAGAACAGAATTAATAACTGATTAATGGTGCACATGAGACCTTAATAATTTCCATTATATGTACCCTACATATTTTCATAATTTTGAGTGGGTTTGGAGGCATTTGGAGAGCCATTTTCAGCACTTACCCTAGGGGGATTTGAACCTCAAATTGCTAGTTAAATTCCATACTTTGTCCAGAATCTTAAATGGGTTTTCAGAAGTCTTTTGGTGGTCCTACATCATCCCTAAACATCATAATAAATTCTTAATATCATTCATATACCTTCTCAGAATATTTGGGAGCATTTGGAGCAAATTGGAGATCTAGACACCAAAACTAGTCAAAGGTCGAAATAGGGAAAAAAGTGAAAAATTTGCCATTTTAATAAAATTCTTAAAAAGGGAAATTAAAAGTGGTATCAGAGCATGTTATTGGAACCTAATGGTTTTGAAAATAATCCAAAGTAATAAGTCACCACCCTTAGAACCTGAAGTTGAAGGTGTTTTTGTTGAAGAGAAAGAAGTAGGAGAAGAAGAGAATTTTTTTGAAGAAACCATGACTAGGAATGGAAAGGAAACCTCAGAACAAGAGGAGGAATTCAGGCAATGATATTCATACAAAATGATAGTTAAGCATCTCATGATTGACAAGTCATATTCAATAGTGTTCAAGTGTTTGGTACAAATATCATCTCAAGAATATGCCCGCAGAAGGTTCTCAAATTACTCACACAAGTAAATATGCTCGCAAGACTCTAATAATATGCCCGCAGAACAGTGGAAAGATGCCTGAAATTCTTGAAGTAAATGTCCACCAGACTTGATGAAAATGCCCGCAAGTGCCTGCAAAAACCTAAAGAAATGCCACAAGAGTTAGTAAAGCATCTCCAGTTTTAAAAATGCTCACCAAAGTCTGAAAATGTCCGCAGTTCAAAATGGATGTCCGCACTGACTGAGTGAAAATGTCCACACGATGCTTTGAAGCATTATGGAAATGATCGTATCTGTTCAACTTCACAATGGTAAGAATATGCACGCAGCTTGGTAAAGGGTTGGAGAATGTTGAAGAAATGCCCGCAGTGAGGAAATTATGCCCGTCAATCTATCAAAGATGCCTGCAAAATGAGAGAAGTATGCTCACAATCAATACATAATTGAAATATTAAAGTGTTGAAAATGCTCGCATCAGGAATGAAGATGCTCGCACTAGTGCAAGAGATACCTAGTTTGTAACAAAATAAGATGTCCACAGGCCTAGTATAATGCAAGGTGCTCATTCCAAAATGCCCGCAGGTGTGGTAAGTTTGCTAGCTTGATTTCAAATATGCCTGCCATCTCTCATATATGCACTGTAAAATTGATTTGAGACCATCAGGCATGAGATGGATGATGTGTACACCCGACCATGTGATCATTCTTCCCATACTAGCTCTAAGGAAGAAGTTACAGTTCTGCCAAAAGAGACATTTGGCTTTGTTTTCTTAGTATCAAAATGCCCGCCAATCAAGTGAAGCATGATTTTTTTTTTGTGTTTTGAATATATACCCTGCTCTGCAAATAAAATCTGGTATGGCAGATGTGCAAGCATAGTTATAACCAATCACAATTAAGGACTTTTTATGGGAATCACTAAATTTTCTTCTTAGAATGGCCTGGGTTGTATCAGCTCTCGGTACACACAACAATCAACTGGGAAACATACATGCATTGAATAAATTTGTTCCTAAAATGGATTTGGGATAGGTATGCAGAATGAATATGTTTTTTGTGAACCTCATAATTTTGTGAAGTATGATTCCTTTTGGTATCAGAAATCATCCTTATAAAGTCTAATGCAAAAGTCAGAAAATGAATACCACTAACCTGTAAACAAGAAGACAAATCCAATTTCAAAAAGAGAAATCAGTTGGCTGAGATCTTTCCTATAGGTATACATATAAAAGGAATATGATAGCCAAGCATACAACTACGAATTTTAGAACGGAAAACTAACATCAACTAGTTGTGTTTAAGAAATAAGTAGCATGAAATAATTTCCTCCCATACTTCAATGAACATTAGATAAACAAACTTGTGGCTGAGCTACATGGCATTGATCATTCCAAGGAAGTACATCAAGATATTTTATGGTACCTGTTATCAACTGATTTGTACAATAGTTGAAACCTTATTGAGCCGCCAGTATTGGAACACATCAGTGTTCACTTCCAGAGTATCTGGGTTTCATTATATTTGGGTCTAGCCAGTTTTGGCTAGCCGGTTTTGTTTTTGAGTCGACATGACCATGGCCCCATGGGGGTTTGTATCAGAGTGTGCTAGTAGGGTCTGAGTGGCTCGGTTCCCCATGACTGGATTAAACAACTAAGGTATTCCAGGGAGTTTTTTCACCGTCAGATTATACTTTGCTTCAGGCGAAATATAATCTCTTGGTTTTTCTCCCGCTTCCTCCAAAGCTGAAATGCCCGATTTTGGAAATTTGGCCATGGGGGGTTATTAGGGTCCAACTATAATGTATAAACCTACTAGACACTATTAGAATAGGTTTTGGTCATGTCCTAGGTCTCTAGGACCCCCAGAAAAAAATTTTGAAATTTTTTTACCGGACGCATCGAAATTGGGGTTTTTATTTTTTAAATTTTAATTAAATTTCTCTATAGTTTAAATAGAGAAATTTGAGTCTGTAATTATGTCAGTCATCCGGGGTCCGAACTTAGTGTTTGATGGCTCGTTTCATAAGCCAAAAATCACACATGACCCATGGAGCAGCTAAACCCAACTTTCGAATGTCAATTCGGCCTCATAATTAATATTTTCTCTGAAAAGTCATTTACAGAGAAATTATTAATTAAAATAATAAAATTGAATATTTTGGAGATAATCCAAATCTCTCCAAAATTAATCAATTTGATTAAAATAAAAGGCTAAATGACATGGAAATGAGCATTTAGGAAGATTCCAATCAACTCCAAGCCTATCCAGTCATCCATCCAGTCACTAGATTATTATCCTCTCAAGTAAATTCGCCCTCCTTCATGAGAAAATCGATTTAGTGATGTGTCACTTAATGTATGGGTTGGTGTCTGGCATTTAAAGCTTGAAGTAGGCGCCCTCATGACTCACCCTAATCCAAAGCTTGGCTCCTTGTGTGATTTGAGTTACACCTACCTATTACCATGTGTCTCCCTCATAAACTACTCGCATATCCTACCAAGCTCACATCAATCTTCATGGAACTCGAGTTTAAGCCTTGTTGTAGTGTGGTGATTGGTGTCCAAGCTCCACCCATGCGAATTAGCACCTACTACACGCCATTTGCCATCCCCATGCTAACTCGCCCTTACACTTGTCTCCATCACATCCAACTCGCACCTCCCACATGGATCACGCCCTTCCTACCCTAGCTCGCGTCAATCCCCATTTGGAGCTTGCGTTTCCTTGTTGTAAGATGACTATTGGGTAATACTAGCACTCACACCTTCCTCCAAGTCGAGTCTTGCCACCTCATGCCAATTCCACCTACCATAAACTCTATTTTGGTCTTGTCTATCTCTCCAAGCCTCGATTTGATTGGATTTCGAACTACATGCTCATTACTAATTCGACCTAGGGTTTAGGCTTAGATTGCTAGTGTGTTTTACTATAAAGAGAGGCCCATTTGGGTTGTTATCTCATGGATTTTTGGATGTAAAGTTACTCTGTCATTTTGTCATTGCAAAGCCATTGGCTTAAGGAAATAAAGCGACTTTGGAGGTCTATCTGTTGTCAAATGCTTTTCATGGAAATGTCTTCATAATATCAAGGTGAATTTGTTCTTGTTATTTGCTTATAATCTCATGTTTTGATCTATAATTTGCTTAGAAGGCTTTTTTAAGCCCATAGGATGGGCATTTGAATACAAGTTGTCCATTTATGTTTGGTTTAAGTGTGATTTAGAAAGAGTAGACTGTAGTCGGAAATACTTATACTATTCTAATCTCACTTTTATTATGCATACTATTATGATCAAGATGTGTTTATGAGTGATTACTTGTGCAGATCCGATAGGTTTGAAGAGAGATTTGAGCTAGGTTGCATCTTTTATCTCTTCAAAAGGCCTACATTTTCTAACCATTTGTGCATGCTTCAGGATCTTTCTAGAGTCAATCTCAAGCATTAAGGGATTTGGCAAAAGGCTCCAATCTAAGGTTCCATCTCTTAAATTTATTTAAAAATCAATTTGGTTACTTTAGGCTTCTCTTCTTCAAGCCTTCTCATTTGCTCCTTGAGTTTTTTCCTTGATTTGCTAAGCCATTTCTAGCCCCTCTAGCCTTGATCCAAGATTGCCTTGTCTTCAAGCCATAGATTAGAAATCCATAAGGTTGAAGTTCCTTCAACACTCGTTGTCGGCGTATCACCGATTAACCGGAGGATTTCCAAGGCGGTGTTTTTACCATCTCAAGTGTTCCACTTGAAGCCCTTGCCCTAGATCCACTTCTCCTTGATTTTTGTCTTCATCTTCTCCTACATTCGTCCCACTTCTTTCTTGTCTTCATCTCCTTTTCCTCTCGTCCATCTAGTTCCTTCTAGCTTTCGTCCTAGCTATCCTCTAGCCTCTCTTCTCCCTCCTTGTCTCCCTTAGATCCCCTATCCTCCATCCCCATCTTTCCCTACAAAACATAACAAAAAACAATCAAGTGAGTAGAGGTTAGCTAGGTGTTAGTATTTCATTGGTAGATCTTACTTTGTAGCATTTATATTTGTTAGAATCTAGTTAATTTGTTTAACTAGCTAGTTGGCATCTCAAAGGTTAAATATCCATATCTCATGACATGCTAGATTTGCTACTAGTTTTGTTTGAAATTTGATAGTTAGTTGCATTGTTTAAAGTGATTATCATAGATCTTTTTCCCAGCTACCATCTAGTTTAAAATTTTGTCAAACATGCAAAACCATTGAACCCCATACTTGTTGATTCGTTGGCTGCCATATAAACTTTGGTGGACTGTTATTTACCTTGCTGGACTGTCATAAACATCGTTTTTACTGACTGCCAACTTAAACATCACTGTGGGGACTGTCATAATTTCAAATTTCTGCCATCTAGCAAGTTGGAGGACTGTTATATAACCTGTTGGCTGCCATCTACATTCCTTTTTGGACTGTTAGAGCATCATATAATTGTCTTAAACTTCACACATGTGGCTGCCACCTTTAAACTTTGTTTGACTGTCCTAAAAACTTCACACGTGTGGCTGCCACTTCATTTTGGTCAATCCAACATTTGCAAATGGTTTAAGTTTCAAAATAGTCGCACTTACATCTCAAAGGAAATTTTTGTTTTATCATTTGTTTACATATAGTTTGAGGATCAAGGATTATAAGCTAGTATCAATTTGTCATTTAAATTACTAATGCTAATGGGTATTGGAGCGATTATTTTGTTATAGACTTTTTTCAGGAAGTAGATGTCAAGAAGCTTCAAAATGAGAAGCCATTAAGAACACAAAAGGACAAACAAACAAAGCTAGATCCCTCTTATCCTTTGTAAGAGCCATCAAGGTCTTCATTTTTTCCAATTTTTATAAGTTATTTCTAGGTAGCCATTAAAGACCTTTCAAGGATTTTCCCTTGAGGCATTTGTAAAAGATAAATAAAACTTATAGTGGAGAGGTCCTCCATTTTTGGGTCTTCTTCCCCATTTGGGGAAGAGTGTTGGGTTTTGTGGTTTGACTTAGTTTTAGATCTTTTCATGCTCTTAGATTATTTTTACTTCAATAAGTCATTTCAAGTTATCTTCCATATTTACTTACCCCCATGCTCTCCCGAGTAGGGTCTTTGACCTGAAAAAGACTCTTGGGTAGTTTAGTTTTATTTTTGCATATAATATTATCTTGTCTCTCTTCCAAAGCCTTCGACCGGAAGTTGTATCCTTGAGATTTGTCTCAAGGGCAGGACCACATAATTTGTGGTTACTCTTCCTTCCCCATCGATTTCCTTGGCAGAGCTTTCAGCTAGCTGGAGGTTCTCAAGTGCAGGCGGTTCTAGTGGTTGATCTTGTTCGGAGATCAATCCCACCTAGTAGATTAAATCTTGTATGGTAGAACACTAGTTTGAGTTTAATTTCATGTTATTTGGCAAAGTAGTTTCTGTTAAGCATTAATTCATATCTTTCAAGCTTATCGATTTGTTTAAACATTCAAAAAGTTGATTTATTGCTTTTACAACACAACTGCTTTCTTTTTCTTTAAAATAAACCAAAGTCTCTTGAACTTGGCCAAATCCAAGTCAAGAGCACCCTCTGTCGGAGGGCATTTTAGTTTTGCATTATCCCTGCATTAGGCATTTTAAGCTTAGCAAGTCTCTTGAACTTTGGTCATAAGATCGAGTCAAGAGCGCTCTCTGTCGGAGAGTTGAACAAGGTTCTCTAATAATAAAATTTTCCACTCATACACCCCTTAATTAATTTATCTTGGTTTCTGTCCTACACCCGTATGCTCTGCCAACCGGAAACGGTTGGGCTAGTACTCAGAAAGGTGGAAGACTTGTTAAATTACAAGTGAAAATATAATTAAAACTTTCACCCCCATAACCAACGAACCGGCGTTGTCATAAAGTATTTTAATCAATTCTCAGGGGAGGCGCCGGACCGCCCAATCTGCGACACAGTGGCTGGTTAGCATTGCGCGCCTCGCCGTGATTCCAAACAGGCCCCGACAGGTCTCTTAAAGGAGCTGCTTAAAACTACTTTCCGGACACTCTTTGAATACCCTTGGTTTTAGCCCTAATAATCAAGACAATTAAAACTTTGAATTTACCAAGATAAGCTGCACAACATTCTCACAAACTTTCCATTTCAAGTACTTGCATTAAGTCTACAATCACTTTTATTTTTGACTCCATAAGGCACTGGTCCTTCATCTTATATTTTGCTTACTTAAGTATCAACATTGGAGTATCTGCTTATATTTACGTGAAAAGTGATTTACTTATTTCCCAAGTGTTTCTTTCATCTTGTGTTTGCAACGTGGATTGCACTATCTTGTTTTATTTTCAAATATTATATTGTCTCTCATTTCACAAAAACTCCTAAAAAACACCCATCCGCATCACAACACCTAAAAAACACTATAAATACAAGAGCCTTAGTGAAACCCTCTTTTAGGGACTACCCCCCTTGGCTTCGTTAGGAGTTTGCCTAAATGGAGGAGCTGAGATTCAGGTGACAGTACCTGGCTCATTGCTTGCCCCCAAGGCCACACCTCTCTCACTTGTAGTGAAGAGACAGCTTTCGAAAGATTTCCGCTGCTGGTGTGCATATTGGCGGATAACATCTTTGGCGCCGTTGCCGGGGACAAATCTTTTTGTTCCTGGACGACCTTAGTTTTTTCTAGTTTGTTTTACCTTTTGATAGATTTTCATATCTATCGGGCAACTCCACTTCACCTTTTTTACTTTGGTAGATTTTTAGTTTAATCACTCTCTAAAATTAGACTTGGATTCACCTAGCGACTCCACTGTCAGTTAACACATCAAGGTATTCAACTAGAAGAAACTCTGAGGGCTTGCTTAGTTTTATCCCTGAGCCTGAAAAGGTTTATAGGAGGAGACTAAACAAGCTTGCTTCTCGTAGAATTCTTGAAAATCTTAGATCTGAATCTATTTTAGACATCCACTCTTTATTTCAAGAAAATCTAGAAAATCAAACAAATTCTGAGAATAATAACTGTTTCCTTTCCACAATGGGTGAGTTCTTCACTCAACTCAACTTTACTCAGATACCAGGTCAACCTCACGATATTCCCGAGAAGGCTATTGATAAAATCACAAATTTCAATGGCACTGATGCCTCATTATCTGCTGAAAAACATATTAGAAACTTCACCAAATTGTGTAGTGCTCATGTCAGGGAAGCTGATAAACACGAGGATGTTTACATGACTCTTTTTGCCCTATCCTTGGAGGGCAAGGCAGGGAACTGGTACGATAATCTGCCAGACAACTCTTTTGCCACCATAGCAGCATTCAAGATGGCTTTCCTCAATAAGTTTGGTTGCAGAAAAGAACCTAGACATTTAGTTGCATCTCTAACTAGTATGAAGAAGACTGAGAACGAAACTATGGATGAATTTAACACAAAATTCATGGAGTTGTCCAATTCCATCCCTGACACCTATGCGCCTCCTACGGCTTCTTTGTTAGACTACTACATAGAAGCATTAAGTGGCAAAGTCCAATACTAGATCAGGGATAAGGAGCCAGCTACCTTGGTTGAGGCTCAAGCTTTGGCCATCAAGATTGATAGGAACATGAAGTCTTCCGGAGAGTCAAACATCCAGGGGTACTCTAGATCTCAACTGCTTTCAAAACCAATCGAGCATAAAGAAAAAGAGCCTATGAAAGACTCTTATGAAAAGAAAATGATAGAAATATGTGAAAGAATGGAGAAAGCAGAACAGAAACATGTAAGTCAGATTAAAGAATTACAAAACAAGATCATCAACATGGAAAGAGCACAGGTTCAACAGGTTCAACATACACAACCAGCTCCTAGAAATTTTCCTGCTAAACCTACTTGGCAAAGAAGACCTCCTAACCATGAACAGAGGCCTCCTCATCAACTAGAGGCTGCTAACATGGTTGAGCATGCCAAGCCCTTTTGTAGAGCATGCAAGGATTTCCATGAGGAATCTGGTTGCCATTATGCTTGTTTTGTTCAAGAGCATGGATATCCTGAGGGATGTGATCCTAGTACTTCATCAGACGAGCCTGTTTTTATCAACCATGTGGGAAATGAATATGAGAACCTTGATATGACTCAAACCAACCAGGGTTATCAACAGATCGATTATATGACTCAACTGTATGGAGAGATGCCACCTAGTATCAACAACAGCCAGAGATTCAAGGGAAACACTTATCAGAAGAAACCGAAGGAAGGACCTTCTATTCGAAACACTCCTAAGGTAACAGTTCCTCACATTGCTCAAAGAATAAACATTGAAAAGGAACCCGTTGATTTAAATTTTGATTTAAGTAATTGGTTGTCTAACACTAAAGTTCCAGTCCCAGTACTTGAACTATGCAAATTTCTTGGTCAGAGAGAGAAACTGCTAAAACTGTTAGAGCCTCATGCTAATAATACTCCCCCTCATACTCCCAAACCTATAATTTCTGAAAAGCCCCTTGCTGTTCCTCATCCCATTGCATCTGAAAAGCATCCTCCACCTGTAAAGCACCCTTCCCCTAAAAAGGTAACTTTCGTAGAAACCAAAGAGCAACCTTCAACAAGTTGTGTGAATGATTATGGAGATCCCCCTATAGTCCTACATACCAGGGAAACAAGAAAAGAAGCTCACCCGCCTTTCTACATAGCATTGATGATAGGTGACCTTCTTCTACATAACTGTATGTTGGACTCAGGATCTGGTGCTAGCCTTATAACCAAGAAAGTCATGCAGCAACTAAATTTAAAGACCACTAGACCATATGGGAATGTTTGTGCCATGGACTCTATACCTGTCGAAGTTGAGGGGATGATTCAGAATCAAACCGTCAGATTAGCCAAGTACCCAGACATCCATGTCACCATGGACATCCTAGTCATAGATGTGCCTGATAAATGGGGTATGCTTTTATCTAGAAAGTGGGGTGCTTCCTTGGGTGGTTCATTACAGTTAGATTTATCCTACGCAACTGTTCCTGCTTCAGAAAACACTCAGGTTAAACTACATTCAGAAAAGGAAAGGAGGTACCATGTTGAAAATGTTGTCCTCCGAAATGGCATGCGTGTCGTTTTAAAAGCCCAAAATGCAACACACCAGCCGAAATGACAACTCTCTCAAGAGAGAGGCCAATGTCACCACACTCGTCTCCTCTTCGCTTCAGGTTGGCTCTTCTCCAACACTAGGGGGGTATCCCTAAACTAGGATCGCTAAGGCAGGTACAGTAACGGGCAAGGTGAATGGAAGAGGCTGCCTTAGGGAAACGGAAGTAACAAAAGATAGTTTTTTTTTAAACGGGTGATGGAAAAGAAGGGAAAATCAATCCTCAGGGAAAGACCAGTGCCAGTATCAGAAGGGGAAATGGAGTCAAAAGAGGGCTCATGGAGGCTTTATGCTTCATAGAAGTGAGACGAATCTAGAATGCATAAACAATCAGATCTTCATCAACATTTCGTACAACCGAATACTGATGTCCATTGAAAAAAACTAATTGTCCAAGCATAATTAACCAACTTAATCCTAAATGGCTAACCTATTGTGCTTGAGAAATCCCTCACAAGCTAGATTCATTCTACAACTTGAAATACATCACACAAGCACATGAAGAATACTCGATCTGTCCACAAAACCAACTGATTTTTTTCATTAAGATCGACAGGGAGAGAAACCCCATAAATTTTCCATCATTACAATGAAAGAAGCTGCTCTCTTTTATAGGCCAAAAAGGCTCTCAAGAATAAAATAAAAATAAAAAATGAGGATGCATATCCACTTTTCTCTCAATGTTGTGCATGACTAACTTGTCTTATTAAATGGAACTTAGACTTTTGGCAATTCGGTGGATATTCATGAAACCCCACACAGCAGCAAATCAAATCTGCGATGGTTGCTAATCTGCCAGCACATACTCAAAGAAGGAATAAGAGTTGAGTCATCTGAAGTTGGTCACTATGAAATTGGCAGCGAATGAAAGAATAATACGTGGCTTTAGACAGTGAGGCCACTGATCCACTAACTGCTCAATGAACTCAAGTGAACCCTGTTGGTGATCGGCTGTCAACAAAGTCGATACGTGGATCACACCAATGCTGCACGCGACGGTGGATTTTCCTTTGATTTGCTGCACTCTCACGATTTATCCAAAATTGAAATCAGCTGTTTCATGCTGCCATGTCATCGAAAATGCTTACCAACCATGTCGACTCATCCAGCTCTCAAACTTTATGCAAAAAGCTTTAAACAACTGTCGAACACAAATTGATCACCGACTTAGGTTCTGCTATGTGTCTTTATCAAAATATGGGCTCTGTATTGAAAGTAATTTTAAATCAAAGAATGGCTACCAATGCCAGAGACCACCGAATCACCGATGCCATATGTGAAGACAGACGAAAACACCCACAGAAAGAGCTGGAACTTCGAGTTAATTGTGGCATTGAAAAAATGGCTATTAGTGTAACCTCGGCCATCGGCGCAAATACAAGAGTTGGCCCTTGAAATGGCCCCCGAGCTCGGCGTTGAGATTAAATCGCAGGTCCATACTTGACGTGAAGAAAAACGCGCCGATGTCTGATGAACCAGAATACAGATCTGAATGTCTTTGCAGTTGGCTGTATGTGAGTCAATTTATTGATTTCTCAAGGATTCCACACAACTGTTACTGCCTCCAACTGTTAGATTTTGAAATAAAACCCGATCATAAGTGAAATCGACTGCTACGGAATTTTTGCGAGTTAATTTCTAAAACGCATGGAAGCAATTTTTTATTGACCGTGAGTCACGGTTTTAACAGTAGTTGCAAAATAAAACGTGATTTTAACACAGAGTGTGATAAACGGAGCTGCCAACGACGGATTCTCGTGCCCTTCGATGAAATCTGAAGAACTGTTGCGTGAGTTTATTCACTGAACCCCGAGCTTGGCTCTAATCAATCGACCGCGGATTATAACCTGACGAGAGATGACCTGTGATTTCATTGATCGGCAAAATAAAAGAGTCTTGAGCAGCCGCGTCAAACGTAACTCAAATCTGCATCAAAAAATTTGCTGTCGATGAAATGCGTGATATGCTGCCGTGGAACCACACTCTATTTGTCCACCTTCTCCATTATTTCTTTCCTCCTAAGTGCTTCTTAGTTCAAATGCAGCTCATGTCGTGAGGAAGCTTCGGGAAACCCTTTCTTTCGCAGCCATGACTTCTTTGTGGTCTCCTTTGAAAGCACTCGATCTAGTTCCTTAAGCACCCAATGCTGAGACATTCATCACAAAGAATATTGAGGAGCCTTGATTTGATACCAGGGTCGAGGTGTTATATTCTTCAGCTACGCCTTAAGACTTGCATCAATAAAGTTATCAAGCTGATGTACTTCCTGTCTTAATTTCTGTTTGTTCAACTGCAGGTAAACTGGAAAATGGAGGCTTTTACAGGAGACCTTTTCAGTACATGTCTTTTGAAAAATCTGCAGTCATGAATAGTCATCACTGGCTAAACGTGATATTTTACACTGCTCACCAACATCTTAAAACAACAATCTTTTGCTTTGCAAAGTCTGATATTGGTCGGCCTTGTGCTTTTACAGCTCCTAGGAGACCTGCAATAGCAACTCTGGCAGTTCCCTGAACATCATCATTAAACATTCTATAATAATTTCGATAATGCTATAGCAATCTGGATGCCCACTTGCTCTGGAAGTCCTCAAACTGCACTACGACATTTGGCCATCGTGCAAAAACTGCTTCTATGAGTTCATCAATAACCGAAACACACTCTTCCCCATCAAGTCTACGGATTGGCAATCCTAGATATAAAGGATCTCCAAGGAGCTTCTCATTATTTGTTCCATAATCAATCATCACAGGAAGCATCCTTTGAGGATTTACGCCTGCAGCTGCAACATACAAGTCCAACTTTCCAGTTTAAATACCAATACCCTGCACTCCAAGATCTCCAAGCCCCAGTATTCTACTTCCATTTGTAACCACAATCATGTCTGCTTGCTTCTTAAAGTCCTGCTCTGGCTTGGAACATTGCTGACCAAAGTATTATGCACAGAATTATATTTTACTGTGTTACCTCCCAAATGTTACATGTGGAGGTAACAGTACCAAAGACAATTTTCTCACAAAATGATTGTACCATGCCATCTTCACTGACCACTACTATCTCCAATCCAATTTTCTGGAAGCAATATGAATGCAATGCCAGCCAACAAGTAACTTTTTTCTACCTTACTCATCTCTATCAAGATATGTAAAGTTTCTCATGGAACTTTAATCCATTTTATAAAAAAAATGAATTCCAAATCCTTGACAGTGAAGTGCAATGTTTTGAAATGAAGATAACTGGTTTCAATACATTAACATGTAGCATTTTCAATATCTTAATCATCCAAGGACATACGAAAGATGCAACCAAAGATTGAAGAAAAGAGAATGAAAATAAGGTTGGTATTCCAAATAATCTAGATAAAAGACCATGTGAAAATGGCTACTTTAATAGTAAGTGATCCACATATGGAAGTCTCAATTAGCAAGCAAATGAAATTTAACAAGAAGATGACATGTTGTAGATGCATCCAGTGGCAATAATTGTCCCAAAATGCAAAGAAATAAAAAATCCCAATATGGAAAATGTTTCCATATAGAATTTTCTAGAGCAAGGAAATTGCATATGTCATAAACTATGTAATGGATTGGGATTACCAAGCCACTGAAGTTACTATGAGCTTCAATCATTAAAAAAGGAAGCATAGTAAGACTCGAGGTCAATATCCAACCTAAGAAGTAATGAGTAAAGATGGCACAACCAACATTGTGGCCACTTGAGTTCTAATTGTGAATGGGCATAAAAGTAAAGTGGACTACAGGATAATATTGATGGATCGAGCAATTTTATGGCAGGGCAGAGGATCCTCAATGATTTTATGGTTTGCGAGAGATAAAACCCATCCATCCACATTTCAAATTTTAATAAACCCCCCGCAGAGGAAGAGGAATATCTCACAATATGCTTTTGGAAGTTAAATGTAGGTGCACACACACAGGAAGAACAAAAGAGAGATAGGACCTAAAATCTAAAATAATTCCAACACTGCAACATGTATTCAATGCTGTGAATTTCGGAAATAACTTTAAACCTTTTTAGGAACCAACATCTATAAGAAATTCCAACTAAATTTAAATGGAAAAATAGAGAAAAATGAAGCTATTACTCAAGGGATGCATGAGCTGGTCCAGCACCATAGCTATCGCCTCCACGACCAATCCCTGGCCTTCCACTTGAGCCCTGAAAAGTTCAGATACACAAACTGAGAACAAAAAGCAAGATACACCTAATAGAATCCTGAGAGAGATCTAAACAAAACTAACAACAATAATTTTACCCTAAATGATGGTTGAAATTCTGCAGGTGCCCCAGCCTTATCACCAAATTCTCCAGGAGTTACACGAGGAGGGCCTCCACGGTATCCTTCCTGGTCTCCAAAACGTGGTCTGTCTCCTCCCTCAAAGCGAGGCCCTATGGCATGTACATGATAGTTAGAAAATATTATTACAATAAATTTCCTATTAAGGACTTTGCTGTGCACTGGTTATCGGGGGGTGAAATAGCCATATGAACCCAGCAATGAGTGTATATTCGGGGTGAATGCCATATTTTTGACAGATCGAACTGGAAATGAGGGTGAATGACATGTTTTCTACCAATCTAACCCAAAATGGAGGGCGAATGCTGGATTTTTAGCAAATTTCGGGGGGCGATTTCTAGATTTTGTGAGATTTTTAGCAAATTTTGGGGGGCAATTTCTAGATTTTGGGAGAGAGGGTTGTTAGATGGGAAGGCTATCTTCTTTGAAAATATTATTTTGTTAATAAATAGTGGACGATTTTTCTTCCATTTTTTTTAATATACAAAATTCACCCACCAAATTTTTGAAACCCCTCTAATTTTGCCCATGGGCTATAATTCACCCCTAAAATCATCCCTGGATGCAACAAGAAGTGCGCCATCAAACTTTTTCATGACATTGAAAGATGAAACTAGCTCGAATGCCAATGTTACTTGGAGAAATAGTACATGAAGTGCTTAGTATTTCGAGCTGTGGCTCTCATGATCTATCCATTACAATGTTATTCATCCATTAACAAGTTCATAAGTTCGAAACAACAACCTTCCATTATCTATATGCAACAAAGAGTGCGCTATCTCTAGTGTCCCCATTCAAATAAATTCATAACAGGGAAATTCCATCAATCCTACTAGTTCCCTAGGTTGGATGGAGACATTGGGATTTGCAATAAGGGAGTTATTAAATGATGTCTAGACATTAGAGTGGAATCAATATTTAATAAAGGAGCTAATTAAATAAATTCAAGAGAAAATCAAAGTGGCAATTGACCATGAAGACACATGGAGGTTGTGGGGCCCACACAAGCTAGAATTTATGTGCCAAATGGAATTCTCCTCTTGCAATTTCGAATCCATGGGAAGCCTAATGTTCTTGGGATGAGTTAGAAGGCTCATACACTTGGCCATATGCATCATAGGTCGAATTTGGATGGAAGTGTAACTCTTAAGGAGAAGGAAGAGTCAAATGAGGAGTTATTGGACACTTGGACTAGATTCCCTAACCTATATGACAACAACGATGAAGATGCTATGACACTTATGAAAAATTTCATATCTGATTGCTGACATTTTACTATTATGAAATGTTAGGTCTAAATATATCATCCAAGAAGACGCTCATGGATTTGGGGAAGATCAATGGGTCCCTATTCGAATTGGTGGAAGGTGGAAGGCTATGAAAGGTAGGACACATGGAAAATCTTGAGCCCTCACCCTAATTCAAATTGGCTTGAGTTTATGGAT
Source organism: Larix kaempferi (assembly GCA_027924585.1). Lineage (NCBI taxonomy): Eukaryota > Viridiplantae > Streptophyta > Pinopsida > Pinales > Pinaceae > Larix > Larix kaempferi. Next base: position 5,284,344 of record BSBM01000293.1, on the reverse strand, counting down.
GGACTGGGAACCTTAGAAGGCTAAGGATTTTTATAAAATACAGGTTTAAACCAAGAGAAGGGCTTTTGATCATTTTTGAGAATTTGCATATGTGAAGAGAGAGAGCTAGTGGATGACTAGTTTCTTGCCTTAGCCAATTTCGAGGGTGAAAGATTCCCTTCCAAGTTGGTGTGTGGAGAGGCCATTTAGGTATTTCAAGGAGCTTTAATGGAGTCTTTATTTGCAAGTGTAAGCTATAGGGCAGCTTGTGGTTTCTTCTAGTGCAGCTCACTCACTCAACCATTTCCAGTTTTCCTTGCATATTCTTGCTCCTTGAGGGAGAGACTTTTGGTGAGCTATTGTACTCTTTAGCGGAGATTCTCATGCCCCATTTCTATTGTAATAAGATTCATATACTCTATTCTTCATCTTCAAAAATGTATCAGGTCGAAAATGCAGTTTGAATGATGTAAATCTAATGTTTAATGAACAAACAATGCCATTTCCCCACTACCTTGTTGTGAACCAATGTAATGTTGATGGATTCGAATGGATAAGTAAAAAAATGATGGTTTATTGATGTATGTACTGTTAATTATGTATTCTGAGAGTTTCGTTTTCATTATCTAAGCATTTTAAGTCATTTTGTGAAGTTGCATTGCATTTGGAGAAGATTTGATGCCATTTCCCCCAAGGTCGAACTAGTAATTTTGCTGCTATTTGGGATAAGGTTAGAACAGAATTAATAACTGATTAATGGTGCACATGAGACCTTAATAATTTCCATTATATGTACCCTACATATTTTCATAATTTTGAGTGGGTTTGGAGGCATTTGGAGAGCCATTTTCAGCACTTACCCTAGGGGGATTTGAACCTCAAATTGCTAGTTAAATTCCATACTTTGTCCAGAATCTTAAATGGGTTTTCAGAAGTCTTTTGGTGGTCCTACATCATCCCTAAACATCATAATAAATTCTTAATATCATTCATATACCTTCTCAGAATATTTGGGAGCATTTGGAGCAAATTGGAGACCTAGACACCAAAACTAGTCAAAGGTCGAAATAGGGAAAAAAGTGAAAAATTTGCCATTTTAATAAAATTCTTAAAAAGGGAAATTAAAAGTGGTATCAGAGCATGTTATTGGAACCTAATGGTTTTGAAAATAATCCAAAGTAATAAGTCACCACCCTTAGAACCTGAAGTTGAAGGTGTTTTTGTTGAAGAGAAAGAAGTAGGAGAAGAAGAGAATTTTTTTGAAGAAACCATGACTAGGAATGGAAAGGAAACCTCAGAACAAGAGGAGGAATTTGTTGTAGTCATAAAACCATTTTTTGATGAACTTTCAATGGGTATGAGAGACTTAATCAAACAGATGATGAAAGGATTCGAATTGATGGCTAGCCAACTTGGAAGCAAAGGGGTAATAGGAGATAGAAGTAGTTCACAATCAGAAGAAAAGAAGACAAACAATGAGCATATTTTTTCAAGCACAGGACCCTATAATAGACCCAATGAATTTCAAAGAACACCAAGGCCTACTGCACCTAAATTTATTATACCCAAAGAAGAGACTAACACTCAATTTGATCTTGCAACAATGGTGAAAGAATGGGAGAAATTGGGTGAAGATTGTAAGACAAGTCTACCTTTTGAGCAGTACTTTACTATTGCAAACAAACTCAAAAAGAAAGAATATAATAGGTCTCTATTCCAAAACAAAGAATTAAATTGTGCTATTAGTAAAATGCCACTTTCTACTTTTGATGGTTCCTCTCAAAGTTCTGCTAACACTTGGGTGCAAAAACTAGATGTGTATTTTCAGCTAAATCTTATGGTGGAAGAGGATGCATTAAAAATGGCCATTTTGCATTTAGGAGGAGATGCCAACGAATGGTGGTTTCATGGTCTAAAAAATTTGAGACATGATCAGGTTACTACCTATGGATAATTTGTTGACAGGGTATTGGAGAGATTTGAGGAAAAAGATCCAGAATTGCCTTTCAAAGAACTAGCCCAATTGAAGCAAGTTGGAACCCCTGCTGAGTATATGATGGAATTTCAAAAATTATCAGTCAAGGTGGCTGATTATCACATCCCCTCCCATTGATCCGTTGCAAGGGAGGAAGCATGAACAAACATACCGGGCTTATTTGACAATCTCAACCCCATTCATTAGTAAGAAAGTTTTGAATAAATAAACACTTATGTGTGCAAGTTTATACTCAATAAACACAGCGGAATTACACATTATCCACACACCATTTCATCATGCATTCAACATATAAACAATAGTCATTAATTAAAACATTGCAGAGCACAGAATTGACATAACTCAAACCACAAGAATGTTTATCTTGCAATGTAGTGCAGAATCCTACTCAATATAAACACAACGAAATGGCCATAATAACACACATGCAGAAGGGAATACATCAGCCTATTTCTTCCAGGTAGAATACTGAAATAATCATACATTAATCAATCCCATCCTCATGCTATGCACAGACTTCATATCAACCATATTAAGAGAGTCATTTCAATCCATTAACAAGAATAATCATCATTCAAAATTAACACATTGCAAAACCTAGAATGCATATAATTTAAACAACAGAGAACACTTATCTTGAGATGAAGTTGTCCAAACAACTGGCTATGTAAGAGCAACGTTCCACCCAACCATAGATATCTGTCCAGCCTATATTCTTTCAGTTGAGAGATCACCCCTGAGCTGGGATGTGTATCCACTAAGGAGGAACTAAACAAGCACACTCACAGTCATGGTTTCACTCAAACAGTCATGCTAACACACAGTTGGGTTTATCAAGCATGCAATAAGAAAATGAGGAGAATGATAAGCTAGTGAGCTCAACCACATAGCTATAGACATCTCAAGCTAAATCCAAACAATCCAATCCTCTGTTCAAATATTCACACTTGGATTTCTCACAATTATGTCATCAAATAACTCAATCCCGTCACTAGATTTTTGGGCTATAAAAACTGGGTTTTCCAATGGATTTTGGGGTATCTGATACTCTCAATTTCACCCCAAGGTTCATATATATGGATCCTCCATTGGATTTCACTGTCAATACCAAATTCTGGGTGTTTATGGCCCTTCCAAACGTGGGTTCTTGCAAAGTTGCGATTTCTGGTTTTCTTCATTGCTAGACATTCGTAATGGATGAAAACTGAAGCTGGGATGTTCAACCACGTAATGGGAATGAGGAAGAACCCATTCCCATGAGGTAGAGTGACTTGTGGTACAAGAAAAATAGAGCCCATACTCGCCATACGAATTTCTGGGCTGCCCATGCTTCATTGAAGCCATGGACTGAATTCTTCAACAATTCCCTTACAATAGAATTAAATGTTAGCAATGAAAGTCAAATGGGTTCACAAGATGACATTTGGAAGCCTATGGTTCAATCCCACAACCCCCTCACCACTCCCTAGTGGATACACATGGCCCCTTCTCATCAGTTGCTTCCATAGCCAATTTTAATATTTTATTGCATGATGTTTATTTACATCATTTTTACAATGTCCCATGGCTAAATAGCACATGGGTAACATAATATCTAATACTTGCCTTTTAAATAAAATTCGAGCATCCACCGATGGGGCCTTAACCTTGAGCTCCACGCTAGGAAAACATACATCGCATGTATACAATATTTACATTAAAAGCTAATATATCCTAAGGGTCAAAATGGGGTATTACAATCCCCTCCCCCTTAGAATAACACCGCCCTCGGTGTTCCAATGCTTAGGAATACATATACAATTTACAAGTCCAAAATTTTCAATTTTTTTTTGCAGATCTGCCCTGCATTCTATCCTTTACTTTGAACTTTCAGGACCAAGTCCTTTGGCTTCCACAAGCTGCTCCTGCTAGTTCTAATCTTCCAGCTCATTCACAAGTCTGAAAGCTTTATGACTGCTACCCTCTTGATGTTCATTTGTTGGGTAGTTGCGGAGGCAATGATCCCCTCCACATTTCCAACATTTCACTGGCTTCTTTATTTTTTTCCTGCTCAATTTCCTTTGAGTCTTCCCACCTGGAACGTTTCTTAGTGAACTGATTGGATGAATGTCTCTTCATTGATCCATTATCCTTTCCCCGGTTGATTGTTTCCAGGATTATTTTTACTTGTCTCTGCAGAAAAACAAAGTCCTACAAAACCTTATGGTTCTTCTCATTCTGTTGCTTTTGTAGCTTGAGTAGTTCTCTAAGATTTTCTTGGGTCTTGGCAATTGTTTGAAGGAGACTTCCAGCCAAGTCCAATAGCCTTTGGTCAGCTGCCATGGTCAATGTGCACAACTGGCTTTCACTTTGATCACAAGCAACACTTGCTTTGCAACAATTGTAATAAATTAACTTCACTTTCTCACCTGTGAAATGCATCATTGTAATTCTGTTAGACCAAGCATAATATGAACATTAAAATCAGTCAATTAATTGCCCAATTGACATGGGTAGTCCATGCTTTATCCATGAGACTTTCATACTTTTCATGCTTGCCCAACAGGCACATAAACTCATTCATGTCCATTCTTTCACAGGGAATTAACTACTTCAGCATTCACAATTTATTTCAAGCAAATAAACACACTCTACTTTCAGCCATACACGCATTCAACAATTTTCTGTTTTTATAAATGCATCAATAAAAAGGAAAGAGAGAGCAGTAAGAGTTTTCTCCTCTTCACCTTGTTCCATTCTGGAACCCACACCACCACTGTGGTTTTCATGCTCCTAGCCTCTTTCACTTTAGCGTGAATGCTTGACTTTCCCTTCTTGGATATGACACTTAGTGCCTATGGTCTATTCTAGACCTCTCAACCATGGAGTCCCTCCACATGGTTTGTCTACAACTCTTAGCTGTTAGGACCCACATCGTCCCACTAGTACCCTCTTCATTACTGCTCATGTTGAGCTCTTTAGGATGGTTACATGTCCACATGCATCCTTAGAATGCCTTCATAGCCCTTGCTTCCAACAATACCTACACTCAAATATTGAATCAATTCACATGTTTAGTTTATTCTCATAGGGTTTATCGCTAAACAAGAGTTTAGGAAATCATAACCAAATCATATACACATGTATATTCATAAGCAAGAAGCTGCAAGATAACCAAATACTTATTTGTATTGTGCGTTTCCTCTCTGGTCCATAGGGTCCTGCTTTGCTTTGCAAGCCTTGGGATTGCCTATAGACTTGGATGTTCGGCCAACACGCAGGCTGCTCCACAACATCAAATAATTAATGTCCAACCAATACACCTTCATGCCGACTTGGAAGGAAACTTCACCATGACCATATTTAGGTCAAGGCTCTAGTATGGAGCCATAGGCATATAACAACCCTTTCATCAACACCTTCAAAACCCTTCATCAAAATCCCCACAACCTCCACAACATCCTTTCATACACATCAACCCTTCCACCGCAACCCCTCACAACAACCTTTTTTTTTGCTTCTTTAGTGGGCAACACCAAATTGCATCTGTTTAAGCTGACAACACAAGTAGTATAGGCAAATTCATCAACATTGTTGTTCTAAAATTGCAACCATAATTCATAGCATTCACTATCAAGTATTGAAATACCAAGAATGCGTCCAATCCCTAGGGTGTAGTCAATATTGAAAACCCTATCATGACCCTACATCGAGGAAGTGTGCACCCCTTTCCGATGTGAGCCATGTAGGCCCTACTCATACTCAAGCAGTCTGCCATAATGGAAATAAAATCAAAACATGCTCTGCACACTGACTCTAACAATTAGACATGCATATTCTTAGTTAGGGTCACATAACACTTATCCCTTTGCATATGTAGTCTTTCTTCATTAATGAGGAATGGGGGTTCCTTCTATGAGTTGACAGTACCTCGATTTTCCATCCCAACTCCTTTTGATGTTACATAACCCTCATATGTCTTACTGACATAATATTTACCATCTTACTCATATTGTTTACCAATCATGCAGTGCAGATGGGACATTATCAAAATATCCAATGGTGTTTCACCCGAAACCCATTTCCAAGATATGGGATCCTTCTCATGAAGTTTGGCTTCTGCAGGCCCTCTCTCATGGTCTTACTGCAATGTGTCTTCCTAGCACACTTATTAAATAGCCAAACAGTCAACAACATTTAACAATAAAATTCAAATCTGATTGTTTCATAACCAACCAATGACACTAATAATTAAATTCAATATGAATTTGCAATTCTGTTTACTACAGAAGTCAATTTGCTTAGTCATGAGGTTATCCTCATACTGTTTGTTTCTTGTAAGTGGCACCATTCTACCCATTATAATTTTATTCTTACTAGCATAACATGCACATCCATTTACAACACGTCTTCCTGACACAATTCTATGCAAGCCAACGGTGATTAGTAATTATCAACAAATTCTCAAATCTGAAATCTACAAGTCCAAATTGACAATTTGTTCTGCACATAAACTATTTTTACAACCATGAGGACCTTCTCATGAGGTTTGGCTCTTTCACATGGTAGATTCCAACCTTTGTCATGGACTTACCCACATTGCCATGCCCAAAACATTCTACCTGAAATCTGAACTTCAATCAGCCAAACACTTTGTAAGTCTCTATGCATATAATATTTCATCGCTGCAACAATCACTGAAGCCTTTTCAGAATTATAACACTCCAGAATTCAAACACTTCTAGCTGTTAACATATCAATATCACCAAAACTCATTTACTTCACTTGAATCATTATCATACTAAAATTGCAAGGTATAGTCATATCATTTATGCAATTTAAATGAAACTTTAGATACTCATTATTTCACAGTCATATCATTTATACAACCTTGCTCTTCCACAGAGCATTCTGGTAGCCCATCGATCAGGACTACCCTCTTCATGCACTTACTATTCTGCATTCATAACAGCCCATGAAATGATCCTAGAATTATCATCAATTCATCATCTCATTCATTATTTAGTTTGCAATAACACACGCACCATCCCTATGCATTCATGCAATGCATCACAACATGTGCACCCACACTTATGCATGCACATTTACAACATTTACTCAAACTTTTCATATGCATCCACTCAATGTATAACTACAAGATTTATAAAATCTGCTAATGCATATCCACTCAATGCTACCTTGTATTGATTCATGAATACTATGCATTTAAACATATTATGACCTAACCATGACTACCTCATATAGGATGCATTACCATAATCAAGACAACTAGTCCTCACTTGTTTTGGTTATTAAGCTCATTACCAATATACACATGGCATGATATATTTTTATATGAATGTAGTCTAAATTTCTAAAGAGTATCATGGTATGAGACTTCTTGCCTTCATCACTCCATTCTCCACCACACTATGGCAGTATGGCATTCACATGAATCCATTTTAACTCTAAATGCATACCATTTTATGATTACTAAATATGGTTCAATGGATATTTACCCAATCCCATTTCAACACATATGCAATCATTATAATTAAACCATTACCTGTATGGCTCCCATTTACACCCTTGATGTTACCTGATTAGTTGGTCTCTTACAGAAGATTGCAGAATTCGCCCACCAACTTCTTGATCATGGATTTGTTGCCTTATCCTTTTCTTCATAAGGTTGCTGGTCACATGCAACAGCATCATCAACATCTTTAGCCATGCTCATGTTGTCTTTGGCCCTACCACCAATACCAACACCAATAATGATTATCAAGCACAATATTTACCATTAGTGGTTCATTGCATATGTAAAATCCCACTACTTTTACCAATATGTAATATCATATGCGTGCAAAACATATTCTCATGCACTATGCATTGTTTATGAATATGTCGACTAGTACATATTCATGCCACCCATCTAATCTCTGCATTTTCAGCATTCCCATGCCATAATTTTATGTACACAAAGCTTATAAAATATAAATATAGTTAGCAAGACAGGGGTTAAGGAATTCTCCCTTTCCAATCCCTCATCATTGCATGGAATTCCTCTTCCACATAATAGTTGGTCTGATTTCATGGCTTTTAAAAAACACACAAGGAATCATTAGCTATGATTTTATCACCAAGCATCAATTCAATACATATACTCATGCATGATATTCCAACTTGCTACTTCCAGGCATGCAATTCTAGAAATTGTCCATATTGACAACAATTTTTGTCAAAACAGCCATTGACACTTTTCTACCCCAATTATCTATGGTGTATGATAACCCGATTCAAATTATGACTATGCACCATTGTTCCCTGCTGGATAAGCTTTCCAATGCCTATCCACATGCTTCATTCTGACTTCGGGTGTGGAAATTACACTACAAAAATGACAATTTTCACCAAAATTCTGCACTTTTACACACAGCTATATTTTGTTCTGGAATGCCAACTTCAGCCATTTGTAGAAGCGAATCTAGGAAGATTCAAGAAAACTTTTATATCGGGAGAAGTTAGTCCATACAACAAGGATCACTCAGCAACTTGTGGATCTCTGTTCCGATGCACCATTCATCCTCTATAAATTTCTGGGTTTGACTACTTTCCACTTTTCACATTTTTCCAAAATTTCAAATTTTGGGCCAAAAATGGCTATCTTCCAATTTGTGCATTTCTGAAAAATATTTGTCTGACGTGAATTGTTTGTTTCAATAAGAATATGAAATGTCGAGTTTAGTAAATTTCTTGAATCCTTTATCTAAGATCTCTTTCATCCACTGCAAGTTTTTCAAAATTCCAAAAACGTGGCCCAGAATAGTGCTTTTTGTCCTTCACACTCACCCCGACTCCACATCCTTTGGATTTTGGCTCCAAAATTCCAAACTTAACACCGTGCCTGCTCCATGATTGCCCCATATCATTTTCAGCTCAATCCGACCTTCTGTCAAGCGTCAGGACTCCGATTTGTAAAAGCCATTAATCCCAAATTTATGCCAAACTGGAGCATAATGGGCTCGGGATCCTCATTGATTCATTCATGGCTCCCGTCAATGGACGTAGAATGCCACTGAACTCACCCAATTCTGATTCCGCAAGCTCCTATTATCCAAAAATCAATTTTCGGGGCTTTGTACTTTTTTTTTACACCTGAACTCGCAACCCGCAATCCGAAATCCGAAATTCAAAATTGTGGGTTCAGAATTGCGGAAATCCAAAACGCAATTTTCAAAATTTTGCATTCCCGCAACCGGCAACCCGAAACCCGAAACTGCGGAAATCCAAAATGCAATTTTCAAAATTTTGCGTTCTCGCAACCCGCAACCCGAAACCTGAAATCCGAAATTGTGGGTTCGGAATTGCGGAAATCCAAAACGCAAAATTTGGAAATCCTCGTTCCCACAACCCGCAACCCGAAATCCAAAATTGCGGGTTCAGAATTGTGGAAATACAAAATGCAAAATTTGGAAACCCTCATTCCGCAACCTGAAACCCGAAACCCAAAAGCCGAAATTGCGGGTTTGGAATTGCAGAAATCCAAAACACAAAATTTGGAAATCCTCGTTCCCGCAACCCCAAACATGAAACTCGAAACTATGGAACATCTTCGTCCCTGCAACTTGATGGGTTCATATCTCCTTCGTCCCTTAGCCAAATGAGACGAGTATGATACCGTTGGAAAGCTCTTGCAGAGCTCTATGCACCTATGTGGTCCTCTGCCACATTTGAGAATTTTGACCTTGCTCTTTTTCCATTCCAAAATGATGCCCCAAATTCACCAATATTGCGTTAAAACATTATGTTACTTGTCTGCAAACTCATAGGTTGGCCCAAGTAGCCTCAGTGCTGCAATGTGGGCTCTGATACCACTCTGTTGCATCCCCTCCCGTCAATCCGTTGCAAGGGAGGAAACATGAACAAACATACCGGGCTTATTTGACAATCTCAACCCCATTCATTAGTAAGAATTTTTTTAATAAATAAACACTTCTGTGTGCAAACTCATACTCAATAAACACAGCAGAATTACACATTATCCACACACCATTTCATCATGCATTCAACATATATGTAGATTTTTCTGCACTAAATTGTCTGCTGGTTTGTGTTAACAATTTGTGGTTTTCACCTACAGCCGGTTATGCATAGGCTGTAGGTTACTTATAAAATTATTCTGTAACAGTCAAACACACAATATAATGCTAATAATAGGCTGAAAACACATTTAAAACATTCACACATGAAAAGTCCACTCAAAGAATTTTTGGCGAAATCGAGCCCTGGAAAAACCCCCACGGGGAAAACCAGTTTTAGAGAGAGAGATATTATTTCTTCAGCAAGATTTCATCACAACATTACAATGAAAAGATTAACTTATCTTCACCACTCAGCAGAAGCTTTCTTGAAAAGTGTGCACCAAATTGAGCCTCGTTTTGTGTGCCCACAGCCTAGAAATTCGTGCCAAAAATAACTCAAAACTGTGCTAGAAAAATACACAGTTCGTACATTGCACTTTCCTCGGTTTCTGTGCCAATGCACCTCAATTTCTGTGCATGAACTAAACTGAAATGCTCCTCGATTTCTGTGCTGTTTGTTTCTCGATTTCTGTGCTGTTATCTTTCTAGAAAACTGTGCTGAAATTCTTGAAACCTGTGCCCTGTACCTTCTCCACAGACTCAGCAGAATATACCTAGGGAATGGTGCCCAGATTCTCCTCGAACTACGTGTAAGAAAAGATACCTGCTGTACGGTGTTTCTCCTCGGGATTTGTGCTGTAGCTAAAACTGCTATCTAGAAAATCGTGCTGATAATATATTCCAAGTGCATGCCTCGAAATCATAGCCAATATCTGGAAACTCGTGCCAATGGAAATGGCAGTCTCAATGTGCGTGCTGGTGCCCTAGCAGCTCTCTCTCGACCTCTCTCTCTTTCATTCACAAGAACAAGTGAAAATGAGCCTCCCTCATGATTTTACTAACCCTAAGTGGGTATCTAATCTGATGGTGGAGATGAATCCAATCCAAGGGTTAAGATTTGATGAGAGCAAAAGAATATCACTTTATTTAATTCACTTAAATAAACTTTTACTCACCCACTTTAACTTTAGCAAAAAGTGACGTTAAAAATATAAAGTCTCATTAATGTGATTTTAATGTGAGGGTCACTTTTCCCCCTTCTTAGTGACTTAGGCTAAAATCACTAGGGGAACACTTCCCTAGGTACAAAACTAACACTCCCTCTTACCGAGGAAGGTGTTCCGCACCACTCCCAACTTATCTCTGAAGAAGACAAACTTCCCCCTCCCCAGAGACTTCGTCAGGACATCTGCAACCTGCTGATCAGTGGATATATACTGTAGCTCAACTACCCCTCTCTGAACGTAGTCCCGAATGAAGTGGTACCTGATCTCAATGTGCTTCGACCTGTCATGGAAAACCGGATTCTCAGAGAGCTGAATGCAACTCTGATTGTCGCAGTAAATCACCGTAGGTCTCAGCTGCTGATCAAATAAATATACCAATAACTTATGAAGCCACAGTGCTTCGCAAGTCGCCTGACTGGCTGCCATATACTCAGCCTCAGCAGAACTCAATGCAACGGACTTCTGTTTCTTGCTGAACCACGACACTGCTGCCGAGCCCAAGCTGAAACAGCAACCAGAAGTGCTCTTCCGGTCCCTCACACAACCTGCCCAGTCTGAATCTGTGAACCCAACCAAGCTGACTCCATCCGAACCCCTGTAGTCCAGACCATAATCCACTGTCCCTGCTAGGTATCTCAAGATGTGCTTTGCAGCAGTCCAATGCACACTCCTAGGCTGCACCATGAACTGGATACGAGTGTTGACCGCAAAGCACAAGTCTGGCCTGGTGTTGACCAGATACATCAACGATCCGATGAGCTGACAATGTAGTGTGCGATCCACCAACTTACCCTCTGAAGCATGAAGTTGCTTTAAGTTGGTGATCATAGGTGTAGACATAGGCCTGCAGTCGTCCATCCGAAAAGTCTTCAGAATCTCTGCAGCATACTTCCCCTGTCCTAGGAAAATATGTCCTGGCTCTTGCCAAACCTCCATCCCCAAATAGTAATGCATCAGCCCAATATCTGTCATCTCATACTCAGCTGCAAGATCTCTCTTGCACTGTGCAATAAGACGCTCATTTCTAGTGATAAATAAATCATCAACATATAACAGAAGAATGAGTGGATCTCCACCAACCACAATGTAGTATAGGTTGGGATCAGCCTCACTCTTCTGGAATCCCATCGAAGTCAGATATGCATCTATCTTGGAGTACCAAGCTCTAGGAGCTTGCTTCAGACCGTACAAGGCTTTCCTAAGCCTACACACATGAGAATCTCTCCCATGTATCTCGAATCCCTGTGGCTGCTCTAAATACACCTCCTCCTGCAGAAGACCATTGAGAAATGCGGTCTTCACATCCATCTGGTGGATCTTCCAACCCACATCTACTGCTATAGATATCACTGCCCTGATAGAGGAATACCGAGCAACTGGGGCAAATGTCTCATCATAGTCAACTCCCTCAACCCGTGAGAACCCCCTAGCCACAAACTGAGCCTTGAATTTTTCCACACTGCCATCTGCAGCATGCTTGATCTTGTATAGCCACTTGGAAGTCACAACTTACTTCCCCTCAGGTCTCGGCACAATCTCCCAAGCATCATTCTTCATGATGGAATGGTACTCTTCCATCATGGCATCTCTCCATACCTGATGCCGAGAAGCCTCCTCAAATGTAGAAAGCACAGAGTCACAAAGACTCGCAACAAGGGCCATCCCATATCTGTCTGGTTCAACAATCGTCCTGATCGGCTCCTGAGGTCTACCAAATTCTTCTGCTTCCTTCAAGGTGTCCTGAAGCCACTTAGGCTTCCTCTTCCTTGAAGGCTCCTCCCAAACTGGTGTATCCTCATCTGAGGAAGTACTAGAAGCATGAGGTCTAACACCCCGAGGACCAGTAGCTGATGAACTAGTCCCTGAGGACCCTGCAATCTGTGAGCCTGAAACCTGTGATCCTGAACTTGTGCCAATCCCTGAACCTGTCCCTGTACCTGTCCTTGATCCTATAATCTGAACCACTGATCCTATAGAAGCCGTGCCTATACCTTGTGATCCAGTCACACCAGAAACCTGCGGACCTGAAACCTGTATGGAAGAAGCTTGACTCAACTGAGGTGTGGGAGCTAGTGGCTCCCCCTGCTCCATCTCTCTTGACTTCCTGAAGGCCCTCTCCTCATCAAACTTCACCTCCCGCCTCACTACAACCCTCCTCTGGCCAAGAATGTAAAGCCGATATGCCTTCGAAGTCTCATCGTAGCCCACAAAGATACCTCTCTCTACGGTGGGCTTGAACTTCGTCCTCTTCTCAGAAGAGACGTGAGAGTAAGTCAAAGAGCCAAATATCCGAAAATGGCTCACCTCAGGCTTCTTTCCTGAATACATCTCCTCTGGAGTCATCCTCCCCAAGGCACGTTGGGGAATCCTGTTCTGCAGATACACTGCAGTGTTGCAAGCCTCAGCCCATAGAAAGAAGGGAAACCCCTGATCATGAAGCATGGCTCTCACTGCTCCAACGATCAACCTATTCTTTCTCTCTGCTACTCCATTCTGCTCAGGAGTGTAGGGAACTGTCAACTGTCGCTGTATGCCCTCCTGCCTGCAAAAAGCATTGAACTCCTTGGAGGTATACTCACCCCCATTATCTGATCTCAACATCCTGATCTTCCTCCTCGTCTGCTTCTCCACAAGGGCTTTGAACCCTTGGAAGACACTCAATACAAGTGGGGACTTCTTGCTCCTCAAGAAGTAGATCCAGGTCTTCCTGGAGTAGTCATCAATGAAGCTGATATAGTACTCATGACCAGTCAAAGATACTGTGGACATAGGACCGCAAATGTCAGAATGAATCAGGTCAAGCACTCCTGCTGCTCTCATGTCACTGCTAGGAAACACAGTCTTGGTGTACTTTCCCAAAGCACACCCTCTGCACACATCACTCTGCTTAGTGTCGAACTCAGGTAAACCTGTGACCATACTACTCAACAATCTCAGAGTGGGGTGATGTAAATGGGCCATCCTCCTGTGCCATAACTCACATAGCTCACTACTGCTGCTGTGTGCTAGAGCATGTTGTGGATGAAACAATAACTTGTACAGTCATCCACATCTAACTCCTATATCCATGGGAGTAGATACACCTGTGGTCTTGGGAAAAACTTGCACTCTCCCATCTGAGAAACACACCCCAAGACCCCTGTCCTCAATCGTGGAAACTGAAACAAGGTTCTTTTTCAGCCCAGGGACGTACAACACATCCCTCAAAGTCATGGGACTCATGGAATCCCTATCAAATGTAACAGTCCCCTGACCCACTGCTCTAACAATGGTGTTGTCACCAAGTACCACCTCCACCTCTCTATCTGTCCGTGATAACTCGGAGAAGAACTCCCGAGTACCTGTCATGTGTCTCGAGGCTCCGCTATCAATGTACCACGTACCAATGGTGGATGGACCTGTCTGATGCCCTGTCAACAATGAGTGCTCACTCTCCATATCCATGTCTGTGCTGGTGGCTAAGGAGACTCTTTCTCTCTCACTCTGTCCAGCATATAGGGAAAACAACCTCTGAAACCTATCACCAAACTCATCAATCTCTGCTGAGGCTGCTGTCTGCTGTCCCTATCCATTCTTCTTCTTCTTGCTTGGACACTGAGATGCATAGTGCCCAAACGCCTGACAACAGTAGCACTTGATTTTACTCAAGTCCTTCTTCTGTCCACCCTGTGGACGCTACTGCTACTGCTGCCCCTTGGCCCCATTCTTCTTGGGACCCTTCTTCTTCTTACCCTTTGCTGTCAGAGCCACATTCTCCTCATCTGCCATATCACCTGATGAACTGCCCTGTACGAGACCCCTCCTGGTCTCCTCCTGCACAAAATCATCCCACAACCTCTCCCAAGATGGTAGGTTCTCTCTTCCCACAATGGCCTGCACAAATGCACTCCAGGACTTTGAAGCCCCATTCACCATTGTACGTGCTAGCTCAGTAGGAGATACTACTTCACCAACCGCTGCCAGTTCATCATGAACTGCAGAAATCCTAGTGAGGTAAGCTGTGACTCCCTCTCCTCCATTCATCTTGATACTCTTGAGCTTCTCCTTGAGAACCATCTTCCTGTTCTCATTGGAGCTCTCATACAAGCTGATCAAGGCACTCCACATCTCATGTGCCTTGGTCTTCCCGGAAATGTGAGGGATTATGTGGTCTTTTACTGCATCTAGGATGATCCTCCTAGCCTTACAGTGTTTCTTCTTGAAGGTTGAAAGAGCTGTAGCATCTGAGCCATCTGGAATGGTAATGGGGTTGGTAGTGGTGTTCCTCACCACCTCCACCAATAGCTCATTCTCCTCCAAAAGAAACAAAATTCTGGCCTTCCAAGGCACAAAATTTTCTGTCCCATTCAACCTATCTTCAATTCTCAAACCTGTAGCCATCTAAAAATTAACCCAATAGAACGCTTCCCACTAACAGAAGGTAAGAATACTGAAGTTTCCGAGATCTGGAATTTATGTGTGTCTGCAAACTATCACTGTTTTCTGCCCCCTTTGCTCTGATACCATGTAGATTTTTCTGCACTAAATTGTCTACTGGTTTGTGTTAACAATTTGTGGTTTTCACCTACAGCCGGTTATGCATAGGCTGTAGGTTACTTATAAAATTATTCTGTAACAGTCAAACACACAATATAATGCTAATAACAGGCTGAAAACACATTTAAAACATTCACACATGAAAAGTAGACTCAGAGAATTTTTGGCCAAATCGAGCCCTGGAAAAACCCCCACGGGGAAAACCGGTTTGAGAGAGAGAGATATTATTTCTTCAGCAAGATTTCATCACAGCATTACAATGAAAAGATTAACTTATCTTCACCACTCAGTAGAAGCTTTCTTGAAAAGTGTGCACCAAATTGAGCCTCGTTTTGTGTGCCCACAGCCTAGAAATTCGTGCCAGAAATAACTCAAAACTATGCTGGAAAAATACACAGTCCGTACACTGCACTTTCCTCGGTTTCTGTGCCAATGCACCTCGATTTCTGTGCATGAACTAAACTGAAATCCTCCTCGATTTCTGTGCTATTTGTTTCTCGATTTCTGTGTTATTATCTTTCTAGAAAACTGTGCTGAAATTCTTGAAACCCGTGCCCTGTACCTTCTCCACAGACTCAGCAGAATATACCTCGAGAATGGTGCCCAGATTCTCCTCGAACTACGTGTAGGAAAATATACCTATTGTATGGTGTTTCTCCTCGGGATTTGTGCTGTAGCTAAAACTGCTATCTAGAAAATCATGCTGATAATATATGCCAAGTGCATGCCTCAAAATCAGAGCCAATATCTGGAAACTCGTGCCAATGGAAATGGCAGTCTCGATGTGCGTGCTGGTGCCCTAGCAGCTCTCTCTCGACCTCTCTCTCTTTCATTCACAAGAACAAGTGAAAATGAGCCTCCCTCATGCTTTTTACTAACCCTAAGTGGGTATCTAATCTGATGGTGGAGATGAATCCAATCCAAGGGCTGAGATTTGATGAGAGCAAAAGAATATCACTTTATTTAATTCACTTAAATAAACTTTTACTCAACCAATTTAACTTTAGCAAAAAGTGACTTTAAAAATAGAAAGTCTCATTAATGTGATTTTAATGTGAGGGTCACTTTTCCCCCTTCTTAGTGACTTAGGCTAAAATTAGTAGGGGAACACTTCCCTAAGTACAAAACTAACAATATAAACAATGGTCATTAATTAAAACATTGCAGAGCACAGAATTGACATAACTCAAACCACAAGAATGTTTATCTTGCAATGTAGTGCGGAATCCTACTCAATATAAACACAATGAAATAGCCATAATAACACACGCGGAAGGGAATACATCAGCCTATTTATTCCAGGCAGAATACTGAAATAATCATACATTAATCAATCCCATCCTCATGCTATGCACATTCTTCATATCAACCATATTAAGAGAATCATTTCAATCCATTAACAAGAATAATTATCATTCAAAATTAACACATTGCAGAACCCATAATGCATATAATTTAAACCACGGAGAACACTTATCTTGAGATGAAGTTGTCCAAACAACTGGCTATGTGAGAGCAACGTTCCACCCAACCACAGATCTATGTTAAGCCTATATTCTTTCAGCTGAGAGATCACCCCCGAGCTGGGATGTATATCCACTAAGGAGGAACTAAACATGCACACTCACAGTCATGGTTTCACTCAAACAATCATGCTAAGCCAACACACAGTTGGGTTTATCAAGCATGCAATAAGAAAAGGAGGAGAATGCTAAGTCAGTGAGCTCAACCACAGAGCTACAGACATCTCAATCTAAATCCAAGCAATCCAATCCTCTATTCAAACATTCACACTTGGATTTCTCACAATTCTATCATCAAATAACTCAATCCCGTCACTGAATTTCTGGGCTATAAAAACTGGGCTTTCCAATGGATTTTGGGGTATCTAATACTCTCAATTTCACCCCAAGATTCATATCTATGGATCCCCCACTGGATTTCACTGTCAATACCAAATTCTGGGTGTTTATGGCTCTTCCCAACGTGGGTTCTTGCAAAGGTGCGATTTCTGATTTTCTTCATTGCTGGACATTCGTAATGGATGAAAACTGAAGCTGGGATGTTCAACCACGGAATGAGAATGAGAAAGAACCCATTCCCATGAGGTAGAGTGACTTGTGGTACAAGAAAAACAGAGCCCATACCCGCCATACGAATTTCTGAGCTGCCCATGCTTCATTGAAGCTATGGACTGAATTCTTCAACAAATCCCTTACAATAGAATTAAATATCAGCAAGGAAAGTCAAATGGGTTCACAAGATGACATTTGGCAGCCTATGGTTCAATCCCACAACCCCCTCACCACTCCCTAGTGGATACACATGGCCCCTTCTCATTAGGTTCTTCCATAGCCAGTTTTGATATTTTATTGCATGATGTTTATTTACATCATTTTTACAATGTCCCATGGCTAAATAGCACATGGGTAACATAATATCTAATACTTTCCTTTTAAATAAAATTCAAGCATCCACTAGCGGGGCCTTGGCCTTGAGCTCCACACTAGGAAAACATACATCGCATGTATAAAATATTTACATTAAAAGATAATATATCCTAAGGGTCAAAATGGGGTACTACACTGATATATCTATGGTAAGATTAGTATGTTCACTGAAGGTTTGAATGAACCCTTAAAAGGTTTAGTTAAGGCCCACAAACCCAATTCATTGAAGGATGCTATGAGTTTGACGAGGGATTTACAAAATGTACTACCTAGGACAAGGTTTCCTCCCAAGCACAACTTACCTCCCCAATTCAAATCTGAAAAGAAGCCATGGAAAGAAGAGGAATGTCGGAAGGATAAGAGAGAGGAACTAAGTAGGGAAGAGCTCAGAAGGAAGAAATTGTGTTACTCATGCTTCCAACCATGGGCACCAGGACATAAATGTGCTAAGGGAAATGCCCAATTCACTAAAGTATTTTGTGATGATGAGTATGAAAGGGAAATGGAGGAAGTAGGACATACTTCAGACCAAGAAGAGGGATATACTACATCAAAAGAAGGGAAACAAGAGGTAAATCATCCCTCACCTACCAAAGTAAGAATGGCAGTCCTTTTAGTAGTGCCTCGTTATCACACTATTCGATGCAAGGGTGTGGTACTAGGAGAAAGAGCTTCAGTTTTGGTAGATGGAGGAGCTGCACATAAATTCATTGATGCAGACATGGTGGAGAGAATGAAGATACCTATTGAACCATTCGATGGCTTCATAGTTATCATTCCCGGTCACAACACAATGGACTGCAAAACATGGGTTCCACAGCTGCAAGTCACCATAGGTAACTATACTTTTGTTGATAGTTTTGAGGTGGTTGATGTTGCTGATACTAATGTGGTTTTGGGAGTGCAATGGCTATACTCTATAGGGGAGCATACAGTAAATTATCAGATTCCTGAGATGAAATTTCAAGATTCGAAAGGAATACTAAGGGTTGTGAGAGGGAAACACACCTATCCGAATCAGGTAGTTTCCTCCCACAGCATGAAATGCAAGAATGGAAAGATTTTGGGGAGACATTAATCATGGAAGGTCACCTGATAGAGGAGGAACAAGTTTGCAGCATGATAAATTGAGATTGCTTGAGGGAAAGCAATCTTGGGTGGGGAGGACTGTAATGCCCCCATTCAAATAAATTCATAACAGGGAAATTCCATCAATCCTACTAGTTCCCTAGGTTGGATGGAGACATTGAGATTTGCAATAAGGGATCTATTAAATGATGTCTAGACATTAGAGTGGAATAAATATTTAATAAAGGATATAATTAAATAAATGCAAGAGAAAATCAAAGTGACAATTGACCATGAAGACACATGGAGGTTGTGGGGCCCACACAAGCTAGAATTTATGTGCCAAATGGCATTCTCCTCTTGCAATTTCGAATCCATGGGAAGCCTAATTTTCTTGGGATGAGTTAGAAGGCTCATACACTTGGCCATATGCATCATAGGTCGAATTTGGATGGAAGTGTAACTCCTAAGGAGAAGGAAGAGTCAAATGAGGAGTAATTGGACACTTTGACTAGATTCCCTAACCTATATGACAACAATGATGAAGATGCTATGAAACTTATGACAAATTGCAGATCCGATTGCTGACATATGACCATTATGACCAATTCGAATAGGGACCCATTGAGCTTCCCCAACTCCATGAGCGCCTTCTTGGATGCTATATTTAGACCTAACATCCCATTCGATCCATAAACTCAATCCAATTCAAATTAGGGTGAGGGCTCAAGGATGTTTATAAAATACAGGGATAAACCAAGAGAAGGGATTTTGATCATTTTTGAGAATTTGCATATGTGAAGAGAGAGAGCTAGTGGATGACTAGTTTCTTGTCTTAGCCAATTTCGAGGGTGAAAGATTCCCATCCAAATTGGTGTGTGGAGAGGCCATTCAGGTCTTTCATGGAGCTTTAATGGAGTCTTTATTTACAGGTGTAAGCTACAGGGCAGCTCGAGGTTTCTTCTAGTGCAACTCACTCACTCAACCATTTCCAGTTTTCCTTGCATATTCTTGCTCCTTGAGGGAGGGCGCTTTTGGTGAGCTACTGTACTCTTTGGGGGAGCTTCTCATGCCCCATTTATGTTGTAATAAGATTCATATACTCTGTTCTTCATCTTCAAAAATGTATCAGGTCGAAAATGCAGTTGGAATGTGTTGGCTTATTTAACTGTTCTAGAGGTTTCCAATGTAGACCCAGGTTCTTCGCGGTTCAAGGAACCAACAAAACACCTTTTCACTAGCCCTTTCGGCAACAATCTACAAACAGAATGAGGTCTCACCCGAGATGAAGTAATGGGGGGGCTATCGTATCAAGTTTCCACAACCGAGTGATGAGTTCTTCAAACAAACTGATGAACAGCACGCTGCAGGGCTCGCACTGCAGATTGAGGATTGCGTGAAGTTCACCTCCTTCGCGGTTAGTACTTATACAAGCTATAACGCTTGCACAACTCGCACATCCAAGAACTGCGTGGTTTGGAGATTATTCAACCACAGGATAGCGCAACTGATAACTGCGCGTCCTCTTCGGACTTAACCAATTTCAATGAATTTACTTAATGTTTTCTATCCATTCATCGATTGCCTTAGGTTATTTATCTTATGACTTATGCAATATGACAAAGCACAATGTACTACGCACTTCCGGTGCCGCGCTCCACACTTCGAGTGATTCGCATGGTGTGAACTCCACTAATTCCCGTGTTTACTTAATCAACTTATGAATTCATTCAGACTTAGAAATACTCGTGCATCTAACATTCATCCACATATGCGATACTTAACATATTATTCCCACCTTCAGTTTTTATGGCGAATACATATAAAAGAAAGAACATATGAACTGATAAACGAGATATTAAGCATTCATTATAAGCAAATATACAGATTCAAACATATAAACAGTCACACAACACATAATTTAACGTGGTTCACCCCTAGGATGGGATCTACATCCACATAAACTGTTGTTATATTATCTTAGGAAGGGTACAACAGTTCCAGTCTACGCACTCAGTTGCAGACTCTCTTCTCTCTCAATAGGCCTCTATGCACGCATCTTGCAAAGCCTTTACAATCTTCTCCCAACAGACACTACTACATTTTTGGCCTTTAGGGGGGGTTGTCTTCCGCCCCCAAAAGTGACCTACGGGGGGGGGGGGGGGGGGGGGGGTTTGGCTTTGGGGGTGGTTTTGGAAAAACCGCCCCTAAAGGCACCGATGTTAAAAGTTTTTCCCTTTAAGAGCATTTTTTTACGAGATTGGAACCGCCCCCAAAAGTCACTTTTGGGGGCTATTTGTGACCCTCCTCGTAGAGCTCTATGTAGGTGGTTTTAAACCCCCCTCGTAGACCCCTTCATAGAGACCTACGGAGGCGGTTTTGAACCCCCCTCATAAGCCCCCTCATACAAACCTACAGGGGTGGTTTGGAACCCCCCTCTTAGACGACTATAGGGGTGGTTTCAAACCCCCCTCGTAGAGACCTATAGGGAAGGTTGTGAACCCCCCTCGTATAGTCCTATAGGGGTGGTTTGGAACCCCCATTGTAGAGGCCTATAGGGGCAGTTTAGAACCCCCCTCGTAGAGGCTTATAGGGGCAGTTTTGAACCCCCCTCGTAGAGGCCTATAAAGATAGTTTGAAACCCCCCTGGTAGAGGCCTATAGGGGCGGTTTGGAACCCCCCTCGTAGATGCCTATAGGGGCGGTTTGTAACCCCCCTCATAGAGGCCTACAGAGGCGGTTTGAAACCCCCCTTGTAGGTCTCTACAAGGGGGGTTTCAAAACACCCTCATCATAAGCTATGGGGGCAGTTAACAACCCCCCCTAAAAGTCATTTTTACAAACCTTTGGGGGCGTTTTGAACCCCCCCGCGTAGACACCCATAGGGGCGGTTTGAAACCCCCCTAAAACTCCATCTTACAAACAATTAGGGGCGGTTATGAACCCCCCTCATATAAACCTACAAGGGGGGTTTTGAACCCCCCTCATTGTAACATACAATGACAGTTTTGAACCCCCCTCGTAGTGACATATGAAGGCGGTCTAGAACCCCCATTGTAGCAATATACAAAAACAGTTTGAAACCCTCCCTATAACCATAAAAATCATAATAAAATATATTTTATTAAAAATACCAATATTGCAATATCATTAGGGCATGGAGGAATCGAACCACCAACCTTCTGCTTGTAAGGAAGACGCTCTTCCATTGAGCTAGAACCCTATAAGAATTGGGGATAGGAGAAATATTAACACCAAGATTGCATTAGTTGTAATTCTAATAAAAGACAATAAGATCTAAATACAACAACCATGCTTAAAATCACTCATCAACAACCTACATGCTCATATCTATTTTCAAGGCACCTAATTTTTTTTTTAAATTGGGAAAAATGTTGGCTGCTTTCTGGGCAGACCCGGGTTTTAATGAAGCGCAGCAACAAAACCCCTTGGCGCACTGGCCCTCTCGGCAACGAGCTGCGCAGCAGCTCGAGGTCTCACCCGAAGTGGCTATGGGGGGGTTAAGGAATCAAATTTCCTTAACCTGGGCGACGCGGAGACTGTTTCTCTCTTCCTCGGCGATTCCCCAAACCGGACTGTCTTACTTTTCTGCAGCCCCCTCGGCGTAACTGCGCGGAACCTACCCAACAGTCTAGCTGTACGACATCTCCATCCCGGCGCACGGGGAAACTATCCCCTGCGTCGATGCTCTATGTATCTTTTCCTTTCTCGCACCTGACGCAGCAATGCATTCCACTGTCGCTGCGGCGACAGCGTTCACATATTCTTTGCCACTTAACAATTATAGTTACAGGGAACCTCACGAACTCACTTAATACTCATAATGATATTGCACGATTCTTGTATACATAAGTAACGAACTAGACAGGCAATCACTCAACACAGCATCATGACAAGAAGAAGTATGAAGTTCACCTCCTCGAGGAAAACCACGTCCACGGGAGTATTATATTTAACCTGAAACTGGTAGAGCTACACAATATGCTGCGCACTCAGCTACAGCCTTAGATCTTTCCAGGAAACTCCACGCACACAGCTGGGAGCCCTTCTCTCGATCCAGTCTCTCTTAGAGATTACAATAGTTCAGACGTCAACTCAGACAGTCTGCAACTCAGGGATTAACTCCACGGCTATCCTGGCTCGACTCTTCTTCTTACAATACGATAGAAGACTGAATGGCTAGCTTACTAGCGGGCTGACTAACCCACTTACTACTAATCAGCTAACTAACATCTATTCTTTGTAATTACACATATATATAGGTGGCCATGGCGGTCACACCTTTACAAAACTGTGGGCCTTTCCCAACAGTAATCCCCAAAAACCCTAACCACGCACATGGCTAGGTGTACTGTAGGCGCCGCTTGCAGTCACGTCTCCGCTTCCTGTAGGTTCCGTGACTTCCGGCGCAGATTGCGGGTATGGGCGCCTTGTCCTTCACCTTCAATGCTTTGGTCCGTTGCTCCTCCTTGATCCGAGCAACCATAACTTCTGTACTTAGCCTTAAATGAGGGTAGCTGAGCTTTCTATTCAGCCACATTCATCCTTCTATGATGTGCGCGCGAGCTCCGCGATTTTCGGTCCGTGATCTGCGCTGAGCTTATCCATCTGGCACCGTACTGCGCACCATCTCCTTCTATCCAAAACTTAGTGCTTGTTCAACATTAGCACTTTCCTTCCATACTTGTGCTTTTTCCTCAAAATTCGTAGCTTTACCATAGCTGCGGCCTATGCTCCAACAGGCCCCTAACACTTACTTGTGGCTCACCCTCAAGCCACTCGCACTAGCGCGTGGTCACTTTACTTCCGCATCTGCTTTTGCTTGGGTCTTCGCAAATGTTTTCTTCCACTGTGCAATAGCGCAGTCCATTTCATCGATGCATTCCACGGCTGTCTGCACCGTTTCTGCAGTGGCTTCTTCTTTAGTTGTGCTATCAATCACCTGTTGAGACTCTGCAATCTCTTTGATATTTGCCTCAATCTGGACGGCAAGGTCAGCATACTCATCCATAAATGACTGAATGCTGTTGGTGAGGTTGGCATCCTCACTTCGGAGCTTGTGCAGTTGCTGTTGGATTCTGCGCACTTCACTCATTTTCCTCATTTTTGCTAAGCCGTCTAAGGCCTTAGCTTCTTCTGTCAGAACAGTTAGGGACTGTTCTGCGGCTTGTACCTGTTGAAACAGACCAACTTTGAAAGGGAGCGTCTCAAGCTCCGTCCAAGCCTCCATAGCTTGCTTCATCAGGTTCTTGGCTTCAGCTGCTCTGGTCTTCAGTTGTGTAGAAGTTCTGTGCAGCGCTTCAAATTGTGCCTGGCTATCGTCCGTAAGATGTGCTACAACACGAGCTTCTAGCTCTGCGATCTGCATTCTATGGTCTTCAGCCATAGCAACTATTTCATGCTCCAGGGTTTTCACCCTTCCTCCAATAATTTGAACTTTCTCAACCAGAGGAAGGTCTGGCTGAATCTCGCAGGCTAGTAACTCCTGGGCAATTTCATTAATTACATTTCTTATCCCAGTGTCTTGTGCCTCATAAAGTGCGAGCTTCTCGAAGATATTCTTATGGCTTGCCTTCAGCTCTATCTCCTGCGATTGCAGTCTTTGGTTTGCATGGAAGGTAGAGAGCTCTCTAGCTCTTAGCTCAATAGAAACTTTCTCATGCACTAGCTGTAGAGTCTCTATAGGAATTAGAGGCAAATTTATTTCAATGGGCCCAACTGCGCTTACCTGTAGTGAAGCTAGCAGATCTGGAAGTGTCATGCTTGTAGGCGGAATATGCACGACAGTATGCCTTTCTACAAGTTCTTCAACTTGCTTGGTACTTGGAATTACTTGTGGCGCCTGTGAAGTAGATGCTGGCGCATGGGTCTGCGCATCTCTTCCTGCGAGACCTTTCAATTCCACAAACTGTAGGTCTAGAGCACTTCTGATGTGAGCGTGCACGGTCTGCAGCTCACGAAATTGCTCTTTCAAGTAGTGGTCGATCCCCGAGGGAATGGGCTCAGAGGGATGCGACACCTTTTGTTTCTTGGTTGCTTGTTCTGTCGAACCTTCATCACTTCCTTGCTCGGGGGCTTCCTTGCCCTTATCCTTCTCTTGCGGAGCAACGGGTGGCATCGCAAATGCGATATCAGCGGCCTCCCTCCATTCATCCGACCAAGACTTGATGGTTTCTTCAACATCTTCGGTGGTCATCCTGTAAAGGCCTACGTCCCATTCCTCTTGAATGCCGCAGGGTCAGAGGTAAAGTTGATGCAAGTTGGCAGTAAAGGCCAACTTTCCTTCATATATTTTTGCTGTCTCCCCGCTCAGCCTCGGCATTTCCTGAATGGTATCTCTGAGGAGATATTAGTATTCACAAAATACAGCACGATTCATCTTGCGCTTCGCGGGATTAGCATACTCCCAAAGGTTAACATAGCGGATTCCCGCAGCCTCTCCTGCACGGCGCGGAAGGAACTGAGTGTTCGGGGGCTCCTTCCACCCGACAAGAGCGCATAAAATTAAAAGCCAAGAAAAATGGAACGACTGACCGGGGTTATCTTGGACGTTCCGGTAGTCTTCCAAGAAAGAATTGAGGAGGAAGAGGCACCAGTTGTACTATTCTCCCTCTGCAGCTACGATGGCGAGCTCCACGACATCTCCAGTAACTTCCTTCGGTCTGCACTTTGTGAGAAGTCTGCCTGCAAGCAGACTTCCTGTGAATCTAAGTGCTTCGTCTTCTACTATAGTGAGGTCATAAGCCCGACCTCCTCTTGTTAAATTGTATTTCTGCACCAGCTTTGCAGCCAGTTTTCTATCCTTGTCCTTTCCCACAAAATGGATATTGGGATCCTTACCAACCTTAGACAGGCCAGTAATGCGATGAATCAAATCGACATTTAAATCGATTGGCCTCCCGAGACAAAGGTAACCTCCATGAACGCAAGATAGCAGTGTCTTAACAACTGCATTCACTTCATTGATACGCCCGAAGTGCGGTATCTTTAACAGGTTCAGGAGTCCAGGCCGCTCAAGATTTGCTGCAAATCCCTTTGGGGTAAATTCATCAACCTTTCTGGTGGGATTATGAACTACCGTCAGATATTGATCTAGCGCAAATTGAGGATACGTTTTATAGTCTCCCAGGTTGAAATCAAAGAACTTGACGAGTGGAAGGTGTCCAAGCAGGGAGCCTTCTTGTCGCACGCCCATGGGCAATGGAGGTAACGGAATCGGATACTTTGCGTTCTTCGGGATATGCACCTCTGGCGCATCATCTGGACGGGGCGGAATATAATTCACCATGGTGGCCAACGGATCTGGAACGGGCTCTTCTGGCTGTTGCTGAGATGCTCTGGTGCCCGGAGATTGCCTTGGGTCGGTCCAACCAGGGTGTACATAAGTCGAAGCGGTCACCGGAGTAGTCATGCCGAAATCTAAGCCTCGGCGCAGGAATTGACGAACAACTTCTTCAGTTGACAGGTTCTCTGTCGTGAACCGATGTAAGCAACAAGAACTTGCACAGATAAATGGTGAAACAACGTAAGATACGAACTCTGAAAACAAAGGAAATTCTGCACCACTCGGCTCTGAAAGCAATAACTTAGATTCTCAAACAAGACTATGCAGCTCGAGAAAAGTAACCCGAAAATATACAAGTGTGGGGTATTTATAGCCAAAGGTGATAGTAAATGCGGGCAAGTGGGGTTACTAGCTATAGGCGGCTATGCATGAGTTGACAACCCTACTATCCCCTTCGCATTTGCGGTGCATTTATTGTGATGGACGGGCTCTGACAGGCTTCCGGGAGAGGCTAACGCTTTCGACGCATGAGTTAAATGCAAATCTTACGGAGATCAAGCCAAATCTGTCAGAGCGGCTATACTTAAATGGCGGGCTTATCCTTCATTTATTCTCAGACGCGGCTACATAACTGCGGTAATTCAAATTTTTCGGCGGGTCATTTCAGCTTAGGAAACTGTGCATATAGAGGGGTCCACACCGAGAACTCCTCAAGCGGCAAATTGACACAGGGAACTTCGCAAGAGCGACGGTTCAACGGTCCGGGGAAAACCTCGCAAGAGCGCAAATATAAGCTCGCTCAATCCCAAATTTTTATTCGATATGCGCGGATGTTTCAAGGAACTGCGCGGGAAGCCGGAGACTGAGTGTCTCGCAACTTCCATGTAGACTGTGACAATGCGATGTCTCTTTCAACTACACCGGGCATCTGCACTTCTTTAACATTATATTAAGTCGACATGGCGGAGTGGCCGTCGCGATAAAGCTTAAGCTGACTCCCGTTTATCATTGTAGGTAGCAATTCTCCATTAAGCTTCGCAAGCTGAACTGCTCCTCCTTCAGTTATCTTCGTCACCCGAAAAGGGCCTAAGCAATGTACTCGAAACTTGCCTGGGAACTTGATGAATTTACTATCATAGAGGAGTACCAAGTCTCCTTCTGCAAAGTGTTTATTCTTAATGTGCCTGTCATGCCAAGCTTTCTGTCTTGCCTTCTGTACCTGTTGATGAAATCCAGCTAAAAGTCGGTCTTCTTCTAAGGCAAGCAGTTGTGAAAGTCTTGCACTCATAGTATCAGGATTTGTCATCTCTGTAATTTGCGTAATTCTGAGACTAGGAACAATGTATTCCATGGGCATAACTGCTTCTTGTCCATACACCAAACTGAAAGGTGTGTGACCTGTTAGTTTCTTGCATGTGGTTCTGTAAGCCCATAATACAGCTGTGACTCTAAGGTCCCAATCATCTCTTTGTTGATGACAGATCTTCGTCAGGGCATTCTCAAGAATTTTATTGAATGCCTCCACCGTACCATTAGCTTGAGGGTGGTAGGGTGTACTCTTATGGTGACTAATTTGAAATTCTTCAGTAAGGGCCTCTATAGTCTCATTGAGGAAGTGTGTACCCTGATCACTCATGAGAATCACTGGGCATCCAAACCTAGTGATAATGTTCTCAAAAATGAACTGCGCGGCAGTGGCAGCGTCGCAGTTCTTAACTGGCTTCACCTCAGCCCATCTGGTGAGGTATTCAGTAGCTGTGATGATGTATCTCGCGCCGGTTCTTTTTCCTGGTGGGTTGATAGGTCCTACAAAATCAATGGCCCATTTATCAAAAGCACGCAGTGTTATCTGGGGTCTTAGCGGCATTTCATCTCTCCTTGAGGGTTTTCTTGTTCGCTGGCACACATCGCAACATTTGCAGAATTCCTTAGTATCCTTGTGCAATGTCGGCCACCAAAGACCTGTGGCTAAGATCTTCTGCGCAGTCGGATTTCCTGCGAAATGGCCTCCTACG
The DNA here is from genome assembly GCA_027924585.1 of Larix kaempferi. Taxonomy (NCBI): domain Eukaryota; kingdom Viridiplantae; phylum Streptophyta; class Pinopsida; order Pinales; family Pinaceae; genus Larix; species Larix kaempferi. Next base: position 5,255,868 of record BSBM01000293.1, on the reverse strand, counting down.
GTACCTGAGTGTGCTTCTGCGATGATAGGGCTTTTTTCATGTGGTAAGATACATCTGCGCAAAACTTCATCGGGGCCCAACTTATAGAGCTAGCCTGCTATTAAAGTGAAGTCTGCGGCTTTGACAACAAGTTGCTTCTTCTGCGGGATTGTAAACTCAGCCGGCACTTGCCCGATAGTGAGAAACTCAAGAATATCGGAATAATATTCATATGCAGCTTGAATAGAAAACAACTGCGCGTCAGGCAGATTGTCCTCCAGACTTGTAGGTTCCTCTCCTGACTCTATCCTGGATAAATGGTCAGGTCCTGCATTCAATCTTCCTGGCTTTACAATAACCTCAAAATCATACTCTTGGAAAAGGAGTAGCCATCTGCAAATTCTTCCCCCTAACACTGGCTTATTGACCAAGTATTTCAAAGCAGAATGGTCAGTATACATTTTAAAATGTGCGCCCAATAGGTAGTGCCTGAATTTCTGTAGGGCATACACCATAGCTAGTCCTTCTCTTTCTGTAGTAGTGTAGTTCTTCTCGGCTGCGGATAGCTTTCTGCTGGAGTAAGCAATCGGGTGGTCAATACCTCCTTCTCCCGGTTGTGTAAGCACGACCCCCAATGCTATGGAAGAATCATCGACATGAACATGAAAGACTTTTCTCCAGTCCGGGAAAACTAGAATTGGCGCAGTGATCATCTTTTCTTTAAGTGTATCCAAGCTCTGTTGGCATTCTTCTGTCCATTGGAACTTCAAATCCTTTTTCAACAATCTTTCCATAGGTGCTGTGATCTTTGCATATCCTTTGATAAATTTTCTGTAGTATCCTGTATGTCCCAATGTAGTGCGCAATTGTTTGACTGAGTTGGGCGCAGGTAAATTGGCAATGATGGCAACCTTCACAGGATCCATCAGGAGTCCTTGTCTGCATACAATATGACCCAACAAAATACCAAAAGGAGCACAGAAAATACATTTTTTCAAGTTAAGGGAAATCTGATGCTGTCTACATTTTTCTAACATCATGCGCAGATTCCCTATATGATTTTTTAATAAACCAAATACAGTCCAGTCATCAAAATAGACTTCTAAGAATTTGTGAATGAATTCTTTAAAAACAGCAACAACGACTCTAGAGAAGATAGCAGGTGCGTTCTTAAGACCAAAGGGCATTACCGTGTACTGGAATGAGCCCCATTCAGTCGCAAAAGTAGTCTTATGGCGGTCGTATGGATGGATTCTGATCTGATGGTATCCCAAAAAGCCATCAGTGAAGGAGTAAGCCTCTTGTCCTCCAACATTATCAAGCACTTCATCCGTAAAAGGAGTGGGAAATGGATCATGCGTTGATGCATCATTGCATTTGCGCAAGTCCACACAGATTCTTATTTCACCTTTTGTTTTTTTCTCTTGTACAAACATAGGACTAATCCAATCGCTTTCCTCTACTGGCTCAATAATACCTGCTGCGAGCATCTTATCAATTTCTTCTTTAACCTTTTCTTTATACCGCAGATTCAATCTGTACGGGCGTTGTTTTACTGGTTTGGCATCTACTTTAAGAGGTATGCGCATCACTCCTAAGTCTCCTAGGATGCCTTTCATTTTTGTGAACTTGGTAGGAAAGATATCCTGGTAGTCACGTAATAAGTCTGAAATATGCCCGACAGTTTCATTATCCCAATAATCTCCTATAGAAGCAAACTTGGGTTCGTCTTCTGTACCAATGTTAATCTGTTTGAGCTTGATGTGTTCTGTGATGGCAGGAATATCAAGCTGAGGACCTTCAACATTGCGCATCCCTTCTGATTCTGGAATATTGATGTTGCGAGGATCATCGTCCTCTTCTCTAGTGGTGAAATTATAGCATTCAAGGGCATGTTCTATCTGGACAGCCCAATCTGGTTGGGAATATTATGGTACTGGACATTGTTCAAATACCTTCTTTTTAATACATTTTAAAGCGTAGTCAATGCTTGGATGTTCTGATTCAAAGCTGAAGGTAAGTTGAAAACTTTCTATCATAAGAAGCCAACTGATAGTGCCTCTGCGCAATTCGGTTTCAGTGTACCAGTTCCTTGGAACTGTATCCAATGTGTGGACAAATAGGTGAACCCACTCATCTTCTGGAATATCTGACCATTGCTGAGTACATGCTTCAACATGTGACCTGGGGTCACTCTGTCCCTCATATTTGCGTAATACTTCTGCTGTGGTGTCCTGAAATTTGCGCAGTATCAATCTGCGACAGTCTTGCCATGTGTGAATATTCTCTTTATGTGCACCCCACCATCTTGCGGGTGTAGCGCGCAATGCTACATCTAGTGCCTGTATGCGCTGCTGTTCTAGAAGCCGTTGTTCATATGTATGTATGAATTCACTTACGTTAGTTAACCCGTCAAAAATTGGAGTGTTAGTCAATTCTGTACCAATCCATCAAATGGATTTAGTCATCATGGCGCAACACCTTGCAGAAACCTCATGTAAACGATTCTGCCAATTTTCCAATCCTGCATCTGAGTCTGATGTGCACGAACTATCGCATCGCCAGCTGATATGGCCGTCTGCTGTGGGATTGACATAGTCACTCTGGTTAGCAGTCATTTGATACAAACTCTCCATGTGGCGCGCTTCTTCTTCTGCCCGAATGGGTTCTATATATCTTGGTACTTGAATAGGATCAAGCGGTGCAATGACCCTAATTTGGTCATCCTCAAAGGTCATCTGTCTTTTCTTCAAATTAATGACAGCCAAATTATCAAATGCCCAGTCTATACCTAAAAGTGTTGGGCAAGGTCTACTATCATCCAGAATTTTGATTACTTCAAAGTCTGTAGAACTTCTTACTCCCTCGATATCAATAGGTACATTGTGTAATCTGCCCAATGGAGAGACTCATTGCTGATTCGCGAGTCTTAACTGGATGGGGGATCTTGTAAGCTGAGGGCTCCCCATCTATTCCCATGTCTGCATAGTGAGAACATTAACTTCTGAACCCAAATCTAAAATGACTTCGTCCATCTCAAATGCGCCAATCTGCGCTGTGAGCCTCATCTCTTTTCCAGTTCTAGTGTGACTCCCAATCTGGTGAACAGCACGCTGTGGTGTGTTCATCGAAGCAGATTGTTGACATTTATCCAAGAGGTGTTGAAGTTCTATAGTTGCTTTTTCATTGCGCAACAATTTTAAGCAGTTTCTCAGAAAAGTATGGACACTACCTAGTGCATCCTGTTCATCAAGCATTCCGGATGTAGTGGCCTGTTCTTGTACTAGGTTCTCTTGTCTTAGCATTTGCGGTCTGACGACATTATGTGGAATTGCAACCAAAGTTGAGAGTCTCGGGTCTGAGAAATACTCTTGAGCTTGCTTGAATGCTTCTTTTTGCTTCTGCAGATTAAGTGGGGTTGGTTTAATATTAGCGCGGCGCACCCATTGTGTCGCTAGCTTTCCGGTTCCCATCTCTGGCGCACCAGTGGTTGCTCCACTGCGCGTCACTATATTAACTGTAGGGTCTAGTTCTCTTTGTTCTGCTCCAATCAACTAAATGTTCTGATTGACCTGTGGTGTTTTTGCTTGCATTTTAGCTATCAACTGAGGGCATTCTTCAATGGCATGATCATAAGATTTACAGTATCTGCAGATGGTTGTAGGATTTTGGCAATCCCTTGCAAAATGACCTTGCGCTCCACAATTATAACAAGTGATCTGTCCTCTTCCGCGACCAAAACTAGTTGCACGTCCGCGACCCCTATAATTTCCTGCTCGACCGTCGCGAGTTTGGTCATACTGTGGACCTGCTGTGGGTCCTTGTGTCTCTGATTGTACTCTATAAACATCATGCTTTCTTTCTATCATAAGATCATATGCTCTACAATTGTTCTCATCATGGCCTACTGATTTACAGAAATTACAATATAAGTTCTTTGGAGTTTGTACATATTTCTGAAGTAAGTGACATTCTTGTGGTCTATGACCTCTAGTTCTACAGATTTCGCACCAAGGCCCCTGTGCCTGTGGTAGAGGGTTAGGTGCTCCGCTTGCAATATACTCTATGAAAACGGGACAATGGTCCTTTGAATGACCTTGCGCTTTACATTTTGTACACCAAATTTCTTCCTTAACATCCTTGGCTTTCTTAATATCGTGCACTTGCAAGGTTAAGTTTGCTAATTGGTTCTGCAACTGCGCAACATCGTTGCTTGTTCCAGCAATTGGTGAAGCTTCTAGTTTCATAGCCATCTCTAGAGCTTGTTCCTGAGTATTGAGATTCTGTTGCATAAGAGGAAGTCTAATGTGTGGGAGCAGCGCTGCAATGAACCATTCCTTATGCTGCTATGGGGCAAACTCAAAGCTTACTTGATCTATCAAGGCTTTGAACTTCTGGTCAAAATCCCATACTGACTCTGTAGGTAACTGTTTGATGTCTTTGAGCTCTGTTATACACTGTGATTCTGATTTAGGTTTTTTAAATTCTCTAATCATAGCATTTCTTACATCAGCAAGCGTCCTATTCTGTGCTGCTGAGTATTTCATGAACCATGTTAAGGATCTTTCTCTTAGTGTGGTTGCTAACTGAACCAGTTTAACAGCATCATCATTAATTTGCTTAATTGTCCAAATGGCTTCACATAAGAACCAGTGCTGCTCAGGGTCTTCTATCCCTGTTCCTTTAAAAGTTGGTAGCTTCATGTCATCACCCATCCTTCTTGTGCTAGGTTGAGGTGGTGGTCCTGTAGCAGTGCTTCTGGGATGGTTGAACAAAGGTGGTGCAGAGGTACTAGAAGTACCGTGTGGGCTACTAGAAGGTGTTACTGCGGGGTTATACTGAGCTCCGTCTGGCTTTTGCAGTGTAATGGGGTGATAAGGGATATGAGCACTCCCTTGTCTCTCTATATGGCTTGCTCTAGGAACTTGACTATTTTCTGGGCTAGATTCAAAAGAATGCTGGTGAAGGCCTACTTTATACCGTTTTCCACTACGAGTGCAACCAATAAGTTCAGGATCACTATCAGAATCTGCGGACATTACTTGTCTATGCTATTCATCGGAAGCTTTACATAGTTTTGCTTTTTCATACAGAAGCATTTTAATCCATAAGTTCAGAGAATTTAAGAACTTACCTCTGTGTGCTTGGAAGAAACTCCTCTCAGCTTGACTGAAACTCTTTCTTGTATCTACTGCAAACTCAGTGATGAAACCTTCCAGTAGACTATTCAACCAAAAGTCTACTGCGCGGGACACAGGATTGTCTACCCGCTTCAAAATATTGACTAGATTAGGCGTCCAAGCGATGGGTCGATCAACATACACAGTGGGTCTAGTATCTACTAACTTGGCTATCCAAGCATGCAATTCAAATGCAAATGTGACAAAGAAAATTTCGTGAAGGTCAGTATAAATATACTTCTGCAACCAGTCTTCTGTCTGGAGCCTAGAGCTTTGATTTTCTTGTTCAGCGAACTCTTTAGCCTTTAAATCAAACCAGTCTTCAATTTCTTTAACTGTAGGATTCCAGTAACGCATTTGTTAGCTAAGCAAGTCTCAGGGCAACAGAACCATTTGTTGGCTTCAGAAACAATCTCAGACGTCGTGGAAATAGTAAGTCTCAAGGCAACGGAATCATTTGTTGGCTCCTTCTTTCTCTGGGTTTCGCCTCAATCTCGCGTGTCGCTGAAATAACAAGTCTCAGTCACGTGGCAACGGAACCATTTGTTGGCTCCTTCTTTCTCTGGGTTTCACCTCAATCTCGCGTGTCGCTGAAATAACAAGTCTCAGTCACGCGGCAACGGAACCATTTGTTGGCTGCTTTCTGGGCAGACCTGGGTTTTAATGAAGTGCAGCAACAAAACCCCTTGGCGCACTGGCCCTCTCGGCAATGAGCTGCGCAGCAGCTCGAGGTCTCACCCGAAGTGGCTATGGGGGGGTTAAGGAATCAGATTTCCTTAACCTGGGCGACGCAGAGACTGTTTCTCTCTTCCTCGGTGATTCCCCAAACCGGACTGTCTTACTTTTCCGCAGCCCCCTCGGCGTAACTGCGCGGAACCTACCCAACAGTCTAGCTGCGCGGCATCTCCATCTCGGCGCATGGGGAAACTATCCCCTGCGTCGATGCTCTATGTATCTTTTCCTTTCTCGCGCCTGGCGCAACAATGCATTCCCCTGTCGCTGCGGCGACAGCGTTCACATATTCTTCGCCACTTAACAATTATAGTTACAGGGAACTTCACGAATTCACTTAATACTCATAACGATATTGCACGATTATTGTATACATAAGTAACGAACTAGACAGGTAATCACTCAACACAGCATCATGACAAGAAGAAGTATGAAGTTCACCTCCTCGAGGAAAACCACGTCCACGGGAGTATTATATTTAACCGGAAACTGGTAGAGCTACACAATATGCTGCGCACTCAGCTGCAGCCTTAGATCTTTCCAGGAAACTCCACGCACACAGCTGGGATCCCTTCTCTCGATCCAGTCTCTCTTAGAGATTACAATAGTTCAGATGTCGACTCAGACAGTCTGCAACTCAGGGATTAACTCCACAGCTATCCTGGCTCGACTCTTCTTCTTACAATACGATAGAAGACTGAATGGCTAGCTTACTAGTGGGCTGACTAACCCACTTACTACTAATCAGCTAACTAACATCTATTCTTTGTAATTACACATATATATAGGTGGCCATGGCGGTCACACCTTTACAAAACTGTGGGCCTTTCCCAACAGTAATCCCCAAAAACCCTAACCACGCACATGGCTAGGTGTACTGTAGGCGCCGCTTGCAGTCACGTCGCCGCTTCCTGTAGGTTCCGTGACTTCCGGCGCAGATTGCGGGTATGGGCGCCTTGTCCTTTGCCTTCAATGCTTTGGTCCGTTGCTCCTCCTTGATCCGAGCAACCATAACTTCTGTACTTAGCCTTAAATGAGGGTAGCTGAGCCCTCTACTCCGTTGCTTTATTTATTATGGTAGCTGAGCTTTCTATTCAGCCACATTCATCCTTCTATGACGTGCGCGCGAGCTCCGCAATTTTCGGTCCGTGATCTGCGCTGAGCTTATCCATCTGGCACCGTACTGCGCACCGTCTCCTTCTATCCAAAACTTAGTGCTTGTTCAACATTAGCACTTTCCTTCCATACTTGTGCTTTTTCCTCAAAATTCGCAGCTTTACCATAGCTGCGACCTATGCTCCAACAAAAAATACAACAAAGATTATATTCAAATGAACACTATCAATCAAGCCAATGCACTAATCTATGAATAAATATGCCTCAAACTCAATAAATGCATCAAGTAGCTCTCCAACTTCTTCAAAGACTTGCTCCACCATCTTATCAACACGTGTTAGTGTGGGATCTATTGTTGTACCCACACCAATAAGGCCTCCAGAGATGACAAACTATATAGAAAGTTGGTATTACCAATTTACTTTATGCTTGCACACTATAGTTAGAGCTTGAAGTGGTGACAAGAGCTAGTTCCCAACTAATGGCTCCATTTTGAATATCTTCATCATTGTTTAAAGATCAATTTCAAGAATTATATACAATTTAATACAAAATAAGAAATGCCAATGAAGACAACTATATGGAAATAACTTGGTGTGGTCAATATGCACCAACGATAAACATCTTACCTATATTAGCAACAATAGCAAGAGCGAGAGCATTCTTTTCATTGAGTGAGGAATGATTTGGGCTAATGCCATAAAATCCCTACCATTAGACAAACATTCAAAAGGGTCATTTCACAGTTGATATTGACCAACGCTCATAACTTCCAATCACTTCACAAACCACAACATTCAGATTTGACAAAAACCATTAAAATCAACATCTTGTTGAATCAAATCCTACAACCAATGTTGTATTCCAGTGTTATGTATGCAATTTTCAAATGTATGAGAGCAATAATACAAAACCTTACCAAAAGATCAGCTGTCACAGTTAGCACAATTTGTACAAGTGCAGTTTTCAAATGGAGAGTAATTCAAACATCTAATTCTCGATTCTTCCATGACAAAGGGATAGACTTGCCAAGAGAATCATGCTGTATTAAAATAAAGACACCAACTTAGATGAAGATTCATTGAAAATTTGATTGGTTTTAACTTTTATCGCATTTGGAGAGCATGTGTTATCCTCAAGATAGTTGGAATTTACTTTGAACTCATGCTGGAAATAAATATGCTAAATGGGAGGCAAAATACTTATGGTACATAAGCCATAAATACAGCCAAGCAAACCCATGCAAGTGATGCCACTTGTCCAAAGGCTAATCTTGGAAGTTAGAAAAGTTACCCAAAAGTTATATAATGTCAAGTAATTTATATGAAACATGAAAAAACTACCGAAGTAGATAAATATTTCAATACAATGCATGGAGGAGGTGACTCGATAAGGTGGCTCAAACAATTGTGAGGCTTGTTTCATTAGGGTATTGTGGGTGACAAGAAGAGGATGGAACCCATCCAAATGCTGAAATTAACTTAGAGTGTCATACATATAACGTATCTCAACACATAAAGGAAAAGACTGAGATAACCTCTACATACTTATTTGATATTTTGTATATTTTATTTCATGAAAAATGCTTTCGATAATGGAAAAAATTGCCTATATACCCATAATGCCCAAGCCTAAAAATTTCCAATTTTCTTATCTCATATCTACAATGGGACAACTGACAAGGTATATATAACACTATGACTCACGAAGTCTCCATGTAATCAATTTCACTAAGATAAAGTGATAAGGGTTATTACATTAAAGGAGGATTACATTGTGTTTTCCATGCAGGCCCTCACAATCCATGTATTCCTCCCAAACACTTTGCAGCATAAGCCCAACATATTGACGATAGCAAATAACATTTATATTATATCATGGATAATATTGATGTGGAAAAAAATGCTTCTTCAAAAACATCATGAAGAAGCAGAATAACCATATAAGTTATCCTCAAACAATGTGAGGGAAATATGCCCCACAAAATCTATGAGGAGAAATTTGTTTCCTTACAGGACACTATTGCCAATGTTAATGAGCAGATTTCTTATTTTGCAAGATTCTCGTACCCAACTTCATAATGAAGTTGTTTATGAAGTTAATTCTTTGTAGAATGATACATTGAGTCTTCATGAGCATAATCTTTCATCGCAAGAAACTTATATCCAACTTTATAATGAGGTCAATTCATTGCAGGATTTATAATGAGGTGAATTCATTCCAAGACTCTATTGCCTAGCTTTGTGAGGAGGTTGTCCCACTTCAGGATGATAATGTTCATATTTTTTATGACCTCCCACTTTCTTAATTTTACGGGAAGGGCAAGCCTATCTAGAATCTACACCACCTCACTTAAAGGATTGCATTTTTTTATTTTTAGAAAGTATGATGCACTTGCAGAGAGATTGATGCTTTGTATTAATAAGCTTGAAGAAACCCATGCTCCATCGTTTCAAAGACTCCCAATTTGAATCAAGGGAGAGCAAAGACAGAATTAACACCTTGCCAAAAGAATATTCAGCCTTCTTTTGAGCATATTCTCATGCACTATTGGACACATGGACTGTTGTTTCCTAACTTTTAGCAACATACTAGAGGCATTAGTTTGATGGGTTATAGATGTGGTAGACTTGTTAAACATGGATAGGATATCATTACTCAAATTGAAACTGAGACGAGACAATTAAAAGAGGGCATTGGATATGTTGAGATTTCATTGTTGGATGCAAGTCAGCCTGATACTTGTGCAGTTATTGTGTCATAGTAACCTGAACCTGCATCTTGTGCTAGTATGGTGTTGCAAGAACCAGATCTTGCACAAATTTGATGATTCATCTAATTCTGATAAGATGGAACCTAAACCTATGTCATCTGATGATTATGAAGAGTCACAACCTGCACTTCTCGATCAACAAGAACTAGTTTCTTCGCCATCCACATGTTAGCCATATCGACATCTTAATCACAGTGAGAACCATTCTCACAATCTACCCAGGTATCGACATTATTATCAGCACAATCATTGGTATAATAGTCGCTCTTCTGACAGGTTGAATGTGAAGAGCATAGATGGAAAAATATTATATCAAGACACACAATTAAGATTTATTATGTTTGAATTAAATATTGGTCATGGTGACATTATAAGAATTCTTGATGATCTTTGAAAGTTTGACACTTGCCTGCAACATGGTTGGATCACTCTCAACTTCAATAGGATCTTCACCATCTATGTCATTTTTTGGACATTGTTCTTTGACAACATGCACAGATTTGAGTTCCCACTCTAACCACTTGTGCATATGTTGGTTTAAACTTGTGTTTGCTTCACCAATTATGAGTTCCTGTGAAGGTATTTTGGAGGCTACATTTTTGAAGCTAGACTTCCCATTTAAACACAAGTTTGCTTCATCAGTTCCAAAGAGGTTTGTGTGAAGGTGCTTTACGGAAATCAAATTCTGTCACCGTAAAATTCAAAACCCTTGGCTGAGTTGAATGCAGAAGCAGGCCACTAGTGACAAGATTAAGTTTCGATCAAGTTTCTTTTCGAAAAGCTAACTGATCGAATTCATCTTCAAGATTAAATGAAACCTTTATTAGTAGTGACAAGTTTTTTCAATGAAAAGATAATTGGTTGTCTTCTATTGATGACGATGGTTCTTGTATTCCATTCAGCATGATCTTAAAAGGTTTTCCAGTTTCAAAATTGCAAAATATTGTGTCAATGAAAGGAATATATGCATAGCATACTGTAAGATTTCTTAGTGTAGTTGATATTAATTATGGAGTTTAATCTTGAGGTGATCAAAGAGTGAAATGTATGATCTTGATCTATGTAATTTTGAGAAGAGATCTTACATATAACCATTTAAATAAACATATCTTATCAACTTTTTCATTTGTTTTTCAAATTTTGATTATATCCATTAAAATTGGTTATGATATTTAAAACATAGTTACCAAATTCAGTAACACTGAGCTTTCGGGTTCGTACAATAAGCTGGAAGGGCACGGATACTCTATAAATTATTCCCTCAATTCACAGTAGGTAAACTAAAACTTAAAGCTTAATGTTTGGGTTCATTTCCTGGGTTAACTGGATATCTAAAACTGATCATCAAATTCATTACAAAATATTACCAGCCAAATTTGCAAAACACTTAAAATGTTTTGAAGACTAAAATCTTCCATTCCTCTATTTGCAATCTCTTTGGCCTAGATGTGAGAAGATTCCACTACCAGGAAAAGGTTTTTTTTGCTTATATTTTATAATATGGGTTGGACTACGATTTATGTTTTTACTAGATTGAAGGAGGATGGGAGAAGTGTATTGTCCAAATTGATTTTATGGGCTTAGATCAAAATCTGAAATAAATAATTATAAAAAAAAGAAATATAAAAACTAACTGCTATCTGGATAACTAGTAGCTGATGTATGGATAACAAGTAGTGACAAATAACAACAGGTGATTACAACTAAGCATGGAGAACAAGTTACCTATCTGTATTCACCTACCACAAGTTAAATGGCTATGCTAGTGATATATAATCCAGAATTTTTCCTTATTACAGTTTAAAAGTCTATTTTTTTTTAAAAGTCTATTTTTTTAAAAAGTGGTTGTATATATAATCCAGAATTTTTCCTTATTACAGTTTAAAAGTCTATTGCCTAGTCAATTCCTATAGAGATGTTATTATTCCTCTATATGGAAGTGGTTGTATTCCTATAGAGATGTTATTATTCCTCTATACGGAAGTGTCGTCATTTATATTGTAAGTGTCGTAACTTATACTTGATGGGTTATTAGACCACCTTGTTGGGGTCGGCCCTGTATAAGTCATGTGGGTCAAAGGGTTATTAGACCACCCTATTGGGGGTCGGCCATGTGGGTCAAAGGGTTATTAAACCACCCTAGTGGGGGTTGGCCCAGTCAACATTATGTTAAGTGGTTAAGTTGAGGCCGACCTAGTTGAGTAAAGGTCAAGTCAAGTTAGTGTATAAATAGAGAGTGTGTCTCTTTCATTTTACACATTCTATTCTCTCACTCACACTTGGGAGAGTGGTGCACTTGTGGAGGAGGAGGCTCTGCTGCTAGGAGAAGACTATCTCTTGTATTCTGGTTGTATCATTGCTCTATCTATCTCTGAGGAAGTTATTGGGGTTTTTCACCTTTATGGTTTTCCCCAAGTAAACTCTGTGTCTCTTGTGTGCTTGCATTATTGTGTCCATGATTGATATGCTGTAGATTTGTTGTACATGTTATTCTCTCAGTTAAGATCCTAGATCAGATTGAAGTAAATTCTGAAAATTTAACAGTATTGACCCAACCTCTCGAGGGTTTCAAATTAGTCACTTTAGGTTACAAAAATGACCTAAATGGTAGTCAACATAGTCTAAATTGTCCGGGTGACAAAGGCTATGACTGAAAAACTGGATTTCCATTGAATGGAAACAATTTTTGGGCTACTGGCCATGGTTCAATTTACTGTTCAACTATTGGATTAATTTCCACTTCTTGTCAGTGGTGGATTTGGAAAAATTTGCAGAAAAAACCTAGATTGTAGACAGAGGGGTGCTTATGGTTAAGCATTGGTCTCCGGGTAATTATTTCAACCCTTTTACAGTGTTGATCTTCCAAAAGAGATGCTTATGGATACTAATGCCCGACCTCCCCATTGAATACTAGGATCTAGTGGTTTTGAGAGGGATAGGAGATGTTGTTGGCAGATTTGTTTTCTTTGATGAAAGGGACCTAAGGTGGAATAAAAAACGCATGGACTGGTTTTTAGTGGAGTTCGACATAGACCTAGGACTGCCAGAAGAAGTTGAGATTGTCACTGAAAAGGGGTCCTTCATTCAAACCCTAGAGTATTGGAGAGAACCCTTTCAGTGTCATGTATGAAGATCCACTGGCCATATAAAAACAAATTGTCCTTCAGTGGTTGGAGAGGTTCAGTCACTGGATTTGGTTTCAGAAGTGGGAGAATACGACTTAAATGGGAGGACTCAGAATGCTCAGATGGAGGTGCCTAGTCAATTCCCCTCTACTGAATCTTTCATTGGTAAGTTAAATATTTTCTTTCCAAATTTCTTTAGTACTTCTTTAACTGAACAAGACATTATTTTGCTAAGTAGTAATGAGGAGTGGCTGGTCGATATTTTTGAGGGTTTCTGGGTAATTTTCTTGGAAAATTTTAACAATTCCCATCCCTTTACTTCTCATTTGAACCCTATCATCTCATAAAACCCTCCTTTGATTTCCCCCTCATCGACAGAACTGTTGTTTGTTACAAATCCCAAAAGCCCTATTTTGACTGATACCTCTCCTTAGGGACCTCACACTACCCCTCATTTACACAGTGAATGCACCTTGGCTTCTCCCCCTCCATTGGATACAAATTTGTTTACCAAACCCTCGAAACCCTCATACAAAGAAGTTCTTATTAATAAAGCGCCTCTTCAGACCTATAATGTCTCCTTCGTAGATGGAGTTGGCCTTGTGGATATTGCAAATGTCACCATCAGGAAGAAGCCTAAAAACAAATCCACTAACAAGAAAAAAGACATGGGAGTTGTTAATCAGGGAGGGTTGGCAACATACCCCATAATGGTTTCTTCAAATTACCCTGTTTCTGTTCCTTCTCCTTTTGGGAAACTTAGAGCATTGAACCCTGATATGAGGGTTCCTTAATGCTAGTCTTAATCTCTCTTAACATTAGGGGGATTGTAGTTGCCTAGTCAAAGATGCTAGCCCTCAAGGAGATTTTGTCTACAGTTAAACCTGATGTTGTGTTTCTTCAAGAGACTATGCTGTATCATGTTAGAGCTAAAGATTTTTTTCTAAAAGTTTGTCTAACATGCATGGAACTGTGTTGCAACAACCAGTTGGACTTTCAGGGGGGTTACAATTTGGCAAGATGGAGTCTGATAGAAAATCCAAAAAATAAGGGAGGTTGGGGAACAAGAGATCTCAATCTCTTTAACAAGGCCCTAGCTAGCTACCAAATCATTGTGGAGGGCACTTTTTCATGATGGTATATGGAGTGTCACTATGATCAGAAGGAAATATTTGAAAGGAGTTGATGTTGTATCATGGCTGAGGTAGAAGAAACACTTTGATTTTCCAATAGCCTCCATTATCTGGAAAAATATATTGGCTACACTACTTGTGGTTAAGCGATGGATTGCTTGGAAGGTTGGTACAGATATGAGAGTTCTTTTAGGCTTGGATCCTTTTCTGGGTGGAGGATCTGGCTTTATACTATCAGAAGAATTGCTACCACACCTACACAGTCGGAGCCTTTATTATCTTGCATATATACATAAGACAAATATCTCCAATAGTATTTGGCTCTCTGCATAAGATCTCGAACTCATAGGAACTCTAGCTAGTAAATGGAACACATACTGCATACAGGGAATTTACCAAAATGGGATTACTTTGTCTACAGAACCAGATAGGTTGGCTTGGACTTGGAACAAAATAGAAGGGATTGTCCAGACAGTAAAAGAGGCCTATAATGCATTTATATATCTTTATGAGAATGATGATTTGAAGTGGTGGTATACAGTGATATGGAAAATCAAGCTCGTCCAAAAATCAATTCTATTTATGTGGCTATGCTTACGAAATAAAGTCTTAATAGTGGAGATTTACATAGAAAGGGGTGGAATTGGATCTTCAGCCTATCCATTATGTTTGAGCAGTGAGGAGACCATACAACATCTTAATGCAATAGATTGCAGCATTACTTAGGAGTTTTGGACTTTGACTTGTAACATTCTTCAAGTCAAAAATAATTGGCATCTACAACTCCTTTAAGAAAATTTAAAGCTCTGGTTTTTAACAAAACCCAAGGTAAAATCAATTCCCTTTATTGTCACATGGGGCTTATGGATTTTAATGAATGCCATTATTTTTTAAGGCTACAAACATAACCTAGAGGAGGTTTGGAGAAGTATTATTAAAGCATTAGCATAATTCGTCATAGATCCAGGTGCGGACAAAGTAAACTTTTTGATAAATCGACCAATTTTGTTTGGTAATTCACCCATGGGATTCTTCGATGGTGTAACAAATAAGAATCAAAGTGGAATTAGGATTTTGGTGAAAGACACCTCCACTCACTGTATTAAGGCACACATGGCAACTGATGAAACGAAAATGATGAAGTTGAATATAGCATCGACCTTGACCAATGTATTTAAATTTTGGTTAACTTTAAAATTCTGCCTCCTTGTGTTTTATTAGACTGGGTCCAAAGCTTCGTGTTAACAACAACTCCTCGGGAACAATACATGTAAAGTTCGGAACCATGCCATTATCGGGCATGTTTAACCTTAAGTTCTTCCTTGACCGTCACCAATCATAGGCACCGATGACGATGTTGGAGAGCTCATTCTTCATGCAGTTAATTGAGTCGATACTGGTATGCACTAACATGTGTCTACAACAAGGCAATGTCGTAAGGCCTTAATCATCACTCAAGAGTTCAATTCAATCATGAGTTTTACGGGGGGATTCCAAAAAAACTGCCTCCCAAAGTTCAATTCTCATGACTTTTAGGGGGGGTTCTGACAAACCGCCACCAAAAGTTATGAGAATTGGGCTTTAGGGGGGGTTTTCAAACAACTGCCTCCAAAAGTTCAATTCTCATGACTTTTAAGGGGGGTTCCAAAAAAACCGCCTCCAAAAGTTCAATTCTCATGACTTTTGGGGGGGGTTTTGACAAACCACCCCCAAAAGTTATGAGAATTTGGCTTTTAGGGGTGGTTTTCCCAAAACCGCCCCCAAAAGTCAAATTTCAAGACTTTTAAGGGGGGTTCCCAAAAAACCGCCTCCAAAAGTTCAATTCTCATGACTTTAAGGGGGGGTTTTGACAAACCGCCCCCATAAGTTATGAGAATTGGGCTTTTAGGGGGGGGTTTCCCAAAACCGCCCCCAAAAGTCAAATTTCAGGACTTTTGGGGGCGGTTTTTAAAAAATCGTCCCCAAAAGTCCAATTTCCATGACTTTTAGGGGTGATTTTAGAAGACCGCCTCCAAATGTCTGAAAATTTTTTTAGGGGGGGGGTTTACCAAACCCCCCGCAAGACAAAACCGCCCCTAAAGGGCTATTTTGTTGTAGTGAGAGATCAATGTTTAACAAAGATTACAATTCATACTTAGAAGACTCAACCCTTTCCCTTACAAAAAGGTTCCCTTTTATAGATCATGCCCGTAGGTCATGTCTTTACAATGCATGGGAAAAAACCCTAAGGTTTCCCAAAACTAGTGCGGTTACCCGCCACCCTGCTTGTTGCCGTCGACAACTTACTCCACTCGCTTCGGTTTCCTTACTAGGCCACTCATGGATCTAACGCCCTTCTGACAGCTGCAGTCATCACCAAAACGGTTACAATTGCATCGTGGCCTGTCACTTTCCTCCCCTTTAGCTTGCCTATTGCTGTCGACTTGGTGGCTTAGCTCCTTAACTGCTTGCTGCCACTCTCTTGACAGGTTTCTTTTTGCTATCTCCGCTATGCTTCTTACTCAAAATAGGTCGCTTCCACAGCTCGATCTTCCCATATACTCTTTACCCAATCTAAACTGCGCACTCCCCAAAACTGTGCCACCTGACTCCGTAGCCCAAACTGCGCAGTTCCCAAAACTGTACTTCATCAAAATCATGCCCACTTGGGCCATGCCCAACATGCCCCTGACACTTACTTGTGGATCGTCCTTGATCCACTCACTCTAGCAGAATTCTCCTGCTTATCTTCGTTGGTGCTTAGCTTGGTAGTGAAATTGCTCAAAGTAACATCAATCTCCTCAACCGTTTCCTTTTCCTTTTTCTCAAAATATTTAATGGTCTCCAGTTGCGCCTACAAGAACTTCTCTTGGTCTTGTTCTTTAACTATTCCCTCCATTGTTTGAAGTTCCACAAACTTCTCATCAAACTACTGTATTAGCTGTAGTCCTTCCTCCTCTATGTCTTGCATCTACGCAAAAGTGATGACTTCCTTTTCCCTTAGTGCCGTCAACTGTTTCTGGAGCTCCTTTACTTCATTAAATTTCGACAGCTTCTGCTATGCGAGCAAGGTCTTTAACTCTGTGTTGGCAGCATTGATCTCTTGCGGTGTCTGCTACAGATCATCTTTGATCTTCAAGAGATATGGATCTTCATTTAACCCTGCCAAAACTGTGTTTACTTTTTCAAGTAAACCTTGACACCTCGCCACTTCGGATGAGATGCTGCCTAACGTTGCTTCCACTTCCTTTCTTGGGGCTGCGCGCTTATTTGGAGGTGTAGTGGGTTGCCGAGCCTCCAAGTTTGTAATTTTCCCTTTATATGAGATCTCCATCTCCATCATTTCTGTAGTAAGGGACTTCACTTTGGCCCCAATCTTGATTATTGTGTCTTTGACACTTGCTCCTTCTTCTCATTTGTCAATTTTTTCACATACTGCTGATACCGTTTCTTTGAGTTTGCGGTTTCATTCTTGAGCCTCGGACAACTCCTTGGTGTTCCGCGCTGAGTCTTGCTTTAGCTCATCGAGACTCCCTTGAAGCTGGATACTCTGGTCATAGGAGGTGATGCCTCACTCATGGATCTCTTCTACAATCTGCATATGTAGATTGTTCAAATATTCAATTGGCAGTGACCCAATGTTGAGGTCAAAATGCGCTGAGTCTTTTATTGCTTCACACACCCTGTCATTTGAAAAAATAGAGTGCACCATCTCTATATGCGCTACCCTAGGGTATGCGCTCACTGTATGAGGTTGCCTCTTCTGTGCGCTTGTCCCTCCTGATTTTCCCTCTGGGTATGATCCTTGGGCCGATTCTGGATTGGCTTCTCGAATGTCCGCGACCATCGTTTTCACCGATTCGACCGCTTGAAGGAGGCTTAGCTGCATCTGTTCTTGTCTTGCCTCTTTCTCTACGTGGGTCTCCTCCCATATTTTCTGTACCTTCATTGCGATGGTCTTTCAATCATCTGTGTGCAGTATTGGAACCAACTTTGGCTTATTAGCCTTTTGCTTCTTGTGTTTTCCTTTTGTTGATGAGGGGCTCGTAGTTGCTTTTCTCTTCCCCCCCGTCTGGCCTTCTGGCTTGTCCTACGCAGGTGCTTGTTCTTCATCAATAGGTGTGGGTGTTACTTCATCCATGTCTTCATCTTTGTCTTCATATTCATCTTCATCTTTGTCTTCATCTTTGTTTTCATCTTTTTCTTCATATTTCTCTTTATCTTTGTCCTTCTCGTAGTCGAACTCAACGTTAATTGGTTGGTTCACTTTCCATTTTGGGTCCCATTCCTCCATCATCTATTCAATTTTCTCAGCATCCAGCTGATAGAATCCTGGATACCATAGCTCTGTTTTCGTATCAGACCTGGGCTGAATGTAAGACCTATGTATATCAACCATGAATCTAAGTTTCCTTTTGTAGGCATCTGTCAGCAGTGGTTTTGAGATTCGCGGTGTTCGCCAAATAACATCACACAGTTGCTCGTAATAACTATAAAACACTTCATTGATTTGTCGTTGCTTGGAGGACTTCGAATTTTTCCATAAGTTCGCGAAGTGTGTTCCCTAGCACTGCCCTGCGAAAACCAGAACGCCTTGGTAGTCAACCGACGAAGGAAATCAATACTAATAGCCAACTGAAGTGGAATGGGGTTCCCTTGTCTTGAGTTTCCCGAACATCAGCCAAAAATTCATTCAACAGGTACTGTGCCCAGTTGTAAGAAGTGCCTTTCATCGTCTTAGAGGAAAGCTGGATTGCTATGGCCGGTACCTTTGGCAATCTGCATTTGCGCAATACCTTTCTTGCGAGAAGTTGAACTGTGAAGCATGTAGCTTCATCATTGATATCGTTTGTGGGGAAACCACGTTTTCCCTGGACTACACCAAATTCTTCCATGATTTTGCTGGCGAGATCTTTTTTCTACCCCTTCCCTACAAATAATTTTGAAGGGTCATCGCCTCTTTTTTTTGGCAGCGTAATGTAGTGTATCCTATCAATATTTATATCAATTGGTTTGTACAACCATATATATCCTTCGTGTACATAGGAGAGCAATACGTGCACTACTGCATTGAGTTCTGGGCTCCTACCAAAGTGCGAGATGTGCAGTAGGTGAAGCAACCTAGATGGTTCAATCCCTTTGATCCAATCCTGCATAAACAGAGTTTCAGTGCTAGTTTGGGCGTCAACCTGTCGACTCATATATTGGTTTGGTTGAAATCATGTCAACTTCTTCAGCTTGGAATGTGCTCCTTCTAGCAAGTCATGGTCTTCGAACTTGCAATCTACCACTCCCCTAGAAGGTCTCCTACAACCCTCACTTTGCTGGATATGGGTGGGAACGAGATCTCATAAACAATATTTTTCTCCAGTTGGACAGGTGGTGCATCATCTCGCCGAGGTGGGATATATTCGTGCACGAGGTGGATGGGTCGTTCTTGAAATGTGACTGGTTTTTGCAGTTTTGTTGTCTTCGGCTCTCCCTAGTCCGTAGCTGGATGCTTATCCTTCTTCATCTCTGCAGCTTGTCTTGCATAGCTTCAGGAGGAATCGCCTTTCTCCCCTACAGGTTTCTTAGTTGGAGCCGATATCACTCCTTGTATTCCTAACTATCTGAATATTTTCAGCACTTTGTCAATGTCGATTGGTCCACTCATGCACGTACAGACTGCTTGGCTCTCTAACTAGGGAAGCTCCGAATTCACACGCAGATGAAATAGAGT
The DNA here is from genome assembly GCA_027924585.1 of Larix kaempferi. NCBI lineage: Eukaryota > Viridiplantae > Streptophyta > Pinopsida > Pinales > Pinaceae > Larix > Larix kaempferi. The sequence continues at coordinate 5,236,129 of BSBM01000293.1, read as the reverse complement.
TCTTAGTAAAATGTATAAGTGGTTGGATGAGGGCTATTTATAGACCTTGTTGGTCTGGAACGTGGTGGTCGACCGTTAATGGAGTAGTTAATGTTTCATCCTTCAGCCATATCTCCTTTGAGATCTCGGTCTTGTCGACCAATCATCATCCCTGAGCCAATGATGTTTCCTTAGTTTCCAAAAGGTGCCGGTGCTACCAGGTTGTTAAATTAGTTAAGTCAGCATTTAATGACGAGCCTTTTAGTAGGATCGTGGTGAGATCTCGGTCACTTCACTCTTTATTATGCCCGAATGGTCATTTTCCCTTTTAATGCTTGAGCTTGTCAGTGCCGCTTTTTGGGATAACAGTCCACTAACCGGCCGACAGTTGTCACGATTAACATTTTTCGTCGTGATGTGCTAGCAATCTCGTCAAGGATTCTTGTGCAGCTCTCTTCCACACATGTGCTTGTTCGTATTTAATTGCGCATCTGCGCTTCCACCTCCTTCCTTGTGTCGCAGCTTCTCTCTCTTCATAGTTTCTCCGTTCCATTTGATATGCGCAACTATCTTTTCATCTTCGTACTGCACGGTTCTGCTTTTATTTTTATTTTTCATTTCTTTCTTTATTTTTTTTTTCTTTTTTCCTTTTTAATCCATGCAGCTTCACTTCTCGACAAGTGTTGTGCGGTACATATGCTTCTTCCTTTGAAATTCACGTACATACTCTTCCCCATTTTCAGTGCCCAATTTCAACTGTACATGGCACTTAGAGATTTCCTTTTTTCCTAACCATTGAGGGTTCTGCGAAGTAGGACTATCCCAATAGGTTTTTAGTCTACTTCCATTTACTAATCCTGGTAAGGTATCTCCTAATAACGTGGCTAATTGAATTGCGCCAACGTTAGTAACATGCAAAACAGTATATTGTTGATGTATATGTAACTTCGGAATGTATTTCATATATATTTATTGTACCCTTATTAGAGATGTGTTATTCCTCTATAAGGAAGTGTTGTCATGTGGATTGACAAGTGTCGCAAGTGTGTGTACTTGCCGATGGGTTATTAGACCACCATGTGTGGGGTCGGCCCTGAAATATATATATTATAATGTGGATGTACCTAGCTAGACAAGTCGGCGCCATAAGGTCACTGGGAAAACAGATTAGTATAAATAGAGATCAGGTGATCTCTATTTAGATCATTCGGAAAAGTACATCTCTCTCTCTTAGAAAGTGGCGCACTAGTGAGGAGGAGGATCATCTGCTACTAGGAGACTATCTTAGTGTATTTTTGGTTGTACTTTGGTTGAGTCATTTCTCTCTCTATCTTTGAGGAAGTTGTGGGGTTTTTCACTTTAGGGTTTTCCCCACGGAAACTCTGTGTCTCTTGTCTGTCATGCTTTTGATTCTTGTGATGCTTGTCATGCTTATTGTGATTGTCATGCATTGATATACTGTATATGTTATTCTCTCAGTGAAGATCCTAGAGTATTGTGAATTAATGCTCAAAATTTAACATGGTATCAGAGCTAACCTGAGAAGAAGACATTTTGCAATGACATAAACTTGAGTTTCTTATTTATTGGGTTTCTCTCCATAGATTTTGGAAAAGCAGTATAGTGGATTGACTCTACTCATCAAGGCGCATCTATCTGCCCAATCAGAATTCAATTCCAAGCATTTTTAGATTTGGCCCTAAAAATTAGGGTTTCCACAAAAATAGGAATTTCTGAAATCTGAAGACATAGCTAGAAGCTCGCAAAAATTGAAGTTTAGAGCTTTGGATCGAGATTTTTGGTTGGGTAGATCTTCGAGAAACTCAAACCCTAATTCAGGGCTCTCCCTAGTGAACCCGGGAGGACAAAAAGGAAAATCTGAAGGGTAAAACTTTGCTGATCTCAAATTCTGAATGCACTAGGCTGATCAACTCATCAAAGCGCATCTTTCTATCCTTTCAGAAAATTGAAATTCACATTTTGATTTTTTAGGGTTTTTTCGACAAACCCTAATCCGGGACCAGATCCAGTTTTCAACATTTCAAGTGGTAAGACCTAAATCTTTTCTATTTCCATTTGAAGTACTCTTTAAGATGTCTCACCACACCAAGCTCGAGGATAAGCTTGAAGGGGCTGATAACCTATGAGTTTGGAAGTATAGGATTGGGTTAATCCTGGAAGAAAATGAGTTGGACTCATATATAAAAGAAGACATCCCTATCCCAGAGGATGAAGAGGCCAAGGTATTGCATAAGAAGAACTTGGTCAAGGCAAAGAGAATCATTGCTGATTCTATCAAAGATCATCTCATATCCCATGTGTCTTCTCTAAAGACACCCAAGGAGATGTTTGACTCTTTGACCAAGCTATTTGAAGGGAAGAACATAAATCGAAAGATGACTCTGCAGAATCAATTGAAAGGGGTCAAGATGTTTAATGGAGAAACCATTCAATCTTACTTCTCCAAGGTCTCTCAGATCAAGGAGCAACTTGAAGCTGTGGACGAAGTAGTGGACAATGGTGAAGTTGTTATGACCACTCTGAATGGCCTACCTAGGTCATGGGACTCCTTTATTCAAGGAATCTGTGCAAGAAAGAAATTGATCTCTTTCAGTAAACTATGGGAGGAATGCTCTCAAGAAGAAGCTAGACTTATAGCTCATGAGGAAAAGATGGGAGGTGAAGATCAAGCTCTCACAACTCACACCAAAAGAAGCAAGCCCAAGAAGGAGCACTCTCGCTACAAAATATCCTATCAAAAGAATAAGAAGGATCTAAGATGCTTCACATGCAATGAGAAGGGTCACTTTTCTTCAGATTGTCCCAAGAACAAGAGGGATAATAAAAACAAATTCAATAAGAAGAAGAAGAAGGGCAACAAAAGAAAGTTCCATGCTCATGCTGCCGAGGATGATGAACCTCCAAAGAAGAAGGCTAGGGCAGAAAGTAGTGATGATGACTCATCAAGTGAAGAAGAGTATGTTCTAATCTCACAGGTACTATGTCCCATGGTTGTAATGATTGGTTGATTGATAGTGGGGCTTCCAAACACATGACTGGGTTTAAGGAATATTTTGTGAATCTTTCTGAACATGAATCACCCCATAAGGTGAAACTTGGGGATGATTATCAATACCCAATCAAAGGAAGTGGTGAAGCCTCCTACAACCTAGATTCTGGAAAATCTTTGAAGATGAAAGAAGTCCTTTATGTACCTGGGCTCAAGAAGAACTTACTCTCCATCTCTGCATTGGATGCAAAAGGTATGAGGGTTGCATTTGTGGATGGCCAAGTACTAATGTGGCCAAAGGGAAAGACCATAGATGATGCAGTAGTGATTGGAGAGCAAGAGGGAGGATTGTATAAATTGAAGGGACAACCTGAACATGCCATGGTGCATGAATCCATGGAGCCAAGTGAACTTTGGCATAGAAGACTTGCTCATATGCACTATAGGGCACTTCTAATTGCAAGCAAGGCTGTAGAAGGTATTCCTGAAATCAAGACCAAACATGAAGGTGTTTGCAAAGGATGTGCAAAAGGTAAGAACATTAAGAAGGCTTTCCCAAGCAGTGAAAGCAAGGCCAAAGATATCCTGGAAATCATCCACTCAGATGTATGTGGTCCTATGTCATCTAGTTCTCTTAGTGGGTATGTTTACTATGTCTCATTTATTGATGACTTCTCCAGGAACACTTGGGTATACTTCTTGAAGAACAAAGATGAGGTGTTTGATAAGTTCAAGGAATTCAAAACCTTGATGGAAAATCAAACTGACAAGAAGATCAAAACATTCAGATTCGACAATGGTGGAGAATTCACCTTAGGTGACTTCAAGAAGCTTTGTAGTGATTTAGGGATTAAGAGGTAGTTGACTGCTCCTTATAATCCTCAACAGAATGGAGTTACAGAAAGGAAGAACAGAACTATCATGGAAGCAGCAAGGGCAATGCTGCATGACCAGGATCTACCTATGCATCTATGGGTAGAAGCAACTAGAACAACTGTATATATGCAGAACAGAACACCCCACAAGATATTGGACAACAAGACACCAGAAGAGGTCTTTTTTGGTAAGAAATCTGAAGTCAGCCATCTCAGAATATTTGGTTGTCCAGTATACACTCATGTCCCAAAGGAAAAGATGACTAAACTAGATCCTTCAGGAAAGAAGGGTATCTTTGCGGGTTACAGTGAAAGCTCGAAGGCTTATAGAATATACTTTCCAGGGTTCAAGAAGATTGATGTCAGTAGGGATGTAACATTTGATGAAAACTCGGCATTCATCAAATCAAGGAAGACACCTATCGAAGTTTATGAAGAACCTAAGGAAACTAGATTTCAAGACACCAGCATGACTGAAGCAGTTCCAGAAGTTGTTCGTGAGTTTGAAGATCCACAAGAACCTGTAGATCCACCCCATGAGGATAACTCTTACAAGAGGAAACCTGCATGGGCTAGAGAGCTCATTCAAGATGCAGAAAGATTTGGCATTCCAGAAGAAGAACACAGAGCAAAGAAGAGAACCAGATCACATATCAGCTATGTTGCTTTACTCTGTGACATTATGAACAAAGAGCCTTCCAGTTATGAAGAAGCAACGGAAAAGAAAGAATGGAAGGATGCCATGGTTGAGGAATACCAATCAATAATGAAGAATGATGTTTGGGATGTTGTCCCAAGACCTAAAGAGAAGTCTATTGTGACTTCCAAATGGATTTACAAAATCAAGCATGCTGCAGATGGCAGTGTAGAGAAACACAAGGCAAGATTCGTAGCTCGTGGCTTCTCTCAGAAAGAGGGAATAGATTATGAAGAAACTTTTGCACCTGTAGCTAGGTATACTTCTATCAGAACAGTACTTTCCTTGGCTGCAACAATGAAATGGAAAATACACCAGATGGATGTCAAGACTGCTTTCTTGAATGGTGTAGTTGAAGAGTAAGTATATGTGGAGCAGCCACTCGATTTTGAAATACATGACAGGGAGTCATATGTGTGCAGATTGAAGAAAGCCTTGTATGGATTGAAGCAAGCTCCCAAAACTTGGTATGGTAGGATGGACAGTTTCCTATCTAGTTTGGGCTTTACCAAGAGTAAAGCGGATTCCAACCTCTACTACAAGGTTGAGGAAGGGAATCCTGTGATTATACTCCTATATGTGGATGACTTATTTGTAACAAGAGATGACATATTGATTGCGGATACTAAGAGAAAGCTTGCTACCGAGTTTGATATGAAATATTTGGGAATGATGCACTATTTCCTAGGTATGGAGGTGTGGTAGAGTACAGGTGGGATCTTCCTTGGTCAAGGGAAGTACACAATAGATATCCCGAAGAGATTCAGGATGATGGATTGCAAGGCCATGGCCACACCTATGGCATTGAATTTGAAGCTTCCATGTGATGCTTCATCTGAGCTGGTTTATGTCTCTATGTATCATTAGATGATTGGGTCCTTGATGTACCTGACAAACATGAGACCAGACATTTGCTTTGCTGTGAACACATTGAGTCAGTTCCTAACAGATCCGAGGAGTGTTCACCTAGTTGCTGTAAAGCATGTTCTAAGGTACCTGAAGGGTATAGTGGATTATGGGCTCAAGTATGAGGTGAATCAAAAGTTTAACCTGTAGGGTTATGTTGATTGAGATTGTGCTGGCAGATAGGAAGAGCACATCTGGGTGCTGCTTCAGTATGGGATCGGGTGTGATCTCTTGGTTTAGTAGGAAGCAGTCCTGCGTAGCACTGAGTACAGCTGAGGCAGAGTATGTTGCAGCCTGTTCAGCTAGTTGTGAGGCAGTATGGCTACGGAAGCTACTGTCTGAGTTATTTGATCTCCTGTTGGATTCTACCGGTATCTTCTGTGATAACCAGAGTTGTGTGAAGCTGTCTGAGAACCCAATGTTTCATGACAGGTCGAAGCACATAGAGATCAAATATCACTATATCAGGGATATGGTGCAGAGAGGAGCTGTGAAGCTCCTGTATGTTGTGACGGATGAGCAGATTGCAGATGTGCTGACGAAGCCACTAGCCAGGGTGAAGTTCGAGTACTTCAGAGAGAGGCTTGGTGTTCTTCAGATTGATGACACTTCGAGGAACAAGTGATGTACACATTTGCTGAAGCCATTCCAAGCATGTTGGAAGGAGGATCCTTCACATGGCTATGGATGTAAGCGCTGGATGATGAGCATCAGGATGATGTTCTGGTTTCTGCTTTGTATGATCAGTTGGATCATTTTTATGTATGTATGTATGCATCATGTTGGATGCTAGATATGATCAGTTGGATCATTTATATGTATGTATGCATCATGTTGGATGCTGGATATGATCAATTGGATCATTTATATGTATGTACGCATCATGTTGGATGCTGGATATGATCAGTTGGATCATTTATATGTATGTATGCATCATGTTGGATGCTAGATATGATCGGTTGGATCATGTGCATGTATTTTTGTGTATGCATCATGTTGGATGCTTGGACCGTGTATCTGTATATGTATTAGGTGGATCATGTATGGTGATATGTATCATGTGTTTGTATTTGTATCAGGTGGATAGACTGTATGATCAGGTGGATCATGTATGATGATATGTATCAGGTAGATACTTGGCATGCATCAGGTAGATGCATTGTATGATCAGGATGATCATGGATGACGAGCTTTAGGATGTTGCTCTAGATGACATGCAACAGGATGTTGCAGTGATGATGATCAGGATGATCATGTGTACATCAGGATGATGTATGGTGAGCATCAAGTTGATACTCTATGGCCATGGATCAGGTTGTGCAGATGAGCATATAATTTGTCCCTGGGAGATTTGCAGATAGTCTTTCGAGGTTTTGCCTATGGCATATAATTTGGCCCTGGGATATTTGGCAAATACTCTTTCGAGGTTTTGCTCTGGGAGGACATATAATTTGGCCCTGGGAGATCTGCAGATAGTCTTTTGAGCTTTTTCCTATGGCATATAATCTGGCCCTGGGATATCTGGAAGATGCTCTTTCGAGGTTTTGTCCTATGGCATATAATCTGTCCCTGGGAGATCCGATAGGTTGGGCTGTGTGCCCGTAATAAGTCCTGGGATGCTCTTGCGAGGTTTTTCCATGACCACATATAATCTGTCCCTGGGAGATCATATAGGTAGAGCTGTGTGCTTGTAACAGCCTGGGATGCTCTTGCGAGGTTTTGTGGTGACGACATATAATCTGTCCCTGGGAGATCCTATAGGTAGAGCTGTGTGCTCGTAACAGCCTGGGATGCTCTTCCGAGGTTTTGTGGTGAGGTCACATATAATATGGCCCTGGGAGATCCTATAGGTAGAGCCGTGTGCTCATAACAGCTTGGGATGGTCTTTCGAGGTTTTGTGACGCACGTAATAAGTCCCGAGGATTCCACAGTATGACCAGTGATGACGAAGACCTGTAGGTGGTGGGCCCACATCTAGTATGAAAAAGGACTGGCTCTGTAGAACTTCCTATGACGAGTAGAGTCAGATATTGGTTGAGATAGCAGCAGCAGTGACGATGATGATGATGATGCATTGATGATGATGATCCCAAGAAGAAGACTTGTCTAGCAGATCTGTGTTGAGAAATACCTTCCTAGTTAAGAGGGAGTGTTGATGTATATGTAACTTCGGAATGTATTTCATCTATGTATTTCATATATATTTATTGTACCCTTATTAGAGAAGTGTTATTCCTCTATAAGGAAGTGTTGTCATGTGGATTGAAAAGTGTCGCAAGTGTGTGTACTTGCCGATGGGTTATTAGACCACCATGTGTGGGGTCGGCCCTAAAATATATATATTATAATGTGGATGTACCTAGCTAGACAAGTCGGCCCCATAAGGTCACTGGGAAAATAGATTAGTATAAATAGAGATCGGGTGATCTCTTTTTAGATCATTCGAAAAAGTACATCTCTCTCTCTTAGAAAGTGGCACACTAGTGAGGAGGAGGATCATCTGCTACTACTAGGAGATTGTCTTAGTGTACTTTTGGTTGTACTTTGGTTGAGCCATTGCTCTCTCTATCTCTGAGGAAGTTGTGGGGTTTTTCAACTTAGGGTTTTTCCCACGGAAACTCTGTGTCTCTTGTCTCTCATGCTTTTGATTCTTGTGATGATTGTCATGCATTGATATACTGTATATGTTATTCTCTCAATGAAGATCCTAGAGTATTGTGAATTAATGCTCAAAATTCAACATATATGGGCCAAGCCAATGCATTTTAAACTTTCCAGGAAATTTCATAAACTTGCTATCGTACATGAGGACTACATCACCTACCTAAAAGGACTTGTTTTTGATATGGCGATCATGCCATGCTTTTTATCTATCTTTATGCACTTGCTGGTGAAATCTTGCAATGAAGTGATCATGCCATGCTTTTTCTCTATCTTTATGCACTTGTTGGTGAAATCCTGCGATGAAGCGATCTTCCTCCAACCCAACCAAGTGTAGAATCCTTTTTGTTGATGTATTTTCAACTTCAGAAGATATTACCTTGTATATTGTATGTATTACATTTGTACTTTATTGTATCCCCAACAAAGATGTATTATTCCTCCGATTGGGAGTGTCGTCAGTTGTACTTGCAAGTGTCACAAGTTATATTGTAAGTGTCGTAACTTATACTTGATGGGTTATTAGACCACCTTGATGGGGTCGACCCTGTATGAGTCATGTGGGTTAAAGGGTTATTAGACCACCCTAGTAGGTTCAGCCCAGTCAGTATTATTTTAAGTGGTTAAGTTGGGGCCGACCTAGTTGAGTAAAGGTCAAGTGAAAGTAAAAGTATAAATAGAGAGTGTGACTCTCTCATTTGACACATTCACTTACTCATTCACTTCGCATTAGTGAGAGAGAGGAGGAGTGAGAAAAAGTGGAGGAGGAGTAGCTGCTGCAGTCATCTATCTCTTGGGGTTTGATCTTTGTGATATTTGTATTGGTTCTTATTCTATCTCTGAGGAAGTTGCGGAGTTTTTCACCTTCTTGGTTTTCCCCGGTGAAATGTTTTGTGTCTCTTTTCTCTTTTGTTTGATATGATGTACATGTTGTTTTCTCAGTTAAGATCCTATATTAGATTGAATTAAATGCTGAAAAAATAACATGGTATCCGAGCTAGCCTGAAGGAAGGCATTGTATGGCATTTATGATACTTGTTGCACTTGCGACAAATTGGAAGCTAGGGCTTGGTATAGTAAAAACTAGTCATCGTGGAACTTTCACTATAAATCCAATTTGGAAAAGGTTCAGGTTCTGAAACTTGTATAGGTAGAAGAAAACATCCCCATGTACCTTGTGTCCAAAGCACATCATTTGATTCATTGTACTTTATGTTTTATGATTTGTACAAGTTAGGGTTTCTTCCTCTTCCATAATGCAGTCCTAAACAGGTGACCTAGGAAAAAAAGGTCATATCTCGGGCTAGGAATCTCCCAATGGAGTTCCATAAAAAGTGATAGTTAGGGCATGGACTGTACTTTCATAGGTCCTAGTTTCAGAGGCCGAAGTTGAAACAATGACACATGGTATGCCGTACAAGTTCGCTATACTGTTTCATCCCATAAACGGGTCACGTTGCGAAACTTGGCATATATCTCTCTCAGAGAATCCATTTGAGGTCATAACTATGGGGTTGGAAAGATGACAGGTCGGGATACCATAGGAGGAAGTTTTAGACCCCGCAGATATGAAATTTCAGAGATGCACTAGAAACAATAAGGCACATATTTCTGTGAAATAGAATTGGATTTTGAGCATTCTCATTTTTGGCTTGTCACTGCTGTGGGAAATTAGGGCTTTTGACAGAAGTGGAATTTTGGAGTGATCTCAGCATAGGATTACTCTCCTCAGCAAAATTGATATTTAGAGACCAAGATCAAACTTTTTGGCTGGGCAGAACCCCGAGCATTATCAAACCCTAGTTCGGGATGTTGATCGGAAAGGTGGAAAATTAGGGTTTCTGCAAAAGTTGAAATTTTTGGAATCTGTGACCACGACTGGATGATCCTCAGAAAAATCTAATTTTAGAGCACAAGATCGAACCTTTTGGCTGGGCAGAACCTCGAGCATTATCAAACCCTAGTTTGGGATTTTGACTAGAAGATCCGAAAGTTTCAAAGGCAATTTTGAAGGGTCAAATTTTGGAGATTTCAAAATTGAAGTATACCAGCTTGATCATATCAGCAAGGCACATCTTTTCATCCAATTAGAGGTTTGAAATTCAATGTTTGAATTTTTAGGGTTTCCCTGACAAACCCTAATCCAGCTCCAGATCCAGTTTCAGCAAATCAAAGTGGATTGGGTTAATCCTATATGAGAATGAATTGGACGCCTGCATAAGTGAAGAAGTTCCAGTTCCAGAGGGAGATGAGGCTAAGGCCTTACATAAGAAGACTACAAGCAATCCCGACAGGTATGACTTGAGGAGATACAGGTATGTTTTGAAATCTAATCATGATTAAGTTTATGATATGTTTGTCTTCATATTATTGAGGTTAGTACAATCTTGATTAATTTTAGACTTGTCTTATCACCCTAGTAAAAGCATGAATGCATGATAGAAGACATTCATTGATTAGGGTTATGACACTTATGATTGTACTAATGCACTGTGGTGTTGTATGAGGATGATGTTGTCTGCTAACATGAAAGGTACATTAAGAAAGTCAAATCAAGTACTAGATAAAGAACATATGACCATGGTGACATGAAGACAAAGACTCATCTATAGTCATGGATCACATAGAAGCTCTATTTACGAGGTATGCATAACTTGGTTCTATAATTATTAACTTATGAGATATGCAAGTTGCTAGCACAAGGTCTCTAAGAGAACAAAGAAGACATTGTTTGGGTATGTTAGACAAGCATGATAATCCAGGTATGTTTTCCTATATCTGGTTAGAATCCTACTTTGTGTTAGGATCTTAGATAAGTATACTTTTGTATGATTGATAATGATTATTCATGAAGTTATAAGTTTGAGTAATCATGGGTTTATGCATATTATGCTTCTTACTTTGATTGATGATATCACAAACTAGAAGAGTCCTATGGTCAAATAAGAATATGCATGAGTAAAAGAAGTACTCCATGAAACCTTGAATACTAACACTTGTGACAAATTACCCGTGTATGAAATAACCATGACCATAGATGTTTAAGATTATTTAGAATCATAATATCTTGATAGTATTGAGATTATACTAATGAATGTATGATTATGTATGAGATCTTGATGATGACACTAGTGCACACTTAAGCATGCATAGTGGTCCAGGATGGATATAAGTTCAAGGATAGATAATCAAGGAAGCAAAGATCAAGAGGGAGCACACTCCAGTAGTTCTTGCAAGGAAGCAAATATTGAGAGGGAGTCCACCCTACAACTAAACAAAGATATGTATTTGAATTGTCATTTATTATATATGATTACTTAAATGATGTTTTCCAACCATACTTATGTTCCTAGATTTAGGATGTATATTATGCATATTAGAAAAGTTGCATTAATGAACAAGATACTACTAATATGCAAGTAATGGGTAAGTGGCCTATGGTACTGTACAACACTCCATTGCTACTTATCTAGAATGAAACCTCTTTGTTAACATGTTGGGAGGTGTGCACACTCTTAACAAATGTTCTGGTAGAGATGGAAGGCATCTAGAAAGTTACTGTATGAATATGGGATATGGATGAATGTTGTATTAAAGCATTGGATAAGATAATTGCATGACTGTATGACATATATTCTTATGTGTAAGATTTTGTTCTGAAAACTATGAGAAGTTTCTAATCATGCAATTGAATTTGACTTGTAGGAAAGATCGTGTACAATCACATACAAAATAAGGACGATAACATTTGTTTCAACAACGAAGTTCAAGAAAATTATCTATTGAAGATATTGAAGAATCTAAAGTTCCCAGGATCCGGGATGCAGTAATGGAAGGATGCCATGATCGAGGAGTACCAGTCGATCATGAAGAATGATGTTTGGGATGTGGTCCCAAGACCAGAAGGGAAGTTTGTTGTGACTTCCAAGTGGATCTACAAGATCAAGCTTGCTGCAGATGGCAACATAGAGAAATACAAAGCAAGATTTGTAGCTCGTGGCTTCTCCCAGAAAGAGGGGATAGATTATGAAGAGACTTTTACATCTGTAGCCAGATACACTTCCATCAGAATAGTACTTGCTCTGGCTGCAGTGATGAAGTGGAAGATACACCAGATGGATGTCAAGATAACTTTCTTGAATGGTGTATTCAAAGAGGAAGTGTATGTGGAGCAGCCACTCAGATTTTGAGACACATGACAAGGAGTCATATGTGTGCAGATTGAAGAAAGCCTTGTATGGATTGAAGCAAGCACCTAGGACATGGTACAACATGATAGACAACGTTCTATCTAGTTTGGGCTTTACCAAGAGTAAAGTGGATTCCAACCTTTACTACAAGGTTGAGGAAGGAAAACCAATGATACTCCTAATGTATGTGGATGACCTGTTTGTGATAGGTGAGGATAAATTGATTGCCGACACGAAGAGGAAGCTTGCTTCCGAGTTCGAGTTGAAGGACTTGGGTATGATGCATTACTTTCTAGGTATGGAGGTGTGGCAAAGTGCAGATGGAATCTTCCTTGGAAAAAGGAAGTATGCAGTAGATATCCTGAAGCGGTTTGGGATGATGGACTGCAAGGCCATGGCCACACCTATGGCATCGAACTTGAAGCTATTGAGTGATGCTTCATTAGAGTCGGTTGATGCCACAATGTATCATCAAATGATTGGGTCCTTGATGTACTTGACAAACACAAGACTAGATATTTGATTTACGGTGAACACTTTGAGCCAGTTCCTGATGGATCCTAGACATGTTCACCTGATTACTGTAAAGCATATTCTGAGGTAACTAAAGGGTATGGTTGATTATGGGCTCAAGTCTGATGCGAATCAAAAGTTTAACCTAGAGGGTTATGTTGATTCAGATTGGGTAGGCAATTCTACAGATAGGAAGAGCACTTTGGGGTGTTACTTCAGTATGGGATCAGGTGTGATCTCTTGGTTTAGCAGGAAGCAATCTTGCGTAGCACTGAGTACAACCGAAGCAGAATATGTCACAGCTTGTTCGGCTAGTTGTGAGGTATATGGCTTAGGAAGCTACTATTTGATTTATTTGATCTCCAGTTGGATGCTACTTGTATCTATTGTGACAACCAGAGTTGTGTGAAATTGTTAGAGAACTCGATGTTCCATGGCAGGTCAAAGCACATCGAGATCAAATATCACTATATCAGGGATATGGTGCAGATAGGAGCAGTAAAGCTCTTGTATGTTGTGACAGATGAGCAGATTGCAGATGTGTTGACCAAACCACTAGCCAGAGTGAAGTTCAAGTACTTCAGAGAGAGGCTTGGTGTTCTTCAGATAGAAGATACTTTAAGGAAGAAGTGATGGGACACATTTGCAAGATCCATTCCAAGCATGGTGGTAGGAGGATCCTTCCCATGGCTGTGGATGTAAGAGTTGTGAGATGAGCATCATGACGATGCTCCAGTTACTGCTATGTATGATGATCAGGGTGATCATGTGTGATGAGCATCAAGACGATGCTCTAGATGATATGCATTAGGACGATGTCGTGACGATGATCAGGATGATCATGCGATGATGATATGCATCAGGATGATGCTGTGACGATGATCATGTGATGATGATATGCATCAGGACGATGCTGTGACGATGATCAAGATTATCATGCGATGATGATATGCATCAGGACGATGTTGTGACGATGATTAGGATGATCATGCGATGATGATGTACATCAAGATGATGTACTGTGTGATGATGATCAGTATGATCATGAGTATCAGGCTGATACTCTGCAGCCATGGACAGTTTGTGCAGATAGCATAGAAAAGATCCTGGGAGATCCAATAGTCCAAGCTTTGATACTCTTTTGAGGTTTTGCTACAGGTTAGCTGTGGATAGATTTTGTAGGTAGCATAGAAAAGATCCTGGGAGATCCGATCGTCTGATCTCGGATACTCTTTCGAGGTTTTTCTACAGGTTGGCAGTGGACAGGTTGTGCGATAAGCATATAATCTTGCCCTGGGAGATTTGCAGATACTCTTGCGAGGTTTTTCTTATGACATATAATAGCTCCTTGGGAGATCTGGCAAATGCTCTTTCGAGGTTTTGCTTGGGAGGACATATAATCTTTCCCTAGGAGATATGCAAATACTCTTGCGAGGTTTTCCCTATGGCATATAATAGCTCCCTGGGAGAACTGTCAGATGCTCTTTTGAGGTTTTGTCCTGTGGCATGTAATAGCTCCCTGGGAGATCCGATAGGTTGAGCAGTAAGCTCGTAATCAGTCCTGGGATGCTCTTTTGAGGTTTTTCCATACCACATGTAATCAGTCCTAGAGATTTTACCAGTCGTGCTTAGGCACATAAATGATCCTGCGTTGCTCTTTAGAGTTCTTTCTGGTCATGCTATGAACATAAACGTTCCTGGGACACTCTTTTAAGGTTTTGTGGTGGTCACATGTAATAACTCCCTGGGAGATCTTGTCGGTCGTGCTTAGGCACATAAAGGATCCTGGGATACTCTTTCGAGGTTTTGTTGACACACGCAATTAGTCTTGAGGATTCCACAGGATGACCAAAGATGTTGAAGACCTACAGGAGGCTAGGCCTACAACCAGCATGAAAAAGGGATGGCTCTGTAGAACTTCCTATGATGAGAATAATTGAGAGATAACCCAGTGATCGAGATGACGAGTACAACAGCAATGACGATGATGCTCTATGATCCAGTGACGATGATCCAACTCCAGAATTGAAGATTTGTGCCTATATGTATTGATGACTTGTGTCAAGAGAATACCTTCCTAGTTAAGAGGGAGTGTTGATTTATTTTTAACTTCGGAAGATATTCACTTATATATTGTATGTATTACATTTGTACTTTATTGTATCCCCAATGGAGATGTATTATTCCTCCAATTGGGAGTGTCATCAGTTGTACTTGCAAGTGTCGCAACTTATATTGTAAGTGTCGTAACTTATACTTGATGGGTTATTAGACCACCTTGATGGGGTCGGCCCTGTATGAGTCATGTGGGTTAAAGGGTTATTAGACCACCCTAGTGGGGTCGGCCCAGTCAATATTATGTTAAGTGGTTAAGTTGGGGCCGACCTAGTTGAGTAAAGGTCAAGTGAAAGTAAAAGTATAAATCAAGAGTGTGGCTCTCTCATTTGACACATTCACTTACTCACTCACTTTGCATTAGTGAGAAAGAGGAGGAGTGCGCACAAGTGGAGGAGGAGTAGCTGCTGCAGTCATATATCTCTTTGGGTTTGATCTTTGTGATCTTTGTATTGGTGCTTATTCTATCTCTGAGGAAGTTGCGGGGTTTTTCAACTTCTTGGTTTTCCTCGGTGAAATGTTTTGTGTCTCTTGTCTCTTGTGTTTGATATGTTGTACATGTTGTTCTCTCAATTAAGATCCTAGATCAGATTGAATTAAATACTGAAAAACTAACACTTTCTTCTAGTGCCTCTTGATTTTCCGTGCCTGTAAATGCAGCTATTCTCAAGATGGGTACAATATACTCCATAGGAATCACTGCTTCTTGTACATAGGCCAACCTAAAAGGTGTATGGCCAGTCAATTTCTTACAAGTAGTCCTGTACTCCCATAATACAACTGAAATGCGCAGATCCCAATCATCCCTATTGACATTGCATACCTTAGTCAACGCATTCTCGAGCACCTTATTGAATGCTTCAACAGTTCCATTTGCCTGCGGATGATATGGTGTACTTCTCTGGTGGTAAATGTGGAACTCTTCAATCAAGGCCTCAATAGTTCTGTTCAAAAAATGAGTGCCTTGGTCGCTCATCAAAATATTCAGACATCCAAACCTAGTAAGGATGTTCTTGAATATGAACTACGTGGCACTAACTGCGCTACAGTTTTTCACTGGCTTCACTCCTTCCCATTTGGTGAGATAATCGATTGCGGTGATAACATATCTCGCACCAGTCCTTTTCCTCGGTGGGTTAATAGGTCCCATGAAATCAATAGCTCATTTCTCAAATGCCTGAAGTGTCAACTGTGGATTCAGTGGCATTTCATCTCTTTGCGATGGCCTTCCCATCCTCTGACAGATATCGTAGCTCTGGCAATGTTCTTTATAATCTTTGTGAATAGTAGGCCACCATAAACCTGCTCGCAATATCTTCTGCGCAGTGGCTCTTCCAGTGTTGTGACCTACTGATGCTCCTGAATGTGCATTAGCCAATATGAATGGTTTCTCGTGCTCTAATACACATCTGCGCAACACTTCATCTAGTCCTAGTTTGTATAGTTGTCCTATGATTATAGTGAGTCTGCTACTCTTACTACCAGCTGCTTCTTCTAATGCATAGTAAACTTCGTCGGTGCTAACCCAGTAGTCAAGAAATCGACAATGTCTTTATAGTAGTCATCTGTGATCTGTACAACAAATAACTGTGCATTAGGCAGACTGTCTTCAAGGTTAGTTGGTTCTTCACCTAACTCAATCCTTGAGAGATGGTCAGGTCCTAAGTTCAATCTTCCTGGCTTAACTACAATTTCAAAATCATACTCCTGGAAGAGTAACAACCATATGCAGATTCTCCCCCCTGACACTGGCTTATTGACCAAGTATTTTAACGCTGAATGGTCAGTGTACATGGAGAAGTGCACACCCAATAGATAGTGCCTGAATTTATGCAGTGCATAGACCATAGATAGGCCCTCTCTCTAAGTGGTCGTGTAGTTCTTTTCAGTAGATGAGAGCTTCCTGCTCGAGAATGCAATGGGGTGATCAATGCCCCCTTCACCTGGCTGAGGAAGAATAATTTCCAATGCTATACATGAAGCATCAACATGTACATGGAATGGATTCTCCCAGTCTGGAAAAAATAGGATCGATGCACTTACCATCTTCTCTTTTAACGTGTCCAATCCCTGCTCACATTCTACATTCCATATAAACTGCGCTTCTTTCTTCAGCAGTTTCTCCATTGGTGCGGTTATCTACGCATAACCCTTGATGAATTTTCTGTAGTAACCTGTATGTCCCAACATGGTGTGAAGCTGCTTTACTCAATTTGGTGCAGGTAAATTCACAATTACTGCGATCTTCACAGGATCAACCATCAGACCTTGTCTGCACACAATGTATCCTAAAAGAATACCATAAGGCACACAAAAAACACACTTCTTTAAATTTAATGAAATTTGATGTTGTCTACACTTATCTAACATCATTCTGAGGTTCTCACAGTGGTTTTTCAGCAAACCAAAGACAGTCAAATCATCAAAATATGCTTCTAAAAATTTATGCATGAAATATTTAAACGTTGCAACAACAACTCTGGAAAAAATGGCAGGCGCGTTCTTCAGACCAAAGGGTATCACTGTATACTGGAACAAGCCCCATTCAGTAGCAAAAGTGGTCTTATGCCTATCTTTTGGATCAATCCTTATCTGATGATATCTAGAAAATCCATCAATGAAAGAATATGCCTCATTTCCTCCAACATTGTCTAATACTTCATCTGTGAAAGGAGTAGGAAATGGGTCATGCAGGGAAGCATCATTCAATTTTATGAGATCTACACAGATCCTGATCTCACCCTTAGTCTTCTTGTCTTGGATAACCATCGGGCTTATCCACTCTGATTCTTCAACCGGCCCAATGATTCCTGCATCGAGCATCTTGTCGAGTTCTTCCTTGACTCTTTCTTTGTATTTAGGATTCAGTCAATAAGGCCTTTGTTTAACGGGATTCGCGCCCGACTTAAGAGGTATTTTCATAACCCCTAAGTTGCCGAGAATATCTTTCATTTCTGTAAACTTTTTTCAGAAATAAATCCTGATATTCATGTAGCAAGTTTGCGATCTCTGCAACTGTCTGATCATCCCAGTAGTCTCCAATAGATGCGAACTTTAGCTCTTCGCTTGTGCCAATGTTCACTTTCCTCTTTTTAACAGTTCCATTCTTATCTGAAATTTCTAGTGGAGGTCCCTCTACATCACACGCTCCTTTTGACTCAGATATATTGATGTTGCGCGGATCCTCCTCATCACTCTCTTCTTGTTCTTCATTTTCAACAAGGTTATAGCATTCAAGGGCATGTTCTACCTTCCTTCCCCATTCTGGCTGTAGGTTTATAGGTACTTTGATATCTTAAAACACTCTCTCTTTGAGTTCCTTCAATGCCTCGTTTATACTTGGGCATTCTGCTTTGAATATGCTCTCCTTGATGATTTGCAAAGCTTCATTTATACATGGAATTTTGTCTTCAAACCTAAAACTTCTGTTGAAGTTTGCAGTTAAGGTAGACCAATCTGTAAATCCTCTACGCAACTCTGTATCCAGATACCAATTCTTTGGAGTCTGTTCCTCCAATGTGTGCACAAACAAATGCACCCATTCTGTCTGTGGTCTTTCCTCCCATGCTTGTGAACAGATTTCAATGTGATCCCTCAGATCCGTCTATCCATTATATCTTCTAAACATTAGCACGACCTTCTCAGTGAACCTGATCTACATCATGCGTCTGCACTGATCCCATGTTGTTAATGTTTGCTTATGCGCAACCCACCATCTGGCGGGTGTCTCGCGCAGTGCCATGTCTAGTGCTTGTATGTGATGATCAACTGCAATTGATACAATATATTCTTGGATAAATGAATAAACATTATATGAACCATCATAAGTTGGGATTGGACTTACCTCGGTTCCAATCAAGTGTAGTGACTTTCTAATCTTTGCGCATCTCCTTGGAGATACTTCATGCATTCTGCTTTGCCAGTTCTCCAGTCCTGTGTCGGAGTCTGAGATGCAAGAACTGTCACATCGCCAACTGAGTGTTCCATTCGCAGTAGGATTAATGTAGTTAGCATCATTAAAAGTCATTTTGTAAATGTGGTTTAGGTCTTGAGCTCTAGATTCTTCTTGAATCGCCTCACTGTATCTTTCACCTTGTGAAGGTTCCAACGGTGCGAAGACCCTTATGTCCTAACCTTCAAAGATCATCTTCTTTGTTTTCAAGTTTATGATGGAGAGTTTATCCATAGCCCAATTTATACCCAATAGTGCTGGATAAGGCTAACTATCATCCACAATTTCGATAACCTCGAAGTCTGCATGACTTTGCACTCCATCAATGTCAACAATAACATTGTCTAACCTCCCAAAAGGTATGACTTTCATTTGATTTGCTAGCCTCAACTGTATGGGTGACCATGAAAACGCCTTTCGTCTCCCCATCTGCTGCCATGTCTGCTTAGTTAGGACATTTACTTTTGAGCCTAGGTCAAGGATGATTTCATCCATCTCATAATATCCTATCTGTGCACTGAGCCTCATTTCTCTTCCTGTTCTTTTATGGTTCTTGATGTGATGGACTGCGCTCTCGGTAGTATCCTTCTTGCTACATGGTTCATACTGGTTTAATAGCTTTTCTAATTCCACTACAACATCTGCACTCTTCAATAGTTTCATGCAGCTTCGTAGGAACTGTGCAACAAAAGTGCCTGTCTTTGTTGCAGTGCATGTCTTTCCATATGTTGCTGGAATATCTTGCGTCTACGGTACTTCACTGCGCAACGGGATTCTTGGTGATATAGGTGCTGGTTCTTTGAATATGTCCCGCGCTTCTTCAAAGACTTCTTTGTTTTTCTCTAGGTTGAAAGCAGGTGCTTTCCCACTAGATTTTCTTATCCAGATCGTTTCAACAGGCATCTACTTAGTATCAAACATCCCAGAAGTCGAGGCTTCTGCTCCTCTATCCCTTCCTGTGGCAGCACCACTTCGCATCACCACATTAATACTTGGATCCGTTGCCCTTTTCTCTGCTACGATCAACTGAATGTTCAGGTTCGGTGCATATTTCTTTTGTTTTTGCATTTCTTCCGCTAACACTGGGAAGTCCTCAATAACATGATCAAAAGATTTACAGTAATTACAAGTAGTACATGCATTAGTACAATCTTTGTACAAGTGACCTGTCTGGCCACAGTTATAACAAATCATCTGGCCTCTTCCTCTTCCTTGCCCTGGGCCAGTATTTATTCCTCATCCGTGGTATCCTCCATGACCTCTATATGCACCTTGGTCATACTGCACATTCTCTTGTTTCTGTTGATTTTATTCTTGGACTCTGTATACTCCTCCACCACGCATATGCTCCATATCTTGCTTTCTTTTCTGCATGAGCTCGTATGCCCTATAGTTGGATTCATTATGTCCAACTGATTTATAGAAGTTGTAATATAGGTTCTTAGGAGTTAGAAAATACTTTTGTATCAGATAACAGTCTTCAGGCCGGTGTCCTCTAGTTCTATAGATTTTACACCAAGGCGCTTGGTTCTGATTCAGTGGATTTGGTGCTCCATGGTTAAGGTATTCTGAAAAATAAAGGACAGTGTTCTATGGTGTGTCCTTCTCCCTTGCATCATGTACACCATATTATTGTCTCTGTTCTTTTCCCTTATTCATATCCTGTAGCTGTAACGTCAAGGTACCTAGCCGTGTTTGGATCTAGGACATTCCAGTGCTAGTCTCACCTATCGGCGAAGCCTCTAACTTCATCGCGATCTCCAGGAATTTGGCCTGTGACGCAACCTTTTTTTGCATTAATGGTAATCTGATGTGGGGCAACATCGCAGCTATAAACCATTCTTGGTGATGTTGCAGTGCTATGAAAAATCTTACTTGGTCCAATAGTGTCTTAAATGTTTGGTCAAATTCCCAAACTGTTTCATTAGGTTTTTGCTTAATTTCCTTTAATTCTGTTATACATTGGGATTCTGACTTCGGCTTCTTGAACTCTCTCAATAGTGCAGGCTTAATGTCCACTAAGGTTCTATTATGTCCCTGAGAGTACTTCATGAACCGATTCAAGGCTCTATCTCTGAACGTAGTGACGAGTTGCGCTCGCTTCACATCATCATCCTGAACCTGCTTAATACTCCACATAGCTTCACATAGAAACCAGTGTTGCTCAGGGTGTTCTAGACCCGTTCCTTTAAATATTGATAGTTTTATGTTGTCAGTCATTCTCCTTCTTGGTGGCGTAGGGTTTTGAGTGGGATTTTGGATAGTACTGCACAGATTGTTCTGAATCGGGATATTCTGAGATGGAATAGTCTGATGCGGAATGGCCTGAGTCGGAATGGTCTAAGTACCTACTCCTACGATGTTACTGGTATTGACTTTCTGAGGATTAGGAATATTAGAAACGGAAGGGTTCTTAACTGACGAATTATGAGAAATAGGAGGTGCGGTACTCACAATCGACGGATTCTGCGGATTAATAGGTTGATAAGTAGCTGATAGAGGTGCGATCTGACTATTAAGCTCACATGGTATTTCAGTATCTATGTGGAGTCCATGTTGTCTAGGATTTTTCTTAGTGATGTACTTGTGTCTCTTTCCATTTCTCAAATTATGTGTTTCTTCATCAGAGTCACTATATATGCTATTTACCATGATAAACTGAAAAATTTCATTGCATTCTTAAAATGCCTTTCTCAGCTAAAAGCATTTTAATATTTAAGTTGAGGTTGCTCAGATACTTACCTATGAACCCTTTGAAGAACTCTACTTCGGCTGCGCTGTAGGATTTCAACGTGTCCACAATGAACTCTGTCACGAAGCCTTATCATATGATGTCAACCCAAAAGTCAACTGCTCACGAAAGTGGGCTATCTATTGCTTTGAGACTCTCAATGAGCTCTGGAGTCCACTCGGTAGGTACTTCTAGCTGGAAACAGTTCTTTCGCTCTGCGAGCCTTGATATCCACTCATGTAACTCGTTTCCAAAGGATGCCCAAAAAATCTCATGAAAATCCTTCCACATATATTTATTCAACCACTCTACGTCAGAGAGATGCATATGTTTATTTTCTTTCCTTGTGAAGTCTCATTTTGTCTTGTCACACCAGTCCCAAATCTCTTTCTTGCTTGGATGCCAATTTTCTGCACTCAACGAAATCTTTTCTTTCGAGAACATCACTATTTGAATTGCGACAACTCATCATGGATTCTTAGCATGGCAACGGAACCATTTGTTGGCTTATTTAATTGTTCTAGAGGTTTCCAATGTAGACCCAGGTTTTTCGCGGTTCAAGGAACCAACAAAACCCCTTTTCACCGGTCCTTTCGGCAACAATCTACAAATAGATTGAGGTCTCACTCGAGGCGAAGTAATGGGGGGGCTGTAGAATCAGGTTTCCACAACCGGGTGATGAGTGCTTCAAACAGACTGATGAACAACGCGCTGCAAGGCTCGCGCTGCGGAATGAGGACTGCGCCAAGTTCACCTCCTTCGTGATTAGTACCTCTATAAGATAGGGCACTTGCACAACTCGCGCATCCAAGGATTGCGCAGTTCAGATATTATTCAACCACAGGACAATGCAACTGATAACTGCGCATCCTCTTCGGACTTAACCAATTTCTATGACTTTACTTAATGTTTTCTATCGATTCATTGATTTCCTTAGGTTATTTATCTTATGACTTATGCAATATGACAAAGCATAATGTACTGCGCACTTCCGGTGCTATGCTTCGAGTGAGTTGCATGGTGTGAACTCCACTAATTCCCGTGTTTACTTAATCAACTTATGCATTCATTTAGACTTAGAAATACTCGTGCATCTAACATTCATCCACATATGTGATACTTAACATATTATTCCCACCTTCATTCTTTATGGCGAATACAAATAAAAGCAAGAACATATGAACTGATAAACGAGATCTTAAGCATTCATTGTAAGAAAATATATAGATTCAAACATATAAAAAGTCACACAACACAGAATTTAGTGTGTTTCACCCCCAGGATGGGATCTACATCCACAGGAATTGTTGTTATATTATCTTGGGAAGGGTACAATAGTTCCAGTCTGCGCACTCAGCTGTAGACTCTCTTCTCTCTCAAGAGGCCTCTGTGCACGTAGCTTGCAGAGCCTTTACAATATTCTACCAATAGAGATCAATGTTTAAAAAATATTACAATTCATACTCAGAATATTCAATCCTTTCCCTTACAAAAATGTGCCCTTTTATAAATCATGCCCGTAGGTCATGTCTTTACAATGCATGGGCAAAAACCCTAAGGTTTCCCAAAATTGGTGCGATTACCTGCCACCCTGCCTGTCGTTGTCAACAGCTTACTCCACTCGCTTCGGCCACCTTGCTGGGCCACTCGTGGCTCTAACTCCCTTCTGGCAGCTGCAGTCATCACCAAAACGGTTACAACTGCATCATGGCCTGTCACTTTCCGCCCCTTTACCCTACCTGTCGCCGTCGACTTAGTGGCTTAAGTCCTTAACTACTTGCCGCCACTCTCTTGACAGTTCACTTTCCACTATTTCCACTCTGCTTCTTACTCAAAATGGGTCTCTTCCATAACTCGACCTTCCCTTATACTCTTTACCCAAAATGGCTGTTGCGCTGGCACTGCGCACCAGCTAAACTGCACACAATTAACTATGCAATCCGAACTGTGCACTCCCCAAAAATGTGCCACCTGACTCCGTATCCTGAACTGCATAGTTCCCAAAAATTTACTTCATCAAAATCATTCCCACTTGGGCCATGCCCAACAGAATGATGTAAATCTAATGTTTAATGAACAAACAGTGCCATTTCCCCACTACCTTGTTGTGAACCAATGTAATGTTGATGGATTCGAATGGATAATTAAAATACTAATGTTTTATTGATGTATGGACTATCAATGATGTATTATAAGAGTTTCATGTTCAGTATCTAAGCATTAGAAATCATTTTGTGAAGTTTCATTGCATTTGGAGAAGATTTGATGCCATTTCCCCCAAGGTCGAACTAGTAATTTTGTTGTTGTTTGGGAGAAGGTTAGAACATACTTAATAACTAATTAATAGTTCAAATGAGACCTTAATAATTTTCCTTAGACATCCCCTACCTCTATTCATAATTTAGAGTGGGTTTGGAGGCATTTGGAGAGCCATTTTCAGCACTTACCCTAGGGGGATTTGAACCTCAAATTGCTAGTTAAATTCCATACTTTCTCCATAATATTAAAGGGGTTTGAAGAATTATTTTGGTGTTCCTAAATCATCCCTGAACATCATAATCAAGTCCTAATATCATTCATATACCTTTTCAGAATATTTGGGAGCATTTGGAGCAAATTGGAGACCTAGACACCAAAACTAGTCAAAGGTCCAATTAGGGAAAAAAGTGAAAAATTTGCCATTTTAATAAAATTATTAAAAAGGGACATTACACTATCTCACTTTACATGAAAATTGATAGAAATATAGGAGAATGATAGTAGAGAAGGAAGAGAGAATATGAACTTGAACTCATATGGGGGTTGAACTTGCATAAAAAAATCTCCATGAAGCTCTGTTGAGAGGTCTGAGTGGCTTCTCTATCAACCAACTTGGATGGGAATATTGCACCCTCGAAAGCTACTGAGGCAGGGAGGATGAACATCCACTGTGCAAGGACAAGCTTGAAGCTCGCAAAATTGCAAAGATGCAAATAAAAAATGATCAAAATCTACTCCATTTCGAATTGGCCTCCTTTTAATAACTTTAGTTGACTCATTTACCTACTTAGAGCTCAAATTATCTCCTAATTACTCATGAAATTCCAATTAGTGGGGGTTATGACCCTTCATTGGCCCCACATGACACTTGGCTCATATTTTCTCTCCAACTCCTCCATGAATTCGACTTGGGCAATATTTTGGATGCTTTGGAGATGTGTAACTCCTCTCATGCTCCCTCTTGGTCTATTTTTATCTCTTACATTGTCATATATGTCATAGAATCTATCATAAGTGTCATAGGTGTCATATAATATGTCATAAGTGTCATAATACTTGTCATAGTTGTCATAGAATCTGTCATTGCCTATTTTTAGCCATATGACTCTTCCTCTTCCTTCATGAATTTTAAATCTTCCCTTCCAACTCTAATTTGGGGATGGTTCCATGTTTAAAGGAGGAATATTTTCTCATGTGGACCCCACATGTCCACTTATGCGCCCCCAAGTCCAACTTGGACCTAATGCCACTTAATTTTGGAGCATTTAACATTTATTCCATAATTTATTGGCCTATTTTTCCACCATCAATTTAGAATATTGAATTTTCATGAGAAACTATGGACCTTGGGGTTAAATGTCAATATTTTAATTCTTCCACATAACCCTTAGGAATTGGGTAGGCCAACTTAATTATTTATCTGAAAATCATTTAATTGGGGACATCACAGTCCTCCCCACCCAAGATTTCTTGTCCTCAAGCAATTTCAAACATGGATGTTGAAGAACTTGCTTCCTTTCCAAAACTTTTCTTCCAAAAATCTGAGTAGTGGCACTCATGTAATCTTTCATATTTTGGAAACCCTTTTTGAAATTTCAACTCTTTTTCTCACTATATAATTCTTTGAAGTTCCCACTGAGTTTCCCAACTTTGTGTCTTCAAGATTCCATGAAAATTTAAGAGAGGAACCACCATGCTTGTTGCTGCACTACTTTGTTTACAATCACCTTCTCAAGTGGTGACTCAATCTCCCATACTACTTGTTTCTCCCAAAAATCGAAACCAATGAGACCAAAAATTATCCTAGGGTCCCAAATGATCCTAATAGATGCATGGTGTGAAATGTCTAGTATGTAACGCCATGAACACCAAGCATGTGAAGATTGAATCCATCTCTCAAAAGGTCTCCCACATAGGAAATTGGAACACTGCTCTGCAAAGATGAACTCAAACAACTGAAGGTTGGCTTTCTCCCTCAAACCAATAATCAAACTTCTACTCCAAGTGAGATGAAACCAAGCAACACCAGGATCCCATTTCTTGTATTGCATTCCAAAAGATATGAATGCTCTACCACAAAAAATTGCAGGCAAAAGATTGCCCAGATCCCACTTCCTTAGTTGCAAATCTTTGAGTGGCAGTGTCACATGTGGAAAACTAACATTCCAAAGAATGCCAAGATCCCATTATCTCATCTGCATATTTCCAAACATCATTAACAACAATAAAAATTCATCACTATGAAAAATGCAAGGAAAGATGTAAATATCATACCACCACACTAGACGTTCAACATTTCCAATGCACAATTGAAACCTTGAGGGCCCCTGCATCAAAATATGAAATTATTCAAGGTTGGGCCAAGACCAAGAGAGACTCTCCATGATGAAATACATATCCTCAAAGTGAGGCTGAATGCAAACACCTCTCCCCCAGTCAACGAGATAGTCCTCATGTGCCAAATGCACACAAGAATCAAGAGTGAGACCATTGAATCACAAAGGACAAGGGTGAAAGTCCCATTTCTCATCACCAAAAGAGTAGGAATCATCTCACAAGAAAATATGTCCATGATGCTCCAAAATAATGTAAGATGCAACAAAATAATCATCCATGTGTTCTTTCATCCAAGAAGTGAATGAAGAACCTCCACTAAAATCTGAACCAATTAGGGAGCAAAGAAAACAATGAGCCTTCAAGGGGATCACAGAAGTACCATTTATGCATCCATGGATATGTGTATCATCAATAAATGACAAAGGATGTTGCTGCCAATAAAAATGTGCTCCAATCATATATCTCTTCACCCAAGTCTTGGATGAATTTCCTCCAACATCAATTGAACTAAGCAAGGAGCAAGGGAAATCATGAGTCTTCAAGTGACTCAAGTGAACATCATAGGTGCATCCTTGTAGATGTGTACCATCATAAAGTAACAAAGAATGCTGCTGAAAATGTAAATAATAAGGTGCTCTAGTCATGTAATCCTCAAAAGGGGAGATAGGATTTTTATACTCCTCATGTGGCACCTTCAAAAAGAAACCTTTCACCCATACTTCATTAGGATGAATGCTGCAAAATATGGAAGTGTAGGATGTAGGAGAATGAACCAACTCACCCAAATGATCATAAAATGCAAAAGTGTCATCATGTGAAGGCTCCATAAGGGTAGGATCATGCACCTCCCTCAAAAGTGAAAAACTTTCCTCATAGGTTGGTTCCAAGGTAGTGGAATCATACACTTCTTCAAAAAGTGTGTAACCATTTCCAAGAGGCAACTCAAGTTCCTCTTACACCACAACAAGTGCCTGGCTCTCATCAATCTCATCTTCAAACACATCAAGCACATGCAAGTTCTCATGTTTCTCCTGATCCATCATGTCATGAGAACCCTCCAATCAATCTACCATTTGACAATCTAAAACATAGGAGGAAGAACAAGTATCTTGAAACCTACCAAGAAGTTGATCATTTTTCATTTTTAGCTTACGAATATCCTCATTATTATTCAAGTATGATCCATGTAACCATTCATTAAGCTCAACCAAATTGTTTCTATCAAAAAGCAAAGACATGACATTACCTTCGATGTTGCACATTGCTCTTTGAATCTTCTCCATGTCTTCAAGGAAGGGTGGATCCTTCAATGAAGAAAATCTCCAACAAGAATTTGACACCAATGCTTATTGTCATGAAGTGTGCTAAGGGTCTCTTGCATCTTCTTTTCATTCATCTTTGATGACCCTTCAAGAAAAAGAGGCTCTTGTAGAGAGACCACCTCTTCTTTTTACTTTCTGTTTGGACCAACTTCATTAAGCTCAAGTGGTGATGGAGAAGTTGATCTTGGTTCTTCTTCAACTGCTACAAGGCCTTCATTTTCATGATTAATGTAACTTTGGATTACACCAACACTTTAAAAAGTTATCTCTATGTCACCAGCATAGAGGTGTGAGCACCCATCAATAGGTACTCCTTCATAGTTCAAGCATCCATCAGTAGATGCTCTTTGATTCATGTCCAAAGTAGAGTGTGTTTCATAATGATATTCAGTATTTTCAATGGAATATTATTCATGCTCATGTGATGTTTCTTCATATTTTTTAGAGTCACTTGGGAGTGACTTTTGACCCTCTTCATGTAATGCTTCTTCTACTTCACCACCTTCAGAACTAGGTGGCTCATGGGTCTCCTCATTTTGCTCCTCCTTTTCACTCAAACATATATGAGTTTCTCTCCAAGGTCTTTTGCAATAAGGGAATAGACCTTTCTTCACTAAATCCACATCTTATTTTTGGGCCTATTTTCAAACACCCAATCAACAAATTCTTCAAAAGGAATGGCCTTTTGTGTATCTCCCTTATACAGATCAAGACATGCTAGATATTGTTGGGGCAAGGTTTTACATGTTGCTCTCAATCTTTGTAATTCATTAATAGAATTATCCTTTGGTGGTTCAACACATACATATTCATCATACATAGGGTCATAAGAATAAACTTCATTCCTTATGAAATTGTAAGAAGTGCTGCATGATGGCACCTCTTCCTCATACCATTCACATTCTTCTTCATATTGCTCACAATCATCTTCATACTGCTCATAAGAATTGCACTCATAGGATTCATCATAATAGTAATACATGGCTGAAAATTATTCTTCAATGTGTGATACTAATGCATAGGTGCAAGGACCATGCTCTAATGCCACTGTAATATCCCCAATTTGGCCAATTTTTGAACTTTGGACTAGTGAAACCCCAAACTGTCCCAAATGATCCCAAATGGTTTCAAATTATCTCTAGAGTGGATTGAGGTGTATTAGGATACACTAATGCATCTATTAGATTCTTGGACACTTTCTAAATACTTCATCAACTTGAATTTATGAGTAGAGAATGAAAGACAAAAATACTAGGAAAATTGATATTAAAACCCTTGAGGGTAGATGACTCTTTTGGATTGCAAAATTCTGTACGAACCTCCCAAATTTCAGAACAGACACTTGGATCATATCAAGGACCTCCAAAAAAACCTATTTGCAGCATTGATTCATATTTATAGCTTGCTAAGGCACTCTTAAAACAAAAGGTTACAAAACACATTCATTGCTTGGAAATTGTGAGCAATATAGCAGATATTTTTACATGGAATTATAAGAAAATGCAAAAAGGGGTCTGCATAAAATTTATGTCTCATGTACAATAAATAATAGGCTTCTCAAACAGCTACAAAACTCAGAATAATTCTAGTGCAAAACTGATATATAAATGCTCAAAGTTTCATAAATGTATACAAAGGCGTAATGGCTCAAAATGGTGGTTTTTGCTTGAGTTTTCTTATATGGTCCAAGGGATTTCGAGCTGTGGCTCTCATGATATGAATATTAAAGATATATGAAAAAAATAACATTTCCATAAGGTCAAAATATAAATCCTCTATTATCTAGATGCAACAAGAAGTGCGCCATCACACTTTTACATGACATTGAGAGAAATAGGAAACTAGCTCGAATGCCAATGTTACTTGGAGAAATAGTACATGAAGTGCTTAGTATTTCGAGCTGTGGCTCTCATGATCTATCCATTCCATATTTTTTCATCCATTAACAAGTTCATAAGGTCGAAACAACTTCCTTCCATTATCTATATGCATCAAAGAGTGTGCTATCTCACTTTACATGAACATTAAGAGAAAGATAGGAGAATGATAGTAGAGAAGGAAGAGAGAATATGAACTTGAAATCAGATGGGGGTTGAACCTGCATAAAAAAATATCCATGAAGATATGTTGAGAGGCCTGAGTGTCCTCTCCATCAACCAACTTGAATGGGAACCTTGCACCCTCGAAATTGGTACTAAGGCAAGGAGGATGAACATCCACTGTGCAAGGACAAGCTTGAAGCTCTCCAAATTGAAAATATGCAAATAAAAATTGATCAAAAGCTACCCCATTTCGAATTGGCCTCCTTTTAATAACTTTAGTTGACTCATTTACCTCCTTAGAAATCAAATTATCTCCTAATTACTCATGAAATTTGAATTAGTGGGGGTTAGGACCCTTCATTGGCCCCACATGACACTTGGCTCATCTTTTGTCTCCAACTCCTCCATGAATTCAACTTGGGGAATATTTTGGATGCTTTGGAGATGTGTAACTCCTCTCATACTCCCTCTTGGTCTATTTGTAGCTCCTACATTGTCATAGATGTCATAGAATCTGTCATAAGTGTCATAGTTGTCATAGAATATGTCATAAGTGTCATAATACTTGTCATAGTTGTCATAGAATCTGTCATTACCTATTTTTAACCCTATGACTCTTCATCTTCCTTCATGAATTTTAAATCTTCCCTTCCAACTCGAATTTGGGGATGGCTCCATGTTTAAAGGAGGAATATTCTCTCATGTGGACCCCACATGTCCACTTATGCGCCCCCAAGTCCAACTAGGACCTAATGCCACTTAATTTTGGAGCTTTTAACATTTATTCCATATTTTATTAGCCTATTTTTCCACCATCAACTTAGAATATTGAATTTTCATGATAAACTACATACCTTGGGGTTAAATGTCAATATTTTAATTGTTCCAAATAACCCTTAGGAATTGGGTAGGTCAACTTAATTATTTATCTGAAAATCATTTAATTGGGGACATGATAAATTTCCCTTTTTCATAAATATTTGGTAAAATGGTATGGACTAAGATGTTGTCACCAATTACCTTTCTTTGGCAAGAAACATGGAAAATTAGATGTACATGTGAAGTTGGCAGTAACTCCAATTTATAAGCCATACTTCCAATCCTTTGCAACACCTTATAGGGACCATTGTACTTCGATGCTAATTTGTTCTCCTTATTTTGATACTTGAGGAACATCTATTTGTATGTGTCACGTCCCTGGTCGTCTTGGTGCCCTTCAGAGGCGATGGGAGACAACTTGATACATTTCTTTTTCAACAATTCTCTCTATTTTTACACCCAGCCGCAATTGTCTTTGGTTTGCAATTCCGCAATCCACAAATCGGAAGTCGGAAGGGAGGAATGGTCAAATCATGACGTCGAACAAAATACGATCCCAAATTCCGCATTCCACAGTGCAGAAGTCAGAAATGAGGAGGGCCAATATGCCCGTTGCTGAAGAAATGTGCCCCTGACTTCCGCATTTCACAGTGTGGAAGTCGGACATGCGGAGCCCCAAAAGGTCCAACGCTGCATAAGTGCACCCCCAAATTCTGCATTCCGCACTGTGGATGTTGGAAATGCAGAGAGCCAAAATGCTCGGTGCTGCAGAAATGCGCCCTCGACTTCTGCATTCCGTAGTGTGGAATTCAGAAATGCGTAGCTCCAAAATGCCTGTCGGTGCAGAAATGTTCCCCTCGACTTCTGCATTCCACAATGCGGAAGTCGGAAATGCGGAGCACCAAAATGGTCGACGCTGCAGAAATGCATCCCCGACTTCCGCATTCCGCAGTGCGAATGCAGAAAGTTGGGAGCTATCCATGCCCTATTACAATCAACTTCCCAGTCCGATAACTTCTTCATCCTTAGACCAAATTGGACAATTTCGGTACTGTTGGAAAGCTATTGGAGATCTATACACACTAGTGTGATCCCCTACCACATATGAGTACTCTTACTTGGCCATATTTCCAACTGAAGTCTTTCCTAAACTCCCTCAATGCCCCTTTACGCTTCTGCAAGGAGTTCTACCTGCCTTCTGCCATGACTTCCCTTTCACCTGACCCACATAGGGGTCATGAAACAAAACAGGGCTATCTGATTCCTTCCCCAAGTCTAGGTGATGCCATGCAGTCCATCTAATAGTGTATGCAATGCATAACAAAACACCCATAATGAAACTAAAACTAATCAATGCATCTACAACCTGTAAGGTTAGCAACATATTAAGCCCCAACAAATGGTGAAGTGTTCAAACATGAACTCAACCTCATACTCAAGCTTATAGATAGTCTTCATACTGGTCAATTCCATGCAATCATTATTTCAAATAACTTGAACTTAACAAGTAGACATAACATAGGAAAACTAGCATCATTTAACACCACAAAAAGCACTTATCTTTAAATGGATCTGTCCAAGAAACTGGATAAGTGAGAGCAACGTTCCACCCAACCATATATCTATGTCTATCCTATACTCTTTCAGCTGAGAGACCACCCCCAAGCTGGGATGTGTATCCACTAAGGATGGCTAAATAGGCTCTCTCACAGTCAAGGCTCCACCCTAATGCTAAGCCAACATACAGTTGGGTTTATCAAGCATGTAATGGAATAGGGAGGATGATGCTAAACCAATGAGCTCAACCACCAAGCTACAAGCATCTCAAACTACTCAGCAACCATGGAACCCACAATACCTACCTCACCCAACACAAGGAAGGCCCCCTTCTCTACTGCATAGTCCCTTAGAGCCCCTTCCCTCCATTGCTCTTTAGGGTGGGCATAGAAAGGTCCAAGTTGCTTCTTTTACGAGACTTTAGCCTTCACTGGGTTTATCAAGAAAATCCAACCTCTGTCTAATCCTCTTCTCTGTTATTCTAGCTGGAATCTTCTCAGGGTTGCGGCCGAAGCTCTTTCCCGCAACTCAATCTTCTGCTATCAGATGCAGGTGTTCGCACGGGTTTTCTAAGTTGCTCACGCTTTGTAATTTATCCCTAGGGTTTGATCCATGGATATCCCAATCGATTTACTTCCTACGCAGGGTTTCTATGTGCTTTTGACTATGCAAATTCATGCTTACATAGAATCACGATTTTCCTCTTTCTGCCTTACTGCTATCTCTCTGATGCATGATAACTAAGGTTAGTTGGTCAAAAATGGGATATGGATTAGGGTGATAATATTCCCAGGAGTTAGAGTAGCTTAAGGGACAAGAAAAACAGATCCATACCCTTCCATACAAATTGTAGGGCTGCTCCATACTCCATTGACCTCATGAATAGGTTTTCTCAACCACCTCCTTACAACAGAATTAAATGTCAGCAAGGGAGTCAAATGGGCTCACAAAATGACATGTGGCAACATGGATTCCAATCCCGCAACCCCCTCACCCTACCCTAGTGTATACACATGGCCCCCACTTATTGGCTGCCTCCATAGCTATTTTTCTTGGTATTTTATTGCAATATTTAATATTTACATCATTTACAATGTCTCATGGCTTAATAGCACATGGATAATTAGAATGCCAAATACTTGCCTTTTAAATAAAACATGAACATCCTGTAGTGGGGCCTTGGCCTTGAGCTCCACCCTAGGGAAAACAAACATTGCATGTATACAATATTTACATTGAAGCCAATAAACCCTAAGGGTCAAATGGGTATGTTACAGTATGGTTGTATACTCGAAAATATCCAATATCCCACTTCAAATTCCCTTGAACTACGATGTTGATTTGATTGTTGTTTCATCCAATTTTGTGATATAGCCAAGTTATCCTTCAATAATTGGAGAACTTCTTGTTGGTTCTCTATGTGATCCCCCCTTACTTGAGAGGTAAATCAAATTTGGAAAGACTTCAGTTAATAAAATATTAATAGGGTTTGGAAGAGAAATGAGTTGGGATCTCATAAAAATCTAAATGATTCATGTCTTGAAGAAATGATTGTAGCATCTAATGAGTCAAGTGTTTTGGAGGATAAAAATGGGGGGGCTTAAGAGCAAGCTCCAACAAGGACCAAGTTCTAAAAAATTGACAAAAATGAATCTAGAGTAGCCAGCTTGACAAAACCAAGTATGCCCATCCTAATTGATACTCCAAAAATAGGAAATGAGTTGGAAATTATTTTTTGTCTTGATAAAAAGCAGAATTTTTTTTTTGTCCTAATAAAAAGTAGAAAAAAAACAAAGGAAAAAAGGGGGTAATAAAACCATAAATTACAATATGTGGGAAAATGGCCTTAAACACTAATTTCATGAATGATAGATTCCAATAAATGGAGTCTCAAATTCAAGAGCTTTTTCATGATGAAAATCAAGAAACAAAAGTATCCCAGTGAAAGAAATGGGGAATCCTCTATTAGAGAGAGAGGCTAGATGTATAGAGTCCTTGGGTATACTAGGTTACAAATAAGACACCCAATTTTATGGCTATAATCCTAAAAAAAGATCCTTAGGTTATAAGGCCTTAATAGGAATTAATGCCAACTTATTCTCTTCCCGTGAAGGACAATCTCCTCCAATCAATAAAGGCAGGTCTAGATATACTCCAAGACAAAGAAATGAAACTATATTGAATGAAGGAATATAAATAGAATGTGGTTTGACTAAGGACTATGGTCATTCCTTTTCAATGGGTATAAAATCATTTTATCCTTAGCAAAAAGAAAAATGATTAAAGAGGTAAAAGAAGGAAAATGGTTAGATATAAAGGGGGGTCCTTAGAGTAGGGAAATATTCAACTAGAGCAACCTCATGATTTTCCTATCCCTAAATGTGAGATGGGTGGGGGGTATAAAAAAATACCCCTCAAAGGTTTTTGAGTCATTATAAACTTGACATTATTTTAATTTTGGAAACAATGTGTGAAGGAAAAACAGTCATTTATTCGTTATCTTCTATTTTTAAGGAACGGTCATTTTATTCTATTGATGTTGAAGGTTGGTTAGGGGGTTTGCAGGCACACAATATTCTAGAAGTCTTATCTTCTTCCTTTGTAAATGCAGGAATATTGGTAGAATGTAGATCTAAAGTGTTAAGCACTAAATCCCCAAAATAACATAAAAATATAAAGAAAGAGTAACCCGACGCTTCGAAAATGAAATAAAGAGATGAATAAGAAGCCTCTTCATGGAGGCAACCTCCTTTTAAAATGTATCAAATGAACAATATGAGATGAGATGATCTTTAAAACTAGGTCTTATTGGTATATATACAAGAGACAAAAGGTGAAATTACAATTAAGGTCATGGCCAACAAATAAACAAAATAGTAATATAATAATAGAAATGTAATGTCACAATATATAGGGATTAACATGACCCTCCCCTTTAAACAAGTGTTATCCTTAACACTTGATTAACTGTGATGTTTGTGCATGAATAACTCATTTTACTATGTTGCTTCTTCTTTTGGCAAGTTCTTCCACTTGATGAGGTACTTATTGATTTTTATTTTGTAGTTGTTTGATCCACGTGTCAAGGATTGTTTCAAGTTCTATTATGATTTTCCCTTCTTCATAAATCTCTATTAAAATAGTCTGGACTGGGATCTTGTCACCAATTACCTTTTTTAGGAAATAAACATGGAAAACTAGATGTAGTTGTGGAGATGGAGGCAACTCGAATTTGTAAGCCATATTTTCCAATCCTATACAACACCTTATAGGGACCATAGTAATTGGGTGCTAATTTATTGTCTTTCTTATTTCTTGAGAGACATCAGTTTGTATTGTTGTAGCTGAAAAAATGCCCAAACCCCTACTTTAAATTTCCTTTCACTGTGATGCTGATCTGCTTATTGTTTCATCCTATTTTGTGATATATCCAAGTTGTCATTCAATAGTTGAAATGCATCTTGTTGGTGCTCCATGTGATGCTCCACTGCTTGAACTTTAACTTTCACTTTCAATGATGATGTGATGGATGGAGGGTGATAGCCATAAAGTGCCACACATGGTGAAATTTTTTATGAAGTATGGAAATATGTGTTGTACCACCACTCTACCAAGGTCAACCACTTGATCCATTGTGTTTGTTTATCGGATGCATAGAAATGAAGATACCCTTTTATTCACAATCTCAATTTGCCAAATGGAACAAGGATGGTGATAGGAGTTGTGAGCCAATTGAGTGCCCAAACAAAAAAATATTTCTTTCCTAAAATTACTAGTGAAAATTGCATCTCTATCGCTTACAATAATATTGTGGATTCCATGTAGCTTTTGAACTATTTCCATGAATGTTGCACCCACTATACTTATTTTAAAAGGATGAGAAAGAGAGTTTAAATGAGCATAACCTATGAGTTGATCCACCACTACCATGATGACATTCTTTCCTTCAGACTTTGAGAGACCTGTGATAAAATCCATTGGGACTTATTCCCAACACTGAGCCAGTATGGCTAATGGTGTATAAGACCTAGTGTCTTGAGTGTCTTTCCCTTATTTTGTCAGCAAACCAAACATTATACCACAAAATTTTGGGCATCGGTTTTATGAACCTCCCAAAAAAATCCTTCTTTATCTTGTGGTAGGTTTTCAAGAACCATGAATGTCCTCATATAGGAGAAATGTGAAATTCCAAAAGAACCTTTTGTTTAAGTTGGGAATTCTTACATAAATATAGGTAATCCTGGTATCCTAGTGAATCATTATTCAACACATATTTATCTAATGCACTAGGGTCCTCTTGTAGTTGTTGAATTATCTTGCATGCCTTCTGATCATGCTTCCATTCTATCCTCGCTTCTTCCACCCAATCATATTATGGAATGGAAATAACACAAAGTAGCTCTTTATGTCTTCCTCTTTACTTGAAGTTGCACCTTCCACCACATTTTTTTTCCTTTTTTGTAGAAAATTTCAAAGTCATAACCTAACATATTTGTAACCCATTTTTGCTGCTCTTTAGAGGATAATATTTGTTCCAAGAAGTAACTAAGGCTATCATGATTTGTTATTACCTTGAAGTGCCTTCCTATTAGACAAGGACGCCATTTCTTAATTGCATGCAGTATGGCCAACATTTCCTTTTCATAAATTGGTTCCAGTAAAAATTTTTCTTCAAGTTGGCAACTTTCAAATACAAGGGGTCCTTCCTTCTTACATTTAAACTCAACCAATTCCCTCCCCTCAGGCATCACATTCCATAATGAAAGTTTTTGTGATTCAGCATGGCTAATATAGGAGTTGTACACATAGCCTCTTTGATTTTTTGAAAATCTTTGGTTGATTCTTAAGTTCATGAAAATGCCTCCTTTTTTAATAACACTGGTATAGGTGCTACTATTTGACCATAATTTTTGATAAACTTGAGGTAATAGCCTATCAATCCTCTTATAAGATTCTCTAAGGTATTGGGAATCAACCATTCTATCATAGCCTTAATTTTTTTAGGGTCCAATTTGAAACCTTCATGACATACAATATGGCCCAAATATTCCACTTGTTAAACCCCAAATGCACACTTAGAAGGCTTGGCATATAGTTGTTTCTCTTCTGATAGTTTCAAGACCATGTCAACATGTTGTACATGCTCTTCCCAAGATTTGCTATAGACCAATTTATCATCAAAAAATACTAAAACAAATTTCATGGGGAAGGGTTAAAAAATATAATTCATCAAGCTTTGAAATGTGCAAGGTGCATTGGTAAGGCCAAACAATATCACCAAAAATTAATAATGACCTTCATGTGTTCTAAAGGTTGTTTTGGGAATATCTTCTTGTCTCATTTTGAATTAATTATATCTTGAATGGAGATCCAACTTGGTAAAGAAAATTGCTCCCTGCAATTCATCTAATAATTCATCAATGTCAATAATAGGAAACTTATCTTTAATGGTCATCTTGTTGAGCTCTCTATAATCTGGACACATATGTCATGAACCTTTATTTTTATGGACCTTCACAATTAGTGTAGATAAATCACTTTGGCTAGGTTGAATTATGTCAACATTTAACATTTATTTAACTATGTTTTTAATCTCACTCTTTTGTGCATCTAGGCACCTGTAAGGTCTAGTGTTAAATGGTACACTTCCCAATTCCAAGTGAATAACATGCTCATGATCTCGAGTAAGTGGAAGACCTTCAGGCATATCTTCAAACACCTTGGAAGGATTGTCAATAACTCTTTGTATATCCATGAGAATAGAGGGCATGCTTGAACATTTCCTGAGAATAATTGTGCAATTACACCATGGTGTCCTTTTTTTAGCAATTTTGTCATGCTGTTAGAGCTTAGCACTTTATAGGGTTTCCCTGGAATACCTATGAGTTCAATTTCCTTTCCTGCTAAGGAGAATTTCATGAAAAGTTTGTTATGCACCAAATTCCCAGAAATAACATAAAACAATAAGAGATAGTATTCCAATGCCTTAAGAATGCAATAAAAAGACGAATAACCAACCTCTTTGAGGGGGAAACCTTCTTTACAATGTATTTTAGATACAAAACAAGATGAAATGAGATTATTCCAAACTAGACCTCCTTGGTGTGTGTCTGTGTGTGTGTGTACCATTACCATTCTAGACCCTACATAATTAGGGTCCTAGATGACTAATAAAGATAATTCTAATATGATAATATAAATGTAATGTCACAATATATAGGGATTAACATGAATCTCCCCTTCAAACAAGTGTTGTCCTTAACACTTGATTATCTCTAGATGTTTCAACATGAAGAACTCATATTCCCATGTTGCCTCTTCTATTGACAAGTTCTTCTACTTTATGAGCTACTCAATAATTGATTGGTTTTGTAGCTTCTTGACCCTTCTCTCAATCATTGTTTCAGGTTCTAGTATTAATTTCCCTTCTTCACTAGTCTTTGGTAAAATAGTCTGGACTGATATCTTGTCACCAATTACCTTTCTTAGTAAAGAAACATAGAAAACTAGATGTACATGTGAAGTTAGTGGTAAATCCAATTTATAAGCCATACTTCCAATCCATTCCAACACATTATAGGGACCATTGCAGTTCAATGCGAATTTGTTGCCCTTCTTTTGTTGTTTGAGGGACAATCTGTTTGTATGGTTGCAGCCTTAAAAATACTCAATCTCCCACTTCAAATTCCTTTTAACTACGATGTTGATTTGCTTGTTGTTTCATCCTATTTTTTGCTATAACCAAGTTATCCTTCAATAATTGGAGAACTTCTTGTTGGTGCTCTATGTGATCCTCCCTGGTTGAACCTTAACTTTCTCTTTTAAGGATGATGTGATGGAAGGAGGATAATAGCCATAAAGTGCCATAAATGGTGATATTTTTTATGAAGTATGGAAATATGTGTTATACCACCATTTTGGTAAGGGAAACCACCTGGCCCTTTGTGTTTGTTTATCAGATGCAAAGAAACAAAGATACCCTTCTGTTGCTGCTGCAACCATATCCCCAAAATTTTCTTAAAATTGTAGGGCCCCTCCTCCTATTTTTTGGTTTATTTAGAGTTTGGTTCATCCTAGAGGGTTTGATTTTTTCACTTAGAATTTTTTCCTGAAAACAAGTGAAAGAGGCAAGTTTTTGGACCAAGTGCAACTCGACTTTTCCCATTGAAACGATCAAAGTAACTCACTGAGTTGCGACGAAATGGTCGGAGTCGCGATTGTTTTGCTTAGAAAAAATCATTTTTTTAGAGCTACTCACCGAGTCACACTGAAACAACCCGGGTCACGATTGATTTGCTTAGCAAGAAGCCTGTTTCGGAGTAACTCGCCGAGTTATTCCGAAATGGTCGTCGAACACTTAGATTTTTTCGAAGTTTCGAGAGTCGGAGAAACCCATTGAGTTACGCCAACACTTTTCGGTGTGAAACATGAAAGGCATCGACAATGTCTCGGCGAAAGAACACGTCGACGCAAGATTGAGAATACCTTCGATACATTTCACTGCACGTAAAGAAATAACGCCGAAGTGTATCGCCGACGATAAAGAAAATCCACCGACAAAGGATTGGAGTAATGGAAAACGCCATGGAAACATCGACAAACGCACACTAGTCGAGCCGAAATGCTTCGGAGAAGAATGAAAAGGGTGCCGATCTGCTTCAGCGTAAAAGGGCCAAAGGGCGTCGATCTGCTTCGGCGTAAAAGGGCCAAAGGGCGTCGATCTGCTTCGGCGTAAAAAGGACAAAGGGCACCGATCTCCTTCGGCGTAAAAAGTCTAAAGGACACCGAAATGGAAGCCGACGTGGAATGACGAGTACCACCGATGTGTTTCGCTGTGAAAAGGTGAGTCACGCTGAAACATGTTGGCAACAAAAGCATTTATGCTGTGAAACAGAGGGGAAAGATTAGTTTATTTTTGCGTTGAAACGACCCTGGAAAATTGATGGACCCCACCAACTTTTTCCCATATACATTAATTGATAGGGTTTTCCAAATGTTATATAAAGGGTGAAAATCATTTTTAAAACATTTTGCAAATGTCGTTGAACTTTGTCTTTATGCGAAGTTGCTTCCACCAATCGTTGGAATGACCAACCCTGTTGAACGTTGTATTTGAGACCAGTCTGCGACTGACAGGTAGGATTTTTTTGTACCCTTTTGCCCCATTTTCGAAATAGAGTTTTATTTTGGTAATTTGCTCATGTGTAAAACATGTATGGCATATTTTGTTCATAGTTTGGTTTTATTTATATATATTTGAGAAGAATAAAAACCCTTAAGCCAGCCGTTTTGTTCTTGACCAGTGGGGCACAGAGTGGTCGGTAATTTGTCTAGCTCCTTAACCTTTTCCCCTGTAATATCCCAACCAAGAATTGGCCAAAATACTAAATCCAACTTTCGAATTTATCAGAATTTTCACTAGTAAATTTTTAAGCAATTTCTTTATGGTGAGCAGGATGTAAGTGAGGTGTACAGATGCACTGATCAAGGATGGTAGGGATGACTTTTGTTTTTGGAATTTATATGGAAAAATTGTAGCAGAAATTTAAATCAGGTCTGAACAGTGAGTCCTATGCACTAGGTACTGGAGCCATTCACTTTTCAACAACATATAAGTTTGTTGCCTACTTCGAGGCTTCTTGGGCTTCCAACATATGCATAATATACTGGGAGGGAATAAAGGTGAATCGAGATGATGTATGTAGTTCGAAGGGACTCATGTACATTATTAAACATTAATTGGGAATTAGTTTGATAGTTGGTGAGAAGTTGGTAGGAGTTGGACTACTATGCTGATTTTGGGGCTTATCTTCCCAAAAGGTGTACATACCTCCCAAATTATAATTTTTAAGGTTGGATGTGGTTCAAGGTTCTGTGTGTGAACAACAGCAACTTACAGAACCTGAATTGGATCCTCTGAATGAATTCTATGTAATTTCTGCCAAGACTAGTCCTTAAAAGGTGCCCAATGAGCATAGGGGAAGGAGTTAAAATTGTATTTGAAAAATGTAAGATTTAATTCTGTATTAATGGACATATTATAGCTTATATGATTGAAAATACAAAGCATCAAACTTTACATCACATCCTTACATTTCCAGAGAACTTATATGCCATAAAAAGCCCTCAAAACCCTCCTAGGTCTACCCAATCCTTCAATAAAACAAATATATGGATGAAAATATTTATGTAATGGATTAGGAGATTTATATAAGATATTATAAATCATCTAAGAATATGCATACATCTACCATTCGAAAATACAATGATTGAATGGTGAAAACTACTCCAGAATAAGCTTAAAAAACAATATTGGAAGCCATCATTACATCATGAGCCTCTGGGGCATATTTATATGAGAAGATGAGAAGATGTTAGGACATACTTTAGATTTTTATTACAGAGATTTGATGGCTGCAAAACACCAGCAAACCATCCGATCCAATGGTAGAAGGAAAGAGGATTCAATCCCTCATTTTCACCTCTTTGAGTTCAAAACATGACACCCTTTGGGAATCTCGAACTGGAATCACTTGGACATGATAGAAGTCGAATGAATGGATGTAAGTTCAACGTCATATTTGAATATGGCCATCACTCATCAGATCCTTTATCTTATTGATCACTGGAAATCTTCCAATGGAGCAAACCTCCCACCAACACCTTGCAATACTTAAAGAATGGGGAAGAAGAGAGGGGATTAGGAGATTCAGGATTCTTCTTCGAACTCTTGGTGGCTAATATATGGTTATGAATGCTGAATATCAGACTTTAATGGATGCAAATGGATATTCAATGGCTTACAATTAGTCTTCAATACCTGTTAGAGAGACTAAGGGAGAAGAAGAGAATAAACTAGACCAAATTAGATAAGGGGAGCATCACCGAAAGCAAGTTGAGGCACATCACTCAACAAGAGGAGATAAAGCTCTCACATTCAATTACAAAATAGTCAAAAGATATGAATTGGAGTTGGAATCATTATTTTATAGAATCTCTGATGACCTCCTCAACAAGTTTCCATGTGGATGACCTGCTAGAACCCTTCACAAATGCGTCCCCTCTTGGGTGGATGAAATTTCCTACTTTTCTTTATGACATGCTTTTCTCCCTTTGTAAATCGCGCCCTCCTTGACCTTAGATGTTTCCTTCTTGAAACAACACTTTCTTGCTTTGTGAAATAGGCATTAAAATGGAAACTACACCCTTCTGGATGTTTCCTATTTGGTAAACTGGATTGTCTTTTTGGCAAGTGTGCCCTCCTTAACTTTTCTAGTTGTTTTCTTTTTCTAGTTTTGGAAACTTTATCCCCACCTTCCTTCTTTTCATCTTTTTTCCATATATTAACCCCCAAATCCATTTTGGAAACATCATCCACATGGGGCACCCTCTTGACCCACTTACTCATTATCCATTAATTTTATTTATCAAAATTAACTTTAATAAATAAATTTGCCAATTTATGGGACTCAGGTTAAAATTAATTCTAAGCAGATAGAATTAATGCAATTTAATTCCCTTAGGGTTTGATTTTGTCCCCCTT
Source organism: Larix kaempferi (assembly GCA_027924585.1). Taxonomy (NCBI): domain Eukaryota; kingdom Viridiplantae; phylum Streptophyta; class Pinopsida; order Pinales; family Pinaceae; genus Larix; species Larix kaempferi. The sequence goes on along the minus strand of BSBM01000293.1, from coordinate 5,193,621 downwards.
TCACCCATGGGACTGGATGAACCAAAATTGGGGACATGACATTCTCGTCCGAGCGAATGCCTCATGCCGGGTTTACTATCTGGCCCCTTTCCGATGCTCACCTCCACTGTATGCGATGCCTTATCCGCGATTCGAAGAAGGGGGTGGGATAGTTCCACTAGGTGGACGGTTTTAATTGGGAAAAACACCCTAGGACATTGGGTGGGGTAGTAGGCGTAGCCTGTTTGGGTTAAACACATAGCGATTAACCTTACGCTTGGTTAAATTAGCCCAAGTCGGATTTCCACCTCCATACTTGGCCGAAAGAAGAATGGAATAAGTCATGGAGGCCATTTGTTTACTCAATAAGCTTACCCATTAGGTTAGGCTTGCCAGTCAATATAAGTAGTCCTCATTACATTTCCTAGATAAACCTTTGATGTACACGGTTCAACCAATTGGGTTATTATTTAGAACTTGTTGGTGATCACAGAGTGGTCAGAAATATATCAGAATGTTTTTTTCTTCGCAAGAGTGGGTTGAGTGAGTCACGTCCTGTCATTTTTCCGATCTTTAAAGAGTTAGAACCCTATATTTTTTCAACTTTTTCCCTCTAAACATAATGGGCTACAGTGAAACATTGTTATAAATTTTCAAAATGACTGTGGGAGTGAAGCTGTGTTTAAAGACGTCTTTTAGTCAGTGGTGAACTACTTTTAGATTGTTTTCATAAAAAATTTAGTACATATTGGCTATCACACACCAATGTACTTTCTTGAGACATAACTAACATAACTAAGAAGACATTCAACACCATGGAAGTAATAATTTCTTAACCTTTCTTTTTCATGAACAATATTTTTTTTTACTAAAACGGTTATAGGCCTTTTATATTGCTCTTCTGGCTAAACAACTGCCACATTTTTACAGACAGAGATTCTATTCTAATAGATGCATAGAATCCAGAGATACGGGCGTGGCTATGCTCACTAACCCTTTTACAAAAAACTGGAAATTTTCTGAATGGACATTGAACTTCATAAAGGCATAGACATGGAAGTGTTGCGCTCTGATTTTGGGATCTTTCATGCTCCTTGATCATTTCATCCACCTTCATTTCCAGCTAAGCCAGCCGGTGCCCAATTCCATCTGAGAATTTTTCCAGATCCTTCATGCTGGTCAATTTATCATCGAAGATTTTCCTCCATTATCTCTTCAATCTTCTGGATCATGCACTCCCATCGACTAGTTCCAATTGTTTACAATCTTATCTGCTTTAACTCCAGCTTATGAACTGCTGACTTAACTTCAACCATTTCAGTCTGAATCTGAGAGAGACGAGCTTCAATAATTGAGGACGGACTAGCTGCCAAAGATAGGCACAATCTGCTACTGCTAACTCCCTTACACGACTTCCGAAAGCTTCCAACGTTTCCTTCAGCGATTGTCAGAGATGAGTGCAATAAAACTGGAGGATTCTAACTGATATAGACCCGATTCTTAGTTTCTGCAGAGTCTTGGGATGATTCTACTCGAATTCATCAATCCTCCTAGCTGGATACGATTCATCGATTGGAGATCATTTTCTTTGTTTGCAGGCCAAGAAGAAAGAGGTCATGGGTCATGTGACAGACTTTTGTCTTACCTCTGAACAATCTGCTCCTCGAAAGCCTCATTCTGCACGCTGGTCCAAATGGGAATCTTTCACTAATCTGAATTACACTTATTTCTTTCATGGGCAACTTAACAACCATTTCTTCGCTTTCACTGGGGGATGGGCACATGATTTTCGCTTCCATTTACTATAATAGTTCCCTTGCTTAGGGAGGCTCCTTTATTGGCTTCATGATCTGCTATTTGATTGATATTTCGAAGGACGTGGTAACACTTTACATCTGTGAATGCTTTCAGCTGAGACATGACTTTCTGGTGATAGTGGGCCAACCCCATCCCATTGAGGTCTTTCTTTAGATTGAGAGCCTGCATGATGATTCGGGAGTCACCAATGATAGCCAACTTATTAATGGAGAGACTTCTGGCTTGAATCAGACCTTGCCAAATGGCAAGAATTTCAGCAATGTTGTTAGAATTTTGGCCCAATCCCCAGGCGAAAGTGAGGATGATTTTCCCAATCTTGTCAAGAATGACTCCTCCACTTCCCGCAGGTCCCGGGTTCCCTTTCGAGGCCCCGTCCACATGCAGAATGTGCTTGTTCAGAGAGGATCTCCATTTTATGAATTCTTACTCCTCTAGCCTTATTTCCCACGGAGAGAAATGCTTAACAATATTCTTGGTTTTGTTAAGGAGGGATGAGTCTAGCCCTTGAAACCAGCTGTACTCCTCTTTGTCGGGGATAGCTTCATTGGTGATTTTAGAGTTAGAGGCTACCAGCTCTCCTATCAACGCCTTAACTTTGATTGCAACTTGGGCTGGCGAGACTGCCTTGTCCCTGAAAATTCTATTATTACGTTCAAGCCACAATTTCCAGCAGAAGATTTTTGGGACCCACATCCAGCAGTGCTTTAGCAGATTCAGGCTGGAGAAGGAAAAGGGAGCATAATCTAACCAGGAAGTGAACAAGGAAGAGATGGAAGGAGGAGGGGCCAGATTCAGCTGAGCAAGAAGGGTATTCCAGAGTTCAATAGCAAAGGGACACTGGAGAAAGAGATGGGTCGAGTTTTCCTCGTGGAAGGAACAAAGAGGGCATATTGAGGGCCCCTCCCATCCTCTTTTCAAAAGGTTGTCCCATGTAAGAATGCTGTCATGAAGTAGGGACCAGCAGAAATGATCAATTTTGGGGAGGGATGGAAGTAGCCAGAGGTTTTTCCACTTAGAAGGATCCAGAGCTGCCCAAGGAATGGATTTTAAGGCAGCATATCCAGCAGCTGCATTATAGAGGCCTGAGGAGGAGCCCCAACCTCTTTTGTCCTTCAGCTTAGCAGAAGAAGGGGAGAGGCCTTGCAGGGCCTCTAATAGGGAGCTAGCTTCAGTCTCAAGGGCTTGTGGGACAGCCCCCAGGTCCCATTTGGTCCAGTAGTCATCCGGGCTCCAGCTGGATAAATCCCAAAGGGTGAATTTGCTGTTCAAATGAAGCCAATTTTTGATATTCTCCAGTCCTTCCAACTCTTTTAAAGGGGTCTGCCCTAGAATGGAGTCCTCCCAGAACTTAATATTGGAGCCATTTCCCGAAATCCAAGTGAGATTGGAGGTTATCATATCAAGAGATTTTAGACAAAGAGCAAGAATAGGAGAGCCTTTCCTAGTCCTAGGTGGGCTATCCAAGCACCTCTCTTTGTGCCCGATGAAGTACTTTGTCCTTAGAGATTTTGAGCTCCAAGTTGTTTTACCCCTTATCATTTTCCACAAGATCTTGCCACCCATGGCCAAATTCTGAGTGGCCACGTCTCTGATTTGCAGCCCTCCTTCCAACTTGGGGGCTTTGACCTTATCCCAGCTAACTTGGTGCATTTTCCTTCCTATGTTCCTTCCCCCTTCCCAAAGGAATTTTCTCAATATTTTGTCTATTTCTTTCACAATTCCTTTAGGGGCTAGCAGGATCGAAGCTTGGTAGAGAGGAAGTGAGGTTAGTACAAAGTTAATAAGGATAGTTTTACCTGCTTTGTTTAACCAGGAAGCCCCCCAAGCCAACATTTTGGCCTTGAGTTTGTCCACCAGTGGCATCCAAAGGCTCCTTCTAGGTGTAGCTTTTACTAGCGGAATGCCAAGATATTTTATGGATTCCCATGTGGAGGTTCCTTCCATTTCCAGCATTCTTGAGATATCTGTCATTTCAATGGGGGTACATTTCCAACCATAGATTTTGCTTTTCCTCAAGCTGATTTCACTGCCAGATATATCCGTGTAAGTGTCCAACTCTTTTTTGAAGGATCTTGCCGTGTTGAGATTAGCTTGACCCAAAAGAAGGGTATCATTAGCAAATTGAGCATGGTTTATTTTCTTCACTCTAGGGGTGATTGTGAGCCCCATTAGAGAACGTTGCTGAAGACCCTTGTCCAGCTAGAAACTTAGGACCGACGCTTGGATGACATATAGCAAGGGGGACAGGGGACAGCCCTGCATAAGTCCCCGTGAGGCGTGGAAGAAGTTTGCTGGTCTCCCATTTACCAAGGGGGCAATCCAAGGTCCCGAGATACAGGCTCTGATCCAGCTGATTAACTGGGGGTGGAAGCCTAGTTTGAACATTACAGCAAAGAGAAAATTTAACCGAACTTTATCAAAAGCATTAGCGAGGTCCAGTTTGACTATCATACCTTTCTCCTTCCGTTGGGAGCTTGAGTGAATAGCTTCTTGGACCAGGATGATGTTGTCTTGAATATGTCTGTTCTTAATGAAGCCCCCCTGGTTCTCCGGAATGATCCTGGGAAGGACATTCTTTATTCTATTTGCAATGACTTTAGTGATGATTTTGTACCCCGTGTTGCAGAGCGAGATAGGGCGGAATCTGGTGAAGCTTTGGGCACCTTTCTCTTTGGGAATTAACGTAAGGAATGAGAAGTTAGTGCTTCCTCCTATTTTGCTGCAGTTCTAAGATTTCCTCACCATCTTGACCAAGTCCTTCTGAATAATGTCCCAACATACAATGAAGAATCTGACCGTGAATCCGTCAGGCCCTGGAGCTTTGTCAGGGTTCATTCCATGCAGGGCTTGTCTTATCTCCTCAGTCGTTATGGGGCAAGTCATCTTTCTGTTATCTTCCTCATTGATTAGCGTGGGGAGAACGTTCAGTGGATAGCGATCCAACCTAGGAGATGAGTCCAAATCTTCTATGAACAGATCTCTATAGAAGGAGTGGGCAGCATGCTTGATCTCATCGATTTTGTTGAAATTTTGGTCTTGATAGTGAATTTCTCTAATACTGTTGTAATTCTTCCTAGCTTCTGCTTTCTTGTGGAAGTATGACGTATTTTTATCACCCTTTTTGAGCCATTGACATCGCGCCTTTACTTTCCAATACTGCTCCTCTCTTCTCAACGCCTTATGAAGGGCTTTTTGCAGGTCGAGCTCAACAGCAAGCAGCTCTGGGGTGACTGTGGCGTTCTCCATTAGCAGCTGGTGGTTGCCAAGATTCCTTTGAGCTTCTTTCCTTTCAACGATGGGGGAGGTCATGAGCTTTTCCCATCTTTTAAGGGTTGCTTTGAGCCTTCTCAACTTTTCTTCCCAAATGAAGAACGGTGACCCACAAATTGATTTTTGCCAGGTTTCCGAGACCAGATCGTAGAATCCATCCATGGAGACCCAGAGAGGGCTGAATCGAAATGGGATAGGGCCCAGTTTTTCTCCCGGAGACAAGGAAAGGGATATTGGCTTGTGATCAGAGGTGCAGGCCTGGAGTATTTCAGAAGTTGCAAAAAGTCCGAGAGTAAGGAAGGAGGAATGGACAAGGAAGCGATCCAGCCGGGCCGCAATGTGTCCAGGTCCCACTCTTTTATTAGTCCAGGTGAACTTACCTTTGCTAGGTTTGATATCCTCTAGATCCCAGTCCATAATGATGTCTTCAACCCACTCCCGAGCCGGGTCTCTTACCGGGGAGCCTCCTTTTTTTTCAGAAAGGGCAAGAGTTACATTCATATCACCAGCTAGGACGATATTGTCGTGCCGGTTAGTGGACAGGAAGGAGTTCAACGAATCCCAACACTCTCTTTTTTCCAAAAGTAGAACTGGGGCGTAGATATTAAAAAGGCTTATCTGCTGCCTTGTGTTTTGATGCTGTAGCTTCGTGAATAGCCAGTGGGTAGTGCTATGATCCTCTAGCAGGTCGAGATTAGTGGAGTTCCAGAAGGTGGCTAGACCTCCTGAGGCTCCTCTAGCGCTGACTGCTATACATCCTCCCTTTTTCCAAAACTTTTTGCTGGCCTGGATGGTCTCAGGCTCCTCCATCTTCGTCTCCTGGATCAGAAGCATCTCCGGGGAGTTCATTCTTACTAGATCTTTAATTGCTTCTTCTTTATATTTGCTTCCAATACCTCTGCAATTCTAGGAGATGAACTGAATTAAGATCAGGAGGGGGGGGGCGTGGCTCCTTTCGAAGCCTTGCCTTTTTTTGAAGATCTGGTTTCCATCATGTCCGGAATGGTTTGCTGGACTCCTGCTGTGACATCCCTGTACGATTTCTCCTCTCTCTTTTTTCGTTCTGGTTTCCTTCCTCTTGGATTCTTTTCAGGGGTTCCGACCGAGCTGCTGGTCTCTGTGGCCCCCCCATCTGAGTCAGCTCCTGGTTTAGGGCCTATGGTGGTATGCTCATCATCTGATTTCGAAGATTCTTTTTCTGAAAGGGCGCTCTTATCCTTAGCCTGGTTTTTTGAAGGGGGCGTGGATTGGGAAACTATCTCTATGAATTCTTTCTCAGGTTCCTTTGATGTTACTGCGGCTTCAGTTACAGGCTCCTTCAGAAGGATGATATTCATGGGGAGATGATCCTTCGACTGTACAGGCCTTGGATCTTTGTTTTTCTCGGCTGCTTTGCTTTTCTTCACCCTTTGCCATCCTTCACCTTCTTCCTTCTCTGGGGTTTGATTCTTTGGACAATTCCTCTGGAAATGCCCGTGTTCTTGGCAGGTTCTGCATTTAAATGGGAGGTGTTCATAGTCAACTTTCTGATAGTGAGTCCAGGAGCCCACCGATAGCTTCACTGCCTCCGGCAGCCCTGCCTCCAGGTCCACTTCCACACAAATCCTGGAACAGTTATAAATGGATTTGTTGTCTGCTTTGTCAATGAATTTCCCAATTCCATTTTCGATCATTTGCAGAGCTTCATAATTCCAACAATGGACCGGTAAGTTGGGGAGCCTGACCCATACTGGAACTTCCTTGGGCAAGGCCACCGTGGTGTCGAAATTCGGCGTCCAACGGTTCAGGTACAGCCCCTGGGATCCCATAAAATATGGGCCATTTCTGAAGATGAGGTCCTTATCCTCCTTATTTATGAATTCGAACAGGAAATAGCCACTGCTCAGGGGATAGCAGGTGACTCCTTGCTTTAGCTGGGGCTTCCAGTTTCTTTGGATCCAGTCATCAGTGGTTTTTGCTGAGGGCCATAGCCCCATAAATTGGCCGACTAGCCCTCTTTCTGATAACGCAAGGGCAATCTTGACCGATGTCGTCTCCGGCAAGGCGATTTCAGGGATTTCTTCAAGCTTTTTGATGAATTTCGGGACCGAGGGCTGAGCATTCCTCTTACCACCGCTGGCGATCAATCTCCTGAACGTGTTCATCTCAGCTGATGGGGGCGGAGGGGGATCCCCATCCCCAGGGGTGACCATGGCTGCGACCTGCAAACGAAACCCTAACTTCTCTAGCTCGCATGCGCCCTAGCGCCTCCTCCAGATTTTTCACTTTAGAAGAACAACCTTTTTCATGAACAATATTAATAAGGGATGTTTTATATGTTTCTTGCTACTATTTCTTTGACATTTAGACTTACTTACACTGTGATTTAATGTTTCATTAGGATTTGGAAATGCAAAGAAGGAGTGCCAAGCGAAATCTCTGGACAACTGAATTAGATTCTGACACAAAAGTAGTTGATGACGCTCCAACATAAACCATGTTCAAGGACACCAAAGCTGCAATAGGAATCACCCCAGAATACAAATGGGGTGAACTGTACCATCTTATCAAGAATCAGAATGTACCTGAGGCATCCATCGAAGAGATGATGGTATACCAAAACCTCAAGAAATCAGTCCTTCACAAAGCAGCCATGCTCCCAGAGCTGTTTCCTTGCTTTGAAGTCATCAGATGGATCCTGCCTTAAGTGGATGTTGGCACAAGGATCATCTCAAACACAAAAGGAGAAGGGTTGGCATCTTTCCAACCCGGTCACATAGCTGTGGCATATAAACTGCCACCACCCAAGGTCATAATGACCGAAGACTGGATCAGGGGGGTAAACATAGATCACTTCGAGTATGCCAAGAAGATGATCATCCCTGAGAAGCAACTAAGATCGAAAGCAAGTGGGGAATATGATAGTCAAAGCTTAAGAACCCCGTTCAAAATCATAGCTTTGATGCTAAGTAGAATATTTGGTAGAGCCAATGGAAACATCTACAAGCTTAATTGGGTGTCCCTGATATATCATATAGCCTTCCATGGAACTGTTACTAATTGGGAAGATATAATATCAGACAGCTTGGTGTCGGCCATAGCTACAGCTTAGGGAGGAATGACCCAGAAGAAAGCGGAATTCTTCATGTCCTCGTATCTCATGGATTGTGTAATGATCAAACACCCATTCCCTAAATTGGGATGTATCTGGAACCGGGCTGAGTCTCCCCTCTATGTGTCCTATCAGATCACCTGGGCTCACAAATATGCAAGTTATTATAAACTCATTTGTGAGGAATTGATCATTCCCTTGTATTGGTTAATTTTCAATGAAGAGCCAAACTTCCTATTTGACAACGATATGACAGTTATTATTGAGTATGGAGATTATTATTTCTCTCTTGAAGGCACCTATATCAGAATGTATGGGGGTTCAGAGCCCCATCTCTAATGCCTCAGTATGTAACTGACTTTGTAGTACACAAGGAAGTCGTGAGGCAAAGTTTTGTTAATGGGGTTGGCAGTTTTTTGCATGAACATAAGAAGGCCTCCTACCCACCACTACCCTTTTGTATTGGGGCCTACAAATTTCTCAAATTTAAAGGTGCAGAAGCTTTCATAAAGGATTTGGAAGCGTTCCATTTTGGGGAAAAGAGTTTCGTAAGAAATGATAGTCATCATAAGGTCGCCGATCATTGTGCATCATGCATAATCCATTTCGAATACAAAAATCACTTCCCGAAGGATGAGGAGGTGTACCGAAGGGAAAGTAACATGACTAAGCTCAACAAATGATTTGTTTGGAAAAGTGGCGCAGGACCTAGTCATACTGCCAGTACTGCAAAAGAAGCAGAGAGAAGAAGCCGAAAGGCTACAAGCAACATAAGCATAACGACAGCTGAAGGAAGAAGCAGAGAGGAGGCAGAAAGAAGAGGCATAGAGGTTAATGAAGGAAGAAGCAGATAAATCAAAGAGAGAAGAGGAAGTTAAAAGACAAGAAGTGTCATGTCTCCATCTTGGATAAAAGCTTTCAATTATTTAATTTTGTCTATCTGCATGACGACACTATTTAGAAGCCTAAACTATTTTTCCACAATGCAACCTAGAGTGAAAAAGGGCATGGTGAACCACAAGGGGGAGAGTAGCTAAGTCGTAAGTCACAAGCGTCGTCGTAGTCTTCGACTTGGTTTAGCTCTTGTTTTCGAGTTAAGTTAATTTTGTGTTTGGCATTATTATTGGTATGCTTATGCTTGTCTGTATTTAAGTGGAAAAGCTTATATTTTATCTATGTGATTACAAAGCCATAAGTATGAACCTAAGGCCAAATAATACTTTGGTGTGCACGTGGTTCTATTTGAAATGTGCATTATATTGATAACATATATTTATTATATGTTTATGCAATTACCTGTTTATGATCATATATCTTATATGGGTATGCTATTATAATTATAAAGATGCATATATTTAATTATGAAATTTATGCTTTCTCCAGTTATGCAAAATGTATATATATATTATGTTCATATATATATATATATAGTTCTATGCCTTTCTGTGAGAATACACACACATACACACACACACATATATATATAGATATGTACTATGTTAACTATGAAAGTTAAGTTAAATGTTTGGATGCATTTTACTTTCATTTACATGTTCAAATGCAAACATCTGTGTCTTTATGCTTAGGCATTTATAAAATGCATCCATCCATCCATCCATCTATCTATCTATCGATCTATATACTTACTTTGGTTATACTTCCCATATAAAGTTATATATATTATACCATCCCTCTATCCACTTACTTTGGTTATGCTTCCCATATAAAGTTATATATATTATACCATCCATCCATCCACTTACTTTGGTTATGCTTCCCATATAAAGTTATATATATTATATAATGTATTTTATATATACAAATAGATATATATATGCAATTTCTTGGTCACGTTTTCTATAAAAAAAACACATAGATTTGTTAAATTTATGAATGGAGGCACCCCTTACCTTTTTGGTTGGAGAAATATTTTAATGTTAATGTTTTGTAATTTAATAATTACTTGCTTCACTTTGAGTGTCAAATGCTACAAAAGGGCTTTATGCCTTTAGTTATCTTGGAGGAAGGTCTTATGTTTGAGGAAGATTTATATGGGATAGAGTCATAGGATATAGAATCTTCGTGGTGCCTTCTTTACAAAAAGAAATTGAACGCATATGTTATCATAATGTTTTTTGAGAGGGGGCGTGACGGCTGGAGAGCCCACGCTTGTTGAAGGCTTGGGGCTTGAACCCCGTTATTTGTTGAAGGCTTGGGGCTTGAACCCCGTGTCGTCGGGTTGCATATGTTATGTGTGGTTACTATTTCGTAATGCTTTGTGTACATGGTGTACAATGATTTCAAATATATGTAGTTTATACCATGACTTCATTGCGTTTAGATTATAAAAAAAAAGGTGATGCTTTATGTAGATACATACATGGTATAAAAAGGGCTAAGAGTTATATATATCATAAAAAGGTTATGTGATATATCTTGATCTTATACAATGGCCTTAGTGTACATGGACCATACGAATTGGGCATGTTTATATATATAGAATGCATAAAAAGACCATATGTTGGGGTGGTGATTTACATAGGTTTTATGAAATGGTCATTTTTGGTATATACTTATAGTATCAAAGGGAGAGGCTATATATATATTGCACAAAGATTTTGGTTTACGCTTTATATAAGATGAGTTTATATATATATATTAATGGTTATAAAGTGTAACATGGCTATGCCTTTACATGTAGTGTATAAAGGAGTTATGTTAAATAAATATTGTATAGACTTGTTATGTCATACAATGGTCCCTTTTTTTATGAATATAATATGGTTGTACATCTTTTATCATATATTGGTTATCTTATGCACAATGAATAATGAATAGGAGCTTACATATTGTGTAGAATGGAAAAGCCTCATATATATATAAAATAGTTAGATTTTACATAGAGTGTGTAAAGTAATCATGTTTTATACATATTTCAAATGTTTATGTTATATATATATGGTATGCATCGAAATTGCATATATGTATCGAACATTATATGATTTGGATTTGATATGAATTGGGACGACAAATAAATGGTAACTATAGATGCATTAGGTTATCATACGTATGAGTTATGTATTGTATAATTGTATGTACTGATGGTTTTATAAGCATCGACTAAATGTTTTTGATGTATAGTTTTGATGTTGGTGTTGCCCCATATATCGAGGTCGTATGTTAAATGCATTCTTGCATGTCGAATGCACCTCTTATGCTCATTTACAATTCATGACGCATATATCGCAAGATATCCGGTGGTTGCATGTCGAATGCACCCCTTAGGCTTGATATGCATATTTGTGATAGTAACATTACATTGTGCTGAGATGGCTTGTCGAATGCATTATTGCATGGTGACGACATCTCTTATGTACATACACATATTTATGATACAGGCCATCTGGTGGTCGCATGTCGAATGTATCATTGCATGTCAAATGCATTCCTTGTGTTTCGTATGTGTGTTTATGATGTCTTTCGGTTGTATGATTGAATGTTTGAGTGTATGTCGAAGGCTTGGGTGGCTTGTCGAATGCACTTGTTATGTTACTTACGGTAGGACTACCGTGAACGGAAGTCGGGTAACACATGCTTATGCCATGGAGCATAGACGACTAAGTCGGGAGTACCAACTTGGGCCCGCGGAGAACAACACCACCAGCTATGCACGAGGTTAGGACACGAGTAGTGTCTAGGTAGGAGTACTACCTTTGACTTGCAAGAGTACTACATTAACCTCTAGAGCTGTGTGGATTAGTTCTAGGGCGACAAGACTTGAGACTCCCTATTCCGTTGTGGATCACCATGCCCAGCTAGGGGGTGGCCTTCGAACGGATTGAGTATATGCTGTCGAAGAGCCTATGGTTGGGTGGAGCATTGCATTGCCCACATTATTTTCCCCTTGTTAAAATGATTATGTTTTGTATATTAATTGATATCTTAATTTATGAAATGACCTTTATAGTTGTTGTAGTATGTTTTATTGTACTAATGCGTGTCGTGAGTATAAATGATGAATACAAGAATCAGACGACAACAAGAATGACCACTCCTTAGTCTTACCAAGGTGGTAAGAGAAGTATGTTTGTAAAGTTATCATGCGCATGGATATATATGTTGGCTTGTCTGATTGTTTCATTATTTGTATTCGACATGAATGAAAGTAAAGATTATGTTTACTTATTCATGTACTCATGTATAATTGATTGTTGGATGGACACAAGAAAGAGGCTACCTTTGATTGAAAAGATATTTCAATATGATGCTAACCCTAGGGAATTTTAGTGTCATACACATGCTTAGAGTTCTACCATTTTATGTCATTAATGTGAGAACATCGATTAGATGTTACATTTAATGGGCAAGCATGTGATTATGAATGCATAAAAGAATGAATGAGCTTCTTGTGCATTGGAATAAATGTGTAAAGTCTTATGTGGATTATGATTAAAACATGACCTTAGATTAGTTTGCATTTGATACTGATTGATGAAGGGTATGTGTGAAAAGAACATGTCTGTACACATTTTGTGATTTATGTAAAAGAGAATAGCCATTATAACTTAGCCAAATCATTCTAAGGTTATGATTACCCATTTCGACCTTGTCTATGGTTGACTTAGTATTCTTTGGGTATAAGAGAAGAACTTGATATGTTCTCATATTGTTATATAATTGTATGACCTTGTCTTCATTCACTTATGATGAGCTTTAGGGTGCATTTACATCTCATGGTTAGATGAATTTCTTATTATCTAAATTACGACACCAGGAAGTTGAATATTACGTGGTTGCATACTTCCATGTTTGAAAAGGTTCCCATTATGCATTAATGATGTGACAACAAGCTTTCTAAAGGTCGATTGAGTATGTAGCTTCTTGAAGGAGTATCTTTGCATGAAATGGAATCTAACATATGGATGTATATTTGTACCTTGTTTCATTTAATGTTATAAGTACCAAGTATGTATGAGTATCAAAATGGTTCATTACTCTACGAGTAGTCGCACCGTGATGTATATTTGGTTAATTGATATAATGCATTGCACATCATTATATGGAAAGATAGGTGTGTATCTTGGTTTATAATTACATAAGACTTATGATACATAGGCATGCTTCTGATGTTAAATGAATCTAGTTAAGAGTGCTATGTTAAAGATAACATCGAGTTATGGGGCTAACTCATTATGTAGAAGGAATGTTCTTCTATGTGGCACCAAGATCGATATCGTGTGGTATTCCTTACCCAAGCTTGTACATGTAATTGAAAGTGGTTTCTACTTAGCATCTGCTTTGTCATGTTATAAAGAGAAACTTGGTTTGCATGCATTTATGCTTGGAAAGACTTTTCCATATTACAATAAAACTATGTATCTGGTTGTCTATATGTTATTCACCTTGGTAGGTGAATTGACGATTGTATGGATATTGATAGTATGTGGATTTAAAAACAAAATAAAAATTATCCCCATTTCCTTTTAAAAGTGACTAGGATTTTGGGGTGTTACAAGAAGATAAAGAGAAGAAAGGGAAGTAATTGAGCAACAAAAGAGGAAAGAAGAAGAGGACAAGTCCAAGAAAGCTGTGGAAACAGACAAAACTCAAGATGAAGACAGATGCCCATAAGACATGGATATAGACCCACCAGAAGGGTTAGAAGTCATGCTTACTAGGGGACACCTACCATTTGTAGATCTTGGGCTCACACCTTTTACCCTGTCCAAACAACACATATTGGTAAAATTGGACACAATAATTTTTTATTCAAGGAGGAAAACCATCACAAGAAGTTCAAAGAAGAGATTGAATATGGGTGCCCAACCTGATATAGTCATTGTCCAAGAAAACACATCATGGTGGGCACTCACAAAGACCCTAACTTCACATCATCTATAATCATAGCAGCTGCACAAGCAAGTGCAGATAACAATGATAAGCTATTGAACGACATTGAGCGCAACAAGGAGAGAATGCTGTAGTTAAAAGATAACTTAGTAAAAGCACGAGGAGAGGGGATAGAATTGAAAAGGAAGAACGATGTTATGGAGATTTAAAAGGACATATTAATGATTGACTATCAAAATTTGGACACTGAGAAGGAGGCGTTGGTTGTACAACTAATGATCATGGAGGGTGAAAGAAGTGATTTTGACGCCCGCATAAGCGAATTGGAGACAAAAGAGTCAACAATGACTTAGTAGATGGAAGAATTGGAAATTCAGATAGAAGAGTTGGTTAAGGAGAAGGAGTTTTAGTCAGAACAAGTGGAGCTGGAAAATAATAAGAAACAAGACATGTCTCCTTTCCATGAACATGCATGTAAAATTCAGGAGAAGATATATCGCTCGCAAGAATTGCTGATTGAAGAAATATACAAAATGAAACAATTGATAGCAAGGATGAACGCGATTGTTGCAGAACCACTAAGGATCAGACAAAAATTGTTTAACCCTGCAAATAATATTAAGAGGCAGATGGCATGGACAGAAGGAAAAACAGAGTTCCCTGATCACTTTCCCCAGAAGACGATTGCAGACCTTAATTTAGACATGGAACTCCTCTAGTTTTGTAGAAACAATGGCAAGAGAATAAATGTTGAAATCCCTAAATTTATTAAGAAATGTGTAGGATTCTACAAGAGGATTCATCAAATCCATGAAAAATGTCAGCTCGCTATGGCCCCAGATATGAATGCGTTGCCTACCAAGGATAAACATTTAATGGAGTTTCAGAATGGGTTGAGGGAGGACATGGAATATATAGAAAACCAGACATGCTAGCAGAAGAAGATCTCCATCAATACATTGGACAAGCATCCATAAATGCTTATTTCCTGGAGGACAACTACAAGGCAGCAACAGAAGGAGTGAAAACTATAGAAAATGAGCTATCATATCATGAAATATATTTGAAAGTTTTAGAACCTGTACAATGTAATATTATTTTTGAAAAGGCTGACGTGTGGGCCAATTATCTCTCTAGTCTAGAGAGGCCAGCTGGAAATTAATTTCTTAATTGTAATTAATTGTATTCATTTATGTGCAAACACTAAAGGACAAATTTGGGGTAGCCAAAAGGTTGGAGGAGTTGAAACGAATAGTCATGTGATGAAAAAACTTTTGTAATATAAATATAGGATATGGATACTACATAGAGGAATTTTTTCTGGTGAATTAGATGCTGGAGGCATTTTGTAAAAGAACTATTTCATTGCTAATGAGAAAAGACTTGTTTGCCAGGGAAAAGCTTGCACTGGTGTTTGCCTGGAACATGTGATTAATGGAACATAATTATTTATTTTCTGCTTATATCATACTGTGAGATCTTTCTAATTCTATTAAACTATTTTAATGATGTTGAATGGTTTCTTTATTTCATGCAAATGTTTATGTGTAACAGAGTAATAGATTGTTCAAGTTAATATCAGAGCTATCTTTGATACTTTATGCTGTAAATGTGCATATTTATCTTAATGGCTATTTGTTAGGTTCATCTCAACATTTCATCTTATTACTCTTACTTCAAATTTTCTCCCTGTAGGGATAGGTTAGATTAATTTAGAATAGGAGTAGATAATTGATAAGGTAGGAGTGGTAAGACGGGAGGTAATAACCTGCACATCGCTAGTATGGTTTCTACTTGTCAATTATATGCATTTATTTAGAAAGAACTTGCATATGCATACCTTTAAAAACTAAAACTACATAAACGGTGGGCCGGGCTGCAACCGGTAAAACAAAAAAAAACAATCACACTTACGATAGCTGGACCGTTAACCGGATGGATTCCCCACACCAAACAATGAAGCGTCTATTTGGGACTATTCATTGGGGAGAATCCCTACTATCGATGCTGGGATTTTCTGGGCATCAACACCTTCTAAGCATTTATTCACAATATCAATTTTCCCATCAGATTGAGGATGGTATGGGGAGCTGTGAGCCAACTGAGTGCCCAAACAAGAAAACAATTCCTTCCAAAAATTACCAGTGAAAATTGGATATCTGTCACTTACAATAATCTTGGGGGTTCCATGTAGCTTCTGAACTGTTTCCATGAATGTCACAACTACTATACTTGCTTTAAAAGGATGAGAAAGAGAGCATAATTGGGCATACTTTGTGAGTCGATCCACTACTACCATGATGACAGTCTTTACTTCTGACATTGGTAGACCAATTATAATGTCCATTGAGACCCCTTCCCAATGATGACTTTGTATGGCTAATGGTTGGAAAATACTTGGTGTCTTGGTTGTCTCTCCTTTGTTTTGTTGACAAACGAAACATTTTGCCATAAAATTTTGGACATTAGTTTTAAGACCTTCCCAGAATAAGTCCTTCTTGATCCCATGGTATGTTTTCAAGAACCTTGAATGTCCTCCTATAGGAGAAGTGTGCAACTCTAAAGGATCTTCTGTTTGAGTTGAAAATTTTACATAAATATAGGTGATCTTGGTACCATAGTGAATCATTCTTCCACACAAATATATCTAGTGAATTGGGGTCCTCTTACATTTGTTGAATAATATTGCATGCCTTTTAATCTTGTTTCCATTATGTCCTTTCTTATTCTACCCAATCAAACTTCATAATGGAAATAACACAAAGAAAGCCCATAGTGTCATGTTCTTTTCTTGAAAGTGCATCGACCACCACATTCTATTTTCCCTTTTTGTACATAATTTTAAAGTCATAACCTAACATCTTTGTAACCCTGTTTTGTTACTCTTCTATTGATAACTGTTGTTCCATGAAGTACTTAAGGTTGTCATGATCTATTCTTACCTTGAAGTGTATTCCTATTAGGTAAGGGCGCCATTTCTTAATTGCACTACACTACAACAATTCTTCCACCCATATCCATGTTTGTTAAGAGAGCTGTAAAAACCACTTTGATAGAAAATTATGAAGAAGCCAAGAAAGTAGAGGCTGATCTAGACAGTATCATGAAACATGCAATGGAACTGAAAGTAAAACCAACGGTTAGCAAGAATCCTTTGATATTAACCAAACCCAAAGAGGATCATTCAAATGAATTGGAGAATGTAGTTAAAATGGTCCAGAAGCTGTCCAATAAGATAGTATATCTGGAGAAAGAAAAGGGTGCCAGTTCTTCAAGAAAACCATTTAAACCATTCTATAAGAAAACGAAGAAAAATGCACAACTGCAACCACCATTGAATAATTCTTCTGTTTTTAATCTGAATGAGGTAGTTATGGATAATTTTTTTACGTTCCATCAAGAACATCATTATGAATTTTTTTTTCCATAGTGGATTAACTCAATGACCATGGTAATGAACCAACTATTGGATAACCAATTGTTAGACCAGGAACAACAAGAAGAAGATCAACTTAATGAACAAGACGATCAAAATGAAGAAACTACAATGGTATTATGGGATTGGGCACCAAATTTGGGGTTAAATGAAGAAGAAAAGGTAGATGAAGTTCAAGTATCATCTGTAAATTATGCTACTAGGAGAAAATGACTAGTTGAGTGTTAGACACAATGGCTCACTGAGAGGGGGGGGTGAATCAGTGAGCTTAAATTTTTTAACAATTTCAACTTCTTCTACTAATATTATATCATCATTTCACATTCACTTCAATATCATATTCATCAAAGAACTATATTTTAGTAATCAACTAAGTGCATATCATTCATGAAGTAAAACACATCAACACATTGCAAGAGACACAATATATAGTTTTGTAATCTTTTGTATTTCTTCAATCGACTACAACCGAGGGGTTAATCAGCTACACTTGAATCAGAAGCACCAACTTCTCTTCCAAGACCCATCTTGGTCTTTTCTTAGATCCAACTAAGAAAAATATGTACAAGAGCCAACTTGTAATTGACATACACATTTATCATAAATAATTACATCACATACATTTTTCCTTGTCAACCAGTCATATCACTATCAATACAAATCGTCAATCTGCTGTCAATTTTGCTGTAAATGCACATCATAGTTCATAAACATGTCATCAATATGTTCAAAACCAAGTCATTCTGCCCCACACATGTCTTCAGTTATCCATAGTCATGCTGCCATTGCTGCTGCCTCAATCAAAACCCATAAATAAAAAATTAAAACATTTTCTGCCTTGCTGCTCCTCTTGACCTAAAAATATCATACCCCCTAAATTCAAAGATCACTCATATATTCAAAATATTCCACTCAATTGATATGTTCAAAATAAAGACTTCTCCTTTATTTATACTTTTTCTTATCCACAAAAACATGAGGCCGACATGTCTCCTTTTTATTTTATCATTAAGTCATTAGAATAAATCAAATAAGATTTATTTGGCCGACCTTATTATCTCCATTCTTTATTTTACCATTGAGTCAAATGATATATTTTTATTTCCATGTTATCCTTAACAAATATATAAATATATAATTTATATAGATTAGCATGGTCTTTATGCCCGCAAGGGTTCCCAACATGCCCCCAAATATGCCCGCAATAGACTTCATTCTTATGCCTGCAACAATCTTCAAAGATGCCTGCAATACTTTTTGAAAATGCCTGCATGATGCCTTAAGCAAAATGCCCGCAGGCCTCCATAGAAATGCATGCAACCCTTCATCAAAATGCCTTTAGGATGTCTTGGAGATTCCCACAACTCCACTTTTGAATTCCCACAGTGGGCTCATATTTTGTGCCCACAACACTCCAAACATGCCCTCAGGATGGGCCATCTTTGATGCTTGCAGGGCCTAAAACAAATGCCCACAGAGGGATTTTTAAGATGCCCACAAGGCCATTTATTATTCCTGCAGGTGGTCAATTAGGATGTCCGCAATGGTCCTTCCATGGCAATGCCACCATCATACTATCCAATGTTTTCAAACTTGTCCACTTGTCATGCTATCAGTGCTTGTCATTGTTTGCTTGTCATCTCCAAGTCCTTGTCCATCTTTGTCCATGTCATCAAGCTTTCCATGTCATCTTGTCTTCTATTGTCATTATCCTTGTCCTTTGTGCCACCTTTGTCATTTATCCATTGCCATTTTCTTGTTTTCTTTCCATCCCCAAGTCCTTGTCAATGTCCTTTGTCATTAATGGCTTGTCATCAATGACAACCATATTCAATAAACTCCCCCTTTTCCATTGATGGAAACCGACCAAATTTATTCTCCCCCTTTGAAATTAATGACAAAGGGGCAATTAGCCATTAAAGGCTTCACAATACCCAATTTTTTTTTGTCTTTAAATACATCATAAAATTATATGCTGAGTTTGATCTTTCATTACTTGCCAACTTCAAATTTTTCACTTTCCATATAGATTCTCTTCCTTGTCAATACTTCTGTTATACTGTCTGAAAAAAATAGAGGATATTCATGACTGTAATATACCCAAGGATTTCTTCTTCCAGATAAAAAACTTGAACAGATTAATCACTATGCTCACCCTACTAGGTGTATTGTTGTAGCAAACTTCTTCTTCTGGTTATCTCACTGAATATCCAAATTCAAAGAAATTTCTTCTTTTGCTCAATAAACATTTCAAGAAATTCAACTATGATTTTGTATGAATTCATGCTTGGGCTTTCTACTTCTGACAATCACATACTGTCCATCAATTTTTGTTGCTGATTTTTCATGCCAAAATGCTCCCCCTGAGCTTATGCTGCTTCAAAATTCATCAAATTTTTGTCTAGTAAATTCATAAAAGGTAAGCATGTATCAAATTTTCCATACATCAATGTGTTTATTCATTTCATTTTCTAACTATACCCCCCTATCAATCAACATTCTCAATCTCAGTGCCTTGATTTCTTATGATTACTCATTTTTCTTCAATAGTATTTTGACTTTACAACATTTTGAAGATATCAACAATGCTTTTTCAAGCCGACTTCTAAAATCAATAAATCAAACTGGTCTGGTAGGAATGCCAAACTTCCAAACAAACTTCTATTTCATGGCTGTACTGAATTTTATTCTCTTGCTTCAAACTACTGTAGTTTCTCCAAACAACATTAAACTTAACCATGACTTGCCATCTTACTGTCTTATAAGATCATAGTCAAACAATTTATTAATAAAATATCTTTTTCATTGTCTTTCAATCTTCATGCTACTATGTCACTTGATGTTTTGAATCAAGACATTTGATTCCATATGTACTTTCCTGCCTTCACAAGAATTTCAAATATGATGCCCTCTGTTGTGAACAAAAGTATGTTGCTACCAAACCATGTGAATTGCTAAGAAGCGCCCAACTGGGTCCGACGCAGAGTGTATTCTGCTAGACTGCATCGGTGGCGCAGATTGTCTTTGTGCATCCTGCGTTTCCCCTATCATGTGCAGATTGCCTCCATGTAGATTCCACCGAAGTTGGTTAATTTGGATAAAGGTGGCTTTCAAGTGGTTTCTAGAACTTGGATGAGGTGGATCTCTATCCCTAAATCCTAGGTGAGTTGTCCTACAGTTTCCTAACCTTAAGGGAGGATCCCTTAGTCCTCTCCCTATGATCCTCAACCTACTATATCCACTTGGTACTATAAATACAAATCGCCTCTCCATTCCAAAGGAAGGAAGTCTATAGCACTTACATGCTGGTGGAATTAGCCTAGGTGATCCCTATCCATCTCTTGGGAGGATTACATTTCCTTTGGAGGTTTTGGCTTGGCTTGTTGGAGGAAGATTGCAGCGTTAAGGCTTGGGTTGTAATAATCTATCTACTTCGTATTTCCCACTCTTTATACAATAAAATAAACTCTTTCCATAAATGTTGTTGTGTTGATGATGTTTATAGTTTACTTCCTTAACTGTTTACTTAGATCAGTTAATGTTTGCATATGTTTTACTGCTTGTTTTGTCTCTATATGTTTTGACAGGTCTTACAGCTACGGATCTGATGACCGTGGAGCTTGGAGCAATAACGAGGAGAAAGGTCTACAAATATGAAGGTAAGATGTCTAATTACTTGATCTCTAACTCGATCTAGGAAAGCAACTTTATGTTTTGTCTTTATTTGTTCTAGATTCACATTGAACTAGGGAGATCTGGCTCACGTCTGCTCGAGTATATTGTCCAATAACACATAGTCCTCCTTATATGTATCCTCGTTATATTCCTCCTCATATGTCTCCTCATGATATTCCTCCTCATCTAGGGGTACATCCCCCCGAGCTGCATCCTGTACATACTCAGCTTCTATGGATATGCGCCGCATAGTAGGTCGCCACTCGGAAGGATCCTGGTAATAGATGGAAATTAGGTCATCAGGTAGCTCCTACCATCCATCATCGACAAATCCCTCTAACAAGCGATCAATACCAGTCCTCAATGAGTCAAGTGTATCATCGACATCTTGGCGGTGTTGTCGATGCTCTACTGAAGGATCGAACCCGACAACCCTCCCTTGATGCTGGTGGTATCTTGCTGGTGGCCTCAACACCATATCCACACATATACCAAAAAAGCGTGCATCAACATGCATCATATATAAATACTGGCTACCATATAAGATAGTAACATAAACATAAAAAAATACTAGGGTATAAGTATGCACATACCCTCCAGACCCCAAAATTTGTCTTGGTGGTTGAAGAAGATAAGGGACCCCTGTGTAGTCCATACCCACATATGGGTAATCCTCAATCAATATAGGTAACTAGCACCACTGCACAAATATATCTCATGTAAATAAGTGTCCCACTAGACCGCCCCCCTCACGTATCATCAGCTCCCACCATCTCCTCATCCTGGGCTCCCTCGACCCATTTTCATCCACCTGGTGATGTGGTCTCAGCGTTGGCATGCGCTCAAAGAAGAATGCACATATGAAATATGGGAAGCAGAAGTTACCTCCCCTCTGGCTCAACTCATTCAATGAACGCCGAACTGCTGACAGGTTCATCTGTACCCATCCAATGTAGGTACCCCTCAACCCCTGCTCCATTATCAGCATCTGTCCTCCGGAGACCCTATGAGTTCCGTGAGTACCCAATATGTTCACCACCGCAGCCGCGATCACCCGTGTCTCTAGGCTCTCAATGTCACATATCAATATATAGGTCTTGTCCGTCGTCACAGTGGCATAACAGTGTCCCTCCACCAAATCCTCCATCAAAACATCTTTCAGGCATTTCGACTGAATGTCACCTATCACACCGTATAAAGGCAGTCCTGTCATGAAGTACACATCCTGCATAGTGATCTCAATCCTCTCCCCCTGAACGATGAACACTCCTGAGTCATGATCCCATAACTCCACCAACTTTCTCAATAGGAGGTTGGCGCTCCTCATCAAAGTGTTCTGAAAACACTTCAGAAGACCATACCGCGCTAGTGCATCTTTCACCGACTGATTCTCCTCCACCTCGCGATGAAGGTCGCTCATGTCTCTCTCCCGCCACTCCACCCGAGTAATATTGCACAAGCAAAACATGCATCCATCAGTACCAGGTATGCTTTCCCCCTTCAAAGGCCTGGAGCGCACTTGTTTTGGTAAAGAGAGTGCCCTAGAGTGCTCTTAAGAGGTAGAAAAGAGTGTCCTAGAGCGCTCTTAAGGACAATTTCAGTGTGCCCTAGAGCGCTCCTATGATCCATTTAATTGCGCCCTATGACGCTCATATCCCCTCGAAATGTGCACCCTACACCCTCAAAACCCCCATCAGCTCAATCCAGGCCCCCAGGAGGCTGGATCTCAGAAAATCAACCATCAATCAATGACAAAAATGAACACTTCGTACCTGGAACTGACAGAATCGGAAACAGTCGCTCCAATCAAAGGATATCAACAAATCTCTCTAGGGGTTCCACACACTCTCCACAACTCAAGCAGTGAAAATGATATGTAACAAGTGGTCACCTCCCCCCTTTTTATAGGCTCATGCCCTAATATTCTTTCATGTGTACCAAGGTCATACGATGTTTGTTTGATGTGTCGTTTTCTCTACCGGAGTCAGAAATCCAAGACCGTGATGATGCTTGAGATCAATTCTCACTCTCACTGAAATTTTTTTCTGGCATTTTTTTCGTGACCCTCGTCGCCTCGATTTGCGTGCCACACAGGGCACAGTCGTTTTGAGCCATTTTTTGCATCAGAACCTATTCTGAGCCCTATACTCCATCCATACTGCAATCATTACATTATTTTTCTACCATTCATCAACCCACAAGGAGGCACCATCAGTGTTCCCCCCTCGCCTTTTGGTATAAGTTTACCCCTTTTCCGGACCGAATGGACTAATTACGAAAAAGAAATGCTCTAGTATCTCCAACTAGAAGAGTTCTCCATTGCATAGTTTTATGCTTTTTCGGTCCTTGGAGACTAACACATGAAAAATAAACCACTCGGAGTCTTCTTATGCCTTTAATACTCTCCAAAATTGAAAGTGACCACGAGCATTCACCGTCATGGGATCATTCAAATACACACAATGGTATTTCCCTACCACTTCAGAGTCTTGTTATCGCTTTCAGGCTCCTTAAAATTGAAAGCACCTACGAGCACTTACCGTCCTGGGATCGAAAAATCCACTTGACAATACCTTTCCAACATTTCAGAGTCTTCTTATCACTTTCAGACTCCTTAAAATTGAAATCAACCACGAGCATTCACCGTCCTGGGCTCGTACAAATCCACATGAAGGTACCTCTTCACCATTTCAAAGTCTTCTTATTGCTTTCAGACTCCTTAAAATTGAAAGAAACCATGAGCATGCACTATTCTGGGCTCGTACAGATCCACACGACAATACCATTTTGATCATACCTCTATCCCTTCTTCGAGCTCAATAAACCATAAAGAAGGCCCAAACGGTGCTTCTCGCCACCACAACAAATCACATACAACCCCATGTTATGGAAGCATTTCTAAGTATGGTCTCCTTTGTTTAGAGTATTCTGTGATGAGTCACCCATGGAGTCTCCTGATATCATCAATTAGTTCCCCCCTTCTCCACCAGAGTCTCCCCCGTTGCAGTCACAAGTTCCTGACCCCCTAAGCTATGGTCTTGTTCTCTCGAGATTAGTTTCATATGTTACTCGGTCAACCCTTCCATCATACTCTGAACAAAGGAAGTCTGATTCCCATCACTTCATGGCCCTCATTTCCCTCCACAGTGTCTCAGTCCCAAGTTCAGTTCTATCACATATTGTTCGTATACCTCACGCTCCTATTAAGGAAGCCTCATTGCCTTGGTAGTTGCAGGTTTCCCTCTGTCGACGCCACCACATCTATTCCAGAGGATAGACCTAGAGGTCCCTGTATCTTGGCCTCACCACTATCAGTGGTGAGTTCCTACGAATCATCCGTGAGGAGCCCTTAGTGCCTCGTCAGTTGGTTTCTTCTCACATGCTCGAATTCAAATCCCTAATTGCACTGTTGATATTCGTACAGGGCATTGGTCCCGTCAGTTATTGGTTGAAGACCCTATATGTCCCCTGACACTAACACATTGGTGAGTCTATTTGGAACCCCAAATTGTATGTTCCCGTGGATATCTAGGTTGCATTGGCGACAGTGTTCAGAATCCGTCTAGTGATATGCTTCCTAGAGTACCCAGTTCAGATGTAGTTTAGTGTACCTTGTTATGGTACCGCAACCATGTTGGATTCCATTGTTTCCATGTATCAACTCTTCAAATCAAATATGGTTGGACCATGAGTATGTCTCATATTCGTGTCCCCTCTGGGCCATTATGATGTACACAACAGTTCTCTATGTATTGTTTAGGTCCCCTTTGGGCCTCATTATCATTTGTATATCTTGACACGAGCATGGGAATTCCCACCTCATCCATGTATATTTGTGATTACATGTACCTCATCCATTGTGAGCATTGTATTTGCAGATGATGACCCTTGGTGTTCCGTGAAGCAAGTGCAGTCCTCCACAGAAAAAAGTTCTATCCTCCACCAAAACACCACACTCTCCCACAATAAAAGAGGGTCGTATGATTTCTATCAATCATACAATTAGATCCTAACCTCACACATCAGGGGGCAATCTGTTAACACAAAAAAATTTACCACATACCTAGCAATATGGTGTAGACCCTCATTCCTAAAGAATAAACCTATTTATTCACAAAAAACCCAAAAACCCATATAAACTAAGTCCTAAATCCCCCTTTGGACAACCTCCACTAAAATAGGGATCCACCCCTAAAAAGGAGGTGTCCACCAAAATAGGGGGATGTCTCGACAAACCAAAGTTTCCGCCTAACCGTAAGACTTACCAGGTAGTAAAATTTGATAAATATATACCATAAGTGGTTTTAGGGTTACAGAACCCTAAAACCACACCATATTATATATTTTTTTCACAATTGTTTACAACAAGTTTTTTTTCCATTATCATTTTATCCCTCTCACATGAAGCCCCCTTCTTCAACACCAAATCCATTTCACCTGTAGCTCCATTTCCCCAGACCTCCTTTGTTGACACCATCTCTCACACATCCCTTCGACTAGTTGAGCATCATTCGCTCCTAGACACCATAGAAGGTGGATGCAGTGAAGACCAATAGATCGTGAAGGCCACCCGGAGGACAGAACCCAGCCGGGGATTGTACAGCTTCATGCGCTAGGGTTTGTAAGCCCATAGAGGTAATTCCTAGCTTGTAAACCAATTTTTACAAATTATAAAAATCATTTATTTTATAAAGGGTTTTATAATATGCATGGAGTGAATTTTTACGTATGTGTTTGTGGTAGATAGTTTTTTTTACCATTTTACCAGAGTAGATATGAATGTTTTTGGATTTTTACAGTTTGTTACCTCACATTCAACTTAGGTTTATTTCGGTTTATATCTTATAGATGGATAGTTTTCATTTTTTCACTTATTTTCACTTCGACTTTTTACTACACACTCCACACACAGAGCCACGGGAGCCATAGCTCCCAGCCTCTCTACCTTGGTTTCCACAAGCCGTTAGATCCCTCTTTTCTGCCTGTTGGTGTGCAAAAGCACAACCAACACCCACATACATTCTTTTCCCACTTACCTCCTCAAGTTGTTACGCTGCTGAATTTCTGGTAGAATCTAGAGATGGCCTCCTTCGTGCTCCCTTTTCACCTACTAGAGGTTGGGTTCATGACACGTAACTGGAGGATCATGGACTGTATGGAAAACATACAAAACCTACTTTGGACTGCTGCATGGGCCCATCCTACTACGCATTACAAGGTGACCTTTTATCTTGTACTATTTCATTGGATAATAGAAAAACACATTCTTTATTCTTTACCTCATGTTGTATTGATCATGAAGAATGTGTAAAATGTTAGTTTAGGTTTATTTCAATATTATTTTTCCTGCATGTTAGTTAGTTTTTTATTTCTTCTTTGTCTACTTTATTTTTACATTATGAGACTCTACTAAGGTTTGCACAACCCTTAGTAGGTGCATTTTGGCATGGGCAGGTGCAGAAACACCAGCAACAGTTTTTGGTGACTAGCGAAGCTTGCGACGGTCATCTCTCAGGGATGGATACTACCCAAAAAATCATCTGCACCATTTATTTCTGTCCACTCGTTTTTTATTATTGCATCATAACAATTAAACACTGCCACAATTTCCATTTTTTTCCCCAAAGGCAAGAACTCTTTCCGTTTCGCTTCACCTAGTGATCACCATTTTCCCCTTCTACAATTGGGACATTGACTATATGGAATTCAATCTTGTGTTATTCGTTGGCCATAAGTACATAATTATGGCCATCGACTACTTCACTAAGTGGGTTGAGGCCATGCCAACTTTTATTTGTACCGGTTAAACCATGACAGTACACTTCTTTTTCAACCACATAATCACTCGATTTGGAATCCCAAGTCAACTGGTGTCTGATCACGGTTCTCACTTTTAAGAGATTGTTTGGAAAAAACCATCATATCTTTTCAAGTATGAGCACCAATTATCCTCCTCCTATTACTCTTAGGGCAATTTCCAAGTTGGAGTTGTCAATAAGATCCTCAAAACCATGCTCCAACACACGGTGGACAAGCACAAATCCAACTGGCACCATATGCTCTTTCTGACCTTATGGGCATATTGCACTTCATCCAAAACCATGACAAGGTTCACTTCATTACACCTCATGCATGGAGTGGAATCCATTCTCCCGATTGAGTGCTGAATCCCATCCCTGCAAATCGTTGTCAATCTTCTACCATAGACCACTGCAATCCTGTGTTAGTTGTTGGCCATAAGAACATAATTATGGCCATCGACTACTTCAATAAGTGGGTTGAGGTCATTTCAAATTTTACTTGTATCGGTCAAACGTGACACGCTTCTTTTTCAACCACATAATCACTCGGTTCGGCATCCCAAGTCAATTGGTGTCTGATCATGGTTCTAAATTTTAAGAGATTGTTTGGAAAAACTTGTCATACCTTTTCAAATATGAGCACCAATTCTCCTCCTCCTATTACCCTTAGGGAAATGGCCAAGTTGAAGTTTTCAATAAGATCCTCAAAACCATACTCCAACGGATGGTGGAAAAGCACAAATCCAACTGGCACCATATGCTCTTTCTAACCTTATGGTCCTATTGCACTTCATCAAAAACCATGACAGGGTTCACTCCTTTGCACCTCGTGCATGGAGTGGAATCAATTCTCCCGATTGAGTGCCAAATCTCATCCCTGCACATCACTGTAAATATTCCACCATAGACCACTGCTATAGAACAATTCTTGATCACTCTCGAACAAGAATATGAATATGGCCATGTGACACTCCAAATGATAAAAGCCGCAAAGCATCGATCAAAATCCCACTATGATTCTCATGTACACCCTCTTACTTTTAAGGAGAGAGAACTTGTCCTTGTCTATGGTTCATGATAAAATGGGAAAGTGAAAGTTCGAGTCCATGTGGCAGGGACCATATGATTTCAAACACTGCCTTGAAAATGGGGCATACATCCTTTCCGATTTAGAACGTCACCTATTGAAGAACCCCCACAATGGGTTGTATCTCAAGATATTTTACGCTTAACTTGACTGAACCATTTGTTCATTGTATTATAGGTTTTCCCCATTTTTTGAAAAAGAGACTCATAGTTTTTTTCCTTGATATTATCATATGGATCCTTATCCTTCCGTATACGTCAGATATGCTAATGGAGGAACCATATACTACCCAAATCTTACCTCAACTACATGGGTTCCTTATTCCTCGTCGCATGTCTTGATTCACATCAATGGCGTGCGTGTTGGTGAAACCACCAATAATAAGGTGGAATATGATGTTGTTATTCGTATTTTGACCGATGCCCTCACATGACCATTCATCATCTTCATGCTTACCTCGATTACTAGCTGCTTGTCACACAGTTGAATAACTATTATCGGGTACATGAAACTTGCCTCTTTAGAAAGTTCCCACGCACTAAATAATTGGTTAGACTGTTTTAATCCATCACATTCATTCACATCCCCAGGAATTTCAATAGTGTAGTATATCAAATGGATAACGATATCCTAGAGTGGCACACCAATCATCAATAACATGGAAATAAACCATCCACATCCATTTCATATCGTTTTTCATCCACATATAAATAACCATCACATACATCACATCACATAATAAAAAGGCTCAAAACATGTATAAAATTTTGCATCCACATGCATATGTATATATAATTCATATGTCTAAAATACAATTGTGTCTACAACAAGGATCCCCAACAGCTCCATAAAATATAATAACTACATCGGTAAAAAAATTCTCCATGCTCATAGCATGGGTGGAAGCTCTCTAAGATTTCTGACTAGTCATTGGAATACTATGAGGAACCATCCTTAGACTCATCATCAATACTGTCATCAATGATGTGAGGTACACCTCTACGCACCATCTCTCAAATGGATTCTGCGGCGATGACAATGCGATGCATGATCGATCGCCACTCACTAGGTGCCTGGAAGCAAATAGTAATAAGATCCTCATCGAGGTTCTGCAACCCATTGTCCATGACCCACTCCAGTAGTTAGTCAATATACATACATAATACATCGAGTAACACCTTGGCACTCCTGCCCCAATGTTTCACCTGGGGGCCAGGGTCAATACCCTCCACCCTACCATGACTCCTCTAGCAACCCTCCGGAGGGAGTGGCCCCACATATTCACACACACATGACAAGTCATCAATACCGACATTAAATAAAAATCTAGTTATCATCTATGCTAGTGCTATAAACACAACTTTAATCATCATGCATACGTACCATCAGGTCCCTAGGCCTAACTAGGAGGATGAGGTAGCTCAGGATCTCCCTTGTAATTCATGCTAGTGTAATACTCAGATTTTGACCCCATTGCATTAAACATGTAAATGATGTAATATCATTATAAAATCATGGTGATAATCTCAAAGCCAAGGCCCCGCCATCGATTTATCATTCTTGTATCGAAAATTAAAAATCGATGCATGTGGATCATGTGCTAGCCTGGCATAATGAAAATCGTAAATATGATGAAAAATACCCACAACTAGTTATCCAAGAAAACAAGAGTATAAGGACATTATTTTTACAAGGGATAGGGAGGGAAATATTCAAACCCTTTAAGCCAATAATGTTAAGCCAAGTGTCAATGAGAGAACCCATGAACCATTAACTACCCATGTTGACTTATGCACCCAATCATTTAATTCTTCCAAGAGGTGGTTGAAGTAGTTATTGTTTAGGGGAAATGGAGAGTATGGATATCCAATTTTGTGTATGGGAAAGCAACCATTTTTGAAAAACGTGTTTGGATTCCTAGGAAATCAAATACCCACAAAATTGTTTCCATTTCCATTATTCATCTGTGATTTTTTCTCTCTCATGAATTCCTTTCCTGCTGGGCATTTTTATCCATGAAATTTCCGTGTTTTCCTCCATTTTTCTAGCTGGGAAAGTTGCTTTTGGTGTTACAGAATGGTGGGGAGTAAGGGAATTCGAAATGGGGATCTATAAGATCCGTTCTTTCTACTTGGTTTCTAGTGTACCTGTTGGGATTTCGATCTGTAGTTTTCAGTGGTCATTTTCCCCTTTCAAAACTTGTTTTTGGTGTGCCTACGATTTTTACCACTCATGGAAATCGTGTTATGTGAATCTCATAGCTAAAACATTTTTTTATGCCCAACAACTGTGCCTTGTGTGTGTGAAGATATTGTTGTGGATTGGGTCATGTGCATCCTTTATTTTGACTTGAAATTGGGTGTAAGCAGCCAAGATTAGAGGAGGATTTGGAATTGGCTTGATAAACCTAGTGAAGGGTGTAACCTCACTTAAGATAATAGGGATTTGGATCATTTTCTATGCACACCCTAAAGAGCACTAGAAGGGAAGGTATGTCCTGAGGGAATTTGGAGCAGTGAAGGCGATACCTTCCTTGTGTTGGGTGTGTAGGTATTGTGGGTGCCAAGCTATCTGAATCTTGTGGAGGTACCAATAGCTCTATGGTTGAGCTCACTAGCTTAGCAATTCCTTATTTTCTACTACCTTGACAACTTGATAAACCCAACTATGGAATGGATTGGATAATATGTGGTATATACTTGTTTATGTGTGATTTTGTTGTTCCCTTTTCCTTATGAAAATCATTCCCAACTTAGGGGTGGTAGATGTGTTGAGAGATTGATGAGCACAACTGGCCTATGGTTGGGTGGAACGTTTCACTTGCATAACTAGTTGCTCGGGGAAGCTTCAATTCAAGATAAGTATTCCCTTGTATTTAATCATGCAATGTATTTAATTGATGTCTATTATAATTATGTTGGTAATTAAATGCTAGATCTGTGTAGTAGAGTTTTATTTTTGTTGTGTTTATTTGGATTCTGCATTTGCACACATGTTTCATTTGTTATGAATTTGCAAAATGTTGATGGGGCTAAAGTTGGTGTTAAGATTTAATATGCTAAGACAGAAAAGAGCAGCATTGCATTCCATTTCACAATAATAGCATATACAGGATCA
Source organism: Larix kaempferi (assembly GCA_027924585.1). Classification (NCBI taxonomy): domain Eukaryota; kingdom Viridiplantae; phylum Streptophyta; class Pinopsida; order Pinales; family Pinaceae; genus Larix; species Larix kaempferi. The sequence goes on along the minus strand of BSBM01000293.1, from coordinate 5,162,497 downwards.
CTGAATAAACAACAAGCACAACATAAACACAAGAGACACAAATTTATCCCGGGAAACCCTCATGGGGTAGAAAACCCAGTAAAGCTTCCTCAATATAGATGACCAGCAATATACAAAGATGTAACCCTGAGCATAAGCTCCTCCTTCTCCATAGCAGACCTCTCCTCCACAAGTGCGCCACTCTCAAGTGAGTGAGTGCGTGTAAAATGAGGAATACACCTCCTCTATTTATACACTACTTCGACTTGTCTTTTACACAAATCATGTAGGATCGTATTTAACCAATGGGTTAAATACCCCACTACAACTGACTAGGCTGACCCCTCTAGAGTGGTCTAATAACCCTTTGACCCACATAACACATACAGGGCCGACCCCCACTAGGGAAGTCTAATAACCCAAGTTACCACATTCCGACGGAGGAATAAACATCTCCGGATATACAATAAGATCTTCACGGAGGAATGAATCATCTCCGGAATAATAAAGTACAAATATAATATTCTTTGAAGTTACAATATCTCAACACTCCCCCTTAACGAGAAGGATATTATAACAGCATCTGCATGAGCAAGGAGTCATCAACATCATGCATGATACATCTATAAATCATTGGAAGCTTTCTCAACATCATCAGTAACTCAAGCAGTTACTGGAACATCAACATCTTCAGTACTGAGTCTTTATCTTCTGCAGAACTCGAACAACTACAACAACATCAACATCTAGATCCTCATGATCATCAGCATCGTCATCATACAATCATCAACATCGGGATCATCTCGATCTACAACATCTGGATCATCACGATCTACAACATCTGGAACATCTCGATCTATAGCATCTGGATCATCACGATCTACAACATTTGGATCATCTCGATCTACAACATCTGGATCATCTCGATCTACAACATCTGGATCATCTCGTTCTACAGCATCTGGATCATCATGATCTACAGCATCTAGATCATCACGATCTACAACATCTAGATCATCTCGATCTACAGCATCTGGATCATCTTGATCTACAGCATCTGGATCATCACGATCCACAGCATCTGGATCATCTGTATTAGTATCCACACCAATACATCTATCATCAAAACATGTAGTCTTACTAATACATATATCATCAAAAACATGTATTCTCACTAATACATCTATCATCAAAAGCATGTATTCTCACTAATACATCTATCATCAAAAGCATGTATTCTCACTAATACATCTATCATCAAAAGCATGTATTCTCACTAATACATCTATCATCAATACATAGTGGCATACCCTGCAACACACACGATCATATTACAGGATGATCAATCCTGCTCTCTTTAGGACATAGGTCCATGGATGATACAATCCAGATCAAGTTCCAGGATGATCAATCCTTATCACTTTAAGACAAGTCTCATGTCTAGGGACGATGCAATCCCATCACGTACATTTTGAACCCAGTTCATGGATGATGCAGTCCTCTCACGTACATTTTGAACCCAGTTCATGGACGATGCAGTCCTCACGTACATTTTGAACCCAGTTCACGGACGATGCAGTCCTCTCATGTACATTTTGAACCCATTTCATGGACAATGCAGTCCTCACGTACATTTTGAACCCAGTTCATGGATGATGCAGTCCTCACATACATTTTGAACCCAGTTCACGGACGATGCAGTCCTCTCACGTACATTTTGAACCTAGTTCATGGACGATGCAGTCCTCACGTACATTTTGAACCCAGTTCATGGACGATGTAGTCCTCACGTACATTTTGAACCCAGTTCATGGATGATGCAGTCCTCTCACGTACATTTTGAACCCAGTTCATGGACGATGCAGTCCTCTCACGTACATTTTGAACCGAGGTCCAGGGACGATGCAGTCCTATCTTCAATTCTCGGAGACATCAGTCTACGGATCAATTCTGGGATCTAAGTCTGGGGAAGATACAATCCCCTACCTGTTCATTCAGGACTTCATTATTGGAGACCCAGTCTACGGCTCAATTCTGGGACCGAAGTCCGAGGAAGATACAATCCCCCACCTGTTCATTCAGGACTTCATTCTCAGAGACATCTTGTCTACGACTCTCTTTAGGACTGAAGTCCAAGGATGATCCAATCCTCACATGTCCACCAACGACTTCATTCTCAAAGACATCTGTCTACGGCTCTTTTTAGAACATGTGTTCAAGGATGATACAATCCCTCTTCTTTCTCGGAGACGTCTGTCTACGGCTCACTTTAGAACATGTGTTCAAGGATGATACAATCCCTCTTCTTTCTCAGAGACGTCTGTCTACAACTCACTTTAGGACTGAAATCCAAGGATGATTCAATCCTCACATGTCCATGAAGGACTTCATTCTCGAAGACATATGTCTACGACTCTCTTTAGGACTGAAGTCCAGGGATGATCCAATCCCCACATGTCCACCAAGGACTTCATTCTCGAAGACATACATCTACGGCTCTTTTTAGAACATGTGTTCAAGGATGATGCAATCCCTCTTCTTTCTCAGAGACACCTATCTATGGATCCTTTTAGAACATATGTTCAAGGATGATGCAACCCCTCTTCTTTCTCGGAGACACCTTAGACCCTGTCTAAGGACCATCCACCAACCTCTCTGTCGGCAACACCAATATAGGTATCCACATCATTGACCTCACTGTCGATGCGGGAAATCTCATCATAAGTGATCACATCGCTCCCCCTTTCGAGGAGGGTCCTTATGAACTATTTTAAGTTTGTCTCGAAAAAATTTACTTGAGGTAGAGGTTTTGTTAGTACATCGGTAACTTGTTACAAATTCGAACTTTAATTCTTTTCTACCCCATATCTTGTATATAGAAATGTCAGATCTCTATGTGCTTTGAATTATCATGGAATACTGGATTCTCTGCCATTTTGGTACAACTCTATTTGTCACATAGGATCATAGTTGGGTCCATTCTAAAGTCATACCGCTTCACAACTAGTAGAGCAAGAAACCATATATTCCGCTTGTGCTGAGAGCCACACTAGATTGCTTCCTTCTAAACCATGAGATCATGGTTGATCCCAGACAGTAACATCCTCTCGATGTGCTCTTCCTGTCTGATACAATTTCTGCCCAATCAACATCTGTGTAGCCATCTGAAGTCATGATCTCTAAGATAACATAGATCAAATTCTATCGTATCCTTTAGGTACCTCATCACATGATTTGCAACTAACAGGTGAACACATCTGGTTTCCACTAGATACTGACACAAGGTGTTCACAGCAAAGCATATATCTGACCTAGTATTTGTTAGACACATCAATGACTCAATATTTTGTCTATACAGAGTTCTATCCACTAACTCTGATGAGTCATCTTCTAACAACTTCAAGAGTGGCCATTCCAACACATCAAGTCCTTTTAATATTTATCAGCATACTTTCCCTGGTTGAGAAATATTCCTTCTAAGCCTTGCCATACTTCCAGACCTAGGAAGTAATGCATCAATCTGAGATTTTTCATTTTCATTTCTGCAGCCATCTTCTGCATATCTATCTATGCCATCTCTCGTTAGATGGGTCTACTGATATGAGCCTCAATATCATTCGAACTCTATGGTGAGTTCCTTCTTGCATCTATGTCATATGTGTATAGAAACCATATTCAACCTTGTAGCAAAGGTTGAGATCCACATCACCCATGGTGATCATTAAGCTCATCAATTGATTATCGATCCTGGGAATCCATACAGAACCTGATTCACACTTCTTCTTTAATTACACCATTAAGATAATGGTTTATCTAGCCACTTGGAGCAAACATCTCATCATGATTCTCTTCCTCTTTCTAAGAGAATCTTCTAGCCACAAGCCTTCTATAGTGTGTTTGATTTGTAAATCTTTTTGTTGAACATCCATCGCTTGTTCAGTTTTCATCATTCATCATGATCTTTCCTACAATTCAAAATTAAGTACATGATTAGTAATACTTCATAATCATCAAATCATATTGACATGATAACCTATTATGCATATAGATATCATTTACATAGTTATGCAACTATTTTGACCAATACTTTGGCACAACACTTTCCCATATCCTGTATGCATACAGTGGCTATCTAGATGCCTTCCATCTCTACCAGAACATACTATCGAGAGTGTGCATAGCTCTCAGCATGTCAGCAAAGAGGTTTCATTCTAGACAAGCAACAATGGAATGTTTGTCCAACTTACCAATCATATGCATATTAGTAGTATACTGTTCAATGTTCTATGAATGTTTACACTCAGCATGATATATTCTAGGCATACAAATATGCATACAAGCAATATCATTTACTATTTCAAATAACAACTCAAATACTTATCTTTTATGTTTGTGTGGTTTCCTCCCGCTTGATCTTCTATATGTCTTTTGAACTTCTATTCATTCTGTACCACTGTGCATGCTCAAGTGTGCACTAGTGTCATCCTCATGATCTCATACACAAACATACATTCATTAGTATATTCTCAAAACATTCTAATTCTAAGTAATCTTGAATATGTATAGTCATGATCATTTGTATCCAGGGTTTCAAGGAAGTCTTCTTTTACTCATGCATATTCTTGTTTGATCATAGTACTCTTCTGGTTAATTAAATCATCAAGATAAGAGACATAATATGCATAAACCCTTGATTACTAACTTTATGAATAAGCATAACCAATCATACCAAGTATACTTATATAAGGGATCCTAACACAAGGTAAGATTCTAACTTGACATAGGAAAACATACCTGGATTAGTATACCTGCTTAGTTATGTACAACATACCTAAACAATCTCTTCAATGATTTAGAGATCCTGAGCTAGAACCTGCATGTCTCATAGGTTATGCATAATATAACAAAGTCATACATACCTCATAAGTAGAACAAAGTCTTTGTCTTCATGTTGTCATGGTCATGGAACTTGATTTGTCTTTTGTGATGTACCTATATCTTGTTAGCAGACAACATCAACCTCACACAACACCATAATGCATTAGTACAATCATATAGCCCTAATCAATGAATGTCTTCGATCATTCACATGCATTCATACTGTTACTAGGGTGATAAGACAATTCTAACATTAATATGAAGACAAACACATCATGAACTTAATCAAGAATCAGATTTCAAGACATACCTGAACCTCCTTAAGTTATACCTGTCAAGACTTCTTGTAGTCTTCTTATGTAAGGCCTTAGCCTAAACTCCCCCTGAAACTTGATCTGGAGCTTGATTAGGGTTTTCTAGAGAAACCCTAAAAATTCAATCTTTGACTTTCACACTTCTGAATGGATGGAAGGATGTGTCTTGCTAGCATACTTCAATTTTGAAATCTCCAAAATTTGACCCCTCAAAATTGCCTTCAAAACTTCTGGATCTTCTGGATAGGAACCCGAACTAGGGTTCGATGAAGCCGACCCTTCTGTCCAATCAAAAGGTTCGATCCAAGGCTCTAAAATCTTATTTTTCTGAGGAGCTTCCAGCCGTGGTTATAGACTTAAAAAATTCCAACTTTTGTTGAAGCCCTAATTTTCCATCTTTCTGATCAAAATCCCAAACTGGGGTTTGATCAAGCCCAGTCTTCTAACCAACCAAAAAATTCGATCTTGGTCTCTAAATTTTGATTTTCCTTAGTAGCATTCAGCCGTGGATTCCAATTCCAAAAATTCTAACTTTCTCTGAAACCCTAAATTCTGGAAGCCATGAATGAAGGTGCTCCAAAAATAATTATGTTTTGACATAAATATGTACCTGATTGTTTCTGTTGTAACTACGAAATTTTCGCTCCACAGGGTCTGAAAACGTTTTTTGTGGTATCCTGACCTGTCATATTTCCATCCTGATAGGTCTTAACTCAATTGGATTTTCTGAGAGAGAGTTATGCCAAGTGTCGCAACGTGATCTATTTATGGGATAAAACAGGAGAACAAACTTGTACGGCATGCCACATGTCACTGGTTCAACTTCGGCCTCTGAAAAAGTTTCCTGAGATAGTACAGTCTGTGTGATACCTGTAACTTTTTACTAAATTTCATTTGGATCTTCCTAGCCCAAGTTATGACCTTTTTTCCTAGGTCACCTGATTTTGACTGAGATCTGGAAGAGGCAGAAACCCTAACTTGTACTGATCATAATTTACAAAGTACAACGAATCTAAGGGTTCCCTTTGGACACAAGGTACATGGAGATGTTATCTACGACCTGTAAAGGTTTCATATCCTGAACCATCTCCAAAATGGATTTATGGCGAAAGTTCCACGATGACTGGTTTTTACTATATAAAACCCTGACCTTCAAATTGTCATAAGTAAAGCAAGTGTCGTAAGTGCCATACATTGCCTTCCTTCAGGTTAGCTCTGATACCATGTTAATATTTAATATGCTAAGACAGAAAATAGCAGCATTTCATTCCATTTCACAATAATAGCATATACAGGATCACTAAAGAAACAACAAGCACAACATAAACACAAGAGACACAAATTTATCCTGGGAAACCCTCATGGGGTAGAAAACCCAGTAAAGCTTCCTCAATATAGATGACCAGCAATATACAAAGATGTAACCCTGAGCATAAGCTCCTCCTTATCGATAGCAGACCTCTCCTCCACAAGTGCGCCACTCTCAAGTGAGTGAGTGTGTGTAAAATGAGGAATACACCTCCTCTATTTATACACTACTTCGACTTGTCTTTTACACAAATCATGCAGGCTCGTATTTAACCAATGGGTTAAATACCCCACTACAACTGACTAGGACGACCCCTCTAGAGTGGTCTAATAACCCTTTGACCCACATAACACATATAGGGCCAACCCCCACTAGGGGAGTCTAATAACCCAAGTTACCATATTCCGACGGAGGAATAAACATCTCCAGATATACAATAATATCTTCACGGAGGAATGAATCATATCCGGAATAATAAAGTACAAATATAATATTCTTTGAAGTTACAATATCTCAACAGTTGGAAGCCTGAATTTAGTTCATGTTCCTTCCCTTAAGTAATGTTTATGGAAGGGGACATGACAACTAGCATAGGGAAATTCCTTAATCACAACTAGAAGCTGTCACCACTAAGTGAATAAATCCTGACTAAAGACTCTCCCGATTGGACCCCCACCCTCTCGAATCATCATCTTGACCCACCGCCTCATCTTTGGATCTATGGGATTGTTGTCTCTCACTGCAAGGTGCAACCGTAGTGTCGATACTCTCTAAAACAAAATGAGCAAATAAATGATGCAAAACCAAAGTCGGGACTCCATGACGACTAACTTGGTTCATCTCTCACTGAACCGTAGTAAAAAACATCTGGGAACACCTAAAGTAGGTCCTAGATAGTACTCCATGAAGCATAAGCATCTAGCCCCTTGAGATCTTGTGCATACCACTAGATCCCAGAAATCGTACAAAAACTGCCACAATGGCTCGTGTCTCTAAGCTCTTAATGTCACATAGCACAATGGAGGAGCCATGAATTTATGCAATACCAAAGCAATGGTGGTACATGATGTCCTACATGGCCAAATACCATGGACGTTTGGGATGAGTTTCCCCAATCACTCCCAGCATAGGGATCCCATTCATAAAGTACACATCCTGGAGTGTGATCTCCACTCGCTAACCCTACATTATGAATGCCTTGGTTTCTTGGTCCCAAAACTCACCTATCTTGCTGTGTAACAACTGCACACTACCCATCAGAGGGTTCTCAAGGAACTTGAGAATCCCATGTCTCACTAGGATATCCCTAATGACCTGGTCACCTTGAATGTATCAGCGGATGTCAACCACATTTTTCTCTCTCCAGTTGACCTTTTCCATCTTGCAATTCCAATGGGCCCCAACATCAGTAAAAGTAAAAAAAAGTCGTGGCTTCTCTTAACCAAAAGCATATCCTCCCATGAGATCTTGTGCAGAACACTAGATTCTAGGACTCGTACAACAACTGTTGTAACGACTCATGTCTCTAAGATCTCAATGTCACATAGCAGAATGGAGGAGCCATGAATTCATGTAGTACCAAAGCAGTGGTGGTCCATGATGTCTTGCATGGCCACATTTTGTGGATGTTTTGGATGAGTGCCACCAATCACTCCCAGCATAGGGATCCCAGTCATAAAGTACACATCTTGGAGTGTGAGCTCCACTCACTCACCCTGCACTATGAATGCCTTGGAATCTCGGTCCCAAAACTAAACTATATTGTTGTGAAATAGTTGTGCACTATGCATCTGAGGGTTGTCAAGGAACTTGAGAAGCCCATGTCTCACTAGGATATCCCTAATGACTTGGTCACCTCGAATCTATCGGCATATGTCGACCACATCTTTCTCTCACCATTTTTACCTTGGAATCTTTCAAGTCCAATAGAAACCCAGGATTAGTAAAAGTAAAAAAAGAGTCTTGGATTTAGGTCACTCATTTTGAGGTGATTTGTGCAATATGGGTCACACACGTTTGGTAGAATAGAATGATATAAGTCACACCTGTTATCCAAATAGGTGCGACCTGGGTCGCGCCTGTTTCTTGGACAGGCGCGACCTAAGTCGCAACTATCCTATTGAAATGCACAACCTAAGTCACTCAAATTTCCATGAAGTGTGCAACCTGACCTTCAAACCCTTGAGGGGTTCGCTGGGGTCCCTCAAGTGCCCAAATGAAACATCTAAAAAAATAAAAATGATGATCAAGGTGAGACTACTAACATGAAAGTCACATAAATGGAAACCAGCAGTCAGATCAAGAGAAATTAGCAACTGAATATTTGGGCCCTCTACACAACTCCAACTATGAATAGTGAAAATGACACATGGCATGGTGGGACCCACCTTATTTGAAGGCCATTTGTCCCTAATGTTCTTCTGAGGGTTCTAGCCTCATACGATGTTTGTTTTTAATGCGCCATTTGTACTGTTTGAATCATATTTATCTCTTCTTGATTATGAGAACCATTTTTCATGATCACCAAAGTTTTTGGGGCCATTTTTCAACACACCTCGATTTGCATGCCCTCACGTAAGTCACCAAATTTTATGTACTTGTGAACTACATTTGATTTCCAAAATCATGCTTACACTTAGGTATCATTTCTGTGTGTATCGGTCTAGGTTGCAATGAGAATCATTACTTCCAATCAGTGACCAATCTCTATGGGTATAACATTCAAACTAGCATATAGGTACTCTCCCTTAGAAGATCGTATGCATTAAGCATTTTTATTCCATTTAACACCTATAGGACCCCCCCTCTGTTCGAGTTAGTGGAAAAACCCAACCACTCTTGCATTCACCCTTACTCTGTAGTAGAGCATACCTTACATGGGTGGCCATTTAGTACCCTTTTCCATTTGGCACCCATGCCATTGCAATTCCCATGGGATTGAGATCCCCTTTAGTCTATGATCCTGCATAGAGATACATATTACTTTGTTATCATCATTCATTGGTATACCCTATGGAATCCCAAATTTATGATTCTCAAGACATTCTAAAGATCTAAATTACACAATCATGATCCCACCACTCCATCCATTCTACAAAAAATGACATTATTGTGCCACCATTAATCACCTTGCATGGATATTACCACCAGTTTCCCACCCACCATCAAAGTTTTCATTTGATCTCATTCATACATTTGAATAATTCATTGGAAACTTACCTCCTTTCCCATCCTTTTTATCTCATTGAGGCATCCCCCCCACCTCAACACCCATTACATAAAGGATTTTTTAAACACCCCGTTTTTCCATATTTTCATACATATTGGAATCTATGATTGCGAATTATAACTACACAACCTCTCTTCAGTTCTCATGCATCAAAGAAACCATTTAAAGGGTGCTCCTCAGCACTGATGAAGATCACATATAGTCCCATTTTACAACAACATCCTTGGTTGCATTTGTTTAGATTATTCTATGATGTGTCACCCTTGGAGGAAATTTTTATATCATGTTTTCCCCAATTCATGTGTCAATACCCCCCCTCCGAGGTCCCCCCATTGCAATCTCAATCCATAGTATGCCAAATTGTGTCCCCCCCACGCCAATTTCACATATGCTGCTAGGTCATCCATGTCTTCATCCTCCGAAAAAAAGGAAATTTGAAGTTCGTGTTACTTTTTTACCCTTGTATACCCTAACAAAGTCTCAGTCACTCATCCAGTTCCTTTCATTCATTGGTTGCATCGCTTGTGCTTCCTTCAAGGAAACTCCATTTCCTTGTCGGTTGCAGGTTTCCCTCTAGTGACATCAACACATTTATTCCAGAGGATATACCTAGAGGTATGTTGTACCTTGGCCTCATAACCACCATTGATGAGCCCCTTGGACCAACTGAGGTGAGACCTCAGTGTCCCTTAGATTGGTTGTTTCTCATGTGCTTGACGTCAACCAAATTATTGCTTTAATGAGAGTCATGCAGGTTGATGGTTCTCTCATTATTTGGTCTCAGACCCCGGATATCCCTTGAATATAGTCCATTAGTGAGTCTACATGGAAACCCACCTGTTAACACCTAAAAAGTGCTCACTAGCTCATTCCCTTATTCACATGACCCATTTGTCCACTTTTCCACCATCTGAGCCTCTGAAACCAACAAAAGGTCACCAAAAGACCTTAGTACACCCCTTTTTCCCACTCAAAAAGATTATTTTTCCTGAAAAGCATAAAAAACCCTCAAAAAGGGTCCAAATTCCCAAAAATATTAAAAAGGGAATTAAAATATTAATTTTATTCAAAAAAGGAAAAAGGAGGGAAAAGTACCTAAACCATGTTGGTCAATACCATTTGGTTTCCACAAAACCACAAATGGTATTCCCCACCACCAAAACCTATAAAAAGGTGGTAGGGGCTCCTCATTTCACATCCATCCATTATCTCATCCTCATGCTGCCGAAATCTTCCTTGAGCATTTTGGCCATTGTAAGCAACCTTGGAGAAGGAGACCTCTTGGAGCTTGGAGCTACTCATCTTGGGAGTTGCTCAACATCAACCTTCACCATTGAAGGTATTATCGCAAGCACTTGCTTGCCCCCCACTTTTCAATACAAAATCATTCTTTAATATTTTCTTGTTCTTGTTTTTTAAATGTTTACATTATTTGCTTATATTCTTGCATAGATCCATGATTAGTTTAGTTTAGATTAGTTTATTGTTTAATTCTATTGAAACTGCTGCTACTAGTTAGTAGGTGCCCATAGCACTAAGCCTGGTTGCAAAACCGGGCCAACAGTTTTTGGCGACTTCGCTTGGTTTGAATAATAGATCTCTACTTTTGCTTTTAATCTTAGTTTTTTATTCGTTTTTAACCTTTAGATCCATAGATCTGCCATCTTAGACAGCAGATCCATTGCTGCTCTAAGATTTGGCCCCATTAACAACCCGGAATTCTCAATTTTCGGGTTCATTTTTCGGCTTCCGCGCACGGCTTTCGACTCACGGTTTTTAGCCTGACAGTCGCGCGGTCCATCGGGACTTTTCGGCTTTTTTCCACGCGGTTCACCGCGAATTTTTGGATTTTTTCAGCGTGGTTCACCGCGGCTTAGCGGCCTGTTTCCGCGCTGCACATTGCGGCTGCATGACCATTTTCCGCGCGGATCCCTGTGGCCTCGCGGCCTATTTGCGCGCTGCACATCGCGGCTTCGCGGACATTTTCCGCGCTGCACATCGTGACAGTGCGCCTAAATCCCGCGCGGTCCATCGCGACTATGCGACAGAAACCCGCGCGGTCCATCGCGGATTTTCTGTCAAAAGCCGCGCTGCTTATTTTTTCATTCGGCCATTCCGATTCAAAAAATTATTTTTTACTGTATTTTCTGCCCACATAGCACATTTTTACAGTATTAAATTCTGCATAATTTACAGCCATAGAAAAAAATTTTACTATTTAAATGCACATCTAGAAGTCTTTTTAAAATTTTTTCAAGAAAGTGAAAGAAAGACTTATTTTGCAGTTTTCCTAGGTTAAAAATTTTTCCTGTTTACTTCTTTAAATATCTTGCCCTTAGCAATTTCCTTGAAAAGAAATCCATTTATTTATTTTAGAAGTAATATTATTTGTTTTTATATTTCAAGAAATCCTTTGTTTTTTGAATAAGTCATTGAAAAGCATTTAATTTCCATTTATTGAAAAAAGTCATAAATTTGCTTTTTTATTTTCGAAAGATCCTTTATTTTTTGAAATTTTCAGTAAAGCATTTACTTCTTTCAAGTTCAGTTTACAATACCACATGTGGACCCACTCGATCACTTAATTGAACTAAGCCTTAAAACTTACCCTAATTTCAACACACTTTTAACCCCACTTGGGGAACACTAAAAGAACTTTGTAGCTAGGTAGTATTGGGGGGATAGGTGTTCCAATAACACCCCTCAGTTATTACATCTGAGACATAGTTGTTGTCCTTTAGGGAGCTAAAACCTCTTAGTATTTATTGGCGTGGTCACAACCGGTTTGTGGGAAGACCTCTCCCCTAGGAGGGTTGAAGTCGCGAGGATGGTTCTGGAAGCCTGAGTGGAATACCGAAATCCATTCAGTAACCGAAGGGCTACCATTTGCAGTTCTCGGGATATCCCTATATTGGGATATTGTGATCAAAGGACCAAACGGCAGATTTACCTTTTCTCGACGCGTCATGAACGGAGTATCCTAGTAGCCTTTCTTTAGGATTGATTACCCGGTGTCCCTCCCGGTAGGGGGATATCTAGCCGTTGTCTCAACACTCATATTGTCTGACTTGGATTTCATCACCTTGCAGAGGATATCGTTTGTTTGAGTCACAATACTTTTAGTTAGGTGTTTGCATGATTCAACCCACCCTTGGTCTAGTTACACCTATTTTTTCTAGAAGCCGTTTGCATGTTGGTACTTTGACCATTTGTTGCATTCCTCCACTTATTGTAGCACAGCTGCTAGAATAAGTGCCCTTTTTTGAGGTTGATTTTTTGGCCTGAGAGCCTTCTTTTTCACTCCCCTTCTTGCACCCTTGGTTGCATTAGGGTTTTGAGCTTTTTTATATATATCACCACCTGATACTTAAACAAATTTTTTACACAAAAACTTAATTCTCACCATTGAGAATTTTAGACGCTCTCGTCGTCTCCAGGGTGAACTCCCAGAGTTTAGTCCACTTGGCTCTCCACATCACCGACGCAGAGCCTTATCCCTTGACTCGACACATCGTCGGTCAACTAGACAATCATCCGATTCTGACACGCCTCACTTCACTTCTGATTTTGAGGCAGGATCCAAAAATCCCACTGCGTTATTCCCAACCAACATTATGTCTGGAACACCATTTGATCCACTCTTTACCAGCACCATAGGAGAGACGTCGACAGACCCTTCTACTACAGTGCCGTCCATGGCAACAACCACCCCCCTGGGTATGCCCAATATGGGCAACACTCCACATTTAGGAATGCCCAACACAGGGCCACCTCCTGTTATAGGAATTCCCAACACAGGGCCACCACCTGTTATGGGCATGCCCAACATAGGGGTCACACCCCATCTGGTTTCCACAAACCCTATCCCAGGAATCACCACTACTATTCCTAACCCTGGTGTAACCCATGTTGCACTAGGAAGCGCTGGCCCTTACCAGACCACACCTATTGGAGGACATATACCTTCAATACCTAGCATACCTTTAGGTGCTACTGGACCCCATACCACCATGACTAGGCATGTCCCAGTCCCAGTCGCTACATCTGCTAGCTTACCATATATGGCAAGTCTGAACTTGCCAGATTTAGCCAGGCTCACCAATGACCCTATCAGACACGATCCTGCGTGGCCTCACATGCCCACCAAACTCCCCTCCGACATCCCTAAGTTTGAGGGTAAGGCAGGTGAAGACCCCCAAAACCATATCATGTCCTTCCATCTATGGTGTTCCTCCAACTCCATAGTGGACGACTCTGTCTGCCTCCGTCTGTTACAACGCACCTTCACTGGCTTTGCAGCCAAGTGGTATATCAAGCAGCCCCATGGGACGCATGCCACCTTTACCTCCCTTGCCTCCACCTTCCTGCAGTTCTTTCAGTTACCTGTCCACTATGATGCGGGCGTCGAGATCCTACTGTCTTGTAGACAGAACACGGCCACCCACATCACTGACCACATTCATGAGTGGCGTTGACGTCGAAGCCTCTGCAAAACCAAATTAGACGACCGTATCTTCTTAGATTGGTTTCTAAAATCCCTCCTCCCTCTCATTGCGAAGGATGTGGCATCTGAAAGACCCCAGTCCGAAGAAGAGGCCATCCTCAAAGCCCAACAGTTTGATCTCATTTACGCCCAGTCGGGTTATCTATACACAATCATACCAGATGCCCCACGATGCGACTCTTCACGCAGTGACGCGCCAGGGGCATCTCATGCCGCCGATGGCATTATTGGCCAAATCACACCCCAAGCTAAAACTTTCAGCATGGTGAATACCATGCCTGCCCCAGACCTTTCTAGGGCCACATCCAGTTCTGGAGCGACAACTTCTTACGCTCCAACAAACCAGACACATCATATTCATGGACCCTCTTGTCCACAACATCGCTATGGAAAAGCGCCATCAGCATATGTACCTCCTACATACTATAACCAACCTGCTACACAGAACCCCATTCAGTTCTCGCCACAACAAATGCAGTACCCACAGCAAGCTGCACCATCTAATCCAACACATCCAATAGCTCAGGGGTACCAACAACCCCAACAGGCAACTGGACCACCGCCAGCTCCACCTGCATATTACCCACCGCAACCTGCTCCCGTACCTGCGGCTCCCCACAATCCCCCCAATGCTCAAGGGCATGTGTACGCACAACAACATCAGCCCCAATACCAAAATAACCAACGCAACCAGGGTGGGCAACCAAACCGTGGAAGAGGACGTAACCGTATAAACAACCAAAACCATAACCAAGCTCCACACCCTCCCCATCCTCTGCAAAATAATAATGCGACGCCTTCTCATCAGAATCCTGATTGGCCACCTAAGCAAGCCAAAAACGCTAATTTACGAACAAACCATCCTTGTTCTGTTTGCGGGGTCTATGGCCACTATACCCACACTTGCCCACATCTAGAGCGAGCTCGGCAGCTATGGACAGATGACGCCCATCGTCAAGGGCAGGCGGCTCCTCAACTGCCACCCAATCCCCCACCACCTCAACAAAAACCTTTGGTGCTACAAAACCCTTTTCCAACACAGGGAGTGGTGAACACTCAGCCGTTAGTTCCCCCATAGGGCAACGTGCCACCACAACAAATCACTTACGCCGCTCCTGATCAACCCATGTTTGATTCAGGCACTCACCACTTATTGATGATGTCCATTGCCGATGTCAACATTCAGACACGTCGAAACCAGTATGGCCCTACCTCCGAAGCCCCCCCCCTCCGAAGCCCCCCCCGTCGATAAGGATACTAATGCTCATCCCACTGATCAGACGTTACGTATACCACCGCTTCCACTCGATGGCGCCTCTAAAGCACCGCGTTTCCCACTCCGACATATCAACAACAACCCCAATGCATGGGCTGCGTCAAATTACAACATCGTAGATGACTTAGCTCAATCTCCCGCAGCCATGTCTACGTTAGAAGTCTTGAAAAACTGTCCTATGCAGTGCAAGACTTTACTTTCCGCTATTGGAGCGATTGACCCAAATGATTCAAAATTGATGACCTTTGATTTGGACCAGTCCGAACCACGTCTTCCTTCCACCATAGCAGTCCAAGTTTCTGTTTCTATTCGAAATCTTGTCTCCATCGGTGTATCATCGATGAGGGTGCCTCTACATGCGTCATGTCCACATTCATTTGGCAGAAGTTGGGATCCCCTACTCTCCAACAATCCACCACTACATTGCGGGCCTACGACGGCCGGTCAGCTCAACCTCAAGGTTTACTACCCAAGGTCCCCGTCCAATTAGGTGGGAAAACTGTGCTCATCGACATAGAGGTCATTAATGCCCAGCTTGATTATAACCTTTTACTTGGCCGCAGTTACATGTATGCCATGAAAGCGGTCGCCTCATCCGTTTTTCGCACCATGATGTTCACCCACGAGGGACGCGTGGTCAAAATTGACCAACTCACCTACTATGATCCCAATGCCCCTGCAGCACCCAAAAATGTTCTCCCCATGGTTGAACAACCCACTTCTAGTGCAACTACCTCCTTTGTTTCTTCTGTGGGGCTCGGACTTTACTCAGATACACCAATGACCTCTACATTCCAGGCCATTCCACCACCGTCACCGGAGACCCACGTCGCAAACCTCTGTACTCTTTCACAGAATACACAAGCACCCGGTAGTCAACCACCATTGGTCCCTAGTCACATCGGTGTTACACCCATCCACACCATCCCCTTTCTATTTCCTCCTTCGGGTGTAGTAAGCGCCCTGGTTATGGCTACCCTTAGTCTACCCGGGTTAACATTGGGATTACCCGTGTGGTATATTTCGCCTCCCATTCCACCGCCGACACCAAATGTCATCCTCCAACCGGTACAACCTATTGTTACCACTACTCAACCTCCTCCTGGTGTCACAATCCCTTCATCGTCGACGAAACCATCTCCTGGTCTCATGATCCCTTCATCGTCAATGAATCCTCCTCCTCTTGTCAAGCCCACTGGGGGCAGAGGTCCACAACCATACACTGCTATACCACCCCCTAAGGCAGTCAAACCCCCACCAGTATTTCGAGCTCCTCCTAAATGCTCATTGTGCGATGAGATAGGCCATCCCACTCATCAATGCCCACAGTTACCGGCACTCCAGGAACATATGAATATGTTGGACGATGACACCGGTATCCCAGTAGTTAGACTAGAGCCACCTCCTCAGCCTCGCGACACATCACTACGCACCAACCATCCTTGCGCCATATGCAGTGTTTATGGCCACTACTCTCACCATTGTCCTGATCTCCCCGACTATAGATCAGCATTGTACGAGTTGAACAACGTCGATTTAGAGATATCTCCTCCCCTCATCGAGGAGATCTACCCCCCGCCATCATCCTCGTCGGAAGAAGTCAATACAATCTATATGATTTCAACAACTTTCAAACCCGAACCCCTTGATTTATGGTCTGATTACTTCAATACTGATGAGCAAATTTTGGAAACGCTCACTGGACCCGACTACCCTTGGGATGATATGCATCATCGCTCGTATTTCCTCCCGGAAACATCTACATCCACCGCATCCAGCCAGCTATCGGTCGAATCGAAAGATTTCATACCCACCAAGGTCGATTGGTTAAAAGACCCCATCCCAGCACCGGATGCCTTTGAAGAAGGGAACATGTCCAACATTTCCCCCATTATACAAATCGATATTTCCACAACACCAGGGAAACCTGAGCTCATCTCGCTGGGCGCATCTTGCACCCAAGCAGAAACTCAGGCGTATAAAAAGCTTTTTCAAGAATTCCAGGATGTTTTCGCCTGGTCCTATACCGAAATGCCTGGTCTTGACCCCGCCATTATAGAGCACCACATTGATACATGGCCTGAGGTACCCCCTATTCGTCAGAAACAACGACCCATTCACCCTTCCAAGCTCCCCGTTGTTAAAGCTGAGGTCAAGAAACTTCGCAAAGCAGGATTCATTTACCCTATTCCGTACACCACCTGGGTGTCGAACCCCGTTCCTGTCAACAAAAAGCAAGGCACCCTTAGAGTATGCACTGACTTCCGCGATTTAAGCCACGCTTGTCCAAAAGACAATTTCCCCATGCCATTCATTGACCAACTCATTGATGAGTGTGCGGGCCATGAAGTCCTATCCTTCATGGATGGGTTTTCCGGATACAACCAGATTCACATCCGCAAGGAGGATCAGTACAAGACTTCCTTCACCACCCCATGGGGCACCTTTGCTTATCGCGTCATGCCATTTGGCCTTAAAAATGCTGGTGCCACTTTCCAGCGAGCCATGACCTATTGCTTTCACGACTTGGTACATATCCTGCAAGTCTATCTTGACGACCTTACAGCCCGTTCCCGAAAATGATCAGACCACATTAACGACCCCCGGCAAGTTTTCCTGCGTTGTCGCAAATATAAAATCCGCTTGAACCCACACAAGTGTGTGTTTTGCATTTCGGCAGGCCGGCTGTTGGGTTTCATTGTTTCCCAAGACAGAATTACTGTTGATCCCTTGAATGTCAAAGTCATCTTAGAACTCCCCCCTCCTCGCACGCTTCGGCAGCTCCAGAGTCTGCAAGGGCGGTCCGATTTCCTTAGGCGCTTCGTTCCTGATTACGCCACCAAAGTCCATGGATTCTTACGCTTACTTCGTACCCACATACCCTTTGTTTGGGATGAGCAAGCAGACACGGCATTCAACACCCTCAAGAAAGCTCTCACACAAGCCCCCTTGATATCCCCACCGGATTTCTCTCAAGACTTCACCCTTTATGTCTCGGCATCTGAACATGTCGTGTCCGGAGTCTTGGTCCAAGAAGATGCCTCTCACCAAGAGCATGTGATTTATTACGTCAGCCAGACCTTGTCTGGCCCACCTCTGCATTATCCATACGAGGAAAGATTAGCCCTAGCTGTAGTATTTTCCGTACAAAAATTGTGACACTACATTCTACTTAGTCATACCACAGTCGTGGCCAACTCCAATCCTATGGTCTATCTCCTAACCCGGCGGCTCATACAAGGTCGTGTTGCTAAATGGGTCATTATCCTCCAGGAATATGACCTCACTTTCAAAACTCCCAAAAGCACTAAATCCCTCGCGCTTGCTCACCTCATCACTGACCTCCCATCCTCTTCGACATCACCCGTTATCCAAACGGACCTGATTGACGAACAAATTTTCATCATTTCATCTTACGACCCTTGTTACAGAGACATTTTGACTTACCTCCGCACGCAAAAACTTTGACCACACATCGATCATGACGGACACCGTCGGATACGACACCATGCCCCCAGATACCTCTTGTTAGGGGATGTACTTTACCGACGCGGCGTGGATACCATCCTATGCCGCTGCCTATCCCATAGTGAGGCAGAACAAGTCCTCAATGATTGTCATAGCGGTGCCTGCAGAGGCCATTTCTCCGGCATGGCCACCGCCCAGAAGATCATTTGGGCAGGTTATTTTTGGCCATCATTATTTACTGATTGCATCACCGCAGTCAAGCACTGCCAGAACTGCCAACTTTTTGCCCCCAAAGCAAGAACCCCCCTCGCCCCCCTTCATCCAGTCATCACTATTGGACCATTCTGCAAATGGGCCTTCGACTTCCTCGACTGCAACCCCACGTCAGCCGGCGGTCACAAACACATCGTTGTGGCCGTAGATTATTTCACCAAGTGGGCAGAAGCCATGCCGACTTACAATTGCAAGGCCGACACTGCCGCACGGTTTTTCTTCAACCATTTTATCACTCGTTTCGGAGTGCCGAAGCAACTAGTCTCGGACCACGGCTCTCACTTCGAAGATACCGTCTGGAAACAACTATCAACCATGTTGAAATTTGAACACCATTTCTCTTCCGCCTACTATCCCCAAGGAAACGGCCAAGTCGAAGCGATCAATAAAATTTTGAAGACCATCCTCCAACGTACTGTAGACAAACACAAATCCAATTGGCACCACATGCTTTTCCCAGCACTATGGGCTTACCGCACCTCAACCAAAACTGCCACCGGTTTTACCCCTTTCCATTTAGTTCACGATGTCGAATCCGTCCTCCCTATTGAGTGCCAGATTCCAGCCTTGCATATCGCCGTTGAACTCCTACCAGACACTTCCCCGATTGAGCAACGATTAATACTCCTAGAGCAGGCCGATGAAGATCGGCGCATAGCCATTCAAAACATGGAAGCAGCCAAACAACGATCAAAACTAAGTTACGACAAACACATCCACCCAAGAACCTTTTCTGAGGGAGACCTTGTCCTCGCTTACGATCAAGCTCATGATAAAACCGGAAAGGGAAAGTTTGTATCTATGTGGCAAGGCCCTTACATCGTACACACTTGCCTCGGGCAGGGGGCATATATTCTGACCGATTCAGAAGGAAATCCCCTACGCAACCCACGCAACGGGTTGTACCTTAAACGATTTTACCCATAGAAAATTTGATAGACACCACCGTCCATTCTAGTATAGGATTACTTTCTTTTCTCACAAAAAATTCAAAAACCTAAATATTTGTTTTTCTCTGCATGACTACAGATGGATCCTCTTCCACTATGCTATGTCGGTTTCGCTGATGGTGCAAGCCGTTGGTCTCCCAATTTCGCCTCCGCAGCTTGGGTAATATACTCCCCTTCACATGAGTTAATTCATATTGACGGAGTATGTTTAGGTGCCGCCACCAATAACCAAGCTGAATACGATGCCATGACTGGTCTCCTGGCCGCAGCTCTCCAAAGGAGCATCCGTCACCTCAACGTTTTCTTGGACTCACAGCTCCTAGTTTCCCAGCTCAACAATGATTACCAGGTACGCGATCCCTGTCTTTTCAAAAAATTCCTGCGCACTAAACAAATGGTTAGACAGTTTGAATCCATTTCGTTCACACATGTCCCAAGACACCTCAATAGTGTAGCAGACCATATGGCCAACAATGTCCTTGACTGGCACGCCAATCACATCATGTCATAACCAAAATGTACATCCATGTGCATAATATGTGCCTCCACGGGCATATCCATAAATAAAATGCATCCACGTGCATAACATGTGCCCCCACGGGCATATACCAAAACAAAATGTGCACCCACATGCATAACATGTGCTTCCACAGGCATATACAAAAAACCAAATGTACATCCACATGCATAACATGTGCCTCCATGGGCATACAGAAAATTAAACATGCCTCCACGGGCAAACATAAAAGACAACAAGTGCATCCACGTGCATACACGACTATATACAAGCATCGAATCTATAAATATATATATATATATATATCGTATAGTCAGAACATGTCATAGGTGCCCTCAGCACCCGATATACAAAAAATACATCAATCGTACAAAAATGCTTCCCCATATGCTAATCATCATTTGGGGGCAGATACAATATCATCTACTCATCAGGATCCCTAGGCTCCTCCGGCTCCTCCTCTGCTGGCCCCGCCGGGTCATGTCGAGCCTGAACTCTGCGCTCCTTTGGCGCCTCCTCTGCTGGCCCCACTGGGTCACCCCGTAGACGGATCCTCATCTGAGCCGGCTCTGCCGGGACATCCCGAGCACCACCCCTGTGCCCTGCCACAAACACCGCTGTCCTCAACAAGAGAGACCGCCACTCAGGCGGTGCACCGAAGCAACCCTCCAAAATATCCTGATCCAGGTCTCTCCAACCATCCTCGGGGAGTCCAGCTAGGATCCGGTCGAAGGTCTGTCTGACACCCTCTATGGCGTCATCTCGAGGGCCAACCCCTCTCCCACGAGCCGCAAAACCTCCACCACGTGGAGGTGGTACCACTGCAGGTGGATGAGCGACCACCATCGCCCGCCCCTGACGAGCCACGTAGCCGGCCGGTGGTACAGGCCCAACATCTGCACAATGCAAAATCAACCATCATATGCAACTATAATCATAAGACTGATAAATCCAACAACACATGATATAGTATAAAATAAAACACAAAACATACCCTCTAAACTCCAGGCCTGTCCTGGGGCACGAGGCATCTCCGGGTCACCTCGATAGTCCATGCCGGCGTAGGGGTAGTCCTCAATCACCAGGGGCATCTGCTCCCACTGCTCATAAAAATCCTCCGTGAAGAAACCACGGACACCACCACCGCCACGAGGCATCATCTTCCCCCACCGCATCATACGAGGCTCACTCACCAGACCAGCACGAATGGGTACCCGTGGTCGCAAGGTCGGCAAGCGCTCAAAGAAAAAACAGCATAGGAAGGAGGCATAACAGAACTCACCTCCCTCTCGAATGGCCTTGTCCAGATCTCTCCGGACACCAACCAGAAACATCTGCCCCCAGGAATAATAAGTCCCCCGGAGAACAGAGTCCACCATCATCGTCTATCCCCTAGACATACGATGTGGCGCAGCAGCACCCAATATCCACAAAACACGTGCACCAACAGCCCGCATATCCCACTCACGCAGGGATCGCAGACTAATAGAGTTGTTCTGCAAAACAACATCATCAACACAGAAAGTTTGTAACAAGTCCTCCATGTCTACAGCCGGCGGGATCCTCGGCAAGAGATCACCCACCTCACCCAAACGAGGCAACCCAGTCAAAAAATAGACATCCGTAAGGGTGATCTCCAACCTCTCACGCCTAAAAAGTGCTCACTAGCTCATTCCCTTATTCACATGACCCATTTGTCCACTTTTCCACCATCTGAGTCTCTGAAACCAACAAAAGGTCACCAAAAGACCTTAGTACACCCCTTTTTCCCACTCAAAAAGATTATTTTTCCTGAAAAGCATAAAAAGCCCTCAAAAAGGGTCCAAATTCCCAAAAATATTAAAAAGGGAATTAAAATATTAATTTTATTCAAAAAAGGAAAAAGGAGGGAAAAGTACCTAAACCATGTTGGTCAATACCATTTGGTTTCCACAAAACCACAAATGGTATTCCCCACCACCAAAACCTATAAAAAGGTGGTAGGGGCTCCTCATTTCACATCCATCCATTATCTCATCCTCATGCTGCAGAAATCTTCCTTGAGCATTTTGGCCATTGTAAGCAACCTTGGAGAAGGAGACCTCTTGGAGCTTGGAGCTACTCATCTTGGGAGTTGCTCAACATCAACCTTCACCATTGAAGGTATTATCGCAAGCACTTGCTTGCCCCCCACTTTTCAATACAAACTCATTCTTTAATATTTTCTTGTTCTTGTTTTTTAAATGTTTACATTATTTGCTTATATTCTTGCATAGATCCATGATTAGTTTAGTTTAGATTAGTTTCTTGTTTAATTCTATTGAAACTGCTACTACTAGTTAGCAGGTGCCCATAGCACTAAGCCTGGTTGCAAAACTAGGCCAACACCACCGTATTATGTTTCCTCAGATATATGGGCTGCATTGGAGATAGGATTTGGAATTCCTCCACTTACATGCTTCATATTTATCCAGTTCAGATGCAATTTATCGGACCTATCAGATTCAGAATCTTAGTCATCTAAGTCACTACATATATTGGATCCCTTTAGATCCAACACTGCATTAGTGATTGTGATTCAACATTCCATGGGAATTCCATTGCTCCAGTTTCAATTATTCAAATCAACCATGGTTGGACCATGATTGCATTCCGTATTTGAGTACATATTGGACACTTATGATATACACAATAGTTAGGGCCTAGATCCACATTTTATTTTTGAGACATTGATATGAGCATGTGAATTCCTTCCTCATCCATATATTTGATAGTATATGCACCTCATCCATGTTGATTACTGTATTTGTATGTAAGTGCCCTCGTAGTCCTGTTGAAGGGTGAGTTACCTCCGATGTAGTCTCCATCCTCTATGCCATAGTCACATGGAAATGGAATATTTTATGATGTATGTCGGCCATACGATGATCTCCTGACCTCACACATCAGGGGGCAATATGTTAACACCCAAAATTTTCCCACTGACCATGTCACGAGCCCAATACCCGCATACACCATCATGCCACTTCATTTCCACTCATTTCCACTCCTTGGACCTTGAAAAACCTCAACACAAGCCACAAATATAGCCAAACATAAAAAGGGACAATTTGAACCCAGGTCGTACATTTACCTAGGGAAGGTGTGACCTAAGGCACACCAAAGTATTCAAAAAGAGTGACCCAAGTCACACAAAAGCTCGAAAAATAAGTGACCTGACTCCTGGCATGAAAATTGGTTGTTTCCTGCGTTTCTCAGGAAAAAAGAGGAAACTAACAATCGAACTTAAGCTTAGCATAAATGATGGAGAAGATTTTAGATGGAAAAACACATCCATATCCTTATCCATAAAGCATCATGCTGAGTCTATAAATCAATCCTCAAGGTCTATCATCCATTACGAATTATTATGCCCACTTACCTGCTCAAGCTATCACTCTAGCAAATTTTTTCCATATTTTGGAGCTAGCCTCCTTCCTACTCCCTTTTCCCACTTACCTGCTCAAGCTATTACTCTAGCAATTTTTTTCCATATTTTGGAGCTAGCCTCCTTCCTACTCCCTTTTCACCTACCAGAGATCATGTTTTTGACACATGGTTGGAGGATCACAAATTGTATGGAGACCATATAGATGTAAAATTAGTCACAGCAGATCTAATGAACAAGTAAATCAATCACAACAGATGAACATAGAAAATATGGTGCAAAACTGTGCAAAACATGCAGCAGTGCTCTCTATCCCAGAAAGGGTGAATGAATTACAATACAAACTGTTACAATCCAATGCTGTCAATGAGCAATTCGAATTGACTAAGTAGGCCATTCGAATCACTGAATGGAGTAGCTTGACTCTGTCTAGGAGTCCTCATAAATCATCGGTGGTACTCATCAATCACAACAACCAGTCATCCAGGTGTCAATCTGAGTCTAACTGAGCATAATAAATGTAACTGAAGTGTGTAGCACTGATATAGGATCTGGAGGCTCAGTGGGGGCGCATGGGAGGCTAACTGAAGTCAGAACAAGTCACCTAATCGAACTGGAGGTCAAACGGAAGTGATACAGTCAGTCGGGAGTGAAACTAGCCTCAAATCAGGGAGAATCGGAGCTAACTGAATGTAACTGGAGTGAATCTGTAGTGGTAGGTGAACAAGTGCGCCCTTCTCTGGCAGTAGGTGAGAAGAGGGCGCCTTTCAGCTTAGGAGGGCTAAAACTCTGTGGTAGGTGGCTCCCGGGTGCTAGAAGAAGGTGGATAAGGTGCTGGAGGCATCAAACTGGTGACTGGGATGCATGCCTGTGCATGCAGAATCCTGAAATAGATCATATCCTGAAATAGGAATCCTGAAATAGATAATATCCTGAAATAGATCATGCAAGATCCTGAAATAGATGATGTATCCCGAAATAGATGATGTGGATATCCGAACACCCCCCCTCAAGCTAGACTATGATGTGCCAACTAAAATAATGTGGGGCCCTGGTAACTAAGACCAAAGGTCACCCCAATACAATAATAATCCAAACTAATAACAGTAAATAAACCAAGGAAATGGGGAAAACCTCATGGGAAAAATACCCCCCCTCAAAATGAACTGTAACACACCAAAAGTTTTAACTACTCCAAACTCAAATAGATATGTCTGGAGGTATCTTACTCTTGGGAGTAAATGGATTATGCTCCAAAAACATGTGCTTGAATTCTCCATCAGTGGATGCAAGCGAATGTGGAGACTTTATTAACTTGCTCTTCATACCGAAAATGGTGAGAACAAATCTGAAAATATGAGGATGATCCTGGAACCTGTGATTCGAACCAAGTGAGGTAGGAATAGCTCCAATCGGATCAAATAGATCTTGAAACTTGAACTTCTTGTCAATAGAAGTTAAATTAGCTCCAAAAATAGATAAATGGTTTCTTGAGATCTCCTTTGAACCAACAAGGGTGAGATCAAAACCAAAATCAGCAAAAAATGCATGAGAATTGAACTCAAGCGAATGGTAGTGCTCTTCATCTTCATTAAAACTCTGAGAAACTTTGCAAATGATAGAACATAAGTTTATAGAAGGCATGCAATCAAGGAGGGCGAATGCTTCACCTCCAAAATCAGATTTTACCTCCAAAACATCAAGTAGATCATTATTCCGCATGCCGACAAACTCATGTGAAAGAGAGGATTCAAGAACCTCTTCGGAATCTAGAGTATGAGCTTGTTTATCTTGCTCAGAATTCGAAATAGAAGACTTTGAGAGAATGAGTGTTGAATCTACAGTTTCTTCTTCATCTTGAACAATTGTTGAGGCCAACACATGATCGGAAAGAACACATAAGGAGATCTCACTGGGCTTGTTCTCCAAAAGGCTAGCATGATCCTCTTCTTCCTGCTTTCCAAATTCTCTGTCAAGTTGGACCCATAGATCACTTGGATTTTCAGCAAGCTTAATGAGGTAGCGCATACAAGGAGACATAGCAAGACATATTGCTCCAAAAGCTCTATCACAATCATTGAGCCAATCATTCTCCTCTTCATCGGAATCAAAATCTCTTGTATTACCAATGCACATATCAAAAAGACATTGTCTCTTCAAGAATGCAATCATCTTTGGTTTCCATTCATCATAGTTGAATGGAGTAAGAATATTTTGTGAAGAAGAAGTCTCCATCTTTGCATTAGCGAATGCACATGGAGAAGTAAGAAACCTGCAAATTACACACAAACAAACACTATGTCTTCAGCCTTGCATGCACATGAGCGAATGCACATGAGATTTTGCATGCCGCTGTTGAAATATATTGGTGAGCAAAGATTGCTCTCTCTTCATGTAGAACACCTGTAGAAAAGAAATCTTGTCCCTGCAATGGCTCTGATACCATGTAAAATTAGTCACAGCAGATCTAATGAACAAGTAAATCAATCACAACAGATGAACATAGAAAATATGGTGCAAAACTGTGCAAAACATGCAGCAGTGCTCTCTATCCCAGAAAGGGTGAATGAATTACAATACAAACTGTTACAATCCAATGCTGTCAATGAGCAATTCGAATTGACTAAGTAGGCCATTCGAATCACTGAATGGAGTAGCTTGACTCTGTCTAGGAGTCCTCATAAATCATCGGTGGTACTCATCAATCACAACAACCAGTCATCCAGGTGTCAATCTGAGTCTAACTGAGCATAATAAATGTAACTGAAGTGTGTAGCACTGATATAGGATCTGGAGGCTCAGTGGGGGCGCATGGGAGGCTAACTGAAGTCAGAACAAGTCACCTAATCGAACTGGAGGTCAAACGGAAGTGATACAGTCAGTCGGGAGTGAAACTAGCCTCAAATCAGGGAGAATCGGAGCTAACTGAATGTAACTGGAGTGAATCTGCAGTGGTAGGTGAACAAGTGCGCCCTTCTCTGGCAGTAGGTGAGAAGAGGGCGCCTTTCAGCTTAGGAGGGCTAAAACTCTGTGGTAGGTGGCTCCCGGGTGCTAGAAGAAGGTGGATAAGGTGCTGGAGGCATCAAACTGGTGACTGGGATGCATGCCTGTGCATGCAGAATCCTGAAATAGATCATATCCTGAAATAGGAATCCTGAAATAGATAATATCCTGAAATAGATCATGCAAGATCCTGAAATAGATGATGTATCCCGAAATAGATGATGTGGATATCCGAACAATAGACCCTACTTTGGACTGCTGCAGGGGCCCATCCTTCTACATATTATGAGGTGACATTTTCTCTAGTATTATTTCATTAGATAATAGAAAAAACAAGTTCTTTATTCTTTACCTGATGCTGTACGGATTATGAAGAATGTGAAAAATGTTAGTTTAGGTTTATTTCAGTATTGTTTTTCCTACATGTTAGTTAGTTTTCTATTTCTATTTTGTCTTTTTTAGTTTTACATTTCGAGAATCTACTAAGGTTTGTACAACCCTTAGTAGTTTCCTTTTCACATGAATTGGAATGAAAACACCAGCAATAGGTTCCAAAGATGTTGATTATCCCCTATGAATAGGAGGTCACAAGGGGCCAATGCCCTCAAAAGAATTTTTTGGGTCCATTTTTCATTCGTTTTGAGTTATTTTTGGCCCATTTTAAAATAATTTTTCTAAAATAATTGGGGTTGTAATCTAATCTGGGTTAATAAACTAGGGTTTTGGATTCTATAATATTGTATTGTAAAAATAAAATATAACACAATGATATGTAGAGTGGAGAAATTCTCAAGAATGTTGGTTTTTCTGATTTTGGGTTTATAGGGTAAATCTCGATGTAATGTGTTTGTGAGCCTTTGCTAATTCTCATGATTTATTGCTTTTCTTACACTGGTTTATTAGAACTCTTCGGTGGGTACTTCATGTTAATTGGTAAATTGAATACCTACATCGATAATAGTAGACAAAACTCTGCATGGGGCATCGACTAGTAAATTCCCTCACTTAAACATCTCTAATTTGTTGGTTGTGATGCTTATGTGCATGTTCCAAAGGAGAATAGGAGTAAGTTGAATAATAGAGTCTGATGAAAAATGTATCTTTATTATCAATAAATATGGTATAATACGCTGCATAAAATTTGGAATCCAATAATAAAGAAGACTGTTTACAATTTCCATGTAGTATCTAGAGAGGTTAAATATGTTTCCAAATAAGAATTGCAATCAATATTATAAGAAATAGAGACATCATACTTTGAGTTGGATGGTGAAGAATCTAACTTTCCGGAATAAGATGAACTAGAAGAGGAAGAACCTCATAACTCTAGCCTCGAGGACACATGTTTGAGAAATAATGCAAATACAAATGTATCGTCCACCTAATTTTCTTCTAGTTTTATTCTATACTGTTGTAGTCGAGGGGGTTACATTGTTACCAATGATACATATTATATATAAGCAAGCACACAAAGATACAGATAAAACAGACAAGAGACGGAGAGGAAGCACAAGCCTTGTATTACTCAGCAATATATGTAGAACAATACATATGCACATATCCAATCTAATCTATGCATTGACTCACCAACCTATATATATGTTTTACATACAGTTCTATAACTGCTCGCCGGTTCAACCGACCGACATGACATACATTGATCGATGCAACTGTTGACATGTTTTACAAGAAGTTGGATGGAGGACCTAGTCGATAAGCTGACTTAGGCCCCTCCAACATCTCCCCCACCACAAAGTATTTCTTCGTCCCAAAGAAAATGGGGAGATGCAACATAACTGAGCAAAATAGATCCGGTTGTTACTGCTGTGAATGACTAGAGCTGGAGGCTGCTTGCTGCTAGGAACAGACTTCGACAATGACTTTGGAAGAGACAGAGAGATGATGCTGAAAATATTACCAAGTGCGCAGCATGTTCTGTTTTGAATGTCTATAATTAATGAATTTAGGCTTGATAAGTTTTGCATTTTGTCTTGAGCAGACATGGTTTGCATATTAATTAAGACGTGACCAAAAGGGTTTGTCTTGTTCTTCTTGTTTTTCTAATTTTTCAAGCTTCCTGTTTTCCATGATGATTTGTTCGTCGATAGTCTGGGTGAGAGCTTCGTCGGCGCTATGTCACTGTTGATGCAGATCACTGAGTAATTGATGCGTCTGTTGCATTTCTTTAAATAAATTACCATAATGAGTATACCACTTACTCAGGACTTCGCCTAGTGTGGATGTTTGATTGGTATACTGTCTTAGCAGGCTACGAGTTGCGGTGAATGCTGCATATTGATTTTCCATTAAGGTCGAGGTTTCTGTGGCCTGTTCTTGTCGGTTCTTGTTCAATTCATCTTTCAAAGCCACATGACACTTTCAAAAATTTTATATGCCTTTTTGAGTGGACTTGTCGTGTCGGACCTCAACGGTAGCGAGACGACTTGTTGCGCTAAGTCCTCACACTTAGATAAAAATAATGTTTGTTCCTCTTGCAGATTCTGGATGCGCTCTTGAGTTTCAATTCGTCTCTGCCTCTGTTCTCTGTTAAGTGCATCTGCAAGTAGGTCAAGCTCTTCCTGTGTCGCTTCTTGTGGATCATAAGTGGAAATTGGGCCAAACTGGTCCAAATGAATGCAGAGACAGATTTCTTGTTGTATATATTGAAGATGCTATTGCTGCCTCTGCTTCTGTAATTATTTCTCATGTCTCCTCTTTTCTTTCCATTGCTTTCTCTTTTTCTCCTATTGTGCTTTGTCGACAACCTCTTTCTACTGATCTGTTCTTTTTGTTGGTCGACCGCCTCTGACTGTTTTTCTGCATCTGCTTGCATGTCGACTGCGGCTTGTTCTATCTGCTCTGTTCTTTCTATTTCTAGTGATATTCCTACTGTGTTTGCTTCTTCAGGTGTTGAAGTGTTGGCTTGTTTTGGTCTTGCTTGACTGGATTTTTCTAGTGCTTCTACGACATTAATTTCAGCTTCATCTTCGATCTTTGGATTTGTTGCATTTTGAATGGTATCATTGGTAGGGGTAAGGGATGGAAATTTAGGAGTGACTGGAGTTGACGGTGAAGTTGGAACTTCATCTGTTGGTGGTCGTAGAGGGGATTATGGATTTACTGACAGAACCAGACTGACTTGGGTAGATAGACTTCAGGGATAAGTGTTTCTTCATCGATAGAGTTGGTATTTTATGGTGGACTCTTTGGGGGTTCGACTTAATGTTGAGGTGGGTTTGGGTCTTTCACCATCAGTTCAACCTGGAAGGGGATGAATGTGGAAGTTTCTTGTGTGAATATATTACTGGTCGGATCAGAATTTCTGTCTAGTTGTGTTTGGTGATATCTGAATACTTGGGGTTCCGCGGTTCTTGAAGGAGATGGTAAGTCGGTTGTAGACATGTTGGGTGGAGCGGAATCGGTCAGGAAGCTTGTGTCGGCGATGATAGGTTTATTAGTTATTAACTATCACCAATGGGGAGAAAATGATGGAAGAGGAGCTATAAACTGGTTCAGGTCATTATCACCTTCAATCTTTTCTCTGAGTGGTTGAGTAAGTGTCTGCACTAATTCGGGAAGATCAAGGGATGAATGAGGTGCAGGTGTGATGGAAGCTAGGGGGGCGAGGATATTTTCATCTTCCATGACCATGGTCAGAGATGGAATTTGTGTTAGGTCGACATGGGGTTCGACCATAATATTGGATTTCTTCTGGGGTGGTGGATGACTGTGGGATCTTTCTTCATCTAGAAATTTCTTAAATTGGTCTTTGACAGGGATCTTGTGTTTAGCTACATCGGCTAGAATTTTTGTTTCACTGTCAAGAAGCTCGCCTTTATCTTCTTCTATCATTTCTCGGATAATGATATTTCTTTTCCCCTTTCCTTGTACTTTGCTTTCCCTTTTTTGTCAGGCTTGAGATAACTCGTCGGCTATCCGTCAAATATTTTCTTTTGTGATAGCATGCTCCGATAATGGGTTATCTCATTGTGTACCCTCGTCTGAATGTTCATCTGATTCTGGAGGGTCCTGATGAGATTCAATTGTGATCCCAAGGGGATTCATCTCTACAATTTTCTTAGGCTGGAAGGTGAATGTGTTCAAGTGGAGTTGGAGTTCATAATCTTCTTCCTTTTCAGTGTCCATCAATGGTTTGACTATTGGGAAGTCAATTTTTTGTACCTTTGGAGGGATTTCCATAGTTTTTTTCGACTGCCGTTGGAGTTCTGAGAATATTTCCTCGATCGAAGGATAAAAGTTGAGTTCCTTTACTTCTCCTGCTGCTCCTTGCAAATACCGAACCGATGTGTGATCCAGTTCGAGTTGAATGTGGGAAGTCAGTGGAATACTCCGACGGATATTTTGTGGTACTCTCCATCTTGTAGTTTGAACTTTGATTTTTTGGAACCAAAATTCAAGCCAAATCTTGGCTGTCGTGGCCCCAAGCCGACATTCTACATGAGCAAAACAACAAAATTTATCCATCATTACATTTTTTTTCTTCGGTAAAATATCTATTTCCTTCTGGTCGGATGTGTGACATAGAGATCCAAATCAACAAGGATTGACATCATATGCTCGCCCCCTCTTCTTCACACTTATAGCACACATTTCTCATGATGTCATCCAGATGGTTGGCCCAATTGTAAACTTTTCCTCGAGATTCCATATTTTACACGGCTTCTAACATGTGCATTTTTAGGTCGGACCCTCGACCCAAACTTGTGAGCGCAATTGACACAATTCATGCAACATACTTGTGGGTTTGATGGATTATCTGGTTGACCACCAACCCTCTAGAGTTATTTCCTGATGGTGTTCCCATGAGTTCCTTGACCAGTGATGGGTTGGGTCGCATTGGAATATCATCACCTTTCTTTGATAAGCAGGTGATCCTATTAATGAGGTCGACGTTTATCTCAACAGGTGTGTCGAAATATAGATTTCCATTGTGATACCTACTCACAATGAACTGGGAAATGATGTCTTTTAGTTTCAACCCAGCGAAGCTGTCAACCAGAGGTGCTTGCATACACTGTATAATTGTGGCAGTTTGAAGTTTCTTGGCTTCATCCCTCCATTACCATCTTCCTTTCCCCACTCGTCTATTTCGTTCTAGATCCTCTTCCATTGTTGCTCCGAAACCTTGGTGTCTCAGATGAGCTGTAGTCGAGTTTCTAAGGGCGACTGGGATTTTTTGACCTCCCTTAACTTCGTTGTTGTAGACCTAGTTGGCGTATGATATTTCTTAGGTGCCATTGCGGTTACAGGGTTCTCAGATTCAAGAAATGGTTCGAATAGTTCGGAGGGCTCTGTGTTCTGAAGTTCGATCTCTTAGAAAAAAAATAACCAACATTTTTCGAGCCCAATATTTATAGTAGAAATGTTCGGCACAGGGAATGTGAAGTACATGGTCGCATTGATTGTTGGTTTGGTGAGGTAATTAAATTTGATTGACAGGTTGTCGACTCCTCTTCTGGCGCACTCAAAATTTTCTTCTCTATATGTCGGTCTCCATGAATGCTTCTTTCTGTCTTCTCTTCGTCGGTGTGGTGTCATTTCTCTTCCTTCAACTTGTCTTATCGTCCAGAAATAGGTTGGAGTGGTCGAAGATCTCTTTTGTCCAGTACTCATCGGCTTGATATTTCTTGTTGTCGTCTATCACATCGGTTGTCATGCATCAGGATCTTGTCTCTACAGCTCCGTTCATTTCCTTTGCCATAATTATCTCTCCAGTCTCTCATCGTTGTGTATCTTATAAGATTTGATTTTGAAATATTGCTTATAATTATTCTCTCCCGAGGCGGTTATAACTGTTTTTTTTAATGTGTTCATGCCTTGGATTGCTTCAGTTGGGCGCCATTAACAAGTTTCTTGAAGACACTTCCTTGCAGGGTTTTTAGTTGAATCGAGCCATTAGTATTGATTCCTTCGATAATATACAGGCCCATCCATTATGTGTGCAACTTCTTCGGCTTGCCTTTTACTCGTCTATTATATAGCAATGCTAAGTCACCAATTGACATATTTTTTTTCTTAATGTTTCTGTCGTTCCAGGCTTTCTATTGCTGCTTTTGAATTTCTTGGTGATGGATTGATATCTGTCAGGCTCGTTGAGCTTCAACAATTGTGCTATGTGTTCTTTTCTTGCATCTTCGACATCATTGTGTAAGACTTCGGAAATTCTTGGAGCTTGTCGTCGAAAGTGCAAGGGGATGGTAACTTCTTGACCATATACACGTGTGAATGGGGTTTGGCTTGTTGTTATTTTATATGCAGTTATGTACGTCCACATCACGACAGGTATCTTGTCATCCTAATCATCTTTGTTGATGTTGCACATTTTTGTCAAACCTTTTGTAAGTTTTTTATTGAATGCTTCTACGACTCCATTTGACTGTGGATGATATGACGCACTTATATTGTGCTCGATTGCAAATTATTTTGTAAGAGTAGCAATTTTTTTGCAGACGAAGTGTGTTCCCTGATCACTAATCAATGTAATTGGGCACCCGAATCATGTGATAATATTCTCATATATGAATTTTGATACTATCTCTCTTGAACATGTTTCGACAGCTTCTGCCTCGGCCCATTTGGTGACATATTCTACTGCGGTGATGATGTATCTCGTACCTATTCATTTTCCAAGTATTGGAAATGTTCCAATAAAGTGGATTTCCCACATTTCAAAAGTTCGACTTGGATTTATTGGAACAAGGGGCATTTCTGTGCTTGGCAGAGGTCGACCCATCTGTTGACATCTATCACATTTTCTTACAAAATCTTGACAGTCTTTGTGCACTGTCAGCCACCAAAGTCCATATTGCAGAATCTTTCTCGCTATGATGTCAGCGTGATAATGTCCTCCTGTCGGTCCATAATGTGCCTCTGTAAGTATTATTTTTCATTCATGTTCAAGCACACATTGTCGTAATATGTCGTCCAGGCCAAGTTTATAAATGAATCCATTGATTAAAGTGTAAGGTGCAACTTTCATTGCAAGAATCTTCTTTTTCTTTTTTGGCATTTCTTCTGGTGCATGTCCATCCTTGAGGAATTGTGCAATCTCTGCTAAATCCGAGGGGATAGCTTCAATTCTAAACAAATGCGTGTCTAGAAGTTCATCTTCAATACCTGTCGGCTCCTCTCCCGTGTCAATTTGCGACAACTGGTCAGGTCTGAAATTTTACTTTCCTGGTCAAATTATGACTTCAAATTCACATTCTTGGAATAACAGTAACCAACGACATAATATTCCATGGTGCAATGGATTATTGAAGAAGTACTTTAATGCTTGATGGTATGTATAAAAGACAAAAGGATTATCTAATAGATAATGTCGGTATTTCTGTAATGCAAATACCATACCTAATGCCTCTCTTTCTGTCGTTGAATAATTTCTTTCTACTTTGTTCAACTTTCTGCTACTGAAGGCATTAGGGTAGTCCATTCCATCATCTCCAGGTTGCATTAAAATTGCACCAACTGCTAGGCCCGACGCGCTGATATGTACATGGAACTTGACCGACTAGTTCGGGAATTGAATTATAGGAGCTTCGAAAAGTTTTCTTTTCATGATGTCGAAAGATGTATTACATTCTCCGGTCCACTTGTACTCTTGATTTTCTTTGAGTAATTCCACCAAGGGATACGTCATGTCAAAATAATGTCGGATGAACTTTCGATAGTATCCCATGTGGCCCAATAGAATTCACACTTGCTTAGAATTGACCAAAGGCTTTAGGTCAAGAATGATCTTGATTTTGGCATAATCGACTTTTATGCCTTCCTTGCACATGACATTGCACAGTAATATCCCGATAGGAGTTGCGAAAATACATTTTTTTATGTTCAACGAGAGTTGGATCTGTTGACATCTTTCTAGCATCAGTCAGAGCCATTTGCAATGATATTTCAGCATGGAGTAGATCGTTCAATCATCAAAGTAGACAGCCATAGTTTTGTAGATGTATTCTTGAAAAGCTTTGACGACAATTCTAGAAAAGACTATTGGCGGGTTCTTCAGTCTGAATGGCATGACTCTATACGCGAATGATCCAAACTCACACATCAACATGGTCTTCTTTAGCAATGGGTACTTGATTGTACCTGAAAAATCCATCTGTGAATGAATAACACTCATGCCCTGCAGCTTCATTAATGATTCGTCAGCAAAAGGAGTAGGAAAAGGGTCAGTGAGTGTTACTTTATTAAGTTTGTGAAAGTCGACACATATTCGCAGTCATGTCAGATAATGTTTCTTTAGCTATACGACCATCAGACTCTCTGATTCTGACTGATCAATAGGATAGATGATTCCTACTGCAAGCATACTATCGATCTACTTCTTGACAATGTATTTGTATTTGTGAGAAAGTTTATATGTTCTTTTATTTACTGGTCTGGCATCTAGATTGATATCAATCTTCATTTCTCCAATCTCCTATAAAAGTCCTTTCAAGTCTTTATAATCTCGTGCAAATACGTCCTGAAACTCTTTAAGTAGGCTAGTGATCTCTGCGGTTTTCTCTTCATTCCAGTTATCACCGATATTCACCATTTTTGGTCTGTCATCGTTAGATATATCAAATTATTTTATTTTTACTTTGGCATCCGTCCACTCTCGTGCTCGGATGTCATTGATTGGGCGTTCGCCTTCTTTGATCTGCATGAAAGTAGGAGGAAAGTCTTCTTCGGTTAATATTTCAGGGTCCTCTTTCTCTGTGGTCTCCACTATGAAAGTGGTTTTGATAAGCTTTGACATAGCTGGATGATATTCTTTCCATTGGAAACTCTTTTCGATTTTTTTCTCTATTTCCAGTCGCAATCTTGTCAAATGCTGGACTTCTTTCGACTGAATATTATGGTAGAAACTGTTTTTTGGACAAGTGGTTGCTTCTCTGCTGGTACTGCATTTTTCATCGGTTTCATAAACTGTTTCATTTGGTTACTTTCCTCAAATAGCTTCTCATCCTTTGGAGAAAATTGGAAGTCTTTGATGAAATTCTCTTTTAGTTCTTTCCAAATGAAGGTTTCTCCTCTAGCTTCTTCCATCTCATACCATTTATTTGGCAAGTCATTGAGTGTGATCAGAAAGAGATGTGGCCATGATATTTCATCTTTATGTCCTAGTATTCTCCACTCTCTTTCACACTTGTCGATGTGAGCTTCAGGATTCTGTCCTTGTGTGCAAATCGGGATTTTATCCTGAGCCATCAATTTCTTATCTCCAAATCTTTCAATAAAATTTGTAGAGGTAGTGGTCCATGTTTGGAGTTGTGATTGATGCATGTCCCACCATATCACAACTTGTCCTATAAACGTCTCAACCAGACTCTGCAATCTCCCTTGATCTCTGACATGCTTTGAAACTTCCTCGACATGTACTAACGAAGTTTCTCGTTCTTTGTATCGCAATGCATAAGTATGTGTCGAGTCACTTTTCGCTGGTGCTAGAGTCGGATATTCGCGAATTTTTATTTCGAATATCTTCAGAATAATTGAAATAGAGAAGCATTTCTTAGTTTTATTTTTAGAGATGGCTTCAATTGTCCAACAATCTTTCGCTTGAAGTTCATAGTTTTCCATCTACCAGTTGTACAACTCAACGTTAGAGTTGTATCCAGCTGCTGTAGGGTCTGCAAGATAGAGTTCTCCTTGTGCATTTGGCTCGATATAAACTTCATTATTGTTAATTTGATATAGCCATTGTATATCATTTTCATCCTCCATAGGTTCTGACCATGGTTCTCCTTCAGATGGGAAAATAGGAACTATCACCTTTTGACCGTTTCCTTTGAGTTTAATACGACCTTTATCAAGAGATATCAAAGCTTTCATTTTTCGGCCCCATGGTTGACCAACCAGGGCTGGGAATGAACTAACTCTATCTTTTGGATTTATGATCTTGAAGTTGACTTTTGTTGCTATGCCTTTGATGGAAGTTTCAACATTTCTCCAAACACCAATTGGTTCAATCAATCCTTGATCAACAAGTTTCAAATAAATTCCCGATTCTTGAAGCTGAGGTTGACCTACTTGTTCCCAAGTATCACGAGTCATGATATTAACTTGCGAACCAAAATTGAGTACAACTTTTCGGACATGGTATCCATGTATTTAGAGGTCGATGAGAGGATCAACATCATTCTTATCTTTTTGGTTTAGTTGACATATGTTTTTGGCTTGTCTGTGCCCGGCAAATTTATTTTTAAGATTATACAATAAGTCAATTAACTACCCGAAAACTTCTTCTTTAGTTATAAGATTGACCAATTCATTAATATCATTCTGTCAAACTTCCTCGTTATCCTCTTGTGCTGCTAGTTCATGAAATATATCAGATGCATTTTTATACCGAGATTTTTGCTTGTTAGGGTTTGGATAATCCTCTTTAGTTACTACTTTACTTATTTGTGGATTATCTTGGCCAGTGCGAGCAACTTGTCTTGTTACAACTTGCAAATTCTTTGTTCTAAGCACATCACATTCTGGAACACACGACAAGACATTAACATTCTTTTTATTTGTAATTTTCTCAATCATAGTAGGGAAATCCTCCAAGAAGTGATCCCCTACTCCACATTTTTTACAAAACTTAATATTTGTCCGACCCTTGTAAGGACATTTTGCATGTCGATGTCCTTCACCAAGACAAGTATAACATTGTCCAGGTCTGCGAGGTCGGAAATCTTGACTTCCATTTCCACAACCTAGGCCTTGTTATCCTCCACGTCGGTTGAATTTATCATTCCAACGATCGTATATTCTTCCATCGTATCTTAGATATCTATCATTTCTGTCATTCTAGTCATACTGATCATTCCTTTCATTTCTGTTGTTTTGGTCGTATATGTCGTTTCTTTCATTTATATTGTTTTGTTGTTCAACAAAGTTTTTCTATTGTTATGTTTCCCCCTTTAACCATGCCCCATGTCTAAGGCCTAGAGACTCATATCCAATATCCAAAACCTCCTAATGGTACCCATATTTGCACTCATGGGAAAGGAAAACCTTGAGGGGTCCTATGTGGTGGTTTGAGGTGTTATTCATGACCATGGATTCTTAGAATATTTCTTTAGTGACCTATATACACATTTACTTCACCAACCATTACAAAGGCCTCGATATCCATACCTAGTGCTCATAATATCTTAATGGCTCCCATATCACCAATTGGAAGACAACGATACCCTTGGTAGATGCTATGTTGAAGCTTAAGGAATAATTCAGAGTTGTAGATACCCTAAACCTTCCTTTATGGTTTAACTCTTTTGATTCCTTCCCCAATAATGTCAAGGATCCTAAGACATATACCTAGTGCTCAATAATTTCATAATTTCATTGAAATCCACACTCATAGGCCAAGGATAACATTGGAAAGTTATGTGTGGTGGTTCAATGTATTGTTCTTGTCCCTCAAATCCCAAAATATTCCATTGGGGCCTATGTCCTAATATTTATACCTAGACGATTTTAAGAACCTTGAGACCCATACCTATTATTCAAATCCTTGTAAGGTCATCAATATTCACACTCAAAGGTGAACAATATCCCAAGTAGGTCATGAGTGGCGGTTCAATGCATTTTTTTTTGTCCAAGGTGACTAGAATCATCCCTTAGTTCCTGAATCTTTGGTTTCCTTGCTTGGTCATGCCAAGTAAATCAAAACCCATTTTTAGTGTTAAAAGCGTAATAATGGAAACTATATACCCATCCATAGGACAACGATACCCTCAAGAAGCCATGTGTTCTAGTTCAAGATATATTTATTTACTCTAGATTCTGAGATACTTCCTCTAAGTCGTAAGGCTCGAGTTATCTCACTCAACCAAGTATAGTGCCTTGAGATCCATACATAGTCCTTAAAACCTCCCAATTCCCCCCATACCCATATTCTAAGGCCAAAGATCCCTTGGAGAGGTCATGTGTGGTGGTTTGAAGTGTATGCATATTTCTTCGCCATTGATTCCTAACAGCTTTTTTAGCACCTAAGAACTAGGTTTCCTCCCTTTTCATGTTGAGGCCCCCTAGAACCATCCCTAGTGATCAAAGCCTCCTAATAGTGTTTATATTTGTAATGCCCCATACTTTACATTCAGTAATTATAACCCTAATTATCATTTATCTTAGCATTCATTTGCTTGTTATCTATTAGACATGGGTGAATTAATTAAGACCACTATTAGGTCAATATTTGAAAATGCATATGTGTGAACAATATAGGAATTTTACCATGTTATGATATTAACAATGATGAATATGTGATTTAATTCCATCATGCAAATTAAATGGGGAATGTAGAACATGTAATATCTGTGGAAGTCAAATTAATATGATACTTGATGCCAAAGAATGAATGTGTTTATTTACATGTAATTAATGATATAGATTATCCCTTGTAATAATTATATGTGTTATTGGATAAATGCATGTTGTTGGTTAACCAACCTACAAATTGGCCAGTTGTGAGATAATCATATTTCTGTAAATGTCAAGGTACCTTGGATGTTGTAAATATCAAAAGGATAATGATATGAGATCAATTTTAGTATGATTTACATTGTGATCTCCAAAGATTGGTATGATTTGTTGATGAGTGTGACTTTTGACAGGACTTACAACTCGCCTAGAGTGGTTGTTCAATGACGGGACTCTTAGAATAGTGATTGCACAATATATTTGATAAGGGGTGTTGAACCTAGTGATATCAGGGGGGGTGGAGGCATTTCCCACTGCGTAGCCTTCGAAAACTGGAGTTGTTGGATGGATGTGCTAAGTCACGCTCCTTAATATGTGTGATGATGACTTCCAATTGAATGATGAGGAATTGTCTCGGTTGATGTAATCAATAGTTCCGATTACGAGTTCTATCTAAGGTTAGGTCAATATAGTTGATGCTCTACGATATTCCAACAGAGGAAGGATATGATGTGGAAGGTAGTTGTGAATTAGTAATGAGGAATAATATTAGATAAAAATGTTGTGGAATTTAATTAGAACAAATTGATTACTTGTGTGGATTAAATATATTTTTTTACTCATGTGTAATAATCTATGTATGTTGTACAATTTGTAGTATATCAATGTAAACTAGTCAGTGAGTTGTTGATGTGGATTATTGATTTACTGTCTTGCATGCTTGATTGTAAATATACAGGAATGATGTGTATTTAGTTTCTCTTTCACATATTGATTGCAAGCATTTAGAATTTATGTAATAAGAGAAATGGATGTTTATTATTAGTATCCATGCAAAAGATGTATATGTTGGCCACATATATGCCCTTGTGTAGGTACATTAGTATGATTCATTAGTGTAGTAGTTATTAGTGATTGGGTAAATTTTAAATGAATTGTTGAAGTACTTTATGTTTGTTTAATATTAAATCATTGGAAACATATTTATGTCACTGTGTGTGGATACAATTTCATGGTTTACAAATATTTGACATATCAGATACATTTATAAGATAATCAAATTAAAAGGATTGTTGATATATATATGTATTTTGGGCCTTGCCCGAGTGGGGCAATTTTGAGCAAGAAGGAGCTTGGAACTGCAAAGCTGAGCATAGTTCAGTTTAAACAATTTTGTGTAAGTTTTTGGGATGTTGCGCACAGTGCAGCGTCGGAAGACTTGCGAAGATCAGCGCTGCAAGGAGGCAGTGCTGCGAAGTGTCTAGTCTTCGGGATGCCGGAAAAGCAGAATGTTGGATGGAAGATGGCACATGTTCTGGTTAGACTGCCAGCGGTCTATTTTTGGTAAAGATGCTCCAAGAGTGCTAAGCGGTGGGCAGGAGAAAATCAGGAAGAAAGCAACTGGTCGCACACGGGAAAGATGCCACTACCTGAACCAGTCGCACGAGGCCGTTAGAGGAAGAATGGCTGGGTGAAAGCGACCTGTTGGCATGCGCGCAACAAGAAGGACGATAATGACGTGAAGCAGGTGTGGAAGACCGCCACGATGGAATACTTACTACCAGGTGCCAGAAGTCTGTTTTTGGGGGAAACCATGACAGTTTTGTAAACCTAAGGGTTTTTTCCTACATATTGTAAAGACATGACCTATGGGCATGATCTATAAATGAGGCTCGATTTTGTAAGGGAAGGGTTACTCTTCATTTTGGTCATTATTGAACATTGTTAGAATCTTTAAGCTTAGTGCTATTGTAAAGGCTCTGCAGCTGAGTGCGCAGAGACCTATCTGAGAGAGAAGAGAGTCTGCAGCTGAGTGCGCAAAGACCTATCTAAGAGAGAAGAGAGTCTACAGCTGAGTGCACAGACTATGAACTGTTGTACCCTTCCCAAAATATCAATATAACAATAGTTCTTGTGGATGTAGCCTCCATCCGGGGGGTGAACCACGTTAAATACTGTGTAGTGTGATTGTTGTGTTTTTGCACTGTTCATTTGCTTGGTATGGATGTCTAATACTGTAGTTATCTATTATGTGATTGCTTTTATATGTAGTCACCATAACGATGATGGGAATAATATGTGAAGTAGTACATGTGTGGATGATTGTTAAGTATTCAACACTTCTAAGTCTTTGAATGCATGATTCTGTTGGATAAACACATAGTTAAGCACTAGATTCGAGTATAGAGTTGGGGTACGCATTATTGTATGTTCCATTTGTTTACATATACCATAAAGATAATAACCTAAGTGTTGCAGAATGGATAAAGATCGTTAAGTAAGGTTCATTAGAGTTGATCAAGTCCTGAAGTGGACGCGCGGTCTAGTTGACGCGCTGACCCGTTGTGAGTGCTGTGAGGTAAGCTGTTAATAGCTTATCGTCATAACGTAGGAAGTATCTGATACCACGCAGTCCTTGGATGCGCTGGTTGCGTAAGTGCCTCCACTTGCCGAAGTATCCGACGCGAAGTAGAGACTTCACGCAGACTTTTGTTCGCAACAAGAGTCCTTTACCGCGCTTCCCATCAGTCTCATCAAACACTCGTATCACCAGGTTGTGGAAACTTGATTCTGCAACCACCCCCTCAACTTCGCCTTGGGTGAGACTTCAGGCTGCTCACAATCTGTTGCCGAAAGGGCTGATAAATAGGGGTTTTGTTGGTATCTTGAACCGCGAAGTACCTAGGTCTACATTGGAAACCTTTAGATCAGTTATCTATGCCAACAAATGGTTCCGTTGGAAAGGTACATTATTACTGCAACTAACTACCTTACCAGATGGCAGAAGCAAAGCCAGTGAAAGATTGTAGCGTAGCTACAGCCGCGGAATTCATTTTTGAAAATATCCTTATAAGGTTCGGATGCCCGAAGATTTTGATGAGTGATCAAGGCACTCATTTCTTGAACATAACCATCGAAGCTTTAACCGAAGAGTTCCTTGTTCATCATCAGTGCAGCATGCCCTATCATCCACAGACGAATGGAACTGTTGAAGCATTTAACAAAGTGCTGGAGAATGCGCTAACCAAGATATTCAATGTCAATCGGGACGATTGGGATCTATGCATTCCCTCTATATTATGGGCATACAGGACTACCTGCAAGAAATTGACAAGCCATACACCTTTCAGGACAGCTTATGGGAAAGAGGCAATAATGCCGATGGAATACATTTTTCCCAGTTTGAGGATAGCAACGTTTACAGGCATGGTAGATCACGAGTCGTTGGAAGAACGACTCTTACACTTGGTTGGTCTGGAGGAGGATCTCTTCATCGCAGGCTTTCACCAACAAGTGCAAAAGGGAAGGGAAAAAGCATGGAATGATTGCCACATCAAGAACAAGTCCTTCCAAGTAGGTGATCTAGTCCTCCTATATGATAGCAAATTCATGAAATTTCCTGGAAAGTTTAAGATGCATTGGCTTGGCCCATATATTGTAATGCATGTTACTAATGGTGGTGCAGTCTAGTTAGCTACCCTAGCCAGATATGTTTGATAAATGGAAGTAGACTAAAGCTTTACCGCGATAGTCTGGCTTTGCAGAATCCTGTATGATCAACGGAAACGTACTCCGTAGCATTGCTGAAGTTGCGCGGAGAAAAAAAAAAGAGAAAAGAGAAAAGAAAAGACCAAGGGAAATTGCGAAGACCAAGTTAAATGAGAGAAAGACTTAGTTCAGAAGTAATAAATCAGGCACCGTGAAGCGACCACGCAGGGGTGATCAAGACCTTCCACGCAGTTTGACGCAACACTCAGAAAAATAGTCGTTACAATGTCGGTAGGAGAATATAGCCTTTATATAGCCGTTACCAGCGCCCGCTTGTGCATTTAACGCACAGATAGCCGTTCTGAATGAGTTTATGAAGGAAAGGATCAAAGGATCCGATGGATTTTCCCAAAGGATACCACAATTAATGTTTATCTATCCATTGAGGGGCGCGGGGGAGGTCAGCTGCGCCTATAAGTAATGCCACATCTAGACTCGCGGGCGTTACCGTGCACTTACAATTTTCTTACACATATCACTGTGTGAGTTATTTTCATAAAGCTATCTGAAAACCTGTGAAGTTTAGCCAGTGAATGTCCAAGTACCCTTACATTGAAGAATAATTTACAATTCAAGAGACTGTGAGAATATTTAGACACAGAGGGATTGAAGGGTTAATGAAAACCCCTGAAAATAAGGTTGTCTTAGAACCAGGTCAGGCATCAAGACGATCACCAAGACACAGTCCCGTGATGGAAGATAAGGGTAAAAATCTAGTAGCACCACAAACGAAGGTACCTAACATGGCATCGACAGTGCAGAAACCGCCGCTAGTGGATAAGGAGATCCCTCTGACATTAACCCTAGATTATATTTCATCGTGCTCTGGATGCACTGATTTTCAAGTTGCTGAAGAATGCTAAATACGACATCCCGATATCGCCAATCTCAAAACATGTCGAGGTGGAGAAAAACTTGGTAGGTAAGATCCCAAAATCTAGATGGGAGGACTATGATCTACGAGGAATATGATCTACTTGCAGTGCAAAGAGACGAGCCCCATGAACCGAAGTTCCCATAGTTCCAACCGAACCAGTACATGTGCTGGAAGAAGGACACAAAGGATGATCTTAACCTGGTCGCCCAAAGTTGGTTATCTAGAGTAGTCTAGTCCGGGCTGCTCAATTTGCTCAAACTTCCGCATTTCGATAGGTCACCAGAGCTAAATGTGGTAGTGCGCACGCTGATGGAACGCATTCACCAAGGTTACTTGTGGCTCGATCTCAATACTAACCTAACTATTGACATCATCCACTGCATTACCAGGATGAGTAAAAGGGGTAAGGATCCCAAGACATTCTTCCAAGGGAAGAGCAAGGAAAAAGAAGCTGTGGCAAAGATGAAGAAAACCTAGACAATCGTCAAAGGGAAGAGGAGTTTCCAAACATAAGAAATAGATGATAAAGAAACAAGATTTGTCACGCAACTGTTAGTGGGAAATATTCTCTACACATGCAGGCCTCTCGAAGTAAGTGCGGGTGCAATACTGCTTGGCGCTGTGACCACGGAAGGAGAACAATTTAACTGGTCTCAGTACTTACTGAATGAGTTCATGGAAGAGCTCAATGACATGCAGCTCAATGGCGGAAACTTCCACTATACTTGGCTCATAGTGCTGATTGCTTTCGTCAGCAGGAAGGAGCCGAAGGATTACGTTGGTGTAATCACTGATACCAACGAGTGCATAGGACTGCATTACTCCAATCTCTGGGCGAATTTGAACTCACAAAGGCAGCACGCGACAGCTGAGGTCTTTTACCAGTATTATGACCAGCTGCGCGAAGTAATCATTCTAACGTCGTGGATAACAAAGAAGCTTACCAGTAAGTATATCCGCATTGTTAATTTTTATGCTGACATGCGTAGTATTTAT
This sequence comes from Larix kaempferi, assembly GCA_027924585.1. Classification (NCBI taxonomy): domain Eukaryota; kingdom Viridiplantae; phylum Streptophyta; class Pinopsida; order Pinales; family Pinaceae; genus Larix; species Larix kaempferi. The sequence continues at coordinate 5,117,546 of BSBM01000293.1, read as the reverse complement.
ATCTCAGCCAAAGCGCAGAAGAAAAAGGTGGAATGGTTCACAGGGAACTACCACATGTACGAAGATGACATTGACACTATCATGAAGGAATGGCCTGACGAGTTCAGAGTGGAAATTGTAGATGTCACAAGTGACTCCGGTGGGGACAAGCCTATTCCATGTCCTATTACCAAAGAGAAGGAGACAGGGAAAAGAAAGGAACCTGAGAGCCCAGGACAGAAAAAGGGGGAAAGGAAGAAGCAGAAAGATGATAAGGGTATGTTGGATACAGTACTCAAGAGTGATGATTATGAACTAATCGGGGTAAATTTCACAGAGTAGATAGAAGACCTGATGTCAGACAAAGACAAAAAGGACAAGGAAATACAAGATAGTCTGCAAAAGAATCTGACCGCGCTATAGGGGATTACCCTGAAAATTGAAGAAGTACAAAAGTGATTACCTCCACTGCGCGACTTAGAGTCTGAAGGGAAGTCGGGAGGAACTTCGTAGTAGAAAACACCACAGTTAACCATAACCGTTCCTGTGAAGTCCTGTCTCGTCCACCTGGACCCGATAACAGTAAGCTTACCCATGCCAGAGCAGCTAATGTTGGATACAAAGGATGTCGAGCGTGTGGAGCTTGACTTAACAAAATTACCACTGTCGGGCCTACATTATTTACATATGTAGTGTGTGGAAGAAATGCATGAGTGGACCACCGAGGCGCTAAAAGGGCAGGCTGAGATGCAAGAAGCTAATCGACAGTTGGAAGAGTATAGATCGCGGAGAGCTATGCAGCTGCAGGATGAGCATGATCATCGAAAAATACTAGAGTCCACGATCACTGCGGTAGCAGACGATATAAACGACTTTGAAGTCTAGGAAGATCCTGTGGATACGATTGTTAAGATTGGCGAGCTGGTTACCAGTCTTAAGACAGAAATCCAGAATATGGAGATCGAACATGAGGCTAACATTGCTACTTTGAAGGAGCATATAAACCCACAGACCCCACCGAATGAGCAGAAGCAGTGAAGACCGCAGCAGAGAATATTGTTGCTGAAGTGGCTAAGTGCCAAATCTTATTAGATGATGCATCGAAGGAATTCACAACCCTCGAAGAAGACCCTGGATTGCTGCAAGTAAAGAATGCAGTGAAAGAGAAGCAAGAAACACTGGAACAGTTGGATCCAAAAGCGAAATCCCTGCTGCCAAGAGAAAGGCTCACAAAGTATCGAGAAATCAATGTGCTTAAGAAGGAAGTGCAGGCCTTATGGGAAAAAGAGGCCGCAATGGGAGACAAGTCACAACCATTGCTGGAGGAATCTAGCATGATCTCGCAGGAAATCGAGGAGAAACTAAAGTAGCTTTGCGAGAATCAGGAACAGGTTGAAGGACAGATAGGTGATGATATCACACTTGATATGTTGGATACAGTCAACCAAATCGAGCAGGACACGAAGCAAGCAGTACCGAACTTGATTGCTACATACAATGTGTTTGCTACAAAGCTAGCTCCGTAGGAGACGGAACAACTCGGGGAAGCCGAAGTTGCAGGTGGCTCGGGGGTGAGCCACATGTAAGTGTTAGGGGCCTATTGGGAATGGCCCAAGTGAGGAAATTTTGAGCAAGAAGGAGCTTGGAACTATGAAGCTGAGCGCAGTTCAGTTTAAACAATTTTGTGCAAGTTTTTGGGATGCTGCAAAGTTGCGTGTAGTGCAGCGTCGGAAGAGTTGCAAAGATCAGCGCTGCAAGGAGGCAGTGCTGCGAAGTGTCCAGTCTTCGGGATGTTGGCAAAGCAGAATGTTGGACAGAAGATGGAATGTGTTCCGGTTAGACCGCTGGCGGTCTATTTTTGGTAAATATGCTCTAGGAGTGCTAAGCGGTGGGCAAGAGCAAATCGGGAAGAATGCGATTGGTCTCACACGCAAAAGATGCCACTACTTGAACCAGTCGCACGAGGCCGTTATAGGAAGAATGGCTGGGTGAAAGAAACCTGTTGGCATGCACGCAACAAAAATGCCGATAGCGATGTGAAGCAGGCGTGGAAGACCGCCACGATGGAATACTCACTACCAGGTGCCAGAAGTCCAGTTTTGGGGGAAACTGTGACAGTTTTGTAAACCTAAGGGTTTTTTCCTACATATTGTAAAGACATGGATTACGGGCATGATCTATAAATAAGGCTCGATTTTGTAAGGGAAGGGTTACTCTTCATTTTGGTCATTATTGAACATTGTTAGAATCTTTAAGCTTAGTGCTATTGTAAAGGCTCTGCAGCTGAGTGCGCAGAGACCTATCTGAGAGAGAAGAGAGTCTGCAGCTGAGTGCGCAGAGTATAACTGTTGTACCCTTCCCAAAATATCAATATAACAGTAGTTCTTGTGGACGTAGCCTCCATTCGGGGGGTGAACCACGTTAAATACTGTGTAGTGTGATTGTTGTGTTTTTGCACTGTTCATTTGCTTGGTATGGATGTCTAATACTGCAGTTATTTGTTATGTGATTTCTTTTATATGTATTCTCCACAAGGATGATGGGAATAATATGTTAAGTAGTAGTGACAGTACATGTGTGGATGAATGTTAAGTATTCAGCACTTCTAAGTATTTGAATGCATGAATCTATTGGATAAACACATAGTTAAGCACTGGATTCGAGTATAGAGTTGGGGTATGCAGTATTCAATGTTCCATTGGTTTACATATATCATAACGATAATAACCTAAGTGTTGTGGAATGGATAAAGATCGTTAAGTAAGGTTCATTAGAGTTGATCAAGTCCTGAAGTGGACACGTGGTCTAGTTGACGCGCTGACCCATTGTGAGTGCTGCAAGGTAAGCTGTTAATAGGTTATCGTCATAACGCAGGAAGTATCTAATACCGCGCATTCCTTGGATGCATTGGTTGCGTAAGTGCCTCCGCTTGTCGAAGTATCCGACGCGAAGTAGAGACTTCGCGCAGACTTTTATCTGCAGCAAGAGTCCTTTACCGTGTTTCCCATCGGTCTCTTCAAACGCTCGCATCACCAGGTTGTGGAAACCTAATTCTGCAACCACCCCCTCAGCTTCACCTCGGGTGAGACCTCAGGCTGCTCACAGTCTGTTGTCTAAAGGGCCAATGAATAGGGGTTTTGTTGGTAACTTGAACTGCGAAGTACCTGGGTCTACATTGGAAACCTCTAGATTAGTTATCTACGCCAACAATATATATATATATATATATGAACATGAATACAAGTACATACATAATATAACATATTATATATGAAATGTATTATGAACTTAGGTGGGGGGGATAATGCAATAAATGGGGTATCTAGGAAAAATTTGAGCAAACACAATTGTATATTTTAATATATTTTGACTTAACAAATGGGAAAACATTGAACACCTGTAATTGTTTATTTCAAGATATTTTGACTTAATGACTAGGGAAACTTTCAACTCACATAAATTATTATAATATATTTTGACTCAATAGGTCGGAAAACTTGGAACTCATGATGCTTATTTAAATATATAGTTTGTAATAAATAAGAGAAAGGCAGTGGTGGAGGGGGATAAATGGGAGAGAGGAGGAAAAATTGGGGGGAAGGTTGACACTTTGGAGATTCAAAATTTATTTTGGAGAAGGTTTGAAGAGTTTTGAATCTCTTGGAAAAGTATTAAAAAATCATTATTCTTGTATTCATGTATGTGGATCATTGTTCTTTGAGTCCCAAGCACAAAGGGCCAAGAAACCTTTTGTCTTCTTGGAGTTAGGATGCCAACTAGGATCCTAGTTGGCAGGGTGGTGTAATTATTCTTTGGGCATGGGAAATGAAGCAGGGAATGGAAAAATGAGATGGGAATAAAGAAGCATCTTGACCCACTCTTGAGCAAAGAAAGTTTGAATTCAGGTATTTTTCTTGTTACTCATTTTATATTGTAATTTGATATCTATAACATTTATTGTTCTTAGTGTTCTTATAATTATGGAATCTCATAATATTTTATTTCATGATGAAGCTAGCTTAATATAATAGAAGTGTGATTTAAATTGCATCTACTTAATCTTTAATTATTGTAATTGAATTGGGGTGTGCCATCAAATCTTAATGAACCTTGATGGGAACTGAATATTCACACACAAAAGTGAAGAATAGCCATGGAAGTGCATGTGTGGTGGTTTGAGGTTGTTGTTTTTGGATGCCCAAAAGCTTGTTATAAGCATGACTTAGGTAGAAGTTTCCTCCCTTGGATGGGGTGTCATTAAGGAAATGATGACGATATGCAATTGATGGGATAGAGGCTAAGGTGGAAATGGTGAATGAGGTTACTGGTCATTTAAGTCACCTCTCCTAAACACTGTTAAATGTGCAACACACCCCTAAACATTCAATGTGCATTAATGGAGGAGCAAGACAATGAATTGATGGCATTCATGCCACTTATTGTTTCCAAGAGGGTAATAAGGGGAAGCCTCAACCAAGTTCCCCATGTCCCCAATTTTCATGATCTCCTTGTTACAAGTGTTGAGCCTCATGTCTGGACCTGGTGTGTGCTTGGTGGAGAAGACAGAACCATGGTAAGGGATCGCCTTTGTGATTCAAGCCACCAAGGCCATTATCACTAAGATAGTAGAAGAGCGCCAAATGGAGAAATAGTTTCCAAACACTTGGCCTCCATGAAAGGAACTCTATGAAATTCATAATGACATCTGCAGTTTGGGTTGTGACACACAAGCTCACATTCAGGATCTTTCCTACTAGGTTTAGGTGGTGGTATACTAGTGTGTGGATATTACATAGCTTCTCCACCTTCCTCCTCCGATATTTGTGGTAGGCATTTAACATGGGGTGGCCACTCATGCACCCGTGGTTTTGACGGTGGCCATGTAGACCACATCCATGGCGCATCTTGGTATTGGATCTCAAGTGGTTAAGATAGAGGAGGTAAATCCAGGTGTGACCCCGATGAATGTGGATAGTAAGCTGACAATGCTCCCTCCTAGAAGTAGCACTGACGTGGCTTAGGGCCTTAACCAAGTGAGAAAGGAACCATTGAAGCAATGCCAACACTTGGATCCTGTTCCTACTGCAAAGCAACATTATTGGCATCGCCTTTGTGTTTTTCGAGTTCAATATGTCTTCTATCTTTTGGAATCCTTTAGTTGTTTCAGATCTGTTGTCTTTTTGTTTATCTCTGCAAGTATGGAAGAGTTTTGGACTTTTGGGTTTCTTAATATGTATCCCAATCGTGGTTACGATGAAGATTTTTCTTAACAACCTAAAAGATTCAATGAACAGTATTTACTTGACTCAAAGCTTGGGTAAAGTTCTCTGTTTCGAATGCTTAGAGCAGACTTTCTCTGTATGTGTTTGTAAATTTTGTGAAAATATAATGTAAGAACTAATATAAAAAAAGGGTAGAAGTTTCCTCCTTCAACTATGTCCAATGCCCGAAGACCCATGCATAACACTCAAAGCCTCATAATGACACTAGTATCCTTTAAATAATTTGACAAAAAATACTATATAAAAATAAAAATAAAAAACCCATTCAAATAATTCAGTTTCAATATAAATCCTCTTTAAATTACCATCTTTATAATCTTACTAAATGAATTGAATTCAATATTTTTTAATAATAATTTCATAATTAGCATCCATTTACTTATTTGAATAACATAAAAAAATAAAAATGAGCATCTATTTACTTATATTTTAATTATGTATATAAATTGGTGGTAAACATTAATTTATTTGGATAACATACAAAATAAATAATTAAATTGAGTTATTAACAAAATGTTTTATTATGATGATGATGTGATCGAGTTTAGAAACATCTCAACCTTTAAAAAAATAAAATTTATTTCTAAATTTATTACTATATGGTACAAAGCTTCATAATTAAATCTTCAAAATTTATTTGCTTGAATAATATAAAACTAAAAAATTAAATTTATTGCTATATGGTGCAAAGCCTCATAATTAAATCTTAAACATTTATTTGCTTGAATAACATAAAACTAAAATTAAGTGAATTGGATTATTAGTCCGTGCATAGGCATAAACTATTGTCTTCATTTTTTTCATTATTTACATGCAAGTACATTTAATATTTCTAAATTTCTAAACTGCAAATAAAGTTTTAGTTTTCATTTTATTTTAATTTCCATAGGAGTTTTTTCTAAATGTGATTGGTCCCATACTATGGAATGAAGATTAAATAAATTGAAAAAAAAAATCATTTTGTAACACTCATATCACTCATATGCATGGAAACTTCCTAGAAACTAAGGAGGACAATTGGAAGCTATTCCATGTAATTCGGTTTTTGTTTAGGTCTTGTTATTTCTTGCAGTTTATTGAACAAGATAATAACAAGATCCACTTTGCCATTGCAATCCAAAACCAAGAGAAGCCCGATAGTTGTGAATTTAGTTATGTTATTGTCTTCTGTTGACGACATGATTATGATTGCTTGCTATGAATTCTAACGTTGGATGATACCAACTACATGTTAGACAACACATCATGAAAGATATATGAAGAAGCTAAAGAGAGATGTGAAGATGAATAGTAATAGAAAATGCATCACATTAATGAGCAATTAAGATGTCTTGGATATGTACATAGACGCACATATATATTACAAAAAAACCATAATTTTCATGTAACCGTATAACAGTTAGGTTAACTAACAAACTATGATTAGTCTTTAACATCCCCCCTTAATCATAAGTTTGTTAGTGCCTGAAAAAATGTCACTACTTGATAATCAACAATATGTCAAGCAAATTCAAAGAGTACAAAACTCAAGAAGGTCAGCTACAAATGGATGAAAATATCTATAAAACAAAATCTAGCAGAAGATGAAGACTTCTACTAAGTTGCATGGTTTCAAGTTGACCATAAACTACCCAAGAAGAGAAATAGTTGTATATGTTCTCTAAAAATGTAAACAAGCATAACTTTATGTATTCTACTTGATTGGTGGTTTTTGGATGACCACAAACCATGAAAACAACAATGAGGTGGTTTTAGGGTTACCATAAACCATATTAGGAACAAGGCTACATACTTGTTTCCCATTTGATCATCATCTGCTCACAAGCTCACAAAAAAAACTTGGAGCCTAAATTCAATTTGTATATATTATTCCCCTCGTCAGTGACAAGTTCTGTTAACTACATTAACTTCATTTGGCTGCTGAAATATTTGAACACAAACAGGTTCATATTACTTAGTCCTTCATTCACAATCTTCTGAAAATTCTGAACATAAACAAGTTCAGAATGGATTTTCTTTTGTTGCATGTCTTCTTTCACCCTTTTATAATAATCCAACTCAATAATACTCATTAAAGGAACAATAGTAAGTACCAAAATACATAATCTTGCAAAATCACAAATTGCAATTCATAAAATTCTGAACAGGGACAAGTCGAGAAAAGAGGTGTTGAATTGTTTTAAAACTCTGGATGCTGGAAACTATCTTGATTTATCTGGAAATGGCTCCAATATCTTCAATATATGATGAATAATTCTATATTTATGGAATATTGATGTCAATCACAAGATACACAAACTAGAAACTTCTTATATCTCAAACACTTCAAAAATATCATGAGCAACAACAAATTGTTAAAAAGAATCTCTATAATTTGGTATTTTTTTGGACGGCATAATCAAGTTTCTTCACCTTCCCAATGGATTTTTTTTACACTTTGATAAACTTCCAACCAATCCAAATACTTTGAGATTTAATTCAAATTCATAATGCAACTAACATGTTACGATTTACATGTGCAAGAAAACCAACTTCAAATCCGTTCCATTTCTGGCAGGCAAAAATACAGGAGCACTCTTTCGATCACAGGAGATGTTGTTAGACAACACATCATGAAATATATATGAAGAATATAAATAGAGACATGAAGACGAACAATAGCAGAAAATGCATCACATTAATGAGAAATTAATTTGCCTTGGATATGTCAATAGATGAACATATATATTACAAAAATACCATAACTATCATGTAACTGTATAACAGTTAGCTTAACTAACAAACTATGATTAGTCTTTAACACTACATCTTACTGGCTTTAGGATGTCACCAGCGACACATATTCTTCTCCGAGATTGAATCCATGAATCCATTAAATCGACTATGATGATAAGGATCATACAACAATACAAACACTAAAATCAAATTATGTTTCCATCTACTTAGACAGTGTGTTGAATTATTCTCGCTTAAGCTAATTGAAACTTTATAATATTCCATGAGAGTGTATTCAGAATTTTTAAAATCCTAATAATCTAGGAAAGTACATGATTTGTGTACCATCTACATGATTTATGTTTGAAGGCTAATAATGTTCCATGAGGGTGTATTCAAAATTTTTAAAATCCTAATAATCCAGGAAAGTATGTGATTTGTGTACCATATACATGATTTATGTTTGAAGGCTTCTGATCTAGCTCTGGAGATCTTAATCCTGCTTTGATATTCATTAGAGAAGATGGTTAAATTGCCAGAATAAATCCGGTAGTAGACTTAGAAAATGACATATCAATTCATTTTCAACTACATATTAAACTATTAGCCAACATTCCTTTCTTTCTCTAACAAGTGATTTGTCTCATTATCTACAAATACAATAGTCCAAAGTGTTGGAAGCATAATCCTTGGATTATAGCTCCACATGTACATATGTAAATAAAGGAATATGAATAGGTTAGGTAGGCAAAGAGTCACGAACATACCCTTTGGAAGTTGGAAACCAAAGGCCTAAAAAATGTGTATATATTCATATGCTCGGTGAATAGAAAATCAATCCAGGAGTTATTATCTTTTAGTTGGTATCAGATCCTAGCTATCTTCCATAACTCTTGCGCTCCTGCCATTGCTGTAGCTTGCCCATATTTGGCACTGCGTCCCTGCCAAACCTACCCTATGTGCCCCTTTTCCTACCTGTTTGCTCGATGTCTGCATATTCTGCCATATTCTACAACAGACCATTCCTCCTTCTGGAATCTGCTGAGTGATTTTCAAATGACCGTTCCTCCATTTTGTGAGCTCTCTTTCCCTCTGCGTGAGATTCTCTTCCCAAGCGTGAGCACTCTTTCCCTCTGCGTGAGTGTTGGCTTGGTTTTGCAACCAAGCTTAGTGCAATGGACACCTATCAACAAGTGATAGCAGTTTCAAATATTGAAAGCAAAAACAATTATTATAAATCTAAATCTAAACTAAACTAGCATGTGCATATAACAAATAAAATTTTCTGAAAATGATTCAAGAACAAGAAATAAAAAGAATGAGTATTGTATTAAGATACCTCAAATGGTGAGGATTTGTGTTGAGCAACTTCCAAGGTGAGTAGCTCCAAGCTCCAAAGGTCTCTTCTCCAAGATAGCTACAATGGTCAAAAGCTCATGAGATATTTTGACAGCATGAGGATAGGATGATGGATGGATAGAAAGTGAGGAGCCCCTACCACCTTTTTATAGTTTTTGGTGGTGGGGAATACCATTATGGTTTTGAGGAAACCAATGGTATTGACCAACATGGTTTAGGTACCTTTTCCCTCCTTTTTCCTTTTTTGAATATTTTGAATATTTTTATTCCCTTTTTAATATTTTTGGGAATTTTGAACCCTTTTTGAGGAAAAATATTCATTTTGAGTGGAAAAAGGGGTGTATTAAGGTCTTTTGGTGGCTTTAGAGGCTCAAATGGTGAAAAAGTGGACAAATGGGTTATGTGAATAAGGAAATGAGCTAGTGAGCACTTTTTGGGTGTTAACAGTGAGCACTAGAAAATTATATCGAACAAACAATTCATCGCTTCCATCGCTTGGATTAAGGAACTCGTAGTCACCGGTAAAAGGGAATCCAAACATCGTTTAACAGAGAGTTGAGGTTCATTCCTCATTCTGTTGTCCCTTGATAAAGAGTGAGAACCCTCATTCACTATTGCAGTACATTTTAGCTCATGTTTGGAATACCTGAAACCTCATTCCTCATTGAGTGTTATTTTGCGTATTGTTTCTACTTGGTGAGATTGAGCATGGAATATCTATGCCAGACTCCTGAAGTGTTGAAGCATTGGATCTTGGTGAAGCATTGAAGCATGCATCTCCTCTTTCCACCACCATGAAGCTCTCTTTCTCTAAGATAAACTGCGACCTGTGGCATCCACTTGTGACTGGAGGTCTCTCTTCACATCTGCGCGTGAGCACCTGCAACTTGTGTGGTCTCTCCTTCAAATATGCACGTGCTGTTCTGGGTGCGACCTACTCGTGGAGTGCTGGCGAGTGAGTGTTGATGTATTTGTAACTTTGGAATGTATTTCACATATGTATATTGTATTACTATAGAGATGTTATTATTCCTCTATACGGAAGTGTCGTCATTTATATTGTAAGTGTCGTAACTTATACTTGATGGGTTATTAGACCACCTTGATGGGGTCGGCCTTGTATAATTCATGTGGGTTAAAGGGTTATTAGACCATCCTATTCGGGGTCGGGCTTGTCAGCATTATGTTAAGTGGTTAAGTTGAGGCCAACCTAGTAAAGGTTATTAGGCAAGTCAAGTCAAGTATAAATAGAGTGCGGGAGGCACTCTATTTGATCATTCACTTTCTCACTCATACACTCATTGGAGAGTGGTGCACTAGTGGAGGAGGAGAAGCTGCTGCTAGGAGAATGTCTCTTATGCTTGGGTTTTGTATCATTGCTCTATCTATCTCTGAGGAAGTTATTGGGGTTTTTCACCTTTATGGTTTTCCCCAAGGAAACTCTATGTGTCTATTATCTCTTGTGATTGATTCTTGTGATTGATATGCTATACATGTTATTCTCTCAGTTATGATCCTAGAGTATGTTGAATTAATGTTCAAAAATTAACATGGTATCAGATCTAACCTGAGAAGAAGACACTGTGTAGTTGCAGAAGCTAGGGCTTCTTGTTTTTTGGGTTTCTCTCCACAGATATTGAAAGGTAGGAGGCTATATTGACTCTCCTCAGCAAGGCGCATCTTTTTGTCGAAACAGAATACAATTCTGAGCATTTTTAGATTTTGACCTAAAAATTAGGGTTTCGACAGAAAATGGAATTTCTGAAATATGAGACCATGGCTGGATGCTCCTCAGAAAAATCGAAGTTTAGAGCTTTGGATCGAACTTTTTGGTTGGGTGAAGCTCCAGGAAAATCAAACCCTAGTTTGGGGTTCTGTCTAGTGAAGCTAGAAATTAGGGATTCTGCAAAAGTTGGAATTTATGAAATCTGAGACCATGGCTGGAAGCTCCTCTGAAAAACCAAAGTTTAGAGACCAAGATCAAACTTTTTGGATGGATGAAGCTCCAGGAAAATCAAACCCTAATTCAGGGTCCTCCTTAGTAAATATGGAAGTTTGAAAAGCAAATTTGAGGGGTGAAACTTTGCAGCTTTCAAATTCTGAGTATACCCGCTCGATCAGCTCATCAAGGTGCATCTTGTTATCCTTTCAGAAGTTTGAAATTCAAAATTTGAATTTGTATGGTTTCTCTAACAAACCCTAATCCAGCTCCAGATCCAGTTTTCAGCAAATCAAGTGGTAAGACCTAAATCCTTTCTATTTCCATTTGAAGTACTCTTTAAGATGTCTCACCACACCAAGCTTGAGGATAAGCTTGAAGGGGCTGATAACTTTTGAGCATGGAAGTATAGGATTGGGTTAATTCTAGAAGAGAGTGAGTTGAACACCTACATAAGTGAAGGGGTTCCTATCCCAGAGGGAGAAGAGACTAAGGCCTTACACAAGAGGAACTTAGTCAAGGCTAAAAGGATCATTGCTGATTCTTTCAAATACCATCTCATGCCACATATGTCATCTTTGAAGACACCTAAGGAGATGTTTGATTTCTTGACCAAGCTATTTAAAGGGAAGAATATAAATCAGAAGATGACCTTGAGGAATCAATTGAAGAATATCAAGTTCCAGGAGACCATGCAGTCTTATTTCTCAAGGGTTTCCCAGATAAAAGAACAACTTGAAGCTGTGGGAGAAGATATAGAGAATGAAGAACTGGTAATGACCACTCTTAATGGCCTTCCTAGGTCATGGGATTCCTTCATCCAAGGAATTTGTGCTAGGAAGAAACTTATCACATTCAGTAGGCTGTGGGAAGAATGCTCACAGGAAGAAGCTCGAATTGTAGCTCCAGAAGAAAAGATGGGGAATGAAGATCAAGCTATCACATCACATACCAAGAAGAGGACATTTTTCCTCAGATTGTCCTAAGAATAAAAGGAACAACAACAACAACTACTACAAGCAATCTGACAGGCATAACTTACAGGTATGTTTTGAAATCTGTTCATGATTAAGTTTATAATATGATTGTCTTCATGTTATTGAGTTTAGTAACAATCTTGTTTAATTTTAGACTTGTCTTATCACCCTAGTAAAAGTATGAATGCATGATAGAAGACATTCATTGATTAGGGTTATGACACTTATGATTGTATTATGATTGTACTAATGCACTATGGTATTGTATGAGGAGAATGTTATCCGCTAACATGAAGGTATAAATCAAGTTCTAGATCAAGACCACGGTGACATGAAGAAAGAGACTCATCCATAGTCATGGATCACATAGAGGTATGTATAATTTGGTTCTACAATGGTTAAATTATGAGTTATGCAGGTCATTGAAGAGAACAAGAAAACATTACTAGACATAACTAGCAAATATGATGACCAAGTATGCTTTTCCTATATCAAGTTAGAATCCTACCCTCTGTAAGGATCTTATACTTTTGTATGATTAATAATGATTAATCATGAAGTTACAAGTTTGAGTAATCTAGGATTTATGCATATTATGTTCCTTACTTTGATTAATGATATGACTAACCAGAAAAGTCTTATATAAACCTTGAATACTAATACTTATTATCTGTGTTTGAAATGATCATGACTATACATGCTTAATATTATTGTGCTTTGATAGTATTAAGATTATACTAATAAATGTATGATGATGTATGATATCTCGAGGATAACACAATGATGATACTAGTAAGCATGCATAGTGATCAAGAATGGATATAAGTTCAAGGACAGGTAATCCAAGAAGCAAAGATCAAGAGGGAGCACACTCCAATAGTTCCTGCAAGGAAACAAAGATTGAGAGGGAGTCCACCCAACAAACAAACAAAGATAAGTATTTGAATTGTCATTTCTTGTATATTTGATTTGTTAAAATAATATTGTTCAAAGATGTATATACTTATGTTCCTAGACTTAGGTTGTGTATTATGCATATTAGAATAATTGCATTAATGAACAGTATACTACTAATATGCATCTAATGGGTAAGTGGCCTATGGCACTGTACAACATTCCATTGCTACTTATCTAGAATGAAACCTCTTTGCTAACATGTTGGGAGTTGTGCACACTCTTAACAATGTTCTGGTAGATATTGGAAGGCATCTAGAAAGTTACAGGATATGGATAAATGTTGTATTGAAGCATTGGATAATATAATTGCATGACTGTATGACATATTTCTTTATGTGCAAGAATTTGTTCTGAAAACTATGAGATGTCTCTAATCATGCAATTAAACTTGCTTTGCAGGAAAGATTGTATACCATCACCTACAAAAGAAGGACTACAACATTTGATCCAACAACAAAGCTATCTATTGAAGATATTGAAGAATCAAAAGTTCCCAAGATCCGGGATAAAGTAATGGAAGGATGCCATGATTCGTCAATCATGAAGAATGATGTTTGGGATGTGGTCCCAAGACCTAAAGGGAAGTCTGCTGTGACTTCCAAGTAGATCTATAAGATCAAGCATGCTACACATAGCAGCATAGAGAAATACAAAGCGAGATTTGTAGCTCGTGGATTCTCCCAAAAAGAGGGGATAGACTATGAAGAAACCTTTGCTCCTGTAGCTAGGAACACTTCCATCAGATCAGTACTTGCTCTGGCTGCAGTGATGAAATGGAAAATACACCAGATGGATGTCAAGACAGCCTTCTTGAATGGTGTAGTTGAGGAGGAAGTGTATGTGGAGCATCCACTTGGTTTTGAGACACATAATAGAGAGTCATATGTGTGCAGACTGAAGAAAGCCTTGTATGGATTGAAGCAAGCTCCTAGGACTTGGTATGGGAGGATGGACAGTTTTCTATCCAGCTTGGGATTTACCAAGAGTAAAGCAGATTCCAATCTTTACTACAAGGTTGAGGAAGGAAATCCTGTGATTCTACTCTTGTATGTGGATGACCTATTTGTTACGGGTGAGGATAGATTGATTGCCGACATGAAGAGGAAGCTTGTTGTCGAGTTCGAGATGAAGGACTTGGGGATGATGCACTAATTTCTAGGCATGGAGGTGTGGCAGAGTGCAGATGGAATCTTCCTTGGACAAGGGAAGTATGTAGTAGAGATCATGAAGAGGTTCGGGATGATGGACTGTAAGGCCATGGACACACCTATGGCATCGAACTTGAATCTTCTGTGTGATGCTTCATCTGATCCGGTTGATGTCACTATGTATTGTCAGATGATTGGGTCCTTGATGTACCTGACGAACACGAGACCAGATATTTTCTTTGCGGTGAACAAATTGAACCAGTTCCTGACGGATCCCAGAGGTGTTCACCTAGTCGCTGTAAAGCATATTTTGAGGTACTTGAAGGGTACAATTGATTATGGGCTCAAGTATGATGTGAATCAAAAGTTTAACCTGCAGGGTTATGTTGATTCAGATTGGGCAAGCAATGCTGCAGATAGGAAGAGCACTTCTGGGTGTTGCTTCAGTATGGGATCAGGTGTGATCTCTTGGTTTAGCAGGAAGCAGTCCTGCGTAGCACTGAGTACAGCCGAAGCAGAATATGTTGCAACTTGTTCGGCTAGTTGTGAGGAAGTATGGATGAGGAAGCTACTGTCTGATTTATTTGATCTCCTGTTGGTTTCTACTGGTATCTTTTGTGACAACCAGAGTTGTGTGAAGCTATCTGAGAACCCAATGTTCCATGACAGGTTGAAGCACATTGAGATCAAATATCACTATATCAGGGATATGGTGCAGGAAGGAGAAGTGAAACTCCTGTATGTTGCGATGGATGAGCATATTGCAGATGTGTTGATGAAACCACTAGCCAAAGTGAAGTTTGAGTACTTCAAAGAGAGGCCTGGTGTTCTTCAGATTGATGACACTTCAAGGAAGAAGTTGTGGACACATTTGCAGGAGCCATTCCAAGCATGGTGAGAAGAGGATCCTTCCCATGGCTGTGGATATAAGTGTTGTGTGATGAGCATCAGGATGATGATTCAATTACTGCTCTGGATATGTATCGGGTGGATACATTGTATGATCAGGATGATCATGGATGATGAGCTTCAGGATGTTGCTCCAAATGATATCTATCAGGATAATGCTATGATGATGATCAGGATGATCATGCGACCATTTACATCAGGATGATGTATGATGAGTATCAGGTTGATGCTTTGTGGCCGTGGACAGGTTGTGCAGATGAGCATGTAATTTGACCTGGGAGATCCTATAGGTTGGGCTGTGTGCCCATAATTAGTCCTGGGATTCTCTTTCGAGGCATTGCTCTGGGAGGACATGTAATATTTCCCTGGGAGATCTGATAGGTTGGGTTGTGTGCCCATAATAAGTCCCGGTATTCTCTTTCGAGGTTTTGTCCTATGGCATGTAATGTAGCCCTGGGATATCCTATAGGTTGGGATTTGTGCTCGTAATAAGTCACGGGATGCTCTTTCGAGGTTTTTCCATGGCCACATGTAATGTAGCCCTGGGAGATCCGATAGGTTAGGTTGTGTGCCCGTAATAAGTCCCGAGATGCTCTTGCGAGGTGTTAGTTTTTCAGAATTTACTTCAATTTGATCTAGGATCTTAACTGAGAGAATAACATGTACATCATATCAATCATGGACACAATAATGCAAGCACACAAGAGACACAGAGTTTACTTGGGGAAAACCATAAAGGTGAAAAACCCCAATAACTTCCTCAGAGATAGATAGAGCAATGATAGAACGTAAGCATAAGAGATAGGCATCTCCTAGCAGCAGCTTCTCCTCCTCCACAAGTGCGCCACTTTCCAAATGAGAGAAGTGTGTGTAATGAGTGATCAAATAGAGATCTCCCGATCTCTATTTATACTTGTCCTATCCTTCCCAATAAACTAATGGGGCCAACTTGTCTAGCTTAGCCTAATAACCCATGGTTAACTTAATCTGGGCCAACCCCACACTTGGTGGTCTAATAACCCTTTTACCCACATGACTCATACAGGGCCGACCCCATCAAGGTGGTCTAATAACCCATCAAGTATAAGTTACGACACTTACAATATAAATGACGACACTTCCATATAGAGGAATAATAACATCTCTATAGGAATACAAACACTTCCATATAGAGGAATAATAACATCTCTATAGGAATACAATATACATGGGTGAAATACATTCTGAAGTTACATATACATCAACACTCCCTCTTAACTAGGAAGGTATTTCTTGACACAGATCTGCTAGCACAAGTCTTCTTCTCTGGATCATCATCAGCGAATCATCATCCTCGAATCATCGTCATCATCATTGCTGCTACTATCTCAATCAATCTCTAAATCTACTCATCATAGGAAGTTCTATAGAGCCAGTCCTTTTTCATATTGGATGTAGGCCCACCACCTGCAGGTCTTCATCATCACTGGCCATACTGTGGAATACTTAGGACTTATTACGTGCGTCACAAAACCTCGAAAGAGCATCCCAGGTTGTTACGAGCACACAGCTCTACTTGTCAGATCTCCTAGGGATAGTATTATATGTGACTGTAACAAAACCTTAAAAGAGTCTCTTGACTAGAAAGAACCCTAAAGAGAATCTGCGGCCTTTTTCGTCTTGTCCAGATCTCCAGGACTTATTACATGTGACCCCCACCACAAAAACTTAAAAGAGTGTCTTGCCAAGCAAGAACCCTAAAGAGCATCTGAGGCCTTTTTCATCCTGTCCAGATCTCCAAGACTTATTACATGTGGTCATGGAAAAACCTCAAAAGAGCATCCCAGGACTGATTACGAGCACACAGCTCAACTTATCGTATCTCCCAAGGCTAGGATTACATGCCATAGGACAAAACCTCGAAAGAGAATTTGCCAGATCTCCCAGGGAGCTATTATATTCCAACGACAAAACCTAGCAAGAGAATCTACAAACCTCCCAGGGCTAGGATTATATGTCCTCCAAAGAAAAACTTCGAAAGAGCATTTTCCAGATATCCTAGGGCCAGTATTACATGCCATAGGCAAAACCTCGAAAGACTATCTACAAACCTCATAGGGCTAGGATTATATGCGTTATCTGCACAACTTGTTCCACAGCCACATAGTATCAACCTGATACTCACCATACATCATCCTAATGTACACATGATCATCCTGATCATCATCACTGCATCGTCCTGATGCATGTCATCTAGAGCAACATCCTGAAGCTCGTCATCCATGATCATCGTGATCATACAATGCATCCACCTAATGCATACATAGTATCTGTCTGATACATATCATCATACATGATCTACCTGGACATACAATGTATCCACCTGATACATATACAAATACATGATCCACCTAATCCTACCTGATACATATCAACATACATGATCTACCTGATCACACAATGTATCCACCTGATACATCTACAGATACATACACATGATCCAACTGATCATATCCAGCATCCAACATGACGCGTACATACATATACATATAACTGATCCAACTGATCATATCCAGCATCCAACATGATGCGTACATACATATACATATAAATGATCCAACTGATCATATCCAGCATCCAAAATACAGGAGCTTCACTGCTCCTCTTTGCACCATATCCCTGATATAGTGATATTTGATCTCTATGTGTTTCGACCTGTCATGGAACACTGGGTTCTCAGACAGCTTCACACAACTCTGGATGTCACAAAAGATACCAGTAGCCTCCAGCAGTAGATCAAATAACTGAGACAGTAGCTTCCGAAGCCATGCTGCCTCACAACTAGCTGAACAAGCTGCAACATACTCTGCTTCAGCTGTACTCAGTGCTAAGCAGGACTGCTTCCTACTAAACCAATAGATCACACCTGATCCCATACTGAAGAAACACCCAGAAGTGCTCTTCCTATCTGCAGCACTGCCTGCCCAATCTGAATCAACATAACACTGCAGGTTAAACTTTTGATTCGCATCATACTTGAGCCCATAGTCATTGTACCCTTCAGGTACCTCAAAATATGCTTTACAGCAACTAGGTGAACACCTCTGGGGTCGGTCAGGAATTGGCTCAATGTGTTCATCACAAAGAAAATATCTGGACTCGTGTTAGATAGGTACATCAAGGACCCAATCATCTGACAATACATCGTGACATCAACCGTATCAGATGAAGCATCACACAGAAGCTTCAGGTTCAATGCCATAGGTGTGGCCATGGCCTTGCAGTCCATAATCCCGAACCTCTCCAGGATCTCTACTGCATACTTCTCTTATCCAAGGAAGATCCCATCTCCACTCTGCCACACCTCCATGCCAAGAAAATAGTGCATCATCTCCAAGTCGAACTCGGCAGCAAGCTTCTGCTGCGTGTCAGCAATAAATCTATTCTCACCTGTAACAAACAGGTTATCCACATACAAAAGTAGTATCACTGGATTGCCTTCCTCAACCTTGTAGTAAAGGTTGGGGTCCGCTTTACTCTAAGTAAATCCCAAACTGGATAGGAATTTGTCTACTCTGTCATACCAAGTCCTAGGTGCCTATTTCAAACCATACAAGTCTTTCTTCAGTTTGCACACATGAGTCCCTCTATCATGTGTCTCAAAACCGAGTGGCTGCTCCACATACACTTCCTCTTCGATTACACCATTCAAGAAAGCTGTCTTGACATCCATCTGGTGTATCTTCCATTTCATCACTGCAGCCAGAGAAAGTACTAATCTGATGGAAGTGTGCCTGGATATAGGTGCAAAAGTTTCTTCATAGTCAATCCCTCTTTTTGGGAAGCCACGAGCTACAAACCTCGCTTTGTATTTCTCCATGCTACCACCTGTAGCATGCTTGATCTTATAGATCCATTTGGAAGTCACAACAGACTTCCCTTTAGGTCTTGGGACTGCATCCCAAACATCATTCTTCATGATCGACTGGTACTCCATGATCATGGCATTCTTCCTGAATCCTGGGAACTTCAATAGATAACTTTGTTGCTGAAACAAATGTTGTAGTCCTTCTTTTGTAGGTGCTCATATACGATCTTTCCTACAAAACAAGTTAAATTGCATGATTATAAACTTCTCATAGTTTTCAGAACAAATTCTTACACATAAAGAAATATGTCATGCAGTCATGCAATTATTTTAGCCAATGCTTCAATACAATATTCATCCATATCCTGTAACTTTCTAGATGCCTTCCAATCTCTACCAAAACATTGTTAAGAGTTTGCACTACTCCCAACATGTCAGCAAAGAGGTTTCATTCTAGATAGGTAGCAATGGAATGTTGTACAGTGCCATAGGCCACTTACCCATCACATGGATATTAGTAGTATACTGTTCATTAATGCAATTCTTCTAATATGCATAATACACAACCTAAGTCTAGGAACATAAGCATATACATCATTAAACAACATTATTTAGACAAACAAATATGTAAGAAAGGACAATTCAAACACTTATCTTTGTTTGGTTGTTGGGTGGACTCCCTCTGAATATCTGAATCCTTGCAGGAACTACTGGAGTGTGCTCCCTCTTGATCTTTGCTTCATGGATTACCTATCCTTGAACTTATATCCATCCTTGATCACTATGCATGCTTACACGTATCATTATTGTGATATCCGCGAGATCTCATACATAATCATACATTTATTAGTATATTCTCAATACTATCAAAACACAATAATCTTAAGCATGTATAGTCATGATCATTTAAAACAAAAATAATAAGCATTAGTATTCAAGGACTCTTATGGTTATTCATATCATAAATTAAAGTAAGAAACATAATATGCTTACACCCGTGATTACTCAAACCTATACTTTCATGACTCTTCTGGTTAGTCATATCATAAATTAAAGTAAGAAACATAATATGCTTACACCCGTGATTACTCAAACCTATACTTTCATGACTCTTCGAGTTAGTCATATCATCAATTAAGGTAAGAAACATAATATGCATACACCCATGATTATTCAAACCTATGAATAATCATTATCAATCATGCCATGTATACTTATATAAGAGATTCTAACACAAGGTAGGATTCTAACTTGATATAGGAAAAACATACCTGGATTAATATGTTAGCTGGTTATTGTCTATCATACCTACATGATGTCTTCTTGTTCTCTTAAGTGACTTGTGCTAGTAACCTGCATATCTCATAGGTTAACCAAGTTATACATACCTCGTAAGTAGATCTTCTATGTGATCCATGGCAATGGATGAACCTTTGTCTTCATGTCACCATGGTCATATGTTCTTGAATTAAAACATGATTTGTCTTTCTTACAACACCATACAACACCATAATGCATTAGTACAATCATAAGTGTCAAAAACCCTAATCAATGAATATCTTCTATCATGCATTCATAATTTTATTAAGGTGATACGACAAGTCTAAAATTAACCAAGATTGTACTAAGCGTAATAATAAGAAGACAAACATATCATAAACTTAATTATGAACGGAATTCGAAACATACTTGTATGAGTCATACCTGTCGAGATTGCTTGTAATCTTCTTATGTAAGGCCTCAGCCTCATCTCTCTCTGAAATAGGAACTTCTTCACTTATGTAGGTGACCAATCCATTATCTTCTAGGATTAACCCAATCCACTTGATTTGCAGGAACTGGATTTGGATCTGGATTAGGGTTTGTTAGAGAAACCCTAAAAATTCAAACTTTGAATTTCAAACTTCTGAAAGGATAGAAATATGCGCCTTGATGAGCTGATCAACCTAGTATACTCAGAATTTGAAAACTGCAAAGTTTCACCCCTCAAATTTGCCTTTGAAACTTCCAAATTCACTACACATGACTCTGAACTAGGGTTTGATAAAGCCCACCCTTCTGCCCAATCAAAAGGTTCGATCCAAAGCTCTAATCTTCTATTTTTCTGAGGAGCTTCCAGCCATGGTCACAGATTTCAAAAATTCCCATTTTTGCAGAAGCCCTAATTTTCCACTTTTCCGATCAAAGTCCCGAACTAGGGTCTGATCAAGCCCGACCTTCCGCCCAACCAAAAAATATGATCTTTGTCTCTAAATTTTGATTTTGATGAGTATCATTCAGCCGTGGTCTCTGATTACAAAAATTCCAACTTTCTCCGAAACCCTAATTCCCGGAGCCATGAATGAAGGTGCTCAAAATCCAGTTCTGTTTTGGAAGAAATATGCACCTGATTGTTTCTGGTGTAAATCCAAAATTACAAATCCACAGGGTCTGAAAATTCTACCTGTGGTAGCCTAACCTGTCATCTTTCCAACCCCATAGGTCCAACCTCAATTGGATTCTCTGAGATAGATTTATTCCAAGTGTCGCAACGTGACCTGTTTATGGGATAAAACAGGAGAGCAAACTTGCACGGCATGCCACGTGTCACTGGTTCAGTTTCGACCTCTGAAAAAGTTACCTGAGAAAGTGAATCCCATGCAATACCTGTCACATTTTATGAAATTCCATTTGGAGCTTCCTATCCCAAGTTATGACCTTTTTTCCTAGGTCACATGTTTATGACTTAGATCTGGAAGAGGCAGAAAACCTAGATTGTACAGATCATAACACACAAAGTACAACGAATTAAAAGTTTTCATTTGGACACAAGTTACATGGGGATCTGATCTTCGACCTGTAAAATTTTCAGATCCAAAAAATTATCCAAAATGGATTTATAGCGAAAGTTCTATGATGACTGGTTTTTCCTGTATCAAGCCCTAGCATCGCAAGTGCAACAAGTGTCATACATGCCATACCATGCCTTCTTTCAGGATAGCTCTGATACCATGTTAGTTTTTCATAATTAAATTCAATCTGATCTAGGACCTTAAATGAGAGAATAACATGTACAACATATCTACAGCATATCCATCATGGACACAATAATGCAAGCACACAAGAGACACAGAGTTTACTTGGGGAAAACCATAAAGGTGAAAAACCCCAATAACTTCCTCAGAGATAGATAGAGCAATGATACAATCCAAGCATAAGAGATAGGCATCTCCTAGTAGCAGCTTCTCCTCCTCCACAAGTACACCACTTTCCAAATGAGAGAAGTGTGTGTAATGAGTGATCAAATAGAGATCTCCCGATCTCTATTTATACTTGTCCTATCTTGCCCAATAAACTAATGGGGCCGACTTGTCTAGATTAGCCTAATAACCCATGGTTAACTTAATCCGGGATGACCCCACACTTGGTGGTATAATAACCCTTTTACCCACATGACTCATACAGGGCCGACCCCATCAAGGTGGTCAAATAACCCATCAAGTATAAGTTACGACACTTACAATATAAATGACGACACTTCCGTATAGAGGAAGAAAAACATCTCTATAGGAATACAAACACTTCCGTATAGAGGAATAATAACATCTCTATAGGAATACAATATACATGGGTGAAATACATTCCGAAGTTACATATACATCAACACGAGGTTGTGTGGTGGAAAATCCTAGATTTGTTCTAGGTCACATCCAGTATGAAAAAGGACTAGCTCTGTGGTGACAAATCCTAGATTTGTTCTAAGTCACATCCAGTATGAAAAAGGACTAGCTCTATGGTGATAAATCCAAGATTTGTTCTAGGTCACATTGTGAAGAACCTGCAACAATAATTAATGAGAATACATGGGATAGGAGAAATAACAAAATTCAAAATCACTTTTATATTGATCGCAGGCCACTTCGAGGGGGAAACCTCCTTTGAGCAAGATCAATACAAATAACTTCGTGGTACCTTCATTGGTCTCAACACAAACTTATATACTGAGTCTAGGTGCCAATACCATGGGTCAATACCATGTGTCAATACAAACCATGGGCCAATACAAAATATGGATCAACAATTACTACGAGACGACTTATAAAGCATATGCCTTCAACAACAATAATACAAACTATGGATCAACAAATACTGCGGGATGACTTACAAAGCATATCCATCCAACATCAATATACTAACAAAGTAAATATAAGGGTTGACATGGGTTCCTAAAATCCCCTCTCCTTTATAAAAATCTTTGTCCTCAAAGCTTTAGATGTGGAAATTGATGCAGAATCTGAAGGAGTGGCTCCCCTGTAGCATCCTCGGGTTGCATTCCAGCCCACTGATGCCTTTTGAGTTTCAAGGAGGATTGCTTGGAAGGCTGTAGACGAAGAAGGACCATATCAACTGCGTGAAAAGTGCACTCCCAACCGTTTTGATTTGCTTGTTGTTTCAGTCAAATTCTTTCCATGTGAAGATTGTCCTGCAGAATGAGAAGAATTTGATCGTTGTTTCGAAGAACCGAGTCAATTTCCTGAACTGGGGAGCTGCTGAGCATGTGTGGAAGAAGAACTGGTGGTGCCTGTCCATAAACGGCTTCATATGGTGTCCTTTTATATGTGGTATTGTACCACTGGAGCGCTTCGAGGAAATCCATAGAAATAGATGTCCACATCTGTGAAGGGATGGGAAAGGGTTCGAGCAGTCCCGAAAGGAGTGTCGTTTCACCCTTGTTGACTTGGAAAGTATCACAGTAAGCCACCATCTGTTGAATTGTCATTTTCAGTCCCTGTCAAAAGAATTTGCATTATTCCCGGTCATACATTTTGAGGAACCCAGAGTACGCTATTGATGAAGAAGCATGGAGTCCATAGAAGAGATAGCCATGTTGAACAGATTGCAACCAATTTGGAACAAGCAGAGAAATAATTGTAAGATAAACTGGGTCATCAAATGTGCGAGAAAGAGTATCTACCACCATATTGTCCTTACCCTTCTTATAAGTGATCGCATAGGCATAACCCATGAGTTGGATAACCCATTTTAGGTGTGCTGGGGAGGAGACCCATTGTGCCAGGAAATTGTCCAAACTCTGGAGAGAAGTCTTGATGCAGAAATAATTCATGAATAGGTATGGCTGCCACTTCTGTACTGCATGAAAAATAGCCATAATTTCCTGATGAGATGTAGATGAGGCTAAATTCGTACCGGAAAGCTCCCTTGAAGGCGACAATCCCACTAGTTCAGCAAGGACACCTGCATATCTATCCCAGGAAGTAGGGGAGACCATTGATGGGTGCATCTGAATGGAATGGAGTTGAGCGATGACACCATGTGACTTCTTCTTAAGGATCTTTTCCAGGCGATGTGAATTGATGATGCAGAGAGACCCTTGTTGTAAGCCCTTAAATTTGTGTTGTTTCCCATTGACTGAAAACTGCATCCAAAGTTCACCAAAATCCCATAAGATGGGGCCAAGTGTGCGTAACCATTGAACTCCCAAAACCACATCACATCCTCCTAGGGACAAGGAAAACATGTTAGAGTGCAGGTTATAATATTCTAGAGAGATATGCACATTGTGACACTTCCCCTTGCAAGGTAAGGTGCCCCCATTGGCAACCATGACTTCAAAGTTGGAGCAAGGATGGACAAACCAATCAACATGTTTGGCGATCCGAGGGTCAATGAAGTTATGAGTGCTACCAGAATCAATGAGTATTGTAAGAGGAAGCTTATTGAAGTAACCCCTGACACGCATTGTTTGGGGGGTGGTGATGGTGGATAAAGCATGGAGAGATATCTCAGGTTGTTCATCTTGAGATGGGGGGTCAATAGGCGGCTCCTGAATGTCGACCTGATCCTCCATTGTATCTAGAGTTTCTTGACCAATTGTAGAGGTAGGCAGAGAATCCATATCCAAGAGATAGAGCTTTTGTTGAACACATCTATGTCACCGAGTGAATTTATCATCACAATTATAACAAATCCCTTTTTCTATGTGTGCTCGCATCTCCGTTTCAGACAAATGCTTGATAGGAGTTGGTTGAGGAGCTGGAGGGATGGGAGGTCGTGGAGAACCCATATTTCAGAAGGGAACAAAAGTGGGTTTGGAGCATTGTTGGGATGCAATCTTGTCTTCTTCCAACTTAGCCAACCCTAGGACTTCCATCATTGTGTTGGGACAAAACATTTTAACCTCTGACCGGATTTCATCCTTAAGACCACTTATAAAACAACTCCTGTAGAATTCATTAGACAATCCTTCAGTGTGATTGGATAGTTTCTCAAGTTATGTCTGATACTCTCTCACAGTGCCACTTTGAAGAAGTTTAGTGAGTGCTCCGGTGAAGTCATCAAAAGCACTAGGACCAAATCATTGCAAAAGGAGTTGGCAAAAATCTGTCCATTTTGGTTCGACATGAGCCTTGATGTACCAAGGGTACCATTGAAGGGCTTCCTGTTCCAAATGAAAGGATGCAAGTGGAACTTTTTGGACATCAAAAGTATTATGCAGACTGAAATATTGTTCTGCACAATAGATCCATCCAGTTGGATCAGTACCATTAAAGCAAGGAAATTCAAGCTTCAGACCACGGAAATTGCTGGAAGAAGAGAACCCATTGGCTGCAGAAGATTCTTGTTGTCGGCTATTGTTCATGGCTGAATGCTAAAGATGGAGGTTGAGAAATTTTTCATCCAGATATTGGAGTTTGGTTTGGATGGTTGCAAGTACTTCCTCCATGGTTTTTGCTCCTACGTGGGTGACAACGATAACCAAGAGATTTTTGTTTGTTTGTTTTGGAATGGATAGAAAAACACAAACAAAAGCTTATTTAGTAAAGGGAAATTTGGATTTGGGAAAAACTCAGAGGGGTAATTGGGGTTTGACTAGGTTTGGGACACTTTTTGATGGACAGTGAAGCAAAAAATGGGGATTTCAGAAGCGAGGTGAAAGATTGAGAAAATTTGGCAGAGAGGGACAAAGAAGCAGAATTATGAAAGGAACTTTGTGGTGAAATTTGAGGGCGATTGGGTGAAAATAGGAGTTATGACAAACCCTAAAAATAGACAAATGTGGGATTTCGGGATTTTGGGAAGTGGAATTTTGGATAGGGTCCTCAGGAATGAAATATGTAGAATGGGATGACAGGGGTGTCAGGGAAGTTTCAAGGGGAACAGAGTGAAAACAAGGGAGATATGGCCAAAAAAATGATTTTTATTTTTATTTTTTCAAAATGGAACGGCTACGGTGCAGAAGGGATCTAAAACAGATAGATCTGCAATGGCGTGATCAGAAACATACAGATCTCAAACAGTGTCGAATGGATCGAAAACGGTTGGATCTGAAATAGATCTGTAATGGCTGGACCTAGAATGGCTTTCAAAATGGATCTGAAACGGTGCAGCAGTGATCGGCAACAATTCAGTTGAAAATAGATATGGACCCCAGGTATGTGCGGCTTCCTAACAGTTTAGGGGTTTCACTCGGCCACTAATGTTGTCTGACGGCTTGTGTATTGGGGCAGTACCCCTCACTCCACGGCTCAGGTAAAACTGATAACCGCTTTGCCATAAACGACAGGTCTTGGTTTACCTCACGGGTGGGAACTAGTCAATCAGGTAGGGGTTGTTTCCCTTTTCACTGGTAGGTCCTCTCAATGGGCCAGCTACTTTGGGGTTCCTGTGGTACTCCTCACAATGAGTTTTAGGGCTTATGCCCAAGTACTTCCCACAATTAAGCAGGTAGGGATTATTCCCAGATCTGAACTTGCAATAGATGCGAAATTTCTTTTTTGGAAAAAATTCCACCCAACGAGCCCAAGAAAGTGCTCTGATACCAGATGTGAAGAACCTGTAACAATAATTAATGAGAATACATGGGACAACAGAAATAACAAAACTCAGAATCACTTTTATATTGATCGCACGCCACTTCGAGGGGGCAACCTCCTTTGAGCAAGCTCAATACAAATAACTTCACAGTACCTTCATTGGTCTCAATACAAACTTATATACTAAGTCTAGGCACCAATACCATGGGTCAATACCATGTGTCAATACAAACCATGGGCCAATACAAAATATGGATCAACAATTACTACGGGACGACTTACAAAGCATATGCGTTCAACAACAGTAATGAAAACTATGGATCAACAAATACTATGGGACGACTTACAAAGCATATGCGTCCAACATCAATATACTAACAAAGTAAATAGAAGGGTTGACATGGGTTCCTAACACACATCCAGTATGAAAAAGGACTGGCTCTGTGGTGATAAATCCTATATTTGTTCTAGGTCACATCCAGTATGAAAAAGGACTGGCTCTGTGGTGGAAAATCCTAGATTTGTTCTAGGTCACATCCAACATGAAAAAGGGTTGGCTCTGTGATACATCCAGCATGAAAAAGGGCTGGCTCTGTGATACATCCAGCATGAAAAAGGGCTGGCTCTGTAGATGTGATACATCCAACATGAAAAAGGGTTGTCTCTGTGATACATCCAACATGAAAAAGGGCTGGCTCTGTAGATGAGGAAGACCTGTAGGTGGCAGGCCTACATCCAGTATGAAAAAGGACTGGCTCTGTACAACTTCCTATTACGAGTAGATTGGAGATTGATTGAGATAACAACAGCAGTGACGATGATTCGATGACGATGATCCAGTGACGATGATCTAGAGAAGAAGACTTGTGCTAGCAGATCTGTGTCAAGAAATACCTTCCTAGTTAAGAGGGAGTGTTGATGTATTTGTAACTTCGGAATGTATTTCGCATATGTATATTATATTCCTATAGAGATGTTATTATTCCTCTATACGGAAGTGTCGTCATTTATATTGAAAGTGTCGTAACTTATACTTGATGGGTTATTAGACCACTTTGATGGGGTTGGCCCTATATAAGTCATGTGGTTTAAAGGTTTATTAGACCATCCTATTGGGGGTCGGGCATGTCAGCACTATGTTATGTGTTTAAGTTGAGGGCGACCTAGTAAAGGTTATTAGGCAAGTCAAGTCAAGTATAAATAGAGTGCGGGAGACACTCTATCACTCATTGGAGAGTGGTGCACTAGTGGAGGAGGAGAAGCTGTCGCTAGGAGACTATCTCTTATGCTTGGGTTTTGTATCATTGCTCTATCTATCTCTGAGGAAGTTATTGGGGTTTTTCACCTTTCTGGTTTTCCCCAAGGAAACTCTGTGTGTCTATTGTCTCTTGTGATTGCTTCTTGTGATTGATATGATGTACATGTTATTCTCTCAGTTAAGATCCTAGAGTATGTTGAATTAATGCTAAAAAATTAATAGTGAGTCCAACTCGTGAAGCTGTGAGTTGTGCTCCAGTGTTGAAAGTGTCGTGGCCTCCATCAGAAAGTTGTAATCTGCTCCTCCTTGTGCAGACTCTTTCTTGAAGACTGTGACTGAAGACTGAGATATAGCCTCTGTGTGCTGCTTTTTTTGTGTGGAAATACTAGATCATTGTTGCATGGAAAGACCAGAGCTTGACGTCTGTTGATGTTTCCAACCATCTTCAAATCGTCCACAATTTTTCTATCTGGAGATGAGAGCCATCTGTGAATCAGAATGAGAATGATGCAACTGCGTAAGAATTCATTGAGAATGAGTATGATGCATAGCTTCATTCTTTGAAGTTGTGAGTTCTTGATGAAAAGCTGCACGGTGATAACAACATGCTCGGTGGAGTCCATTGCATGGAGGTATATTTTTTGTAATACAAACCCTATCTTCGGTGGATGTTATTACTAAATTCTATACTCTGTAGATATTTGAGCTATATTAATAGCCAAAGGTGTTGGAATATTGTAATTAATGAGTTGATAGCATATCTGATATGCGTCGGCTCTGTCAAATACTCAGTCAGTCTGCAATGTCAATAAGTTAGCAACCAATCCGGTTCACGACATGTTAGTATTTAAGTAGCCGCGTTTGTATTTCAGGGGCTCATAAATTCTTAGGTAGAAATTTATTACAATCTTTAATGAAAACCTATAGCTTCCAAGTGAAGCGATCTTGAGTCGGTGATAATGAAACTCCATAAATGAAAATTATTCACAAAGATAGAAGTAGAGATAAGAGATGCAAGAGAAAAGGAGAAGAAGTGAAGATCCGTTAAATGTATCAAGAGCCCAAGCTCTGTGTAAAATTGTGAAAGATTGAAGTAAATCTCATCTCTCTGTAAGTGCGGAAAAGTTACTCTGTTTTACAATGGTAATATATAAGTCTTTAGTTTTATGTATTCATTCTCAAGAATGTTGGTTTATGCATCTCGCGCATCTACTTCATATTGACTTGCGTAAATGTTGTTTACATTTACGGCCTGTAAATCAAATCAAGATTCCAAGTATTTCATGGTGGTAAAAGACCTAGTTTAACTGCGCAGTAATTTCAACATATGTTTCGGTTCTTATGTTTTAGCATGAAATATATTTATACAAAGTTTGATTAAGATTGGGTTATGCGCAGCTAAATAGGTATGCGAGGTTAACTTGTGCGCAGTTAATCTTCGTAAAGTTAAAAGAAGTTTGCAAAAAGTAAATTTGTGTGAAGTGCAAAGTTCATACAAAGTTAAGTTCCACGATATTAGAGAACTGCACAGCAAATTTCACCTGCACAGTAGAAAGTCGAAATGCACATGTAATCTCCGTGCAATAAAAAAGTAGAAATGTGCAGTTAACCTGCATGCAGTAAAAGGGCGAATTGTGTAGCTATTTTTCCGTGCAGTTAATTTGTGAAGAAAAGTGTTCGCAAAAATTATTAGAGTAAAGTATTTGCTAAGTGAAGCGCAGGTCCTAAACCAAAGAAAAGAAAGATATTCATTTACTACGCAGGTTAAATCTTTTACCTGTGCGGTGTGCTTTTCCCTTGATCTGGTATCAGAGCTTGGTTTACAGAAAGTAGAAATTTGTATTTACAAAAGGGAAAAGTGATTAAGAATGCATTCCACTTCGAGTAATTTGCAAAATCCAATATTTTCTGGTAAAAATTATGAATATTGGTCTGTAACTATGAAAGCTTTGTTTAGAGGTCAAGATATATGTGAAATAGTCTAGAATGGCTTTGCAGAATTAACAGATCTAGCAGCATACAACAATCTCACACAAGCTGAGAAGGATGTCTTAAGGGAATAGATGAATAAAGATGGAAAGGCATTATTCCACATACATCAAGCGACACATGAATCCATACTCCCAAGAGTAGCAATAGCGCAGTCAGCTAAGGAAGCGTGGGACACACTGGAAACTTCCTATCAGGGCTTGAACAAGGCAAAGACTGCGAAACTTCAAATTCTTAGATGATATTTTGAATCTCTGTCAATGAAGAATACATAGTCAGTAGAATCATTCTACACTCGTCTTATTGGTCTAGTTAATCAAATAAAGTCTCATGGAGAAACTCTAGGTGACCAAAGGGTTGTTGAAAAAGTTCTTAGAGTTCTTCCAAAGAAATTTGAATCTTTGGTTGTGACCCTAGAGGAAAGCAAAGTTCTATCCCAATTTACTATTGATGAGTTGCAAGATTCGTTACTCAATCATGAAGATAGAATTAGTGGTTCAGATACATCACTGGAAGGTGCATTCACAACACAACCATCCATAAGTTGTGAAAGAGGCAGAGGAAGAGGTTCTTTCAGAGGAGGTCGCAGCAGCAGCCGTGCGCAAGTCACTGGTATAGGTCAGAATCAAACCCCTTATCAGCCAAGTGGATAGAGGTATGATAAATAGAAAATTCAATGTCAATACTGTAAGAAGTTTGGACACTTCACATATGAATGCAGGAAGAAGCAGTATGACCAAAGAAATAAATCCCAAACACAATCAAGCAACAACAACACTCCGAACAACTCACTCTTCTTAGCATGTGCATCTCCACTTGAATGCAATGATGTTCAAGAAATTCCAAATGACATATGGTATTTAGACTCAGGCTGTAGCAATCATATGACTGGTAATTTAAATCTATTTTCTAGTCTAGATAAATCAGTTCAAACTGATGTCACACTTGGAAACAATATCCAAGTTACTATTCTGGGTACGGGTATTGTTTATATTCTAACCAAACAAGGGGAGTAGAAATATATGTCGGATTGTTGCTGTCCATTTTGTCACCATTTTCGATCATCGAATATACTCTGAGTGGTGTTATTTTCATTATTTTTGATATAATAAATCACTCTTTTTGTCATTCAGACCATCAAACAGACTCAGGTATGCATTTATTTGAACATCATACGAATCATGAATAATTATTATCATTTCTATAGTTTATTGACAACCATCTCATATTTCTGGACATGCGTGGCATTTAGTTTTTGTTCTGCAGGTTGCGGTCTTCAAACGGACCTCCACTCAGACGCATGTTCACACTACCAACGTTCAGTCGCATCCAGCCCGCTATTTAGCACTGCGTTCGACCCGCGAGATCATCGGTTGGCATATTCCTGGCCATTAAAGACAAAAACAGAAACATGGGTTTTGTTAGCAATGTGGTGGTTGTGGTTGGTGAGCCCCTATTCTATAATATTCACCTCCCTTCCTGCCGAGCTTGACAGCACACCATTTCCTCACGTCAACACTCTAGAAGATTTGCTTCTCCATCTGTTTAGCTTGACAGCACACACTCATGCCCACGTCGATGCTCCAGTAGCTCCATCTTTCCATGCTCGACCTGCCAGCAAATGCTTCTTCCCACGGTTGAAGGAAACCAACACACAACTGTTTGCATCGAGTAGGATCGACGCCATGAAAGTAGGCGGGTGGCCTCTGCGCTGTCATAAATCACCAGGAAGCCATTTGACAGTCATAAAGACTCCTATTTTTAGAGAGGTTGACTACGTCGACCTTCTCTCACATTGTCAAATTATAAATAGATGCCTCATGTGGAGAAACGGGGATCATGATATAACATATAGAATATGCAGAAGATAGCAATAGTTTTTGCATAAACATTGTGTAATTTTTATCATTTAATGGAAGTTCCAGTCTCGTAGCTATTGATGTTTTGATGTTGGTGACTAAGTTGATTTAGCTCCAATCTCTGATTGCTGGGAAGGGCCCCTCATCAACCGGAGGTTTTATTTATATTTTTTCTGTATTTTTCTTTCTGCAAGTAGATAGTTCATTTTTCAGTGTATGTAATTAATTTTGTTTTCCTGTATATGTCATTTCCTTACTTTTTTGTAATCTTTATCTTGCTTCTAACTTAATTTACTTTTCTAGAATTGATAATGGTCTACCAAGCATAGTGTTTATAGTTTGTTTTTAGTCTTCAGAAATCAAATAGAGTTTAGTTAGTTGTTGTTTCAAGCTTAATTATAATTATAATTAGTTCCATTAGTTTCTTTTTCTGTAGCTGTAGGTTAAGTTTTATTCATATCTTATTTTTGTTTGACTATGTTATAGAAGTAGTTCATCTTTTAAATAATGATTAGAATAGGTTACTTCCTACTATCTTAGCTTCTCAACAATCTTCTCGCTGACTTCTTTGCACTGTAGGTTCATATGCACTCACTAGCTGACTTTAAGATCATCCAAACTGCTTCTTTCCTTAGTCTAAATTGTTTTCTTCCATCCGGACTGTCATTCGGATTGTCATTCAGACAGTCATCCGGATCATCATTCGGACTTTCATATTTTCTGCATTGTTTTCGTGCTTATTTTGAATTCAGTTTCTTACTTTCTTTAAACTGTAATCTTTCTTGCTTCTAATTGGTGTTTTTAACTGTAATTAGGACCTTGCTTCATATTCCATAAAGTTTTAATTAATTTTTGTCATTATTCATAGTTTCTATCTTATCTTCCTTTATTTTTCTTTAACTATTTCTCGAGTTATGACTTTCATATTTGATTTGCCATTATGTTACTGTTTTCGAATTTGTCAGTTTTATTCTTAGTATAGTTTATTTTATGTTTCTTAAGATTTATTTCATATTAGAGTTAATAATTTCATTCTCCAAGTATCTTAGTTCTGATAGTTTCTTCGTTAAGCATAGGATCAGTTTCCCATTCACACAGATAATGAAGATATTCATGAAATAGAATTTGGTTAAGAAATAAATATCTTTATCAAGTTTTCTACTCTCTTCCAAATCGAATTCAGGAGTAAATATCTTTATTAAGTTTTCTACTTGTTCTTAGATTTCATTAGTTTCATATAATTTTGCTTATGGATAGAAGATAGATCATAATGTTTAAAGTTAACTGTAATTGGTCTCTTTGTAGTTTACATATCTTTGTAGAAATTATATTAGATTTACTCCCATTTTGTTTTGTTGTTACATTTGAAACTCATTACGATACATTCACCCCAATTCCTATTACATTTGATGTACCACATCAAGGAGAATGGAATTAGATACTTTAGTGTAGTCTTGAAGTATTACTGGAATAGTTGTTGAATTCCTTAAATAGTTTGTATTCTTGCTTTGAATTAATATAGTTTTCTGTTTATGTAATTTATCGTCAAATTAAGTCATTTCATAGATAGGTCTCTAAATTCATTTACAGTTGTTTCTAATTCCTAGATTAGAATCTGAAAAATTGATTAAGTAGTTTCCATTTTCATAACCAGTAGTTTGTCTTTTTATCGGTATTTGTTTTTATCTTTTCCATTATTTAATCATAGAGTAGAGTAGTATAACTTGATACTATTCCGATCTGTTGGTTTAGCTAGGCTTAGTTAGTTCATTTGTTGTATTTCTGGAATTTGACTCAGTTTTTCATTTTGAAAGATCTTTCGATCTTTTCTTTATTAAATATTTTTAAGGTTTGACAAGCCAAAATCTTAGATACCATTCTACCTCAGCATAAAATTTTCCACAACTCTAAGAATAGCAACCCCAGTCGATAATTAAATATTAGGTGATTTCTTTGAGATAGCTCACACACCCAACATTTTGGCACCGTTGCCGAGGAGTTGTAGATAGGTAGAACCTTTTCCTAAAAACTTAGGGATAGATTTGAATTATCCTATTTTGAAACCTAGAAATAGGTTGGTGGCAGGTGAGCAGTAAGATGAGAGGTAAGAACCTGCGCACATGTTATAACATGCATCCCCAAAACCCAACACTTGTAGGGATGTAGTTAGAATTTATTTCAGTTATAGTTTTGTTTTCATGAATAGGTCTAGAGACTCACAAGGTAGATTTATTAAAACTAAAATACCTACTAACCTATATGGGGGGCATGCCACCCCAACAACTAACTCAGCATAAAGGTATCGGAAGACACCAAAAGGGGATAGTATTACTTGGAAGGATAAGGAAGTCCTTTCTGGAAACCAATTAGGGGGAAACCATAGGGACATTAGAACAGTCTACTCATAAAGAAATTCCACTAGAAGAACCTCAAGCTCATATAGAAACTGAACTTAGACAAAAGGAAACTCAAAAGGATAAAACTTCAGAACCTCCCAACCCTCCATTAGTCCAAAAACCCAATGACACTACTTTTTCAATAGTAGGTGGTCCAAACTTAGTAGATTTTGTTGATCCTGCACAAGTAGATGCTCTTTTTTAGAATTCTGTGAACATAGTTATCTCACAGATTGAGACAACAATGGTATGACCTTCAAAACAGGATTCCCACGTAGTTGGTAATTCTCCTCCTAAAAAGAAGAATACTCTTCCTGAAACAAAACGTTGGGATGTCCCATATTCACCAAGAAATGAACAACCTAGGTATTCTCTCTTTGGAAATCGAATCTTCATGGAGGAAGAAAATGAATATCATGTCCGATAAGATGAAGGAGAAGGAGAAGTTAGAACTAAAGGTACCTTCGGGTTCCCTATATTAGACACTGCATAGGATGTGACTATGAAAAACATCCCTCCCTCCTCACTACCAACCTTTTATGGGAAGAGTAGTGAGTATCCGGACACATTTTTATTCGAGTTTGACATTTTGTGTAGGACTTATAATTACCTACAAGATGGCCAAAAACTAAAACTCTTTCGTGCCACATTAAAAGATTCTGCTCTTTGATGGTTTATGGGATTAGGAGAATCTAGTATTAGAACTTGGGAAGACATGAAGAATGCATTTCTACGGAAATATCAGGATTACTGTAAACCTAAGGACTCTTACAATGATATTTTTAAAATTCAACAACTTGAAGATGAGATCCTAGAGGACTATCTCGAGAGATTCAACTATGTGTTACACAAATCCAAATATAGTGATCTTCAGGAAGATGCAGTAAGAATACTCTTCCTCAAGGGAATCTTAGAAGAATTCTTAGAAAACCTTAATCTCGTGGCAGCAGGAGACATTTCTCATAAGTCTTTTGCACAGATTTGTGAACTATGTAGGAATTACTCTAGGAGCAGAGGGAAAAGTGGAAGACACTTTTGAGAATCTTATGCTAGGAACCTAAAGGGAAATACATCCGATCCTGGTGGAGTTACAAGGGTAGAGTTGGGAAACCTATTAGAAAATTTTAAAACAGATATCTTAGGAGCTATGGGTTCTCAACTAGATGCATTACAAGCTAAAAAGAGACAGGATGAGGAGTGGGAAGCAATGAGTGTTTTCTGTCCCAGGTGTAGAACTAAAAATCCTCAATGAGAATGTCCATTAATAATGTTTCAGTTTGTCACCTTTGTACAGAAGAACATCCAACTGATAATTGTCCATCGTTTCTTGGGTTGTAAGCTGTATACAAGAGTGGAAAATTTGGTGAACCATCTAGGAGGCCTTGGCAACCTAGAGATCAACCATTGTATCAAGATCCAACATCACAATTTCCACCCTATTACCATTCTTATCAACCTCCTCAACAATGGACCACTTGAGGTTGGAAAAATTGGCCACCTCAGTACCCTCCTCAGAATGCTCAACAACAACAATGGCCACATGGGTGGAGAGCACAAGCTTATGCTCAAACACCTCCTTCACTACCCCCTATCCCAAATCAACCTCACCATTTCCAGAATATGAACCCTCCAAGACCCACAATATTACCTGCATAACCGATACCAAATCCTAACAACAAGCCAACCCAAGCTCTTAACAACATTGGGTTGTTACCTCTTCCATCATATTCCATTTCAACCGCACCAATACATGAGATTCAACTGTGGTCTAGAAGAGTTCTGCAAGATCATCCCAAGTCATCAGTTGTTATCCTAGAAAAGAATGAAGAAGACATACCTAGTGAAGTTTTGAATGATGCCATTCTTGAATATGTGGTTATTCCTAAATATTCAACCCACAACCATCCATATAAAGAAGTAACTATGGGAGAAAAGTCACCCCCATTTCCAGAGCGTCTGGTAATAGAAAAACCTGTAACTTATCCAGAGTATGATATCATTAATGAATTGAAAAATATTTGTATTAATATCCCTTTATTGCAAGCCATTAAGGATATCACAATCTATAGTAAAGTGATAAAGGAAATTTGTATTAAGAGACAAGGTAGGAAACAAAAAGACCCTCCGACAATTCATGTAATAGGTGAAATGTCAGATTACATAGCCAACCCACTTAGAATCCCAAAGTATTCAAATCTAGGAAATCCTGTGGTGACTATTATCATCAATAACACCACCATAGGAAATACACTTATTGATCTAGGAGCCGCTATTAACTTGATGACTACCACAGTTTTAGAAACTCTCAGTTTAGGACAATTCCTCCGCCCTACCCCAACAATGCTAGAATTAGCAGATCACATGATGGTGCATCCTACTGGGATCTTAGATGACATCACTGTATCAGTAGCTTCATGGGAATATCCCGTGGACTTCATGGTCATTGAATCAAAAGACCCTTCCAAAGGTCACCCCATTATTATGGGAAGACCTTGGTTGGCTAATGCCAATGCATTCATAGGATGTAGGGATGGAGAGATGATTATCTATGATGGGTTATCTACAAGAAAACTAGCATTATACCCACCAACACAACCAGTAACTGAAAAACTACTTTGGTTAGATTGTCCTTTCGGGAATGAGAACTTGGAATAACTTTCCCTTGTTAGTGACTTCTCCTGGGCACTTCAAGAACATAATACCAAGAATGTGTTGAATCAATTTATCTCTTCCACAACATGTATAGAATTTCCTTAGTCTTTTTTCCAACTTGACCAAATCTTTGGAGATGAATTCCAAGAAAACATAAGCCTCTGAACATTTACAAGTGTTAACACCCAAAAAGTGCTCACTAGCTCATTTCCTTATTCACATGACCCATTTGTCCACTTTTCCACCATTTGAGCCTCTAAATCCATTAAAGGGTCACCAAAAGACCATAATACCCCCCTTTTTCCCCTCAAAATGAATATTTTTCCTGAAAAAAACCCTCAAAAAGGGTCCAGAATTCCCAAAAATATTAAAAAGGGAATAAAAATATTCAAAATATTCAAAAAAGTAAAAAAGAGGAAAAAATGTACCTAAACCATGTTGGTCAATACCATTGGTTTCATCAAAACCATAATGGTATTCCCCACCACCAAAAACTATAAAAAGGTGGTAGGGGCTCCTCACTTTCCATCCATCCATCATCCTATCCTCACGTTGTCAAAATCTCTCCTGAGACTTTTGGCCATTTTCAGCATCTTGGAGAAGAGACCATTGGAGCTTGGAGATACTCACCCTTGGAGTTGCTCAACATCATATCCTCACCATTTGAGGTATCTTAATACAAAACATCTATTCTTTTATTTCTTGTTCTTTCCATGAATCGTTTTTAAATTTATTTGTTATATGCCCATGTTAGTTTAAATTTAGATTGAATTCATAATCGTTTTTGCTTTCTATATTGAAACTGCTATCACATTGTTGATAGGTTCCCATTGCACAAAGCTTGGTTGCAAAACTAAGCCAATAGTTTTTGGCGACTCCACTGGCTTCGAATTCTTAGATCTCATTTTTTTGCTTTAGATGTTAGTTTTTGTTAGTTTTAATCATTTAAATTCATAGATCTACCATCCTAGACAGCAGATCCATTGCTATTCTAGATCTTGGTCCTTTCTATTGCCATTAATAGCCTGAAATTTTTATTTTCGGGTTTGTTTTTCAACATTTGTTTTCGGCTTTCGCCCGACAGTCGCGCGGCTCATCGTGACCTTGCGGCCTTTTTCCGTGCAGCACGCCGCGGCTTTGCGGCCATTTTACACGCTACACATCGCGGCTTCGCGGACATTTTCCATGCTGCACATTGCGACTGTGTGATTGAAACCCAAGCTGCACATCATGGCTTCCCGGCCATTTGTCGCGCTGCACATCGCGACTGCGCGGCCGAAACCCGCGCTGCACATCGCGGTTGTTTCCCCAAAACCTGCAATGTAGTTATTTTGATTTTGGCTAATTTTTTAGAAAAATTTTTGCTGTATTTTTTGCCCATTTAGCCTATTTTACACCATTATTTTTTCTGCATTTTTACAGCCATACTAAATTTTTTTTCTATTTATATATGCTCCATTAAAAAGTTTTTTTTTAAATTTTCAGTAATTGAAAGAAAGATTTTCTGCATTCTATTTAGATCAAAGGTTTTACTGTTTATTTGCTCAATAGTTTGCCCAAGCAATTTTCTAAGAGATCCATTTATTTCTTGAAATATTTATGTTATTTGCTTCCCTTTAAATTATTTCAAAGATCCATTATTTTTGAATAGTTTTTTCAAGCATTTACATTTCAAAAAACGCCTTTATTTTTTGCAAACTGGAAGCGTCTTTTCTTTCTTTTGTAATCAATTTCCCAAGTGAGGCAAATCAATTTCAGTTTGATAACCACACATGCACCCACTCTACCATATTAATCAAACTGAGCCTTAAAATCTACCTTAACTCAACAAACTTTTTAATCCCACTTGGGGAGCACTTAAAAGAATCTTGTAGTTAGGTAGAATTGAGGGGATAGGTGTACCAATAACACCCCTCAATTATTTACATTTGAGACATAGTGGTTGTCTTTAGGGTCCAAAAAATTCCTTATAATTTTGACACGGTTATCAACCAATTTATCGGGAAGGCCTCTCCCTTAGGAGGTTTGAAGTATCCAGACTGGTTCTGAAAGTCTGAGTGGAATACCACAATCTATTCAGTAACTGAAGGATACCTTTCGAATTTCTTAGTGTACACATGAATGGGGGTACAACGGCGATAGAACCAAACTGCAGATTCACCCAACCAAACATGTCATGAACGGGGTATCCTAGTTGCCACTCTTTAGGATTATCTACCCGGTGTCCCTCCCGGTAGGGGGATATCTAGCCGTTGATTCAACACTCTATATTTTCTGACTTGGATTTCATCACCTTGCAGAGAATATCATTTGTTGACTGACAATACTTCTAGTTAGGTGTTTGCATGATACAATACCCACCTTTGGTCTAGTAACACCACTTTTTTCTAGGAACTGTTTGACTTTTGGTATTTTGACCAATTTTGTTGCATCCCTCCACTTATTATAGCACAGCTGCTATAATAAGTGCTTTTTGAGGTTGGTTGTTGGCCTGAGAGCCTTTATTTTTTCACTCCCCTCTTGCACTCATTATTGCACTAGGGTTTCGAGTTTTTTACATCACCACCTTACACTGAAATTTTTAAATATTTCTCACCATTGAGAATCTAAGACGATCTCGCCGTCTTCAGGGTGAACCCCCTCAGTTCGGTACACTTGGCTCTACACGTCATATACGTAGAGCCTTATCCCTTGAATCGACACATCATCGGCCAAGAACACAGTCATTCGATTCTGACATGCCTCACTTCACATCTGATTCTGAGGTTGAATCCGAAAACCCTACTGAAATATCACCAACCAACCCCATGGTTGGATCATAATACGACCCACTTTTCACCAGTGCTATTGGAGATACATCAACAAACCCTTCTACTACTACGCCACCCATGGTAACAACAACCCCTTTAGGCATGCCTAATATAGGGGCCACTCCACCTTTAGGTATGCCCTACACAGGACTACCTCCTATTATGGGTATGCCCAACATAGGAATCACACCCCCTCTCATTACCACAACCTAGATCCTAGGAATTCCTGGCACTATTCCTAACCCCTCTGCAACCCATGTTTCACTTGGGAGCATTGGCCTATCTCACACCACAATGGTTGGAGGACACATACCTTCAATACCTAGCATACCCTTAGGGTCTACTGGACCGCTACATAATGCCACCATTAACAGTTATGTCCCAGTCACTACGCCACACCCATCTGCTAGTTTACCATACATGGCTAGTCTGAACTTACCAGACCTAGCCAGGTTAACCAACGATCCTATCAGGAACAACCCTACATGGCCACCCATGCCTACAAAGCTCCCCTTGGACATCCCCAAGTTCAAAGGAAAACCTGGGGAAGATCCCCAAAACCACATAATGTCATTTCACCTATGGTGTTCATCTAACTCCATAGTGGATGACTCTATTAGACTAAGACTGTTGCAACGAACGTTCACTGGCTCTGCAGCCAAGTGGTACATTGAACAACCACATGGGACCCACCATACATTTGCGTCCCTCGCCTCCACTTTCCTTCAATTTTTTCAGCTACCTGTATGCGATGCAGGAGTTGAAATACTGTTTGTCTTGTAGACAAAACATAGCTACCCACATCACCGACCATATCCATGAGTGGCACAAGCGTCGTAGCCTTTGTAAGATAAAACTGGACGACCGTATATTTTTGGATTGGTTTCTCAAATCACTCCTACCCCTCATAGCCAAAGATGTAGCTTCCGAACGACCCCAGTCAGAAGAAGAAGTTATCTTAAAAGCTCAACAATTTGACCTGATTTATGCCCAGTCAGGCTATCTCTACACCATCATACCAGACGCCCCACGAGGTGATTCTTCACGTGGTGACACTCCACGGGCATCACATGCCACTGATCATATTATCGGCCAAGTCACCGCACAAAATAAACCTTTTATCATGGTGAGCACCATAAATGCCCCGGACCTCTCTAGGGCTACATCTAATTCTGGAGCGATGACTTCGTATGCTCCAAAAAATTAGAATCATCACACTCATGGACCCTCTTGTCCACAACATTGCTATGGGAAAGTGCCATCGACATATGTACCACCCACATACTATAACCAACTGACCACCCAAAACCCAATTCATTTATCGGCCCAACCAATGTATTACCCCCAGCAAGCTACACCTACTAACCCAATACTTCCAATAGCTTAGGGTTACCAACAACCCCAGCAGGAAACTGCACCTCCTCCAGCCCCACCAGCTTATTATCCACCGCAACTTGCTCCCGCACATGCGGAACCCCAAAATCCTCCCACTACTCAAGGGAAAGTGTACACACAACATAATCAGCCCCAACACCAAAATAACCAACGCAACCAGGGCGGACAACAAAACCGTGGAAGATGACGTAACCACGGCAACAACCAACAACATAATCAAGGTCCACCACCACCCAATCCTCCAAATAATAACAACGATGCTCCCCCAAACTAGAAGCCTGATCGTCATCCCAAGCAGGCGAAAAACAATAACCTGAGAACAAACCATACATGTTCTATATGTGGAGTCTATGGACACTACACTCACAACTGCCCCCATTTAGAGAAAGCACGTAAACTTTGGGTTGACGATTCCCAACGCCAGGGCCACGGTGGACAACCAACTCCACTTAATCAACCGCAACCCATGATATTGCAAAACCCATTTCCAAACCAGGGAGTAGTAAATGCTCGCCCAATGGATCCTCCACAAGGATCTGCTGCACCTCAACAACAAATCACCAATGACGCAACTGATTTTCAGCATATGGACTCAGGCACACACCATTTATTAATGATTTCATCCAATGACATTAACCTCCAGACTCGCAGGAATCAGTACGGCCCACCCCCAAAAACTCCTCCCACTGACACATCCACCTCCCTTCCATCAGATCAACCACTATGCATACCAAATATGTCGTTGGACGGAGGACCTAAAATCCCTTGCATCCCTTTGTAA
This sequence comes from Larix kaempferi, assembly GCA_027924585.1. Taxonomy (NCBI): domain Eukaryota; kingdom Viridiplantae; phylum Streptophyta; class Pinopsida; order Pinales; family Pinaceae; genus Larix; species Larix kaempferi. Next base: position 5,075,480 of record BSBM01000293.1, on the reverse strand, counting down.
TGTCCCCAGTTTGACCCCATGGCATTAACATTATAAATGATGCAATATCGTTATGAAATCATGGTGAGGAGCTCAAGGCCAAGGCCCCGCCATCGATTTAGTGATGCATATGATTTGCGTGCTAGCAATGCACATTGGAAATTCAAATATCATGTAATATGCATTTTAATAAAAATACCCACAACTAGCTATGCAATGCAACAAAGAGATGGGGGCATGATTTCACAAGGAATTGGAAGGGAAAACATTCAAACCCTTGAACCAATCAGTTCAAGCCAAGTGTCAATGAGAGAACCCATCAAACCCTCAACTACCCATGTTGACTTTTGTACCCAATCATTGATTTCTCCCAAGAGTTGGTTGAGGTAGTTAATGCCTTGGGGAATGGGAGGTATGGCTGTCCAAATTCGGGTATCGGAAAACCACCCTGCATGGGAATTCGCGTTTTGCTTCTTGGGCAAGAAAAGAGCCATGAATTTCTCCCCCAAGCCATTATGCAACAATCATTTTTTCTCCCTCAGGAGTTTAGAGCTACCTGGGCGTTTTCCAGGCATGTTTGCTGCGTTTTTCTTCATTCTCCCAATAGAGAAGGGCGTTTTTGTGTTGTATACTAGTGGGGAAGAAGGGGAAATCGAACGGGGGTTCAATAGAAACCATTTTGGGCTGTTGAAGGTTGAGATATTTGGGGAAGAAATCGTTTTTCCTCCCTGTGGTTGTTGCCCCATCCCACAATCCGTTTTTGGTTGGGAACGTTTTTGGGAAAACCCATGGCCATCTTATTTGTAAATCCCAGTGTTTAAAATGTGTATCCCTGCCCCCTTGTTTGTGCTTACTGTGTGAGAGAAGAGTATGTTGGGTATCCATGGCTTGGGCTTGAGCTTGAGTGCAATCATCTAGGGTTCAATTGTAGCCTGATAAACCCAGCTATGGACTGGCTTGGCTCAGATGGAATGATTAATTGGTTGTGAGAGAGTGAATGTCCCCTTTTCCTTGAAGGAATCATGCCCAGCTCAGGGGTGGCAGTTGTGTTGAGAGATTGATGAACACAACTGGCCTATGGTTGGGTGGAACGTTGCAGCAACATAGCTAGTTGTTTGGGACAATTGCAAAATGGAGATAAGTGTTTTTCTATCTATGTATTTACTTCTGCCATGTTTTAATTTGATGATTGTTGATATGTTGTATGTATGAGTAATGTGTGTGGATAAGTTAAATTTCGTTGTGCATACTTGATTAGTTTTACATCTGCACACAAATGCTTTACTCATATCATTCTAATGAATGGGCTAATAGAATGAGAAAGCCCCACCTATGGTTATCATCTTCCCTCTCTTAGTGGGTCAGTAGGTGGGTGTAATTACATTTTGGTATCAGAGCTGCTGGTTGCAGCATTGGGCCTTTATGGGCCAAATCCAATTACAGATACAAGGGAAGATCCCTTCCTAATCACCATAGGTACTAGCATCAAGACTAGCTGGCTCAGTTGGATAGTTGCAGAGGTAAGGTTACCTTCTGTTGGGCAACAATCATCATAGGAAGAATAAAAGAAGGAACTCAGAAATTGTTTCAAGTGTTTTTGAAAAATTTTGTTTAAGTCTGTTTCGGGAAGAATTCGGGAATTCGTCCTTAAACTGCGGAAAGATTCCGCGAATCATTCCGCAACGCGGAAGAGTTCGGGAAATCGTCCCGAAATTTGCGGAAGAGTTCCGCGAACCGCCCCGAAACTGCAAAAGGAATTCTCTTCCGAAATTGCAGAAGGAATTCTCTTCCGAAATTGCGGAAGGATTCCGCGAATCATTCCGCAACGCGGAAGAGCTTGGCGAGTGGGCCCGAAATTGCAGAAGAGTTCCGCAAACCGCCCCGCAACTTCGGAAAGAATTCCGGAAAGTCTTCCGCAACTGTGGAAAGAATTCCGGAATGTCTTCCGAAATTGCAGAAGGATTCTGCAAATCATTTTGCAATTGCGGAAGCATTCCGCAAAACGCCCCGCAATTGCGGAAGCACTCAGCAAAACGCCCCACAATTGCGGAAGGCTTCAACAAACCGCCCCAAAACTACGGAAGCATTCTGCAAATGGCTCCGCAACTGCGGAAGCATTCGGTGAATTGCTCCGCAATTGCGGAAGCGTTCAGCAAACCGCCCCGCAACGGCGGCAAGATTTCTAAAAAAAAAAAAAAAAAAAACGAGGGCGCTGCCCTCGACCCGCCCTGCAGTGGTGCAGGGAAGCCACAAGGGGGCGAGCCCCCTTGAACCTCGTCGTCCCCCAGAGACAGTCATTGAAAGTGTGAAATGCACTTTTGGGATGAGGAGCACATATTGCATAAAGGATGGAATTCTCAGCAAGAGAAATTGGTTGTGATATCCCTTATGGAAGATGAAAGGGAAAATGCCTCACCTTAAACTATTTCTGTTTATAGCATAAGAATTGCATGTTGGGAAATAGCAAGAATGAATGATTGCACACATGTATATGTTGAATTGCTAATTCATGATAATATCATAGCTAATGATTGCTTGTATGCTTGGTAGGGAATCCAAGGAAAGGATTAGCTATGATGTGGATGAGTAACTCCATGATGGAATGAGGAATTGGGAAGAATTCCTTAACTCCTCTCTTGCTATTGTATTTATATTCTGAAAAATTATGGCATAGGGATGCTAGAAATACAAGAGGATAGATAGATGAAGTGAATATGTACTAGATGGTGTATTGCACAGTGCATGTGAAAATGTTTTTGCATATATATGATATTGCATATTGGTAAAATAGTGAGGTTTTACATATGCAATGAGCCACTTAAGACAATGATTGTGGTTGCTAATAATAAGTCGTGTTCACATTGGTTGTAGGACCAAAGACAACCGAAGCATGGCTAAGGATGTGGATGATGATTGTTACATCCAACCTCATGAAGAGAGGATGGTGCAACAAACCCATGATCATGATGTTGGCAAAAGGACTAAGTAGCCTTGGTAATAGGCCGACTGATCAGGTAACATCAAGCGATATTAATAACAACCACGCAGGTAAGGGTTAATGGTGCTTAATTGCATGAATGTTGAAAACATGCCCTGCACAACGAAAACTACTACTATCCGCCATCGGAGGAGTAGACCCTGACGATACACATATGATGGATTTCGACTTAGACCAATCCGAACCTCGATTACCATCAAATTTGGCCTTCTAAGTATCCATAAACATTCAAAACCTTGTTGTGCATCGATGCATCATCGATGAAGGAGCTTCAACCTGCATTATGTCCACTCTTGTGTGGCAGAAACTTGGCTCCCCCACTTTACAACCATCCACCACAGCATTACAAGCTTACGACGGGTGCTCAGCTCAACCACAAGGCCTCTTAACCAACATACCCGTAGAACTAGGCGGCAAATTAGTTCTCATCAACATCGAGGTGATCAATGCCCAGCTTGACTACAACCTCCTTCTTGGACGTAGTTATATGTACAAAATGAAAGCCGTCGCTTCATCTGTGTTCCACTTCATGGTGTTCCCACATGAAGGACGCGTTATCAAGATTGATCAACTCACATATTATGATCCTAACGCCCCCGCAGCCCCTCAAAATGTGCTACCAATGATTGAACAAACCGTTCAAACTACACCGACATCATTTGTCTCGTCAATTGGTCCTAGAATCTACACCGAGTCACCTATGACTTCCACATTTCCATCGATCCCACCACCTTTACGGATAACAAAAACATTCGATTTGTGCACCCTATCGCATACCACACAGCAGCCCTCGTCACTACCACAAACACCCACAGTGCCTACTCATATTGGAACAACGCCAATTCATACTATCCCGTTCTTGTTCCCATTTTCCAGAGTTGTCAGTTCGCCAGTAATGGCTACACTCAACCTTCATGGTTTAACATTAGGGATACCTGTATGGTACTTACCTACTCTGAGCCCCCTGCCGACTCCGACTGTTATTTTACAACCAGTACAACCTATCCCTACTACCAACAACCCACCTCCTCCTGTCACTCATCTGCAAAACAGACCACCCCCAATAGTGACTATGGAATCAACGTCTAGAAACACCCCACCTCTGTTACGAAACACAGGGGGCAGAGGCCCACAAACTTATAACACTGGACCCATAACTCGCACCCCCCCCAGCAACCCCCAAGGTAGCTAAGAACCCCCCAACTATTCGCATTCCCCCTAAGTGCTCATTGTGTGACGACGTAGGCCATGCCACTCATCAATGTCCACAATTACCTGCACTCCAAGAACACATGAATATGTTGGATGACGACACTGGAATTCCAGTGATAAGACTTGAGCCACCTCCTCAACCTTGTGACAAAACGATTCGCACTAATCACCCTTGTGCGATATGCGGGATTTACAACCATTACTCACATCACTACCCTGATCTCCCAGATTATAGGGTAGCTCTATACGAATTGAATAATTTCGACCTAGAGATATCGCCTTCTCAAATTGAGGAAATTCATCCCCCACCATCTTCCTCCTTGGAAGAAATTAACACCATTTACATGGTTTCCACTAGATACCCCTCTATCCGGTTGGCACCTTCCATTGATCCCTTTGACACACATGTTCAACCCTTTAAAATTGACGAGGAAACCACATGTCCACAACATGGGGGCAGGCCCAAAACCTTTCCTACTCATCATCATCGTGATTCTCGTCGGAGATACTGGGGGCATCCACCCCACAAGGGGAATCCCCCATCATCATATCATCACTTCAGTATGCCACCATGGCCTACAGCCTCATGGTATACCCCCCCGCCAACGATTGCTCAGTGTTCTATTGATCCCTCTCTGAGACAACATCTACACAACATTCACACCTCTGAGTTAGGGGGCATAATAGATTACCTCGACCCTGGGATAGGGGGCATGATCAATCATTTTGAACATTCCCCATCACATCTATCTTAGTATTCCAATGATCCCATTGTTCAAACCAACACATATGTGATCCACAATCACAAACCCCATGCACATAGCATGGGGGCAGGTCATTAACCCTGCTGAATTTTTCACATGCGTGATCTCAACCTTTTTTGAGGTCACATATCACTTGTATATTCGATTTGATTTGATACACCTAGTATTCTCCCCCCACGGGTCATCATTTCTCCCCACCACTGCATCCTTGGCTTGGTGGGCTCACCTTTATTTGTAGCCATTTTTTAACCTAGTTATTTGCTTTAACCATTCCGGAGTCCTTATGACCTCCATTTTTCGCACCATTTGCACCGTCGGATTCATATTTCTGTACCCGTGATGATGTTTGAGATCATTTCTCGCTCTCACCAAAAACTTCCGGGCATTCTTTCCATGCTCCATGCCACCTCGATTTGCATGCCACATCAGCTGTTGTCAGTTTATTGGCGATTTTTATACCATCGGATTCAGTTTTCCAAACTTGTGCCGATGCTTGAGATCATTTCTCGCTCTCACCTCCAGATTTTTTGGGAATATTTTACATGCCCCCTCGATGCCTCGTTTTGTGTGCCACATCGGTCGTTGTCCATTTTTTACAAGTCTTATATCCCTGGATTCAATTTTTCGTGCTCGTGATGATGCTTGAGATCATTTCTCACTCTCACCTCCATATTTTTTGGGCATCTTTTACATGCCCCCTCATCTTCTCAGTTTGCGTGCCACATCGGCCGTCGTCCATTTTTGACAAGTCTTATATTGCCGGATTCAGTTTTCCACGCTCGTGATGATGCTTGAGATAATTTCTCGCTCTCATGCCCAGATTTTTTGGGCATGTTTTACATGACCCCTCGTCGCCTCGTTTTGCATGCCACATTGGATGTCATCCATTTTTGACAAGTCTTATAACACCTGGATTCAGTTTTTCGCGCTCGTGATGATTCTTGAGATCATTTCTCGCTCTCACACCCAAATTTTTTGGGCATGTTTTACATGCCCCCTCGTCGTCTCATTTTGCGTGCCACATCGGCCGTCATCCAATTTTTACGAGTCTTATATCGCCGGATTCAGTTTTTCGTGCTCGTGATGATGCCTGAGATCATTTCTCGTTCTCACCTCTAGATTTTTCAGGATTTTTTTCCCATGCCCCACGTCACCTCGGTTTGCATGCCACATTGGCCGTTGCCCGTTTTTTACAATCTTTATGTCACCGGATTCAGTTTTTCGCACTCATGACGATGCGTGAGACCATTTCTCGCTATCATCAAAACCTTTTTGTTTAGTATAATTTTATCCCTTTTTCGAGCCAAGCAATTCTTTTACAAAAAAGGCACTTAGGGAGTTTCTGTTAAGCTCTTTTCTTACTCCTAAAACAATGAAAAGATCGTTGAGAAACCTTGCTTCCTTTCATGCTCGCTAAACGTATCTGAAAGTGTGTTTACCTGGTATAAGTTTACCCCCTTTTCTGGACCTTGTAGACTAATTACGAAAAATGAATACTCTAGTCACATCGGCTAGAAGAGTTCTCCATTTGCATCATTTTATGCTTTTTTGGGCCTTGGAGATTAACTTACGAAAAAGAACACCAATGGAGTCCACTTACCACTTTCAAACTCTCTAAACATGAAAGCGACCACGAGCAATCACCATCCTGGGCTTGTAAAAACCCACGAGACACTACTCACAACCACTGCAGAGTTTTCTTATCGTTTTTAGACTCCTTAAAAATGAAAGCAGTCATGAGCACGAACAGTCCTGGGCTCACAAAATCCACAGGACAGTACCATTTCAGAGCACACTTTTATCCCTTCTTCGAGCTCATTAAAAAAACGAAGAAGGACCCAATGGTGCTTCTCGACACCACAACAGATCATGTCTACTCATATGGCAGATTCCCCATTTTGGTCACCTTTGTTCAGAGTATTCTGCAGTATGTCACCCTAAGAGGCCCTCTACAACATCCGTTGGCTTGTCCCCAAAGAGTCACTCCAGTCTACAATACATACCCTTCAGTCCTTAAAGCTATGATCCCTGCACCTACAAGTCAATTTCCTACGCTGCCAGGTCAACCATGTCATCATGCTCTGAACAAAAGAAGTTTGAGTCCACCCACTCTACGACCCCAGTTATTTCCCATCCCCACAGTATGTCAATCCTACCATCAGTACTACCACACTTCAATTCTACACCTCGCGCTCCTATCAAGGAAACATCATTGCCTTGTTAGTTGCTGGTCTCCCTCTGTCAACACCAACCAAATTTATTCCATAGGATAGACTTAGAGGTCCCTGTGTCTTGGACTCATCACCATTTATGATGAGTGCTTATGAATCATTTCGAGAAGAGTCCTCACCGCCTCTCCAAATGGTTTTTTCTCACATGCTCGACTTCGACACCTTGATCGCATCATTGAGACTCGCACAGGGTATTGGTCCTTTTAGCTATTTGTTGAAGACCCCGGATACCACCTGACTCTTCCACATTTGAGAGTCTACTTATGGAAACAACCAATTACATTTTTCCTATAGATATCTGGGTTGCGCATGGCGACAGTATTCATATGTACCCCAGTTTTATACTCCTCGAGTATACAATTACATATACTGCTCAGAGTTGACTCAGAGTCATTGAGTCCCTACAGACGTCGGACACCTTCAGTTTCAACAGCTCATCAACCCTTCTGAGACCTTGTTCAGAACGGTTGTCGCTTTATTCCAGTGTATCAATTATTGAGATCAGCCATGTTATGATCATGAGTAGATCCCAAAATAGTGTCCCCTTTGGACCATTATGATGTACCAACAGATTTTTTATGTCTTATTCAGGTCCCCATTCTTGGGACTAATTGTTATGTATATATCTTGATACGAGCATGGGTATGCCTGCCTCGTCCATTATCAAAGATTGTTCCTCATTCATATTGGGGCCATGTAATGTTTTTTCTTTTTGCAGCTTCCAAGGGCTGTTGATCCAGCCTCCAACCAGTCTCTTCTCTTCCCCAAACCCCAGGAAAAAGACAAAAGAGCTATGATGTCTATCGGCCATACAATGAGCTCCTGCCCTCACACATGAGGGGGCAATCTGTTAACACCCAAAAAGTGCTCACTAGCTCATTTCCTTATTCACATGACCCATTTGTCCACTTTTCCACCATTTGAGCCTCTAAAGCCATCAAAAGGTCACCAAAAGACCATAATACCCCCCTTTTTCCCCTCAAAATGAATATTTTTCCTCAAAAAACATAAAAAAAACCCTCAAAAAGGGTCAAGAATTCTCAAAAATATTAAAAAGGGAATAAAAATATTCAAAATATTCAAAAAAGGAAAAAAGAGGAAAAAAGGTACCTAAACCATGTTGGTCAATACCATTGGTTTCCTCAAAACCATAATGGTATTCCCCACCACCAAAAACTATAAAAAGGTGGTAGAAGCTCCTCACTTTCCATCCATCCATCATCCTATCCTCACGCTATCAAAATATCTCCTGAGACTTTTGGCCATTTCCAGCATCTTGGAGAAGAGACCAATGGAGCTTGGAGCTACTCACCCTTGGAGTTGCTCAACATCATATCCTCACCATTTGAGGTATCTTAATACAAAACATCTATTCTTTTATTTCTTGTTCTTTCCATGAATCATTTTTAAATTTATTTGTTATATGCACATGTTAGTTTAGATTTAGATTTAATTCATAGTCGTTTTTTCTTTCTATATTGAAACTCCTATCACGTTGTTGATAGGTGCCCATTGCACAAAGCTTGGTTGCAAAACTAAGCCAACAACAAGTACACCCCATGTCTTCATAATCGAAGAACATCTAGGATCCTATACCATACCGTGTGAGGTTAGTTCCGAAAAATTTCTACATATAAATTCAGGTTTAGATGAGAGTCAGCAAAAACAATTACTAAAAGTTCTCAAGAGTCAAACTGGAGCATTTGCATGGGAATATACTGATATGAAAGGTATACACCCAAATACCTGTATTCACCACATTTACATAGACCCAAACATACCTCCTGTCAGGAATCCCCAGAGAAGAATGAATCCAACCCTAAAGGATATAGTAAAAGATGAATTACAAAAAATCCTTGATGCTGGATTCATCTACCCAATTTCTAACAGTAAATGGGTATCTCCTCTGTTGGTAGTTCCAAAGAGAGTTACAGGGAAATGTCGTATATGTGTTTGTTAAATTTTGAGCATTAATTCACAATACTCTTGGATCTTTACTGAGAGAATAACATACACAGTATATCAATGCATAACAATCACAATAAGCATGACAAGCATCACAAGAATCAAAAGCATGAGAGACAAGAGACACAGAGTTTATGTGGGGAAAACCCTAAGGTAAAAAACCCCACAACTTCCTCAGAGATAGAGAGAGCAATGGCTCAACCAAAGTACAACCAAAATACACTTGAGATAGTCTCCTAGAGCAGATGATCCTCCTCCTCACTAGTGCGCCACTTTCTGAGTGAGAGAAGTGTGACTTTCCGAATGATCCAAATAGAGATCTTCGGATCTCTATTTATACTTAACCTGTTTTCCCAGTTACACTATGGGGCCGACTTGTCTATCTAGATACATCCACAATATAATATATATTTCAGGGCTGACCCCACACATGATGGTCTAATAACCCATAGGCAAGTACACACACTTGTGACACTTGTCAATCCACATGATGACACTTCCTTATAGAGGAATAACACATCTCTAATAAGGGTACAATAAATATATATGAAATACATAGATGAAATACATTCTGAAGTTACATATACATCAACACTCCCTCTTCACTAGGAAGTTATTTCTCGACACAGATCAGCTAGACAAGTCTTCTTCTCGGGATCATCATCATCATCATCATCACTGCTGCTGCTATCTCAAACAATCTCTGACTCTACTCGTCATAGGAAGTTCTACAGAGCCAGTCCTTTTTCATACTGGATGTAGGCCCACCACTTGCAGGTCTTCGTCATCACTGGCAATACTGTGGAATCGTCAAGACTTATTAGATGCATCACAAAACCTCGAAAGAGCATCCCAGGATGTTACAAGCACATAGCTCTACCTATAGGATCTCTGAGGGCCATATTATATTTGACCTCACCACAAAACCTCGCAAGAGCATCCCAGGCTGTTACGAGCACACAGCTCTACCTATAGGATCTCCCGGGGACAGATTATATGTGGTCATGGCAAAACCTCGCAAGAGCATCCCAGGACTTATTACGAGCACACAGCTCAACCTATCGGATCTCCCAAGGACATATTATATGCCATAGGACAAAACCTCGAAAGAGCATCTGCCAGATATCCCAGGTCTAGATTATATGCCATAGGAAAAACCTCAAAAGACTATCTGCAGATCTCCCAGGGCCAAATTATATGTCCTCCAAGAGCAAAATCTTGAAAGAGCATTTCCCAGATATCCCAGGGCTAGATTACATGCCATAGGAAAAACCTCGAAAGACTATCTGCAAATATCCTAGGGCCAAATTATATGCTCATCTGCATAGCCTAATCCACGGCCATAGAGTATCAACTTGATACTCACCATACATCATCCTGATCATCATCACTGCAACATCTTGTTGCATGTCATCTGGAGCAACATCCTGAAGCTCGTCATCCATGATCATCTTGATGATATCATGCATCTACCTGATGCATACCAAGTATCTAGCTAATACATATCATCATACATGATCCACCTGATCATACAATGTATCCACCTGATACAAATACAAATACATGATCCACCTGATCATACATGATACATATCAACATACATGATCTACCTTATCATACAATGTATCCGCCTGATACATATATAGATACATGGTCCAAGCATCCAACATGATGCATATACAAAATACATACAAATGATCCAACCGATCATATCCAACATCCAACATGATGCGTACATACATATACATATAAATGATCCCACTGATCATATCCAACATCCAACATGATGCGTACATACATATAAATGATCCAACTGATCATATCCATCATCCTCCTAATGCATATACAGAGCAGTAACTGGAGCATCGTCCTGATGCTCATCATCCAGTGCTTACATCCACAGCCATGTGAATGATTCTCCTTCCAACATGCTTGGAATGGATTCTGCAAATGTGTCCATCACTTCTTCCTCAAAGTGTCATCAATCAGAAGAACACCAAGCCTCTCCCTGAAGTTCTCGAACTTCACCCTGGCTAGTGGCTTCGTCAGCACATCTACAATCTGCTCGTCCGTCGCAACATACAGGAGCTTCACAGCTCCTCTCTGCACCATATCCCCGATATAGTTATATTTGATCTCTATGTGTTTCGACCTGTCATGAAACACTGGGTTCTCAGACAGATTCACACAACTCTGGTTATCACAAAAGATACCAATAGCATCCAATGGGAGATCAAATAACTCAGACAGTAGCTTCCATAGCCATACTGCCTCACAACTAGTTGAACAGGATGCAACATACTCTACCTCAGCTATACTCAGTGCTATGCAGGACTGCTTCCTGCTAAACCAAGAGATCACACCTAATCCCATACTGAAGCAGCACCTAGATGTGCTCTTCCTAGATGCAGCACTGCCAGCCCAATCTGAATCAACATAACCCTGCAAGTTAAACTTTTGATTCGCTTCATACTTGAGCCCATAATCCATTGTACCCTTCAGGTACCTCAGAACATGCTTTACAGCAACCAAGTGAACACTCCTTGGATCCATCAGGAACTAGCTCAATGTGTTGACAGCAAAGCAAATATCTGGTCTCGTGTTCATCATGTACATCAAGGACACAATCATCTAACGATACATAGAGACAACAACCGGCTCAGATGAAGCATCACATAGAAGCTTCAGGTTCGATGCCATAGGTGTGGCCATGGCCTTGCAATCCATCATCTTGAATCTCTTCAGGATATCTACTGTGTACTTCCCTTGACCAAGGAGGATCCCACCTGCACTCTTCCACACCTCCATACCTAGGAAATAATGCATCATTCCCAAATCTTTCATATCGAACTCAGCAGCAAGCTTCCTCTTTGTATCACACCAAGTTTTGGGAGCTTGCTACAAGCCATACAAGGCTTTCTTCAATATGCACACATGTGACTCCCTGTCAGGTCTTGGGACTGCATCTCAAACATCTTCTTCATGATCGACGGATCATGGCATTCCATTTCTTCATCCCAGATCCTGGGAACTTCAAAATCTTCAATAGATATCTTTGTTGCTGGAACAAATGTTGTAGTCCTTCTTTTGTAGGTGAAGATATACGGTCTTTCCTACAAAACAAGTTAAATTGCATGATTAGAAACATCTCATAATTTTTAGAACAAATTCTTTACACATAAAGAAATATGTCATGTAGTCATGTAGTTATCTTAGCCAATGCTTCAATACAACATTTATCCATGTTCCACAACTTTCTAGATGCCTTCCAGTCTCTACCAGAACATTGTTAAGAGTTTTCACTACTCCCAACATGTTAGCAAAGAGGTTTCATTCTAGATAAGTAGCACTGGAATGTTGTACAGTTCCATAGGCCACTTACCCATCACATGCATATTAGTAGTATACTATTCATTAATGCAATCATTCTAATATGCACAATACATCTCCTAAGTCTAGGAACATACGCATAATATTATTTAAACAAAAATAGGCAAGAAATGATAATTGAAATACTTATCTTTGTTTGTTTGTTGGGTGGACTCCCTCTGAGTCTTTGCTTCCTGGCAGGAGCTGCTGCAGTAGCTTCTTCTACACCTTTATGTTGTGGAATGTAGGAAGATGGTCAACTCCCTCTGAAAATATGCATCCTTGCAGGAGCTGCTGGAGTGTGCTCCCTCTTGATCTTTGCTTGCTGGATTACCTATCCTTGAACTTATATTCATCCTTGCTGACATCAATCTTCTTGAACCATGGAAAGTATAATCTGTAAGCCTCCGAGCTTTCACTGTAACCCACAAAGATACCCTTCTTTACTGAAGGATCTAGTTTGGTCATATTTTCCTTTGGGACATGAGTGTATACTGGACAACCACATATTATAAGATGGCTGACTTCAGGTTTCTTACCAGAAAAGACTTCTTCTGGTGTCTTGTTGTCCAATATCTTGTGGGGTGTTCTGTTCTGCACATATACAACTGTTCTAGCTGCCTCTTCCCATAGATGCATAGGTAGATCCTGGTCATGCAACATTGCCCTTGCTGCTTCCATGATTATTATATTCTTCCTTTCTGCAACTCCATTCTGTTGAGGATTATAAGGAGCAGTCAACTCCCTCTTAATCCATGAATCACTGCAAATCTTCTTGAAGTCACCTAAGGTGAATTCTCCACCATTGTCGGATTTGAATGTTTTGATCTTCTTGTCAGTTTGATTCTCCATCAAGGTTTTGAATTCCTTGAACTTATCAAACACCTCATCTTTGTTCTTCAAGAAGTATACCCAAGTCTTCCTGGAGAATTCATCAATAAATGAGACATAGTAAACATACCCACTTAGAGAAATGGATGACATAGGACCACATACATCTGAGTGGATGATTTCCAGGATATCCTTTGCCTTGCTTTCACTTCTTGGGAAAGCCTTCTTAATGTTCTTACCTTTTGCACATCCTTTGCAAACACCTTCATGTTTGGTCTTGATTTCGAGAAGACCTTCTACAGCCTTGCTTGCAATTGGAAGTGCCCTATAGTGCATATGAGCAAGTCTTCTATGCCAAAGTTCACTTGGCTCCATGGATTCATGCACCATGGCATGTTCAGGTTGACCCTTCAATTTATACAATCCTCCCTCTTGCTCTCCAATCACTATTGCATCATCGATTGTTTTACCCTTTGGCCACATTAGGACTTGGCCATCTACAAATGCAACCCTTATGCCTTTTGCATCCAATGTAGAGATGGAGAGTAAGTTCTTCTTGATCCCAGGTACATAAAGGACTTCTTTCATCTTCAAATATTTTCTAGAATCTAGGTTATAGGAGGCTTCACCACTTCCTTTGATTGGGTATTGAAAATCATCCCCATGTTTCACCTTATGGGGTGATTCATGGTCAGATAGGTTTACAAAAGATTCCTTAAACCCAATCATGTGTTTGGAAGCCCCACTATCAATTAAGCAATCATTACAACCATGGGAGATAGTACCTATGAGAACAGAGATTAGAACATACTCTTCTTCACTTGATGAGTCATCACCACTATCATCACTTTCTGCCCCAGCCTTCTTCTTTGGTGGTTCATCATCCTCGGCAGCATGAGCATGGAACTTTCTTTTGCTGTCCTTCTTCTTCTTGCTAGAGTTGTTGTTATTATCCCTTTTGTTCTTGGGACAATCTGAAGCAAAGTGACCCTTCTCATTGCATGTGAAGCATCTTAGATCCTTCTTATTCTTTTGATAGGATCTCTTGTAGCAAGAGTGCTCCTTCTTGGGCTTTCTTCTTTTGGTGTGAGCTGCGAGAGCTTGATCTTCACCTCCCATCTTTTCCTCACGAGCTACAAGTCTAGCTTCTTCTTGAGAGCATTCCTCCCACATTTTACTGAAAGAGATCAATTTCTTCCTTGCACAGATTCCTTGAATAAAGGAGTCCCATGACCTAGGTAGGCCATTCAGAGTGGTCATGACAACTTCACCATTATCCACTACTTCATCCACAGCTTCAAGTTGTTCATTGATCTGAGAGACCTTGGAAAAGTAATATTGAATGGTTTCTCCATTCAACATCTTGACCCCTTTCAATTGATTCCGCAGAGTCATCTTCCGATTTATATTCTTCCCTTCAAATAACTTGGTCAAAGAGCCAAACATCTCCTTGGGTGTCTTTAGAGAAGACACATGGGGTATGAGATGGTCTTTGAGGGAATCAACAATGATTCTCTTTGCCTTGACCAAGTTCTTCTTATGCAATACCTTAGCCTCTTCATCCTCTGGGATAGGGATGTCTTCTTTTATATATGAGTCCAACTCATTCTCTTCTAGGATTAAACCAATCCTATACTTTGGAAGTTATCAGCCCCTTCAAGCTTATCCTCAAGATTTGTGTGGTGAGACATCTTAAAGAGTACTTCAAATGGAAATAAAAAAGATTTAGGTCTTACCACTTGAATTTTTGAAAACTGGATCTGGTCCCGAATTAGGGTTTGTTGGCAAAACCCTAAAAAATCAAAATGTGAATTTCAACTTTCTGAAAGGATAGAAAGATGTGCCTTGATGATCTGATCAGCCTGGTGTATTCAGAATTTGAGATCAGCAAAGCTTTACCCTTCAGATTTTCCTTTTTGTCCTCCCGAGTTCACTAGGGAGAGCCCTGAATTAGGGTTTGAGTTTCTCGGAGATCTACCCAGCCAAAAATATCGATCCAAAGCTCTAAACTTCTATTTTTGCAAGGAGCTTCTAGCTATGTCTTTAGATTTCAGAAATTCCTATTTTTGTGGAAACCCTAATTTTTAGTGCCAAATCTAAAAAAGCTTAGAATTGAATTCTGATTGGACAGATAGTTTCTCCTTGATGAGTAGAGTCAATCAACTATACGGCTTTTCCAAAATCTATGGAGAGAAACCCAATAAACAAGAAACTCAAGTTTTCGTCACTGCACAATGTCTTCTTCTCAGGTTAGCTCTGATACCATGTTAAATTTTGAGCATTAATTCACAATAATCTTGGATCTTTACTAAGAGAATAACATATACAGTATATCAATGCATAAAAATCACAATAAGCATGACAAGCATCACAAGAATCAAAAGCATGAGAGACAAGAGACACAGAGTTTCCGTGGGGAAAACCCTAAGGTGAAAAACCCACAACTTCCTCAGAGATAGAGAGAGTAATGGCTCAACCAAAGTACAACCAAAATACACTTGAGATAGTCTCCTAAAGCATATGATCCTCCTCCTCACTAGTGCGCCACTTTCTGAGTGAGAGAAGTGTGACTTTCCAAATGATCCAAATAGAGATCTCCCGATCTCTATTTATACTTAACCTGTTTTCCCAGTTACACTATGGGGCCGACTTGTCTATCTAGATACATCCACATTATAATATATATTTCAGGGTCGACCCCACACATAGTGGTCTAATAACCCATCGGCAAGTACACACACTTGCGACACTTGTCAATCCACATGACGACACTTCCTTATAGAGGAATAACACATCTCTAATAAGGGTACAATAAATATATATGAAATACATTCCAAAGTTACATATACATCAACAGTGTTGACTTTCAAGAATTAAACAAGGCCACTCTTAAGGACTAATTCCCCTTGCCTTTCATTGACCAGGTGTTAGATACTTTATCAAGGAAGCAATACTTTTCTTTCCTTGATGGGTATAGTGGATACAATCAAATATTAATAGCACCTTAGGATCAAGACAAGACAACCTTTACTTGTTCTTGGGGGACATATGCCTATTGAGTGTTACCTTTTTTCCTTTGTAATGCACCTGCTACTTTCCAGCATGCAGTTCTAGGAATTTTTAATGACATTATACATGACTGTGTAGAAGTTTATATGGACGATTTTATAGTTTATGGAAATACCTTCCAAGAAGCCCTTGATAACCTCGAAACAGTTCTTATTTGGTGCCAAGAAATGAACTTAGCTCTTAGTCATGAAAAATGTAAGATGTTACTAACCAAGGGCATAGTTCCAGGACATCATGTCTCTCTTCAAGGTATCAAGATGGATCCCGCCAAGATAGAAATAATTGTTAATATTCCTCCTCCAAAAACTCCGAAGTAAGTAAGAAGTTTTCTTGGCCATGCGGGCTATTATAGACGTTTTATTGAAAATTTCACTAAGATAGATGCACCTATGTTCAACCTACTCATGAAAGATACAGAATTTCAATGGACTGAACCTTGTCAACAAGCCTTCGAAACTTTGAAGGAAAAGCTATTAGTGGCACCAATACTTAGGGGCCCCAATTGGTCCCTTCCTTTTCATATATCCACTGATGCTTCCAACAGAGCCATAGGAGCAGTCTTAGGTCAAAAAGAGGGACAAAAATCACATGCCATCTATTTTGCTAGTAAAAATTTGACTCCTGTAGAATCGAAATACACTGTTACTGAAAAAGAGTTTCTGGCAGTAGTCTATGCCATCAACAAGTTTCATCATTATATCATAGGATATGAGATTTTCATACATACCAATCACTCCACCATTAGATTTTTTATGAATAAACCAATCACCAATGGCAGGGTGACTCAGTGGCTTCTTTTGTTACAAGAATTTAACATTACTATTGTTGATCATCTCGATCGAGAGAATGTAGTAGCTGATTTTCTCTCTCGAATTCAAATTGACAATGATGCCAGCCCTATCGATGATAGCTTCCCAGATGAACGTTTGTTCACTGTATCTATTCGAACCCCATGGTTTATAGACATAGCCAATTATTTAGCAACTAGAAATCTACCAAACCATCTCTCCCCACCCGAAAAATGTAGGATCATAGTCTAGAGTTCTAATTACTCTTGGGTGGACAATTATCTCTTTCGTACTAGTCCTGATCTTATTATTAAACGATGTGTACGAGAGGATGAGATGAAAAAGATCCTTCATGCATGTAATGGCGGACCTTGCAGTGGGCATTTTTATGATAAGAGAACAACATACAAGGTGTTGCACTCTAGGTATTATTGGCCAAGCATTTTTAAGGATGCTGCCAAATATGTCAAGGGGTGTGACAGTTGCCAAAGAATGGGTAGACCTACGCCATCCGATGAGATGCCTTTACAACCTCAATTTATGATTGAACCTTTTGAAAAATGGGCTCTAGATTTCGTTGGGCCAATTTCCCCTATGTCTCCCAAGAAGAAGTACATCCTAGTCTATACAGATTATGTCACCAAGTGGGTAGAAGCTAAAGCTTTATCTAAGCCATAGAGAAATATGTGGTAGAGTTTATATATGAAGAAATATTTACCCGATTCGGAGTACCTAGGGAAATTGTAACCGATCAAGGATCTCAATTTACCTCCAAATCAATGAAAGAGCTTACTGACAAATATGGTATTAGTGTTAACACCCAAAAAGTGTTCACTACCTCATCTACCACATTATATGGCTCATTTGTCCATTTTCCTACCATATTTCCCTTAAAAACCCAAAAAATCCCACTAAAAAGCCTCCAAAAGGCCTAAAATGCCTCCAAAAGGCCACAAAACCCTCAAAATAGCCTAAAAAAGGCTAAAAAACCCCCTTTTCCTCCAAAAATAGCAAAAATCCCCTAAAAAGGGATAAAAAATATAAAATAATGAGGAAAAGGAGGAAAAAACCCTATACAGCTGCCCAAAACCATGTGTTTCCTAAAACCATGGGTCAGCACTCCACCACCAAAAAACTATAAATAGGTGATGGAGATCCCTTATTCCACATCCACAATCACAAGCACCCTTACTCTGCCAAAATCTCTCTCGAAACCCTAGTTCACCTTTGAACTATTTTCACCTTGAGAGCCACCTTTGGCCCATTCCCATCATTGGAGAAGGAGAAGGAGCATCTTGAAGCTTGGAGCATCCTCTTGGACACTGCAAAGGGCTTCATCAAACCTTGACACTCAAGGTAATATTAATATAAAACCATTTTTTATATCTTTCAGTTATGTCTCATGCAATGTTTAAAGTAGTTTGTTAATTGTTGTTTTAGCTTAATCATTTAATCATTACTGAACTGCTACTAAGGAGTCCATTCTCCTTAGTAGGTGCTCATTTGCACAAGCTAGGGGTAAAACCCTAGCTACAGTTTTGGCGACTCCCCTAGTTTTCGAATTTCTGGTTTCCGTTTTGAATTTTTTACTTTCGACTGTCCCTTTCGGCCGCCGCATACCGCGTCTTTTCCCTCTGCAGTCGCGTCCCGACCGCGCCTTTCAGGCCTTTACCTACGATCCGACCGCGGCTCTCAGACTGCTTCCGACGCCCTGCCGGCGGATTCAAGTCTGTTACCTGCGATCCGACCGTGGCTAATCAGCCTGTTTGCCGCGATCTGACTGCTCCTGTCGGCCTTTTTTCGGCGTCCCGACTGCGGCTTTCTGCCTCTTTCGTGCGTCCCGACTGCGCCTGTTAGAACTTTTTGCCGCGACCCGACTGCGTCTTGTTCCCTATTTCCTGCGTCCCGACTGCCTCTGTTGGCCCGATAGCCCCGACCTGACCGCCGCTGTTTCCCTCAAACCCGCGGTCGGCCTGTTCTGATTTGCCACAGACCCGCGGTCTGATTTCTGCTCTTTTCCTGTTTTGAGCCCAGCACCTTTTGCTGCAATATTTTCTGCATCTGAACAGCCCTCTGTCCCACCTGCAGCCTAACTACCTTACAGCCTTTCTGCAACATAATTTCTGTTCCCTTTACAGAATTCTTTTAAAATTTCAGTATTTTTAATTCAGAAAATTTTGCAAGTTAAACTTTCAATTTCAGCATTATTGATAGTTGGAAGTTTCCCCCCCTTGTGGCACTTCTATTTTTTGGGTTCATCACCTCACGAGTACACACTCTGTCACATAAATCAAGTGAGCCTTAAAAAGTACCTAATTGAACCAACATTCTAACCCCACTTGGGGAACACAAAAGAATCATTGTAGTTAGGTAGGGTCGGGGGGATAGGCTTCCAATAACACCCCTCGGTCACTTTCACTTGAGACATAGTTGTTGTCCAAATAGGGAACCAAAATCCCCTAGTACTTTTTGGCACGGTCACGACCAGTTTGTCAGAGGGCCTCTCCCTTAGGAGGGTTGAAGTCGGGAGACTGGTTCCGGAGGCCTGAGTGGAATACCGCACTCCATTCAGTAACCGAAGGGCTACCTTTCGCGGTTCGCGGGATATCCCTGTATAGGGGTATTGCGGTCAACGAACTAAATGGCAGATTCACCTTTCTGGACGTGTCATGAACGGGGTATCTTAGTTGCCATTCTTCTAGGATTGATTACCCGGTGTCCCTCCCGGTAGGGGGATATCATAGCCACTTGGCTTTCCTACTCATATTGTCTGACTTGGATTTCATCACCTTGCAGAGGATATGTTTAGTTGAGTCAGAATATTTTTAGTTAGGTGTTTGCATGCTCCTTTACCTCCCTTTGGTCTAGTGAGTCCACCATTTTTCTTTTTTAGGAAACCTGCTGCTTGTTGGTATTCTGACCATCTTTGTTGTTACTCCACCTATTGTAGCACAGCTGTTGCAGTGGGTGTTTTGAGTTGGTTGTTGGCCTGAGTGCCTTGCTTTTTAGCTCTCCTTCTGCACACTCGGTTGCGTTAGGATTTTTGAGCTGCTTTTATACTCACCTCAACCCACAGAGACTAGACACCATCTGTCACCATTGAGTCCCCGAGACATTCTCGGCGCCTCAGGGGCGAGCCCCCACAGCACGGTTCTCTTGACACCACTCGTCATAGATTCCGATCATTGTCCGTTGATACCACTCATCACAGATCTAGAGCCTTGTCACTTGACTCCACTCGTCAGCGACGTAGGTCTCCGTCACCAGATAGTGACGCACCTTACTTTACCTCTGATTCTGACGAAGAGTCTGAGAACCCTATTTATACTGCCCCTACTAGCCCCATGGCTGGCACGACTTCCACTCCATTTGTCACAGGGACCATTGGTGGCACATCCACCACTACACCAGTTACTACACCTGTTTTTGGTATGCCCTCCATGGGGCAACCATCTACCGTTCCCCTCACGGTACCTATACCCACAGCGGGAATACCCATCCCCACTACATCAGTGGCTCACACTACCAATGGTGGTGCTGGACCATCCTTCACTACCTCAGTCCCCCCACTTGGGGGCACCACCTCACATCTTGTCCCTCCACTTGGGGGCACTGGCCCCAACTTGGTCCACAGCACTACTGTGTCACAGCCTTCTTCCAGTTTGCCGTTCATGGCTAGCCTCAACCTACCTGACCTGGCCAGATTGACCAATGATCCTATTCGACACGACCCTACATGGCCTCATATGCCTACCAAGCTCCCTTCGGACATCCCTAAGTTCGAGGGCAAGGCCGGTGAGGACCCACAAAACCATATCATGTCTTTCCACCTATGGTGTTCCTCTAACTCCATAGTAGACGACTCGGTTCGCCTCCGTCTCTTACAGCGCACCTTCACTGGCTCTGCAGCCAAGTGGTATATTGAGCAGCCTCATGGGACCCACGCCACCTTTGCTTCCCTGGCCTCGACCTTCCTGCAGTTCTTCCAATTGCCTGTCCGCTATGACGCGGGCATTGAGATCCTTCTATCTTGTAGACAAAACACGGCTACCCATATCACGGACCACATCCATGAATGGCGTCGACGCCGTAGCTTATGCAAGATCAAACTTGACGACCGTATCTTCCTAGATTGGTTCCTCAAATCCCTCCTCCCGGTTATCGCTAAGGATGTGGCCTCAGAAAGACCCCAGTTTGAAGAAGAAGCTATCCTTAAGGCACAACAGTTCGACCTCATTTACGCCCAATCGGGTTACCTTTATACCATTATACCTGACGCCCCTCGCGGTGAGTCCTCCCATCATGATGCGCCGGGGGCATCCCACGCTGCAGATGGTATCATTGGCCGTGTTTCTTCGCATCCCCAACCATTTTCTATAGCACGTCCTACCCCTGGCCCCGACCTGTCGAGGGCTACTTCCCAGTCTGGAGCAACCAACTCATATGCTCCCATGACACATCACCATGGACCCTCATGTCCACCTCAGTGCTTCGGGTATGCGACTCCTGCTTATGCTCCTCCAGTCGCCCCTCAGCCTTACTACCATCAGCAGGCTGCCTCAGCTCCTGCGCCTTCACAAGCCCCACCAGCTTATTATCTGCCACAGGCCGCCCCTGCGGCGCAACCACAACCTGCTCCGCAGTCCTATCGGCAACCCCCTCAAGTTGCTGCACCTGCTCAGCCTCAACCTACATATCATCTTCCGCAGCCTGCTCCTGCACCTGCGCAACCTCAAAATCCACCTGCTGCCCAAGGGCAAGTTTACGCCCAACAAAACCCGCAGCAAAACCAGAATAACCAACGTAACCAGGGCCAACAGAACCGCGGCAAGGGCCGTAACAGGGGAAACAACCAACCTGCAGACCAAGCTGGTCAACCGGCTAATCCCCCTGACAATAACAATGCGGCCCCCGCTAATCAAAACCCTGATCGCCCGCCCAAGCAGGCCAAAAACCCCAATCTGCGAACAAACCACCCTTGTTCTATTTGTGGAGTCTATGGACATTACACCCATGCTTGCCCACACTTGGAGCGAGCTCGGCAGCTCTGGGTTGACGAGGCCCATCGCCAAGGGCATGCGGCTCCCCAAGCACCGCCCAACCCCCCCCAACCTCAGCAACCCCCTTTGGTGTTGCAAAACCCATTACCGACCCAAGGCGTAGTGAACACTCAGCCGTTGGCCCCTCAAGCTAACGTACAACCCCAACAACAACAGATTCCATACGCCGCTCCTGATCAACCCATGTTTGACTCAGGTACCCACCACTTGCTGATGATGTCCTCTGCTGACGTCAACCTGCAGACCCGTCGGCACCAATATGGCTCCACCTCTGAAGCCAATCCCACGGATAAAACTACTACCTCCCATCCCACCGATCAGGCGTTACGTATACCTCCGCCGCCCATAGATAGCACTGCGAAAGCAGCTCGTTTCCCACTTCGCCGAATCAACAATAACCCTAATGCGCGCGCTGCGTCAAACTACAACATCGTAGACGACCTAGCTCAATCTCCTGCAGCCATGTCTGCGCTAGAGGTCTTGAAGAACTGCCCTTCCCAGCGCAAGACCTTACTCTCCGCCATTGGGGGCATTGACCCAAATGATTCGCAGATGATGGCATTTGATTTAGACCAGTCTGAACCACGCCTACCTTCCAACTTAGCCTTCCAAGTTACTGTCTCCGTTAGGAATCTTGTTATCCATCGGTGCATCATCGATGAGGGTGCCTCCACATGCGTTATGTCTACATTTGTATGGCAGAAGCTAGGATCCCCTCCTCTCCAGCAGTCCACCACTGCGTTACGTGCCTACGACGGTCGTTCGGCCCAGCCCCAAGGCCTTCTACCCAACGTTCCCGTCCAGTTAGGCGGTAAAACAGTCCTTATCGACATAGAGGTAATCAATGCTCAATTGGATTACAACCTTTTACTTGGCCGCAGCTACATGTATGCCATGCGGGCGGTTGCCTCTTCGGTCTTTCGCACCATGATGTTCCCCCATGAGGGACGCGTGGTTAAAATTGACCAGCTCACATACTATGATCCCAGTGCTCCCGCGGCACCTGAAAACGTTCTCCCCATGGTTGAACAACCTGTTTCTCCTGCCACCACCTCGTTTGTTTCCTCTACGGGGCCTGGAGTCTACTCAGACGCGCCGATGACCTCCACCTTTCAATCCATTCCTCCGCCGTCATCTACGCCCGAAATGTCTGATCTATGTACCTTGTCTCACGACAACCTACCACCTAATACTCAACCACCCTTGTTGCCCAAACCACCACTAGTACCTAGCCACATTGGTGTTACACCGATCCATACGATCCCCTTCCTAGTCCCTCCATCGGGAGTAGTAAGCGCCCCGGTCATGGCTACCCTTAGCCTCCCTGGGTTAACCTTGGGATTACCTGTATGGTATCTTTCGCCTCCCGTTCGCCCGCCGACACCAGATGTCGTCCTCCAGCCGGTGCAACCCATGGCTACTACCACTCAGCCACCTCCCGGTGTCTCTACCCCTTTGTCCTCCACGACACCTCCTCCTACTCCCAAACCCACTGGGGGCAGAGGTCCACAACCTTACACTGCTGTACCACCTCCCAAGACAGTAAAAAACCCTCCAGTGTTTCGTGCTCCTCCCAAATGCTCGCTGTGTGACGAGTTGGGCCATGCGACCCATCAATGCCCACAGTTACCCGCATTGCAGAAGCACATGCAAATGCTCGATGATGACCCCAACATCCCAACTGTCGAACTCAACCCAACTCCTAAGCCTAAAGATAAGTCCCTACGTACCAACCACTCCTGCGCCATATGCGGTATTTACGGGCATTATTCACATCATTGTCCTGATCTCCCGGATTACAGAGCAGCTCTCTATGAGATGAACAATCTGGATCTTGAGACGGCACCACCTACCATTGAGGAGATCTACCCCCTAGACTCTTCACCTT
Source organism: Larix kaempferi (assembly GCA_027924585.1). NCBI lineage: Eukaryota > Viridiplantae > Streptophyta > Pinopsida > Pinales > Pinaceae > Larix > Larix kaempferi. Next base: position 5,051,326 of record BSBM01000293.1, on the reverse strand, counting down.
CTGGAGAGATTAATACCATCTATATGATTTCTTCCACCACTCCACCCTCGTCAACCGATTTGACGACGCAAACTTTCCGTACCGATGAGGAGATTCTTGAGGCCCTTACTGCCCCGGATTATCCCTGGGATGATATGCATCATCGTTCCTATTTCCTCCCAGAAGAATCCTCCTCTAGCACAGCTAACCAATTCACAGTTGAATCCAAAGACTTCCTCCCCACCAAGGTCGACTGGTCCAAGGACCCTATCCCTGCTCCTGATGCCTTCGAGGAGGGTAACATGGCCAACATCTCACCTGTCATCCAAGTTGATATCGCTGCCCCAGGACGTGCCCCTGAACTCATCACTTTAGGAGCCTCCTGCCGTCAGCATGAGATCGAGACCTACCATCAACTCTTCCAGGAGTTCCATGATGTCTTTGTTTGGCCCTCTCCCGGAATGCCTGGGTTCAACCCCGCCATTCTCAAACATCACATAGACACACGGCCAGAGGAACTCCATGTTCATACCGAAACCAACTCTGAAGGCCTCCCTTTACGCAACCCCCATGACGAGTTGCATCCTACGGAATCTCTATCCATAGAATAACCCGCGGCCTCATTGGTCTGCGTTGTACAGTACTTGCTTTTTTGTTTTTGTTTTTACAAACCGTTTCCACCATTGGAATCAGCACGACGAGACTGTCAGGATGGTCACCTCGTTGCATCATTTTTGTGCCGTTACTTTTTACCCATTTTTTCAGACGCCATTAGTCGCCTCGGTTTGCGTGCCACATCGGCCGTTCTCCATTTTTCACATGTTTTATATCATCGGATTCATTTTTCCGAGCTGGTGATGACGCTTGAGATCATTTCTTGCTCTCACCCCCCGATCTTTCGGGTATTTTTTCCACAACACCCTAGTCACCTCGGTTTGCGTGCCACATCGGTCGTTATCCGTTTTTGACATCCTTTATATCGCCGGATTCATTTTTCTGAGCTCGTGATGATGCTTGAGATCATTTCTCGCTCTCACTTGGTACAATTTCACCATTGTGTCCCGACACCTTGCTGCCTCGGTTTGCGTGCCACATCGGTCGCTATCGGATTGTTCCACTTTTGTACATGAGCCATTCACTCCTGTCATACTGCAAATGTCTCGTTATTTTGCCACCATTTCATCCACCCCGCAAGGAGGTCCATCAGTGTTCCCACCTACCCTCGTTCTTGGTCATCATTACTAAACCTTGATTGAACACTTCCTCCTTGCCTGGCCATTCCTTTTGTTCGGTATAATTTTATCCCTTTTTCGGGCCGGACAAGTCCTTTACGAAAAAGGCACTTAGGGAGTTTCCGTTAAGCTCTTTTCTGACTCCTAAAAGAATGAAAAGATCGCCGAGCAATCTTGCTTCCTTTCATGCTCGCTAAAGTACCTGAAAGGGCGTCTATCTGGTATAAGTTTAACCCTTTTCCGGACCTGGTAGACTAATTACGAAAAAGGAATACTCTAGTCACACCGGCTAGAAGAGTTTTTCATTGCATCCTTTTATGCTTCTTTGGGCCTTGGAGACTAAATCTACGAAGAAGCAACCCCCTGGAGTCTTCTTACTTGCTTTCAGACTCTCTAAAATTGAAAGCAACCACGAGCATATACTGTCCTGGGCTCGTAAAATCCACACGACAGTACCATTTCATCATTTCAGAGTCTTCTTATCGCTTTCAGACTCCTTAAAATTGAAAGCAACCACGAGCATGAACTGTCCTGGGCTCGTAAAATACACACGACAGTATCATTTTATCCACACACTTCTTCTATTTCCTTAACCCATGAAGAAGTATCCTCCCGTGCCTCATGGCACTATGATCAATCATCTCGGCAGCACCCCCAATCAGGTCGCCTTTGTTCAGAGTATTCTGCAGTCTTCTGCCATTTTTACACCAGCTTGAGTCTCCCTCAGCCAGTTACCCTCCCAGATCCATTACAGCTATGATCCCTTTCCCCTCAGTCAGTTTCATATGCTGCCAGATCATTCCCATTATCATACTCTGAACAAAGGAAGTTTGAGTCCACCCACTCTACTTGCCCAGTTATCCCCCTACAGTTCGGTCAGTCCTGCCATCAGTACTATCACATTTCGGCCATGTACCTCGCGCTCCTGTCAAGGAAACATCATTGCCTTGATAGTTGCAGGTCTCCCTCTGTCGACAACAACTCCTCTACTCCAGAGGATAGGCCCAGAGGTCCCTACGCCTTGGACTTATCACCATCTGTGGTAAGTGCCTACGGATCATTCTGAGAGGAGTCATCATTGCCTCTCCGAGTGGTTGTTCCTCACATGCTCGACTTCAGCACCTTGATCGCATCGTTGAGGATCGCGTAGGATTATATCCCATCAGTTTTTAGTCGAAGACCCCGGATTTCCCCCGACTCTAGCACATTGGTGAGTCACTTCGGAACGGCCAGTTATATGTTCCCGTGGATGTCCGGGCTGCGTTGGCGTTTGTATTCGGAAGCCATCCAGTTACATGCTTCCTTGAGTACCCAGTTTCAGTTCCATATCCGTTCCAGTTCCGTGTACCATTGTGAGTGTACCCCTTGTCACTCTGATCCAGCAGCTCATCAGCCCCTTTGGTACCACACTCAGTAGCACTGTTGATTGTTCCAGTGCACCAGTTCTGCAGTTCACACATGATCCGCTCAGCAGTATGTCCCAGATTTTGTGTCCCCTCTGGACTCTTATGATGTACACAGTGGTTATGTATCTTACAGGTCCCCCTTTTCGGGCCTCACAGTTCTGTTTATGTATCTTGATACGAGCATGGGTATGCCCGCCTCGTCCATATATTGAGATTATTCCTCATTCAGTATTTGAGGTCATGTATATTTCAGGTCCCCATTTTTTGGACCCCAGTGTTATTATGTTATATCCTGATACGAGCATGGGTATGCCCGCCTCGTCCATATGATCAGCTGATTCCTCATCCATTATTGAGGTTATGTACTTTTAGTTCTTGCAGTTGTTCGGGATCGTTGTTCCGGGCTTCAGTTTGTTTCTTCTCTTCTCTCCATATCCCAGGAAAACCATTCATGACTTATGATGTCCATCGGCCATACGATGAGCTCCTGACCTCGCACATCAGGGGGCAATCTGTTAACACCCAAAAAGTGTTCACTACCTCATCTACCACATTATATGGCTCATTTGTCCATTTTCCTACCATATTTCCCTTAAAAACCCAAAAAATCCCACTAAAAAGCCTCCAAAAGGCCTAAAATGCCTCCAAAAGGCCACAAAACCCTCAAAATAGCCTAAAAAAGGCTAAAAAAACCCCCTTTTCCTCCAAAAATAGCAAAAATCCCCTAAAAAGGGATAAAAAATATAAAATAATGAGGAAAAGGAGGAAAAAACCCTATACAGCTGCCCAAAACCATGTGTTTCCTAAAACCATGGGTCAGCACTCCACCACCAAAAAACTATAAATAGGTGATGGAGATCCCTTATTCCACATCCACAATCACAAGCACCCTTACTCTGCCAAAATCTCTCTCGAAACCCTAGTTCACCTTTGAACTATTTTCACCTTGAGAGCCACCTTTGGCCCATTCCCATCATTGGAGAAGGAGAAGGAGCATCTTGAAGCTTGGAGCATCCTCTTGGACACTGCAAAGGGCTTCATCAAACCTTGACACTCAAGGTAATATTAATATAAAACCATTTTTTATATCTTTCAGTTATGTCTCATGCAATGTTTAAAGTAGTTTGTTAATTGTTGTTTTAGCTTAATCATTTAATCATTACTGAACTGCTACTAAGGAGTCCATTCTCCTTAGTAGGTGCTCATTTGCACAAGCTAGGGGTAAAACCCTAGCTACAATTAGACATTGTAAATCTTCACCATATCACCTGCAAGCCAATGGTCAAGTAGAATCCACCAACAAAGTATTAGAAGCCATCCTGACTAAGACTATCCAGTTACACCACAAAGACTGGGCAGATAGGATTCCATAAGCTTTGTGGGATTATAGAATAACTTGGAGGAACACCACTGGCCACACACCTTATGAACTCGTTTATGGTAAACAAGTTATTCTACCTATTGAATTTCAAGTCAAAACATTTCGTATGGCTGCACAATTAGGGATAAATCTAGAAGAAGCACAGAGACAACGAATCCTGCAAATGAATGAATTAGACGAGATTAGGAAAGATGTTATTCAACACACAATCTTAATACAAAAACAATGCAAAAAGTGGCATAATAGATACATTAAACAAAAACAATTCAAAACTGGAGACTGGGCATTACTTTTTTATTCAAGATACAAAAAATTTAAAGGTAAATTAACTATTCGTTGGATGGCTCCATATGAAATTGTTACAACCTTCGATAATGGATCCGTTAAAATTAAGACAATAGATGACTCTCAAATTTCCTTTGTTGTAAATGGACATAGACTTAGACTTTATTGTCAACAGATATCTAAACAAGATTTTGTGCAGAATGCCTTACAACGGGAGGAAATGGAGATGGTAGAAGAGGAAGTCATTCCTCCTTCTCCTGGTTCTTGAATTATTTTGGGTTATCTTCCTTTGTATATATATGTAAATATGTTTTGTTTTTCAATAATAAGAGTCATTTCTAACAACTGATTTCATTTTTTACAAGAAATTTATTATGATCAGCTTATTAAATTTTGTCAGTCAAAATAGGAAGACTTTTTTCCCTTTTTTTTCCTAAAATTCATATAACTTTCTTTGTACATATGTTTTTGTTTTCAATAAATATGAGTCATCGAACAAGTGGTTTTGCAGCTTAATTAAAAGAACCCTATCGTTATAATCAGCTCATGCAATATTATCTGAAAAGGGAAGTGCTCTAAAAGAAATACTTATAATCCTCCTCTTTCGATTATTGTTGGAAATTGAAAATTTATAGTAAAAAGATAAAGTATTCTTTATATCATTTTTTTTAACCAATTTCTTCTATGATTCTGCATATGGTATTTGATTCAGACATGCACATTTCTGATTTAGCACTAGAACAGCTGCTTAAGACCAACCTTAATCATTATGATCTCCAGAAAGCTCTATCTTACACCTATGGATCACTGGCTCATCCTAGACTCATTATCAAAACTTATCTCTTAAGGAATCTTTAAAAGATAGCTCAAAAGTGAATGATATTTCTATTTTGTGGGGAACATTACTGATCTTTTATGAAGAAGGTGTACTGAGAGGTCAAAGAACAACTTTAGGTTATTATATTTTGACATGATCTATAATTGAGGCCATTATAAATAAAGTTACTCATATGGGTCGTTCTTATTTTTTTTTTTGAATTATGTGTATAGCAGGCTTAGCACACTCTAGTGCCAACCGGATCCCTTACAAAAAAAATTATATGTATCATTATACGAGGCAAACCCGCTGGGGTACTGAACACGCTCGCTAGCAGCAGGTCCATGCTAAGTAAAATATTAAACAAAGAAGCTCGGTAAATGCAAGTAAACCCACCGGGGTACTGAACAGGCTCGCTGGCAGTGGGGCTATGCTTGCATGGCACCAAGATAAACCCACTGGGGTACTGAACAGGCCTGCTGGCAGCGGGTCAATATCGGGTAAAAGAGGTTTGGTTAATGCATTGCTATGCACATGGCTCATAAAACCCTAGGTATACAAACATATGTTTAGGCTGATTATTTATAATGTCATTATAGAATAGCTGTAAGTTGGACTTGGACCCTGTCATCTAATTCAAACAATACCTAGGATATGCCTATCCTAGAAATGAGACCCATAACTATAGAAATCTCACAAACTCTAGGGTGAACTTTATCTATATTCTTTGGATGACAAGAGATCTTTAAAATGAGTCATGAATGACTAGTTTTTTCAATGGAATTTTTCACATCAATTATACTATCATTCTTCATATGGTCTTCGTAAGCACTGTTGTATTCTTTTTTATGAATGTGCATATCTGAATCATCTACATTTATTAGTTAATATTTCATTTTCTTACAAAAATTATCACAACATTTTAGAAGCTATCGGCAAAACTTTCAATTGAAAATATTTGAATATTAATCAATTTCTCTTTGATGGCTTGAGGACACGCCATATTTTTGGTTTGGGGGAGGATTAGAACTGTTTTTACCTTCTGAATATTTATAAAAAAAATAAAAAGTTTATTTATTTATGATAAAATGATAGGTGTTTTCAGGTTAATGCAAAAAGCAGAAGGAAGATTGTTCTGATCAATGACAAATAAAAGAAGAACATGACTTAAAGTTCTAGAAAAGTAAGTTTACAGCATCTTTTGTGCACTGACGGCCTCAGAAATTCCCTGCAAAATTAGCTTCAGTCAACATCAATAAGTAGATCTTGTACAGACAAAAGTCTGTATGAAGGGTTGAATGACGGGTCGAATACCGATCCGAATGAGGCAAATGTATAACGATTTAAAAGAAGTTCCGAATGAAACCATAGCTTATAATGGATTTATTAAACATGCTAAGGTATCCAAATTTGAATATTATTGATAAATCTAATTGGCTAATTATGTCAGGAATCAATCAAATGTCAATTTCACACGTGGTCTCATTCCCTCACCTATCTCGCATCTATTAAACGAATGGATTATGCATCATTGCAATCTTCAGAATCTTTGCATGACCGCCATATGGTCTTAATTATTCTATTGTACGATCTACCATCATATTAAATCAAGTCATCATAATCTCTCACGTGTAATCCATACCTATAATTTCATTTCGAGAATTACATTCAACCTGTCCAAAGTTTGACTTTGGACACGGTTGAATATACTCTAACCACACGTATTCACTAACTCACGCATTTCTATGTTGGCACTTGATTCAAGATCTTTGATAAGTGTGATCTCTCAATCATGCTAAGTCCTCGCCTACTATCATTCAACCATTCAAACGGACTTCAATTTAAACTAACGACTGCGTGAATTTCGCTCCATTCTGTTCACTTTCCATTTTTTTGTTAAGCCGCATCTCCTGCATATCTTGCATCCCCTATACCTATCTACATCCCTCGACCTCTATCTAGTTATGCCGATTCGTCATGAACCTGGAAGTTACCAGGATTTACTTTGAATCCCCGAGTTCAAAGAATGTCGTGAGATATTCCTTCGAGCCGGATGGGGTTTGTTTCTCCGCCTTCTCTAAGGCCACGACCACGAAATTCCACCGTTGTTCGCTAAAGGATTCGATGGCAAGATGGCCAAATTTTTCCATCTCACTTTTTATGTGACAGAAGAATCTATCGCGTTAGCCACGAAGCTTCCTAGGGAAGGAGCCCGTTGGCATAAACATCTCCTCCTTCCACAAAAGGCTCATGAATTTTCTTTGAAGGCCGAATATCAACATGTTGCTGGAACAAAAGGATTCCACCGGGAATGGGTCAAGCCGGAATACCTAGATCCCTTGACTGTCATCATCCTTATAATCACTTGTGAGGGTAAGTTTATTGTTTTTAAAGTCTGCCATTTTAGATTGCTAGCACATTTTGTTAACAATCAGACCCTCTATTTCCCATTCTATTTCCTGAAAAGTTTAGAGAAAATGTCAAGCCAGGTTAGGAAGAATACAGTTAATCCCTTTGGTAGCTTGTACCATCAATGTCTCATTAAAATATTGATTATTCACCAGTTGGAAAAGAGAGGGCAAACTTGGGATCATTTTGTCTTTGAAATACTAAACCCTCATTTGATCGAGAATCCTAATGCCAAACCCTCTACTTCTCGAAAACACCATCATTTCCAAGCCAGTATTAGTGAGCCTACCCAAGCCTCTAAGAAAACAGAACAAGACACCAAGCATGTGTGGTTTGATGGGAATCCCTCAGGCGATGTGCACCTTGTCCATCCATCGCCTTCTCCTGAGCTTTCCCTTGGTGACCCTACTTCGGATTCCCCACTCTTTTCAGTACCCACTAAATCCATGAGAACAAATTGTGACTAGTCCATCAATCAGTTTGTCATCCAGACCACCATTCAACCATCATGTTCAGACAACCAATCAGACGACCATACCCTTGAAACACCTCTCCTCACATTAGCCAATGTATCTACTCGATTGTGTGAAGCCCTGCTGCTGAAAGTTCTCCTGCACACATCGAAGGCAAAGTTCTTGAAGAACATATTGTTGAGCTTGAAACATCTTCGAGAAAGTTGAGTCCTCAAAAGGACCTGAAACATTGCATAGAACTGCCCATTTTGAATCAACAAGAAGTGGATAGGTTGACCCGAGGGATAGCACGGTTGACAGACCAGAATCAAAACTATGTGGAAACAATCTTTGAGCTTCAGGAAGAAAACAAGGTACTGTGCACACAATTAAGAAGCATTGAATGCTTGGTCAACGCCAAAACCACATCCCATACTATTCTCCGGATGAAGTATGACACCTTGAAGGACTGGTTTAGGAAGATTCAAAAGCTTAAAGCTAAAACCACTTCCTCTTCCAAGTAGAAGGCAACTGCTACCACAGCTCAGCCTTCTTCCCAAACTTCTCTGTTTTTCTCAGTGGGACCTGGCATATCTCCGGTTTGGGGGAATGTTGGTGTCCATTTTGTCACCATGTTCAATCATCGAATATACTCTGAGTGGTGTTATTTTCATTATTTTCGATATAATAAATCACTCTTTTTTTCATTCATACCATCAAACAGACTCAGGTATGCATTTATTTGAACATCATACGAATCGTGAATAATTATTATCATTTCTATGGTTTACTGACAATCATCTCATATTTCTGGACATGTGAGGCATTTAGTTTTTGTTCTACAAGCTACGGTCTTCAAACGGACCTCCATTCAGATGCATGTTCACATTGCCAACGTTCAGTTGCATCCAGCCCACTATTCAACCCTGTGTTTGACCCGCGAGATCATCGGTTGTCATATTCCTGGCCATTAAAGACAGAAACAGAAACATGGGTTATGTTAGCAACATGGTGGTTGTGGTTGGTGAGCCCCTATTCTAGAAGATTCGCCTCCCTGCTTGCCGATCTTGACAGCACACCGTTTACTCACGTCAACACTCTAGAAGATTCGCTTCTCCGTCCGTTCAGCTTGACAACACATGCTCATGCTCACGTAGACGCTCCAACAGCTCCATCTTTCCACGCTCGACCTTCCAGCACATGCTTCTTCCCACGGTTGAAGGAAACCAAAATGCAGCTATTTTCATCGGGTAGGATCGACGTCGTGAAAGCAGGAAGGCGGCCTCTACACTGTCGTAAATCACTAGGCAGCCGTTTGACAGTCATAAAAACTCCTATTTTTAGAGAGGTCGACTACGTCGACCTTCTCTCCCATTGTAAAATTATAAATAGATGCCCCGTGTGGAGAAACAGGGATCATTAGATAGCATATAGAATATAAAGAAGATATCAATAGTTTTTGCATAAACGTTGTGTAATTTTTATCAATTAATGGAAGTTTGAGTCTCGTAGATGTTGATGTTTTGTTGTTGGTGATTAAGTTGATTTAGTTCCAATCTCTGATTGTTGGGAAGGGCCCCTCATCAACCTGAGGTTTTATTTATATTTTTTCTATACTTCTCTTCTTCAAGTAGATAGTTCATTTTCCAGTATATATAATTAATTATGTTTTCCTGTATCTATCATTTCCTTATTTTTATGTAATCTGTATCTTGCTGCTAACTTAATTTACTTTTCCAGAATTGACAATGGTCAACCAAGCATAGTGTTTATAGTTTTTTTTTTAGTCTTCTACAATCAAATAGAGTTTAGTTAATTGTTGTTTCAAGCTTAGTTATAATTAGAATTAGTTCCATTAGTTTCTTTTTTTGTAGCTGTAGGTTAATTTTTATTCATATCTTAGTTTTGTTTGAATATGTTATAGAAGTAGTTCATCTTTTAAATAATGATTAGATTAAGTTACTTCCTACTATCTTAGCTTCTCAACAGTCTTCTCACTAACTTCTTTGCACTGTAGATTCATATGCACTTGCCAGCTGACGTTATGATCATCTAAACTGCTTCTTTCCTTAGTTTAAATTGTTTTCTTCCATCCGGACTGTCATTCATATAGTCATCCGGATCGTCATTCGGACTTTCATACTTTCTGCATTGTTTTCATGCTTATTTTGAATTTAGTTTCTTAGTTTCTTTTAACTATAATATTACTTGCTTCTAATTGGTGTTTTTAACTGTAATTAGGACCTTGCTTCATATTCCATAAAGTTTTAATTAAGTTTTGTCATTATTCATAGTTTCTATCTTATCTTCCTTAATTTTGCTTTAACTGTTTCTCAAGTTATGACTTTCATATTTGATTTGCCAATATGTTACTGTTTTAGAATTTATCAGTTTTATGCTTGGTATAGTTTATTTTATGTTCTTAATATTTATTTTAGATTATAGTTAATAATTTCATTCTCCAAGTATCTTAGTTTAGATAGTTTCTTCGTTAAGCATAGGATCAGTTTCCAATTCACATAGATAATGAAGATTTTCATGATATAAAATTTGGTTCAGAAATAAATATCTTTATGAAGTTTTCTACGTCTTGCTTCCAAATCGAATTCAGGAGTAAATATCTTTATTAATTTTTCTACTTGTTTTTAGATTTCATTAGTTTCATATCATTTTGCTTATGGATAGAAGATAGATCATAATGTTTAAAGTTAACTGTAATTGGTCTCTTTGTAGTTTACATCTCTTTGTAGAAATTAGATTAGATTTACTCCCATTTTGTTTTGTTGTTACATTTGAAAGTCATTACGATACATTCACCCCAATTCCTATTAAATTTGACGTACAACATCAAAGAGAATGGAATTAGATACTTTAGTGTAGTCTTGAAGTATTACTGGAATAGTTGTTGAATTCATTAAATAGTTTGTAGTCTTGCTTTGAATTAATATAGTTTTTTGTTTATGTAATTTATCGTCAAATTAAGTCATTTCATAGATAGGTCTCTAAATTCATTTACAGTTGTTTCTAATTCCTAGATTAGAATCTGAAAAATTGATTAAGTAGTTTCCATTTTCATAACCAATAGTTTTCTTTTTTATCAGTATTTGTTTTTATCTTTTCCATTATTTAATCATAGAGTAGAGTAGTATAACTTGATACTATTCTGATCTGTTGGTTTAGCTAGGCTTAGTTAGTTCATTTGTTGTATTTTTGAAGTTTGACTCGGTTTTTCATTTGAAAGATATTTCGATCTTTTCTTTATTAAATATTTCTAAGGTCTGACAAGCCAAAATCTTAGGTACCATTCTACCTCATCATATACTTTGCCACAACTCTAAGAATACCAACCCCGGTCTATAATTAAATATTAGGTGATTTCTTTGAGATAGCTCATACACCCAACACGGATGTTTATTATGTTCAAGGTTTGAAGCATAATTTGATGAGCATTGGACAGATGATGGAAAAAGGTTACAGAGTTCATATGGTAGGAAAGCATTGTGTGATTAAAGACATTTATCCAAGCAATCAGTTAATTGCCGAAGTACATATGACAAGCAATCACTTGTTTCCTTTGAGGATAAGACCAAACATAAAAGGAAAAACAACTCAAGTTGGTCATAAAGGTCAGAATGAAAATTTTGGAGCTGCGTTCAAAGCAGACAGTAAAGATGCAACAACTCACTGCGACAAGGAAGGAAAATACAGCGAAATGCAAGCTGCGTTTCAAACAGAAATAAAGGATAAATCCTAGTTATGGCATTTCAGATTTGGACATCTGAATTTTGGTGGGATGAAGCTACTGCACATTAAGGACATGGTGAAAGGATTTCCATTGATTGAAAATCCAGAGAGAATTTGTGAAGGCTGTATTTTTGGAAAACAACACAGAGAGACTTTTCCAGTTGGAAAGTCATAAAGAGCTCGCACACCACTTGAAATTGTGCACTTTGATATTTGTGGACCGATGCAAACACCGTTCATGGGAGGATGCACTTATCTTCTCACATTTATTGATGATTTCACAAGAAAAACATGGTTCTATTTTCTAAAACATAAATCTGATGCATTTGGTTGTTTTCAGCAGTTCAAGGAACTTGTGGAGAAACATAGTGGTTACAGCATCAAGATATTAAGAAAAGATAAAGGTGTTGAGTATGTTTCAAATGATTTCTTAAAATTTTGAAAAAATCATGGCATACAGAAGCAATTCACTACCCGATATACACCATAGCAGAATGGTATCGCAGAGAGAAAGAACATAACCATTATGGAGATGGCGTGCAATATGTTGGCAGCCATGCATCTGTCAAATGAATACTAGGTTGAAGCAGTGGCAACTTTTGTTTACATCATGAATCGATGTCCAACGAAGAGCATGAAGAACAAAGTTCCACAAGAAGCATGGACAGGTATGAAACATAGTTTTTCACATTTAAAATTTTTTGGTTGTGTAACATATGCACATGTTCCAGATGAACTAAGAAGGAAATTAGACAATAGAGTGCAAAAATGCATTTTTATTGGATATTCTGAAGACATAAAAGCATACAAGTTGTATGATCCTGTTGCAAGAAAAGTCATTATCAGTCGAGATGTTCAGTTTGTAGAAAACGAAGCATGGGATGGAACTATAGAGAAGAATGTGAAAATCGTGTCACATGTTGAACATAATGACATCGTAGAAGATGTGTTTGAGACTCCGCATGTGAATCGGAACTGCACAGCTCCGTCTACTCCCAAGACTGCGCAGCATTTTCTAGCACAAAGAACTCCGACACAAGTCGCGGCTCAAGCAACTTCGACAAGCACACCAAGTGCGCAGTAAACTCCATCAAGCAGTTCACGCAGCTTGCACAATTCGACACCAGTAACTCCGCCAAATACAAGAAGTCTGCGTGAGATATATGAGACTGGTACACCTAATTCATTCTCTGTTTTTGCATTATTTTCTCAAGTTAATGATCCTCTAACATTCGAAGAAGCTGTTGAAGATAAAGTGTGGGCACAAGCCATGGATGAAGAAATATAATGCATTGAGAAGAATCAAACATGGGAATTAGTCGATGTTCCTAAGGACAAGGATGTGATAAGCGTGAAATGGATTTATAAAACCAAGCAAGATGCTGATGGAAATGTGCAGAATCACAAGGTAAGATTGGTAGCAAGAGGGTTCACACAATAGCCTGGCATAGACTTCAATGAAACTTTTTCACCTGTAGCTCGAATGGACACAATCAGAACAATTTTGGCTAGCACAACACATAATACATGGCCTATTTATCAAATGGATGTTAAGTCTGCATTTTTAAATGGTTATTTGGAGGAAGAAGTATATGTGGAGCAGCCACAAGGCTATGAAGTTTCAGGACAAGGACACAGAGTATACAGACTAAAAAATGCACTCTATGGTTTGAAGTAAGCTCCTAGAGCTTGGTATAGACGCATTGACTCTTACCTCATTCATAATGGATTTCACAGAAGTGAATGTGAGCCAATGTTGTACACAAAAATCAACAAGCAAGGTAATAAGTTAATTGTCTGCCTATATGTAGATGATTTAATGTTTACTGGTGATTTTGGCATAGAAAAATTTAGATTAGTCATGGAAAGTGAATTCAAAATGACTAATTTGGGGCTTATGAAGTTTTTTATGGGCAGTGAAGTCCAACAGACTGAAAATTGTATATTTATATCACAGTCAAACTATGCAAGTGATGTCTTGAACATATTTAAAATGTTAAACTGTAAGACAACCCCAACACCAATAATAACAGGTTTTAAATTGAGCAAGGATGATGGTGGATCCAATGTAGATCATACACTGTTTAAAAGGCTCGTTGGAAGTTTTATGTATCTTACAGCAACAAGGCCAGACATCATACATGGAGTCAGATTAATATCAAGATTCATGGAGTCACCAAACGAATCTCATTGGCAAGCAGGTAAAATAATTTTGAGGTATGTAAGTGGAACAAAAGACTTTGGCATTTTGTGTTCAACCTCAGAAAATTTCAAACTCATTGGATACAATGACAACGATAATGGAGGCAACATAGATGACAGAAACAACACATCTGGGAATACATTTCATGTAGGAACATGTGTTGTATCATGGGATTCAAAGAAACAACCCATAGTAACTCTTTCTTCAGCAAAATCAGGGTATGTCACTGCTACAAGCGTTGTATGTCAATCCATTTGGATGCGGAGGATGTTAAGTGATCTGTTGCAGCTCCAGCAAGAACCCATAGTCATTTACTGCGACAACAATTCAGCTATCGCACTGTCAAAGAATCATGTATACCACAAGCGAACTAAGCACATCAACACAAGGTATCATTTTATCAGAGAATTAATAAACAACAAGGAAATCTGTTTAGAATTTTGAGGGTCTGAAGATCAGGTAGCAGACATCTTTACCAAACCCTTGGCAAGGGACACATTTCAATATCTGCAAAGTTGTTTGGGAGTGACAAGTTCTGGATAGTGAACTTTGTCGTGAACAGAGCATGTTTCAGCTCTGAAATATTTTGTAATATTTTAATTTTGTTTAATGATCCATCCACTCATAATTAAGGGGGAGTGTTGGAATATTGTAATTAATGAGTTGATAGCGTATCTGATATGTGCTGGCTCTGTCAGACACTCAGTTAGTTTGTAATGTCAATAAGTTAGCAGCCAATTCGGTGCACGGCAAGTTAGTATTTAAGTAGTCGCATTTGTATTTCGCATGCTCATAACTTCTTAGGTAGAAATTTATTATAGTCTTTAATGAAACCCTGTAGCTTCCAAGGGAAGTGATCTTGAGTCGGTGATAATGAAACTCTATAAATGAAAATCATTCACAAAGATAGAAGTAGAGATAAGAGATGTAGGAGAAAAGGGGAAGAAGTGAAGATCTGTAAAATGTATCAAGAGCCCAAGCTCTGTGTAAAATTGTGAAAGATTGAAGTAAATCTCATCTCTCTGTAAGTGCGGCAAAGTTACTCTGTTTTACAGTGGTAATATATAAGTCTGTAGTTTTATGTATTCATTCTAAAGAATGTTCGTTTATGCATCCTGCACATCTACTTCATATTGACCTGCATAAATGTTGTTTACATTTACGGTCTGTAAATCAAATCAAGATTCCAAGTATTTCACGGTGGTAAAAGACCTAGTTTAACTGCGCAGTAACTTCAACATATGTTTCGGTTCTTATGTCTTAGCATGAAATATCTTTATACAAAGTTTGTTTAAGATTGGGTTATGCGCAGCTAAATAGGTATGCGAAGTTAACTTGTGTGCAGTTAACCTTCGTAAAGTTAAAAGAAGTTTGCAAAAAGTAAATTTGTGTGAAGTGCAAAGTTCATAAAAAGTCAAGTTCCACGAGGTTAGAGAACTGCGCAGCAAAGTTCACCTGGGTAGTAGAAAGTTGAAATGTGCAGGTAATCTCTGCGCAGTTAAAAAGTAGAAATGCGTAGTTAACCTGCACGCATTAAAAAAGTGAATTGCGCAGCTATTTTTTCGTGCAATTAATTTGTGAAGAAAAGTGTTTGCAAAAATAATTAGAGAAAAGTATTTGCTAAGTGAAGCGCAGGTCCTAAACCAAAGAAAAGAAAGATATTCATTTACTGTGCAGGTTAAATATTTTACCTACGCGGTGTTCTTTTCCCTTGAAAAGGTTCTTTGAGATTTGATATTGTTACGCATGTATAATTGTAATTAAATCATTCTGAGAGGGAGAGACTATATGTATTTATGAAAAACACTGAGAAGAAAATTTGTATAGTGTTTCCATATTTAAATAGAAAGATGTTGCAGAATTATATTCTGTGATTTGTAAGCTAGGAGCATAAATTTTAAGTCTACATCCTATTTTTTCAAAAATTGTATAAGTCGCAGGTTCAAAAATGCACTTTATAGCATCTGTCGTTGGTGCCACACTCACCGGAAAAGATACATTTCCAGAATGGTGTCCAAGAAATATCAAGGCTGCATTTGTCTACAATGACTTGTGGGACGGTGTTTGCGAAGGAAAGACCACACTCACTGACGAAGGCACTATCATCTCTTCACCGCCAAAGCCTCCAACATCAGAGAAAGAACTTTCTATTTGGCAGTCCAGAGACAAGAAAGCATTGGCCATGATTTCTGCCATAGTGAGTGAAGAGGTGAGCCAGTATATTCTTCCTACAAAGTCATGTTATGAAGCCCAACAAACTCTTAAAGACTTGTATGATTCACACTCAGAAATGAAAATCATTCAGTTGATCTTAAAGGTATTTAGTCTTGAAGTAAAAAATAATGACCCCATGCTTGTAGCATTAGAAATAAAATCCATCATGCGTAAGATTCAAGCTTATGGTATGAAACCGGACCTTCCACTTGCATCATTTGTAAAATCATTGTATCCCACACATTCAAACTACCTTGAATCCCTGCAAGCAAGCGACAAGTTCAAAGACCTCACCTTTGAATTTCTGGTATAAAATATTGAAGATAGAGAGAAAGCTTTTGGGAAGAGGACAAGTGAAAGTACCACATAAACTATTTTCTTTGATCAGAAAGAAAAGAACAAGCCTAAAGAATCTTTCAGGGGAGATAGCAACAAATGAAAAGGAAGAAGAAATTTCAGAGGAAGAGGAGGAAGAAATAGCTCAAGCAAAAGATCAGATGTGAAGTGCACACGCTGCAGTAGGAATGGACATGAAGCATATAAGTGTTGGGCATCTTGGATCTCCATCAAAGGTAGACAGATTAAAGAATATAAGAATAAAAACCAAGAGGGTGATAAAACCCCTGATTCTTCTCATTGTATTGTTGCACATTGTAATATTGGAATTAACGAAATGACTTCTCTTTCAGCTTACAAATATTGTTAGTTGCTTGATACTAGTGCAACATCTCATGTGACGTTCAGAAATATTGT
Source organism: Larix kaempferi (assembly GCA_027924585.1). Classification (NCBI taxonomy): domain Eukaryota; kingdom Viridiplantae; phylum Streptophyta; class Pinopsida; order Pinales; family Pinaceae; genus Larix; species Larix kaempferi. Next base: position 5,034,451 of record BSBM01000293.1, on the reverse strand, counting down.
TTTGTAGAACTGAATGACATTGCAAATGGCATAGTATATTTTGCAGATAAGTCAAGCCTCAAACCACAGGGAATTGGCTCAATCAGGCTAAAATTGCTTGGATTCCCTGATTACATATTAAAAAATGTTCTCTATCTTCCTCAGTTGCAGAGAAGCTTGTTGTCCTTGGTGCAAATTCGACAGCAAGGCCACTCCATCCACATGTTTGATGGGATTGTGGAGATAAGGAAATCCTTTGAAAACAATGTTGTCATGACTGGTTATGAATATGGACAGCTATTAAAGTTGAGAGGCTCTTCTGCAAGAGTTCGGAACTTTGCCTATATCTCTCAGCATAAAGAAGGTAATATGTCATCCAATTTATTATGGCATGCTAGATTTGATCTTAATTACAATAGTCTTAGATTGTTAAGAAAGAATGGTGTATTTGGTTTTCCCACCATTCTGAAGCAAATGAACAAGTGTGATGCATCATACTAGGCAAACATAATAAGCAACCATTTCTAGAGTCAAAATTCAGAGCATGTAGAAAGTTAGAATTGGTGCATTCTGACTTATGTGGGCCCATGCCTATTCCTTCCGCAAATGGAAATAGGTACATTATGAAATTTGTTGATGATTATAGTAGAATGTGTTGGGTGTATTTTTTTAAGACAAAATCTGAAGCATTTCAAACTTTTAAGAAGTTTCATGCATTGATAGAAAATCAAGCACAAGTACGTATTGGTACATTCAGATCTAATAATGGTAAAGAATATAAATCTAATGAATTTGAAGACTATCTTTGTAAACATGGAATTAAACATCAAACTACGATTCCCTACAATCCCCAACAAAACAGTGTAGCGAAAAGGATGAATATAACCCTAATGAATACAACATGATCAATGATGTTTTTTAAGAATGTGAAGCTAATGTTTTGGGGTGATGTAGTCCTATGCACATCATATTTGAGAAATAGAAGTCCTTCTCATGTTCTAGAAGATAAGACTCCACATGAAATGTGGTTTGGCCACCTTCCTTCAGTTAGGCATCTCAGAATTTTTGGTTCCGTTTGATATGCCTTAATACCAAAGGAGCATAGAAAAAAGCTTGGTGCTAGAAGGAGAACATGTATTTTCTTGGGGTACTCAGAAACGTCCAAGGCATATAATATTTATGATGAGGTAAACAAAAAAAAATTATTTCCAGAGATGTCATTTTTCTTGAAACTAATAAAAATGACAAGTCTATTGAAAGACAACTTGATCATCTGGAGAGGTTTTCTCATCTGAATACATATTATGAATGTGATAATGAAATTCCACATATTGAAGGGGGGATCCCTATCTTGGATAAATCCATGGAATTTCCATTTGAAATAGCACCAACAACCCTTGATGAAGAGAATGATGAATAAGAAGTTCATGCCACTTCAACTGAACAAGAGACTCAACTGGATGATGTAATTGAGAGGATTGGAAGAGTGAACCTAGAAGAGAATAATGCACCACCAACTTATCAAATTGGACCATTAAGGAGGATTCCAAAATGGGCCACAAAGGCACTTGAAAGTGTCCATGCAGATGAAGTAGGAAATACATGAACAAGAAGCTCAACCAGACAAGAAGATGGATGAAATGCAGAGAACTCAGGTGATGATATGGATGTCTCATTTGATTGTGAATTGAATTTTTCTGCTAACATTGAACCAAATTCCTTTGAAGAGGATACTACTCGTGACGAGTGGAAAGAAGCCATGCAGAATGAATATGATGCACTCATAAAGAATGGAACTTGCAAGCTAGTTGATCCTCCAGTTGGAACCAAACCAATTGGAAATAAGTGGGTGTACAAGAATAAATACAAATCAGATGGCTCACTTGACAAACATAAAGCAAGGCTCATGGAAAAAGGCTATGGAAAGAAAGAAGGAATTGACTATGAAGAAACATTCTCTCCCACAACAAAATGGGGCACCATCCACACTATACTTTCCTTAGCTGCACAAAATGGTTGGAAAGTTCATCGGATGGATATAAAGACTGCATTCTTGAATGGAGACTTGAAATAAAATGTCTTCATGTCTCAACCTGAAGATTTTGTTGTGAAAGGAAAAGAACACAAGGTGTGCAAACTTGTCAAGTCCTTGTATGGCCTGAAACAAGCACCTAGAGCATGGTATGAAAATCTAACCGAGCATCTTCTAAAGTTGAATTTCAAACACTAAAATCTTGACGATGCAACACTATTTGTAAAGAAAGTTGGAAGATCCGTTGTGTTTCTTGTAGTATATGTGGATGATATTTTAATGACAGGGAACAATGAAAGTTATATATCATCCATAAAGAAAGACTTAAGGAAAGGCTTTGAAATGACTGATCTGGGAAATCTTCACTATTACTTAGGAATTGAAGTGACTCAACATCATAAGTACATTTTCATTTCTCAGAAAAAAAAAAAAATTAAAAAAAATAAAAAATAAAAAAATAAAAATAAAAATAAAAATAAAAATAAAAATAAATAAATAAATAAATAAATAAAATTATATTGGAGAAATGTTAAAAAAATTCGGGATGACAGACTGCAATCTGCTCTCAACTCCAATGGAACAAAAGCTAAATATCACATCAAGTGAAGGAAAAGAATTCGAGGATGCAACCAAGTAACGACAGCTTATAGGAAGCTTTATCTACCTTACTACCACCAAACCAGATATTTCTTGTGTTGTTAGCATTCTTTCACGGTTTATGCATAAACCTTGTGAAGGACATTGGTCTACAACAAAGAGAGTTGTAAGATACATGAAAGGGACTCAAGACTTTGGACTCAAATATTCTAAGGTGGATGACTTCATACTTATTGGGTACTCTGATTCATACTTCGATGGTGACAAGGAAACAAGAGTATCCACTTCTGGATACACAATGAGTATTGGATTAGCAACTATCTCCTGGAGGTCACGCAAACAATCAGTTCCAACAGATTCAACAACAGAGGCAGAATATGTAGCAACAACAGGAGCGACCAAAGAAATTGTGTGGCTCAAGAAGATACTTGAAGATTTGCAGGAGAAACAAGAAGACTCCACTCCACTTTTGATTGACAACACTTATGCAATCAAGTTGGCCAAGAAACCTAGATTCCATGATCAAACCAAACATATCAACACAAAGTATCATCTGATTCGACACCATGTAGAGGCCAAGACAGTTCAATTACATCATTGTTCCACAAATGATCAAACTGTAGATATCTTCACCAAAGCACTTGGACAAGAAAAGTTGTAAATATTTAGAACCATGCTCGATCTTACAAACTCTCCTTCGGATTAAGGGGGGTAATGTTGGAAGCTTAATCCTCGGATTATAGCTCCACATGTACATATGTAAATAAATGAATATGAATAGGTTAGGTAGGAAAAGAGTCACTAACGTACCATTTGGAAGCTGGAAACCAAAGGTCTCAAAAAATGTGTATATATTCATATGTTTGGTGAATAGAAAATCGATACGGGAGTTATTACCTTTAACAAAGGTTGTAATTGTGCCACCTCACCAATAAAATAAAGAAATTTTTTGAGGTATATGTGAATAAGTTAACATATATGTGATTTTTATATGGTTAGCTATATCCCAACCTTCGCTCTCATGAGTGATTTTTCTCATTATTTATAAATACAGATACAATAGTCCAAAGGTTGTAATTGTGCAACCTTTTCAATAAATTTTTCTTTAAAATTTATTTGACATATATGTGAATAAGATTTTGAAGTTACAAGTTTTTTTCATCCATTTAATTCCAACAGTGTTCATAATATTTTGGTGCATGTCAGAATTATTGTGTACATTCAAAAACAATTTTTCTAATGGCATTTGAGAATGTTACAGTAGATATCAAACAACTAAGTTTTATTTGTAAATAATGTTGCACAATTTTTGTATGGTTGACAATGTTTTTACGGTTTTACTTTTTCAAACCTTTGTTTCCAAATTAGAAGATAATGCTCAACAACTTTCATGCATAGGTGGCTAATCTAAAACTATTCACAAAATACAATACATGCTTTTACATGAGCTTCCAAATTTTCATTTCAATTTTTTTTCAAAGATAGGGACTCTCTGAACTCATTTTGTTTATGGTTCAAACCCTTTTATAAATTATTATTTTTGAACTCATTTTGTTTATGGTGCAAACCCTTTTATAAATTATTATTTTTGAACTCATTTAGTTTTGGTGCAAACCCTCATAATTAAATCCTACTTGTACATACTCACTCAACATACATCATTTCTTTTAGCAGTAGTTTATTTATTCTAGGTTTTGTACCTTTGGATGGTTTTTGGTAAAATATACTTGCAAAAAGGTAAAAAACATAGAATATTTAGACTCTCCTTTCTTTTAACATATATGATTAGATATGAACTTTTTAAAGAAAGTTAACAAATTCTTAATATAAGTTGTGCTAATACCACCACTTTATTACCAAATAATATAAGTGGTGTTAATACCACAATGTTAACACCACATAAGATAAGTGGTGTTAACTTGTGGTAAAAATCTATAAAAATAAAAGTTCAAAATACTCTACTACTTAAATTAGCAATCAAAATAAAATATATACTATATTAATTATAAAATTTCAACATTAATAAATTATTTAATTTTTATAATACATATTTTTACAATTTTTTTTTTACAGTAAATACTTTTTGGTTTTATCTTTAATGTTTTTTTTGGTTTATTGGTTTTCCAAATTTGAAATGTTTTTATGAAACATTAAAGATAAAACACTAAACAAAACTAATAAGAACCAGTAAAACAAAGTGATCACTTATCTTAGTTTTTTTTTTTTTCTACAACCAAACTATTGAAATCATTGTAATGAGCAGGACAATTATTAATACATAATCATAGTTATTATGCATGCAGTAAAGCATCCGATGCCGTTTTTGCTTCACATCAATATTCCAAGGCCGTGTCTAACCACTAATGGACATTCCCAAAAAATAATACCCCTTATTTGTTTATGGAAGAGTTGGTTTTAAATTAACCATAAGTACCTCACCATATGAACACAGTCTAACCAAAATTCCTTTGTAAAATTTCTTCTCTAGAGAGCAGTATCTACACCGATGTAATCATGATTTTTACTTCTTTTGTTATAAAGATGTCTGATTTTGCCTTCTTTCTTTTGCTTAATTACATTGTTTTTGCATGCGCAGGCCTGGGAAAGAATAATATAGTCGAAGATTGTGTGTTCATGTTCGACTGATTGTGTTCACATGTGGTCTAGTAGTTTTGGTTAGACTATGTTCATATGGTTAAGGACTTATGGTTAGTTTAGAGCCAACTCATGCATATTATATAAATATGATACATAAAGTAAGACATGCTGAATTTTGTTATGATTGACACAACCTTAGTAGTTAGACACAACCTCTGGAAGATTGATGTGCAACAAAAACAACATGGACGTTGCAGAGGTGTACAAAGTATTGTTACATTATAATTATGATTGTGCATTATAATTATGCTTTTCATTACTATGTTTTTAATAGTTTTGTTGAATATGAATACACAATTTTTAACTACGTTTATTCTTTCCCATGCGTATCCATAAGCAAAAAGAAAGAAGGAAAAATCATGACATATTTGTGGATTAAATAAAAGAAAAATCATGACATTTTTGATGTGTAAATAGTGGGCTCAACATAAGAAATTTTATAAAGGTAAATATTACTTAGTTATATGTATAGGTGTTTATGTTTTAGAATTTGGGATGGATTAACAAGTATGTTTTTCCTAGATTAGAAGAGAATGATACTGAATAGATTGATTTTATGGTTGTAATTCCAAATTCGAAATAACAATTATAAAAAAAAATATCAAATTAGTTAATATTACATAGATAACTCATATGTAATACATGGATAATGAGCAGTCGGTTAAACTAGAAGAAAACATGAAAAACAAATAACAGTTAACTTTTAGTCTTTTTAGTCTATTTATATTTACTGGCCACAAATTAAGTAGATATATTAATATAAATGGGTCTACTTATCATTACCCAGTATAAGTTGGTTTACTTGCCGCACTTGGCGTTGATGTGGCTCGTCATGGTATTCTCGTGGTTGATCTCAATGCTATAAGACATGTCAGCTCAGAAGGCCTGGTTGATTTCCTTGGTATTTTTCGGTTTGGGATTGGAGGACATCTTGGGTTTGAAGCTCATGTCGGGGCTGAAGCTCTGGTTGACTTCGTTGGTCTTAGGTGGGTGATTGCTAGGGTTAGTCTGTGGCTTTAATTGTGACTGGGAATTACCAGGGTTAGGTTGTGGCTGAGAATTACCAGGGTTAGGCAATACTGTTTGAACAGGAACATGATGGATATCCCTTGCCTTGTATTTGTGTTTGGTTCCTCCTTATCCATTCTTCATGTTGTTGGCCATTAGATGACTTAGAGCAGCTGGGGATCATACTTATTTTGATTGTGGATTTTTGCTACATTGATACTAGATGGTATTATTAGTATCACTAAGCTGAAACTGATTGCCTTCTAAGTCAATAAGATTCTGACTTTTAAAAAAAAATGCCTTTCACTTTAACTAAATCGGTTAAAATGAATATCAATACAAAACCTAGACATATAATATAATCAAATCAGTGATAACTCTTGGACTAGAAAAGCTTAATAATTATAACACCAAATATAAGAAAGAAGCAGCAGATTCACACAGGATATAACTTTTATTATTATGAATCACACTTACACACAGCTATAGCTCTATTATATAGAGTTATAATGTATATCTAACTGTATCTTAAATTAGGAGGAAAGGTTAACAGAATATCTCAACCATCTTTAACAACTCACAACCAATTAGTCACTTATAGATTCTGCAATTCAATGCTGTATGTCCAGATTTATGATAGTAAGAGTATTCAACTAAGCCCCTTTTCATACTTCCTTTAGAAAGTAGTGCCATTTCAGTTTGAGAACCACCATCTGTGTCTTCGGCATTCATCCTCTTTTCTTCTGCTAAAAGTGTTGCTATCGTTTTATCTAATGATTTGGAGGGCAGCTGACTTAATGTAGAGACTGCATTGCTATACTTTGAAGATAGACTATTTAATATAATTGCTATAAAATCTGCATCACTTATCTCATCTTTCTCTTTCTCATTCTCGTGTTTCTCTTTCTCTTTCTCTTTCTCTGTCTCTTTCAACTGGTTTTTCTCTTTCTCTTTCTCTTTAATTTCTGTTAACTGGTTTTTCTCTTTCTCTTTAATTTCTGCTAACTGGTTTATAAGAGACATTAAAGGCATCTGACCTAATGTAAAGACTGCATTGCTATACTTTGAAGATAGACTATTTAATATATTTGCTATAAAATCTGCATCACTTATCTCATCTTTCTCTTTCTCTTTCCCATTCTCATGTTTCTGTTTCTCTTTCTCTTTAATTTCAGCTAACTGGTTTTCATCTTTCTCTTTCCCATTCTCATGTTTCTGTTTCTGTTTCTCTTTAATTTCTGCTAACTGTCTTTTAAGAGACATTAAATCATTTATATGACTGGACAAGGATGTCCTGTCCTGCATTTTAAGACTATATAGCTGTGATTTTAAAGAAATCGCTGCACCGTTACCAAAAAACCCACTCAAACGGTCCCATATTTCTTTAGGTGTTTTTGTTAAATCAATAAAATGTATATAAGAGTCTGAAAGAGCCAATCCAATGATAGCCTTAGCTTTGTCCTTTTTAGTATCGTCATCTCCTCCGCCTGTATGTACGATATCCCATAAACCCTCATGCATCAAGCGCATTTGTGTTTTAAGTTGCCAAGTATGGAAATTGAGTCCATTAAATTTGTGAAAGGGAAGCTCCATGTTCAAAGGAAACAACGCTTCAAAGCAATTACCTTATTTCTTTCTTGACAGCTCTCCTTCTCTAATCAACGACCTCTGGATCTGCACAACGATTCACAGGCTGACAGCTTCTTTTCTCTCACACGGCGAGCTCCAGCAATACAATGATCCTCAACACGACCTACCAGCTGTTCAACTGTGAAGAAATTGATAATACACAGAAAGAGAAAGTCGGCTCTGTGTCCTCACCATTTAAAATAACAGAAACAGCAGTGAACATAACTCACGCCCCTTAACTGGGCTCTGATACCAAGAAAGAGATGAGAAATAGAATGGCAAAGCGCCTTCATGATATAGGAACGGGCGGACTCCAAACCCGGATTTCAAAACCATCTCAACTCGGATGTGAAGAGCATCTAGACTGTTTGTTTTGTTTGGGTGGCGTACTTTTTTTTGTTTCGAGTGTGGAAAGATACGTTTCAAGTGTTGACATTAATGTGACAAGAACCTCTGAATTTAATAATTAAGTTTTATTATAAAAAGATGTGTGAAATTGGAAATCAATATTAGTACTTTTCTTTGACAATAATAACCAATATTAGTACTGTTTCTTTGACAATAATAACCTTTCATAATTAGTTTTCCATTTCAAATATTGTATTGGTGTTGAAAAAAATGCGATGGGGTGAGACCATGCCCATGGACATGTGTATAGTCGGTGGGGAGTGAAAAAGTTAATGCGGGGAGTGAAAAAGCTCATGACGGGGGGCATTTTGCCCGCAAAATCCAACCACGCGGAAATCTTATCGATGGGACCATGCAGGAAGCTGATCGATGGGATGTGGGACAAAAGACACCCACGAGGAGACGCGTAAGATGTGGTGATGTGGTTGGTTTACTTGTGACACTTACTATGGTTATCCTTTACCTTTTTTTCTGTCGGTGGATGCTCAATGAAGGCGTGGTATAATTGGCACTCAAATCGCCCCACTTTTTCGGTGATTTGTTCTTTAGATCCACTTATAAAAACTGGCGGAATTGTAGTTCCACCTCATTTATTGCGGAACTATGCCATAGAATTGTGCCCTTAGGGGTTTTGGCCCATTTTAAGACCACCGAGATTGTTGAAATTCCAAAAAAATAACGAGAAGGGGTGGAACTGTGCCTCGCCGGAAAATTTTCCGTCGCCAACAGGGGGCGATTTAAGTGCCAGTTATCACACGCTCTCAATGAATTGGGTTCTCTCACCAAATATTTCATGTGTCCTTTCATGTGCGATATATAGATTTTTGTTGACCTAAAATTCTCATTTCTTTCCGTAAATGTCCCTAATGTTTTCATAATGAATATGGTCTCAACCAAAGAAATCATTTATGTGATACACAGATTTCCCTCTAAAAATCTTATCTCTTATGTTTATGTATATGTAACATGTTTTGCATTTTTGTATATGTAACATGTTTTGTATAATGAATTGGGTAACAACCAAATAAATTATATATGTGATATAGAGAGTTATTTCTCTAAAGAATCTAATTTTTTAAGCTTTGTTGGTCCATCATTTTCGATAGATGTCTATATTTTGCATAATGAACTAGGTCCCAACCAAAAAAATCATATATGTGATAAGGAGAGTTCTCTCTCCAAAGAATCTTATCACTTAAGCTTTGTTCGCTAATCATTTCAATAGATGTCACATGTTTTGCATAATGAATTGGGCCCTAACCAAATAAATCATATATATTGTGATATAGAGATTTCCCTCTCCAAAGAATCTTATCTCTTAAGCTTTTCTCATGGATCATTTCTGTAGATGTCAAATAATGAATTGGGCCCCAATCAAATAAATCATATATGTGATATAGATATTTCCCTCTCCAAAGAATCTTATCTCTTAAGCTTTGCATGTGTGTGATGAAGAGCTTTTGGATAGCTCAGATTGTCCCAATCAAATAAATTATATATGCAATAAAGAAATTTCCCTCTCCAAAGAATCTTATCTCTTAGGCTTTGTTCATGCATGATGAAGAGCTTCTAGATAGCTCACATTATCATGATATAATGGTAGGTTAAACCCTCATATTGGGAAGATGGAGTTTGGATGAAGCTAGACCAATTACGTAGTTTTTTTTTCTGGTAAATATATTTCCCTTGCAAAAATCAATGCTTTAGGTATACCTATTACTGTGTATTCCAATGGAAATATGTGCTCAATGGTAGTGCTCGAAAAGGTGGTAAGAGGAGGAAATTGCATTCAATTAAGTTTTGTTTAAAAACAAATTGGCTAAGAAGCATTGCGATATCGAGACTTGGGAGCTAGCGAGTGATTGCACTCATGATATCAACTCAATGAGGACAAGGACGAAAATATTGAACTTGCACTCTTAATCCCAATCTCACATTCATTATTATACCTGCTGAGAGGCATGGTTTATTGTTTTTTATATTCGGTCAAAGGCTATTGCTTGCTACTTTAACAAAAAATTTCAATCAATTTTCCTAACTCGGACATATAAATTGGAAATTTTATTTTTCTTGGATATTTATCTATTATTTTCTCATATTTATCTTCCATGTCATTCATTGAGAACTTAGGGGTGTTATTGCCAAACCAACATCGACCCTTCTCGGTATTAGAAAAAGGATTTAATGGTTTAATAATTACCATAGAATAAATAGTTTCCCGTGACACCCTTCATCTCACCACCTAGCCATGCGCTCGAGAACTCTAGCAAATTCATTGGATAAAATTACAAGATGTTGAATCATATTTTCCTTTGCCTCCTATGCACTGCCTCTACCTCCTATGCACCGCCTTCGTGACTACATGAACCGCCTGTGCTTGACCGCTTTACCTCCATTCTCCACCACCATGCTCAAAACCTACATTATGTGATCTCCTTTCAATGGATTTCCATGTTATGGTGAGCCTAATCCAAATTACATAACAACTTGACTAATTTGAGTGTCAACGGGAACAAAGATGGAGAAAGCAAAGAGTGCAACTTACCTCGAACTATTAGACCACCTGAAATAGTCAAATAAACAGAGCTAAGGGTTGAGTTAACGGGAACACCATCTCCATCTGCATCAATATCCAAACAACATGCTAAGAACCAAAGGCTTAAATGATCATGCATATAAAAGAAAGATTTCAAGAATTCAATTTGTTGTAAAGATGGAGAAAGCAGAGTGCAAATTACCTCAAACTGTTGAACCACCTGAAGCACTCAAATAAATCTAAGAGTTGAGTCAATGGGACCGCCATATCTATCTACATAAATGTAATATTTTTAATATTCAAACAATGTTTAGCTAATAACCAAAGGCTTTTGTCAATCAAATTTCTATCGATGCATTCATGCACTTTAGATTTCATCTTTATTGTGTTCATTAATCCAATTGACTATCATTGTTTTGGCTTTGATTTACTTTTTGTTTGTTGTAGTGGTTGTTGAAATTTGGTTGTCATTGATGTCAAATAATGTCAAAGAAGACTCAGTATCGTTGTGTCAATTTGAATAAATATATGAAATCTAATTTGAAGAAGTATATGAAATCCAGTTTGAAGAAGTACATAAGGTACATGCACAAGTCCCAATCCATCTAGTTGTAATACTTCAAAGGTAATGTCAAAGAGGTGGTTGGACAAGTCTCAGGAGTGTGCAAGAAGTGGTTGGACATGTATGCAAGTCTCGAAAGTGTGCAAGACCCACCAAGAAGAAGAATTATACAAGTCTCAGAAGTGCGCAAGAGTCTTGGAAGCAAGAAGTGGTTGGACAAGTTAGGTGCGCAAGACCCATCAAGCAAAGGTAATTCAAGGGTGCAATACCCAATGGGTAGTGGTTCCTAGGTGTGCAAGTCGGTTCCCAGGTGCGCAAGTCCCATTATTCCAAAGACTGAGTGTACGCATGACCCACAACGCATGATACCTCAGTTGCGCATATCATGACAAGTGGTGGATGCACGAGTAAGCTTGACTGTGAAGCAAGGAAGAAGGGATGCTACAACCAACTTGTGGACATACGGTTTACACAAGTCAAGTATAAATAAGAGGCCAAGTTGGTGGATGAAAGGTAAGCTTGAAGATGCGAAAGTGGTAGTATTATGATTTGGAAAGATTTGAATTATTGGGGTATTAATGGCTCATGGAACTAGAACAACATAATCTAGCAGAGAACCAGATGCGCAAGAACAAAAATGCAGAACAACAGATGAGCCTAGGATTATGTGTTTTACCTAGGACATATCCACAAAGATAGAAGAGAAGCACAACAGATTATGCACAGTCTCATGAGGTTTATATGAGACAAGTGCACAAGAACAAAAATGAAGTATCGCAAATGGTGCAAAGAAGGTTATAGTTTATCTGATATAGATGCACAGCAATGGAACTGCATAATAATGGAGGATGCAGAGTATCAATTGATTTTGCAGATGCGTAGAAACATAACAGTATGTTGAAACAACATGTAGATTGCAGAAGGTTATGAAATGCAAGAACCAATGTGTAATACTGAAGAGATTGTGGAAATCTATGAAGTATGAGAACCAGTTTGTAATATTGATGCAGTGAAGTGAAGTGTGTGATGAACCGTGACGCATTACAACATTTATGAAGAACATAGTATTTAGGAGGTGTGCACAAAGGAATGTATAGCATCAAATCTGAAGAGTGTGCAGATCAGTAGAACAACTAAGAAGAATCTTCTACAGTCATATCAGGGCGAAAGGATGGGGTAAGGAACAATGTGTCAATGCTTCCTTCAGGTCAGAGCCTGTAAAGCTAGGGGGTCGGTGCCTTCTTCCAGTCGTTGCGAGTAAATCAGGGAGTCGGTGCTTCCTTTAGGTTGTAGCCTGTAAATTAGGGGGTTGGAGCCTCCTTCTAGTTGGTGCTGAAGAAATTTGGAAGTTGGTGCCTCCCATGAATATAATATTTATAATATAAGAAAGCACTATGTGGCTTTCTCCCGTTTGGGTTTCCATGTTAAATATTTTTGTTATGTGTATTGTGCATGTGATGTTGAATGAAATTATTTATGACGAATGCATAATATAAGTGTTGTTTATATTTGGTAAAAGTGAAAATTGTTCATAACTGCGCTTAATACTGATTCACCATCCACTCAGTATTAATAAGATTTACAACAATTGGTATCAGAGCGAGTGTCTTAAGTAATATTTTAACAACTCGAAGATAGATATTTACACATATATGGGTGAAAAGGAAACATCTTCTCAAGGCAAAGCACCATGGTTACATGAAAATGGCAGCATGGAAAATATCTTTGTCATTGAAAAAAGAGATGTTATTCGTTCTCAGAGAAACACTATATAAGAGGTCAAAAGTGTTGGTTGTGGAGCCTGATCTTCCTCATTCAGAGATGTTATTGTTTCAGTCGTGTTTGTACCCCAATTTTATATGTTGTGTAGGTGGACTGTACAGTTATCCCAGTGGGGGGATGTGTGGGGGAATCGCCCCCCCACAGGGGTCTGGGGGCAGTGCCTCCAAAATAAATGTTTTGGTTGTTTGTTGGCCAACAGTTTGTGGTCCCATAATATTGGGTAGCCCGTAGTATTTTCCCATGGTAGTTACCCTTTAAAAGGAATAAACTGTAATACAGTTGTGTAATGTATTGTAGTGTTGTAAATATATATGTGATTGTGTAAGAGAGACTGCGAGAGAGTCAAGAGGAAGTTGCAACTGATGTGTTGTAGGTTGTATCCCTTCATTTTGCTAGATAGTATAATAATAAGTGTGTTGGAGAAAACTCACTATGGATTGGGGTAAACCACAACAGATAGATGACTACCAGAAATCAACTCAATTCTCATAACTATGCTATTATAAATGAAAATGCTAAGATAATGGAGAATGTAGCCAACCTTGATCCAAACGTTTGATGTAGATCCCCGTTAGAGCTTTCAATTCGTGCACTTGAATCTGCAAATTAGTCTTGACAACCAATATATAACAAGTACATATGATATATAAACGACATTAACATCATCAATAGCAATGGCCCATGATATTACAAGTAAATGCAACCTAATGTAAGATAAACAACATTTACAACATTAATGGACGAGAATATGAGTATTTCTATTAATAAACAAGAAGAAGTACAATGTGATACGACCTCTTGCCGGCAACCAATCTGAACCAAGATCTGGATCAATCCACTTGTGCCTCCACCACTTCAATCCTCCATGAATGGAAAACTCAAACTATATAGGAGTTTGGAAGGTGAACATAAAGGGTTCACAACTACAAGGATCAATGAGTGTAGACTCAAGATAGGGCAAAAATCCACTAGAGTTCTCTTGCTCTTCTTTCTCCTCCTGTCCATAAGCCATATGTGCTCAATATATAGTCCTCTCAAAGGTAAGTGAAAGGACACATTGAGACGTTTCTTGGGCAGATGGAGAGTCAAAGGTCACCCAATAACTGCTTTTTGGGAGTAAAAAGTAATAAACTAGTGATTTTTACCATTTTACATGATACCCACGGGCTATAGTGATGCAACTCACGGGTACGTAGGCTATAGTGATGGAGCTAGCGTACAAGGGAAAAAATAGGGAAAAATAGTGTCTTAAGGATATAAAGTGGATCTGAGTTAGTGAAATGGATCCTCTAGGATAAAGAGTGTTGATTCTCACAAGGTGGAATATTACATTGTAACAGATGCCCCCTAATGTGTGAGGTCATAGACTGATGCTACGATGGCCGAAATACATTATAAAACTCAGAAGTGGAGTGATGGAGACACAAGTGGAAAGAGCAACTCACTCATCATAATACAATAGTATCCCTGAATACATGTTGGTAGTACAACAATCTGATACAATGGCCATGAATAGGCAGTACATAGTGAATACATGTCATAAGTGATCATAGCCATGATCCCTCTACAGTAAGATACAATCTCTTGCTGAAAAGGAAACAACTGGTGCAAACTGGAGGTACAAACTGCTGATATCTGAGAGGTGATATCTCAGATGTAAAGTCAAAGTCATAAGTAGCATACTGAATGCCACTATCGCCTGGGGTCTTTTACACAAGTCTTCGACGGTGCAAGTCCCATCAAGTGAATAAAGGAGTTGGGGTCAAACCTGATGTGACATTGTCTGATTACCAGTCAATGATGTATACCGTTAACAGACGCGAGATAACCCATCAATAATGAAAATGGGCATCAAGGCACAGAGCACAATCATCGGAGTGTGAATAGATGAGTTGAAGTCGAACACTATGATGAATCCATCGATCAGGGGACATTGATGTATTCCCAAAACTGTTGATGGCGAGAGAACCTGCCACTAATGACTGCAAGCCTCAAGGTACTCAACCGAACTCTAAGCCTCAAGTACCGGAATAAATGGGTTAAAGTCGACGGAACGAGACTTGCTGGAAGGAGGGCATTAACGCATCCCCCATCAACCAGCACGAGGTACCAGCTACGCTGAAATATTTGGAAGAAATCAGGTGAAACAGAATGACTCAATAGGGATGGCCGACATGTAATAGTCAAGAGATCTAAGGAGTGGCTGACACTGGGTTCAGGACTTCCTTTGAACAAGAGCATGAGTAGATGAATAGACTCAGGCAGCATAGACTTGACATAAACTGTGCAATGCAGGAGGCATTACAAAGGGATCCATAATGATTGGAAGCTTAACCAATCGGTGGAGTAAACTGAGAAACAAGTACAACTCCTAAGGTCCAAATATAGTCCCGACTCATAATGTATGGAGTGGAATGAATGCTCTATTCAAAGGCGACACAACAGCTGCCAACAAGAAGTAGTAACCATAATCCCGTCCGGCTTTTTGGAATATTTTTTTTTTTTGGTCTTTTTCATATTTGAGGAAAGCTTGAAAAAGAATAAAATTGCTTATAGTACAACAAGTGAGGGAACGAGTGTCAAATAGCGAGCAGACTAGTTCCAAGCAGTGGAACATACCTATGATCAATGCAAGGAGGTGCATGCAGGATGTGGACACTAGGGGGGGGTGTTCCCTCAAGTTCAAAAGGTCATCAAATTGTGAAGGGCAAATATAAGCTCTGCAGGGCTCGACAGGGAAAAGTGCTCAGGAACTAGGCTAACAACTAAGTAAGCGGGAGCCGGCACAAGGCTCAAGTAGCAAGCAGGATGATGCAATGCAATCACAACATGATATAACTGAGTGTATTCCTTAAGGGAGATGGCCAACATAAGACAAAGTAGAGTATGAGTCTTTATCGCAACGGCATGGCGTAACTACAAAGGACTGTTAAATTTTCAGAATTTACTTCAATCTGATCTAGGATCTTAACTGAGAGAACAACATGTACAGCAAATCTACAACATATCATTCATGGACACAATAATGCAAGCATAGAAGAGACACCGAGTTTACTTGGGGAAAACCATAAAGGTGAAAAACCCCAATAACTTCCTCAGAGATAGATAAAGCAATGATACAACCAGAATACAAGAGATAGTCTTCTCCTAGCAGCAGAGCCTCCTCCTCCACAAGTGCGCCACTCTCCACAGTGTGAGTGAGAGAATAGAATGTGTAAAATGAGAGAGACACACTCTCTATTTATACACTAACTTGACTTGACCTTTACTCAACTAGGTCGGCCTCAACTTAACCACTTAACATAATGCTGACTAGGCCAACCCCCACAAGGGTGGTCTAATAACCCTTTGACCCACATGGCCGACCCCCAATAGGGCGGTCTAATAACCCTTTGACCCACATGACTTAGACAGGGCCGACCCCAACAAGGTGGTCTAATAACCCATCAAGTATAAGTTACGACACTTACAATATAAATGAGGACACTTCCGTATAGAGGAATAATAACATTTCTATAGGAATACAACCACTTCCGTACAGAGGAATAATAACATCTCTATAAGAATACAATATACATATATGTGAAATACATTCCGAAGTTACATATACATCAACACTCCCTCTTAACTAGGAAGGTATTTCTCGACACAGGTCTTCTAGTACAAGTCATCTTCTCTGGATCATCGTCACTGGATAATCATCATCGAGTCATCATCATCGTCACTCCTGCTGTTATCTCAATCAATCTCTGAATCTACTCGTCATAGGAAGTTCTACAGAGCCAGTCCTTTTTCATACTGGATGTAGGCCCACCATTTGCAGGTCTTCGTCATCACTGGCCATACTGTGGAATCCTTAGGACTTATTACGTGCGTCACAAAACCTGGCTGCATCATCCCAGGTTATTACGAGCACATAGCTCTACCTGTAGGATCTCCTAGGAGCACATTACATGTGACCCATCACAAAACCTGGCTGAAGCATCCCAGGCTGTTACGAGCACACAGCTCTACCTGTCGGATCTCCCAGGAGCACATTACATGTGATCTCACCACAAAACCTGGCTGAAGCATCCCAGGCTGTTATGATCACACAGCTCTACTTGTCGGATCTCCCAGGAGCAAATTACATGTGGTCCACCACAAAACCTGGCTGAAGCATCTGAGGCCTTTTTCATCCTGTCCAGATCTCCCAGGAGCAAATTATATGTGGTCATGGAAAAACCTGGCTGAAGCATCTGAGGCCTTTTTCATCCTATCTAGATCTCCTAGAAGCAAATTACATGCCATAAGAAAAAACCTCGCAAGAGCATCTCAGGATGTTACAGGTACACAAATCCGACCTGAAGATCTCCCAGGGCACAAATTATATGTCCTCCCATAGCAATGTCTCGAAAGAGAATCCCAGGCTGTTACGGGTACACAACTCCGACCTATAGGATCTCCCAGGCATGCTCATCTGCACAACCTGATCCACGGCCATAAAGTATCATCCTGATACTCACCATACATCATCCTAATGTACACATGATCATCCTGATCATCATCACTGCAACATCCTGCTGCATGTCATCTGGACAAGCTCGTCATCCGTGATCACCTTGATCATACAATGCATCCATCTGATGCACACCAAGTATCTACCTGATACATATCATCATACATAGTGTATCCACCTGATACATAGATACATGATCCACACAATGTATCTATCAACATACATGATCTACCTGATCATACCTGATACATATCAATATACATGATCTACCTGATCATACAATGTATCCAGCTGATACATATACAGATACATGGTCCAAGCATCCAACATGATGCATATACACAATACATACAAATGATCCAACCGATCATATCCAGCATCCAGCATGATGCATACATACATATAAATGATCCAACTGATCATATCTAGCATCCAACATGATGCACACATACATATACATATAAATGATCCAATTGATCATATCCAGCATCCAACATGATGCACGCATACATATAAATGATCCAACTACTCATACAAAGCAGAAACTAGAACATCATCCAGCGCTTACATCCATAGCCATGTGAAGGATCCTCCTTCCAACATGCTTGGAATGGCTTCAGCAAATGTGTCCATCACTTCTTCCTCGAAGTGTCATCAATCCGAAGAACACCAAGCCTCTCTCTGAAGTACTTGAACTTCACCCTAGCTAGTGGCTTCATCAGCACATCTACAATCTGCTCGTCCGTTACAACATACAGGAGCTTCACAACTCCTCTCTGCACCATATCCCTGATATAGTGATATTTGATCTCTATGTGTTTCAACCTGTCATGAAACACTGGGTTCTCGGACAACTTTACACAACTCTGGTTATCACAGAAGATACTAGTAGCATCCAACAGGATATCAAATAACTCACACAGTAGCTTCCGTAGCCATACTGCCTCACAACTAGCTGAACAGGATGCGACATACTCTGCCTCAGCTGTACTCAGTGCTATGCAGGACTGCTTTCTGCTAAACCAAGAGATCACGCCTGATCCCATACTGAAGTAGCACCCAGATGTTCTCTTCCTATCTGCAGCACTGCCAGCCCAATCTGAATCAACATAACCGTGCAGGTTAAACTTTTGATTCGCTTCATACTTGAGCCCATAATCCACTGTACCCTTCAGGTACCTCAGAACATGCTTTACCGCAACCAGGTGAACACTCCTCGGATCCGTCGGGAACTGGTTCAATGTGTTCACTGCAAAGCAAATATCTGGTCTCGTGTTCGTCAGGTACATCAAGGAACCAATCATCTAACGATGCATAGAGACATCAACCGGCTCAGATGAAGCATAACAAAGAAGCTTCAGATTAGATGCCATAGGTGTGGCCATGGCCTTGCAAGCCATCATCCCGAACCTCTTCAGGATCTCTACTGCATACTTCCCTTGTCCAAGGAAGATTCCATCTGCACTCTGCCACACCTCCATGCCTAAAACAAATAGTGCACCATCCCCAAGTTCTTCATCTCGAACTCGGTAGCAAGATTCCGCTGCGTGTCGGCAATCAATCTATCTTTACCTGTAACAAACAGGTTATCTGCATAAAAAAGTAGTATCACTGGATTGCCTTCCTCAACCTTGTAGAAAAGGTTGGAATCCTCTTTATTCTTGGTAAAGCCCAAACTGGATAGAAAGCTGTCTATCCTACCATACCAAGTTCTGCACACATATATGACTGCACCATGCTGTCTTGAAATTCATCTGGTGTATCTTCTATTTCATCACTTTTATATTTCTCTATGCCACCATCTGTAGCATGCTTGATCTGATAGTTCCATTTGGAAGTCACAACAGACTTCCTTTTAGCTCTTGGGACCGCATCCCAAACATCGTTCTTCATGATCGACGGATCATGGCATTCTTCCCGTATCTTGGGAACTTCAATATCTTCAATAGATAATTTTGTTGCTGAACAAACGTTGTAGTTCTTCTTTTGTAGGTGATGGCATACGATCTTTCCTACACAACAAGTTAAATTGCATGATTAGAAAACATCTCATAGTTTTCAGAACAAATTCTTACACATAAAGAAATATGTCATACAGTCATGCAATTATCTTAGCCAATGCTTCAATACAACATTTATCCATATCCTGTAACTTTCTAGATGCCTTCCAATCTCTGCTAGAACATTGTTAAGAGTGTGCACAACTCCCAACATGTCAGCAAAGAGGTTTCATTCTAGATAAGTAGCAATGGAATGTTGTACAGTGCCATAGGCCACTTACCCATGCATATTAGTAGTATACTGTTCATCAATGCAACTATTCTAATATGCATAATACACAACCTAATTCTAGGAACATCAGTATATACATTATTGAACAATATTATTTAAACAATAAAATATGCAAGTAATGACAATTCAAATACTTATCTCAGTTTGTTTGTTGGGTTGACTCCCTCTCAGTCTTTGCTTCTTTTCTGCAACTCCATTCTTATGTGGATTGTGAGAAGTGGTCAACTCCCTTTGAATATCTGCATCCTTGCAGAAACTACTGAAGTGTGCTCCTTTGCTTTCTTGCAGGAACAATTGGAGTGTGCTCCCTCTTGATCTTTGCTTCCTGGATTACCTGTCCTTGAACTTACATCCATCCTTAATCAATATGCATGCTTATTAGTATCATCATTGTGTTATCCTTGAGGTCTCATACATAATCACACATTTATTAGTATAATCTTAATACTATCAAAACACAACAATCTTAAACATGTATATTCATGATCATTCAAAGATAATAAACATTAGTATTCAAGGTTTCAGGGAAGTCTTCTTTTACTCATACACATTCTTATTTGATCATAGGACTCTTCTGGTTAGTTGAATCATCAATCAAGATAAGAGATATAATATGCATAAAACCCGTGATTATTCAAACCTATACCTTCATGATTCTTCTGGTTAGTCATATCATCAATTATGGTAAGAAACATAATATGCATGATTATTCAAACCTATGACTTCATGAATAATCATTATCAACAACACAACAATATAATATCCTAACCCAAGGTAGGATTCTAGCTTGATATAGGAAAACATACCTGGATTAGCATACTAGCTAGTTATTTCTAACATACCCGCATAATGTCTTCTGGTTCTCTTCAGTGACTTGTGCTAGTAACCTGCATGTCTCATAAGTTAACCATTGTAGAACCAAGTTATACATACCTTGAAAGTAGATCTTCTATGTGATCCATGACAATGGATGAATCTTTGTCTTCATGTCACCATGAGCATATGTTCTTGAAGTAGAACATGATTTGAATTTCTTGGTGTACCTTTTGTGTTAGCAAACAACATAAACCTCATACAACATCACAATGCATTAGTACAATCATAAGTGTCAAAACCTTAATCAATGAATATCTTCTATAAGGTAATACGACAAGTCTAGTAATTAATCAAGATTGTACTGTAATGATATGAAGACAAACATAAACTTAATCATGAACAGAATTCGAAACATACCTGTAAGCCATACCTCTCAAGATTGCTTGTAATATTCTTATGGAAGGCCTTAGCCTCATCTCCCTCTAAAATAGGAACTTCTTCACTTATGCAGGTGACCAATCCATCTTCTTCTAGGATTAACCCAATCCACTTGATTTGCAAGAACTGGACCTGGAGCTAGATATGGGTTTGTCAGAGAAACTCCAAAAATTCAAACTTTGAATTTCAAACTTCCAAAAGGATAGAAATATGCGCCTTGATGAGCTGATCAAGCTGGTATATTCAGAATTTGAAAACTGCAAAGTTTCACTCCTTAATTTTTCCTTTGAAACTTCTGGATTCACTAGACATGACCCTGAACTGGGGTTTGATGAATCCCACTCTTCTTCCCAATAAAAAGGTTTGATCCAAAGCTCTAAGCTTCTATTTTTCTGAGGAGCTTCCAGCCGTGGTCACAGATTTCAAAAATTCTCATTTTTACAGAAGCCCTAATTTTCCACTTTTCTGATCAAAGTCCCGAACTAGGGTCTGATCAAGCTCGGTCTTCTGCCCAACCAAAAATTCTGATCTTGGTCTCTAAATTTTTATTTTGATGAGTAGCATTCAGCCGTGGTCTCCGGTTACAAAAATTCCAACTTTCTCCGAACCCCTAAATTCCAGAAGCCATGAATGAAGGTACTAACAAAATAATTCTGTTTTGACAGAAATATGTACCTGATTGTTTCTGGTGTAACTCCTAACTTTTCAATCCATAGGGTCTGAAATTTTTTCTTGAGATAGCTCGACCTGTTATCTTTCCATCCCAACAAGTATGACCTCAATTAGATTCTCTGAGATAGATTTATGCCATGTGTCGCAACGTGACCTGTTTATGGGATAATATAGAAGAGTGAACTTGTACGGCATGCCACGTGTCACTGGTTCAACTTCGGCCTCTGAAAATTTTTCTTGAGATAGTATAGTATGTGTACTACCTGTCACTTTTTACGAAATTTCATTTGGATCTTCCTAGCCCAAGTTATGACCTTTTTCCCAAGGTCACCTGATTTTGACTTAGATCTGGAAGAGGCAGAAACCCTATATTGTACAGATCATAAATCACAAAGTACAACGAATTAGAAGTTGTCCTTTGGACAAAAGGTACATGGGGATTTAATATTCGACCTGTAAAGGTTTCAGATCCGAAAAATGTACCAAAACGGATTTAGGCTAGCTCTGATACCATGTTAAATTTTTAGAATTTACTTCAATCTGATCTAGGATCTTAACTGAGAGAACAACATGTACAACAAATCTACAGCATATCATTCATGGAAACAATAATGCAAGCACATAAGAGACACCGAGTTTACTTGGGGAAAACCATAAAGGTGAAAAACCCCAATAACTTCCTCAGAGATAGATAGAGCAATGATACAACCAGAATACAAGAGATAGTCTTCTCCTAGCAGCAGAGCCTCCTCCTCCACAAGTGCGTCACTCTCCAGTGACAGTGTGAGTGAGAGAATAGAATGTGTAAAATGAGAGAGACACACTCTCTATTTATACACTAACTTGACTTGACCTTTACTCAACTAGGTCGGCCTCAACTTAACCACTTAACATAACGCTGACTAGGACGACCCCCACTAGGGTGGTCTAATAATCCTTTGACCCACATGGCCGACCCCCAATAGGGCGGTCTAATAACCCTTTGACCCACATGAATTATACAAGGCCGACCCCAACAAGGTGGTCTAATAACCCATCAAGTATAAGTTACGACACTTACAATGTAAATGACGACACTTCCGTATATAGGAATAATAACATCTCTATAGGAATACAACCACTTCCGTACAGAGGAATAATAACATCTCTATAGGAATACAATATACATATATGTGAAATACATTCCGAAGTTACATATACATCAACAAGGACACCCAATCCTAAGGACAAACAATGGCATGGGCACCAGAATGCACAAAGGGGTTCTAACTAGGGTACCCATGTTCGGAAAATCCCTACCGCCACATAACGACACTTCTATGGCAGTGTGGAGGTTCTATGTCGGTTAAGAAGCAGGGTCACACCTAGGGTTTATGAAAGTGGTCAAAAGGTCAAATGAATAATGCATGTGGAAATGTCATCTAACCTATATGCAAGGTGTGAAACGTACCTGTCGTAGGTGTGAAATGGTCCAAAACAACTTTTGTCGAAGAAATATGATTAAAAATTCTACTCCATGACATTATATTAGTCCATAACGGCATCAAACGGTAAAAACTATAAACAAGTGGGTCCTGAAAATTATAAATAGTAATAAAAATTTACAATTTACAATTCATTTTTACTATTCACCCATTTGGAGCTTTGAGGTTAGTTTTCACCTGAAATTTTAGTTGTCGATTCTGGGAGCTACAAGCATTTGTTCATCGAACCGTCTGGAGAAGGTTGGTAGTCTCATCCATACCTTTAATTTCATTGCATTCATTTTAGTTTTCAGCGGTGGTATTTCTAGTTTGGCCAAGCCCTAAATGGCTTAGGTGCTACCCGCGGGCTATAACTATGCGGGTTGTGGGTAGGGCGCGATATGTGCAGTCAATGCATAGGATGACCAAGGGTACCCGCCCCTGTATACAAATTAGCCCGCAGGTACCGCCGTAAAGATGAAATTGCAAAAGAATTTGACTAAAATCCTTGTTTTTCCTCACTCCAGGATGGTTCTAGACTAGAGGGAGAGGGAGCATGACCAAGTAGATGAGGCCGTGCGCAATGATGTGCAAGAACAACAGGCATTGCAAGCATGTGGGTTGTACAAATTTTGGAGCATAGGGGGTTTGAGGTCCCAAAACCTGCTACTCCTCCGCTTGATCGATTATTGGGATGTTGATGCAAAAAAATTCAATCTCAATGGGAAAATCCTCACACTGGAAGTGGACGACATCTAATTCATTACCTGTTTATCCCGTCAAGGTGAGGAGGCCAGTATTCAGTCTCGTATTGTGGGTGGTGGGATCACCGTCCTTGACTACATAGCACGGTATTGTCCCGCAAACACACGCACGGTGGGGAGTCAGGTGCCCATCAATGCCATAGTATATCTGAGCATGAAGATCATTGTGGCTACCTTAGTGCGGATAATGGGTTCCAAAGCTCTACACCAGGCATCCAGGCCAGTGATGTTCTATGCATCACAATGCATGGAGCCTATAGTATTTGATTGGTGTACCACACTACTGGGGTCTATGAAGACCCAACTGACAGAATGCAAAGAGGGGAAGTCCAAAAAATTCGGGTATGGGAGTATCTTGTGCAGCTTCTTCTTTGAGAGAGTTTCGGGGCTTAGTCTGAGCGTGGATGTCCCTCCTCATAGTCTCCGCGATCCAGCCCTGACCCGGTGGGATGAGATCTTAACACGACAGGGTGGTGGCCATCTGGAATCACCATATACTGAGGAGTTCTTCTGCTAGTGGGACCGACAGGTCATTACCATAGAGGACTACCCCTATGCAGGGATAGACTTCCGCCAGGATTGGGACATGCCACTCCCACCAGACGCAGCGTTCAGAGACATTGGTGAGTACTCTTTTTAATTTTTTTTGTATTAAATTTTTATGGATTTTTTATTATAGATGTGAATGCAAAAATATTTTTGGTGGTAGTAGCATATGATAATGGTTGATTGTTTGCTTGCAGACAAGGGCCCAGTGAGACCTGATGGCTTCCCGAGATATGGTCGTCGGGGAAAGGGTGATGAGGCAGTTGATGGTGCAGCAGGGCGCACTCTATAGACCTTGCGGTGCAACCTATCACGGATGGTTGCCAGGGTTCCACAGATAGAGGTGGCGCGACTACCTGAGGCCATGCAGCGCCAAGTAGTGGGGGTTCCGGGTGATTGGGTGCGGTTACTGCAGTGGGTAGCCAATGCAGTTCAGTATTTCTACAAGACACATCCTGTCAGGGTGGCAGCTAGGCCTCCTCGTAGGGAGCACTACTACATTTTTGGCCTTTAGGGGGGGTTGTCTTCCACCCCCAAAAGTGACCTACGGGGGGGGTTTTGGATTTGGGGGTGGTTTTTCCAAAACCACCCCTAAAGGCACCGATGTTAAAAGTTTTTCCCTTTAAGGGCGGTTTTTGACGAGATTGGAACCGCCCCTAAAAGTGACTTTTGGGGGCGGTTTGTGACCCCCCTCGTAGAGGTCTACGGAGGCGGTTTTAAACCCCCCTCGTAGACCCCTTCATAAAGGCCTATGGGGGTGGTTTTGAACCCCCTTCATAGAGACCTACGAGGGTGGTTGTGAACACCCTCATAATCCCCCTCATACAAACCTACAAGGGAAGTTTGGAACCCCCCTCGTAGAGGACTATAGGGGCAGTTGTGAACCCCCCTCGTAGAGGCCTATAGGGGCAGTTTGGAACCCCCCTTATAGAGGCCTATAGGGGCAGTTTAGAACCCCCCTCGTAGAGGCTTATAGGGGTGGTTTTGAACCCCCCTCATAGAGGCCTATAGAGGTAGTTTGAAACCCCCCTCGTAGAGGCCTATAGGGGCGGTTTGGAACCCCCCTCGTAGATGCCTATAGGGGCGGTTTGGAACCCCCTTCGTAGAGTCCTGTTGATGTATATGTAACTTCAAAATGTATTTCATCTATGTATTTCATATATATTTATTGTACCCTTATTAGAGATGTGTTATTCCTCTATAAGGAAGTGTCGTCATGTGGATTGACAAGTGTCGCAAGTGTGTGTACTTGTCGATGGGTTATTAGACCACCATGTGTGGGGTCGGCCCTGAAATATATATTATATTGTGGATGTACCTAGCTAGACAAGTCGGCCCCATAAGGTCATTGGGAAAATAGGTTAGTATAAATAGAGATCAGGAGATCTCTATTTAGATCATTCGGAAAGTCATATCTCTCTCACTCAGAAAGTGGCGCACTAGTGAGGAGGAGGATCATCTGCTTCTAGGAGACTATCTCAAGTGTATTTTGGTTGTACTTTGGTTGAGCCATTGCTCTCTCTATCTCTGAGGAAGTTTTGGGGTTTTTCACCTTAGGGTTTTCCCCACGGAAACTCTGTGTCTCTTGTCTCTCATGCTTTTGATTCTTGTGATGCTTATTATGATTGTTATGCATTGATATACTGTATATGTTATTCTCTCAGTGAAGATCCTAGAGTATTGTGAATTAATGCTCAAAATTTAACATGGTATCAGAGCTAACCTGATAAGAAGACATTTTGCAGTGACAGAAACTTGAGTTTCTTGTTTATTGGGTTTCTCTCCACAGCTGTATATGTGCAGAACAGAACACCCCACAAGATATTGGACAACAAGACACCAGAAGAGGTCTTTTTTGGTAAGAAACCTGAAGTCAGCCATCTCAGAATATTTGGTTGTCCAGTATACACTCATGTCCCAAAGGAAAAGAGGACTAAACTAGATCCTTCAGGAAAGAAGGGTATCTTTGTGGGTTACAGTGAAAGCTCGAAGGCTTACAGAATATACTTTACAGGGTTCAAGAAGATTGATGTCAGCAGGGATGTAACATTTGATGAAAACTCAGCATTCATCAAATCAAGGAAGGCACCTATCGAAGTTTATGAAGAACCTAAGGAAACTAGATTTCAAGACACTACCATGACTGAAGCAGTTCCATAAGTTGTTCGTGAGTTTGAAGATCCGAAAGAACCTGTAGATCCACCCCGTGAGGATAACTCTCACAAGAGGAAACTTGCATGGGCTAGAGAGCTCATTCAAGATGCAAAAAGATTTGGCATTCCACAAAAAGAACACAGAGCAAAGAAGAGAACCAGATCACATACTAGCTATGTTGCTTTACTCTGTGACATTATGAACAAAGAGCCTTCTAGTTATGAATAAGCAGCGGAAAAGAAAGAATGGAAGGATGCCATGGTTGAGGAATACCAATCAATAATGAAGAATGATGTTTAGGATGTTGTCCCAAGACCTAAAGAGAAGTTTGTTGTGACTTCCAAATGGATCTACAAAATCAAGCATGCTGCAGATGGCAGTTTAGAAAAATACAAAGCAAGATTCGTAGCTCGTGGCTTCTCTCAGAAAGAGGGAATAGATTATGAAGAAACTTTTGCACCTGTAGCCAGGTATACTTCCATCAGAACAGTACTTGCCCTAGCTGCAGCGATGAAATATAAAATACACCAGATGGATGTCAAGATTGCTTTCTTGAATGGTGTAGTTGAAGAGGAAGTATATGTGGAGCAGCCACTCGGTTTCGAAATACATGACAGGGAGTCATATGTGTGCAGATTGAAGAAAGCCTTGTATGGATTGAAACAAGCTCCCAGAACTTGGTATGGTAGGATGGACAGTTTCCTATCTAGTTTGGGCTTTACCAAGAGTAAAGCGGATTCCAACCTTTACTACAAGGTTGAGGAAGGGAATCCTGTGATTCTACTCCTGTATGTGGATGACTTATTTGTAACAGGAGATGACAAATTGATTGCAGATATTAAGAGGAAGCTTGCTGCTGAGTTCGGTATGAAAGATTTGGGAATGATGCATTATTTCCTAGGTATGGAGGTGTGGCAGAGTGCAAGTGGGATCTTCCTTGGTTAAGGGAAGTACACAGTAGATATCCTGAAGAGATTTGGGATGATGGATTGCAAGGCCATGGCCACACCTATGGCATCGAATCTGAAGCTTTTATGTGATGCTTCATCTGAGCCGGCTGAGGTCTCTATGTATCATCAGATGATTGGGTCCTTGATGTACCTGACGAACACGAGACCAAATATTTGCTTTGCAGTGAACACATTGAACCAGTTCCCGACGGATCCAAGGAGTGTTCACCTGGTTGCGGTAAAGCATGTTCTGAGGTACCTGAAGGGTACAGTGGATTATGGGCTCAAGTATGAAGTGAATCAAAAGTTTAACTTGCACGGTTATGTTGATTCAGATTGGGCTGGCAGTGCTGCAGATAGGAAGAGAACATCTGGGTGCTACTTCAGTATGGGATCAGGCGTGATCTCTTGGTTTAGCAGGAAGCAGTCCTGCGTAGCACTGAGTACAGATGAGGCATAGTATGTTGCATCCTGTTCAGCTAGTTGTGAGGCAGTATGGCTACGGAAGCTACTGTGTGAGTTATTTGATATCCTGTTGGATGCTACTGGTATCTTCTGTGATAACCAGAGTTGTGTAAAGCTGTCCGAGAACCCAGTGTTTCATGACAGGTTGAAACACATAGAGATCAAATATCACTATATCAGGGATATGGTGCAGAGAGGAGCTGTGAAGCTCCTGTATGTTGTGACGGACGAGCAGATTGCAGATGTGCTGATGAAGCCATTAGCCAGGGTGAAGTTCAAGTACTTCAGAGAGAGGCTTGGTGTTCTTCGGATTGATGACACTTCGAGGAAGAAGTGATGGACACATTTGCTGAAGCCATTCCAAGCATGTTGGAAGGAGGATCCTTCACATGGCTGTGGATGTAAGCGCAGGATGATGAGCATCAGGATGATGTTCTAGTATGATCAATTGGATCATTTTTATATGTATGTATGCATAATGTTGGATGCTAGATATGATCAGTTGGATCATTTATATGTATATGTATGTACGCATCATGTTGGATGCTGATATGATCAGTTGGATCATTTATATGTATGTGCGCATCATGTTGGATGTTGAATATGATCAGTAGGATCATTTGTATGTATTTTGTATATGCATCATGTTGGATGCTTGGACCATGTATCTGTATATGTATCAAGTGGATACATTGTATGATCTGGTGGATCATGTATGGTGATATGTATCATGTATTTGTATTTGTATCAGGTGGATACACTATATGATCAGGTGGATCATGTATGATGATATGTATCAGGTAGATACTTGGTATGCATCAGGTAGATGCATTGTATGATCAGGATGATCATGGATGACGAGCTTTAGGATGTTGCTCCAGATGACATGCAGTAGGATGTTGTAGTGATGATGATCAGGATGATCATGTGTACATTAGGATGATGTATGGTGAGTATCAGGTTGATACTCTGTGGCCGTGGAATAGGTTGTGCAGATAAGCATATAATTTGTGCCCTGGGATATTTGCAGATAGTCTTTCGAGGTTTTGCCTATGGCATGTAATTTGTACCCTGGGATATCTAGAAAATGCTCTTTCGAGGTTTTGCTTGGGAGGACATATAATTTGTGCCCTGGGAGATCTGCAGATAGTCTTTCGAGGTTTTGCCTATGGCATGTAATTTGTGCCCTGGGATATCTGGTAGATGCTCTTTCGAGGTTTTGTCCTATGGCATGTAATTTGTGCCCTGGGAGATACGATAGGTTGAGCCGTGTGCTTGTAATCAGTCCTGGGATGCTCTTTGGAGGTTTTTCCATGACCACATGTAATTTGTGCCCTGGGAGATCCGATAGGTTGAGCCTTGTGCTCGTAATCAGTCCTGGGATGCTCTTTCGAGGTTTTGTGGTGACCACATGTAATTTGTGCCCTGGGAGATCCGATAGGTTGAGCCTTTTGCTCGTAATAAGTCCTGGGAATCTATTTCCAGGTTTTGTGGTGGGGTAACATGTAATAAGTCCTGGAGATCTAGATAGGATGAAAAAGGCCTCAGATGCTCTTTAGGGTTCTTGCTAGTCAAGAGACTCTTTTAAGGTTTTGTGACGCACATAATAAGTCTTGAGATTTCCACAGTATGGCCAGTGATGATGAAGACCTGCAGGTGGTGGGCCTACATCCAGTATGAAAAAGGAATGGCTCTGTAGAACTTCCTATGATGAGTAGAGTCAGATATTGGTTGAGATAGTAGCAGCAGTGACGATGCATCGATGTCGATGATCCCGAGAAGAAGACTTGTCTAGTAGATCCGTGTCGAGAAATGCCTTCCTAGTTAAGAGGGACTGTTGATGTATATGTAACTTCGGAATGTATTTCATCTATGTATTTCATATATATTTATTGTACCCTTATTAGAGATGTGTTATTCCTCTATAAGGAAGTGTCGCCATGTGGATTAACAAGTGTCGCAAGTGTGTGTACTTGCCAATGGGTTATTAGACCACCATGTGTGGGGTCGGCCCTGAAATATATATTATATTGTGGATGTACCTAGATAGACAAGTCGGCCCCATAAGGTCACTGGGAAAATAGGTTAGTATAAATAGAGATCAGGAGATCTCTATTTAGATCATTTGGAAAGTCATATCTCTCTCACTCAGAAAGTGGCGCACTAGTGAGGAGGAGGATCATCTGCTTCTAGGAGACTATCTCAAGTGTATTTTGGTTGTACTTTGGTTGAGCCATTGCTCTCTCTATCTCTGAGGAAGTTGTGGGGTTTTTCACCTTAGGGTTTTCCCCACGGAAACTTTGTGTCTCTTGTCTCTCATGCTTTTGATTCTTGTGATGCTTGTCATGCTTATTGTGATTTTTATGCATTGATATACTGTATATGTTATTCTCTCAGTGAAGATCCTAGAGTATTGTGAATTAATGCTCAAAATTTAACAAGGCCTACAGAGGCGGTTTGAAACCCCCCTCGTAGAGGCCTACAGAAGAGGTTTGAAACCCCCCTCATAGGTACCTACAAGGGTGGTTCTAAACCCCCTCTTTGTAACATACAAGGGAAATTTCGAACCCCCCTCATAGTGACATATGAAGGTGGCTTAGAAACCCCTTCGTAGAAACATACAAAAACGGTTTGAAACCCCCTCCATATCCATAATAAATAATAATAAAATATATTTTATTAAAAATACCAATATTGCAATATCAATAGGGTACGGTGGAATCGAACCACCAACCTCCTGCTTGTAAGGCAAATGCTCTACCATTGAGCTAGCACCCTTTAAGAATTAGGGAGATGAGCAATATTAACAACCATATTGCATTATTTTTAAGTCTAAGACAATAAGAATGTTCAGGAGATGATTGTAAGAGGATATCCACATGTACCCAAATATCTACAGATTATCATGCAAGAGCAACCTGCTCTTTGCAATCCTCACAAGGCATAAGAACTATAATTCCAAACTTTTCGATTACTTACTAAAACAACAAAAATGATGAAAAAATTTGCATACAATTTGCAGACACAAATTTCAATCATGTGATATGCATTTCATAACATAGTGCAGTGATTCTTATTGTAGACATGACCTATTGATGCATTTGAGGAGCTCAATAGTTTGTGCATGGAAGGCCAATATTCAAGACGAATCATCTTCCTTGTTTGTCTCTTCCACTATGAGAATTTATGTACTTTGTTCAATATAGACAATATGAATAAACTAGAAGATGAAACATTTGTATCCCTTAACTAGATGATAAATGCCATATCATGAGATTGTGAACACTTGAATAGTCGGTTGCTTGAATATTTTGCTCAAATTCAAGTTGTCCATACATTGTCATACATTTTCATAAACTTAATGGGAATCTGGAGTTGATTCATTGCTAATATAGACATGCTAATGTTTGTGTGAATGAATATATTCTTTTTTTTCTGGGTTCACTAATATTTAATTTGAACAAGATAGTGAATAAGCAATCTATTTTTGGGTGTATGTCGTGATCCCTACTCATCGGTTGGCTCAGCAAGAACAAATGGATCATAAACTAGTCAATACAAATATAGATGGATTACCTCATGTATTAGTGTTGCAAAAAGTAATGTTTCATCCTCAGTTGTTAGATGTTGAGGTGCTACATTTACATGACCTGAACAAATTATTTACTTTTACCTGTTAAATGAAATTCTTTTGCCAAAAAATAAGTTTTTGAAGAATGAAACTATGGCAGATAACAACTTTCAATTGAACATGTTTGAGATGATACATAAGCATGCAAATTACCTGCAATTGCACTACCCCATTGATCATGTTCACATGCCACAACCCAAGCCAAATTATTCCCAGTCATTGGCCTTGTCGTTACTAGGAGTACTAGATCAACATTAGCAACACCTTCTGCAGATGCATATATATTTAGTCAAGATAAGTAGTTTTTCATGGATTGGCAGAAACATAACAACAATAATTGCACTTCAAAAGAGTAGTGTCATCGGTTGAAAAAAATACCAATAATTGAGCTTCAAAATACATATAATTCTAGGCACCTAAATTTCTAGAAAAAGGCAGGAAGGGTCCATAGCATATCCCACATCCTTACACAAAAAGTTCACCTTGTAGATAATATAATTCATGCATGGAATGCTAGAAAATGACAAAGGAAACCCATCTTCTTACCATCAACATACTACCCAACAAGCAACTCTTTGAACCATATAATACAATTAATCTGACCATAAAATGAAGTCATCACGAGTTGCTATACAACAAGCCACAATCATATTTTGTGTGTTCTAAATTCTAATAGGGGATCTAACTAAACCACCTTTGGTATAATTGTATTATCCCTCATTGAAAAAATCAACTCATTGTCCCACCACAAAAGAGCACCAACAAGATATGCTCTAATGGTTGAAGGGAAAATTCAAGGCCACCTTTCAGTGGTATATGATGGAAATGCTCCCTCTATCTGATTCGATATTTTAGAACCTCCAAAATAATCACTTGAAACTCTTCCTCTCTGGAAATTTTCGATTTTGTTTTGTGTGCCTAAATCAAGTGCTTTTGCTAGCTTCCTAGCAAGTATAATTGAATCCTCTACTCCTTGTCAAAATTTGGTGTCATGGGATGCCATGCATCTCTTGCAAGTGAAACACCCCCTAAGGTTTAATTTAAGCCCATAATAGGACACAACCATATATCTAATAATGGATTTCTCACAAAATATTCATGTATTCAAATAACCCAAGACAAGGACATGCTTCAAGCATCTCACATAGAAAAAAGAGGGTCAAAGATCAATCATCCGTTTCTAGAGTAAAAAAGAAAATAGCTTTCTCCTGGCTGTAGCTATCTCATGGTAGCAATAGATAGTACTTCCTCTTATTGTAGCAACCTATGTGTATATGATTTATCAACTTTAGAAATATCTACTATGATAATAATTGATTCAAATCCATCACTAGGTCAATGGGACAACCCAATTCATGTGGAGGCTTGGTCTTATAGAGGAAGTGTGATCTTCTTGTATGTGGACAAACCATGGTCACCTATTATGCACAATATAACAATAAATCCATGTGCCAAACAACAAATTCATTTTAGCAAAATAAATCTGTACATGCACAATGTTATAGCTTGGCATTGCAATTGATAGAACCAAGTGAGGACCTACCAAACAATCTCTAATAGATGCCATGTTTTATTGTTTTGAGGTGGAAATGTACAAATGACTACATGGCAAGCTATGCACAAGACTCTCTCCATATCTAATGCTATCTAACTACCACTCAATGCTAGCTAACTTGTACTATTTCCCAAGAACATGATACAATGGCATAGATTTTTTTATCTAGTTCACAATACTATAGCAGTTATACAGTTACAACAAGGATTCAACCAATTTAGTTTCACTTCTTCCATATTTAAGCACTCATAAGCAGGTTCTAGAAAATAAAATACTCACTGATGCAAGCCAGCAAAATCCATGTTGAAGGAGAAAACCTGCACCAAAGGGGTAACTCCTGTAAAGATGCTTATGCAGGTCTGTATTTAACGTCAAAATACAGAGCCAACAACCTTTGCACAAAGATAAATTAATGTTTGGACCCTCTATGTTGTAGAAATGACATACATATAAAATATAAATCCTACAAGAGTCAAGCTTTAAAGGCAAGGAAAGAACCTTGGATCGTACCTTGTAATCAATATAAATAGGAAAGGTGCCTGTCACAAAAGAAAATATATACTGTAGAGTGTTAGTGAATAACAAAATGTGAACAAGGGAGAAGTATTATGTACAATGATGTATTGAGAAAATTAAATATGATAACTAAGAATTATTTAAATAATGACTCTACCATTAACCATTAATTGTCAGAAAACAAGAATATACTTGTGGCAGTTCTGATCAAGTCAAATTAGTTGGGTTCAGAAGTGAAGTTCAAACATGAAGTACATGATAGGAAGGGATGTATACTTATAAGTAATTCATCCTCTGAACTTGTTTAAGGAGAAGCTGGAAATATTTCCATGAAGAGAGATGATGATGTGTCAAATAACAAAAATTTAATTGGTAGCTCTCATCACAAAACTGAAAGACATATTGCTATCATTCAAAGTCTGGAGGTTTGCACAGCGGGAATATAGTGTTTCTTTACTCAGACATAAGAAGGAATCCAAGATCAATATGTGGCACTCAAGGACAGGTTATCGACACTGGAAAAGTGGACAAGAAGTGAATCTAGTAGCTGAGATGTGTAGATGCAAACTATTCAAGCACCTTAACATTCTTGATAAGAGGAGCCAAGAAGCAAAAAGAAGAAATTATAATGGAGGTAGTAGTTGAAGCAAATGAAGTGAATCAATATGGCAGATTGTTCCTAATGCATGCTTACCTTTCATGAATTTACTACCTAACTGCTGATACATTCATTATAGCATCCAATGAACTAAAGAAGCCACAACAAGAATATATTTGACTCTGATTAAGACTTATTTTATTCTCTCGGGTAACCTCAATTTACAAATGTTGAAAGTCAAGTCTTATAAAGGAATCCAAGTATGATTGCAGCAAGTGTAAAGGTCCATTTAAAATGTTGGCAACATGTGTACAAAGTGGAAAAATGCCTGCAAGATGCTTTGAAGCTTTTAAGGCTACAATATAAGTGCTCTAAATGATCTTAAGAAGAAGGAGATATCAATCTTGAAGACTGGTTAAAGGAATTTGAAGGCTGAGAAGAAATAAGATAAATTCCTACAACAGACTTATGGATTACTTGAAGTATAAAAGTGCACACAACATACTAAGGGTTATAGGTAATTCCTGCACTAATGGAAGAATTCCTACAAGTGATGAAAATGCCCGCAGCTAGTTTTTTGAAAGGTCTCAAAATGCCTGCAAGTAGTTTTAAGTTTTTAACCTTCCTGACTTGCAAATTAAAAGGTTCCGTAATTGCCTACAGGGAAGTAGAAACATGCCCACGGGTGGAATAAAAGTACATGCAAAATGAATAATATGTCCACCGGCCATATTGGAAGCCCGCAATAAAAGAAGAGATGCTTGCACAGCATGTGGGAAGCTCCTGTAATGCCCGCAAGACTTTAATAATATGCCCGCAGGTTACAAGAATTTGTTTACAAGTGATGTCAATAACTGCAGACATGAATAAAAGAGTGAAAAATGCCCGCAGCAATGGAGGAATGTCCTCCTGGCTCATGAAAATGATCACCAAGTTATGAAACGTCAGAGAAATAAATGCTCGCAAGCCTTGGTAGAATGCCAACAAATGATGTGAAAGTGCCCGTAGTACATGAAAGGCATATGGAAATTTTCCACCAGGATTTGATAATTATGCCCGCACAATCTATCTTAAATGCACGTAGGGGAGCTCAACAAATAAAAACAGTCTACATGAAAGAGGGAGCAAACTTTTCAGTTGTGATCTCTGATAAGATCACTCTTTAATCTTCAAGATTCGAGAGGAGTGAGGTCATTATTGAACTGAAATGGAATTATAAGAGATGTGGGGATCCTATGTTATTGCCTAATACTACTTTAGATGTTTAAACTGATGTCAACAATTTAAGATGAGCGTGGTAGACAGTTAATTTCTGAAGTTGGACTTGTATTGGGTTTGTAGCTTATGATGTGTAAAATAGCTTATGGTGTGTTTTTTCCTTTCAGGATGATTCTCTTTTGCAATTGGAAGTGGGATCTTTAAGTGCGACTCTTCAGTCCTTGATCTTTGAACCCATTCTTTGGTTGCATATGACTTTATGTTTATGTGACTGATTCACTGAATGGCCTCTTCCCTTATAGTAACGCGTGAGCGGCATCAACCTCAGAACAGCCTCAACATGAATTCCATTATGAAGAAATCTAAAAAGGTATTAGCTAGGGATTCATACAGTATACTTCATGATTACCCTTTTGCAGTTGAAGTTACAGGAGAGTCAGATGGAAGGAGGCAGTAGGTTCAATATGTAAAATATGAAAGTGTTGGAGCTTCTGCCAGGTTTGATTCTGAGACAGCTTCAGAGGATTCCTGTACCCTCAAGAGAAAGTCTATAAATCTTAATTCTACAGGCCAGAAGATGGATGCACTTGGAGTTCCCACAAATGTTATTGCAGTTTCTCAGATGTCTAAGGGTGAAAAGATGGAGATGAGATAGAAGCTCAAGTTAGAACTGGACTAGGTGAGATCGGTTAAACACAGAATTGAAGAATTACAGCTTACTTCTTCTGGCAGTGTTCCAACCATCAGTGATGGACACATTTCAAGGTTGGAAAATAGTTTCCCAGGAGCCATTCCTGGGAAATCAATCATTGGGCGTTGTGCAGTTCAGGCTTCGGGATTAGTTCAAAAAAAAGATCCTAGTTTTGGCAGACAGTATTCATTTGTGAGTGATGGAAGGAAGGGTACTCAACGCTCTCTTGGTAAAGATAAGCGAACTCCTAAAGTGAATCAACGTTATCCCAATTCTGAGTATGTTTCTGGTAATGACAAGATGCCTCCAACTAAAAAGCAGAAGTCTAGATGTGGTGTTCACTGTATCCTTTTATCTGCTTTTATTTTTTACGTTTCTTTCAATAAAACATAAAAACTAAAAGCAAAAATCTCCTTCTCAGCAAACAATGCAACATCCATAGCATCCTTGCATCACCCAGAAGTTAATAACTGCAGTTAATCATTGGTCAAATGTAGACATATTTTTTCCTCATGAAAATAAATTTCAATGACATGGATTGATTTCATGAATATATTTACTGTCATATTCATACATTCAAATATATCTTTGCCCCTGTTGTACTGCTACAGTCAAATATACGTGTATCTCCATTGTATTGCTATGACCAGAGACCTCTTTACCTGATTAGCATATCTGCTAATATGGAAATTCCAACTTGGACTATGACTTGGCCTTGGAAGAAATGGGAGGTTAAATGTTCCACTATGATTGTCTGCAAAACAAGATTATAAAACTTTGCTCAATAAAACTGTGAGTGTATTCAGAAAATATATAGAGGAAAACATGCATTTTACTTAACAAAATAAATCACAAAATACTTATCCTTTATGTACACCAAGACATGGAAATGTAGGGTTTCTACGGTTTTCTCAGACTTCATATGTAAGAGAGCTTCTATTTCATCACTCTTGTATCTTACATGAGGTATTTTATATCATAAACACATGTTTTCAAGCTTTGAGTAGACTCCCCAAGGCTGGGTTTAGCCCACAGACTGAAGCAGATTGCAAAGGGAAAATGATCAAAGCAATCCCTCCCCAATATCGTCGGTATCTTAAATTTCATTCTCCTTCATAGTTTTAAGGATTAGATTCAATTCCTAGAGTCTGCATTCAATTTTCAAGCATTTGGTGGATAGCCTACGTTTGTTGGCAAAAGTCTCTATAGGTTTTCATGTAGATAGCTTCAAAATCCTTTCTTAAATTTCATGCACCAAAAGTACAAGAAATTAGTTATTGAAGATTTATATTTTTTGCAATGTCCTGCACCTTCCACAAGGTTTTCACCCAAGGCTTAAAAATACTGACCAAGTTAAATACATGCAATTTCGACTTCATCCTAAATTAAATTAAATTTTGGATGACTGGATGTTTATAATATATAAATGTAAACTGTTTTGTATTTGCATTTTGATTTTGTTACTGTCCTATTCAATTGTTATATCACAACATTGTACTAATTATGGATTGCACTGCCTATTTGGTAGATAAAAAGGCATACAAACCCATCTAGATTCTTGAAGAAGGCTAGCTATTCATTTCTTAATGAAGCTCAATATTATGTAAAATCTTCATGGTAATAGTTCAGCATAGGTTGATTCTAAAGCTTGGTTTCTGAGTTAGGATGGCTATTTCCAAGCCATCCCTTTAATATCCATAATTATTATCACAACATTGTAGTAATCATGGATCAGAATGCTTGCTTTTAAAATGCTTATTAGTATGTGCTTGTGATTGGTACAAAAAGTACAGAACCCCACCTAGAATCTTGTAGAACGCTAGACATTCATTTTGCTAAAGATGCTCAATAATATGTAAAAGCATCTTGTTAATAGCTCAGTGTGTCTCCATACCAAAGCTTGGTTTCTAAGGTAGGATGGCTATTTCCAAGTCATCCATTTAACATCCATAATGTATTAGTTATGTTCACTAAAAAAACCCAATCATCTTAATACTGTTGTATTCAATACACTAACCGGTATCGAAAATTCAAATCACATCTGAATTATTTTAAATTGCTAAGCACATATGGACTAAAGTAGGCAACATCAGAAGGATGAAAGCAATTTTCTCCTCATGATAGAAATTTTAAACTTGATTGTCAATTGGGTCTAGCTGAGTGGTTGTGAGATGGTGTTATCCTCCCCACCCAGGTTCTAATCCCGTAAGTGACATGTTGAGCTCACAATGAGTACATTTGTGTAACGGCTTCTAGCCCTGTTGTTGACTTGGCTTTATGCCCTCAAGAATCTAGGGTTTACCCAGAGTACCATCCTCAATATGAGGAGAGCATTCACCACTGGATAATTATCTATAAAATTAAATTTTAAAATTGATTAGAGGATAGAAATTATAATTAATGTCCACAATGCAAAAACACAAAAAAAACAAAAAATACACCAACTAGAAACCCAGCAAATGGTGGCAAATCTCCAAGCTCATATGCTGACATGATTGGTGGATTGACATTGGCATTGGTGGATTATGGTTACATTCATCATTCATGACTGTTGACTTGACTTCTAATGGCATTGACATGGAAGAGGTTGATAGTCAACAACTAATAAGATTCATTTGGGAAACTCATTTATGGGCATCATTCATTGGCCTGCTATGACCAAAGTTATCAAAGTTGGACTCGGACACAACTTGCTTACGTTTACAGGGTTCATTAAACAAGCATAAAAATGATCATGAAAGCCTAAGATTCTTTACAAAAGCTTTCAAGTTGTGTATACTTTGGCATGTTTGTGTTCTGTGACCAGGGTAATATTCACAAAGGAAGGCATTATGCAAAGTGAACTTTGCAACATGGGTTTTAATCCCAGAGTGAAGTTCATATGCAAAAAGTAGAATTTTTAATCCCATTCAAAATTCAACAGACTTAACAGTTTTCAGGATTTCGGGATTGCAACGTTGCCAACTATATTCTATCATTATATGAGGGTATGGGATTGGCATTCAATCAAGCACATCAACCCTTCTATGTACCTTGATGTTGGTGGTGCTTATTGTTGAACTCCATTGTATTGGATGGACTTGGACCCACTTCTATAGCCAGAGGATGTGAACATTGGTGCTGGACAGGTGCCTTCAAGCCCGGGGGAATCAAGCCAGGCTCGGGATCCCTATTTTTGATCTACTTTTGTGAAGGACATTGATTATGACTCTAACTCTGAGAATGAGGGCTTAGATGATATTAGTTAAAACTTAAAACGTATCATTGTATCATGTTACATGTATGATTAATGATATTCGACAGTAGTGTCAGGTGATGATGATGATTTACAATGATAATATTATGATGATTATGTCGATGACAATGATAATATTTATGATGATGACGATATATATATATATATATATATATATATATATATATATATATACCATTTCCCCACCGTATCGTATCTGGATTTTTTGAAAATTTGTTGTATCCTTTCCCCTTGTATCTGTATCTGTTTCCGTATCCACTTCAATGCAACTTAGCAAAACCGTTTTTCACATAGTCAGAAAATTCCTCCATTACTAGGAAATTATTCATGAAGTAAATTCCTTTTTTTCTGTTTACTGGGCACCTTAATTATCCATTGGAACGCTTTCTCTCTTGTATGGGCATTCAAGGGTTTCCAAGGCCATACACCCTCCATGTTTAAAAAGCAATTTAGTTGTCACCTTGGACATCACTGTTGTAGTTTAGGGAAAAAGAATACATGGGAATGAAATTTTTGGATTAGAATAGCTATCAACGCTCCTTAAATTATTACTTTTTACAAAATTTGGGTTTAATATAAAACGTGTATTATCATTAGATAAGCATGTTAATCTACAAGCTATTCAAACATTGGAAGTTAATGTTGGCACAAAAAATGTCAATTAACTACATGCCGAGTTTCTTTTCCAGTGACCTAGTTACATTCTCATCAAAGATCATGTATGTATATTACAAAAATTTCAGGAGACCAAAATACCCTCGAAGTTATGTGGCCTTGGCCTCTTGAATCCCGATAAATTAATTTTTTAGGGTAAGAAATGCACCCTTTTTTACTAATGTACCTTTAGACAGGTTTTGTACTGATACTCCCTTCAAATATTCCATCCTATCTACATTAAAAATAAGCTCAAGTATAAATATTTGGAAGTTCATTCACTTCTAGAAAAGGTAGAGAAATAAAATATGGCCCACCATGAAAATAAACATTGTCAGACGAAATTCATAGAAAGATCTCATTATATTGTGCCTATTCTCCAATCCATTCAGCTCAACTTCAATGGTTTTCTACTTTCATTGATGCAAGGTGCTGACAAACAGTGCAGAAACTTCATGTACATAGACATACACACTGTTCTTTTGAATTTCTCGTGTTTTTGCAAATGATTGACATCTACAAATGGAAACTGCTACTCCATATCCATGGCAGGACTCTATCCTGAGACATTGTTAATCTATGTTTGAAATTCACATTTTTGTGTGGTGAGTTTGTCAGTTATCTATAACTGTAGTAATATAGGGACATCCATCTTCACCATTTCTTATAATATGCATCTGATTACTACTGCTTCCCTTTTGTCTTATGACTTTGTTGTTGAATATTACAAACAAATTGAATTTAACATATACCCAAGCCTCTAGGAATGAGTATTATTAAAATTTCAAGAGTCTAATTCCTTTTATGTCTGTTTCTGAATTCTATTCATCAAATTATAA
This sequence comes from Larix kaempferi, assembly GCA_027924585.1. Lineage (NCBI taxonomy): Eukaryota > Viridiplantae > Streptophyta > Pinopsida > Pinales > Pinaceae > Larix > Larix kaempferi. The sequence goes on along the minus strand of BSBM01000293.1, from coordinate 4,993,244 downwards.
ACCAGATAGAGCATAGTACTACGATTTCATGCACAAATCCTCTTCAAGATGCATAATTTTGGAATCTGATGACAGTGTTATTAAACTATTCAACATCTTGTTGATAACTTCTTATGAAATTTTTCATCTACTTTAAAGATTCCTCAAAATTTACTCAAAGACTGCACATCATTACAGAGTACCTTGCTTCATGACAATCCGATTTCCATGGAACAATTCCAGCAGCTACAGAGTTGTTTATTTGGGTATCAAAGCTTGGCCATTTTTACTTTTGTTTGATTTTTATTATTATCATCACCATCATCTGTGTCTGAATCTGCCTCATTTACAAATTTCTCTTCTTTGAACCCTGTGAAAGATGGAAGGATTCCAAGAGTTTGAGTCAAGAAGAAGGAGAAAAGTCGACAAGCAGATTGATTCAAATGTATTGATGAACTCGGGTGGCCTTGATAAAGGTGTTAATTTATAAACTTACGTGTGGAATGCTCTGAGGGGTAATACTGTAATACCCATGGTAATTTATTGATTAATCACTCCACAATATTCTTTGAACTTTTATTACATAGTCTAGCATCTTAGATTATTTCCCCTGCCCACAGAATCAATACATATGTATTTTCCTATCTTCATAAACCCATTGCTCTCTCTGTATATTGTTAAAATCTGGCACATTCAAACATGAATAGCGCATTTAAACAAGAATTGGTCCGATCTTCCATCTGAAAAATATTCAGTATATTTATCCAACTTAGAGGATCCATATTTATTTTATTGGCCACTTGAATAAAATCATTAATTTTGCTTATAAATGTCAACATTTTTAGTTATTGTTAATCTGTAATGGATCCAGTTATGATACCTGATTACACGTTGAAATGAATAGCTCTAGTATCAGGTTCTGATTTGGTGAGAGAATATTTTAATGCACTGTAGACAGAGCATTCATGGTTAGGCAATGTGTGTATGCAGTTCATGCACAGTATTTATATACTAGATTTCAAAGAGAGTTAAATTATATTTGAAATACACATTAAACAATCAAATTTACTGTCTTGGAATTAAAATATTGTTTTTCCACTACAGAAATGTTAGAGGACCTGAACTTATTTCTTGCTAGGTGTATGTTTTACATGATAATCCAAACAGATATTAATTTGAAAAAAAAAACACTTTGAAAGACATACCATCATAGGTCATATGGGTGTACATTGTTGCTTTGTTTTTTATAAAGATCTTGTGTTTAGCCATAGATCTTAGGGATTCTAATGTACTATAAACTATATTTAGTAGCCCTTTGATCATGTCTTGGTTATTTGCACCATGTTCACATGATAATCATGACTTGATACACACAAGTTCAGAGCCTTGTCCAACAAGACTTTACAACATCAATACTTTGATCAATTACCTCTATATGGGAGGAATAACCTTTACATGGAAGGAAATCAAAGAGCTCACCTCTATACGGGAGGATCAATCTTTGATACACAATATTGGTTTGGAGAATGTATATTTAACACTCCCTCTCAGCAAGGGAGGCATTCTCTGTCATACTGAGCTTGTCTCAGAAGTACCTGAACTTTGTCACTGATGGAGGATTTGTTAACACATGTGCAATCTGCTTATCAGTAACAATGTATTGAAATTTCACTGTACCTTTCTGGACCATGTCTCAGATGAAGTGATACTTCATTTCAATGTGCTTTGACTTGTCATGAAAGACTGGGTTTTCAGAAAGCTTGATGCAACTCTGATTGTCACACCTAATAATGGTAGGCTCGAGATTTTAACCAAACAACCTTGCAAGTAGCTTAAAATTTCAATTCTCATGACTTTTAGGGGGGGGCTCAAGCAAATTGCCTCCAAAAGCTCAATTCTCATGAGTTTTAAGGGGGGGTGCCAAAAAACCGTCTCCAAAAGTTCAATTCTCATGATTTTTAAGGGGGGTTCCAAAAAAACCGCCTCCAAAAGTTCAATTCTCATGACTTTTAGTGGGGGTTTTGACAAACCGCCCCCATAAGTTATGAGAATTGCGCTTTTAGGGGGGGATTTCAAACAACCGCCTCAAAAAGTTCAATTCTCATGACTTTTAATGGGGGTTCCAAACAAACCGCCTCCCAAAGTTCAATTCTCATGACTTTTAGGGGGGGTTTTGACAAACCACCCCAAAAAGTTATGAGAATTGAGCTTTTAGGGGGGGGGGTTTCAAACAACCGCCTCCAAAAGTTCAATTTTCATGACTTTTAAGGGGGGTTCCAAAACAACCGCCTCCAAAAGTTCAATTCTCATGACTTTTAGGGGGGGGTTTGACAAACCGCCCCCAAAAGTTATGAGAATTGGGTTTTTAGGGGGGGTTTTCCAAAAACCGCCCCCAAAGGTTCAATTCTCATGAATTTTAAGGGAGGTTCCGAAAAAACCGCCTCCAAATGTTCAATTCTCATGACTTTTAGGGGGGGTTTTGACAAACCGCCCCCAAAAGTTATGAGAATTGGGCTTTTAGGGGGGGTTTTCCAAAACCCGCCCCCAAAAGTCAAATTTCAGACTTTTGGGGGCGGATTTAAAAAAACCACCCCCAAAAGTCCAATTTCCATGACTTTTAGGGGTGGTTTTAAAAGACCGCCTCCAAAGTTCTGAAAAAACTTTTGGGGGGGGGGGTTTACCAAGACCCCCGCAAGCTAAAACCGCCCCTAAAGGGCTATTTTGTTGTAGTGGAGTAGATATCCCAGGATCTCATTTTTGTATCGATATGTATATTCTTGAGGGCTACGAGCTCCAGTTTTGTATGACACTACCATTTTTGGACATATTTATATATAAACTATGGTTCTCCGGTTCTATGATATGTGTGTATGTACAAATGTATTAATGTCTCTTTTATTTATGTGCTTCATGGTGAATGTGACAAATTCCAATCTAATACATAGTTAGCGTATGCATCAGATATATGATTAACACTTCTCGGAACATGTATGTATGTAATTAAAACAAAATGTCATTCCAAGAGTCTTACCCTTAGGAATTTCCGTAGTAGCGTATGATCTCGCACACGGTACTGCTCATTCAGCTGAGACACAACTAGTTGTGAATCCAGGCGGACTTCTAAATATTGGATACCATGGGAAATGGAATCCCGAAGTAGCTCAATGGCGGCACTATACTCAGCCACATTGTCAGATGTAGGACCAAGACAAGCACCTCCTGAGGACACAACTAGGTGGTCAGGTGAGAAAATAACCCAGGCAGCAGAAGCAAGCTACTGCGTATGACGGCTAGCACCATCGGCGACCCTAAGAACATAGGAAACTCAACTGACGTCTATCAATCAAACGGAAGCTAATCAGCAGACCTGAAAACCAAAATAAATCTAAACTATGTACAGAAGCAACTATATAGTAGTATACAAAAGTATGAACCAGAGGTTCAAGTGTAATACCGCTTGAGGTAGAGCCCATTTCTAGGCTCCTTCAAGATAGTCCCCTCATAGTCTTCTAATTCATAGGCTCCTTTTTCCAGGACACGCTTCATGATGTAAGGACCGTGCCACATGGGGTTGAACTTTCCTGCCCTTAAGGGTTCTTTAGCTTGGTCATATAAGAGGACCAAGTCACCTTCAACATACTGCCGGGGATGGATAGACCTATCATACTGAACCTTAACATGATGTTTGTTGGCATCTATAGCCACAGCGGCATCTCGACGTTGCTCATCAAGTTTCTCAAGGTGGATTAAATGTTTCTCAAGACCCGTCATATCAGGGAGGAGCTCTATGGCCAGTTTAAGCGAAGGGATCTCGCATTCAATCGGTAAAGTCACTCCACACCGTGAACCAGCTGAAACGGTGAGAACCCAGTGGCAGTTTTTACTGCGATTCGATATGCCCACAAAGCAGGATATAACATGATGTGCCAGATGGTCTTGCTTTGTTGGATGGTACGTTGGAGAATGTTCTTCAAAGACTTATTGACTTCTTCAACTTGACCATTCGCTTGGGGATAATAAGAAGATGAGTGTTCTTGACGAAACCTAAGCTTGAGAGACAAATCCTCCATCATATTGTTCTGAAAGTGACTGCAATGGTCAGTGACAATCTCTTTCGCAATACCGAACTGAGTGATAATTTGATTGAATACGAAGTGGGATGTTGTAGCACCATCGGCTTTTATGGTAGGCATGGCCTCAGCCCATTTGGAAAAGTATTCCATGGCCACTATGATATGGTGATGCCCCCCAGCCGAAGCTGGTTTGCAATCCATGAAATCCACCCCCCACTTGGTGAAAGGACCGACGGTGATGACCGGATGAAGGGGCACTGGATGTGAGCGTATGTTCTGAGAAAACACCTGGCTAGGGTGACATCTCTTCATAGCATTAACACAGTCCTTAAAGATGGAAGACAAAAAATAACCATCTCGCATAATATGTTGGGCTGTAGCAAGCCCGGATAAGTGACCGCCACACGCCCCAGCATGGCAATTATTAAGCACCCACCCCGCTTCTTCGTGAGTTAAGCAACGACGGAGAATAGAATCCTTTCCTCGACGATACAAAGTATCACCGATGATAGTATAATCTTTAGCGTGATTTTTCACACGCCGTCGCTCGTCTCGTGAATAATGCGGAGGAAACTTCAAAGTTTGGAGACATACAATGACATCCCCATACCAAGGGTCCTCGGACGAGATAAGAAATAAATGCTCATCCAAAAAGGAATCTTCATGAATGACATCCTCATCAAGTCTTGGAAGGTCCGACATAAGCTCATCAAACACCAACGATTTCACTGATTTCGCCAAAGAAAAATCGAGATCGAACTCCTGAAGGATCACAATCCATTTATTATACTTCCCCCCTATAAGGCATCATGATAGCACGAACTGAAATGGATTGATGTGAGCTACAACTGTGGTTGTTCTAAGCAAAATGTAATTTCGTAACTGCTGGACTGCATGGATAGTTGCAAGCGCCATCTTTTCCATGTGAGTATATCTTAGCTCAACGTCTACTAGATTACGACTAAGGTAATAGATAACATGCTTGATGAGCACGTCATCAACCTGAACCAAGACCATACCAATCATCTCTTGAGACGCGGCCACATAAAGGATAAAATGTCGTGCGAAGTCTAGTGGACTAAGCATAGGGGCTGATACCAAATCTTTCTTAAGGGTGTCGAAAGACTGCTGGGCTCGCTCATCCCAGATAAAGGGTGTTTCTTTCTTCAATAAGCGCGCAAAACCTTTGGTAAGATTAGCATAATTGACTACAAATCGACGCAGAAAAGTGGCTCTCCCTTGGAGGCTCTGAAGTTGTAACAAATTGCGCGGAGGAGGAAACCAAAGTATTGCCTCAACTTTTAGAGGATCGACTCTAATACCCTCTTTTGAAACTATGAAGCCTAGAAGGTGACCAGTCCTTATAGAAAAGATGCATTTATTGGGATTCAATCGAATTTTGTAGTGTATGCATCATTTGAGAATCATATGGAGGTGCTTGGGGTGGTCCTCTCTCTTGCGAGAATGGCCAGTAAGATCATCCAAGAAAACCTCCATAATCTTCTTAAGATCGTGAAAGGCATAGGTCATGGCTCGCTGAAATGTAGCTCCAGCGTTTTTAAGGCCGAAGGGAATTTTCCAATATGCAAACGTTCCCCAAGGACAAATAAAAGCTGTCTTATGTTGGTCCTTGGGTTTGATTTGAATCTGGTTGTATCCGGAAAATCCGTCCATGAAGGAAAAAATCTCACTTCCGGTGCAAGCATCCAAGATTTGATCTATGAATGGTGTGGGGAAGTTGTCTTTCGGACATGCACGGTTCAAATCTCTAAAATCGGTGCATATACGGATCGTTCCCTGCTTCTTATCCACATGAAAGAGGTTTGACACCCATTCGGTAAGGGGAACGGGGTAGATGAAACCAGCTTTGAGCAGTTTCTCCACCTCTGCCTTAATAGCGGCTTCTTTTCTAGGGTTCATAGCACGTAAGCTTTGTCGAACTGGTTTAGTGTTGGGATACGTTCTAATCTCATGTTCAACAATGCGGGGGTCTATTCTTGGCATCTCCTCATATGACCAGGCGAAAGATTCCTGGAGTTCTGTAAACAATTCAGTGTAAATAGCAATCTCCTCAAGAGTGAAATCGTCACCGATGTAGACGTTTTCCATTTTTCTGGGAGTATGAGAGATGTTGATCGACATGGTTGGGGAAATATTGTCCATGTTCCTCTCCGCTAAAACATCATGTGACTCTAAAAGAGCCATAGGGTGACCAACCATCTCTGCTAGAGTCGTCCTAAACTCTTCTCGTTTTGGCGAGTTCGAGGTTGGGAAGGAAATAAGAGCAATGGTGCACATCTTCCCAAGGTCTCTCACTACCACACATGGCCTCCATAATAGATTCATCAGATGGAAAAGTATCATCAAGGAAATCATGTGAACAAGATGAGTTAGCTACCCAAATTGACAGCGTAACGGGATCTTCCTTGACTGTCTGAGAAGAAGAGAGATCCGGCTCTGCAGTGGCTTGTTGAATATGCTGGTAAGCAAGCTCAGCTACAGACAGTGGCATAGACATCCCGATATGCGTAATGTTTCTAGACGTGGAGCTTGTGGACAGTAAATTCCATGGATCATTAAAATAGGAAGTTGGAATGACATATTATGCGAAGGAGGAGACGCATCGTCGGTAATGGTTCCATAAAATTCACAGGTGCGGCAAAATCATACGTTCCCATCAATGAAGGGTACATGCCAACACCCATGTTCCCAGTTGTCAGCTAAGAATGAGTAACTTGCGGGACTATGGATCCCATGGATGCTATGGAAGAGGAGTTAACGTAATCCAATTGATCGATGGTCACAATCTTGCCTTCGTGAGGAAAGCAGATAACTCTGAATACAGTGGACGCGACAACTTTCATGGCATACATCCAATTCTGGCCCAGTAAAAGGTTGTAGTCGATGGGCGCATCAACCACCTCGACTTCAATAGGGATAGACTTACCTCCCAATGAGACAACAAAGGAAGGGATAATTCCATGCGGCTTAAATGACCGACCGTCAAATGCAGTGAGCGTGGTTCGAGACACGAGTATAGGAGGAGAGCCAAGAGCTTTCCAACAAATTAATGACATTACTGACGCAGAGGCACCTTTGTCAACCATAGTACATTTGACAAAACTCTGAAGGCACACCACCTGGATTTGAAAAGCCACGTGGTAGGGTAAGCGAGGTTGGACATCAGTAGTATCGAACTTGATAACAGTGGGACTTCCCCCGTCCTGAACTCCTAACGCACTAAAAAGGGCATGCTTATGAGAAGGACAGGCTTGCAAGACTTCAAGAGCCGACATGGCACACAGAGTTTGGCCCAAATCTTCCACAATAGAGTAGTTATGGGCGGATCGAGCATTAGGATTATGCGTAGAGCGCTTAAGAACACCTTTCGGTATCCGCGGCATAATAGAGGGCTTCTCGATATGCAAGCAATTATCAGGAGGAGGGGGAGGCTCACTCCCCAAATAGGGTTGTGGTGCATCATAATCGCGTTGACGAGTGGAAACACTAACCTCTTCCTGAACCATGTTCACACATCCATAACCACCAGTATTGAAAGAAGACTTTGTTGTCTCAGTAGGTCCATAACCAGTGGTGGGAGCATGCGAAGCCATGTTTTGGTGATGAGGTAGGGGATCCTTCAATACAGCTGGGCTCTATGCCAAATGCTTTAATGCTTCTTCAATTCGAGGACACAAGTGAGTAAGATGGTCTTCCCCATAGAGCTTGCACGGAAACTTCACCTTACGCCTAGGTTTATGGTCCTCACCAGCATTTCCGCCTTCCCGAGGAGGGTTGGCATTATCCTTACGGGGGGTATTGCAATTGCTATTGTTATTCCCATTGTTTCCACCTTTACAATTATTTCTCCCCTTTTTCTTACCACCAGGTTGTTGGTGACCTGATTGGTTCTTCGTTTGCACATTGTGTACATCAGACGATGGGGAGGAAGTGGACAAGGTGTGAACCTGTCCGGGAGTAGACTGGTTTAGCGACAAATTTTTCATTTGATTAGCTACCAAATATACAAGACGATAGCTTGCAGATCCTACGATTCCATCGGCATGCGGTCCAGGAACTGACTGAGGCTCATGACGTGTGCGCGGTGCGTTAGGAATAATGTCATACAAAATGCCAGACTGAGAGTATAGTAAGTCTAACTGTTGGACTTTCAAGATGGCTTGTTCCTCAGTCACAATGCCGGACATAGAAACATCCTTAGCAATGTATGGGAGTAGAGACTTGAGGAACCATTCCAATAGGAACTTTGGAGGAATGTTGGCTTTCACTAACCTCTTCCGCTGACACCACTCTTGAACGTGGTCAGAAATATGTGTGGCCTTGTTCTGACAAAAGGTAGATAAAAGTTCAGTACTAGTATCATAGCGAACCGGCAACTGGAAATGATCTAAGAAAACCAAAGCGATCTCGTGAAAACCCCTATAAGTGTTTCCAGGAAACTCGACGTACCACTTTGCGGTTTCCCCCGTGAGGGTGCGTTGAAATAGTTGCAATCTAACAGAATCATGATTCAATGAGTTGGAGGAGCACCAAAGGTGAAATTTCGTGACATGATCTCCCGGGTCCTCACCACCTTTCCCCTCAAACTTAGGAATGTCCGAAGGGAACTTGGTAGGGACCGAGGGCCAAGTAGGGTTGTGACACACTGGATCATTCATGAGCTTCAAAATATCTGGAAGATTCAATCGTGCAAGGAATGGGAGCTGCGGCTGGAAAGCTTGATTATAAGCCCCCATAAAAGGTTGGTTGAACGGAACTGGATTATAAGATGGACCAAAAGCTTGACCATGAGGATTAAACTACTGATAATGAGGACCTGACAGACCATAAGCCTTCCCATGGCCATAGGATTGATAACCTCCTCCTTCCTGACCCATATGAGAGGAAGAAGGTATGTGCATGTTTTGGGAACCATATTGGGGTGGTGGGTTGTACTGGTGGCTAGCATCGACTGTGTTGTAGTAAGGGTTGACACCATGAGTATGGGGCATATATGTACTATTCGTAGCGGGAACCATGTTGTAATGACCATAATGGTATGGGATGTTCCCACCCCCAGCATTAGGATTAGCTTGAGCAGTCGTGTGGTGACGAGAAGCATGAGATGTATTCCCAGCCCCAACATTGGTATTACTAGTAGCAGGGATGCTGGCGTTATGTCCATGTGGATAGGATACATTCCCACCCCCTACATTGGAATTACTAGTGGCAGCAGTGGACGCAAAAGTATGAGGTATATGTCCACCCCCGTGGTTAGGAGGAGCATTAACATTTACGAAAGTAGTCCTGGGTTGACGAGTAGCGGCATGTGTATTAGGTGGTGGATGGCGAGTCATGTTTCGAATAACATTCCTATTAGGTTGGGCAATCCTAGGAGGTGGTATTCTTCCAACATTAGCATTGTTAGGAGGAACATGACCAGTCCCCATACTATGTGTGTGAGTAGACAACGTAGTGCCCCTAGTGGGTATAGTATGGCTAACACCATGACTAGTGCCAGCGTGACTATCGGACGTAGTAGAAGGAGCAACTGTACTATAATTAGGCATATCAAAAGAGAGTGTGGTTGGGTTGATCGTAGGACCAGTGTTGTCATGTAACTCTGGCATCCCATGTCTATAATTGAGTGGAAACGAAGGAACAAACATTTCGTCCTATTCTTTGTCCTCGGGTAAGGGTGGCATCCCATAAAGATAATTATCCAGATTCGAAGGATCGAATGGATCGTGTTCAAGTGGATTCGGGCAAATCAAACCAGGTTGGGTCTCAGGTGGATCACCTCCCCACACCTCACGAGGCGTAGGGGAATCCGAAGTGCGTTCAACTCTACCCGATGGAGTCGAAGGTATTTTATCAGTATCAGAATGTGCATCTGTCATGACATCTTGGACGTATGTCTCGTATGAACTTGAAGACTCAGAGGGAGGCCGCCGGCATCCCCAAGCAACACAGCATGAAAGTTCGGCTGGTTCTAAACCAACTAACCGACGAGATCGATGGAGAGTAGGGCTTCGTGTTGATGTATATGTAACTTCGGAATGTATTTCATCTGTGTATTTTATATATATTTATTGTACCCTTATAAGAGATGTGTTATTCCTCTATAAGGAAGTGTCGTCATGTGGATTGACAAGTGTCGCAAGTCTATGTACTTGCCGATGGGTTATTAGACCACCATGTGTGGGGTCGGCCCTAAAATATATATTATATTGTGGATGTATCTAGATAGACAAGTCGGCCCCATAAGGTCACTGGGAAAACAGGTTAAGTATAAATAGAGATCAGGAGATCTCTATTTGGATTCATTCAAAAAGTTATATCTCTCTCTCACTTAGAAAGTGGCGCACTAGTGAGGAGGAGGATCATATGCTCTAGGAGACTATCTTAAGTGTATTTTGGTTGTACTTTGGTTGAGCCATTGCTCTCTCTATCTCTGAGGAAGTTGTGTGGTTTTTCACCTTAGGGTTTTCCCCATGGAAACTCTGTGTCTCTTGTCTCTCATGCTTTTGATTCTTGTGATGCTTGTGATACTTATTGTGATTGTTATGCATTGATATACTATATATGTTATTATCTTAGTAAAGATCCAAGAGTATTGTGAATTAATGCTCAAAATTTAACATGGTATCAGAGCTAACCTGAGAAGAAGACATTTTGCAGTGACGGAAACTTGAGTTTCTTGTTTATTGGGTTTCTCTCCATAGTTTTTGGAAAAGAAGTATAGTAGATTGACTCTACTCATCAAGGAGAATCTATCTGTCCAATCAGAATTCAATTCTGAGCATTTTCAGATTTGGCCCTAAAAATTAGGGTTTCCACAAAAATAGGAATTTCTGAAATCTGAAGACATAGCTGGAAGCTCCTTGCAAAAATCAAAGTTTAGAGCTTTGGATCGAGATTTTTGGCTGGGTAAATCTCCGGGAAACTCAAACCCTAATTCAGGGCTCTCCCCAATGAACCCGGGAGGACAAAAATGCAAATCTGAAGGGTAAAGCTTTGCTAATCTCAAATTCTGAATACACCAGGCTAATCAGCTCATCAAGGTGCATCTTTCTATCCTTTCAGAAATTTGAAATTCACATTTTGAATTTTTAGGGTTTTTCCGACAAACCCTAATTCAGGACCAGATTCAGTTTTCAGCATTTCAAGTGGTAAGACCTAAAAATTTTCTATTTCCATTTGAAGTACTCTTTAAGATGTCTCACCACACCAAGCTTGAGGATAAGCTTGAAGGGGCTGATAACTTCCGAGCTTGGAAGTATAGGATTGGGTTAATCCTGAAAGAGAATGAGTTGGACTCATATATAAAAGAAGACATCCCTACCCCATAGGATGAAGAGGCTAATGTATTGCATAAGAAGAACTTGGTCAAGGCAAAGAGAATCATTGCTGATTCTATCAAAGACCATCTCATACCCCATGTGTCTTCTCTAAAGACATCCAAGGCTATGTTTGACTCTTTGACCAAGCTATTTGAAGGAAATAACATAAATCGGAAGATGACCCCGCGGAATCAATTGAAAGGGGTCAAGATGTCGAATGGAGAAACCATTCAATCCTATTTCGCCAAGGTCTCTCAGATCAAGGAACAACTTGAAGCTGTAGATGAAATGGTGGAGAATGGTGAAATTATTATGACTACTTTGAATGGCCTACCTAGGTCATGGGACTCTTTTATCCAGGGGATCTGTGCCAGAAAGAAGTTAATCTCCTTCAGCAGATTATGGGAGGAATGTTCTCAAGAAGAAGCAAGGCTTGTGGCAAGAGAAGAGAAGATGGGAAATTAAGATCAAGCTCTCACAGCTCACACTAAGAAGGGCAAGTTCAAGAGGGAGCCATCCCATCACAAGAAGAAATCTTCTCATCATTTTCACAAAGACAAGAAAGATCTAAGGTGTTTCACTTGTAATGAGAAGGGTCACTTTGCTTCAGAATGTGCCAAGAACAAAAGGGACAACCACAACAACAACAAATCCAGCAAGAAGAAGAAGGGTAACAAAAGAAGGTACCATGCTCATGCTGCCGAAGATAATGAACCTCCAAAGAAGAAGGCTAGGGCAGAAAGTGATGATAGTAATGATGACTCATCAAGTGAAGAAGAATATGTTCTAATCTCTGCTCTCACAGGTACTATCTCCCATGGTTGTAATGATTGGTTGATTGATAGTGGGGCTTCCAAACACATGACTGGGTTTAAGGAATCTTTTGTGAATCTATCTGAACATGAATCACCCCATAAGGTGAAACTTGGGGATGATTATCAATATCCAATCAAAGGAAGTGGTGAAGCCTCCTACAACCTAGATTCTGGAAAATCTTTGAAGATGAAAGAAGTCCTTTATGTACCTGGGCTCAAGAAGAACTTACTCTCCATCTCTGCATTGGATGCAAAAGGTATGAGGGTTGCATTTGTGGATGGCCAAGTCCTAATGTGGCCAAAGGGAAAGACCATAGATGATGCAGTAGTGATTGGAGAGCAAGAGGGAGGTTTGTATAAATTAAAGGGACAACCTGAACATGCCATGGTGCATGAATCCATGGAGCCAAGTGAACTTTGGCATAGAAGACTTGCTCATATGCACTATAGGGCACTTCCAATTGCAAGCAAGGCTGTAGAGGGTCTTCCTGAAATCAAGACCAAACATGAAGGTGTTTGCAAAGAATGTGCAAAAGGTAAGAACATTAAGAAGGCTTTCCCAAGCAGTGAAAGCAAGGAAAAGGATATCCTGGAAATCATCCACTCAGATGTATGTGGTCCTATGTCATCCAGTTCTCTAAGTGGGTATGTTTACTATGTCTCATTTATTGATGACTTCTCTAGGAAGACTTGGGTATACTTCTTGAAGAACAAAGATGAGGTACTTGATAAGTTCAAGGAATTCAAAACCTTGATGGAGAATCAAACTGACAAGAAGATCAAAACATTCAAATCCGACAATGGTGGATAATTCACCTTAGTTGACTTCAAGAAGATTTGCAGTGATTCAAGGATTAAGAGGGAGTTGACTGCTCCTTATAATCCTCAACAGAGTGGAGTTGCAGAAAGGAAGAACAGAACAATCATGGAAGCAGCAAGGGCAATGCTGCATGACCATGATCTACCTATGCATCTATGGGCAGAAGTTGCTAGAACAGTTGTATATGTGCATAATAGAACACCCCACATGATATTGGACATCAAGATACCAGAAGAGGTCCTTTCTGGTAAGAAACCTGAAGTCAATTATCTCATAATATTTGGTTGTCCAGTATACACTCATGTCCCAAAGGAAAAGAGGACTGAACTAGATCTTTCAGCGAAGAAGGGTATCTTTGTGGGTTACAGTGAAAGCTCGAAGGCTTACAGATTATACTTTCCAGGGTTCAAGAAGATTGATGTCAGCAAGGATGAATATAAGTTCAAGCACAGGTAATCCAGGAAGCAAAGATCAAGAGGGAGCACACTCTAGCAGCTCCTGCAAGGATGCAGATTTTCAGAGGGAGTTGACCATCTTCCTACATTCCACAACATAAAGGTGTAGAAGAAGCTACTTCAATAGCTCCTTCCAGGAAGAAAAGACTTAGAGGGAATCCACCCAACAAACAAACAAAGATAAGTATTTCAATTATCATTTCTTGCCTATTTTGTTTAAATAATATTATGCTTATGTTCCTAGACTTAGGAGATGTATTGTGCATATTAGAATGATTGCATTAATGAACAATATACTACTAATATGCATGTGATGGGTAAGTGGCCTGTGGCACTGTACAACATTCCAGTGCTACTTATCTAGAATGAAACCTCTTTGCTGACATGTTGGGAGTATTGCAAACTCTTAACAATGTTCTGGTAGAGATTGGAAGGCATCTAGAAAGTTGTGGAACATGGAGAAATGTTGTATTGAAGCATTGGCTAAGATAACTGCTTGACTGCATGACATATTTCTTTATGTGTAAAGAATTTGTTCTGAAAATTATGAGATGTTTCTAATCATGCAATTTAACTTGTTTTGTAGGAAAGACCGTATATATTCACCTACAAAAGAAGGATTACAACATTTGTTCCAGCAACAAAGATATCTATTGAAGATATTGAAGTTCCCAGGATCTGGGATGAAGAAATGGAATGCCATGATCCATCGATCATGAAGATGATGTTTGGGATGCAATCCCAAGACCTGATAGGGAGTCACATGTGTGCAGATTGAAGAAAGCCTTGTATGGCTTAAAACAAGCTCCCGGAACCTGGTATGGTAGGATGGACAGTTTCCTATCTACTTTGGGCTTTACCAAGAGTAAAGCGTATTCCAACCTCTACTACAACTAGGTTGAGGAAGGCAATCCTGTGATTCTACTACTGTATGTGGATGACTTATTTGTAACAGGAGATGACAGATTGATTGCAGAGACTAAGAGGAAGCTTGCTGCTGAGTTCGATATGAAAGATTTGGGAATGATGCATTATTTCCTAGGTATGGAGGTGTTGCAGAATTCAGGTGGGATCTTCCTTGGTCAAGGGAAGTACATAGTAGATATCCTGAAGAGATTTGGGATGATGGATTGCAAGTCCGTGGCCACACCCATGGGATCGAATCTAAATCTTCTATGTGATGCTTCATCTGATCCGGGTGATGTCTCTATGTATCGTCGGATGATTGGGTCCTTCATGCACCTAACGAACACGAGACCAGATATTTGCTTTGCAGTGAACACATTGAGCCAGTTCCTGACGGATCCGAGGAGTGTTCACCTGGTTGCTGTAAAGCATGTTCTGAGGTACCTGAAGGGTATAGTGGATTATGGGCTCAAGTATGAAGCAAATCAAAAGTTTAACCTGCAGGGTTATGTTGATTTAGATTGGGCTGGCAGTGCTGTAGATAGGAAGAGCACATCTAGGTGCTGCTTTAGTATGGGATCAGGTGTGATCTCTTGGTTTAGCAGGAAGCAGTCCTACATAGCACTGAGTATAGCTGAGGCAGAGTATGTTGTAGCCTGTTCAGCTAGTTGTGAGGTAGTATGGCTACGGAAGCTACTGTCTGAGTTATTTGATCTCCCATTGGATGCTACTGGTATATTCTGCGATAACTAGAGTTGTGTGAAGCTGTCCGAGAACCCAGTGTTTCATGACACGTCGAAACAAATAGAGATCAAATATCACTATATCAGGGATATGGTGCAGAGAGAAGCCGTGAAGCTCTTGCATGTTGCGACGGACGAGCAGATTGCAGATGTGCTGACAAAGCCACTATCCAGGGTGAAGTTCGAGTACTTCAGGGAGAGGCTTGGTGTTCTTCATATCGATGACACTTCGAGGAAGAAGTGATGGACACATTTGTTGAAGCCATTCCAAGCATGTTGGAAGGACGATCCTTCACATGGCTGTGCATGTAAGCACTGGATGATGAGTATCAGGACGATGCTCCAGTTACTGCTCTGTATATGCATCATGTTGGATGCTGGATATGATCAGTTGGATCATTTATATTTTTATGTATGTATGCATCATGTTGGATGCTGGATATGATCAGTTGGATCATTTATATTTTTATGTATGTATGCATCATGTTGGATGCTGGATATGATCAGTTGGATCATTTGTATGTATTTGTATTTATATCAGGTGGATACACTGTATGATCAGGTGGATCATGGATGATGATATGTATCAAGTAGATACTTGGTGTGCATCAGGTGGATGCATTGTATGATCAGGTAGATCATGTATGTGGATATGTATCATGTATTTGTATTTGTATAAGGTGGATACACTGTATGATTAGGTGGATCATGTATGATGATATGTATCAGGTAGATACTTGGTATGCATCAGGTGGATGCATTGTATGATCAGGATGATCATGATGATGAGCTTCAGGATGTTGCTCCAAATGATATGTACTAGGATGGTACAGTGATGATGATCAATATGATCACGGGCATCAGGATGATGCCTCGTGCGATGATGATCCGTTGGATCATGAGTATCAGGTTGATACTTGGAGGTCAGAGATGATATGTGGCAGGTTGTGCAAATAGCATGTAATCAGTCCTGGGAGATCTTGCTGGTCATACTGTGGCACATAAATGTTCCTGGGGTACTCTTTCCGGTATTGCTATGTAGTATGTAATCAGTCCTCAGATATCCAATAGGTTGAGCTGTGTGCTTGTAATCAGTCCTGGGATGAGGTATTACTACGGAGACATGTAATCAGTCTTGGAGATCCGAGAGGTTGAGCTGTGTGCTTGTAATTAGTCCTGGGATGCTCTTTATAGATCTTGCCGGTCGTCCTGCGGCACATAAATGTTCCTGGGATGCTCTTTAAAGGTTTTTTCTATCCACATGTAATCAGTCCTATAGATCCGAGAGGTTGATCTGTGTGCTCGTAATAAGTCCTGGGATGCTCTTTAGAGATCTTGCCGGTCGTGCTGCAGCACATAAATGTTCCTGGGATGCTCTTTAAAGGTATTGTGGAGGAGATGCATGTAATCAGTCCTGGGAGATCTTGTCAGTCGTGCTTAGGCACATAAATGTTCCTAGGATACTCTTTTCGGTATTGCATCCGCACATAAAATTAGTCCTGAGATGCCACATCTATCAGACCGTTCGCATAGATGATGAAGACCTGTAAGTGGTGGACCTACATCCAATATGAAAAAGGACTGGCTCTGTAGAACTTCCTATGACGAGTAGAGTCAGATATTGGTTGAGATAGCAGCAGCAGTGACGATGATGATGACGATGCATCGATGACGATGATCTCGAGAAGAAGACTTGTCTAGCAGAACTGTGTCGAGAAATACCTTCCTAGTTAAGAGGGAGTGTTGATGTATATGTAACTTCGGAATGTATTTCATCTGTGTATTTTATATATATTTATTGTACCCTTATAAGAGATGTGTTATTCCTCTATAAGGAAGTGTTTTCATGTGGATTGACAAGTGTCGCAAGTGTGTGTACTTGCCGATGGGTTATTAGACCACCATGTGTGGGGTCGGCCCTAAAATATATATTATATTGTGGATGTATCTAGATAGACAAGTTGGCCCCATAAGGTCACTGGGAAAACAGGTTAAGTATAAATAGAGATCAGGAGATCTCTATTTGGATTCATTCGAAAAGTTATATCTCTCTCTCACTCAAAAAGTGGCGCACTAGTGAGGAGGAGGATCATCTACTCTAGGAGACTATCTCAAGTGTATTTTGGTTGTACTTTGGTTGAGCCATTGCTCTCTCTATCTCTGAGGAAGTTGTGGGGTTTTTCACCTTAGGGTTTTCCCCACGGAAACTCTGTGTCTCTTGTCTCTCATGCTTTTGATTCTTGTGATGCTTGTGATGCTTATTGTGATTGTTATGCATTGATATACTGTATATGTTATTCTCTCAGTTAAAATCCAAGAGTATTGTGAATTAATGCTCAAAATTTAACACTTCGTGCCACGATATCTCTAGAGAGAATATTAAATCACAATGTCTCCTACGGCCAACATTCGATAAAAAACAGTAAATCAAAAGCACACACCTAGAGAAACTACAACCAAGAGCAGACAAACAGAGTGGCTAAATGAGCTCCTAACACTAGAGCCGATATGTATCGCCTAGGATAGGCTTGAGACTCCCAAACTATAGCCGAAGGTAATAGAGTCAATTATAGAGACACCCAAGCTTCACTATGTGCAAAGGGCCGTAACCCTCAGCAACAAAAAACTGCGCTGTCCAATCCCTATCTGACTCAGGACACAAACAACATAACCACTGCAAGTACCCTGTGCGATACCTAGGTAAGGAAACTGTGGTCACTGCAATATAACCAATGCTCAGGGGGATAGCCGCAGGTGGGATCCATCGTATGGGAAGGGTAGATGAGCCTGAAACTCAATGAGGGTCAAATCCCCCAAGAGTCCCCAGATATGAACAAATCCTGGAAATATCTCCCATGTTCAGCCGGTATCAGAGGGATATCCCTTCAACCAACCTCCTGTGACCTTGTGCTTAACTTTGGTTTGAGTAGAGCTTCCTGAGAACACCGATATATACCATGGATTCCTCCACTCCCTAGTCAGACACCTAATGTTTCGTCTAGTAGTCTTGGATTGTTAACTCACAATGATCTATTCCAAGACTCTAAACCTATGCTAGTTGGTGTACCCTATAAATAAAATCAGTCTAATCAATTTTAAGATTAATCCTTCTTTTAATGGTTGTGATTACTCAAGGGATATGATTATGAAACTAGTGATTTGTAAGACTCAATAGTATGCAAAAATGTCCAATCCTAGACTCATCTATCCAATGAAAACAATGCCACTAACATGCACAATCAAACCAACGGTTTTGAAATAAATATGCAATCTTTTTATATTTTTCGATGCACAATCAGAATCTAAATGAAGGAAGAAAGCACTCAATGTAAGATGCAATACATAAAAGAAAAAAAAAATTGTATTTTCTTTTATAAAGAAAAGGAAAATGCAAAACTATGTGTATTTTTGTTTATTTCAATATATGGAAATGAAAAATGCAAGCAAAATCCTACTATCTAGTCACTGATATGCCAAGTGTAATGTCCCCCATTTTGACCCTTATAATATTTTGGGCTATAATGTAAATAATGTATGCATATTATGTATGATTCCTAGTGTGGAGCTCAAGGCCAAGGCCCTGCTAGTGAACGCTCGATCTAGAAGAGGCAAGTATTTGATATTATGCTACCCATGTGCTAGTGAACCATGGGAATTGTAAATATGCATTTTAATATAAAATCCCACAACTAGCTATGCAATGCAGCAAGAGATGGGGGCATGATGTTATAAGGAAATTGGGAGGGAAATAATCAAACCCTTGAGCCAATCAAGTCAAGCCAAGTGTCAATGAGAGAACCCATGAACCCTCAACTACCGATGTTGACTTTTGTACCCAATCATTCATTTCTCCCAAGAATTGGTTGAGGTAGTTAATGCCTTGGGGAATGGGAGATATGACTATCCAAATTCGAGTATGGGCAATCCACCCTTCCTAGATTTTCGTGTTTGGCTTCTTGGGCAAGAAAAGGGCCACGAAATTGCTCCCCAAGCCATTATTCACCTATGAGTTTGCTCTCTCACGAGTGGGGACCTTCCTGGGAAGTTCCCTCCATGGTTTTGTTGTGTTTACCTTCATTTTCTTAGCTGGGAAGGGCGTTTTTTCCGTGGCTAACAATGGGAAGAAGGGGGAAAACGATTTGGGGTTTTATTGAGGCTGTTTGTCCCATTGAATGCTCATACATCTATGGGAGAAATCGGTTTTCTTCCCTGGGATTGATTCCCTCTTCCCACAAATCCGTTTTTGGCGTGCCTACGTTTTTGGGAAAACCCATGTCCATCTAGCTTCTATGTCCCATTGCTGAAAGTGTGTTTTCCAAGTCCATATCTGAGTTTTGTGTTCAAGAGAATTCTGGAGTTGAGTTGGGTATCCATTGCTTTGGGTTGTGCTGTGCTTGAGGGTTCCCTTTTCCTTGTAGATATCATGCCCAGCTCAAGGGTGGTCTTTGAGTGCTGAAAGAATGCAGGCTGGGTAGAGACCTATGGTTGGGAGGAACGTTGCAGTGACATAGCTAGTTGTTTGGGTCAATTGCACAACAAAGATAAGTGTTTTCTATCTATGTGTTTTACCTCTGCAGTGTTTAAATTAATGACTGTTATTGATATATTGAGTGCATATGAAAACATGTGTGTGGATGAGTTTATTTCCGTTGTGCATATTTGTTTAATTTACATCTGCACACATTTGTTTTTAACTGTATGCATCTAATGAATTGGCTGAGTTTTATGAAAATCCCCATAGAATGGCATCAGGTTCCCTTCCTTGCATTGAGTCCAAGGGTGGGGACGTTACATTTTGGTATCAGAGCGAAGGTTGCAACATTTGGGCCTTTATGGGCTATCTATCACAGTGGCAGAGGTAAGTATTCCTCCTGCTCAAACTGATCCTTAAGAAAATTTCAGATTTTCAAAATTGCTCTAAGTGTTTTTGAAAATTTTTCTAAGTCTGTATTGGAAGGAACTTGCGATATTTTTGCCGAAGTTGGCGGAAGAACTTGGTGAGTTGCTCTGCAACAGACCGGCAGAAAATCAATAAGTTTGCCGAAACGGCGGGAAAAGTTATGAGTTTTGGTCCACAACGACGGAAGGACTTGGCAAGTTGGTCCGCAACAGCGGAAGAACTCAGCGAGTTCGTCTGCAATGACGAAAAAATCTGGTGAGTTCATCTGCAATGGCAGAAAAAGTTGGTGAGTTTCCGCCACATTGTCAAAAGGAGTTGGCGAGTTTCCACCGCAGTGTCGGAAGGAATTGGCAAGTTTCCGCCGCAATGTCAGAAAGAGTTGGCGAGTTTTCACCGAAATGGCGAAAGAACTCGGCAAGTTGCTCCGCAACGGATTGCCCAGAAATTTTAAGTTCAACGAAAATGATGGAAAAATTTTGGAAGGAAAAGCTGAGTTTTGATCAAAAGAACTCGACGAGTTGGTCCGCAATGGCGGAAGAAATTGATGAGGTTATCCGCAACAGTGGAAGAACTCGGTGAGTTGGTCTGAAACGGTGGAAAGGACAGATGAGTCCGCCGACCAACGAAACTCGACGAGTTGCTCCGTAATAGGTCGGAAGAACTCGGTGAGTTGCTCCGAAACAAAGAATTCCAGTTGTTTTCCAGGGAGATTTTTCAAGTGCCGAAATTTGAAAAATGCCATGGAACTTATGCGCCAGATTGCGTGAAATTGAAGGATTTAAAAAAAAAAAAACGAGGGCGCTGCCCTCGACCCGCCCTGAAGTGGCGAGCCACAAGGGGGGAAACCCCCTTGACCCCCATCGTCCCCTTGAGACGTCGTCAATGATGAGAAAGAGCAATGGGAGCAATAAGGCAACGTGATGAAAGGGAAATCTCTCACCTTAAAATATTTATGTTTATAACATAAGTGTTGCATGTTTGAAAAATAGTAAGAATAAATGTTATACAAGTATGTATATATTGAATTGCTACTTGGTGAGAAATGACAGCTAATGATTCCTTGCGTGCTTGGTAGGGAATCCAAGAAAAGAATCAGCTATGATGTGGAGGAGGGGATCCATGTCATGATTGGCAAGGGATAATTCCTTCACTCCTCTCTTGCTATTGTATTTAATTTTCCTGAATTTTATATACTGGAATTATAGCATAGGGATGCTAGAAATGCAAGAGAATAGCAGAGTAAATGCATATGAATTAGTGGGCATGATCAAAGAATCATTGCATGGTGCATGTGGATTGCTTATGCATGAGCATGATGTTGCATATGGGTAAAGGTAGTGAGGTTACACATGCAATAGCCCAGTAATGGTATTGCTTATGGTTGATGAAAACTAATGTTGTAGGAATCGGACCATAGAAGCATGATTGAAAATGAAAGAGGATAGATAGATGAAGTGAATATGTATTAGTTGGGATACTAATAAACATTGCACAGTGCATGTAAAAATACTTGTGTATATATATGATATTGCATATTGGTAGAATAGTGAGGTTTTGCATATGCAATGAGCCACTTAAAAATGATTATGGTGGTTGTTAAATAACTAATCTTGTTTGCAATGGCTATAGGAACAAAGACAACCGAAGCATGACTAAAGATGTGGATGATGATTGTTGCATATGACCAATAACCTTATGAAGAAAGGATGGTGCAACAAATCTACGAGCATGAGGTTGGAAAAAGAACTATGAAGCCTTGGTAAGAGGACAACTGATCAGGTAACATCAAACGATGTTAATGACAGCCATGTAGGTAATGGTTATTTGTGCTTAATTGCATGAATGTTGAAAGAGGATTTGGTAAGATCCCTTCAACTATGTTCAACTATGTTGATTTGGTTTGCATATGGTATTGAGTGCCTGAATGTGAATGTTAATCTACCGAGTATGATGAGGTGCGGGTAAGTGAGGGAAATGATCCTTACACCCTATAATTGCTTAGAAACCTCAACGCATTCATATGAAATTATAACATGCCATTGTGTATGCCGGATTATAAGTTTAAATAACCAAAGAAAGTAAAGACCTATAGTCATGTTGTGGTAGTACATGCCATATGAATGGTTAGGCCATAATATGCTGGAATGCATAGTATCTGTGGATTGATGCAAAGTGGTATTGAGGGATTATGCATTGAGTGAATACACATTAAAATATTATGTAAATATTGTGAATGTGCATGCATATGTGTAAGTGCACATGTTGAGATGCATTGCGAAAATGCACGGTTGTGATATGTATAGGTTTCAATGCATTTAGATAATAGACGAAATGGTGAACCATTGTTAATACTAAGAGAATTTCATGAGCTGCTATGAATGCAGGATAAATATTGCATGAAGAAGGTAGACATGATGATGGGCTACCAGAGTGCTCTATGTAAGGACAGAGATTGCATGGAATGTGAAGTAATGAGCACTTACAATTTATTTAAATTGCACGGATAGTGTACCCATGTCTTGGAATTTTATTGATGATATCAATGCATATATAGATATATACATATATTTCATTGCACCTCAAATGCTAACAGCTGAAGGTGTTTGAATTATTGAGTGTTATAATTCTGAGATCACTTCAGTGACTGTTGTAGCAATAAAAGGATTATATGCATAGATACTCACAACATGTTTGGCTAATTGAAGTTTCATATTTCAGGTAGATTGTTTTGGGCATGGAAAATGTGGGTAAGTCCATGATGAATATTGGAATCTACCATGAGAAAGAGCCAAATGATATGAGAATAGACTCATGGCTAAGCAAATTGATTCTGTAGAGGACAAAATTGCAAATTCATACTTGAATTTAATTATAAATGTCATCGAATGATTAAGGAAAATAAGATTTGAATTTTATTATTAAATACTGCTGACCGTTTGGCTATTTAATAAATGTGCAAGGAAGACACATTGCAGGAAGACCATGTGTGATGACTTGCAGAAGCCAAACTCCATGGGAAGGAACCCATGCTTTAGAAATAGGTTTTGGGTGAAACACCATTGCATAATTCAAGGATGACATCTCAGCTGAGCTGTATGTTGGAAAACCATGAGAGTGAGATGGTAAAGCTATGCTAAGAAGGCATGTGTGGATTATGGAACGCGAAAAGATTGGGGTGGAAACCCGAAGCACTGTTGAATCAGAGAAGGGATCCCCCATTATTCGCAAATGAAGAAAAGATACACCTGCAAAATGAATGAGTATTCTGTGACCCTAGATAGAACATGCATGTCTAAATTATTAGGGTTAATATGTAGAGCATGCTCTACTTTATTTATATATATCATTTCAGACTGCTTGAGTATGATTAGGGCCTACATGGCTCACATTGGAAAGGGGGTGCACACCTTTTCTAGTGGCGGGTCATGATAGGGTTGTCAACATTGACTACACCCTAAGGGAATGGATGCATTCCTGGTGTTTCAATACTTGATAGTGAATGTTATAGAATGCAGATACAATTTTGAGAAGCAATACTGATAAGCCTACTTATCCTTCTTGTGTTGTCATCCTACACAAATGCCAATTGGTACTACACAATAAGAGGAAAAGTGAAGAAGGGTACGCAGAAGGACTGTATAGGAATTGGTAACCTTTCTATGCTCACACTAAATAATATTGGAAGGGATGGACAAACCCAAGGAGCTGTGTAGTAAAAAAGGGTGTCATCCTTGTGTGAGTGGGGCCATGCTAACCTACAGTCAAGAAAGTCACCTATAAAGTTCCTAAAAGGAACCACCAATATGCACAATAGAAAGAGTGGCGTCCTTGTATGAATGAAGATTTGATGCGTGTGTGAAGGGTTATGGTGCAAGAAGGTGTGGTGACATTGGTGAAGGCATAAAATCTCTATTGGGTCAGCAGTAGGAGGGCGGGCGCTAAGACTGACTGAAAACCCTAAGATGCCTATGGCTCCATAGTAGAGCCTTGACCTATAATGGTCAGGTGGCGCAGTTTCCTTCCATTGGTCGATGACCCAGACGAATGTGCTAGCTCGGCACTGGAGATGGCCAACCAAGTATGGGACTGGTTGGGCACCACCAAATGCTTGGTAAACCCAGTCGGCGTGAAGGTGTACTGGTTAAGCATTAACTACATCAAAGTCCATAGGCAATTCCAAGGCTTGCAAAGCGAAGTAGGACCCTGTGGACCAGATGGGAAACGCGCAATACAGATAAGTATTCATTTTCATTTATGTCTTATTTGGAATAACGAAGATTTCAGGTATAAGTCTTCTAACAGCTAAGCTGATACACTGTTGTTTCTTTGTTGGAAACCTTGGTCATTGCAGGAAGGAAAGACCCTGAAAGACTATAAATTGCTGGTAAAGCCAGAGAGTAAATGAGTGGGAGATATAAATTATTGAGAAATCCAGGGAGTAGCTGGTTGAACGCTATAAAGTTCTTGATAAGTCCATAGAGGGACTAGTTGGGCATTAACTACTTGATATGGTAAAGCAGTGTGTACGTTGGCCCAACACCCCTTAAACAATTGATAAAACTAGTCGGCGTACTGGCCTGGCCTTTCCCATTCGAATGATTATGGAGTAGCCTACGTGCTGGCCTAACATTCATAATTGTGTTCACGGGAAATCCAAGGCTCGTAAATCAAAGAAGGATCCCATGGAATAAAGCAAAGACATCCAATACAGATAAGTATTCGGTTACCTTGCAGCTTCTTGCTTATGAATATACGTGTGTATATGATTTGGTTATGATTTCCTAAACTCTTGTTTAGAGATAAACTGTATGGAAATAAACTAAACATGTGAATTGATTCAATGTTTGAGTGTAGGTATTGTTGGAAGTAAGGACTATGAAGGCATCATAGGGATGCAGATGGACACGTGACCATCCTAAAGAGCTCAGTATGAACAGTAATGAAATATGGTGCTAGTGGACATGAGTGGGTCATAGTAGCCAAAGGTTCTGTAGGCAACTATGGAGGAGGGTTCCTAGTTGAAAATCCTTAGACAAACCTTAGACACTAAGTGTCATAACCAAGAAAGGAAAGTCAAAGCATTCACATTGAAGTGAAAGAGACTAAGGAGCATGAAACCACAACGATGGTGTAGCTCCATAATAGAACAAGACTAAGAGGGAGAAAATCCTTCTCTTCTCTTTCCTTTCGATTGATGCATTTATAAAACAAAAGATTGTTGAGTGCATGTCATGGCTGAAAATAGATTGTGTTTAATTGCTTGAAATGAATTGTGAATGCCGAAATAGTAAATTTCCTGTGAAAGGATGAACATGAATGAGTTCATGTGTATGTTGGGAAAGCATGAAAAGTGTGGAAGTCCCATGAATAAAGCATGGACATTCCATGTCAATTGGGAAAATAGTTGACTAATTTTAATGTTTATGTTATGCTTGTCCTAACAAAGGATTTCCATGATGAATTTCACAGGTAAGAAGGTGAAACAATTGGTTGCAGCTGGCACAAGAAAGTGTTGCTAGTAAGCAAAGTGTGGTTAGTTGTTTCCATTGACCATGGCAGTAGATCTAGGGCTATTAGAGTTGGCTAAAAGTCTTCTTCAAACAATTGTGAAGACCCAAGAAAATCTTGGAGAGATGCTCAAGATACAGAGGCAATAGAATGAGATGAACCACAAGGTTCTGCATGAGTCTATTCACCTACAAAAAGAGGTAAAAAAAATTCTGGGAGCAATCAGTAAAGGAAAGGAAAGTGGATCAATGAAGAAGCATTCATCCAATCGGCCGATTAAGAAACGTTCCAGGTGGGAAGACTCAAGGGAATTTGAGCAGGAAAGGGTAAAGCAACCAATGAAATGTTGGGGATGTGGAGGAAATCATTGCCTCCGTGATTTCCCAACAATGGAGCATCAAGAGGGTAGCCACCATAAAGTTTCCAGACTTGTAAATCAGCGGGAAGGTAAAGAAAGGGAAGGGATTGTTTTGGAACAATGCCCTCATGCAGAGCTAGAAGGTCCCCACCAGCAGGAGCAGTTTGTGAAGGCCTGTTATAGCTTGAAATGACACCTCTCCGTCCGTGACGACACTTGTTTCCCTTGGTCGCATGACGACACTTCTTGAGATCAAGTTCAGTCACACAACAGGACAATTGTGGATGGAGGAGTCATTTGGGACACTAAAAATGGTTGAAATTACCTCATTCTTGACCCATTTGATGTATATGACCCTTAGGAACATTTTTCCAGACCAAACTATCTCCTGAAAATGAGCAGAAAAGCCTGTTTTTGGCCATTTTTCACTATGAGCGCGACTCTACTGTTATAATAGTAGCGTGTGTACGCGACTTTGTCTCATTTAAAGTAGCGCCCATTGCCATATGTACGCGACTTTGTATACTGTAGAGTAGGGTACACTCTTGTTTTGGTCAAAATCTCGAAATTCGAGTAAGTTAAGTTGGTTGGGAAACCTCTTAAGTGGTTATAACTTCTTTTCCTCTTCCTCATTGATTATATAAGGAGGGTAGAAGGGCCATGTGAAAGGAGCAAGCCTAATTGCAAAGTTATGCTGGAGGAATGGAGACCCTCATCCCCCTCTCTTGTGCTTCAGTTTTGGTAAACCCTAGTACAATTGCTTAGAGGCTGGGATCCTTGGAGAACGGAAGCAGGAGATCTTGAATCTAGGTTTCGTGAAGTGCCAAGCTTGAAGGAAGGTATAATTGTATGTACTTGCTTTCATTCATTAATAAAGATCAGACGTTCTTCTCTTTCCAAATATGACCTATTAATGTGTCTTAAGATTTGATCACTGTTTGATTATAGTTTGATGTCTCTTTCCATTATAGATATCAGTATTATATATGTAGTCAAATGTATTTGAGAAAGGTATCAAGTTGTTTTGCAGGTCTGGGCATTGCGACACTGGATAAGCATTGAAGAGCGAGGGAGGAAAAGCTAGGATCAACCTTCTGAATAAGGTGCCTACATCTCTAAACCCTAATCTCTTCATTTATTAGTTATACTTGCAGAATGCTTGTAAGTCTATCTTTATCACCGTAAGTTGGTAGTTTCTCCCCTGAACTATAGGTGCATTTTCCCCACAACAGAATGGCGACTCTGCTGGGGAAAGCCTAACTGCTTAGGGGTATCCAAGGTCATTTCTTCAGTCTTGTTTGATGGTCTTTGTTCATTTTCTTGATTAGGATCAGTTAGTAGGCTCTGTTTGACCCTCCTGGGCTTTTTATAGACCCTTCCCAGCCCTTGCAAACCTTTGTGGACCCAGTTTGGGGGTTTTAACCCCATTTTTTAGATTTTTTTTCTTGTACGCTACTGTTTGTACCACACAGTAGCGCTCATACACTACTTTTCCTTTGCACAGTAGCGCCCATACTGCTATGAGCGCTAGTTTCCTTCATACACAGTAGCGCTCAAAATCTGGGTTTGAAATTTTTGAGTTTTTGGGTTGTGGACCCAAATCTGGGGGCTGTGGCTACATTTTTGGGGGTCCCTGATGACCTTAGGTCTGTGTTAAACCCCTGTAAGTGGTCTCCCATCCTTGTACTGATCCTACATTCATGATTTGAACCTCTTTTGATCGATTTGGGCTTGTTTGGAAAGTTTTGGGGTTTGTTGACTTAAGTTGGGGGGTTGTGGACCTGTTTGGTGTTTTGTACCCTAATTTGAGTCTGATTGAACTTGCTTGCCCCATTTCCAATGGATTTGAAACCTCTTGAGTCTTTTTGACCCTGTTTGTATCTATTTGAGTGAAATTTCTCTTTTAGGTTGGTTTCTTGTCCTCCCTTATGCTTTTAGTTTTTCTTTTGTAGTGAAAGCTCAAGTGTTTTGGCTGTTGTTCAAGACCTTGTTTGCATTGTTTATGTGCACACCTGAATTTACCAAACCATACTTCTTCGTAGGTCATTTGCTTCATTTGGGTCTAAAAGTAGTTTTCGTACTCTTTTCCCAATGTTTGGCATGCTTACATCAATAAGAATTTGAAAGTCATATTTGGTAGCTTTTACTATTTCATAAAGAGAACCTGAAAGTTTCTTTGCTTTGCTTTGATAGTAGGTTAGTTTCAGTTTTTGTTTCTTACCTTTGAAAAGCATAAAGAATTTTGATTCATTTTCTAAATAGAGTACCTTGCAAGTGGCTTAAAAGATTTTAGAGTGCTTTGCATCAAAAAGAACAAGTTTTCTTTTGCATACTTATTGGTTTGAGTAGCTGCATTTTTAGGTTTTGAGTTTATTTTTGTACATTTAGACTTTATTTTTACCTTTTTTGCATTCAAAAGATTAAAAAATTGCATTTGCACATGCATTCTAGATCAGAATTTTAAGACTTGCATTGAAAAGAAAAATATTTGTTTGGTGGTAAATATTTCATTTTCAGTACTCTATTTCTATTATAACCACTCTCACACACCCACTACCTTTTTGAGTAATCAAGTAACCTTTAAAATGAACTCTAATAAAATGAACTAGCAACATTTTCTTTTCTAGGTTACACTACACCAACTAGTCTTGGTTAGGATCTTGGGTTTAAAACACCTTAAACCACCCAAGATCACACATTGCGCAAAAATCGTAGTGAGACTATCATTAGGCAAACCCACCTCACTCAAAATTTGCTTGGGAGCATATGCAGTAGGTCAATGTGAGATCAGTTTGTGGGAATACCCCTCCTACTTTCTGTTCGAGCATACGCCAGGATCGGATTGCGTATTGGGGACTCTTTCGAGTTTCGGGCTTAGCTACCCTGCCCACGCTTTCTGATTCGACCGATGACTGTTCCCCCAGGAGTTTTCGGTGTTGTGGTATCCTTAGTATCAGACTCTAGGTTCATACATAGGTGACAGCGGAGGGTATATCTGCTGTACCTAGGACAGACGTGGGAGGAAATCCCTTGCAGGTCTTTGGGAGGGCGGTTGGGTGATTCCAGCGCTTGCACCCTTAGTCATTGTATTGTGGACCCCGGGTAACTGTCTTTCTTCCTTCGTTGATCTGTTCTGGGCCCTCATCATCCCAGACTCTTCTCCGGAAGGCATCTGTTTGCCTGGTTTGATTTACTTAGGACCTTTTTTTAGTGGTGTGCTCTTTGTGCTACTTTTTTTTTAGTTTGCCTTAGAGATTTTCTTGTTCATTTGAGCAGGAAACTATGTCTAGCATTCCGGCGAGTGCCAATCAAGGTACCCCTGTTCCGGGGGATCCTTGTGCTGTTCCATTCATTGGAAACATTGGTGCTCCCTTAATGGCTACTCTGAATCTTCCTGGATTCACTATTGGGCTGCCGGTTTGGTTGTTTTCCACTCCGAATGCCTTGCATGCTCCTGACGCTTCTTTTGTGAGCACCTCAAATCAAGAGCATCAGAACCCTGTGCCTCCTTTGCCAGTAACATCTTCTCCTCCTCCTTCTACCTCATGTGGCGAAAGTAGCAATACTAGTAACCAGCAGTCTAAAAGGAATAGACGGGGGAAGAATAGGAAGAAGATGCCAAAACAAGGGGGCAAGCACCCTGCCTCTGCAAATCATGCAGGGGGTACCCACCCAGCCTCTGGAGGTCATGCTGGGAGAAAACTTTTAGTCACTGAAAATCATACTGAAAGTTTGTCTTCAACCACTGTCAGTCATGTTGAGGACACGTCATTGATCACTGCTAGTCATATTAATGACAAGTCACCAGTTCCTGTGAGTCATACTGAAGACACCAGATCAGCCACTGCAAGTCATGCTGAGGGAGTTGACATTGTCGACAAACCCAACAAACAGAAGCTTAAGTTCCCTTGTAAGTTTTGCGAGGGAGACCACCTTACTTACTTGTGCCCTGTACTTCCAGAAGTGCAAAAAGTGTGGTCCTTAGTTCAAAAGTCTTCTGCTTCTGAGCAACCAGCCTCTGTGAGTCATGCTGGGGGCAAGCTGTCAGCCAATGCTAGTCATGCTGAGAGTACTGACGTTGTAAAGGAGTCTAAACCAATAGGACGGAAACCAAAGTTCCCTTGTAAACTTTGTAAGGGAGATCACCTTACTCACCGATGCCCTGCCATTCCAGAGGTACGAAGAGTGTGGTCCATGTCTGAAGGAACCTCTGTTCTTGAGTTGTCTATAGATTCCCTGCAGCCAGATCAACCTTTGGTTGATAAAGTGGTTGAACCAATGCAATCTTTGGTCGACCCCACTCTTCCTTCGGAGAGTGAAGTGATTGAATCGATGCAATCTTTGATCGATCCCATCAGTCCTTCAGAGATTGATGCACCTACTACTGAAGTCTTCTGCATTTCCAGTTTGGATGTTCCTGAAAAGGGGGCACTTCATCTGTGCCATGTGAACCCCTACCAAGCCCTAGGATTGTTTCCTTTGATTGGAATAGTCTAGCCGAGCCTCGCCTTCCTTCTTCGACACCTTTCCAGATAAAGGTTGATATCGGGAACCATACGGTTGATCGATGCATCGTTGATGAAGGTGCTTCTGTTAGTATCTTATCCGCTTATGCTTGGAGAGATTTGGGTTTCCCTAATGTTATTCCAGCTGTTAATTGGTCGTTGACCTTTGATAGAAGACCTAGTGAACTGATCGGATTCCTCCGTCAGGCACCTGTTACGTTGGGTGGAAAAACAGTCTTAGTTGATTTTATGGTTCTAAAGGACCCTGTGGACTTTGATATGATCCTTGGGCATGATTACATTTATGCTATGCATGCTGTGGTGTCTACGCTTTTTCGTGTGATGCATTTCCCTCATAACGAAAACATTGTCACTATTGACCAGCTTGCATTCGTTGATCCTCCTTATTACCCAACTGAAGACCAGTCTGATCCCTCGTCATTAGGCACTACTATGTCACATGCGCCTCATGTGGCATATTGTTCCTTGAGTTCAACTGCTACTGAGAAGAAGTCTCTGAGTTCATGCTTACCTTCTCGGGACTTGGTCCCAGCTTTTGACCAAGTGACACCTCCATTTGAATGTTTAGATATGTATTCTATCTGGGATGATATACTTCCTTCCGATGAAGTTTTCCTAGAGTCTATAGTACAGTCTGCCATTCATTTGGATGTTGATCCAGTCGCAGTCATGTCCAGCCCCGGTTTGACCTTAAAGTTTGATCTTCCTACTGTTAAGTCTTTGGACTCTCCTATAGATCAGCAAATCGGTGTTCCTGCTGAGTTTGATTCTGCTTCTAGAATTTTCAACTCCCGTGATGACAAATTTGTTCCTGCAGATTCCATCATGTCTTTCAACTTTGATCTTCATCCTGAAGTTGATTTTGTTAATTGTAAGTCCTCAGGCTTGGGTACCATAGAGTCTTCATTTGAAAACTCTGCCTTGTTTATGCCTGCTGTTGATGATAGTGAAGTTGAAAGTATTTCTACCACAGTGACTTGTATCGGGTCTTCCTTTACATATGTTTTAGATATGATCCTGGTACTAATGTTTCTTGGAGACAGGATTCTTAGCTGGATGTATACTTGCTTACTGGTCGTTTTCGACACCTTGTGCGACTATGTCAGGTATATTCGGAACCTTGCATATAGGTTTAGGCTTCCCCGCTGTTATGTTGCATTTGAACCTTTTGCCATCCGAATTCGCCATAGGGTCGAACCTGTTGGATATTGGTGTGTTAGCCATCTCTTTATGCATTGTGCACCAGTCCGACAGCAGAGCCTACCTAACATGGGTCACCCTAGTCAGCACCCTTATGCCATTCTGGTGCCCATGCTGAGTTTTTCTCATAGGTTCGGGAGCCTTTTTAGATTCACCATGACTTTGAGAAGAAGCCTCATATCTTTCTTCCTCATATATTTCTGGCCATCCCTGATAAGGCTCCCATCTTTGTGTTCAAGTTGTATATGCATCTATTATGATCCCGCTTGCGCTAATGAGCCTGAAGCCGGCTTCCACGCTTTTAGCCCGTTGTATAAGCCTCCATCTCTGATCTCATTTCCGCTAAGCCCTGTATCATTTTGCCTTTTCAATTTGACACCTTTTACCTGGAGGAGACACACCCTGAGTGTCCTTATCTTGCCCATGTTCCTTGCATTAGGCATAGCTTTGTTCCATGCACTTGGAGCTAGTTTTGCATGTCCCTGACACTCGTCTCCTCCCATTTCGAGCATTCTTCTCTTACTTCGAGCTCGTTAAAAACAGTAAGTAGGTTACGAGCATTTCTTCCACCTTTCCTTCGAGCTCGTTAAAAACAGTAAGGAGGCTTCGAGCATTCTTCTACCTTTACTTCGAGCTCGTTAAAAACAGTAAGTAGGTTACGAGCATTTCTTCCACCTTTCCTTTGAGCTCGTTAAAAACAGTAAGGAGGCTATGAGCATTTTCCTATCTCCTTTGAGCTCATTAAAAACAGTAAGGAGGTCATGAGTTTACTTTTCCGGACTCGTTAAACCTTTACGGAAAAGATCCCTATGGAGTTCTTTTAAGCCCTTTTCAGACTCCTTAAATAGGAAAAGTTTGCCGAGCATAGTTGTCTTTTCGGGCTCGTTAAAATAACTGAACCGACATCCACTTAGGTATAGAATTACCCCTTTTCCGGGCCTTGGTGGATAATTTACGGAAAAGGTATACTCTAGGTATACTCTTGTATGCGCTAGAAGAGTTCTTCTTCCATCATTTTACACTTTTTCGGGGAAGGAGACTAACTTTACGAAAAAGGACCTTTGGAGTCGTCTTTAGGGTTTTCAGACTCTCGAAATGTGAAAACACCAAGCGAGCACATACCAATCCGGGCTCGATATAAAATCCATGGATAGGTGTATAGAGGACTGTTTAAGTTTTTCAACTCTATAAGCAAGAAAAAACCGCCGAGCACAGACCAATCCGGGCTCGATATAAAATCCACGGATAGGTGTACGGAGTTTTCTTCTAGGTTTTTCAGACTCCTTAAATATGAAAATACCGTCGAGCATGCTTTAGTTCTTTGTCAAGCTCGTTAAAAAATGAAAAAGGAAAGGGAAGGGAAGAATGTCAAAATATCTTTCAATATGATGGCAGCAAGTCAACTATCTCCTTGAACAAAGCACCTGTTTTGAGTCTATCAAACAAGTTGGGTTCTAGTATTGACCTTAGGGTAAACTTGATCTCAGAGTTCCTACTCCTCCGTTTGGTTAGTCTTCCAATCATTTGGAGAATCTGTTAATGTCTCCTACATTGCAGATATGTATCGTGGTCTCTTTGTGTTCAAAGCTGCCTAAGTCACTCTTGTGTCGTGCTCACTGTTCAAGGATACAACCTGTGTCGGCCATTCTGCAGTTGCCTTGACCTCATGTGTCGGCCATTCCTTGGTGTCAGTATGTTTCATCCTGTGTTCCGTCCTACTCCAAATAAGCTCATACCTTTTGAGTGTCCCTCACGTTGGATGATGGAGGATGCATTAAGGCCTCCCTTCCAACGGACTTCTTCCCATCGACTTCAACTCATTGTGCTCTGGGAATGAAGTTTAGAGTTTCGGTTAGTACCTTGGGGATTGCAGTCATTAGTGGCAGTTTCCCTCGCTATTGGATAGATGGGAATACATCAATGTCTCCTATCCGATGGATTCTTCAAGTGTTCGACGGCAAGACCATCTATTCGCACTTGCTTGAATGTACTAGGTACCTTGGGTTCCATTTTCATTATTGGTGGACACCCTCGCGTTTGTTAACGGTATACATCAATGACCGGTAATCAAACGATACCTCCCATGTTCGACAACAGCTCATTTATTCGCATGGATAGGTTTGTACCTTGGGTTGTTTTTGGATGAAGACCTTGGGATCCTCGATAGCATCACCTCATTTATGTTATCGCCCAAGTTGCGCAAGACTGAGCCCCACTCCTTTTGGCTCTTGATGAGACATAGATCCAGCTTGTTCTCTATGGCTATGTTCTCCAGTTTTGACATAGATCCACCTTGTATTTATGTGGCTATGTTTCGACTTATGTTCCTCATGGATCCACGCTTGTATTTTAGTGGCCATGATATATGCATCAGTATTTTGGATCATTATTGTATCCTCTTGGAGATCATGTTCCACCATTTGAACATGGACAGTTACCCCATGGATAAGTTTGTCTGACTTTGCCTTTGCTTTCAGGTACTTCATTTGAGCCTATGATTCTTGGTTTCTCCGTTCCTCCACGATTCAACTCTTTTTTATTTTTTATAATGTATTTCGGCCATCGTTTCCCGTACTCCCTCTGACCTCATACATTAGGGGGCATCTGTTATAGCTTGAAATGACACCTCTCCGTCCGTGACGACACTTGTTTCCCTTGGTCGCATGACGACACTTCTTGAGATCAAGTTCAGTCACACAACAGGACAATTGTGGATGGAGGAGTCATTTGGGACACTAAAAATGGTTGAAATTACCTCATTCTTGACCCATTTGATGTATATGACCCTTAGGAACATTTTTCCAGACCAAACTATCTCCTGAAAATGAGCAGAAAAGCCTGTTTTTGGCCATTTTTCACTATGAGCGCGACTCTACTGTTATAATAGTAGCGTGTGTACGCGACTTTGTCTCATTTAAAGTAGCGCCCATTGCCATATGTACGCGACTTTGTATACTGTAGAGTAGGGTACACTCTTGTTTTGGTCAAAATCTCGAAATTCGAGTAAGTTAAGTTGGTTGGGAAACCTCTTAAGTGGTTATAACTTCTTTTCCTCTTCCTCATTGATTATATAAGGAGGGTAGAAGGGCCATGTGAAAGGAGCAAGCCTAATTGCAAAGTTATGCTGGAGGAATGGAGACCCTCATCCCCCTCTCTTGTGCTTCAGTTTTGGTAAACCCTAGTACAATTGCTTAGAGGCTCGGATCCTTGGAGAACGGAAGCAGGAGATCTTGAATCTAGGTTTCGTGAAGTGCCAAGCTTGAAGGAAGGTATAATTGTATGTACTTGCTTTCATTCATTAATAAAGATCAGACGTTCTTCTCTTTCCAAATATGACCTATTAATGTGTCTTAAGATTTGATCACTGTTTGATTATAGTTTGATGTCTCTTTCCATTATAGATATCAGTATTATATATGTAGTCAAATGTATTTGAGAAAGGTATCAAGTTGTTTTGCAGGTCTGGGCATTGCGACACTGGATAAGCATTGAAGAGCGAGGGAGGAAAATCTAGGATCAACCTTCTGAATAAGGTGCCTACATCTCTAAACCCTAATCTCTTCATTTATTAGTTATACTTGCAGAATGCTTGTAAGTCTATCTTTATCACCGTAAGTTGGTAGTTTCTCCCCTGAACTATAGGTGCATTTTCCCCACAACAAGGCCAAAGGACTTGA
The DNA here is from genome assembly GCA_027924585.1 of Larix kaempferi. Lineage (NCBI taxonomy): Eukaryota > Viridiplantae > Streptophyta > Pinopsida > Pinales > Pinaceae > Larix > Larix kaempferi. The sequence goes on along the minus strand of BSBM01000293.1, from coordinate 4,957,941 downwards.
TCCTGAAAACCCAAGAAAATGGTGAAATGCAGGACAGACCTGCCATATTTTGTGAATTTTGGACATGTATATAGCGTGTATATATTACTAGGTATTGGAACACCGATGACGGTGTTATTCCAAGGGGAGGGGAATGTAATGTCCCCCATTTTGACCCTTGTAATATTTTGGGCTATAATGTAAATAATGTATGCATATTATGTATGATTTCTAGCATGGAGCTCAAGGCCAAGGCCTTGCTAGTGAACGCTCGATCTAGAAGAGGCAAGTATTTGATATTATGCTAGCCATGTGCTAGTGAACCATGGGAATTGTAAATATGCATTTTAATATAAAATCCCACAACTAGCTATGCAATGCAGAAAGAGATGGGGGCATGATGTTATAAGGAAATTGGGAGGGAAATAATCAAACCCTTGAGCCAATCAAGTCAAGCTAAGTGTCAATGAGAGAACCCATGAACCCTCAACTACCCATGTTGAATTTTGTACCCAATCATTCATTTCTCCCAGGAATTGGTTGAGGTAGTTAATGCCTTGGGGAATGGGAGGTATGGCTGTCCAAATTTGAGTATGGGCAAGCCACCCTTCCTAGATTTTCATGTTTGGATTCTTGGGCAAGAAAAGGGCCACAAAATTTATCCCCAAGCCATTATTCACCTATGAGTTTGCTCTCTCACGAGTGGGGACCTTCCTGGGCAGTTCGCTCCATGGTTTTGTTGCGTTTACCTTCATTTTCCTAGCTAGGAAGGGCGTTTTTGCCGTGGCTAATAGTGGGAATAAGGGGAAAACGATTTGGGGTTTTATTGAGGCCATTTGGCCCACTGAATGCTCATACATCTGTGGGAGAAATCAGTTTTCTTCCCTGGGATTGATTCCCTCTTCCCACAAATCTGTTTTTGGTGTGCCTACATTTTTGGGAAAACCCATGTCTAGCTAGCTTCTATGTCCCATTGCTGAAATTGTGTTTTCCAAGCCCATATCTGAGTTTTGTGTTCAAGAGAATTCTGGGGTTGAGTTGGGTATCCATTGCTTTGGGATGTGTTGTGCTTGAGGGTTCCCTTTTCCTTATAGATATCATGCCTAGCTTGGGGGTGGTCTTTGAGTGCTGAAAGAATACAGGTTGGGCAGAGACCTATGGTTGGGAGGAACATTGCAGCGACATAGCTAGTTGTTTGGATCAATTGCACAACAAAGATAAGTGTTTTCTATCTATGTGTTTTACCTCTATGGTGTTTAAATTAATGACTGTTATTGATATATTGAGTGCATATGAAAACATGTGTGTGGATGAGTTTATTTCCGCTGTGCATATTTGTTTAATTTACATCTGCACACATTTGTTTTTAATTGTATGCATCTAATGAATTGGCTGAGTTTTATGAAAATCCCCATAGAATGGCATCAGGTTCCATTCATTGCATTGGGTCCAAGGGTGGGTATTTTACACCAAGGAGATCACTAAGACAACCAGGCATATACCAAACAGTAAGACTCAGCCAAAGAAATGAGCTCAAAAGGAAAAAACCAACAAGGCTAAATCCAAAGATGGGTAAAAAACCAACAAGGCTCAACCAAGAGAAAAGAAGAGTTCTGGTCACAACCAAGGCATGGAACAATCAAGAAACAGGCCAACAAAGACTGAGGATCAACCAAAACTAACCCAGCAACAACCAAAGGTCATAAATCCACAAAAGCTGGAGTTGTACGCTACTGTCGAAGGAATACCTGCGGGTACCCGCGAGCAGTAGAGTAAACAAAGGCAGGTATACGCGGGAAGAGATAAGCTAGCCCGCAGGTGAGGAAAGGAAAATGGGCAATTAGAGAGTCCAATGGATCAGAAAAAGCATGTTTTCTATAGTGTATCTCAATAGCAGATAAGTGACACAGAGCTTCGACAAACAACAACTCTAATTATGGACTAATGCTCAAAAATCTCCAAAAATGGATGTTTTCCCCAGCAGAGTCGCCATTTCTATGTTGGAGAAAACTCACTATGGATTGGGGTAGACCACAACAGACAGATGACTACCAGAAATCAACTCAATTCTCAGAACTATGCTATTATAAATGAGAATGCTAAGATAATGGAGAATGTAACCAACCTCGATCCAAACGTTTGATGTAGATCCCCGTTGGAGCTTTCAATCCGTGCACTTGAATCTGCAAATTAGTCTTGACAGCCAATATACAACAAGTACATATAATATATAAACGACATTAACATCATCAATAGCAATGGCCCATGATATTATAAGTAAATGCAACCCAATGTAAGATAAACAACATTTACAACATTAATGGACGAGAATATGAGTATTTCTATTAATAAACAAGAAGAAGTACAATGTGATACGACCTCTTGCCAACAACCAATTTGAACCAAGATCTGGATCAATCCACTTGTGCCTCCCCCACTTCAATCCTCCATGAATGGAAAACTCAAACTAGATAGGAGTTTGGAAGGTGAACATAAAGGGTTCACAACTACAAGGATCAATAAGTGTAGACTCAAGATAGGGAAAAACTCCACTAGAGTTCTCTTGCTCTTCTTTCTCCTCCCATCCATAAGCCATATGTGCTCAATATATAGTCCTCTCAAAGGTAAGTGAAAGGACACATCGAGACGTTTCTTGGGAAGATGGAGAGTCAAAGGTCACTCGATACCACTTTTTGGGAGTAAAAAGTAATAAACTAGTGATTTTTACCATTTTACATGATACTTGCGGGCTATAGTGATGCAACTCGTGGGTATGCAGGCTATAGTGATGCAACTAGTGTACAAGGGAAAAAATAGGGAAAAATAGTGTCTGAAGGATATAAAGTGGATGTGAGTCAGTGTGATGTACCTGCAATAATTAATTATTGAAAATACACAAGATATCAGAAATAATAGAACAGAATCACTTTTATATTGATCACGGGCCACTTCGAGGGGGCAACCTCCTTTGAGCAAGCTCAATACAATTAACTTCACGGTGCCTTCAATGACCTCAACACACACTTATATACTAAGTCTATGCCCAATACTATGAGTCAAAACCATGGGACATATAATACTACGGGACGACTTACAAAGCATATGTGTCCAATACTATGGGTCAATACTATGGGCTAATATAAACTATGGATCAACAAATACTACGGGACGAATTACAAAGCATATGCGTCCAACAACAATATACTAACATAGTAAAGAGAAGGGTTGACATAGGTTCCTAACATCCCCTCTCCCTTAAAAAAAGCTTTGTCCTCAAAGCTTTGGTTGGAGAAATCGCTGCAGAATCTGAAGGAGTGGTTCCCTGGTAGCATCCTTGGTTTGCATTTCGGGCCACTGACGCCTTTGGAGTGTCAAGGAGGATTGCTTGGAAGGCTGTAGATGAAGAAGAACCCTGTCAGCTGCGTGGAAAATGCGCTCAGAACGGTGTTGATCGGCTTGTTGTTTCAGGCGAATTCTGGCCATGTGAAGATTGTCCTGCAGAATGAGAAGAATCTGATTGCGGTTTCGAAGAACCGAGTCAATTTCCTGAACTGGAGAGTTGTATGGAAGAAGAACAGGCGGTGTTTTTCCATAGACTGCTTCATATGGTGTCCTTTGAGATGTGGTATTGTACCACCAGAGCGCTGCTAGGAAATCCATAGAAATAGTTGGCCAAAGCTGTGTAGGGATGGGCAAGGGTTTGAGCAATCCCGAAAGGAGTGTCGTTTCCCCCTTGTTGACTTGGAAAGTATCATTGTCAGCCACCATCTGTTGAATTGTCATTTTTAGTCCCGACCAAAAGAAGTTACATTGTTCCCGATCATACATTTTGCAGAACCCAGAGTGCCCTGTTGATGAAGAAGCATGGAGTTCACAGAAGAGATAGCCCTGTTGAACATATTGCAACCAATTTGGAACAAGCAGAGAAAGAGCTGTAAGAGAAACTGGGTCATCAATTGTGCGAGAAGGAGCATCTTCCACCATATTGTCCTTACCCTTCTTGTAAGTGATCACATAGGGAGAACCCATGAGTTGGATAACCCATTGCAGGTGTGGTGGGGAGGAGACCCATTGGTCCAAAAAAATTTCCAAACTCAGGAGATCAGTCTTGATGTAGAAATAATTCCCTAATAGGTATGGCTGCCACTTCTGTATTGAATGCAAAATAGCCATCATTTCCTGCTGAGAGGTAGATGTGGCTACATTCTTACCGGAAATGTCTCTTGAAGGCAGCAAGCGCATTGGTTCAGCAAAGATACCTACATATCTATCCAAGGAAGTAGTGGAGACTGTTGATGGGTGCATCTGAATGGAATTGAGCTGAGCGATGACACCATGTGAATTCTTCTTAAGGATTTTTTCCAGGCGATGTGAACTGATGATGCAGAGAGACCTTGGTTGTAAGCCCATAAATTTGTGTTGTGCCCCATTGACTTTAAACTGCATCCAAAGTTCAGCAAAATCCCATAAGATGGGGCCAAGTGTGCGTAACCATTGAACGCCCAAAACCACATCACATCCACCTAAGGGCAAGGCAAACATGTCAGAGCGTAGGTTATAATCTTCCATAGAGATACGCACATTGTGACACTTCCCCTTGCAAGGTAAGGTGCCCCCATTGACAACCATGACTTCAAAGCTGGAGCAAGGATGGACAAAACAATCAGCCTGTTTGGCAATCCGAGGGTCAATGAAGTTATGAGTGCTACCAGAATCAATGAGTATGGTAAGAGGGAGCTTCTTGAAGTATCCCCTGACCCGCATTGTTTGTGGGGTGGTGACACCGGTTACAGCATGGAGAGAGATCTCAGGTGGGTTGTCCTGAAATGGGGTGTCAACATGCGAGTGTTGAATGTCGATATGATCATCCACTGTATCTGTAGCTTCTTCACCAAGTTCTAAGGCAGGCGGAGAATCCACATCTAAGAGATAGAGCTTTTGTTGAACACATCTATGTCCCCGAAGGAATTTCTCATCACAATTATAGCAAAGCCCTTTTTCTCGGCGTGCCTGCATTTCTATTTCAGACAAATGCTTGATAGGACTTGGTTGAGGAGAAGGCGTGATGGGAGGTCGTTGGGAACCCATATTTCTGAAGGGAACAAGGGTGGGTTTGGAGCGTTGTTGAGCTGCAATCTTGTCCTCAGCCAGCTTAGCCAACCCTAGGACTTCCATCATTGTGTTGGGACAAAACATTTTGACCTCTGAGAGAATTTCATCCTTGAGACCACTTATAAAACAACTCCTGTAGAATTCATCAGACAATCCTTCTGTGTGAGTGGCCAATTTCTCAAATTCTGTCTGATACTCTCTCACTGTGCCAATTTGGTGAAGTTTAGTGAGTGCTCCTGTGAAATCATCAAAAGCACTAGGGCCAAATCGTGGCAAAATGAGTTGGCAAAAATCTGTCCAGTTTGGCTCGGGATGAGCTTTGATGTACCAACGGTACCATTGAAGGGCTTCCTGTTCCAAATGAAAGGATGCAAGTGGAACTTTCTGGACATCAAAAGTATTATGCAGACTGAAATATTGTTCTGCTCGGTATATCCATCCAGTTGGATCAGTACCATTGAAGCGAGGAAAATCAAGCTTCGGCCCACGAAAATTGCTAGAAGCAGAGAACCCGGTGGCTGCAAAAGATTCTGGCTGTCTGGTATTGTTCATGGCTGAATGCTGAAGATGGAGGCTGAGAAATTTTTCATCCAGATCTTGGAGTTTGGTTTGGATCGCTACAAGTGCTTCCTCCATGGTGTGTGCTCCTGCACGGGTGACAATCATAACCAGGTTGTTTTTTTTTTTTTTTTTCCAGACTGGAGCGGCTACGGCTCGAAAGGGATCTGGAACAATGCCGAATGGATTGAAAACGGCTGAATCTGGAACGGCTTGCAAATGGATCTGAAACAGTGCAGCAGTGATCAACAATAGTTCAGCTGAAAGTAGATATGGACCCCAGGTATGTGCGGCTTCCTAACAGTTCAGGGGTTTCACTCGGCCACCAATGCTGTCTGACGGCTTGCGTATTGGGGTAGTACCCCTCACTCCACGGCTCAGGTAAAACTGATAACCGCTTTGCCACAAACGACAGCTCTTGGTTTACCTCACGGGTGGGAACTAGTCAATCAGGTAGGGGTCGTTGCCCTTTTCGCTGGCAGGTCCTCTCAATGGGCCAGCTACTTCGGGGTTCCTGTGGTACTCCTCACAATGAGTTTTAGGGCTTATGCCCAAGTACTTCCCACAGTTAAGCGGATAGGGATAATTCCCAAATCCGAACCTGCAACAGAAAAAATTTGGGCAGAAATTCCACCCAATGTTCAAAAACTGGATCTATATTGCTCAGAATCGCTATTATAGCATGTTTCCGGAACTGGAACAACCACTCTGCTTCTACTTTTGAAAGCGGAATAGAAATCCGGGCACTCGGTCAAAAGATTTTCTCGCCGCAATTTCTGCGGCCGTCACCGAAATTCTGAAAAATTGCTGATTTTAAATCCGCGATATCTCCACTTTTAGAACTCCAAATGAGATGATTTTTTTTTTGAAACTGCGTATTTTTGAAAGAGGAATTCAGATATGCAATCAGTTTCTTTTGATCTTGTGCAGAAAGTTTCAGATATTGATCTGAAAGTCGCCGCCCAAAAAAAGAAAAAAAATTTCCCACTTGTGCCAAGGAAAGTGCTCTGATACCAGATGTGATGTACCTGCAATAATTAATTATTGAAAATACACAAGATATCAGAAATAATAGAACAGAATCACTTTTATATTGATCACGGGCCACTTCGAGGGGGCAACCTCCTTTGAGCAAGCTCAATACAATTAACTTCACGGTGCCTTCAATGACCTCAACACACACTTATATACTAAGTCTATGCCCAATACTATGAGTCAAAACCATGGGACATATAATACTACGGGACGACTTACAAAGCATATGCGTCCAATACTATGGGTCAATACTATGGGCTAATATAAACTATGGATCAACAAATACTACGGGACGACTTACAAAGCATATGCGTCCAACAACAATATACTAACATAGTAAAGAGAAGGGTTGACATAGGTTCCTAACAGTCAGTGAAATGGATCCTCTAGGCCAAAGAGTGCTGATTCTCACAAGGTGGAAGATTATGTTGTAACAATAAGGGTCCTAGCAATTTTTGTGTGGACGTAGACCATATTGGGTGAACCATGTTATATTGGTGTCTTTCTTGTATTGTGTTTATGTGATTTATATTTGCATCTTGTTTATTTTTATTGCTTTGCGACTGCTTCTCTAACAATTCGTATCAGAGCCAGAGGTCTATTTGGAAGATAAACTCACAGGAAATAAGGGTTCATGATTCGAGTGGGAGTAATGGCGGAAGAAGGAAATTTTAAGGTCGATAAATTTAACGGCCAAAACTACCAGTTATGGAAGATGCAAATGGAGGACTATTTGTATCAGAAGGATCTATTCCTACCATTTGGAGGAAAATCAAAATAGTCGCGACTATGAAGGACGAAGAACTGGAGGTTCTTGAAAAAAAGGCACTGGGAACAATATGGCTATGCTGGCTTCGTCAGTGGCTTTCAATATCTCAAAAGAAAAGAAAATGGAGGGTTTGATGAGGGCATTGGGTAAGATGTATGAAATACCCTCGGCCTCCAACTAGGTATTTCTAATGAAGTGTTTATTTAATATGAAGATGTCAAAAGGTGTATCTATTACCGATCATTTTAATGAATTTAATACGATTACAAATCAACTAAGTTCTGTAAAAGTGAAAGTTGATGATGAGGTTAGGGCTCTTCTAATCTTGTGCTCATTGCTAGAAAGATGGAATGGCTTGGTCATGGTTGTAAGTAACTCTGTTTCTGTTTCAAACACTTTGAAATTTGATGATGTTGCTGGTGTTATTCTTAGCGAGGAACTTGGAAGGAAAAGCATAGGTGAGACATCAGGTAATGCGTTGACCTAGAGAGTAGGGGAAGACAAAGGGAGAGAGGAAAGACCCCAGGTAATCACAGCAAGTCCAGGAAGGGTAGATTCAAGTCTGGAATGGGAAAGATAGAGCGCTGGAACCATAAAAAGAAAGGACATCTGAAGAAAGACTATAGATCTCTAAAGAAGAAAGGATATGAACAAGATGAATGAGAAGAACCTGCAACAATTAATTGACGAAAATAAACGATATATCAGATCACATAATGTTTTTATTGATCACATGCCACTTCGAGGGGGAAACCTCCTTTGAGCAAGATCAATTACAAAATAACTTCACGATCCTTCATAGGCCTCAACACACACTTATATACTAAGTCTAGGCACCAATACTATGAGTCAAAACCATGGGCCAATACAAACTATGGATCAACAATACTACGGGCGACTTACAAAGCATATGCGCCAACAACAATAACACAAACTATGGATCAACAAATACTACGGGACGACTTACAAAGCATATGCATCCAACAAAAATATAATAACAAAGTAAAGACATGGGTTCTTAACATCCCCTCCCCCTTAGAAAAAGCTTTGTCCTCAAAGCTTTAGATGTGGAAATTGTTGCTGAATCTAAAGGAGTGGTTCCCATGTAGCATCCGGTTGGATGACGTGCCACTGAATTAAGACCTCTGTGATACAGCAAGAGCGAAGTTGACGAGTGCGCCTATTGAGGATGGCCTCCGACTCCAAAAGGATGGATCCTTCATTATCCAGTTCGGGTAAAATAGTTTGTCCTCTGATGTTGGTGCCAAGAACTTTCTTCAGATAAGAGATATTGAAATACTGGATGAATGCGGGAAGAAGGAGGAAGTTCCAATTTATAAGCAAAGGACCCAATATTCTAAAGAATCCGATATGGACCATAGAACTTTGGAGAAAGCTTATGACGCCCTTTGAGTTTCAAGGAGGATTGCTTGTACAGATGGAGACGAAGAAAAACCATATCACCTGCTTGAAAAGTGCACTCAGAATGGTGCTAATCAGCTTGTTGCTTCATGCGATTTCTTTCCATGTGAAGATTGTCCCGCAAAATGTGAAGAATTTGATCGCGGTTTCGAAGGACCGTGTAAACTGCCTGAACTGGTGAACTGCTGGGGGTGTATGGAAGAATAACTGTAGGTGCCTGACCATAGACGGCTTCATATGGGGTCATTTTAGAGGTAGTGTGGTAAGAGGTATTCTACCACCATTCAGCGAGAGGGAACCACTTTTCCCACTGATGTTGTTGTTCAGAGGTGAAGCAACGAAGATAAGTTTCCAAGCATTTATTGATAATTTCAGTCTGACCATCTGTTTGTGGGTGATACCCTGACCTCATCTTCAGTTTGGTGCCAGCATGGCGAAATAGTTCTATCCAAAAATGACTGGTGAAAGTCGCATCACGATCTGAGATAATGGAAGAAGGGATGCCATGAAGACGAAATATCTGGTCCAGGAAAATTTGAGCGACTGAGGAGGCTGTATAGGGATGGATGAGAGCACGAAAATGACTATATTTCGAGAGGCGATCAACCACAACTAGAATCATTGTCTTCCCTCCAGATTTAGGGAGCCCTTCAATGAAATCCATAGAAATATCTGTCCAAATCCGTGTAGGTATGGGCAAGGGTTCAAGAAATCCTGGAAGGAGTGTCGTCTCACCCTTATTGCATTGGCAGGTATCACATTCAGCCACCATCTGTTGAATTGTCCTTTTCATGCCCTACCAAAAGAAGTTACATCGTGCTCGTTCATACATTTTGAGGAACCCAGAGTGCCCTGCCGATGGAGAAGCATGGATTTCATAGAAGACAACCTATTGAAGATCTGTGATCTGTGGAAGCACCAGACAACCCTTGTATCTCAGGGAAGCACCATCCCAAGAGTAATGTGGTACAGCAGAAGGGTTGTTGTTCAAGCGTTGGATGATTTGAGATAAGGAAGAGTCATTGACATAGCCTTGTTCAACAGATTGCAACCAATTTGGAACATCCATATAAATAGTTGAAAGACAACCTTGGGCATCAAATGTGCGAGAAAGAGCATCTGCCACAATATAGTCCTTACCCTTCTTGTAAGTGATCTCATAGTCATAAACCATGAGTTTGCTAACACATTTATGTTCTGCTGGGGATGAGACATGCTGTTCCAATAAATATTTCAGACTTTGTTGATCAGTCTTGATGCAGAAATGATTCCCTAATAGGTATGGTTGCCACTTCTGTACTGCATGCAGAATAGCCATCATTTCCTTCTCATAGGTAGAGGAAGCTAAATTCTTACCTGAAAGGGCTTTGTTGAATGTAATGGGGTGTTCATCTTGAAGGAGAACAACATCATGTCCATTGCCGCAAGCATTACTCTCAATAGTGAAGGGTTTGGAAAAATCGGGCATAGCTAGAACAGGTGTAGTACAGATAGCCTGTTTCAGTTTGTCAAATGCACACTAGGTAGAATGTGTCCATGTAAAAGCATACTTTTTCAATAGAGCAGTTAATGGAGCTGCAATATTCCCATAATCCTTGACAAACTTGCGGTAGTAGCTAGTCAACCCCAAAAAACCATGAAGGATCTTGAGTGTCTAAGGATGCGGCCAGTTATTCATGGCAACGATTTTGGTATGATCCATGCGAACCCCTTGTGCTGAGATAATGTGATCGAGATACTCAAATTCCTTCTATCCAAAAACACATTTAGATTATTTGGCGTGGAGATGATTGTCAGAGAAAAGTTGCATGACAAGATCCAGATGTTGGAGATATTCAACCCATGTTTGATTGTAGATGAGGGTATCATCAAAGAATACCAGAATCAATTTCCGCAAGTAGGGCCGAAATATTTTATTCATTAAGGCCAGGAATGTGGAAGGAGCATTAGTGAGGCCAAAGGGCATGACCAAAAACTCATAGTGGCCATCATGTGTGCGGAAATCTGTTTTAGGGATATCATCCTCATGAACCCGAATTTGATGATACCCAGAATGAAGATCCAACTTGGAGAAAAATTGAGCCCCATGAAGCTCATCAACAATAGGAATTGTAAACTCATCCTTGATGGTGAGGTGATTAAGTGCTTGGAAGTCAATGTAGAGGTGCCATGACCCATCTTTTTTGCGGACAAGAAGAACTCGAGAAGAAAAGGAACTAGTGCTTGGGCAAATAATACCTTGCTTCAATAAGTCCTGAATGAGCATTTCAATCTCTGTTTTTTGGTGAAATGGGTAGCAATAGGGCCTAATGTTGGGAGGAACACTTCCAGGAAGGAGTTGAATATGATGTTCTTCTGGCCTTGAAGGTGGCAATCCCACTGGTTCAACAAAGACACCTGTATATCGATCCAGAATTTGTTGTAGATCCAAAGGAGTAGTGGAGACCGCTGATGGTTGCATCTGAATGGAATGGATCTAAGCGATGACACCATGTGAATTATTTTTAAGTATTTTTTCCATGCGATGTGAAATGATGATGCTGAGAGACCCTGGTTGTAAGCCTGTCAATGTGTGTTTTTGTCCATTGGGGGGAAACTGCATCCAAAGTTCAACAAAATCCCATAAGATGGGGCCAAGTGTGCGTAGCCATTGAGTGCCCAAAACCACATCACATCCACCCAAGTTCAAGGAAAACATGTCAGAGAGCAGGGTATAATCTCCCATAGAGATACGCACATTACGACACTTCGCTTTGCAAGGTAAGGTGCCCCCATTACGACACTTCCCTTAACAAGTCCATTGAGATACTGTCCCATTTTTGCTCCAGAATGGGCAATGGTTGCAATAAGCCAGCTGGGCATGTAAGTTCTGATTTGTTTTGTTGACATACCTTACATTCATTCACATATTTTTGAACATCTCCCTTCAGTGCCTTCAAAAAAAATATTTTCCTTAATTGCCTATAAGTTTTGAAGATCCCTGGATGGCCAGCTAGTGGGGAATCATGTCCTTCTTGCAAAATTTTGTAGAGTTTTGAATATTGAACCAAATAAATTCTTCCCTTATAATATATCAACCCATTCAAAATCCCATAGTTATCATCCCCTTTGATTCCATCTAATACATCACAAGCAAATTTATCTTTGGCATATTTAACTAGTAGCATGTTTTTCCAATCCTTGGCAATGTCTGTGAGAGAAAAAGAAGGTCTTCGAGATAATGCATCTTCTACAATTTTATTATTTCCTTTCACATATTCAATATCAAAATCATAAGCTTGAATCTTGCTTACCCACTTTTGTTGGCTTTCATTTAGATCATTTTGGGTGAGGAAGTGCCTTAGACTATTGTGGTCAGTTTTCACCACAAACTTGTTTCCTACCTAGTATTGTCGAAACTTGGCCAATGCATGCATGATGGCCAACATTTCTTCTTCATAGATGGAGTAAATATTTTCATGAGGCTACAAATTTATGCTCTCAAAGGCTATAGGGTGTTGGCCTTGCTTTAGAACAGCCCCAATTCCTCCACCAGAAGCATCACATTCAACAAAAAAAGGCTTAGAAAAATCAAGTAATGCAAGTATGGGACAAATACTCATTACCTCTTTCATTTTTTGGAAGGCCTTTTCAACCTCTTCATCCCACTTGAAATCATCCTTCGTAGTCAAATCAGTGAGTGGAGAAGTCAACTTGGAGAACCCTTTCACAAACTTTCTGTAATAGGTGCATATTCCAATGAAGCCTCTTAATTCTATGATGTTTTTTGGTGATGACCATTCTAAGATAGCCCTGATTTTTCCCATGTGTACTTTCACTCCTTCTTTCCCAATAATGTTCCCAAGATACAATATTTCCTTCATCCCAAATTCACATTTAGACATCTTAGCAAATAAGGACTCTTCTTGCAAAGTTTTCAATAGAATCTCTAGATGTTGCAAATGCTCTTCCCAAGTTTTACTGTAAATGAGAATTTCATTAAAGAATACCAAAACAAACCTTCTAAGCTGCTTGCAAAAGATCCTATTCATGCATGCTTGAAATGTGGCTGGAGCTTTGGTTAATCCAAATGGCATAACAAGAAACTCAAAGTGGCCATAATGACATCTAAAAGCAGTCTTTTGCACATCTTCTTCCTTCATTCGAATTTGACGATAACCTGATCTAAGGTCAATTTTGGAAAAATATTTGGCCCCAAATAGCTCATTATTCTAGGAATAGGATATCTATTCTTGATTGTCTTCTTGTTCAAATCTCTAAATGTTAATTTTTGAGCATTAATTCAATATACTCTAGGATCTTTACTGAGAGAATAACATGTACAGCATATCAAGTATAACAATGCATATCAGTCACACCAAGCAATCACATGAGACAATAGACACACAGAGTTTCATTGGGGAAAACCATAAAGGTGAAAAACCCCACAACTTCCTCAGAGATAGAAAGAGAAATGACACAACCAAAGTACAAGAGATAGTCTTCTCCTAGCAGCTGATCCTCCTCCTCACATGTGCACCACTTTCCGAGTGATGGAAGAGTGAGTAATGAGATGATCAATAGAGATCTCCCGATCTCTATTTATACTTGTCCTGTCCTGCCCAATAAACCAATGGGGCCGACTTGTCTAACTCAGTCTAATAACCCATGGTTACATTAATTTGGGCTGACACCTTGCTAGTTGGTCTAATAACCCATCACAACAAGTTACGACACTTGCGACACTTGTCAATACAAATGATGACACTTCCGTATAGAGGAATAATACATCTCTATAGGAGTACAATAATACATATATGAAATACATTCCGTAGTTACATATACATCAACACTCCCTCTTAACTAGGAAGGTATTTCTCGACATAGATATTCTAGCACAAGTCTTCTTCTCTGGATCATCATCACTGGATCATTGTCATCGAATCATCATCACTGCTGCTATCTCAATCAATCTCCAATCTACTCGTCATAGGAATTTATATAGAGCCAGTCCTTTTTCATACTGGATGTAGGCCCACTACCTGTAGGTCCTCATCATCACTGGCTATACTGTGGCATCCTCAGGACGAATTACATGCATCAACAAAACCTCAAAAGAGCATACCAGGACTGATTACGAGCATACTGCTCGACCTATCGGATCTCCCAGGATCTTTTACATGTAACTGCACAACCTATCCACGACAACAGAGTATCATCCTGATACTCATAATCATACCAATCATCATCCATGCACCACAATCCAGATGCACACAACACAACACTTACACTCACCCTCATGAAAAGACTTTCCTTTGACCATCCGAGAAAGGCTCAGCACTCACATCAATGCACATGGGAGAACACATATGCCACCATGTCGGAAAGGCTCTGCACTTACATCAACGCACATGGGACAACACATCTACCACCATGTCGGAAAGGCTCTGCACTTACATCAACACACATGGGAGAACACATCTACCACCATGTTAGAAAGGCTCTGCACTTACATCAACGCACATGGGAGAACACATCTACCACCATGTTGGAAAGGCTCTGCACTTGCATCAATGCACATGGGAGAACATATCTACCACCATATCGAAAAGGAACTGTGCATCTATGTCTTCGGACTCATCATTCATGATCCACCTGATCATGTTGATGCATCCTTATGATGGATGTCATCATAGTGTGATCATCCTAATCATCAATGCAGCCGCCTGATACATATCATGTATCTACCTGATACATATCATCATACATGATCCACCTAATCATAACAATGTATACAAATGATACATACACAAATAAATGATCCATCTAATCATACAATGTATCCACCTGATACATACACAAGTACATGATCCAACTGATCATAACAAGCAACCAACATAATGAATATACATATACATGATCAAATTGATCATAACAAGCATCCAACATGATGCACATACAGAGCAGTAACTGGAGCATCATCCTGATGCTCATCATCCAACACTTACATCCACAGCCATGTGAAGGATCGTCCTCTCACCATGCTTGGAATGGCTCCTACAAATGTGTCCATCACTTCTTCCTCGAAGTGTCATCAATCTGGATAACACCAAGTCTCCCTCTGGCTAGTGGTTTCGTCAGCACATCTGCAACCTGCTCATCCATCGCAACATACAGGAGCTTCACTGCTCCTCTCTGCACCATATCCCTGATATAGTGATATTTGATCTCAACGTGCTTCGACCTATCATGGAACACTGGGTTCTCAGACAGATTCACACAAATCTGGTCGTCACATAAGATACCAGTAGCCTCCAATGGGAGATCAAATAACTCGGATAGTAGCTTTCAGATCCATACTGGCTCACAACTAGCTGAACAAGCTGCACCATACACTGCTTCGGCTATACTCAGTGCTACGTAGGACTACTTCCTAATAAACCAAGAGATCACACCTGATCCCATATTGAAGCAGCACCTAGAAGTGCTCTTCCTATCTGCAGCACTACCTGCCCAGTCCGAATCAACATAACCCTGCAGGTTAAAGTTTTGATTTGCATCATACTTGATCCCATAATCAACTGTACCCTTCAGGTACCTCAGAATATGCTTTACAGCAACCAGGTGAACACTCCTCAGATTTGTCAGGAATTGGCTCAATGTGTTCACCGCAAAGCAAATATCTGGTCTCGTGTTCGTTAGGTACATCAAGGACCCAATCATCTGACGATACATCGTGGCATCAACCAGATCAGATGAAGCATCACACAGAAGCTTCAGGTTCGATGCCATAGGTGTGTCCATGGCCTTGCAGTCCATCATCCTGAACCTCTTCAAGATCTCTACTACGTACTTCCCTTGTCCAAGGAATATTCCATTTGCACTCTGCCACACCATTCCTAGAAAATACTGCATCATCCCCAAGTCCTTCATCTCAAACTCGGCAGCAAGTTTCCGCTTGGTATCAGCAATGAAACTATCTTCTCCTATAACAAATAGGTCATCCACATATAGAAGTAGTATCACTTGATTGCCTTCCTCAATCAAGTGAAATAGTATCACTTGATTGCCTTCCTCAATCAAGTTTCCGCTTGGTATCAACAATGAAACTATCTTCTCCTATAACAAATAGGTCATCCACAAGGCTTTCTTTAACCGACACATGTATGACTCCCTATCATGTGTCTCAAAACCAAGTGGATGCTCCACATACACTTCCTCTTCGACTACACCATTCAAGAAAGTTGTCTTGACATCCATCTGGTGTATCTTCCATTTCATCACTGCAGCCAGAAAAAGTACTGATTTGATGGAAGTGTACCGAGCTACAAATATTGATTTGTACTTCTCTATGTTGCCATCTGCAACATGCTTGATCTTCTAGATCCACTTGGAAGTCACAACAGAGTTCCCTTCAGGTCTTGGGACCACATCCCAAACATCATTCTTCATGATTGACTGGTATTACTCGACCAGGGAATCCTTCCTTTCTTTCTTTTCCGTTGCTTCTTCATAACTGGAAGGTTCTTTGTTCATAATGTCACAGACTAGGGCCACATAGCTGGTATGTGATCTAGTCCTATTCTTTGCTCTGTGGTCTTCTTCTGGAATACCATACCTTTCTGCATCTTGAATGATCTCTCTAGCCCATGCAGGTTTCCTCTTGTGAGAGTTCTTCTCACGGGGTGGATCTATAGTTATTTGTGGATCTTCAACTTCACGATCTGCTTTTGGAATTGCTTCATTCATGGTTGTGTCTTGAAATCTGGTTTCCTTTGGTTATTCATGATCTTCAACAGGTGCCTTCCTCGAATTGATGAAGGGTGAGTCTTCATCAAATGTTACATCCCTGCTAACATCAATCTTATTGAACCCTGGAAAGTATATTTTGTAAGCCTTCGAGCTTTCACTGTACCCCACAAAATACACTTCTCTCTTGAAGGATCTAGCTTTGTCCTCTTTTCCTTTGGAACATGTGTATATACTGGACAACCAAATATTCTAAGATGGTTGGCCTTAGGTTTCTTACTAATGAAGACTTCTTCTGGTGTCTTGTTGTCCAATATCTTGTGAGGTGTTTTGTTTTGCACATATACAGTTGTCCTAGCTGCTTCTTTCCATAGATGCATAGGAAGATCCTGGTCATGCAACATTTCCCGTGCTGCTTCCATGATTGTTGTATTCTTTCTTTCTGCAACTCCATTCTGTTGTGGATTGTAGGGAGCAGTCAACTCCCTCTTCATCCATGAATCACTGCATAGTTTCTTGAAATCACTTGAAGTAAATTCTCTGCCATTGTCAGATATGAATGTCTTTATTTTCTTGTCAGTTTGATTCTCAATCAAGGTTTTGAATTTATTGAACTTATCAAATACTTCATCTTTGTTCTTTAAGAAGTAAACCCAAGTCTTCCTAGAGAAATCATCAATGAAAGAGACATAGTATACATACCCACTCAGAGAACTGGATGACATCGGACCACATACATTGGAGTGGATAATTTCCAATATCCCTTTTGGTTTGCTTTCACTGCTTGGGAATGCCTTCTTAATGTTCTTTCCTTTTGCACATCCTTTGCAAACACCTTCATGCTTTAAGTTGATTTCAGGAAGACCTTCTACAACTTTACTTGTAATTGGTAGTGCCACGTAGTACACATGTGCAAGCCTTCTATGCCAAAGTTCACTTGGCTCCATGGATTCATGTACCATGGCATGTTCAGGTTGTCCCTTCAATTTGTACAATCCTCCCTCTTTCTCTCCAATCACCACTGCATCATCAATAGTTTTACCCTTTGGACACATTAGGAC
This sequence comes from Larix kaempferi, assembly GCA_027924585.1. Lineage (NCBI taxonomy): Eukaryota > Viridiplantae > Streptophyta > Pinopsida > Pinales > Pinaceae > Larix > Larix kaempferi. The sequence continues at coordinate 4,940,277 of BSBM01000293.1, read as the reverse complement.
TTGGCCATCTACAAATGCAACTCTCATGCCTTTTGCATCCAATGCAAAGATGGAGAGTGGGTTTTTCTTGAGCCCAGGTACAAATAACACATCTTTCATCTTCAAGGATTTTCCAGAATCTAGGTTGTAGGAGGCTTCACCACTTCCTTTGATAGGATATTGATAATCATCCCCAAGTTTCACCTTATGGGGTGATTCGTGTTCAGATAGATTTACAAAAGATTCTTTAAACTCAGTCATGTGTTTGGAAGCCCCACTGTCGATACGCCAATCATTACATCCATGAGAGATAGTACCTTTGAGGGAAGTTATTAGAACATATTCATCTTTACTTGATGAATCATCACTTTCTCCTCTAGCCTTCTTCTTGGGAGGTTCACTATCCTCGGCAGCATGAGCATGATATCTTCTTTTGTTGTTCTCTTTCTTCTTGTTGAAATTGTTGTTGTTGTATTTCCTCTTCTTCGGACAATCTGTAGCAAAGTGTCCCTTCTCATTGCAAGTGAAGCATCTGAGATATTTCTTATCTTTATGTTGATGGTAGTGTGAATATTTCTTGGCATGAGAATGCCCCCTCTTAGACTTTCCTTTCTTGGTGTGTGCTGTGAGGGCTTGATCTTCATTTCCCATCTTCTCTTCTCGAGCTACAAGCCTAGCCTCTTCTTGTGAACATTCCTCCCACAGTCTATTGAAGGAGACCAGTTTCTTTCTTGCACAGATTCCTTGGATAAAGGAATCCCATGACCTAGGTAAGCCATTCAATGTGGTCATAACAACTTCACCATTGTCCACTACTTCATCCATAGCTTCAAGTTGTTCCTTAATCTGAGATACTTTAGAGAAATAGGGTTGAATGGTCTCTCCATTCTGAAGCTTTACCCCTTTCAATTGGTTTCGCAGGTTCATCTTCCGATTTATGTTCTTCCCTTCAAATAGCTTGGTCATGGAATCAAACATATCCTTAGGTGTCTTCAGAGATGACACATGTGGGATGAGATGGTCCTTGAGAGAATCAACAATGATCCTCTTTTCCTTGACCAAGTTCTTCTTGTGAAGAGCCTTATCCTCTTCTCCCTCTAGGACAGGGACCTCTTCACTTATATAAGTGTCCAACTTATTTTCTTCCAGGATTAACCCAATCCTATACTCCCATGCTCGGAAGTTATCATCCCCTTCAAGCTTATCCTCAAGCTTGGTGTGGTGAGACATCTTAAAGACTAATTCAAATGGAAATAGAAAAGATTTAGGTCTCACCACTTGATTTGTTGAAAATTGGATCTGGTCCTGGATTAGGGTTTGTTAGAGAAACCCTAAAAATTCAAACTTTGAATTTCAAACTTATGAAAGGATAGAAAGATGCACCTTGATGAGTTGATCAGCCTGGTATATTCAGAATTTGAGATCTGCAAAGTTTCACCCTTCAGAAATGCCTTTTAGTCTTCCCGGATTCACTAAGGAGGAGATTGAATTAGGGTTTGCGTTTCTTGGAGCTTCACCCAACCAAAAATCCCAATCCAAAGCTCTAAACTTCGATTTTTCCAAGTAGCTTCGAGATATGTCTTCAGATTTCAAAAATTCCTATTTTTGGGGAAACCCTAATATTTAGGGCCAAAACTGAAAGTGCTTAGAATGGAATTCTGATTGGACAGAACGATTCTCCTTGATGAGAAGAGTCAATCTACCTTACTTCTTTTCATAAATCTATGGAGAGAAACCCAGTAAACAAGAAACCCTAGTTTTTGCCACTGCACAATGTCTTCTTCTCAGGGAAGCTCTGATACCATGTTAATTTTTGAGCATTAATTCAATATACTCTAGGATCTTTACTGAGAGAATAACATGTATAGCATATCAAGTATAAAAATGCATATCAATCACACCAAGCAATCACATGAGACAATAGACACACAGAGTTTAACTGGGGAAAACCCTAAAGGTGAAAAACCCCACAACTTCCTCAGAGAGAGAAAGAGCAATGATACAACCAAAGTACAAGAGATAGTCTTCTCCTAGCAGCTGATTCTCCTCCTCACATGTGTGCCACTTTTCGACTGATGGAAGAGTGAGTAACGAGATGATCAAATAGAGATCTCTCGATCTCTATTTATACTTGTCCCATCCTGCCTAATAAAGTAGTGGGGTCGACTTGTCTAACTCAGTCTAATAACCCATGGTTACATTAATTCGGGCCGACCCCTTACTAGATGGTCTAATAACCCATCACAGCAAGTTATGACACTTGCGACACTTGTCAATACAAATGACGACACTTCCATATAGAGGAATAATACATCTCTATAGGAGTATAATAATACATAGATGAAATACATTGTGAAGTTACATATACATCAACACTCCCTCTTAACTAGGAAGGTATTTCTTGAAATAGATCTGCCAACACAAGTCTTCTTCTCTGGATCATCATCACTGTATCATTGTCATCGAATCATCATCACTGTTGCTATCTCAATCAATCTCCAATCTACTCGTCATAGGAATTTCTACAGAGCCAGTCCTTTTTCATACTAGATGTAGGCCCACTACCTGTAGGTATTCATCATCACTGGCTATACTGTGGAATCCTCAAGACTAATTACATGCATCAACAAAACCTTGAAAGAGCATCCTAGGACTGATTACGAGCATACTGCTCAACCTATCGGATCTCCCAGGATATTTTACATGTAACTGCACAACCTGTCCATGACCATGGAGTATCATCCTGATACTCATAATCACTCTGATCATCATCCATGAAGCACAGTCCAGATGCACACAACACAATACTTACACTCACCATCATGGAAGGACTTTCCTTTGACCATCTGGGAAAGGCTCAGTACTCACATCAACGCACATGGGAGAACACATCTGCCACCATGTCGAAAAGGCTATGCACTTACATCAACGCACATCGAAGAACACATCTACCACCATGTCGGAAAGGCTCTGTACTTACATCAACGCACATGGGAGAACACATCTACCACCATGTCGGAAAGGCTCTGCACTTACATCAACGCACATGGGAGAACACATCTACCACCATGTCGGAAAGGCACTGTGCATCTATGTCTTCAGACTCATCATTCATGATCCACCTGATCTTGTCAAGGGATCCTCTTGATGCATGTCATCATAGTATGATCATCCTGATCATCAATGTAGCCGTCTGATACATATCATGTATCTACCTGATACATATCATCATACATGATCCACCTGATCATAACAATGTATACAACTGATACATACACAAATAAATGATCCATCTGATCATACAATGTATCCACCTGATACATACACAAGTACATGATCCAACTGATCATAACAAGCATCCAACATGATACATATACATATACATGAACCAATTGATCATATCAAGCATGCAACACTATGCATATTAAGAGCAGTAACTAGAGCATCATCTTGATGCTCATCATCCAGCACTTACATCCACAGCCATGTGAAGGATCCTCCCCTCACCATGCTTGGAATGGCTCCTGCAAATGTTTACATCACTTCTTCCTCGAAGTGTCATCAATATGGAGAACACCAAGTCTCCCTCTGAAGTATTCAAACTTCTTCCTCGAAGTGTCATCAATCTAGAGAACACCAAGTCTCCCTCTGGCTAGTGGTTTCGTCAACACATCTGCAACCTGCTCATCCATCGCAACATACAGGAGCTTCACTGCTCCTCTCTGCACCAGATCCCTGATATAGTGATATTTGATCTCCATGTGCTTCGACCTATCATGGAACACCGGGTTCTCAGACAGATTCACACAAATCTGGTTGTCACAAAAGATACCAGTAACCTCCAATGGGAGATCAAATAACTCGGACAGTAGCTTTCGGAGCCATACTGCCTCACAACTAGCCGAACAAGCTACAACATACTCTGCTTCGGCTGCACTCAATGCTACGCAGGACTGCTTCCTGCTAAACCAAGAGATCACACATGATCCCATACTGAAGTAGCACCTAGAAGTGCTCTTCCTATCTGCAGCACTGCTTGCCTAGTCCGAATAAACATAACCCTACAGGTTAAAGTTTTGATTCGCATCATACTTGAGCCCATAATCAACTGTACCCTTCAGGTACCTCAGAATATGCTTTACAGCAACTAGGTGAACACTCCTCGGATCTATCAGGAACTGGCTCAATGTGTTCACCGCAAAGAAAATATATGGTCTCGTGTTCGTCAGGTACATGAAGGACCTAATTATCTGAGGATACATTGTCGCATCAACTGGATCAGATGAAGCATCACACAGAAGCTTCAGGTTCGATGCAATAGGTGTGGCCATGGCCTTGCAGTCCATCATCTCGAACCTCTTCAGGATCTCTACTGCATACTTCCCTTGTCCAAGGAATATTCCATCTGCACTTTGCCTCACCTCCATGCCCAGAAAATAGTGCATCATCCCCAAGTCCTTCATCTCAAACTCGGCATCAAGTTTCCACTTAGTATCAGCAATCAAACTATCTTCTCCTGTAACAAACAGGTCATCCACATACAAAAGTAGTATCACTGGATTTCCTTCCTCAACCTTGTAGTAAAGGTTGGAATCTGCTTTACTTTTGGTAAAGAATAAACTGGACAGAAAACTATCCATCCTATCATACCAAGTCCTAGGAGCTTGCTTCAAACCATACAAGGCTTTCTTCAACTGACACAGGTATGACTCCCTGTCATGTGTCTCAAAGCCAAGTGGCTGGTCCACATACACTTCCTCTTCAAATACACCATTCAAGAAAGCTGTCTTGACATCCATCTAGTGTATCTTCCATTTCATCACTGCAGCTAGAGCAAGTATTGATCTGATGGAAGTGTACCTGGCTACAAGAGAAAACGTTTCTTCATAGTCTATCCCCTCTTTCTGGGAGAAGCCACAAGCTACAAATATTGCTTTGTACTTCTCTATGCTACCATCTACAACATGCTTGATCTTGTAGATCCACTTGGAAGTCACAACAAACTTCTCTTCAAGTCTTGCAACCACATCCCAAACATCATTCTTCTTGATTGACTGGTATTCCTCGACCATGGAATCCTTCCATTCTTTCTTTTCCGCTACTTCTTCATAACTGGAGGGTTCTTTGTTCATAATGTCACAGAGTAGGACCACATAGATGGTATGTGATCTAGTCCTCTTCTTTGCTCTGTTTTCTTCTTCTGGAATACCATACCTTTCTGCATCTTGAATGAGCTCTCTAGCCCATGCAGGTTTCCTCTTGTGAGAGTTCTTCTCATGGGGTGGATCTATAGTTATTTGTGGATCTTCAACTTCACGATATGCTTCTAGAAATGCTTAATTCATGGTGGTGTCTTGAAATCTGGTCTCCTTAGGTTCTTCATGATCTTCAATAGGTTCCTTCCTTAACTTGATGAAGGCTGAGTCTTCATCAAATGTTACATCCCTACTGACATCAATCTTCTTGAACCATGGAAAGTATATTCTGTAAGCCTTCGAGCTTTCACTGTACCCCACAAAGATACCCTTCTTTCCTCAAGGATCTAGCTTTGTCCTTTTTTCCTTTGGAACATGTGTATATACTGGACAACTAAATATTCTGAGATGGCTGACCTTAGGTTTCTTACCAGTGGAGACTTCTTCTGGTGTCTTGTTCTCCAAGTGTTCTATTCTGCACATATACAGCTGTCCTAGCTGCTTCTTCCCAGAGATGCATAGGAATATCCTAGTCATGCAACATTGCCTGTGCTACTTCCATTATTGTTCTATTCTTTCTTTTTGCAACTCCATTCTGTTGTGGATTGTAGGGAGTAGTCAACTCCCTCTTAATCCATGAATCACTGCATAGTTTCTTGAAATCACCTGAAGTAAATTCTCCACCATTGTCGGATCTGAATGTTTTGATTTTATTGCCAGTTTGATTCTCCATCAAGGTTTGGAATTCCTTGAACTTATCAAATACTTCATCTTTGTTCTTTAAGAAGTAAACCCAAGTCTTCCTAGAGAAATCATCAATGAAAGAGACATAGTATACATACCCACTCAGAGAACTGGATGACATCAGACTGCATACATTGGAGTGGATAATTTCCAAGATCCCTTTTGATGTGCTTTCACTGCCTGGGAATGCCTTCTTAATGTTATTTCCTTTTGCACATCCTTTGCAAACACCTTCATGATTTGACTTGATTTCAGGAAGACCTTCTACAACTTTACTTGCAATTGATAGTGCTCTGTAGTGCACATGTGCAAGCCTTCTATGCCAAAGTTCACTTGGCTCCATGGATTCATGTACCATGGCATTTTCAGGTTGTCCATTCAATTTATGCAATCCTCCCTGTTGCTCTCCAATCACCACTGCATCATCAATAGTTTTACCCTTTGGCCACATTAGGACTTGGCCATCTACAAATGCAACTCTCATGCCTTTTGCATCCAATGCAGAGATGGAGAGTAGGTTCTTCTTGAGCCCAGGTACAAATAAAACATCTTTCATCTTCAAGGATTTTCCAGAATCTAGGTTGTAGGAGGCTTCACCACTTCCTTTGATAGGATATTGATAATCATCCCCAAGTTTCACCTTATGGGGTGATTCGTGTTCAGATAGATTTACAAAAGATTCTTTAAACCCAGTCATGTGTTTGGAAGCCCCACTATCGATAAGCCAATCATTACATCCATGAGAGATAGTACATGTGAGGGTAGATATTAGAACATATTCATCTTCACTTGATGAATCATCACTTTTTGCTCTAGCCTTCTTATTCGTAGGTTCATCATCCTCGGTAGCATGAGCATGATATCTTCTTTTGTTGTTCTTTTTCTTCTTATTGAAATTGTTGTTGTTGTCTTTCCTCTTCTTTGGACAATTTGCAGCAAAGTGTCCCTTCTCATTGCATGTGAAGCATCTAAGATCTTTCTTATCTTTATGTTGATGGTAGTGTGAAGATTTCTTGGCATGAGAATGCCCCCTCTTAGACTTTCCTTTCTTGGTGTGTGTTGTGAGGGATTGATCTTCATTTCCCATCTTCTCTTCTCGGGCTACAATCCTAGCCTCTTCTTGTGAACATTCCTCCCATAGTCTACTGAAGGAGACCAGTTTCTTTCTTGCACAGATTCCTTGGATAAAGGAATCCCATGACCTAGGTAGGCCATTCAATGTGGTCATAACAAATTCACCATTATCCACTACTTCATCCACAGCTTCAAGTTGTTCCTTAATCTAAGAGACCTTAGAGAAATAGGATTGAATGGTCTCTCCATTCTGAAGCTTTAACCCTTTCAATTGGTTTCATAGGGTCATCTTCTGATTTATGTTCTTCCCTTCAAATAACTTGGTTAGGGAATAAAACATCTCCTTAGGTGTCTTCAGAGATGACACATGTGGGATGAGATGGTCCTTGATAGAATCAGCAATGATCCTCTTTTCCTTGACCAATTTCTTCTTGTGAAGAGCCTTAGCCACTTCTCCCTCTGGGACAGGGACCTCTTCACTTATATAAGTGTCCAAATAATTTTCTTCCAGGAATAAACCAATCCTATACTTCCATGCTCAGAAGTTATCATCCCCTTCAAGATTATCCTCAAGCTTGGTGGGGTGAGACATCTTAAAGAGTACTTCAAATGGAAATAGAAAATATTTAGGTCTCACCACTTGATTTGCTCAAAATTGGATCTGGTCCTGAATTAGGGTTTGTTAGAGAAACCCTAAAAATTAAAACTTTGAATTTCAAACATCTGAAAGGATAGAAAGATGCGCCTTGATGAGCTAATCAGCCTGGTATATTCAGAATTTGAAATCTGCAAAGTTTCACCCTTCAGAAATTCCTTTTAGTCTTCCCGGATTCATTAGGGAGGACCCTGAATTATGGTTTGAGTTTCCCGGAGCTTCACCCAACCAAAAATATCGATCCAAAGCTCTAAACTTTGATTTTTTCAGGTAGCTTCCAGATATGTCTTCATATTTCAGAAATTCCTATTTTTGTGGAAACCTTAATTTTTAGGGCCAAAATTGAAAGTGCTTAGAATTTAATTCTGATTGGACAGAAAATTTCTCCTTGATGAGTAGAGTCAATCTACCTTACTGCTTTTCCAAAATTTGTGGAGAGAAACCCAATAAACAGGAAACCCTAGTTTTCGCCACAGCATAATGTCTTCTTCTCAGGGAAGCTCTAATACCATGTTAATTTTTTAGCATTAATTCAATATACTCTAGGATCTTTACTGAGAGAATAACATGTACATCATATCAAGTATAACAATGCATATCAATCACACCAAGCAATCACATGAGACAATAGACACACAGAGTTTCACTGGGGAAAACCATAAAGGTGAAAAACCCCACAACTTCCTCAGAGATAGAAAGAGCAATGATACAACCAAAGTACAAGAGATAGTCTTCTCCTAGCAGCTGATCCTCCTCCTCACATGTGCGCCAGTTTCTGATTGATGGAAGAGTGAGTAATGAGATGATCAAATAGAGATCTCCCGATCTCTATTTATACTTGTCCTGTCCTTCCCAATAAACCAGTGGGGCCGACTTGTCTAACTCAGTCTAATAACCCATGGTTACATTAATTCGGGCCAACCCCTTACGAGGTGGTCTAATAACCCATCACAGCAAGTTACGACACTTGCAAGACTTGTCAATACAAATGACGACACTTGCGTATAGAGGAATAATACATCTCTATAGGAGTACAATAATACATAGATGAAATACATTCTGAAGTTACATATACATCAACACTAAAGTCTATGCACATTCTCAAGGTTCCATCTTTTTTCTTTACCAACACTACTGAAGACGCATAAGGGCTAGAGTTTGGTTTAATGAGTCCCAACTATAAGAGTTCTTGGATGACCTTTTCAATATCATCTCTGAATTTATTTGGATGTCTATAAGATGGTATTTGAATGGGTGAAGTACGCTCCTCCAAAAAAATGTTGTGCTCAACCCTCCTTGAGGTTGTCTACCATGTGGAAGATCTCCGAAAACTTTTTCATACTTTTGCAATAGTTTCTCTATCTCCTTTGGGTGTTCAAAAACCTTTATGTTTGGCTTAGTATATGTGATATGACATTCAACATCCCATTCTATGTCCCCATTCCTCAATATAGATCTCATACTATTGCAAGTCACTACTTAATTTGGGTAAGTGTGTGCTGCCCTCTCACAACCCTTAGTACACCTTTCAAATCTTGAAATTTCATCTCAGGAATTTGATAGTTGAATGTATGCTCCCCTACAGAGTACAATCATTGCACTCCCAAAACCAAATTAGTATCAGCAAACATCAACCACATAAAAACTATCAACAAAAGTATAGTTACCTACGGTGACTTGCAGCTTTGGAACCCATGTTTTTCACTACATTGTGTTGTGACCTGGAATGACAACTGTGAAGCCATCAAATGGTTCAATAGGTATATTCCTTCTCTCCACCATGTATGCATCAATGAAGTTATGTGTGGCTCCTCCATCTACCAAAACTGAATCTCTTTGTCCTAGTACCACGCCCTTGCATCGAATAGTGTGATAACGAGGCACTAGTGAAAGTACTGCCATTCTTGCTTTATCCGGTGAAGGCTGATTTTCTTCTTGTATTCCTTCTTCTGCTATCTCATATGCCTCTTCTTGATCTGAAATATTTTCTTCTTCATCCATACCCCCTTCATACTCATCATTATCATAAAATACTTCGATGTATTGAGCCTTTCCCTTAGTAAATTTATGCCCCGGTGCCCATGGTTGAAAGCATGTGTAGCACAATTTTTTCCTTCTAAGTTCTTATCTGTTTAGTCCTTATTTCTTATTATTTTCATATGAATCTCTTTGCCAATTATTCTTATCAAATTCATCTATTTTCAAAGGTTTCTTTTCAAATCTGAAGTTAGGCTTGGGGGGAAATCTTGTTCTAGGAAGCACATTTTGGAGATCTCTAGTCAAGCTCATAGCATCTCTTAATGTAGTTGGTTTGTGGGCTTTAACTAAACCTTTTAAGGGTTCATCCAAACCTTCAGTGAACAGAAATACTAACCTTACCATAGTCATATCATCCACCTTGACTGATAGCATTTGAAATTCTAACATGTAATCAACAGGAGTTCCCACTTGCTTCAATTGGGCTAGTTCTTTGAAAGGTAATTCTGGGTCTTTTTGCTCAAATCTCTCTAACACCCTATCAACAAATTCTCCATAGGTAGTAACCTAATCATGTACCAAATTTTAATACCATGGAACCACCATTCAGTGGCATCTCCTTCTATATGTAAGATATCCATTTTTAAGGCATCTTCCTCCACCATTGGATTCAGCTGAAAATACACATCTAGTTTCTACACCCAAGTGTTAGTAGAACTTTGAGAGGAACCATCAAAAGTAGGAAGTGGAATTTTACCAATGGAACAATTTAATTATTTGTTTTGGTATAGAGACCTATTATCCTCCCTCTTCTTGATTTTGTTTGAGACAGTAAAGTATTGGTCAAATGGTGGAGTCCTTCTACAATCGTCACTCAACTTTTCCTATTCTTTTGCCAATTCACTCATGTCAAATGGGATGTGAGGATATTATTTGGGCATAATAAATTTAGGTGTAGTAGACCTTGGTGTGCTCTAAAATTCATTAGGTCTATTATGGGGTCATGTGCTTGAAAAGATATGCTCACCCTTTGTCTTCTTTTCTTCTGATTGTGAACTACTGTTGCCTCCTATTACCCCTTTGATTCTAAGTTGGCTAGCCATCAATTCAAATCCTTTCATCATATGTTTTCTTATGTCTCTCATACCCATTGAAATTTCATCAAAAAAATATTTTATGACTGCAACAAATTCCTCCTCATTTTCTGAGGTTTCCTTTCCTTCCTTATGCATGGTTTCAACAATGTACTCTTCTTCTCCTACTATTTCCTCTTCAGCAAAAACCTCTTAAACTATAGGTTATAAGGGTGGTGGATTATTTATTTGGCTCCTTTTCAAGACCATCAGGTTCCAATACCATGCTCTGATACCACTTGTAATGTCCCTTTTTAAGAATTTTATTAAAATGGCAAATCTTTTCACCGTTTTCCCTAGTTCGACCTTTGACTAGTTTTGATGTCTAGGTCTCCAATTTGCTCCAAATGCTCTCAAATATTCTGAGAAGGTATATGAATGATATTAGGAATTTATTATGATGTTCAGTGATGATATAGGAGCACCAAAATACTTATGAAAACCCCTTTAAGATTCTGAACAAAGTATGGAATTTAACTAGTAATTTGAGGTTCAAATCCCTCAGGGTAAATGATGAATATGGCTCTCCAAATGCTTCCAACCCCACTTGAATTTATGAAAAGAGGTAGGGGATGTATCAGGTAAAATATTAAGTTCTCATGTGCATCATTATTCAATTTATTAATTCTATTATAACCCTCTCCCAAATAGCTACAAAATCACTAGTTCGACCTTGGGGGAAATGGCATTAAATCTTCTCCAAATGCAATAAAACTGAGCAAGATGGCTCCAAATGCTTAAGTACTGAACATGAAACTTGTGAAGATAATAAATGAAATTCAATTAATCATAAATACATGATAGGGATGATATTCCATTCGAATACATCAATACATCATTGCTACATATCAAGATAGTGGGGAAATGGCATCATGCTTTCATTAAAAACCAGATTCATACATTTCCACTTAGAATTTTGACCTGAAACTATATGAATATGAAGAACATAGTATTTAATCCATATTAAAAAAGATTTGGGTCATTAGAATCTCCCCCAAAGATTACAATAGATCACCAAAAGCGCCTCTCCTCAAGGATCAATAATATGCAATGAAAACTGGAAATGGTTGAATGAGTGAGCTGCACTAGAAGAAACCATGAGCTGCCATGTAGCTTACACCTGCAAATAAAAACTCCATTAAAGATCCATGAAAGGTATGAATGGCCTTTCCACACACCAACTTGGATGGGAATCTTTCACCCTCGAAATTGGCTAAGGCAAGCAGACTAGTATTCCACTAGCTCTCTCTCTTCACAAATGCAACTTCTCAAATTGGTCAAAAGCCCTTCTCATGCTTGATTCATGTATTTTATAACCAAACTTAGCCTCCTATGGTTCAAATTCCTCCCATTAGCTTCTAGATATTTCCAATTAGGAAAGATTCCACATTATGCCACTTGTCTCCCAAGTTCCCAACCTTTCACCTTCTCCAAATTCCAGTGGGAATCTCTTTGGCTTCTCCAACTCCCATGAGCACCATCTTGGAGCCTATTTTTGGGCCTGACATGTCATATTGGTCAGATGTCAGCAATCAAGTCTGAAATTTGTCATAGATGTCGTAGATTCTTCATCATTGTTGTCATAGGAGCTAGGGAATCTAGCCCAAGTGTCCACAAACTTCTAGTTTGACTCTTCCTCTTCCATGGAGGTTAGCATTCCATCCAAATTCGACCTATGATTCTAAATGCCATGTGTATGAACCTACCAACTCATCGAAGAGTGTTTTCCTTCTCATGGATTCGAAATGGCAAGAGAGAGATGCCATGTGGCATTGAAAAATCAAGCTAGTGTGGTTCCGACATCCTCCATATGTCTTCAAAACCAATTGCCACCTAGAATTTCTCTTGAATTTCTTTATTCAACATATTTATTAAATAATTGAACTATTCTAATGTCTAAACATCATTTATTAACTCCCTTATTACAATTCCAAATGTATCCATCCAACCTAGGGAACTAGTAGGATTGATGGGATTGTCTTGATATGCAATTATTTGAATGGGGACATTACACTATCTGTGTCTAAAATTTCATAAAAAATGACGGTGTGTAGCATACTGTAAACAGTGCTAAAAATAGGAATACAGAGAAAAATGGTGAGATGTCTAATTAGATATGGTTTACCATATTCCACACCACAGGTTTGGTTAACCTAAAGCTAAGTCTGAAGAAGACACATGGGAAGAGTGTTGACACCCGGACAGGTGATAATGCTCGGTCTTAGTGCTAATAAACGCGAGTGTGTTTCTTTTAAATTCAATTTTCCCTTTCTCGCTTATCTAGGTGCCATGAAAACCAAAATGTGTGCGCATTTTAGCTCTAAAAAATGCGTACGCATTTTGGTAAAAATAAAATTTACCTTAGGGGTAAGGGGGAGGAGGGGGCTTGGGGGGGTATGGGTTTAGGGAGGATTAGGGTAGTTAGAGGGAATAAGGTGTATGGAGTTGGGGTAGATAGAGAGATGGGGGGGTAGTAAGTGGTATGGGAGGGTGATTAGGATAGATAGAGATGGAGAGGGGTGGGGGTAGGGGGCGTAGGAGAGATACAAAGAGAGGGGTAGGATTAGGGGAAGTAGGAGAGAGAAATATAGGGGTATATAGTGTGGTTATGGGTAGGGATAGTAGGAGGTGGGTTAGGGAGAGAGAGTGCGGGTTAGCGGTAATGATAGAGAGAGAGAGAGAGAGAGCGTTAGGGTGTTGGGGCAAAGAGAGAGGGGTGGGGGTAAGGTGTAAGTGGAGAAGTAAGGGAAAGAAAGAGTGATAGATGGGGTTAGTAAGGGTTAGGGTGAAGGGGGGGGGATATAGAGATGAGGATGGCGGTTAAAGGTAGGGGGATGGGTAGGTGGGTGAGAGATTTAGAGAGGGAGTTAGTAAGGGTTATGGAGATGAGAGAGATAGAGAGAGGAGATGGGTTATTTTTACGATATATATATATATATATATATATATATATATATAGAGAGAGAGAGAGAGAGAGAGAGAGAGATGGTGTTATTGGGTTGGAGGTGAGAGAGATGAGTAGGGGATACAAGTAGGTGGAGGAGTAGAGAGAGAGAGAGTCCATGGGTGGAGGGGTGAAGGGTGTGGGTGATTAGGGGTAGGGGTAGGAGTGGGGTTGGGGAGATAAAGAGATATAGATTGTGGTGGGGGGAGGTGTATAGGGGAGGAGTGGGGTTGGGGGAGAGAAAGAGATAGATATCGAGGTGGGGGGAGGGATAGGGTTTTAGGGAGGATTATGGAAGTTAGAGAAAATGGAGGCATAGGGTGGGGGAAGAGAGAGAGAGAGAGAGATGAGATGGAGTTATAGGTAAGAGGAGTAGGGGAGAGAAAGGGTGAGAGAGGGGGTTAGTAAGGGTGTGAGAAAGATAGAGAGAAGATGGGTTTAGTGGTAGGGGGATGTAATACCCTCTAGTTTATCCCCTGGACATATTATTATTGTTGTTATGTTGGACATAGTAGCACAAGGTTCCTGGACTATGGTTTCATATTATTATTATTATTATTATGTTGAACTTATAAAATAATTAATAATGTAAAAACAACTGAATAACCCATGCCATGGAAGAGAGTATGAGGAACCATGATGATACGAGAAAAGGGTTGTGGAAAATTGTTTACCTATGTGTGTTGATACTATGTTGATGTTGTACACCCTTCTTATGTACTTGATGGACCCTCTTGGTTATGCACCTTGGTGTGTTATGTCACTCCTTGGTTTTATTTACCTTGAGATTAATTTTTTATTTGAGGATTAGAGTCCATCTCTTAACTGGTGCGCCCTCATGAATTGGATTAGTGTGTCTCTTGGTGTAGCCACCTGATGTGTAACTCAATTTTACTATTCTAGGAATGTAACTCTCATTCTTGTGTCCCTCTCTCTCCCAATTCGAATTTTTCATCAAGGAATTCAATTTGCTTGTGTTCGCTAGTCACACTTGTGTGTCGGTTCATGATTTTTCTCTTGTGCTTGTGTTTGGAACTTGTGGTTATATTTTTTTCTCTTGGTATGAGATCCTTGCTGGTCATTGCACCCTTGTGGAGCCTATGCCCGAGCTGAGTTACTCTAGAGCTACTGGTGTATTTCTTGGAATTGCCTCTGGATATCCTAGATTGGTAGTAGGGGTGAGTTCCACTTCCATTGGATTTGACGTTGGACATAGTTGTGTATTGCCTATGGAGATCCTATTTTGGAAGTAGAGGTGAGGTCCAATGCCTTGGATTTGAGGTTTTCCTGGAGCCACTAGAATTTCCTTGCATTGGAAGTGCTACTTTCCATTGGGTTGTGGTTGGAAGGTTCTCCTGGAACTACTAGAATTTCCCTCGAGTGGAAGTAGAGGCCACACTTGCCATTGCGTTATGGTTTGATTGATTTCTTGAGAGAATTTTTGGTTGAGTGTGATCTTTCTTGTGGAACATGGTTCTAGATCGAGGGTGACAATTGAAAGTAAGTTTTGTCTTGCATTGTGTCTACGACTGGGTGGAACGTGGCATGCTCGAATACGGTTGTGTATTTTGCAAAGATAAAAGATTTATATCATGTTTATTTAATGTATTTGTCTCTAATATGATTTATTTATGGGTTCACATGAAATGCTTGATTAAATTTATGATCTATTTGTGGAATAAATTTCTCATGGAATTCAATCTATTTATGCAAGTAAATTTTGTGAAGGAATCGAAAACTAGTTTTTGGGATTTTGTGCACAAGTTGTTTGAGGAAATGATTATTCGGAAGCTATTCTATAGAACTGATATTTATTCCTCCTTTAATTGTATAATTTTTATTTTTATGGTACAATAGCCTCATAATTGTTTAATACACTTCTCTTTGATGCTTCTAACTTTTATTCGAAAACTAGTTCTTCGATGGGATTGTTTTGCATAGTTTGGAGGCTTGGCACATGTAGTGTTTGTAAAAATGCATGAGTGTTCTTTTTATTATTATTTATGATAAATAAAAATTGAATGTGTGTTATAATGTGATGGTAAATCTTCTTGATAGTGTTTTGGAAATGTCTACTGAAATTCTAGATCAATTTCCAATTTCTAGTTCCTTCAATGGAATTGTTTGAGTAGATTTGTGACTTTTCATATGAAGTGTTTAAAGAAATTTTAGAATGATATATATCTATTTTATTACTTATAAAAAAATGACATTTATATTTGGAATGTAATTTTAATTATTTTATGAGTTGTGGATTTAATTGTTCTAGCGATCCTTAAAATTATTAGTCAATTCAAATGAGTAGAATTATCTAGTTTTGTGAATTATTTAATGGACCGTATATGGGAATAAAGATACAAAAATATGAGTGTAGGTGAACCCTAATACTCGGTTAATTATCTAAATTATTCATATATTTCTCTTTATTTCTCATTTGGAAAATTAAATTGGAAACTAGGTACATTATGGTGAAAATTGATATCTAGTTGTGGATTGAAATCTATGTTTTCGTAAAAATGGAATGCTATAGTCATGTGCTATGTTTCTAACATGTTATTTTGTTGTATTTTCATAATTATTAGGTGTTATCCCTTACTTATGTATTCATTTAATTTTTCTTTAGTTATTTAGACTCAATTCATTGCGGTGAATGTTAACTAGTTTCATTGGAATAGATGGAAAAGATCACCTTATGTGCAATTGGAATGATATGAAAATAAACGTTTAATTGGATGTATATGCACACTTAAATATGTTTTTAATTGATATAATATTTATTTTTGGTTTAATGTAATGGGTACAAGTTGATTTTGTGCAAGACTAGTTACTTATATTGGAAAACTAGTTAACTAGTCTTGTGGACTCTCTTTCGTAATTACCATGATTAATTATAGTAATTTTGGTAATTAAGCCTTATTTACATGTAATTAAATATTATTAATCCATTGGGATTTATAATCAATTTTTATTTGTTAAAAAATTGGATTTGTGATAAGTGTCGTCATTTGCGCACTAAGTGTCATTACGTGTCGTAATTAACACCTTAATTACTAGTTAATTGTGATTAAGAATAATTATCCTTTAGAAGTGGTTATAATATCTGATATGGTTTGTCTTTAAGGTTTGATGATGTTAAATTATGTTAAGAATCCTTACTATTAGTTAGATCAAATTTTGGGTGTGTTAATGAATTTATATTAAATGATTGTTAATTATTGGATTTTGTGTCGCAATTAATTTTGGAAAAATAGAAATTAAATGTTTATGGTTTATTTGATACACTAAAAATAAAGTAATTATCCTTAGAGAGATAATGATATGTCCATTAGAAATTATTATATCCTCGGATTACATTACATGTGGTATCAGAATTACAGTTGCAACACTGCGACTGTTGGGCCTATTGGTCGCTTTAAATTTGCTTGCTTGAATAAAAGTTAAATGTTGCATATATGAAAGTTAATTATGAAAGTGCTGCTATATTTGTGAAATATGAAAAACTATTAGTTATTTTGAAGATTTAGAATATGTTTGAAAATAATTATATCTTTTATGAATTTTTTTTAGTTATTTATTTCAAAAATTGAAGACTAGCATAGTATGCTTTGTTTCTTCTTAACTAGAAAATTAATTATTATTTGAGAAAATTAATAAATTTGATAATGGAATGTTAGAAAAAATTAGAATGAACACGTTGTAGCTCACAGTAAATAATTTACCTCAAGAAAACCCCATAGATAAAAATAGTAGAGGATGGAAGATAAACATACAACCCCTTATAGCCCTGAAGATGAGTATGTAGGAATGAGGAGGAGTAGTTCATACCTTGAATTGGAAGACTCAGTTAATAAATTGAATTAAAGGATCACTCACCTTCAAGAAAAAATCATGAAAGAAATAATATCCTTAGAAACTACCCAAGAAAAGGAAGAAAGGAAAATCAGGAAAAATTACTCTAGGATGGACTTTCCACCAGATAGTTACCATACACCTCCCTTGATAAAAAGAGCTAGAAGTCATAACATTAGTCTAGACATATTTTTAGATGACCGTAATAGTAGAAGGAGAAGGTATGAACATGATCAATTGTTGGGATAATTAATAAAGGTTAAACCTCCAAACTTTGATGGTGAAGTTAAATAAGGTGAAGAACCAGAAACATGGTTAGTAGGGCTCCAAAAGTTTTTCCAATTGAATAATTATTCATCAAACATGGAAGCAAGAAAAGCTATCTATCATTTGCAGGGAAGAGCCTCTCTTTGGTGGGAACATTTGATTAAACTGAAATATATTGATGAAGAAAATATCACTTGGAATACCTTACAGAGAAATACTATGATAATAAGATGGAATAATTATTTGAACTTAAGCTGGGAAAGTTAACTATGGATGCATATGAGAAGAGATTTCTTGAACGGTTAACTTATGCATACTAAATAATAGATTAGAAAGTTAAGATTCAAATATTTCTAAGTGGACTGTCAACTTTTTACAAGGATATGATTTAGTATGATATTCCCAAGACCCTTACAGAAGTAATCTTGAAGGAAAAACATTTGTATAAGTTGGATAAGGATACGGAACATAATAACTTGAAAGATAAGAAGAGTGTTAAACAAGACAAAAGAAAGAAGGGAACCAAGCCTCCTATCAACAGAAGTGGCAATTTTCATAAGCACCCAAATTCAGATAAGAGACCTCCTCTTAGATGTTGGAATTGTAATGATAATCACTATGCAAGGGATTGTTGACATGAGAAAGAAGAAAACTTTCACGAATTTCAAGAAGCAACAGTAGGTAATGTTAGTAAGACTCAGAGCATTTATGCATCTTTGGAAACCTAGGCAGGCAGATCATCAGTCTCACATGATATAAGCGGCAGGTAAGATTGGCAATATAATTGTGTCTATTTTAATTGATTTAGGAGCTAGTAACAGTTATGTTGCACCTAGTGTATTTTTGAATTGTTCTCTTAAGAAAAGTAACCTTGAGGTAGCAGGCCTTGTACAGTTAGCAACTGGAACAAAAAGAAAAATCACAGAAATAGTAAGATAGTGTCCTTTTGAAATGAATGGTTTAAATACTTTAGCATATTTGAATGTTATCCCCTTAGGCTCTTATGATGTTTTGATTAGTATGGACTGGTTGACTACACATTGAGCTATCTTGGATTGTTCCAATAAGACTTACACATGTCTAGATGAGGAAGGAAACATAGGAACAGTTAAAGGAATACATAGACCGATATATTTAAGACAGGTTACGACCTTACAATTAAATAAGTATTTTAGAAAAGGGTTTCATATTTATGTAGCTCACATAGAAGAATATAAGGAAAATGAACCTCAGCTATAGGACTACCAAGTATTACAGGAATTTGCAGATGTATTTCAAGAGATAAACGGAATGCCTCCTAGAAGAGATATAGAATTTAGTCTTGATCTAGTCCCTGGTACAGTTCCTTCATCTAAATTCATTATAGGATGAGTACACTTGAGTTGAAATATTTACAGATGCAGTTAGAGGAATTATTAAAGAAGGATCATATCATATCTAGTGTATCACCTTGGGGAGCACTGGTTTTGTTTGTAAGAAAGAAACATTGTACCTTAAGACTTTGTATAGATTACATGTAGTTAAATAAAGAAACTATCAAGAACAAGTATCCTTTACTGATAATTGATGACTTATTTGATTAGTTAAGGGGTGCCATAGTGTTTTCAAAGATAGATCTCAGGTCGGATTATCATCAGGTTAGAATCAAGGAAGGGGACATAAGCAATATAGATTTTAGAACAAGATATGTTCACTATTTTTGAACTTTGGTTGTCATTGATGTCAACTAATGTCATAGAGGATGTCAATTGATTCAGTTTTAGTCATTGATGTCAAAGTGGATACAACATTACTATGCCATCTTAAAGAAGTATATGGAATCCAATTTGAAGAAGTATATGCGCAAGATGGTGAAGGACATGGATTCCAGTGTGAAGAAGTATATCTAGAACTTGCATGCAGTTTGAAGATGTGTGTCTAAGGATACATCATGCATGATCAGTATGAAGAAGCATATAAGGAAGGAGCATCATGCAGATCCAATTCAAAGAAGAACATAAGCAATGTATCATATTACATGTGGTACCAGCACAGAATTCGATTCCACTAAGTCATACTCACTCAAGGTAGCAGTGAAAGAATTGGTTGGAAAAAGGTACATGTGCACAAGAAGCCAAGGATTTGGTTAAGAAAAGATACAAGTATGCAAGCATGTTGAAAGAAGATTTTGGAATAAGCAAGCATTTTTTGGTTAAGGATTGGGAGTGCAAACAACTTATGACTGGATAGTCCTGAAAGTGTGCAATTATTTTCAATCAGAAGATGCTTTCAGTTAGTAAACGGTGCACAAGTTCCAAGAAGTGTGAAACAGTTAAAGTTTGTTCATGTGCAATTCCCCAAAGCATTGATACAACAGTGCACAATACCCACAAGGGATAGTACATCAAAGGTAAAAGACTCATCAAATTGAAGAAGCAAGGATGTGCACATACCTCAAAGCAATGGTACATCAAGAGCGCAATAATTGCAACACTAAGGTGTAAGTCCGACCAAGTCGTGGATCTGTTAGAACATTTTTCCACCTATGTACATTAATCATTTATTAATGATGATTAATTAGCCCAAGTGATTAATGATTACATCCCTAAGTTGATTAGCTACTAAATGGTCAATTATCATGAACTAGATAGCAAATGTGAACAAGTGCTGAGTCAAACCAGCTATGTGGAGCGCTCCCCAGGGCAATTAATGCACTCAGCATGCCTAGAGCGCCCTCCTCAGGTCATTTAATGCACTCAGCATGCTTCTCTTCTACCTAGGGCGCATTTGCTCTCTTTGTGGACAATCTTGCCTTGTTTTGTCACATTTTTGACCATTTTTAGACTCCAAACCTCTATCCAACCAGTTTCTTCACATGTGTGAGGTCACATGGGCCTGTCCAGTCATTCCCAGCATTCACACTGCAGATTCGAACCAGTTTGGGATGGTTTGGGATATTTTTGTCAACCTAGGGGGGGGTTGAGCTTTTTCTAAGCTAGATCAGTGTGAACACTCCAGATGGATTCGAATTCTTCCAGATTTGTATATATGGGTGTTCTTAACCTTTGTTAAGGTTGGACAATTAATAATATTGAGATTATTCACCAATTCATGTGTATTGTTCTTCATTCATTTAAATTTTTTATGCTAATTCTTGCAAATGTTGTGCAATCTTTCACCAGTGAGGAATCCACAGTAGCTAGATTCAACTGTGCTTGAGATTTTACAGGATCATGAATGTGCAATACCCACAAAGGATGACAGATCAGCAGTGCATATGATGACATCTTCCAAAAGCACAATCTGTGAAGTACGAAAGAAGGGATGCCACAACCAACTTGTGGACATACAATCTGTGCAAGACATGTATAAATAGAGATGCAAGTTGGCGATTTGAAGTAAGCTCAATGACGAGATTGTAGAGATTCATTTGGAAAACATAGATTTATATTCAGGGAAGCAAGGGCTTGAGCACATAATAGCATGATCTAGAAAGGAGTTGAGTGCGCACAGACAGAAGAATAATACAACTGATGGTGTGCATAATGATGTTGTATATATGTGACAATTGTGAAAATACTAAAAGGAAGAACTATTTAAGTATGTGAAACTGTGTGAATATTGAATGATCAAATTACAGATAAACACGCAGACCGTCACAAATGTTGTAAGTAAGACAGAAGTGCAAAGACAGAACCGAAGTATATCAGGTGATGCGCAAATGTCAAGTTGATGCACGAAGACTAAAGTGAAGTGTGAGAAGTTGATATTTCCATATGATGCGAAACGACATAGCAATAGAAGGATACAACAAGCGCGTCATGATGAGGACGATCTAAGACAAGTGCATTAAACTGAACGGACAAATCATTTGATGCACAACATTTCTCAGAATGTCTAAAATATTGTGGCACTTAAACAGAACAAACACATCAATAAGTGCGTAGTTCCATCTATTACTAATGCTTTATCTCATAGCAATAAACTATCAATTGAAAGCACAATATTATTTAGTGAGTGTATTCTGCAGTAGCATATCGACAGAGAATATATTTGCGCAGACTGCAGAGTCAGCAATAACAGAGTACATGAAATAAGACATCGACAAAAGTGTAGAATTGAGAGGAATCAGAAGTCAAGTGATGTATGAATCATAATGACAGTAATTTGTCTGCATACGAAGATAGTGCACAACAAAACTAATATCGGAATATTAGAAGTGTGCATGGGTTAGAAGTTCAGTAAGTCAGAATTACATCTTGAATATATTAGCGATGGGATGGGGCAAGGAGAAAGGGGGTTGTAGCCTCCTTCTATTTGGTGCTGGAGAAACACAGGGAATTGATGCTTCCTTCAGGTTAATGCCTGTAAAACCATGGAGTTGGTGTCTCCTTCCAGTTGGTGTTGGTAAACACAGGAAGTTGGTGGTTCCTTGAATGTATTCTTTTTCCACTATAAAAGAAGCATTCCATGGTCTTCTCCCATTTGGGTTTCCAGGTTAAAATCCTATGTGTTATGTGTTATTTGTCTTGGTGCATGTATGGATGAATGATTTATTTATATTGGATGCATAACTAAATATTAATATTAATTCAAGACTAATATGTGAAAGAAGGTAAAAACTGTTGATAACTACGTTAATATTGGTTCTCCCCCCCTCTCAGTATGAAATCGACTCCAACAATTGGTATCAGAGTGGGTGTCTTCAGTAATAGATTAACATATAGAAGATAGATAATTACACAAATATGGACAAGAAGGAAGGTATTTCCACTAATAGAGCACCAAGGTTTGACGGAACTAATTATATTTTCTGGAAGGTTCGTATGGAATTTTAACTGCATTAATCATTGGGAGCAGATGTTTGGAAATATATTGTCAACAATTATGATGTCCTGACAGTTGTTTCAATTAATCCAATGCAAAAAAGAATCTTTCAGAGCAATGCAAGATCCTTAATTGCTCTAGTATGTGTCTTGACAGGTGATGAATTCATCAAGGTTATGCATTGAGCATCAACCATGGAGGTTTGGGACAAAATCAGAGGTATTTATTGAGGAAACAAAAAGGTAAAGAAATCAAAGCTACATAACTACTCTGGGAAATTTGAATAACTAAGAATGAAAGATGAAGAAAATATTACATATTACTTCTTAAGAGTAGACGAGATACTCAATGCTATCAAAAGTCTTGGGCTCACACTAGATGAGGAATCAGTGGTATAGAAGATATTGAGAAATTTTTCTCAAAGGTTTGATGAGAAGGTGTTTTTGTTAGAATATTGAGCTAATACTGAATATTTGACGAAGGACAAGATTCGGGGAATTTTGACTGCATATGAAATGAGAACTGAGAAGGAGCATTCCCTCATAAAGGAAGTCATTTTAAAGCCACTGGGAAATATAAGCATTATCATGAAAAATATTGATGTGATGAGTCATATGATGAGGAATCAAACTTTGTCAAGAAGCTTAAAAGAGGATGAGGTAATTACAACAACAAATTTCCCTTCAAATGCTTTAGATGTGGAGGAGTAGGTCAATATGCCTCTAAGTGTACTTACAACGAAAGAGAAGACAACAACAATGACGAGGAATCCATTTCATATGATCAGAATACTCCATGATATCAACACAAACCTGAAATTAAAAGGAGGATTCCAAAACAAAGGAAGAGTTTGTACACTAAGGAAGGAAGTAATGAATCTGAAGGAAGCAACTGCGATGAAGAACCAAAAGTAGTACTTTTCATGGCTCACGTAGTAGAAGAAATCAAATATGAAAATACAAAGAGTTGTTCGAAGAATACTCCAGTTTTGCAAAGCAAGCCAGGGTCTCTAGACAAATACTTCTTCAGTCGATCATTCAAAACGCCTCCAAATCCAGTTACACCTTCAAAGATTGTTGAAAAGGTCAATATTGACAATCAATCTATAGAAGATGAAGATACTACAGAAATTGACTGGTAAGGTGAATTGCTCAGTTCCCTCGATGATTTGAAGAAGTCAATAAATAAGAATAAATACTTACAGGAACAGTTGTCGAAGTATGAGGAATAAGACAAGTGATTTCAAGAGTCTCTTGATGCAGAATTTCATGAAAAGGTAACCAACTATGAGATGCAACTTATTTCCGCACAAGACAAGGTCAAAGTGCTTAAGGAAGAGAAATTGGCATTGAAAGCTTCTATCAAAGAATTGGCACATAAAAACAGAATGTTGACAAGCCAACTTGAAGAAAAGAACAAAGAAATATCCCGTCTAGAAGACAAATTGACCGAGATAAAGGGAAAGAAGCATGTCCAATATTCCATAGTGGTTTGCTCACATCAAGAAAGTAAAAATTCTAGTATTGATGATGAAATGAAGAGCAAGTTCAAGGACAACACGTCAATGCTGAACAATATTTTGAAAGATCAAATATCACCAAAAGACAAAACAAGTTTTGGTTATCTCAAGGTATGAAATAAGTTCTGCGACATAGAAGGTTGCTCAAATCATGCTAAGTCCTTCAAGTATGATAGATCCTTCAACTTTGTTCAATATACTAAATAAATAAGGATCAATAGGGTGAAGTATGCAAGATGAAATTGTTTTGATCATAGTGAAAAATGTTGTCAAACTATGAGATGCTATGCATGTGATGGTTTTGGAGATAAGACCATGTACTTTCGAAGAGAAATAAACTATCGAGATGAAGATTTATTGCGCAAAGGAAATCACATTCAAAACCACTGCAATAAAAAATATCTGGTGCAGAATCGAAACATAAGTGTGCACAACAAGGATTGGGTAAGGAAATCTCCTCAGAAGTGCGCAAAAGATGCAGACAATCCAAGTGCATCTAATGCAGCAAGCAATTTCTACCTCTCTTAATAATCCCACAAGGATTAAGTGAGACCCTTGAGTTCAACATGATGTATCTTAATGAATTCAAGGGGATGTTAGTTAGGTGTGTTGTTAGAATGTGTCTGTAGTATAATTCATTCTAGTTGAACGAAGTTTTATGTTAAGTTGGTAATGTCGTAGAAAATTGCAGATACATGCATGCATTAAGTTGCTAATGACTTATCTTACAAGTGATATAATACAAAACATAGTATTTGTTTGAATTTAGTAATAAAGATGCAAAAAGAAAAAAATGGTGCATGGAGAAACAAATATTGTCTAAAGAAATGTGACTGTGAAAAATGGATCTTTTAATTACATTAAAAAGTGGGTATGATTGCAAAATGCATGAGTCAAGACTCCATGTTGAGGCTGAAAATAGCATATACAAGAAGATGGGTATGTATGGAAAAATTGAAACATGCCAAAGAATTCTACAATCGTAGATCGAGGTCAATTGTTGTGTCTAGCTGGTTTGCAAGACAAAGCTCAAAATCCACTAGCACTAGAGAAGTACACTCCGAAGAAGGATGCATGGGAAGAAGCTGTAGAATTACATGCACTGATGGTTCATCTTGTTAAGGCTGAAGTAGAGACAATTCATCTAAGATCAATTGTTGTTGGCACTCCATATTGTCAACTTGATGACTCAAGTGAGTCCGTTTCTAAAGACGTCTGAGGTACATATGTGACTAAGCATACTGGTATTGGTACTCAACATTCTCCATCCGGTGCGGCCATGCACCCATATCGACTCTCAGGCATGTGAAATCAGTTTTCTGAGTCGGAACAACAAAGCATACATTCTCAAGATAATTGATGATTCTGTAATAGGATTCCATCGAAAGGAAGGAGAAGAACCAATGTGACACATAAATGCAGAGGTTCTAACAGTGATGAACCGTGCATTGTTCATGAAAATATTATAGAGTTGAATGGAATATGTTCAAGCAACATGAAATTAATTTGATGAGATTGCATTCAATATTGCGCAATCCAAAGAAGGTGGTAGAGTCACCAAAAATAAATGTTGGAATTAATGAATTTTGGAAACAATACAAAAAGGTGGAAATTCAATTTATTACACCATGTGATGGATAACGTTTCCCCAAAAGGTTCAAGTATGGAAGTGACATGTCATATTTCCACACAAACTATGTGTCATGTCCAATTTTATCTCGAGTTGGCTGATGAATGGATAAATGTGCCAAATATATGATTGTCATGGCAAGAGACGTGACAATAATAAATGTGACAAGGAAAGGAGACAATGCAGTAAATGCAACAGATGAAGTAGTCAGGCGCATAAAGGATATTGAAAAACTAGTAAAGGACATATTTCAACAGTACGAAGTTGGCACGAAAGGATGTATGTATGGATCACTACGCAAATCATGATGAGGTGTTGTGACAAGAACGAGAGATCAAGATGAAGGGATAATGTAATACCTGTGTCAAGAAATAAATCGAAGATAATTATGAAAGGACATGAATGCAGAATTACAACCAAGAAATGAAGCATAAAGACATGGGGAGTCATCCATGAAAACTATTGAGGTAGAGGCCGACACAAAAAAAAAAAAAAAGGAGAACCTACATTGCGCAAGTAATGGAACCTCTTTGCCATTGATGTCAAATGGGGATAAATGCATGAAGGTGCGGCACAAAGATACATATGATGCATGAAGCTGACAAGAACAGTTAGGATAAATTCATGAAGCTGGATGAACATCAACAGAGAGGAACCAACACGAAGACAACTGAAGAGATAGTATGAAGTTGATATAACAAATGTGAAAGAGTGTAAATCATACTATTGAAGATACAGTAGACTATGAAGATACATCATACCTGAAAGCGCGTGAAGTGAATCGTAGATTTGAAAGCACGTGAATTAAATCGCATATGTGAAAGAGTGTGAAGTAGATCATTTGGATAAATGGCATGAAGATGAAGGTACATGTGGTCTGCACAGAAGTTGTAGAAAGAAGAAGACATACTAACAGCAGAAAGCGCATAAGTCAAAACCCCAAAGTACTTTGGGGGAGCATATACATAGGGGGAGCACTGTGACTAAGTATAGATGAAGCATATAGTTTAGAGAAGATCATACATAGATTCATAAGGTGTTGATATCAATTCCAAAGGGGGAGATTGTTGAACTTTGGTCGTCATTGATGTCAACTAATGTCAAAGAGGATGTCAATTTATTCAATTTGAGTCATTGATGTCAAAGTGGATACACCATTCCTATGTCAACTTAAAGAAGTTATATGGAATCCACTTTGAATAAGTATATGGGAAAGATGGTGAAGGACATGGATGCCAGTTTGAAGAAGTATATCTAGAAGTTGCATCCAAACTTTTGAAGATGTGTGTCTAAGGATACATCATGCATGATCAATATGAAGAAGCACATAAGTAATGTATCCTACTACATGTGGAAACATCGCAGAATTCAATTCCACCAAGTCATACTCACTCAAGGTAGAAGTCAAAGAATTGGTTGGTAAAAGGTACATGTGCATAAGAAGCCAAGGATTTGGTTAAGCAAAGATACAAGTGTGCAAGCATGTTGAAAAAATATTTTGGAATGCGCAAGCATTGCTTGGTCAAGGATCGGGAGTGAAAATAGCTTATGAATGGATAGTCCTAAAATCGCACAAGTATTTCCAATCAGAATATGATTTCAGTTAGTAAAGGGTGCACAAGTTCCAAGAAGGGCACAGTAGTTGAAGTTTATTCATGTGCAATTCCGCAAAGCATTGATACAGCTGTTGTAGATCTGTGATGATTACACAAATACTGAAAGGAAAAACTATTGAAGTATGCGCAACTGCGTGAATATTGAATGATCGAATTACATATTAAAACGCATACCATCATAGATGTTGTAATTAAGACATAAGCGCAAAGACAAAACCGAAGTATATCAGGTGATGCACAAATGTCAATATTATGCATGAAGACTGAAGTTAAGTGTGTGAAGTTGAGAAGTCCATTTGATGTGCAATGACAGAGCAACAACAGGATCCAACAAGCATGTCATGATGAGGATGATCTGAGACAACTACGTTAAACTGAAAGGATGAATCATTTGATGCACATCATGTCACAGATTTTGTAAAATACCATGGCACTTAAATAGAGTGGACACATGATTAAGTGAGAAGTTCCATCTATTGCTGATGCTTTATCTCAGAGAAGAAAACTATCAATTGAAAGCACAATATTAGTTGGTGAGTGCAGTTGCATAGTATCAGATCGACCGAGCATATATTGGTGCAAACTGTAGAATCAACAAGCACATAGTACATGAAGTAAGACATCAGCAGAAGTGTATAATTGAGAGGAATGATAATTCAAGTGATGTATGCAGCACAGTGACAGTAATTTGTCTGCATACGAAGATAGTGCACAACAGACCTAATATCAGAAGATCACAAGTGTGCACAGTTTATAATTTTAGTAAGTCATAATTGCATCTTGAATATCTGGGCGGTAGGACGGGGCAAGGAGAAAGGGGGTTGTAGCCTCGTTCCAGTTGGTGCTGGAGAAACATAGGGAGTTGGTGGTTCCTTTAGTTCAGTGCCTGTAAAACTAGGGGGTTGGTGCATCCTTCCAGTTTGTGCTGGTAAACATAGGAAGTTGGTGCTTCCTTGAATGTATTCTATTCCGCTATAAAAGAAGCATTCCATGGTTTTCTCCCATTTGGTTTTCCACATTAAAATACTGTATATTATGTGTTATTTGTCTTGGTGCATATATGGATGATTGATTTATTCATATTGGATGCATAACTAAAGATTATTATTAAGCAAATACTAATGTGTTAAAGAAGGTAAAAACTGCTAATAACTACGCTAATATCGATTCACCCCTCCTCTCAGTCTTAAATCGATTCCAACAACTATGAGTTTACAGTTGTTCCATTTGGTTTGACAGATGCACCGAATACCTTTATGTGCTTGATGAATGGGATTTTTTGAAAATATTTGGACAATTTTGTGGTTTGTTTCTTGGATAACATACTAGTTTACTCTAAGACAAAGAAAGAACATGAAGAACACTTGAGACTAGTAATGCAAGTACTCAGAGGGAATCAAATTTATGCTAAGTTAAGTAAGTGTTATTTTTTTCATAATAAGATTCACTACTTAGGACAAATTGTATCATAAGAAGGAATGTGAGTTGACCCGGAAAATATAGAAGCAATTATTAATTGGCCAACACCTAAGAATGTGTCAGAGGTTAGATATTTTATGGTATTAGCAGGTTACTATCGCAGGTTTAAAGAAGACTTTTAAAATATTTCACATCAGATAAATTCTTTACAAAAGAAAGGTATAAAGTTTGATTGGACATCTGAATGTGAAACGAGTTTTCATAATCTTAAAGAGATGCTTACTAGTGCACTAGTTTTGAAAATTGTGAATCCAGATGAAAATTTTGTGGTATGTACAGATGCATGTCAGTAGGGTATAGGTGGTATGTTAACTCTGAATGGACAGTTTATTTTTTATGAGTCTAGGAAGTTAAAGGAACATGAACAAAATTATGTTACACATGACTTGGAATTAGCAACAGTAGTACATGCTTTAAAGATATGGAGACGCTATTTGATGGGAAATAAATTTGAATCAAGAACTGATCACCATGGACTAAAATACTTGTTTGAACAACCTAATCTAAATGAAACACAAAGAAGATGGATGGAACTACTATGTGAAAATGATTTTTAAATTAAATGTAGAAAAGAAAAATAAAATAAAATGGCAGATGCACGCAAAAGGAAAATGCATGTGATGCATGTAGCTATCAGTACTACCACTTCATATTTAAAGGATAGAATAAAAAAGGAAAACAATATAGATGAATTATTTCAACAGGTAAAAAAAGGTTTGTAGCAACAAGGAATACCACATAAGTTTGAACACTATAAATTGGAAGATGGAATACTTAAGTATAAGAACAAGGTCTGCATTCCTTACTCAGAAAAAGTAAATGTAAGTATCCAACTTTTGGATCCATGCATTCGTAGAGCATTTAGAATATCCATAAAAGGAAGGAAGAGTTACTTTCCCAATGGTATTTTGTATCTCAAATTTAGGGGTGGGCATCCTATGATTTCTCTTTGTCTTGGTCCCACCTTGGAACTCACAGTAATATCATAAGGATATATGCCTCCTCCATTATTCACTCATTTGCATGTAGTCTGCAAACTAGGAATGCCATGGTGTTTGCTCCACTTTTTGTTAGATACCTCCATGAACATGGGCATAGTATGCCTTGATTGGATATTGAAAGCATGAGGGTGATTGTGAGGCCCCGTTTTGGAAAAGATGACTTCTTCAAGGTTCTTTGTCACATGGGAACAAGTACTACTCCCCTCTCCATTCTTGTTTCTGAGATGCTTCAAAAAGAGCTCTATATTCTCATTCTGATTCTTCATTAGATTCTTCATTAATTTTTCAAAATCTTGCAGTAAACCTTGAGGGAGCATGTCATCTCGATCTTCTCCTCCTTTCCAACTTCCCTCCATGCTTTCACCATGAACTTTATCTTCTATGGAATCAACTTCTTTTTCTTCTGATAAATGGTAAGA
Source organism: Larix kaempferi (assembly GCA_027924585.1). Taxonomy (NCBI): domain Eukaryota; kingdom Viridiplantae; phylum Streptophyta; class Pinopsida; order Pinales; family Pinaceae; genus Larix; species Larix kaempferi. The sequence goes on along the minus strand of BSBM01000293.1, from coordinate 4,909,990 downwards.
ATACATGGAACCTTCATGCACAAGTGTATAGTACCATACTCTTATAACATTTTAGTGTACCTAAGACAAGAATTGCAAAAGAAGCAGGCACACTAGTTCAATAAGACAAGTAAGACACTAAAATTTGACTTCCGGGAAGGTAGGAGGCTCTAGAAATAAGATAAGGGTTATGGAACAGGTATCTAGTCTTTGTTATGATAGGTTATGTAGAAGGAATGTCTTCAAAAAACTGAATAGGTCTATTTGGTCAATTGGATCTCTTGGAGTGAAATTTCCCAATGTGGGACTACACAGTTTCCTTGTTTTCAACTTGAATCAAGCACTAGTAAAATATCCCTAATTTTCAGTCTGAAGGTAGGGTATGGACCAATTTTTTGCATATTTTTTTAATATGGATTCATATTTCCAAATATATGAGCATAAGGAATGTTTTAAAGTTAATTACAGAAATTGGTCGGAATTGGCACACATTGAGCATAGGTAAATTAAGTTTCTCACAGAGGACCAAAAATTGCAGAACCCGATCTGAATATTTATTAAAGTAGTAGTACGTAGAATACAATTACATAAGAAATAGCTTGATACATACCAAGTGTCCCAAGGTCTCCTCTAGAACAAAAAATGATTCACAATATCACCTAGAATAATCAAAAGATTCAATACTAACAATATCATGGAATATGCTTTACCACCACCATAAAAATATGATAAATAATATTGTAGATGACTTCAGGTACATTCAGTGAATTAATATGCTTGCTTCACTCCTCAATCAAATGAACAGAGGGGCAAATATCCCTAATGCTAGCAAGGGGTACATCTCTTGAGCACCATAATTTTCTCAAGGAAACTCTCAATAAGATTCAAAAAAAATACCACCCAACCTCATGAAGTGTGCTTTATGTTGTTTATATAGATTTAGAGAACCCAAAAACCATTGGAAAATACCATGGGGTCAAGAAAACCACATTCCCCCAAAACCACCAACCACCAATCAACTCCTTGGAAGAGATCTAATCAAAGAAACCCTAGATTTGGTAAAATCATTAATGAGCTCCACAAGTGAGACCCCTTGGACACCTAAAGCTCCACAAGTGTTCCTATAACCTCTTTGACCCAATATTTATCATTAAAATCTCTGACTACCTCAAAGGAGGTTAGATCCCTTTCATAATGATGAGTTCCAACCATTTTCTTTAATTCATAGAATTTCCCTGTTTTATGGAAATGGCCCAGATTTAGTCCAAATTTAACATGGGCGCCCATTTAACTATTTGAACACTGAATTGATAATGATAACGCCCCTAGGGATCCATTCACACTCATATCTAATCCCAACCAACTTGTGTACAAACTTGCCTTTGGGATTTTTTAGCAATTTTCTCAAGGCAATTTTATTAAAATTTTAATTAATTCCCAGATTGAATTAATTTCCACTTGAACCCATGGGAACCTAATGGGTAAGTGGGCTGGATCCATGTGCTTATAGGAAGGGTACATGACATTACATTGCGCCAAAAATACCACCAAAATCAACAACCAATAAGGAGTTAAGGAAGAATAATGCAATGGAAATGGATATCATCTTGCATAAGCTATATGATCATATGAAAGACAAAGTTGGAAAGTGTACATTAGCTAAAGAACTCTAGGACAAGCTACAAAACCTATACACAAAGGGATCTACTGATCAAGAACATGAACACAATTAAAAGGTAAGGTTAGATACATAAAATGAAGAACATCCAGAAGCAGATTCTGAAAGCTATGCTTCTAAAGATAAAGAATATTCAGAAATTGAAGGGGTTGTAGATCTTGAAGCATAACTGATTAGTGCCCTAGGTGACTTGACAAAAGAAAGAAAGAAGAACAAGATGCTATTGGAAAAGCTATAGAAGTATCAAGAAGAGAATACAATTCTAGTTAAAGAGGCTAAGAAGACTGAAGAAACATTATCAACTCAACTAAAATAGAAGGAGGAAGCATGTGAAAGAAAGGAAAATTCTTGTCAAGCATAGGAAGTTGAAATTGACTCCTTAAAGAAAGAATTGAAGAAGTTGATTTTTGAAAACATGGAAATTGAATATTTTAGAAATGAGAATCAGTTTCTAAAAGGTCAAATACAAAAATATCATGAGGATGATCAGAAATCAAAAGGATAGATAGAAGAGAGTATTTTTTTAAAGGATATGAAAGGATCATTGTTGATCTAAAAAGTCAAATAGAAGAGGCCAAGAAAGTTGAAGAAGACCTAACAATTCAAATTCAAGAGAAGAAGGAAATTTGTCAAAAGTAAGAACTTGAGATACTTTTTCTAAAAGAATCTATTTGGACAAGACAATTTCTCAGTTGAAGACAAATTCAAGGTTCAAGAAGAGCATTGAAGAAAGTGAAAGCTCTAGGCTACCAAAAAAGTAAATCATAGAAAAGGCTAAGAGTCATGCAACTGTAAGCCTAAGGGGATACAAGAATCGAATGATGAATAGAGTGATCAACTTTGTAAGCCTAAGGGGATATAAGAATCGAATGATGAATAGAGCGATCGACTTTGTGAGTTTTTACTGTTTCTATGAAGGTCATTCCGCAGGTTTTAATGAATGCATGAAGATGTTCGATTATTGTTTTATCTCTATCTTTGTTCCTGTTGAATGATGAATGAGAATGTCTGATGAGATGTTTAAATTCTCTATGGGTTTAGTAATCTATGTAATTTTAATGAATAGTTAGATTGTGTTGATGCGAATACCCATTGTGTGTTGATTCTACGATTGATGAATGTGCGAATGATGAAATGTTAGTATAGTGCGAAGATATAATCTTTGGTTTCTGCTATTGCAAAGTGTGTTTGATGCATGTCCTCAAATCCACTGCAGAAACTTGGTTCCTATAGCCCCCTTGTGCATCTCGGATGAGACTTCAATAGCTCTGCGAGTGTCGCTGGGAAGGTTAACACCTTTCTGGGCTGGTGCGTAAGGGAGTTTGTTTGATGATTTGTTGACGACAGTGTGCAGTGAACCCTTGTTGAGAGTCACTGTGTCAACAAATGGTTTCGTTGCCGGGATCTTGAGGAGGAAAAGAAGAGGATATGCTGTTGCATCCAAAGAAACAAGAGATTCAAGAGTGGTTTGACAGGAAGATAGAGGAATTCGCAGAAGGAGAGAAGAAAAACCCTAGACAGAAGGTAAGTAGTTGGTTGCATAAATACATTTATTCAGATATCCATGAGATATTTTTCTGCGAATTCCCAGTACTGTTGCATGAGTGTTTAGCGAAACTAACGTTTCAAAAGCACCATTTCCAAAATACTGAGCCTGACCATTAGACACCAGAACTGATTCGACAGCTGAAACATGTCGATAACACAGTATCAAGGGCTGTCAATTTCTGGGTGGATAGTATCCTAGAGGGATATATTACTGAGTTCGTAGTAGACACGATCAAATGATATAGTGACATAGAAAGAGATTTCTTCAGGGGATCAAGGGGAAGGTTCTTGCTGTTGCTAAAACTGCGGATTAAGATGTTCGTCTGCGAAAACGGAATTTTGAGGATGACTTCCAACGAGTAGAAAGATCAATGTGCGGAGGTTGTAGGTGTCGCATGAATGCGGATCCGATAGAAAAATGTGGGGTAGATGGACATGAGCGATGACGAGTTTTTATGGGAAGCTGACGAAGAGTGTGGTACCTTGAGGAATGGGGTGAGATTCCGGCATCCTGAGAAGAAGAGGAGGATTGAGACAGAGTCTCCTGAGAGGACCAGAATAGAATACTGCGAGACAGGACCACAAGGTTGGAAGCGACCCTATTGCAACGAAGACGGTGACCATGCTACCCTAGAAGCAGAAGAGGGACGGATCATAAGTTACAACATACCTGCAACCCCACGCACCACCCATAATTTTATAGGAAGAAACACAATCTATTCACAAAGTTTCCCTACGTGCAATGGTAAAAGTAGTGCATCAGTAAACAATAATAGTAGGAACATTAGAATGGAAGACGACACAAAAATTCCCACTTTCCAGGGGAATGGGACCAAGGATCCCAAGCAGTTTTTGTTTCTGTGTGAAGCAGTATGGACTGTGAAGTAGGTCCAGGATGAAGCTATTAAACAGGGACAGCTAGCAACGACCCTTAGGGGTCGTGCGTTGGATTGGTTTATGAATTTTACGAGGGTTCTGGCGGGAACACCAGCCAAATCGTTGGCACAGATCAAAGCAGGAATGATCTATGAATTTAGGAAGCCAAAGTCGGAATCACAGTATGTCACCGAGCTCAAAGAAATCAAGAAATACCCAAATGAGCCGGTATGGGAATTTGATCAGCGATATAGAACGCTGATAGCGAAGGTAAGTTTTGGCATAAATGATATGCAGGATAAGGAGTGGTTCATCACAGGGTTGGTACCACACATCCACGGACCAGTAATGCAACAGAAGGTTGCGACCCAAGCGGAAGCATTGGAGATTGCGATGAAGCTAAAGGCTTCACTAATCGGTGAAACAGGGTTGGGTATGGATCGAATACAAGCATAGATGGAAAAATTGACGATCCAACTGCAAGACATGAAGAAAGGGAAAGAGGCTCGCGAAGAGATCTGGTGTGCTAGGTGTAGGATAGAGGGACACCACAAGGACCAACGCCCAGATTTTCGAGACTATTTTCAATCCGGTGCACCAAATCCCCTCAGTCAGGGAGGGTTTTGTTGGTGTTGTATCTTCCAAACGAGAGGCCATCGACTAGAAGAGTGCGTTTATCTATAGAAGATGGTGTCGAAACTAGAGAACTTGTATTGCAAGTTCTGCAAATCAGTTGGCCATGATGAGAACAACTACAGAGCTTATGGCCTACTCTAGGAGAGGACTGCAGCTGCATACTTCATGGCAGGAGAAGAACAGGCACCGGTTCCGTAATAACAGCAATATACCAACCAGTAGCCCAGTATAATCACCCAATGCAGTAGTATGATCAGGGGCAATATGGGAAAACACAGTATCTGGCACCGCAGTACCCACCATACGGACCACCGCAATAGCCGCAGTATGGGCAACTGCAATACCCACCATATGGCCCTCCGCATGGAGGGGCTAGAGGAGGATTCCGCAGAGGTCAAGGTGCTCGCACAGGATGAGGAGGAACTGTTGGACAAGGACGAGGACCAATTATATGTTATAATTGTGGGTAGCAAGGGCACTATCAGAGGTATTTCCCGAATTCAGCACCACAGCAGTGCACGTATTCCAGCACTATGGATCATGGCGTTGAAGACTGTCCGTAGCTCATCACAAAATGGAAGACTAAGAATCCAACATCACCTCCACAGAACTAGAATTAGAATCCACCAACTGTACAGATGATATCAACGAAGGCTCGATGCGACTGTTGGAGTAGTGACACAAGGAGGAGTGGTGACAGGAGCTAACGGGCCATGAGCTATGGTGCGACCAACAGTACGGAAACATGTCACCTTTGATGCGAAGGTCGAAAGAGATATATTCTTGGCAGTACAGGAGGCGATGAGATAGAAGAGGCAGTTACTTCTTTAGGAAGAAACTATCTACGATATGCCATCGATGTTCGACGGGACGAAGTTGCAGGGAAAGGCTAACACCTTAAAAGATTTCTTGAAGAGCTGTCTGGAATTGGAAAAGGATCAAGATGCACTGAAAGAGATATCCAATCTACTAAATCGACGAGAGGGTGCATGCTAGGACCAAAAGTTTAATCGCATACACAAGATGAAGATGGGGCGAGAAATGCGAATGTCGCCACAAATCAGAGCTTTTGATGTCGACTCAATTATCTTGGACCTGGGGTCAGATGTCAACATTCTAACCAAACAGACTTGGGAGACAATGCGAAAATCGCAGTTAGCCTGGTCACCAATACAATTGCAATTAGAAAATCAGAGTAAGGTTACTCCACTTGGTCGGGTGTACCAACTTCCCATTGAGATTGAGGGTCTCAAGACTTATGCAGATTTTGATGTAATTGAGATCATTGACAACTCTAGTCCCTACCCAGCGCTGTTGGGGATTGAATGGGAAATCAACAATCTAGCGGTTATTAATTTTAAGAAGCGGACTATTTCATTTGAGAATCGCGCAATAAGGGTCGTTGCACCTCTAGATACTGCAGAAGGGGAGCGATATGTTGAACCGGTGAGAGATGAATTTACGGAGGGATGGGATAATATATACAATATATCTAAGGACTGCATTAATCCCACTGCAGACAGAGAATTGGGATGGTGCAGTGTCAGTTCGGCGTCGTCGGATTCAGATGAGGTGCTCGAGAATTGGCAGAACCAGATGCATGAGGTGTCATTTAGAAGGTGTGCCCGGATCACACAGTCACTGCGATGGGTAGCCATAGAGGAGTGTGTGCTACCAACATATGAGGGATTGCTCAATTTGAGCAGCTTTCTCACTGAATTCGAAGAGAAGGTGGTGGAACCACAATGTTTATTGGCCTTGGAAGAAGCCTTGAAGGCTACTCCTACGCGTTGGTCGGCAGCGCACAAGTCTAACATCACAACCTGGCCACTATGTCACCACCTAATGACGGTTAGGTTCGGTGATGCGGAAGGAATTTTGATGGCAAGAGTGACCCACATGAACATTTGGTTGAGTGTGAAAGCAAATGGGGACTACGAGCAAAGGAAGAATGGGTCCATGCATTCGTTCACACTCTGTATGAAGTACCGTGGAGTTGGTATGTCGCAGCAGAACTGCAAAGCGGGATGACTTCTTGGGAGCACCTAACAACTGGCTTCAGGCAAACATTTTGTTTCTCAGATGAGAACCCCTTCATCCATTGTGCACTACAAGTGATCCGCGAGAAGATATTTGAAGCAATACCAAAAGAGAAACCATTAGAACTTCGGTGGACTGCGACACTAGAAATGATGATGGAGTGCTATAACATCACAGGAGAGACAGATTATGAGGACGATCCAAGGGCCACACATGTACCAGATTCAAAAGGAAGTCGCAGCGTTGAGGCACCAAAAATACCTTCTGCCAAATTCCAAAAACCGCTGAAGATCATGAAAGTAAACATTGGGTCAGAGGAGAAATCGAAGTTTGCAAGAATTGGGGATTATTGGGATGAGTCAACCATTGTGAAGATGAATGATCTGTTGCATGAGTTTCGGGATCTGTTCCTAACAAAATTCTCAGAGATGAAAGAAATTTTCAGGGACTTAGGTGAAATGAAGATTCCCCTGAAACCCGGTGCAAAGCCAGTCAAGTAGCGGCCCTACTAGTTGAATGCAAGCCACAAGGAGAGAGTGCAGGTCGATATTGAAAGGATGCTAGAAGCAGGCATCATAGAACTAGTAGAGGAATCCGAGTGGATCAGCTCGATGGTGGTCCAGGACAAGAAAACTGGAGAGGTTCGAATCTGTGTCGACTTGCGAAAATTGAATGATGCATGCCTGCATGAACCATTCCCAACACCATTCATGGATGAGGCACTTGAAGGGGTAGGAGGTCAGGAAATCTACTCATTTATAGATGGGTTTTCAGGCTATCATCAGATAAAGATTGCGAAAGAAGATCGGCACAAGACAACTATTTTCACTGAATGGGGATGTTTTCAGTATACAATGATGCCATTTGGCCTAAAGAATGCACCGACAATCTTCTCCAGACTGGTTGTTGTTGCATTCAAGGAATACATCCATAAGTTTCTTGCGGTCTAAATGGACGATTGGACAATATATGGGTTGGTCAAGGATCATGTTACAAATCTGCGATTAATGTTGGAACGATGTCGACAGTACTAGATTTCATTGAACCTGAAAAGTGCATCTTCTATGCTCCATTTGGGATTTTGCTGGGACACATTGTTTGCAGGGAAGGTATGCTGGTAGACCCAATCAAGATTGAAATTATTGTCGACCTCCCACCACCGATGATAGTCAAGCAACTGAGAGAAATGCTGGGCCACACAGGCTACTATAGGAAGTTTATCAGAGGATACTCAGCAATCATAGCGCCAATGGAGAAGTTGTTGAAGAAGGACTCCAAGTTTGAGTGGAATGAAGAGTGCGAGAAGAACCTGGACATATTAAAAGAAAAGATGGTCGCCGCACCTATATTGGAATTCCCAGATTGCACAAAGGAGTTCCACGTTCACATCAATTCGTCATCAATCGCATTAGGAGTCATCTTGGCCCAACTAGGAGAAGGCGACATCGACCACCCAATATCCTTCGCAAGTAGGAAGTTGTCTACTACAGAGAAGAATTATACAACCACGGAACGAGAAGGGTTGGCGATGGTCTACGCCTTAAAGAAATTCCGACATTACCTATTAGGGGGCCACTTCAAAATGTTCACCGATCACTCTGCATTAAAATACTTGGTGAATAAGCCTGTGTTGGGGGGGAAGATCTGTCGTTGGTTGTTACTATTCCAGGAATTTGATTTTGAGATAATCATAAAGCCAGGACGACTGAATGCAGGACCATACCACTTGTCACGTATCGAGTTAGAGGAAGAGCCAAGGAGCATTGACGAAGGATTTTCGGATGCCCAGTTGTTCAGGGTTGGCATGGTCGATTACGATTACGAACAAGTCATTCAGTTTTTAGCAATAAGGGAGGCACCGGTAGGCCTCACTACCAACCAGAAGAAGCAACTAGTTGTCAGAGCCGCATAATTTCAATTGATTGCAGGACAACTGTACAAATTGGGGCCAGACGAGATACTTCGACGATACGTACTTCCACACGAACCAGAGATAATTCTTGCGGAATCTCATGATGGGATTATTGGAGGACACTACAGAGGACACGCACGGCTAGGAAGATCCTACGAGTAGGACTATGGTGGCAGACGATGCATGGAGATGTTGTGGACTACACTAAAAGCTGCGATGTATGTCAATGGACAGGGAAGCCGTCAAGAAGGGATGAGATGCCACTAGTCCCTCAATTAACACTGCAGGCTTTCGACAAATGAGAAGTTTACTTTGCGGGACCCATCAACCCACCAGGAAAAAGAATAGGGTTGTGCTACATCATTACTACGACGGATTACTTGACGCGATGGGAAGAAGCAGCGCTGGTGAAGGATTGCTCAACTGCGACGGAAGCAAGATTCCTCTTCGACAATGTGGTCACCAGGTTCGGGTGTCCAAAAGTACTCATGAGTGACCAAGGGACTCATTTTGTTAATTAGACAATTGCAACAATGATAGAGGAATTTCAGATACAACACAGAAAGAGCATCCCTTATCATCTGCAAGCAAACAGAATGGTGGAAGTATTTAACAAAATCCTTGAGCATGCGCTCACAAAGGTATGCAACACAAATTGGGATGATTGGGATTTGAATATCCCTGTGATACTTTGGGCGTATCGCACAACTTACAAACGTTTGACTGGCCAAACACCGTTCAAAATTGTCTACAGGCAGGAAGTCGTAATGCCGATGGAGTATATCATCCCCAGTCTACAGATTGCAGTTGTCACCGGCATGAGCGATGATGGAGCACTGGAGGAATGCTTGGCCCAATTGGTACAGCTCGATGAGGACAGGTTCATCGCACGCTTTCATTAGAAGGTGGAAAAGGACCGACAGAAGGCCTAGCACGATCTCCATGTGAAACAAAACCACTTTCAGCGCGGAGATACAATTCTGCTATATGACAGTAAGTTCGCTAAGCATATAGGTAAGTTACAGATGCATTGGTTAGGTCCCTATGTCATAGATTTTGTTACTGACGGAGGTGTGGTATAGTTGAAGAGCTTAGACTACAGGTTGCTACCAAAGCTAGTAAACGGGAATCGGCTGAAACCTTATCACCATGATCAGGATCACAATGGCTGAGAAACACAAGGGTTCAAAAAAAAAATACAATAATGACAAAACGTGGAAAGCATGCGGAAAGCATGGCCAACAGGTCGCTCGTCGAAGTTTCGCATGACCGGCACGGGGGAGTCAAATCGAGTATGATCACTGCAGATCAGCATCACCAGAAGGAAGTGGAAGAGTATGATGAAAGATTTGGCTAGTTGTGGATAATATTTTGCAAATGATGAGCAAGTGTCACGAAGCAAGCATAAATACCGATGTCTGGATTGAAGAACACAAGTTGAAGTATAGGAAGTCCAGAGAAGGGAAGCAGTGAGTTACATGATGCGAGTCTGTAAGTTAGATGAAGAGAGTTAGGAAGTTTAGTAGGCAAGCCCACGGAAGCTGTGGAAAATGGTAGTCATATAGTTGCAATGGTGCACTTCATTTCGAGCGGAAGCACTCTAGGTGCGCTAAGAGCTAGAATGACGACTGTGCACGAACATCCAGCAAAGGAAGCGATGAGGACACTCGGTAGGAACAAAGATGAGGTCTCACCCGAGATGTCTAAGAGTGTGGTAGTAGTTAGAAGAGTCGTAGTTTTCCCGACCACCAGAACACTCAGGGTGGAGGCCCGTTGGATACAACCATGGGTTGTCAAATGTGTGAAATAGATGTGCTAGAGAAGCTGGCCTGTTTCACAATTTGGCGACGACGATGAACTTGTCCCCCGGTCGCAGCATGCCTAAAGATCCTGAGCAAGCAAAGCTGAGGTAGATGATCAAGATTTCAAGAGACTGGAGGATGAGTTCGAGGTAGATGATCAAGGTTTCAAGAGACTAGAGGATGAGTTTGAGAAGTACATGACAGAGAGCTCCAGATGTCAAGAATAGCTTTAGAATTTTACTACAGGGACAACAAAGAGCAGTACCAGTGGTGTCCAGCTGAGGTGGCTCGAGGGTGAGCCACAAGTTTGTGTTGGGGGCCTATTGGCATGGGATTAGTCCGCGGGAAGTGTGGAAGCCGATAGCTACAAAAGGAAGAATCCGCAGAAGAAAGGGTCATTCGTAGAGAATGCGGAAGTGCAGAAGTAGTTAGTTTGTTAGATAAGGGTCATGTGGACCATTTTGTAACAACTTAGTTTTGTATAAATACAAGTATGATTGTAAACCTAAGGGGATCTAAGAATCGAATGATGAATAGAGGGATCGACTTTGTGAGTTTTGATCTATTTTGTATCCGCACTGTGATGTATTGACTGTTTCTGCAAAGGTCATTCCGTAGGTTTTAATGAATGCATAAAGATGTTCGATTATGGTTTTATCTCTGTCTTTGTTCCTGTTGAATGATGAATGCGAATGTATGATGAGATGTTTAAATGCCCTGTGGGTTTAGTAATCGTTGTTAGGTTAATGAATAGTTAGATTGTGTTGATGCAAATACTCGTTGTGTGTTGATTATGCGATTGATGAATGTGTGAATGATGAAATGTTAGTATAGTGCAAAAGATATAATCTCTAGTTTCTGCGGTTGAAAAGTGTGTTTGATGCATGTCCTCAACTCCACTGTGGAAACTTGGTTCCTGCAGCCCCCTTGTGCATCTCGGCTAAGACTTCACTCACTCTGTGAGTGTCACTGGGAGGGTTAACACATTTCTCAGCCGGTGCATAAGGGAGTTTGGTTGATGATTTGTTGACGACACTATGTAGTGAACCCCTGTTGACAGTTGCTGTGTCAACAAAGGTCTAGTTTGGTTTGGAGCATTGATATCTTATCATGCTCATCCTTCATTGTTTTCTTTAACTGAATGATATCCATGGCCATATCATCCATATTTTTTGTTGTGAGATGTTGTTGCAAATTGCCATAGTTGGCAAGCTTTATTTCATTTGATATAGTTTCGAAAGGAATAGAAGATTTAAAGGGCATGCATTGTTTTGCAATTTTCCCATCAGTTGAAAACTGTTTGAAGGGAACCAGTGGAAGATTTATTCTAGGGACAAATGACCCATCACCTTTAGTAGAGGTGATTTCCATACTAGATCCATTCCACGGTAAAGATGAAAACATATAGAGACTTGGGAGTTCTCTATTCTAATTATGCTTTAATCTCTGGAGTATTTTCTTGTAGGTTGTACAGTCTGATTGTTCACCTTTATGTTCAGTGTCATAGACCCTAGAAAAGGATGGTTGAACTGAAGTAGAAGAAGCAGGTTCATGCCTATTTGACTTAAAATGAGAATTATTCATAGAAGGGATCCTCAGAAGAGGAGGAGTAAAACGAGGAGTAGGATGGACTTCAGGGATTCAGAATGAGTTGGAAGAGTAAAACTAGGAGTTCTCTATTCTGATTATGCTTTAATCTCTGGAGTATTTTCTTGCAGACTGGACAGTCTAAGTGTTGACCTTTATGTTCAGTGTCATAGATCCCAAAAAAGGATGGTTGAATTGAAGTAGAAGAAGCAGGTTCATGCCTATTTGACTTAAAATCAGAATTATTTGCAGAAGGAGTCCTGCGAAGAGGAGGAGTAAAACGAGGATTAGGATGGACTTCATGGATTCAGAATGAGTTGGAGGATCTATCAAAAGATATTGGGGTATTGAAAAAGACTATATTTTCTGTACAGAAATATCTTGGTTCCTTAGCTCTTTATATTTCACTTCCCATTGTCTAGGGTAGCTTATTCCCGTCCAGTCAAAAGTAACTGGAGTAGTTTGTTTAGATTTATCTGTATCCACCATACTATGCAGGTGCGAGCTCTAATGGACCTTAAACCGGAGCTGGGGAAGAGTATCATTCCCAAATCGGACAAGAACACATGCTTTGAGTTGTATGATCTTGGAGCTAGAATCCATTTTAAAGCCACGCGGTAATATATATGCTTTAAGTAAATCATAGATATAGGGATCTTGAAGGCAAACATAATACTTAGGAAAAATAGTGCCAAAACATGGGCCATTATGTAAAGGAGCGGTAAAGCCTCCGATGATGGCATCAGAAAAATCGACATGCCGAGTGTCTATGGCTACGCACAAAGAAGAAACGGGAAGATAGGGTCGAACTAATGGACCAATGCGAAGTTTAACTACACCAAGATGGGCGTACTTATATCCGTGGGTTTTAGCCCAATCTATCTGGGACTTATCTAACAAATTAATATGCACAGGCTCATCTCTATCTGTAAAAGAAACATCAACGGAGCTAACTTTGATTTGGGTGTGAGTTTTATATTGCCACCTTGATAACTTATAAACATCAGAAGGTAAGATGGCTGGCAATTGCCAATTTTCGGAAGGATTTAAATCCTGGATATTGATTATTGAAGAAGATGTAGAAGTCTCCTTGTGAAAAGAGAAGCGTCTTCCAGCTAGAGATACGTCTGTATCGTTGTCTGTTTGACAGTCTAAGGTTTGGAGAGGGACTGAATCCATTGAAGGGTCCATGGAACACTTACCTTTATCGAGCAGTAAATGGGCAAATCGCTCTCATGGGTTCCTACAATTCTTTCTCAAAGAAACTATGAGGATTTACGGCGCCTATCCCACGGCTATGACCTCACCACAACTCGGACACCCTTTTTACCCAACATAGAACCTTCACTTCAAAGATAAGGAAACAGAGATATCAGACTGTAAACATAAATGCAGAGGTACATCAACTTATATAGCAGAAGAACAAAATATAAATGCAAAGACTTACAACACAATATGCCAAGTGGTGCTGGCTCTAATACCAAATAGAGAATAGAAGAGGAGAGTTGTGTGACAGTTTTAATCATGCCTAACATGAAGAATATCAAAATTTGACAAACATCATTAAGAGTTGGTTTAGTCGCTGCCCTAGTAAAAGAGGAAAAGTAGAAGCCCCGGTGAATCAGTGTTGGTTTAGTCGCTGCCCTAGTTGCTTTGTGCTCACGGGATAAGTTGGCCTTGAAACACCATTGATAATTGTTGATGATCTCGAACTATTGTTTGAAGTCGTGTATTGGTGTCAAGTCTATGTGTTGGGGTTCTGTGATATGCACGGAGGGTATCGCTGAAAGAAGCATCTACTGGTTCTATTGTCATTGTTTGTTATTCTCAGAGTAGTTGACTGTAAGGGATCGAATTTACTGAGAGATCCATCACGAGCCAGAGAATGAGAGAATTCTGGTAGAAGACTGTCGAGCCCCGGCTGTTACCATTGCTATGATCTCTGCGGTTGCTTTCAGCACTGTCGTCGTTGTTTGCAGATATTCTGAGGAGGAGCTGCAGCTCGTGACAAAGAGGAGCCACCAACAAGAGGATGAATTGCTAAAAACTCAAGCTACCATTTCTGAAAGGAATCGCTTCCAATTTTGTTGGGGGCAGCGGTTGGTATCCCCGTGTGGAAGCGCTGCTTGCAAACAAATTTGAGAGGGGCCGCCTCTAACAAGTTAAAAAAGGTTCAACATTGGAGTAACAAGAAGTGAAGAATCCAAAAAGTTGCTTTAATGCGAGGAGAAGTGTATAGACAAATTCAAAAATCAAAAGTTTGAGTTAAGAGCTTAAGAAGAATGCGACTTAGGAGGTAAGCTCACAGATTTCATTTAGCGAAGCAAATAAAGAACAAATATTACCCTTTAAAAATTGTCGTGGAAATATGAAGTTTTGATGCTTCAAAGAATTTAATGGGAATGGTTAATTGTTTTATGAAAAAGTCACTTTAAAAATAACAATGTAAAAGGGATTTTCATAAGAGAAATAAGGAGTATGAAATGGTGTTATAAGTTATGTATGTAATTTTTCTTTTACTTTCAAAAAGTAAAAGTAAAAAGGAGTTATAAGGGTGTTTTTAGATTTTTGCATTAAAAAATGACAGAGTTAAAGGTATTATTTGGTGTTATAAGGGTGCTTTATGCTGTTATATATTTGAGGTTATAAGATTTTCCATTTTTGTAAAGGTGTTATAAGGTAAAGATTAAAATTTTAAATTCTTATTATGATAAGGTAAAGATTAAAATTTTAAATTCTTATTATGATATTATCAAGAGTCATATGATTTTAAGGAGTTAGAAGGGGATATGATTATTAGTTATAAAGAGATCATAGTTGTTGAGTATAAGGTGTTTATTTGAAGATAAAAGATGATTCATCTATGATATTTTGTCTTCACTCTTAGACCTACCTAAAATTGAATAATGGGGTCATAGGATTTTTTTTGTAGTTTTGTGACCATTGATGTGGTGGTGCTTTTTGCATTTTGATCCTTTCGATTTCTTTGGACAAGCACAGAACAATCATTTTACATTTGCGGACATCTTTGAGAACTTATAATGGCTCACATTGAAGATATGTTTCATATGCTCCATACATTAATCAACAGAACTCCAAGATCCATAATTTCACTCAACAAAGGAACAATTATGTATGTACTTACTTGTCTTCAAGTCATGCATAGAAAGGTGGACATGTTGAAAGTTCAAAATAACTTGTTAACATATGAGCAACATCAAAAGCCTGATTTCATTCACTTTTAGAATAATCCATTGTTTGATAGTAAATTAGATGTGAATGATGCCATTAAGGAATCAAAGAACAAGCATGTACCTGTTGATTGTGAGGACTAGTTTAGTATGTTTTCAAATAATGACAATGACAACAAAGCAGATAAGGTGAATGAATTGAAGGATTGGCATACGAATCAGATTAATTTTGTTCAACCTTGGGAAGAGGCTCAATTTAAATGAAACAAATGTGGTTTACGATATGAAAAGAATGATGATCAATGTGCTAATGCAAATTTTGATTTGGATGATGATACATGTATTGATGATGATGATGAGGATTTGTTGAAAAATGAAATTGAATAGTGCCAACACTGTCACCGAGTTGGGCATAAGAAATTCCAATGTTTTGATCTTCACCCATGCAGTTTTTGTGGGAAGAAAAATAATGTTTCAGATAAGTGTTGGAAGCAACCAAAAATTAAAAGGAAAAAGGTGCATTTTTGTTGGTTATGTACTTGGCGTTGGTCATTGGAAGCCAAGTTGTTAGAGTGATCTTACAGTGGGATCCATACATAGGTAGAAACATGTTTGATAGGAGATATTACTACTGCAGATGGACACGAGTGTTTTGATTCGATATTTGATAATAAATGGCATGACCGTGGCCCACATTTTGTTTCTATAGTCTTTTGAGTTGAATATCGAGTCTTAAAAATCCGCTCAAAGACAATTTCATTAACTCTTTCCACTTTCGTGGGAGGACTTCTTCAAGACTTCTCACCCTTCAGTTGACAGGGGGGACATTGATGACGTTGTCGACTTCAAGTTTCGAAGCCCACTTTTGAGGATTGTTTACAGGTTATCATGATTGAGGATGGATTATGGTTTCACGATATTGATGGATTTAGGATTGATGATTGATGACTTTGGATTATAGATTTGACATAGTAACAACAATTCACCTATTTTACTACCCACGGGGATTTTATGGATATAGGTGTTGGCAGCAAGCAACAACCTCTTCACTCCTTGACAAAGTGAAGAGTAATCAGTCCTTTATGTCAAAAATGAATTAAAATGTATATAGAGCTCCTTCAGAATCTTTGATTCTGAAGGTGCTCTTAATCAAAGAAAAAGTAATTAAGGACTCTAAAAGCTGATAGGGACTTGATCATCGAATTTGGCTCTCGAATGAAGGATTGATAAGTTTCGTAAATTCTCATTGAAAATTGTTTAAAATATTGAAAAGAGTTTATGTGACTTAAGGGTTTGTGTCAAAGAAATATCATAAAACTCATTATTAGGGTATTATTAGTCTCAAGACTAAGTGAATTTGGGAATTTAATATCATAAGTAATATCCTATCATAAACTTTGTCAATATCATATTTAATTAATAAATGATGGTTTATATAGGAAGCGTTTCTCATATGGTTAATACCCTATGTAATGATACATACGATAGTGTGTTAATACCATGTATAAAGGTTTCGACTTAGTGTTGTATATATATAGTTTGTACATATAAATAAAACAAACACCAAGCTGGCCATTTCATTAATACTTACTTAAAACTCAATCTATGCTTCTTCACATCACGACGTAATATTATTGAATCATGATGATCGTTGGATGAACTGACCATGCGCAAAATCAACGGTTAAATTGATAAATCTTTGGATCGGTGAGCAGGCATGGAAACGTGGCCTTCACCACTTGACAGACTCGACAATTGTATGCGTTTTGACAGTGTTAATTGCTAACACTCATTACGAACTACGCCATCGTACCTATTAATAATGAACCACTGTAAATAATTAATGATCTTAATAATGGCTATATCAGTTGTCATATCTCTGGTTCACCAAGTTAGGCAGTCTTCGTATCGCTGGTTCGTTAAGAAAAGTAGTGATCACTACTTAGCGAGGTCAGAACGCAGATAAGTTAGCATAGACCATGATGTAGCATGAAAGTGTAATATTTATCACCATCCCGCTAAAATGGTAGGTTCAGAGATTTGATTTGGATCAGATTTCGCGCATGTGAAGATTTTCCTAGTATGTCGTGTGTGTGGATACCTATTCCATCTGTTTTCACATTTCCTTTCATTCCACGACTAAACCAAAACAGTGTTGAAAAAACCATGCCTCTTCTGAATCGTTTTGAAATCTCAGGGTATGAAATTATTGAAGCTAATCAGGAGGTTGCCCAGAAATTCGAGAAAATGGGATGGACGCATTTCTTTCAAAGCTTTGATGGTCATCATGTGGAGATTACCAGAATGTTTGCAATGGGTTTTAAAAATGACAGGGTGCGAATTGGGGGTTTTGAGTTTGTTATAAATGAAGACAGTATTGCTGAAGCCACGAAAATTCCCCAGGTGGGAGAACGCTGGTTTAAAGGCCTTATGGTTGATAAGAAGAAGTGTTTGGCATTGTTCTCGCCTTTACCAGATAAAACGAAATTGAGAGTAGGCGTGCCTGTAAAATTTCTCAAGCCCGAGTGGAGAGCTTACTATGAAATCCTGGTAAGATACGTAACCTGTTGTGGACGTTTTTCCCATTTACATTTGTATCATTTAAGGTTGTTATTAGCGGTTAAGGGTTATAAACTTAACTTGCCCTTCTACCTGTGGCAAAGTCTGAAGAAAATGTCACAGTCTGTGAGAAATTTTAATAACCCTGATAATAGCCTGTGTCACCATGGATTGATTAAAATTTTATTGCAATATCAATTATCCGCGAAAGGTCGGTCGTGGGATGAATTCCTAGTCGATTGTAAATTGGGTCCAACACAGCATTGGCCCAATTCGTCTCCTCGAGCTCGTAGGAAACGAAAAATTATAGATTCTGAGGATGATAGCTCAGAGGATAACGAACCAGAGGCCATAAGCACGTCTGTAGATGATATGGTAGATAAAGATGACGATAGGGTTTCAGTCCCTTGCAGCTCTAGGGAAAATTTAAATGAATCACAACCCGATAATAAGGATGGCAACCCTATAAAATTAAAAGAGGGATCAGCCGAAGATGAAATTGATAAACCTACTGAATGTGATGAAATTCCTATGCATAAGCTGAACCATTTGGCTCAGGTTTGTTGTGATAAGCAAGGGTCGAAGGTTGGAAACTTGTCATCTTCACGTAGAATCACCAGAAGCATGCATAGTTGTCATTCTACTCCAAGGTATAGGTCTGATCCACAGACTTCCAAATCTACTGCCGCCGAACCTGCAGTTGTAAACATTGAGGATGATATTCCGATACCTGTCCCTAGCCCAATGGGTGTAGGGAATTCCACCACTGTCCAGGGGAATGATGTGCCATCAGGTGAGGTAGAGGGTAATCAACCGGAAATAGATCCTGACACTCTACAATTTGAACCATCTCATCATCAGCGTTGTGATAATCCTCGTTCTCCTCATGTAGCCAGCGAAGACGAAACCCTACAGCAGATATTAGGAAATGTCTATCAGGATAAGAAAGCAGAGTCTAAAGGAAAACGCAAACAGTATACGGTCTTGTTGGAAGAAGAAAATAAAACGCTCAAGAAAGAATTGTTAGAATGGATTGATAGGTGGAAAAGGGCCAACGTGAAAAAGAATCAATTCAAGGAATCTAAGAAATCCATATTAAAAACAAACCAGATGCATTTGGAACGAATTGAAAAACAAAATGTCAAAATTATCAGGTTGAAGGCTAAATTGGCCGAAGCTAGAAGAGTAGTCGCTCTTCGTAATGAAGCCTAATAGTTCTTTTTCTTGTTGACAGGTAACAATCATTTTGATTTAGCATGTCTGTAAAATCGGAGATTTTACAGGCATGCATTTATAATTTTGTTTTAATATTTCGGTTAACTGTGTTAAATCGATTTTAATATGATATATTTATTGAATTTATATGCAGGAGGGTTTTATCACCGTTTTCTTCCAGGAATGCAGGACATAGTGGATGCGTTGGCGTGAAAGTGTAGCTGATCTGTTACTAGTTGGAGTTTTCTGAATTGTTAGGAATGTTCTGAGATGCCTCGACTCAGGCTAGTCGATTCTATTTTCAGTATTTGGTGTAATTAGATGCTTTTATGGTTAAGTAATTTCCTATAATGTTGCATGCAACATTTATAGCAAAAAACCGATTCTCATTAGTATATGAAGGAAGATTTTTGATGAACAGAGGGAGGATGAAGTGTAGAAGAAAAACTTCTTGAAATATATTCTATTTGCTAGTATTACTTCAAACCTGAAGCTGAAGCTCTGTTGTGGATGATACTGGATATCTACGAATGATGCTGTGAATGGTATTCATTTTTGGGTTTTTATAAATACATATATTTCAGTTTGTCATTTTCTGTTATATGCAAACTATGTATGCTGTGTCATACTGATGTTCAAACAATTTCTCACTTTGTCGTCTCAAGATTAGTTATTGAATGCATATGTCATTGTGGTTTGTTCATTAGTGTGTTCACTATGAACATTGGCTTGAATGATATAACTTCTTGTTTATTTAAAGTTTCATTTGTATGTTAATGGTGAATATTTAAATAAACATTATCTTAAATTTGAATGACTATCTTGAACAATAATTGTTAATCAGTTCTGGAAATGAAATTCGACTGTGTCTTTTAGGTTGAAATTCAAGTCCATTTCTATATAGCAGAATAATTGTTGTTATAATTTAAACATGTTTGGTTTATATCGTATTTCAATTTTCTGTTATAAGATTAATGATTAATTTTAATTTCAAATCTGCTCTCAGCTGAGATAGGGTAAAATAGAATAAATAGATTAGTTTTAAGTTTATTTTATCTTTAGTATTGTTAAATCATTCTGCATACCGTAATTAAGCTTTCATACTTAGAAAATTCTACAAAAAATTGAAGTCTTTCTTTCCGAAAGCAGCTTTAGGATATTTGTAAATATTTAGATAGGATAAACAGTAGAATAGGTTAGATTTTGCTAGTTTTGAGGTTTCCTTAAGAGACAAACTAGCTGGTAGCAGGACCATAACCTGTGAGGTCTTGTTAACTTAAACACACCGGATACTGCTTTAAGTTGATTGTGTGGATAAAACCTCTTTATTGGTTCTGATTCATAAAATCAGGCCAACAAATGGCGCTAGAAGGAGGGCCTGAATTAAGTAATGGCAGGTGAAACCAATCAAACATTTCCAACCAGCCAACAATCTTCGGAAACTAGTAGATCACCTCTTAGTGAAACTGTAAGAAATATCCTTGAACGTGATCCTATTACTTCTCCTTTTACTCCTGCACAAAGTGCTCAAACTCTAGAGGAATCCAGACATATCCTTACTAGAGCTTACGCTAATCAGTTAGGTATTACTCCAATAGATTATGGTCTCCCTAGACAACAGCGACATAACCCACAATTGACCATAGTTACAGAAGATTTGGAAATAACTGATAATACTCCTCAACATCAAGCTGAAAATTATCAAAGTCAGATTACACAAACCAACATCACAAGGAGGTTAATTTCGGGAAGTGGTTCTGATCAGCCACCTTCACCTCCTGAGTCACCACCCAACAGTCCAAGATCTTCTCATTCTGAGAGTTCTTCTAGTTCTCAAGGAAGTCCAATGGCCGGAAATGCGGGAGGAGGAGGTAATCCTCCACCCCCTCCACCTAATCCACAGCTCCCTTGGTTAAGGGCAGCTGCTGTAGCAATTCCTGGGATCCAACACCCATTACCAAAACATTCAGATAAGATTCTTCCTAAGTTTAACCCAGATGATAAAGAACCTGCAGAGGTACACATTGATAAATTCATGCTAGCTGTTCAAACTTTAAATGTTCAGCATGAGGATGTTGTTTGTCGATTATTTCATCTCACCTTTGAGGGAAGAGCCTCTATCTGGTACTTTTCATTAGTACAAGGATCTATTACAAACTGGGAGGAATTTAACAAAGTTTTTTTAGATAAATTTGGGGAAGATAAAACACCTGCTCTTTTAGCCCTAGAATTATCTAGAATTAAAATGGAACCTAAAGAGAGGATTAAAGACTTTAATCAAAGGTTTCTAACTTTAAAAAATAAAATTCCAATTGCTTCTCAACCACCGGAAGATATAATCATCGAAAATTATACATCAGCCTTACCTAGGAATTCCGGAATGTTTGTTAAGAGGGCTGGAAAAACAACACTGATAGAAACATTTGATGAAGCAATTAAAGTAGAAAAAGATTTCATGTCTTATGAACCAGAAAGGAGTGGTAAAACTGATTCTTTTCCTCGAAAGAAAGTAGAGAGATCTAGTTCAGATAAAGATAAAGCTTTTGATGTAGAACAGCTACAGAATGCTATCCGAACATTAACTAATGAAGTTATTGGGTTAAAAAAAACTAGTTCTGAAGCTTCCCCTTCTAGGGACTACTTCAGAAATCAATTTAGACAAAACCCAAACACAAACAATAAGAATGCACCCCCAGATATAACTGCTAACGAAGAGATCTTTAATACAATTCGAGCTGTCCTCTCTTTATCTGAAACAAATAGTCAAGAGATAAATCAGGATAAAGAAGATGAAGAATCTGAAAATGAAGATGAATCAGAAGAACCTCAACAAATCAATGGGCACTTTTGGGATAATTTTGTAAAAAAACATGAGAACAGAAGTCCACCCCCAGGACAACACGCATATAATACGCGTAGTAAAACAACTGCAAATACTCCTGGTGCTTCAAGCTCTACTTCAAACACTGATAGTAGTAACTCACAACCAAACAAACAAATTCAACTCGCCAAACAAACTCAGTCACATAAGGGTACCCAAACCATTCAAAACGCTCCGAAGTTGGATTTACAATATGACATAATTGAAGATTTGAAGAAGACACGTGCAAACATTAGTATGTACGATCTCCTTCAGATCTATCCAATGCCTGATACTCCTATCATTAATCCTGCAGTAAGCATGATCGCTCCAAATACAAAGCAAAATGTTGCTGCAAACAGTTCAGGCAATGATCCAACAGCAACTGATAAAGGGAAATCATCAGCTGATAAAGCTTCTTTGATAGGTAAGAACTCTAAGTCAATTACACCTCCATTCTTACTTACCTTTGAAATTTTTAATAGAAATGTCCACAATTGCATGGTAGATTCAGGAGCATCTTCTAATGTCATGCCTTTATCTGTGTGCAAGAAATTAAATGGCAAATTTGTCCCATCCAATGCACAAATAACTCAATTAGATAGAACAAATGTTAAGGTTGTTGGAGAGATGAAAGATGTCTTAGTTAGGATTGCTTGTAATCCTTCAGTTTATCAAATCATAGACATCGTAATCGCTGATATACCTGATGCATATGGATTGTTCTTAAGTAGGGATTGGTCTCAACAGCTAAATGGTTTCTTTGCCACTGATTGGTCAACCTTGTGGTTACCAAAAAATGGAAAAGCAAATCAGATAAAGATACAAAGAGAAAGGTACATGAAACATACTGTTACAGAACTACATGATCCTAGTGAACCCGTATTATTTTCTGATTCCATTATGGGAAACTACATGTATGAGTTAGGTTTTGGAGATTTCAAAGCTGAAAACTCTCTCCTTCCAGTAAACAGCCAGCAGTCTGAGATTTCTAATGTAACAGTGATTTCTCCTAACTGTTCCCTTAAGGAGACCATTGGTGATGAAAATAATGTAAATATTGTAAATATCATAGAAAGCAAAGTAATTGCACATAATTCTATTTGGACTCTTTATTTTGATGGTGCAAAATCCAAAGAAGGAGCGGGCGCCGGCTGTCTACTAATAGATCCTCAAGGTAATAAGACTTGTATAGCTTGTAGATTAGAATTTAGTTGTACAAATAATATGGTTGAATATGAAGCTTTGATTCAAGGATTGAAAAAAGCAATCGATTTGGGCATCAAAGAGATTATGGTCTTTGGCGATTCAGAAATCATCGTTAGACAGGTACGTAATTCCATTCATTGTTTATCTGAACATTTGCAAAGCTATCAGAAGGAGGTATGGAATCTTATCACATATTTTGATGCATTTAACATAAATTCTGTTCCTAGAAGTCAAAACCAAGAAGCAGACTTATTGGCAAATGTAGCTTCCAAATTGATTCCTTCGGAAAATTTTTCGCCAGAATTCTTTTCTGTTGAATTAATTTTTAGACCTTCCATACCTGATAACATTTTTAATTGGCGTGTGTTTGATAATGATACACAGGTACTGCATTTTCTGACAAACGATGGAATTTTTAAAGATTCAGCGATAGATGAAATCACTCACGACGACAATTTACGAGATTTTTCGGTAATTAATGATTTTTGTTCAGTTGAGAAGGCTTTTGAACAGGTAAAACCGGTCCCCAACTCAGTATTGAGATTAGAAAAGTTTTTTGATCTGCAGGATAAGTTTAAATCCGTTCCGAATTGTAAAACCAATAGCTCTTGCATGAAATATGAAACCATCAATTTGGGAACAGAATCTAATCCCCAAACTATAAACCTAGGAATAGATTGTGATCCTGTAGAAAGAGCAGCTTTCATAAAATTATTTAAAGAGTTTAAAGATATATTTGCATGGACATATGATGACTTAAAAACATTTAATACTCAAGTCATGCAACATATAATTCCAATTAAGCAAGAATCAAAACCTTTTCAGCAGAAATTAAGAAAATATCACCCATCATTAGAACCAACAATAAAAAAAGAATTGAACAAATTGCTAACTGCCAGGATCATTTTCCCTGTCAGACACACTCAGTGGGTAGCAAACTTAGTTCCAGTTAGAAAGAAAAATGGGGATATTCGATTATGTGTCGATTTTAGAAATTTAAACAAAGCTTCTGAAAAAGATAACTACCCAGTTCCACCCATGGAACAAATTCTTCAGAAAGTATCTGGGGCTGAGATACTGTCTCTCCTTGATGGTTTCTCAGGGTACAACCAAATATTAGTCTCCCCGGATGATCAATTAAAAACTGCTTTTAGAACTCCATGGGGAACGTATGCATACCGTAAGATGCCTTTTGGACTAATCAATGCGGGAGCAACATTTCAACGAGCAATGGATATTGCTTTCAGAGGTTTGATTAATCATTCAGTCGTTGTTTATTTGGACGATGTTACTGTCTACTCTAAACATCGCCCTGATCATCTTAACCATTTGAGAAAAGTATTTGAACGATGTAGAAAATTTGGAATATCTTTAAATCCTAAGAAAACTATATTTGCTGTTTCAGAAGGTATCTTGTTAGGATGTGTAGTATCAAAACATGGAATCATGATTGATCCGGAAAGAACACAAGCTATTTCAAAGATTACTTTCCCTTCCAGCAAGAAAGGAATGCAGTCATTCTTAGGGAAAATTAATTTTGTCAGGAGATTCATCCCTAGCTTTTCAGAGACTGTTCGTCCTTTACAGAAAATGATTAAAAAAGATGCTGTGTTTAATTGGGGGCAAACTGAAAAAGAATCCTTTCAGAAAATTTTAGAAGCTATTTCAGAAGCTCCTAGTCTTTTAAGTCTAGATTTTAACAAGGATTTTATATTATATACTTTCGCTTCTGATATTGCCTATGCAGCAGTATTAACTCAATTAAACCAACAAAATAATGAGGTTCCAATTTCGTTCATGAGTTCGAATTTCAAAGGTGCTGAACTAAACTATCATGAAGTGGATAAACAAGCTTATGCTGTTTTTAAGGCGGTAAAACATTTTCGTCCTTATTTGTTAAAATCTAAAACGAAAGTAATTGTACCTTATTCTTCAGTAAGAAATTTGTTGGTACAGAAGGATTTAGGAGAAAAAAGGGCACCTTGGATGACAGCTCTCCAGGAGTATGACCTAGAAATCAAACCATCAACAATAGTTAAAGGGCAAGGATTGTGTAAACTAGCTGCTGAAGCTGCTCATTTGTCTGATGATAAAAACAAAATTGTCATTGATGAAGATTTACTTACCAGAGAAATTTATTTTTATCCACCACCTCAAGATTCCTGGTACACAGACATACGAGTACTTCTGGAAACAGGGATTGCTCCTGATTACTTGGATCCAAGGAAGAAAAGAGCACTCAGATTGAAATCTGCCCCGTACTTATTAATAGATAGCATCCTCTTTCGAAGAAATTCAGATGGGGTATACCTTCGGTGTCTAGATAAAGATGAAACATAAACAATTTTGAAAGAATTGCATTCTGGACCAGCGGGAGGTCATTTCGGTGGAGAAACCACAGCCCATAAAATTCTTAGAGCTGGTTATTATTGGCCTACCTTGTTTCGAGATTCTTATACTTTCGTCAGAAGGTGTCAAGAGTGTCAACTTGCCGCAGGAAAAGTTAAAAAATCTGCTTTCCCTTTACAACCTGTTTCAGCTGAAAGACCTTTTCAGCAGTGGGGTATCGATATAATAGGTCTAATAAACCCTCCCTCATCAATGCGACACAAGTACATAATAACTGCAACTGATTATTTCACCCGTTGGGCTGAGGCTGCACCATTGAAGGTTGTGAATACTAATCAAGTTCTATTATTTCTGGATTTCTTTATCATAACAAGATTTGGTGTTCCTGATTCTTTGGTTTTTGATAATGCATCATATTTTTCATCAATTGAATTAAGTCAGTTCGCTTTAGAAAAAGGAATAAGAATCAGATATTCAGCTAATTACCATCCTCATGGGAATGGTCTAGCTGAGTCAACAAATAAAAATTTATTGAAAATTCTTAAAAGAACTGTTTCAGTTCACCACAGGAATTGGCATACTGAATTGGTTAATTCTCTTTGGGCAGATAGGGTAACTCCAAAAGTTGCAATAGGTAATTCACCATTTTTCTTAGTGTATGGGACTGAAGCTATTCTCCCACCAAATTTGTTTTTACCTTCATTGCAGTTAGCTCAGTCTGTCCAAGAAGAAGAATGCCCAGCAATGGAGAAAAGAATTAATGCATTATTAAAATTAGAAGAAGAAAGAGAACAGTCAAAACAACACTTTAACAAACATCAACAGATTGTTAAGTCATGGTTTGACCAATCGTTTAGTTCTGATCGCGAATTCCAGGTAGGAGACTTGGTCTTAAAATGGGATAAAGCTCATGAGGTTAAGGGTAGTCATACTAAGTTTCAAAAACTTTTGTTAGGCCCCTTTGTTATCTCTGAAAAAATAGGTCCAAGTACCTTTCGATTGCAAACACTTGAAGGTCAGTCCGAGACATTCCCTGTGAATGGACTGATTCTTAAGAAATATTTTTGTTAATAATTGCTGCCTAAATTGTATATATTTATTCACTGTTTATAAATAGTTTTTATATTTTTGTATATACACTAGCAAACTGTATATGAGTCAAAAGCTGTCAATATCAGATATTTCAGGTTGTTAAAATTCATGTATATAACTAGTCCTCAAAACAGAAATGTGTGATTAATAATTGTAATTAATATATATATCAATAAGATCAGTTTTCTCATCAATCTTGAAAATTTTGACTTGAACTGAAATCTTTTAAAGTTGCTCGGGTTGATCAAAATTTCTTGAGTTTGTAAAAAGTCTTCGTTAGTTCTATTTATAAGTGTTTCCCGGATTTTTCTTTCATCTGGTTATTTTCTTAAATAAGGGTAGTTTATTATATATCTTTCTCAAAGCCCGTGCTTTTGAAAATTTTTTACAGATTTTTTATCATTGGTTTAGAAAACTTTTGTCATCTGAAGATTGTTTAGCATCTGTTCCAGCTAATAACAAGCTAAAGTGAGAGACGGAAGGTCTCAGTAATGAGCCGGTCTGATCAGAATCATAAATATCTCTGGTATGACATTATTAGGAAACTAGTAATGGCTTTTGGTCTTAAAACCAAGAGATAAGGGGTCTCATCACGAGCCAGCTGATTCATTTTCTGGTGGTATTTATGACTGACATTACTATTTGGTTACCATGCTGGGTAATGATCTCTCATTTTAGTTAAAACAAAATCAATGAAATTCCAATAAAACATAACTTTTGCCTGAAGAATAGGAGGTCTCAGTAATGAGCCGACCTAATCATGATCATCAGTGTTGCCTGGAATAACTTCATTTCTGATCACCAGGGTGATGGCTTTTGATTTTAAATTAAAAGACAGGAGATCTCATCATGAGTCGACCTGCTTATTTCAGACAACTCTCGTGAATGATACTATCACATTGGGACACCAAACCCAGGTAGTAGTATTCAGACAGAATTATCATTTAAAAGAAAAGAACAGCAAAGCAAGAAACAAGAAATTACTAAACCAAGGAACAGGTTCTAGATAGTTTTCAGAGGAAAGGTATTCGAGGCTGATGGTAAGATCATCCTTACTAAGAAGCACTGGTTTTGATAATGATATTTGTAAGATTATCTCTAATTATATGTTTTTTTCAAAAGATGAAAATTTCTGGGTTATGCTTATGAATTTGAATAAATAAAGGTTTGATATGAACAAAGGATTCTGATTATCTTTAACAGGTTTCGAAGATTTCATTTTAATCATCTTGTTTTAAGCAGAGATAACTGGTTCTCCCAGGTCGTCGCCATTTGTTGGCAGCAAGCAACAACCTCTTCACTCCTTGACAAAGTGAAGAGTAATCAGTCCTTTATGTCAAAAATGAATTAAAATGTATATAGAGCTCCTTCAGAATCTTTGATTCTGAAGGTGCTCTTAATCAAAGAAAAAGTAATTAAGGACTCTAAAAGCTGATAGGGACTTGATCATCGAATTTGGCTCTCGAATGAAGGATTGATAAGTTTCGTAAATTCTCATTGAAAATTGTTTAAAATATTGAAAAGAGTTTATGTGACTTAAGGGTTTGTGTCAAAGAAATATCATAAAACTCATTATTAGGGTATTATTAGTCTCAAGACTAAGTGAATTTGGGAATTTAATATCATAAGTAATATCCTATCATAAACTTTGTCAATATCATATTTAATTAATAAATGATGGTTTATATAGGAAGCGTTTCTCATATGGTTAATACCCTATGTAATGATACATACGATAGTGTGTTAATACCATGTATAAAGGTTTCGACTTAGTGTTGTATATATATAGTTTGTACATATAAATAAAACAAACACCAAGCTGGCCATTTCATTAATACTTACTTAAAACTCAATCTATGCTTCTTCACATCACGACGTAATATTATTGAATCATGATGATCGTTGGATGAACTGACCATGCGCAAAATCAACGGTTAAATTGATAAATCTTTGGATCGGTGAGCTGGCATGGAAACGTGGCCTTCACCACTTGATAGACTCGACAATTGTATGCGTTTTGACAGTGTTAATTGCTAACACTCATTACAAACTACGCCATCGTACCTATTAATAATGAACCACTGTAAATAATTAATGATCTTAATAATGGCTATATCAGTTGTCATATCTCTGGTTCACCAAGTTAGGCAGTCTTCGTATCGCTGGTTCGTTAAGAAAAGTAGTGATCACTACTTAGCGAGGTCAGAACGCAGATAAGTTAGCATAGACCATGATGTAGCATGAAAGTGTAATATTTATCACCATCCCGCTAAAATGGTAGGTTCAGAGATTTGATTTGGATCAGATTTCGCGCATGTGAAGATTTTCCTAGTATGTCGTGTGTGTGGATACCTATTCCATCTGTTTTCACATTTCCTTTCATTCCACGACTAAACCAAAACAGTGTTGAAAAAACCATGCCTCTTCTGAATCGTTTTGAAATCTCAGGGTATGAAATTATTGAAGCTAATCAGGAGGTTGCCCAGAAATTTGAGAAAATGGGATGGACGCATTTCTTTCAAAGCTTTGATGGTCATCATGTGGAGATTACCAGAATGTTTGCAATGGGTTTTAAAAATGACAGGGTGCGAATTGGGGGTTTTGAGTTTGTTATAAATGAAGACAGCATTGCTGAAGCCACGAAACTTCCCCAGGTGGGAGAACGCTGGTTTAAAGGCCTTATGGTTGATAAGAAGAAGTGTTTGGCATTGTTCTCGCCTTTACCAGATAAAACGAAATTGAGAGTAGGCGTGCCTGTAAAATTTCTCAAGCCCGAGTGGAGAGCTTACTATGAAATCCTGGTAAGATACGTAACCTGTTGTGGACGTTTTTCCCATTTACATTTGTATCATTTAAGGTTGTTATTAGCGGTTAAGGGTTATAAACTTAACTTGCCCTTCTACCTGTGGCAAAGTCTGAAGAAAATGTCACAGTCTGTGAGAAATTTTAATAACCCTGATAATAGCCTGTGTCACCATGGATTGATTAAAATTTTATTGCAATATCAATTATCCGCGAAAGGTCGGTCGTGGGATGAATTCCTAGTCGATTGTAAATTGGGTCCAACACAGCATTGGCCCAATTCGTCTCCTCGAGCTCGTAGGAAACGAAAAATTATAGATTCTGAGGATGATAGCTCAGAGGATAACGAACCAGAGGCCATAAGCACGTCTGTAGATGATATGGTAGATAAAGATGACGATAGGGTTTCAGTCCCTTGCAGCTCTAGGGAAAATTTAAATGAATCACAACCCGATAATAAGGATGGCAACCCTGTAAAATTAAAAGAGGGATCAGCCGAAGATGAAATTGATAAACCTACTGAATGTGATGAAATTCCTATGCATAAGCTGAACCATTTGGCTCGGGTTTGTTGTGATAAGCAAGGGTCGAAGGTTGGAAACTTGTCATCTTCACGTAGAATCACCAGAAGCATGCATAGTTGTCATTCTACTCCAAGGTATAGGTCTGATCCACAGACTTCCAAATCTACTGCCGCCGAACCTGCAGTTGTAAACATTGAGGATGATATTCCGATACCTGTCCCTAGCCCAATGGGTGTAGGGAATTCCACCACTGTCCAGGGGAATGATGTGCCATCAGGTGAGGTAGAGGGTAATCAACCGGAAATAGATCCTGACACTCTACAATTTGAACCATCTCATCATCAGCGTTGTGATAATCCTCGTTCTCCTCATGTAGCCAGCGAAGACGAAACCCTACAGCAGATATTAGGAAATGTCTACCAGGATAAGAAAGCAGAGTCTAAAGGAAAACGCAAACAGTATACGGTCTTGTTGGAAGAAGAAAATAAAACGCTCAAGAAAGAATTGTTAGAATGGATTGATAGGTGGAAAAGGGCCAACGTGAAAAAGAATCAATTCAAGGAATCTAAGAAATCCATATTAAAAACAAACCAGATGCTTTTGGAACGAATTGAAAAACAAAATGTCAAAATTATCAGGTTGAAGGCTAAATTGGTCGAAGCTAGAAGAGTAGTCGCTCTTCGTAATGAAGCCTAATAGTTCTTTTTCTTGTTGACAGGTAACGATCATTTTGATTTAGCATGTCTGTAAAATCGGAGATTTTACAGGCATGCACTTATAATTTTGTTTTAATATTTCGGTTAACTGTGTTAAATCGATTTTAATATGATATATTTATTGAATTTATATGCAGGAGGGTTTTATCACCGTTTTCTTCCAGGAATGCAGGACATAGTGGATGCGTTGGCGTGAAAGTGTAGCTGATCTGTTACTAGTTGGAGTTTTCTGAATGGTTAGGAATGTTCTGAGATGCCTCGACTCAGGCTAGTCGATTCTATTTTCAGTATTTGGTGTAATTAGATGCTTTTATGGTTAAGTAATTTCCTATAATGTTGCATGCAACATTTATAGCAAAAAACCGATTCTCATTAGTATATGAAGGAAGATTTTTGATGAACAGAGGGAGGATGAAGTGTAGAAGAAAAACTTCTTGAAATATATTCTATTTGCTAGTATTACTTCAAACCTGAAGCTGAAGCTCTGTTGTGGATGATACTGGATATCTACGAATGATGCTGTGAATGGTATTCATTTTTGGGTTTTTATAAATACATATATTTCAGTTTGTCATTTTCTGTTATATGCAAACTATGTATGATGTGTCATACTGATGTTCAAACAATTTCTCACTTTGTCGTCTCAAGATTAGTTATTGAATGCATATGTCATTGTGGTTTGTTCATTAGTGTGTTCACTATGAACATTGGCTTGAATGATATAACTTCTTGTTTATTTAAAGTTTCATTTGTATGTTAATGGTGAATATTTAAATAAACATTATCTTAAATTTGAATGACTATCTTGAACAATAATTGTTAATCAGTTCTGGAAATGAAATTCGACTGTGTCTTTTAGGTTGAAATTCAAGTCCATTTCTATATAGCAGAATAATTGTTGTTATAATTTAAACATGTTTGGTTTATATCGTATTTCAATTTTCTGTTATAAGATTAATGATTAATTTTAATTTCAAATCTGCTCTCAGCTGAGATAGGGTAAAATAGAATAAATAGATTAGTTTTAAGTTTATTTTATCTTTAGTATTGTTAAATCATTCTGCATACCGTAATTAAGCTTTCATACTTAGAAAATTCTACAAAAAATTGAAGTCTTTCTTTCCGAAAGCAGCTTTAGGATATTTGTAAATATTTAGATAGGATAAACAGTAGAATAGGTTAGATTTTGCTAGTTTTGAGGTTTCCTTAAGAGACAAACTAGCTGGTAGCAGGACCATAACCTGTGAGGTCTTGTTAACTTAAACACACCGGATACTGCTTTAAGTTGATTGTGTGGATAAAACCTCTTTATTGGTTCTGATTCATAAAATCAGGCCAACAATAGGTTATGGATACATGTTTTGGATACAGGTTTTGAGGATTGTTTACAGGTTATCAGGATTGAGGATGGATTATGGTTTCATGATGATGGATTTAGGATTGTTGATTGGTGACTTTAGATTATAGATTTGGGATAGTACCAGTGATTCACTCGGTTTACCACCCATAGGGATTTTATGGATACAGGTTTTGGATACAGGTTTTGAATGTCTTTCGACACTTTTTTTTTTCTGTAAACTGATTATTGAAATTTTTCTATGTGTCGTTTTTTAAAGCTTTTTTGTGAACTTATTTGTTCACTTATAGGGATGATCTTCAGATCTTGCATATTTTCTTGGCACATTCGTATTTGTTAAGCATTTTCAAGTTATGAGATGTATTGGACTTTGAATCCAACTCAGTTAAATTCAAGGGTTTCTGCTCTCATCGGTTTTTGGTTTCACTTCAGTGAACATCTACAGGTTATCACTTGGTTTTGGAATCCATTTGTCGTATTTTTAGGATAATCTTCATTGACATCCATGAGGTTTCAAACCATGGGTTATAGATTGAAGCCATGGACTTGATATCAGCTCTTGCACTAGGTTTTGTTGCTAGCTAGTACTTTTGTACTGACTTATGATTAAGGGGGAATTGTTAGAAACCTAATCCTAATCATAAAGTCCTAATTAGATTAAACACATCAACGTTACTTAACGGTTGAAGGTAGTTACTTGTAAACATTGTATTTAAGCTATGTTCATCTCAATAATAAGGTACCTCGGTATTTTTCCGTCTTTTTGCTATATTCTTTTTGGGTATTTTTGTTCTTCTTGTTCATTTAATGTTTGACAGTTTGGAAGAGTTTAAAATAACTCTTGTAAAAGTATTATAGAATCACTATTCATGTATTCATGTATGTGGATTATTTTTATTTGAGTCTTGAGCATGGAGGGCCAAGAAACCTTTTGTTTTCTTGGAGATAGGATGGAGGCTAGGATCCTAGTTGGAAGGGTGGTGTTATTCTGCTCTTGGCATGGGAAATGAAGCAGGGAAAGAAAAAAAGAGATGGACAAATAAAGCAACATTTTGAACAAAGAAAGTTTGAATTCAGGTATTTTTCTTGTTACTTGTTTTATATTGTAATTTGATATCTATAACTTTTATTGTTCTTATAAATGTGGAAGCTCGAAATATTTTTATTTCATGATGAAGCTAGCTTAATATAATAGAAGTCTGAATTAAGTTGTGTCTACTTAATATTTAAAAATTGTAATTGAATTGGGGTGCACCATCAAGGCTTAATGAACCTTGATGTGCACTACAATATTCACACACAAAAGTGAAGAATACCCATGGAAGTGCATGTGCAGTTGTTTGAGGTTGTTGTTTTTGGATGCCTAAAAGGTTGTTGTAAGCATGACTAAGCCTTCAACCATGTCCAATGCCCCAAGACGCATGCATAGCACTCAAAGCCTTATAATGACACTAATATCCTTTAAATAGTTTGACAAAAAATACTATATAAAAATAAGACTAAAAAACCCATTCAAATAATTCAATTTCAATATAAATCCATTTTATTACCGTCTTTCTAAATATTTTTTAATAATAATTTCATAATGAGAATCTATTTACTTATTTGAAATGGTAATGCTTTAAGAACTAAATAATTGTATTTTGATATTTATATTTTAATTATGTATATAATTTGGTGGTAAACATTTATTTATTTGAATAATATAAAAAATAAACAATTAAATTGAGTTATTAACAAAATGTTTTATTATTATGATGATGTGATGGAGTTTTGAAGCATCTCAACTTTTCTAAAGGCAAATATGCTTTGGCTGAACACTCGCACACCACGACTCATCATATATGCATGGACAAAGCATCATTGATTGCTAGAGAAAAGCACTACAACAAAAGAAAAATGAGGAAGGCACTAGAAATCGAAATAAGAAACAACGCGATAAACAAAGATGATCGATTGAAGCTTAGTGAGACATGGAAGCCCGTTATAAACCGAATTAAAAATAAAAAAGACATTGCATTAACACGTTGGCAGGAATCTCAAGCTCAAAGAATATTAAAGTCGACCTTCCCACAAAGAGCTCGAGCATGATAATATTAATATGCCCCTCGTTGATTAATATTCATCATCCCAATCACAATATTGATGATGGACTCATTTTTATGTAGTCTGAAATGGTGGCTATAAAATGTTACCAAGGTTTTCCTTTTTTGTTATAAAAAAATTAAGTTTATTTCTAAATTCATTGTTATATGGTGCAAAGTCTCATCATTAAATATTAAACATTTATTTGCTTCAATAATATAAAACTAAAATTAAGTAAATTGGACTATTTATAAATTACTATTTGTGAACTCATTTTGTTTACGGTGCAAACCCTTTTATAAATTATTATTTGTGAGCTCAATTTGTTTAAATGGTGTAAACCCTCATACAACTCAACATACATAATTTCTTAATGTTGTTAATTTAGCATACCTCATTTCTTTTAACATATATGATTAGATATTAAATTTTTTAGAATGTCAAAAATTTATTTACACCACTTTAACACCACATAATATAAGTTGTGCTAATACCACCACTTTATTACCAAATAATATAATTGGTTTTAGGACCACGAGTAGTCACATAAGATAAGTGGTGTTAACTTGTGCTAAAAGATGGATTTTGTTGGTGGATAAAAAAAGTCTATAAAAATAAATGCTCAAAATAGTCAACCACTTGAACTAACCATCACATTAAAATATATACAATATGTTAATTATAAATTATTCAAAATTATAAAATTTCAACATTAATAAATTATTTAATT
Source organism: Larix kaempferi (assembly GCA_027924585.1). Taxonomy (NCBI): domain Eukaryota; kingdom Viridiplantae; phylum Streptophyta; class Pinopsida; order Pinales; family Pinaceae; genus Larix; species Larix kaempferi. Next base: position 4,875,243 of record BSBM01000293.1, on the reverse strand, counting down.
TTTATGATACACATTTTTACAAATTTTATGATTGTGTGCTTCTACTACACTGATACTAGATGGTATTATCCATATCACTAATCGGAAAATTAATGCCTTCTACGCTAACAAGATTCCGACTTATGATCCAAAAACACCTTTCATTTCAGCTAAATATTCTAAAGTGCATATCAATACAAAACCTAGACATATAATATGATCAAATCATTGATAACTCATGGATTTGAAAGCCTAAACAACTGTAACACCAAATACAAGAAAGAAGCAAATTCACACAAGATATAACTTTTATTGGTATGAATCACACTTACATACAACCATAGCTCTATTATATAGAGTTATACAGATCTAACTATTTCCTAAATTAGGAGGAGAGGTTGAGAGAATATTTCAACCATCTCTAACAACTCACAACAAATTAGTCACTTATAGAATGTGACTTATTACAACAATAATGGAAACATTATCTCTAACACACCCCTTAATGCTTACATGATTGAAAAACAATACTGAAATCTATTTTAGAACTATGATCTATGTCTGGTATAGTCTTCATCAACATCTCTATCCACTTCTAAAATCTAGTAGAATAAGCTCTTTCACAACCATTCATTCGAGCTGCAACTTGATTCATTCAAAATACAATTGCCTACATTGTTCAATGTATTTGTCATAAAAACAGTCTAGATACTGTATTCACCAGCTACATAGGAAAGCAATCTAGATACTGAATGTATCCAGAATTCAGTCTTACAACATGACATCTTTCATGTATTAAATGTTGTATGCCCAGATTTGTGGCACTAGAAGCATTCAAGTGAGCCCTAGGTTTTTTCCATTGTTCCCTTGGAAAATACTGCAATTTCAGTTTGAAAACCACCATCTGTATCTCATGTATTCATCCTCTTTTCTTCTGCTAAAAGTGTTTCTAGCGTTTTGTCTAATAATTGAGCAGGCAACTGACTTAATGTAAAGACAACATTGTTAAACTTTGGAGATAGACTATTTAATATAATTGCCAAACTGACTTCTAAGAGATTTTAAATAATTTATATGACTACACAAGGATGTCTTGTCCTGCATTTTAAGACTATATAGCTGTGATTTTATAGTAATCTTTGCAGTTGTTCCGTTACCAAATAACGTACTCAAACGGTCCCATATTTCTTTAGCTTTTTTATCTAATTCAATAAATTGTATATAAGAGTCTGAAAGAACCAATCCAATGATAGCCTTAGTTTGGCATCCTTCTCTAGCCACTCTGGAGTTGGATCTTCTGGTGGTGTATCTTTTACGATATCCCATAAACCCTCATACATCAAGCGCATTTGTGTTTAAGTTGCCAAGTATGGAAATTGCGCCAGATCAATCGAGATCTTTTTTGTTACTGTGAGTATAAGTGATAGAATGTTTAAAACTGAATTCAATTATTAAGTTTTATTATAAAAAGATGTGTGAAAATGGAAATGAATATAACTTTACTTTGCATAATTAGTTTTTCATTCAAATATTGTATTGTTGCGAAAATAAATTGTGAGAGACCGAGCATATATGCACATATTTTTTATACTATGAATTGAACTTAAAATTATTATTTTTATTAAAATTAATAAATAAATAGTTGACTTGAATTGCATGATATAAACATTATGTTTTTTTATCATAAATGGAAAAATAAAACTATTTAATAAAAAAATTAAATATAAATTAAAATAGTGAATATTAAAAAAATTAAATATATGTTTTTGATATATGATTTTTTTATATATATACAACCACCGTATTTTTAAAAACAAAATTTTTGAGGGGTCGCCAAGGAAAAGGAGGCTTATCCAAATCAACTGAGTTTGACATAAACAACATTAAAAAAAAATCAATACTAAATAAATAAAAACAAATTTTAATACTTATCCAAATCAACGGCGTTTGACATAAACAACATAAAAAACTTCAATACTTAATAAATAAAAACAAATTTCAATACTTAAATAACATAAATATAAATATAAAATGATAATTTTTTTATGTTGTTAGCTTATAATTTTTATTGATATCTGTAAACAACTTTTTGTTAAATGTTTCAAATTTTTTTTTTAACTCTGAGCTGGGGAGATGGAGACAGCTAGGGTTTTGTGGGTGCGGGCTGAGGCGCTTCTGCAGTTCTGGGATGTGATTGGAGCTCGGAGCGATGGATTTTGATTCTTCATCGACTTGGAGTCAAGTTGGTTCGTTAGAACCAGTCTAGTACCAGCCAAGTATAAAAAAAATTGGGAATAATGGCGTACGATGAAGATTAAAATTTGTTTTCTCTGATTCCATTTACTCTCGGACTGTTATTTTTGGCGTTTTGTTTGGTTGGCACCTTTGGGCTTTTGCTCTCGGTCTTTTTGGTGGTGGTCTATTTGTGGTTTTCGGGCTACATTTTGGCTTGTTGTGGTATTTTTCACTCCAACTAGGGTTATTATTTAGATTTTTGTTATGCAGTGTTAGTGGAATCCAGGTGTCCGCGGGACCCTTCTTTTTCATTTTCAGAGGGACAGGTGTGGGTCACCCCCACTTAACCGGTCATGGGTCTTTATGGCTTCTCCTCTTCATTTTCGAGGGGCATCATCTGTTCCACTTTTGGAAAAACCTTGGTTTTTGCCGGCTTCGTCTGTGCTGCACCCGAATGAGAAATGTAACCCTAATTTCTTTGGGGCAAAGGCTAGGGTTCGTCGTAGGTTGAAAGCTTACAAAGCCAGATCTACACTTTCAAGGTTGTTATTGCAGAAGATGCAAATCTTGATAGGGTAGCAATGCTTGCTGAGCGTGCCTTAGTTGGGCGCCTTGAATATACTTCTGGTACGAAGGATGAAATTCTGGAATGTGTTAGGGTTAATTGGGTGTCGGTCACTGGTATGGCTCCAAGTGTCAATTTACTGTTGAACCGTTGGAATCTCTTTGTCTTTCCGGATGTTGCCATGATGTCTAGGGTTTTGGAGGGCACCTAGATTTTCAAAGAAGGCTCTTTAATTCTGAAACGTTGGCATATTGCCTTCGATCCTCTTACAGAGAAACAGAGAATTCGGCACCTCTGCATGATGATTCCAGGTCTGTCAATTGAACTTTGGACTAAAGAGATTATTGTCGGCTTGGCAAATTCAGTTGGGCGATTCATTCGTATTGATAGGAAATTCCTATTTGGCATGGATAGGAGATACACCAAGGTAATGGTGGAAATAGAAATGGATGCTGGTCTTCCGGCATAAGTTGAGGTTGTATGGGGACTTAGAAGCTGGAAGCAAAGACTCGACTTTTTCAGAATCCCATTTTGTTGTTACGCTTGCAAGGAAATTGGACACATTCTTGCAAAATGCCCTAATATTTTGAAGTCAAGGCCGGCAATGAACGGTACTTTGGACCTTTCTACTCCCCCTGTTGAACCTGGTAAGTTTGTTCTTGTTCCTGATATTGTTTATTCAGAAGTTTCTAAAGATGATATTGCTTTGATGGAAGTCACGAAGAAGGACTAAGATGTTCGTATTGCTTCTGGGGATGTTATTTTGAGACATGGACCTCATGTGCCTTCTGTCAGGAGTCTTCCTGTGCCTATGGAATTGGTGAAATCATCTGTTGTTCGCAATCTTTCTTCTGATTTAGCTTTTGTTGGGGATAGGGTTGATGTTGGTGTGGATATTTCTAAGTGTCATGTTTTATGTGAAGAAACCCAGGAACCTGTTATGCCTTTGTCCCCTTCTGCTAATGTATTGGGTTCTGTGAGTCAAAAGGTTCCGGAATCTATTCCATATGATTTTGAAGATTCTGGGATTGAGGATAGTTGTGAGCTCAAAGTTGATGGGGTTTTAAAAACCCTTACCCCGGTACCTTCTTATTCCAAATCTCCACTAGCAGGTTCTGATGCAATTCCACTTCATGCTATTAAATTTCAAAATGTTACCATTCGAAGGGGTAAAAAGAAGAGGGAGGGGAGTAGGGTTAAGGATTGTGTGGATACAATCCCCCCTCGAGTTTCTGGTCATTTGATGTTAGGGGTTTCTATTTCATCGTCAGATGAGGGTCTTAGAGCAAAGATACCCTGCGACTCTGGTTCTTAATGTCCATTTTATCTTTGAATGTCTGAGGGTTGGGGAAGGTTGCTAGGGCAAAGGCCTTCTTTAAACTTTATGCAGCTATTTGTCCAGGTATAGTGTTACTTCAGGAAACAATGTGTTTAAGTTTGGTGGTGATCTCTAAGTTAGGTGACCTTCTTCCCAGTTGGGAAGTTGCGCCTAGTTGTTCCAATGGACTTTCTGGGGGTTTGGCGGCGGCTTGGAACCCTACTCTGTTTGCCTTCAAAGTTTTTTCTACTCCGTGGGGTCTACTGATGAAAGGAACTTGTATAGGTTTGAACATACAGTTTCACATCCTTAATTGTTATGCTCCTTATGATGACAGATGGGATTTCTGGGAAGCCTTGGCTGCGTCTAGGGTTCTTAATTTATCCCATTTGGTGATTGCAGGCAATTTGAATTTTACAAAATTTGCCTCTGAGATCTGGGGATCTATGGCCAAAATGGATCCATTGGCAGACTATTTTATGGATTATCTATGTCGGTTTGATCTGGTGGATATGGTTCTAGCTAAATTAATTCCTACCTGGACAAATGGTAGGCAGGGTGATGCCGGTGTTCACAAGAGACTAGATCATTTTTTGGTGAAGTCTTCTTTTTTAAGTATCATTCAGAAGTCTCGAACATGGGTTCATGAGGTGAAGTTCTCAGATCACTGGCCTATTGTTTTTCAATTTGAAGATTATGGACAAAAGGTCTATTATCCTTTCAAATTTAATAGTTCATGGCTTATGGAGAATGATTTTTGTGAGATGGTGAAATCATTCTGGTTAAATTCTGATATTGAGAATTTAAATCCAGTTGATTATTTCTGTCATAAAATGATGAAGCTCAAAGATGAGGTTATTGAATGGATAAAGGTTAGAAAGAAGTCTGATGCTGCAAAACTGAAGGATTTGGAATATAGTATTCAAAATGCCTGTATGCAGAATTTTGATGGTTGTTTGAATCAGGGAGATTTTGAAGTTCTAAAGTTATTCGAGAAAAAAAAGGAGGAAATCCTCTTGATGGAAGAAAGGGAGTGGAGATTGAAGATCCGATTGGTGTGGATCAGTCATGGGGACATGAATACAAAAAAATTTCATGCTTATGCTTCTGCGAGGAGGAATTTGAAATTGATTTGGGATATCAATGATGAAGATGGGAACTCTATAAAGGGTTTGGAATCCTTGAGCTCTGAAGGTGTGAGGTTTTTTGGCAATATTTACAAAGATGAAGGTGGTTGTGATCTATTGGACCAAATCAGATTGGCAAAAATCTATCCTAGATGTTTTGATGAAAGGGAAGTTGAGGAGGTGGGGAAGGAGGTTTCTCTAGATGAAATTGAGCATACTTTAAAAAATTTTGTCGGGGAGAAAAGCCCTGGTCCTGATGGTTGGCCAATGGAAGTTTATGTGCATTTCTTTGATATTTTGGGGGAAGACATTCAACGCCTTGTGGAATTTACTAGGGTTCATGGGTTCATTTCTGGAGCTTTAAATTCTACATTCCTTACTTTAATTCCCAAGAGTGACAAACCAGTATCATTTGGGGAATATCGTCCCATTTCTCTATGTAACCTCATCTATAAACTTGTTTCAAAAATTATTGCTTAGAGATTGAAGAATGCTCTATCTACTGTTATAACTCCTGAACAGTTTGGGTTCTTAAAGGATAGGCAAATTCATGATTCGATTGGACTTACCCAAGAACTGCTACACACTATCAAATCAAAGAAGTTAAAGGCTCTGATATTAAATATGGATTTAGAGAAAGCATATGACCGTGTCAATTGGTCATTCCTCAGGTTGATTCTGATTCAAATTGGTACTCCTCCCCTTGTGTTAAATTGGATAATGGCATGTGTTTCAACGCCATGCATTGTTATTTTGGTAAATGGTAATCCCACCTCTTTTTTTCAGTCTTCTAGAGGGATCAGACAGGGCTGCCCTCTGTCACCCCTTCTATTTCTCCTGATTATTGATGGTCTTAGTAGGCTCGTACAACAAGCTAAAGATATGGGATTGATTAAAGGTATCAAGATGGGTGATGGATGCTTTCTTTCGCACCTCCTTTTTGTTGATGACGTTCTTCTTGCTAGCACTGATTCTATTATAGAATGGAAGGTTTTTTCGAATATTATCAATTTTTTCTGCAAGGTTTTTGGGATGAAGGTTAGCATTTCAAAATCATGTTTTTATCAACATAATGTGGAAGTTGGGAGAAGATGTGTAATTGAATCCATCTTACCATATAAATGTCAAGATCTTGTCGATGGTTTGAAATATTTAGGTTTTATTTTAAAACCTAATGCTTATAAAGTCAATGATTGACAGTGGATTATTCGCAAGTTTGAACAGAGAATTGATCACTGGACTTTCCGATTGCTCTCAGCTGGTGGCAGACTTGTTTTAGTTAAAGCAGTTCTTTCAAGTATTCCAGTTTTTTGGCTATCTCTTTTAGAGATTCCGGTCTACATTCTAAATGTGCTCATGAAGCTTATTTTCAGATTTCTTTGGTTTGGTAATATCGATGGTACTAAACTGGTGATAGTTAAATGGGAGGTTCTTGCTCGGCCGGAGAAGTTCGGTGGATGGGGTATCAAAGACATCAATATTTTTAGCAAAGCTTTTAGATTGAAGAGTCTATGGCGAGTTTTATTCAGTAATACTCTTTGGTCAAAGGTTCTCCATCTCAAATATATTAAAACAAATTTTATTAGCTGGTTGAGGAAACCCTAGAAGGTCTCTGGTTTGTTGTCTCCAGTTTGGAGAGGTTTTCTTAAAGTCTATGACTAGATTGCCAAGGATATTTGCTGGCAGGTAGGTAATGGCTGCAGTATTCTTATCAGTGTGGATCTTGTTCTTGGTTTGGAGGAAAATTTTAGACTGTCAAATAATCTGATCACTTTGTTGAATATTATGGGGTATAAAACTTTAAATGAAGTTCAAATACTCGATCAATTTCACCGATCAGATAATGGTTGGTTAAGTGCTTTAGAGTTGGAGATCCCGGGACAACACACACAGGAATGGGATCATTATATTACAGCTCTGAGATCGGCTGGTATTGCTCTTTCGGTGAACCCCGATAAATTATTATGGGTAGGCAATCCAAAAGAAGGTTTTGTTTCTGCGAAATCTGCTTATGACAGGATTATTCAGGATCATTGTATTTATCCAAGACAGTGGTGGTATTCGAAAATCTGGAAATGGTCTATTCCTCTGAAGGTGAAATGTTTCCTATGGCATGTTCTCAATGGCAGTCTTAAGACATGGGATAACCTCCTCAAGCGTGGCTGGAATGGACCAATTTGGTGTTGTTTATGCAATTTAAGTTCGGAATCTGTTGGCCATCTATTTGTGAAGTGCTCCTTTTTGCAAGAAATTTGGTCTCTGTGCTGTAAAGAACTAAATTTGGATTTAGTCTGGGAAGATTTGGACTTTGGCTCAGGTTTGCTCAATTGGGTTAGGGATTTCAAAAAACCACTTTTCCTTCCTATTTGTATCTCCTGGATTATCTGGTTTGCAAGGAATGAAGCGATTTTTCAGAACAAGATGCCTGCTGCGGTGCATTGTGTAAAGTCTATTATTTATATGTTACAGACTTACCCTGAGGAGGAACATTGTAAGAAAAGTGTGAGTGATAGCTCTTTCTCCTTTGTGGTAACTCAACCGATATTATTCTTTGATGGTGCTGCTCAAGACAGTATGTGTGCAACTGGTGGTGTCATTTATATCAATCAAGATCATTACTTTTCTCTTCGTCTTAATGGTGGCAGAGGTACCAATATGAAAGAAGAGTTATTGGCTCTTTGGGTTTTTCTTAAAGTGGAAAAAACCTTTGGACTGGTTAATCTCAAAATATTTGGGGATTCCCGAGTGACAATCAAATGGGCCTCAAATGAATACAATCCGAATATTATTGCTCTAAAAAATTGGTGTGTTCAAATTAGATTGCAAAGCAGGGTCAGATTTCATTCGAGCATATTTTCAGGACTCACAATTCTCATGCTGATCAACTTTCAAAAGATGCTTTTTGCTGGACCTGAAGGAACATTGTTTTGGGAAGAGTGGATGGATTACTGTCGGCTTGACAGGGGTAACTTATTTTTCTTTTAGGTTGTATCCCCTACTTGGGCTGATGAACATCATTTTGTGAAATCGTTTTGATGGGCAATTTTAATTTTGTATAGCAGTTAAATTGTTGCTCTTTTTGAGAACAAGATCTTGACTTGATATCTTGTATCTCCGATACTCACAAACTATCTTTGTACTATTTGATTCAACTGAATAGAAATAGTACGATTTTTTTCTGAAGGAAAAAAAAAATGACAAATAAGAAATTATAGTTTTTCAATTTTTCATAAAAAAAAATGATAAATGATAAATTATTATCCATGTACATCTACATTTCCATTTATTTTTTTGAGTTCTTTTTAAGAAAGAAAGTAAGTTTGAGGAATATTAGAAACCTACATTCATTCATTCAATTATATTCTTAAATAAACAATATTTACATTCAATTATATTCTTAAATAAACAATATTTACATTCAATTATATTCTTAAATAAACAATATTTACTTGTGGCATCTAACTCACGGAGGACTGCGTAACTAGTGATGATGAATATGCTTAAAAATGCGTGGAAATGAACTCTCTTTTTTTGTTGGAAGCAACCAAAAATTAAGAGAAAAAATCATGTTTCAACTAAGTGTTGGAAGCAACCAAAAAGTAAGAGGAAAAAGGCGCATTTTTGTTGGTTATGTACTTGGTGCTGGTCATTGGAAGCCAAGTTGTTAGAGTGATCTTACAGTCAAATCCATACATAGGTACACACATGTTTGATAGGAGATATTACTACTACAGATGTCCACATGATTTTTTTTATTGAGGATTTGATAATACAAGGCATGACCTGGGCCCACATTTTTTTTCTATAGTCTTTTGAGTTGAAGATCGAGTCTTCAAACTTTGCTCAAAGACAATTTGATTATCCCTTTCCACTTTCAGGGGGGGCTGCTTTAGGACTTCTCACCTTTCAGTTGACAAGGGGGAACATTGATGAGGTTGTCGACTTCAAGTTTCGAAGTTCACTTTTGAGGATTGTTTAGAGGTTATCATGATTGAGGATGGATTATGGTTTTAGGATGATAGATTTAGGATTGATGATTGATGACTTTGGATTATACATTTGAAATAGTATGATTCACCTTTTTTACTACCGACGGGTATTTTATGGATATAGGTTTTTGAGGATTGTTTACAGGTTATCATGATTGAGGATGGATTATGGTTTCATGATGATGGAATTAGGATTGATGATTGGTGACTTTGGATTATAGATTTGAGATAGCACCAGTGATTCACCTGGTTTATTGCCCACAAGGATTTTATGGATACAAGTTTTGGATACAGATTTTGGATGCCTTTCGACACTTTTTTCTGTCAATTGATTATTGAAAGTTTTTTATGTGTCGTTTTTTAAAGCTTTTTTGTGAAATTATTTGTTCACTTACATGGATGATCTTCAGATCTTGCATCTTTGCTTGATGCATTCAGAATTGTCAAGCATTTTCAGGTTATGAGATGTGTTGGATTTTGAATCCAACTCAGTTCTCTTCAGGGGTTTCTACTCTCATTGGTTTTTGGTTTCACTTCAGTGAACATATACAGGTTATCACTTGGTTTTGGCATCCATTTGGCATATTTTTAGGATAATCTTCACTGGCGTCCATGAGGTTTCAAACCATGGGTTACAAGTTGAATACATGGACATGATATCAACTCTTGTACTAGTTTTTGTTGCTAGTTGGTAGTTTTGTACGGACTTATGATTAAGGGGGTATTGTTAGAAACCTAACTCTAATCATAAATTCCTAATTAGCTTAACCAATTCACCGTTACTTAATGGTTGAATGTATTTACTTGCAAACATTGTATTTAAGCTATGTTCATCTAAATAATAAGGTACCTCGAGCTTTTGCTGTCTTTTCGCCATATTCTTTTTGGGTATTTTTGGTCTTGTTGTTCATTTAATGTTTGATAGGTTGGAAGAGTTTACAAGAACTATTGTAAGAGTATTATAGAATCACTATTCTGGTATTCATGTATGTGGATTATTTTTCTTTGAGTCTTGAGCATGGAGAGCCAAGAAACCTTTCGGTTTCTTGGAGCTAGGATGGCGACTAGGATCCTAGTTGGAAGGGTGGTGTTATTCCGCTCTAGGCATGGGAAATGAAGCAGAGAATGAAAACAAAAGATGGACAAATAAAGCAACATTTTGAACAAAGAAATTTTGAATTCGGGTATTTTTCTTGTTACTTTTTTTATATTGTAATTTAAGGGTACCCACACGAAGCTGGTACCCAAAATAACCGCAACAACAGCGCATGAGCGGAAAAAAAGTGATTCGCACGTGCCTCCAAAGGCGCACACGTGTCGCTGCTTCGGCAATGCCAAATGTCCACGTGGTTAAGCCCACGTGGACAAAATGGCGTGCATGCGTCAATGGCACATGCGCGCCTCTATTTTTTATAAAAAAAACAGAGCTCACGGGTTTATCATTTTCGATAGAACCATGAGCCCACTGTCCAACTCGCAAGCACACTGTGCAACCCTGCGAACGTGGCTTCGAGCAACCAAATCCTAATCAACACCAAGAAATCGCCTCTACACCACGGTGCCATCGATTTCTCCAGGTAGGTGCTCCTCAAAGCACAAATTTGTGTTTATTTTTATTTTTATTTTGTTTTCCATTTGAATTTTAATTTAAAAAAAAAATTACAATCCATTAAAAAACTAAGAAAATTTAATTGCAAGCCATCTACACCTAACAAGATGTCAGACACACCTGAACCATCCAATGAAACCCGACCTCTACAAGACAATATGGGAACCGACAATGAACCGAATGAAAACCCTGAAGATCAATTACACCAAGACTTAAATCAATTGAGGGCACTAAGTAATGAATTGAACAGTACCAAGGAACCCTCTTGGGTTTCCTTGGCTTCATCACTTCAAAACATTATTGAATCAATCAATATTGCACATAGTGAGGTAACAAACTTGAGCCAATACAGGGATGGAATGAGGGAACACTACTCCACTGGGTTGTCCAAAGAGTAGATAAAAGACCTCAACATCACTAAAGCCCAGTTGTATAGCAAGTTCATAGTTCCCTCGATGGGACAGCCTCCAGCTGTGACGAGGCCTCGGGTTTGCATGGATTGGTGCATTTACCAGCCATGGAGAGATAACTAGAGAAAGAGGTGGTTCATGGTCTTTGACAGGTCCCCGTGCAACAATTTGGAGGTCCCATAGTATTTCCTTCAAAAATTGTGGGCTGAGTTTGAGCTAGGGTACCATGTCAACTATTTTGACATCACTGAGTTTCAGGGTGTTGGTCTTGGCTCTGCCCAAGATTGACCTCAAGCACACCACAACCCACTTAGAGGACCTCCTGCACCCATGAGAGAGCCAAACCCCCCTCCTTAGCCACCCGGGTTTGGTAGCGGCTTAGATGAGATTCATGACTCCATCAAACGTGCCACACATGACTTGCTCAGACATGCCAAATTTGTGTCCATGTCTTCCCAGAGCCGGGAGGACATCGATGAGACACAAACAACTGCACAGTCTGTGGGTGGTGGCCGGGACATGCCGAGTACAGGTGGAACCCAGGCGGAGCCTTCTAGTTTTTCTGGAACAACGACACATCGTTGTTCTCACTGTGGTCATTCTTGCCATGGTGATACACAGTAACATGCCATAGGGAGCTTCATGGATCAGGTTTGCTATTGTTTTATTTAATGTTCAAGTATTTGTTGTATTTTATTTGATATTGTATTGTTTAATATATTTAACTTTGAATTACACATTGTTGACTTTATTTGTTTTAATGTTCCGGGGTCGGGTCTCCATCCCCCAGGTGGGAGGACGTCGGTTCCTTTGACCTTGATGGAGCCATGGCGGCAGTAGAGGAGATCACGTAACCATACACATAGGTAACTTCTTTACTTTGAATAATTAGATCCAGTTACGAGTAATTTGTGTTCAGTAATTACAAATTAATTAGCACTGAGTAATTACCATATTATCATCGTATTTTACAGTTGTGTTTATAATATTGTCTAATTTATTTGAGAGCTATAAATTCGTATAATCCCACCAAAAAAAAAATGAAACCTTATAAAACATGAAACCCTAAGAAAACTATAAAGATTTGTCCATGTTCACTTTAGGCATCCTAGACCTATGATGATTATACAAATGGGAGAGAAATTTCCAAAATCTGTCATTCTTACTTGACCAATGATGAGCCCACAGCTGGGGTTTTGGTGATGCCCGTAGTGTCCTTCATCCTCAGACTACCATCCAATTCTTTCTTTCTCTTCCTGTGCTTGACCAATGCCATGGTGTGTTATTGTTGCTTTTCCATTTGTCACCATGTCATCCAAGTTATCTTTGCCATGTACTCTCCTTGTCCAAATCATCTTCAAATGACCATCGTATGGGTCATTTGACTCTTGGCTCAATAGGTGTGCCAATTGCTCCAATGCCCATCACTTTGTCCACCAAATCAACCTTTGCTGCCATGCCCTTATGCCATGTGTTCTTCAAGCTTAAACTTTGAGAATATATTACCATGGTAACTATCACTTTCCCCGGTATTCTACTAATAGGTTCCTTTAATGGTAAAGGTGGTCAAATCAATTCTATGCTTCTGCTAACTTTGTTGCATCAATTGAGTTCACTGAGATGTTGTACTTGTCACTTTTGCATCCACCAAGACCAATGGGAAAACTATTTATTGCTATGAATTTTCACTGCATTGTGCAAAACTCTCGGGAAAAAGAGAATCATAGTGGCCAAGCTTCTAGAAATTCAAGAACCTAATGTTTCTCATGTCCTTATTACCTTAGTTTATTATCACGGGATTTCCAATTTATTCTAATACTTGAGACTTGTTGATGCCTCCGATATCGTAGCATCAATCAGAAAGGGATTCTCCCCGAGAGACGGTCCCAATTAGACTATCTCCCGTTTGGTGTAGGGAATCCGTCCGGTTAGCGGTTCCGGCAACCGTGGTTTTGGACTTTAAATCCGATTTTACCGGTTATGGCCCGATCCACCTTTCTTTTGGGTTTTTTGTGTCTTTTATATGAGATGCAAGTGCCTAAATTATACTTAATCTAAATGCAATTAAAACAGATCTAAACTTAAAACTAGAACAGACCTATCTATCCCTGCAGGGGAACACGCTTAAGGGGAGAGCAATCAGCTGTAATAGATATCGTAAACAAAGAACAGATAGCTATTATTTCTCACGGTCAAAGCTACAGCAAGATGAGGATCTTGAGAAGGTAGCCTCTCATTCAACATGGAACGCATCTATTGCTCAGAAAACAGAGGAAAGCTAAAGAATAAGGAAACAGATCTAAAATGAAACTTAAAGAACGCATCTATTGCTCACGAACAGAAGAAAGCAGAATTATTTGATCTACGTAACAAGAATAAAGAAACAGATCTAGATGCAACGAAACTGGAATTAAACTAAAAGATCCCTGCAAGGAGCAATTTAAAGGCATGAACAATGAGCCATACAAATTATCCTGAAGAAAGAACAGTTAGCCATTCGATCTAGAAGAGAAATCTACAGCAATGATAAAAGCATCAGCAGGTAGCTCCTGATTTAATATGAAACGCATTCATTGTCCATGAGGATGGGAAAAATTCGTATGCACAGTAAGGAGCGAAAATCATTAATACAAAGAAGTAGTTCGGATGATAAGAATGATCTCACAATACAGAACTGCAGTCATTAGAATAGTCCAATATACAGCAATCCAACATTCCATGCAAAACGTCCATCTCCCGTGGCTTCTATTAGAAAATTCAATTTACAGACCTGATACAAGATAACTCATATCGTTTGCCAAAATTTTCATTCCCTGTCAAAAGGCCTCTATTAATCTTTCCTAGACGCTATTTATAGCTACAACTTTGCCCTTTGGGCTGACACCTAGCACGTTCCACCTGTCATTTACAGGGATTTCTACTATAATCGATCACCAAAAATGGCCACTTCCTTTACAAAATATTGTGACAAAAATTAGGGACAGCTGTCCCACGGCTTATGCCTTACATATTTAAAATGTACATAACAGAAAATTTGCTAACACCGAAGCTTTCCCTGCTGGGCACGTGTCCGGCTGAAGAGAGGAATTCAGCTGAATTCAGTTTGCTTCAATCCTGTGCGTGAGCTTCCGATGGCAAAGGGTCGCCCAAATTGATTGTCACTGGTGCTGCCTGGGAAGATGTCCTCGAATCCCCTGCTGATGCTGCTCCTAATTGGAAAAGGGGCATTGGACTGGCCAGAATTTCTGCCATTGCTGGGGAAGAGGCTGCTGGGAGAGAGGCTGCCGGTTCTACTGGTGTTCCCGCTGCTGCTGTAGCTTTCCTGTCCTCCTCCGCTATGTAGCTGTGCCACACACCTGTGTCCCTTATGATTATGTTTGCTGCAGCAGGAAACAGGATTTTCTGAGAAGTCACATTCTTCCCGAGCTCTGCTTTAATGCTTTGTACCTCTGCTTCAGCAACTTGATGCGCTTCCTTCAGCAGATGGTTGTGAAGTGTTGATGAACCGATGTAATGTTGGAGATCATCCATGGCCAAGACATCAATCCTTTTCACATACTCCATTTGGACGCCTAGCTCTTCTTTCAGTTGAGACAGCCGCTGTTCCTTTTCCGGGAAGTCTTCTAGGGTCTGAGGGAAACTCAATGTGCAGCTGTCATGGACTCCTTTGAGCTTTTGGTACAGGTTGTTGATTCTATCTGTTGTCCTCTGCACACTGGCCATCAGCTTATTGGCACAGTTCCTGCCAAACTCCAACAAGGCTATATCTTCATTAAAATCTTCCACGGCCTTAAAAGGTAGATGTGGGGGGAAACCTCCTTTCCCTTCTCTCCATGCCATCTGACTTATGACGTTTGCCTTGACATGGGTGTTCTTAGCTTTGATCCTGTGGGCTTCCGTATTAACCTCTTTTAGCCTAACCACCATGGCCTTGAGTTTGCATACCTCATCAGTGATTAGCTTTTGGGAGCCATATACTTGCTGCAGGATATTGCATGACAGCTCGTGGAAGGGGGATAGGTCTATGGTCCTGCTCTCTGCCTGCTCTAAACGCTCAGCCAACGTTTGCTTGTCTGCTTTTAGCAGAGATGCCTTTTCTTTTGCACCATTCTTCTCTGCTTCCACAATCGTCATTTGAAGTGCTAGCTGGTCCTTTTCCTCCTCCAGCTGGCTGTACTTGCTTGACAGCTCCTTATGTTCAGCGTACAAGCAGTTATACTGGTTTACTACCAGATCTCTTTGGGCTTGCTCATTAGCTACATTTTGTTGCAGCGTGCGTGCTCTTTTCTTTGTCAATATATTTTCTTTAACTATAACCCCTACATTGGCAAATGATGCCTGTGCTGTTGCTATAACTGCGGATGCCATGGCGATGGGGTCTGCATCTGTGTTCTGCATGACAGCGACCTCTCGGTGAGTAACGATGTCATCATGGAGGGGGATTTTAATCCTCTCTTCTGATTTGAGGACCATTGCTTTTCTTTTCTTATCATAGACAAACTCATTCCATTTGGA
Source organism: Larix kaempferi (assembly GCA_027924585.1). Lineage (NCBI taxonomy): Eukaryota > Viridiplantae > Streptophyta > Pinopsida > Pinales > Pinaceae > Larix > Larix kaempferi. The sequence continues at coordinate 4,859,496 of BSBM01000293.1, read as the reverse complement.
CACCGTACGCTTCCCAAATGGAGTGTACGGGACAATTGGTCGGTTGATGATGTCTATGTCTTCTTCCATGGGTGGGGTCCGGACTTCCTGAGCAGGGTCTACTCCTTCTTTTTGGGTACCAGAGACATCTGCTTGAGAGGTGTCTATCTCCATGTCTTGGACACCGGACCCACCTATCTCGGTATATTCCCTTGTCTTCCATTCTTCCTTAGCCTTCTTCCTTGCTTCAGCTTGCTCAGTCTCTGCTTCTTTCTGCTTTTGGGCCTCTTCAGCCTCTTTCCGCAGTCTTTCATTCTCAGCTTCTTGCTGCTTTCTTGCTTCCTCGGCTTCCCGCTGTAACTTCGTCTCTTCTCTTAATCTGAGCTCTTCCTGAGCTCGGGCATCCTCAGCTTCTTTCTCCTTTTGCTGGGTGGTTTTCTGGGCCTTGGTTGAGCTAGAACTTGCTCCAGCACCTTGGCAACAGATCCGCAGCTCAGCCATGTTGCAGATACCTCTGAATGCTTCCTCCTCGGCATCAGGGTAGTGGGAGTATTCGAAGTAAGAATAGTTCCCCTTGCAATGCTCGGCCACTTTACCCTTTCTGTCGTTCCTGTGGAAGATGACCTCACCGAAGTGGAAGGCCTTCAACTCTTGAATAAACTCATTGGCCGAGGCAACCCCTGAAAACTTGTAAGCGCCGATGCAGAAAGGCAGAGGGGGAAAGGAAGCCTTGTGTTGCTTGTGGAGGAATGCTCCAACCCCATCCAAGAAGAGTTGTCTTACTGCTTCCTTGAGCACCACATAGTCTGTGGCATACTGCGGCAATATGTATGGGGGCTTAGTCCCTCCAAACATTCTCAGGTAGGTACCTTGTTCTGAAAAGTAAAAGTCCCCATACTCCTCAAGGACTTCCAAAGCATTTTCTGATAGACAATTTGGTTCTTCCTTGAAGATCTTCTCGTATAGGGGCATGATGAACCCCTCACAGATAAGTTTGTAGCTGGGCTTGTAATTCTGAGCCCACAACATCTTGAATGCGATGTAGACCGGGGCGGTGGCCCTATCCCATGTACACCCCAATTTGGGGAACTCTATCTTGGCCAAGATACAATCTATCAGGTATGAAGACATGAAGAATTCAGCCTTCTTCAATGCCAGTCCTGGCTTAGCAGCAGCTATCATCGAGGCCAGACTATCCGACAGGATAGTGGCCCAGTCAAACACTGTCCCCTGAAATGCCACATAGTGAATGATAGGGACCCACTGAATCTTGTATACTGTGCCGTCGGGCATGCCGAAGATTCTGCACAGCATTAAAGCGATCAATCTGAAAGGGGCCCTCAGGTTCTGTACGTCATATTCATCATTTCCCTTCTTTCTCAAATGCTTCCCTCCCCTCAATAGCTTCTTGGCCATCTCGACGTTATCCATTTGGCCCAACCATTCGTCAGTCAGAGCTTGTTGGACACGGGGAAATCTGTAGGCCGCCGCAACATACGCGGGTTGAAACGAAGCAATAGCCACTTTCCCGCTGTCATTTATCACTCTCCCTTCAGCATCTGCATGTTGGAGTATCCACCTGATCACTTCAGCACAGGGGAATAGCTCAGGGCGGGTAGCGGCTCTAGTTATGCCTGAGGCTCTGATATTTTGATAGATCGGTGCCTCCTCTAGTAACATATCTGGGATCTCTTGGTCCCTGATCATTCTATATATGTCATCCCATCTGATTTCTGGAGGGACACCAGTGGTGCACTTGGTGTCCTGGAGCGAGGTTTCAATCTTGAGAGGGGCAGGCTTCTTTTCTGTCATCTTCGCCTTCTTCTTACCGGTTTTCGGCATCTTGATTTATCCCTGGTAACATCCATATCAAAGTCATCATTTGAGCAACAGGCTGTAAGGTTTTAGCAGAGAGCAACATCGTTTTAATATCAATGAGATAAGTCAATGGAGCAAAAATATTTAGGAAGCAACACATTATTTCAACACAAGACATAAATTGAACATTTGAAGCTCTTAAAAGACAAGTCTGAAATGCTCTTGAGGGGGTAAGCTATGTTGCGGAAGCCACTGGTTTTCGGACCGATAGGCGATTTGCGGAAGCAATTGGCTTCCGGTTCCGCCTTGCGGAAGGAGATGTTTTCGTTATAGCCGCGGTTGGAGAGGTTGATGGCGGGGAGACGCGGATTGACTCGGTGAGGGCTTTGAATGCTATCGTCACGCGCGGCCACTCGCCGAGTCACTACGGGAGACTTTAGTCCGAGCGAAGGTGACGGCGCCGGGGATATGTTGACGGGGAGTGCTAGGGTGGCCATGGCTTCAGTTTTCGGCTCGCGCGGCTTAAACGTTCACGGGTTTCGGCTCGCATGTAGGGGCTGAGGCTTGTGGAAGGGCCCAGGGTTTTAAGTCCGGGTTTACGGCCGGGGACATGGAAAGCCCATGGGGCTTCGACAAATTCTCCCAAGACGAGGGGCGCGGCCCGGGTTTTTTAAAAAAAATGGGACATGATTAACCGCCCGCACCCACCACCATTGAAATAAAATGTTAATGTTTAAACGAAGGTCTATGACGATTTCGTATGGCGAAAACTCCGTTCGCTGTATCTGACGGGAAAAACATAGCCCTTGACGGGTGTTTTGTCCGTCACAATCCCACTAAAACCCAATGTTTTCCTACCAAAGACAACCTAATGGCGAAATCCCAAGTCAGAATCCTACCTGGCACCGTGGGGATCGCTTGAGAGAGGTGGCCGCGAGCACGGACGATCGAGGTGAGCTGGAGCGATTTGCACGGCGTCGTACGTCGTTGGCGAATTCAAAAAACAATGGTGTATTGGGTCGAGCCCCTACCACATTATATAAAAAAAAAGGCACGTGTGAGCACTCAATTCGGTAGGTGGCGCGGTTAAAACGAGGTTTAAATTCGCCGCGCGTAGCGGTCATGTCAAACGATCTCGGTTTTCGTGCAACCGTCACTCGTGGGGCCAGTTTGCGAATCATATCCGCCGTTGCGGAAGGGTTCGATGAAAGCTTCTGACGTTTCGGGGCTTACTGCGGAAAGGAAACTCGAAGCCTTCCGCGAAAGACCGCCGCGTAGCGGACGGGTAACGCCAAAGCTTCCGCCCTTTCGGAACGATAGAGCGAATGCTCCCGGTGTTTTCTGGAAGGTTTGGCGAAGGCTCCCGCTAGTTTCGGAAGGCTTTTGGGAATGGCTTCCGCCGTTTCGGGAGCAAAACTTATACTCTTCCGCATAATTTCCCGGGATCGTTTCGGAGTCCTTTGCCGAGCGGTTTGAGCGACTGGCTTCCGCCGTTTCGGGAGGGTAGCCCGAAGGCTTCCGCCGTTTCGGGAGGGTAGCCCGAAGGCTTCCGCGACAGTTTCTTAAAAAATAATCTAAGTCCTTTTCATAGTTTCAGAAGAAGAACGTGAGTTCCTCCGCGGGACTTATGCGGATGGCTTCCGCCGTTTCGGAAGGGTTCCCTCAGCGACTTCCGCTGTGTCGGAACAGGATCTCGAATCGCTTCGCCGTTTCGGCGGGGCTTCACCAATGGTTTCCGCCGCTTCGGAGCGTTTTTTACGAACTGCCCCGCCGTTTCGGGAAAAAGTTCTAAGTGCTTTCCGGGAGACTAAGGCGAATGAGTCCCGCCATTTCGGGAGCAAATGATGAACGATTCCGCTGTTTCGGAAGAAATTTTTTAGCGGCTTCCACTGTTTATGGCCAAAATCTGAGTTTACTTTCGGGGAGACATCACGGCGGCTTCCGCTGTTTCGGAAGGGTTCACTGAATTCCCCCGCCGTTGCGGAAGGGTTCACTGAATTCCCCCGCCGTTGCGGACGGTTGAAACAAAAGTTCTCTAAGTCCCTTGTTCCCGCATTTTTCTAGTCGGAAGAAAATCTAAGTCCTTTTCGGGAGATTTAACGTGAATGAATCCCGCAATTTCGGGAGCAAAACCGGAACCTTTCCGCGGTTGCGGAGGGCTTGAGCGAAAGCTTCCGGCGTTTCGGGAACTAAACTTTAATGGCTTCCGCAGATTTTGAAAAAGAACATTTCAGTCCTTCTTTCGGAAAGGTTGGACGTTTGTCTTTAAAGTCCGGGAGATAGACCGAATTATCCCAGAACGTTGGGGAAAAGTCTGAGTTATCTTTGGCTCTTTGGGGAGAATCATGGAAGGATTGATGGCGAGAAGTCCAGCAGGGAAATAAGATTTTATGTTGAAAACAGAGCTGACGGCTGGGATGGCTTCTCACGCAAACTTTCTACAAAAAATACAGGAGGGGCCCCAACATGCACAAAATTTTGGGGAGGGGTGTTGCTGCAACAACAATGGCGAGTCGCTGGTGAACACAGATCTCTGAAAAAAAAATACCCTACATGGTCCGGAACCTCATTAAAACATCCATCTCGGGTGCACTACTCAGCTGAGCATTTTAGACTCATGCGGGGAAAGGAGCACTTTTCCTGCTAGCCATTGGGGAAAGGGGAGCTTTGACCGAGGCATCTTCACCACTCTCAGAGGGCCAGCATATGAGATTCATTTTAGGAGGGTCATCCCTCAAATGGTCACTACTGCCGGACTCCACAGGATTTGCAACACTTTCTCATGGACATTATTGTTCTTGTTCCTCATTCCCATGCTGCTGTCACCCTTTGGGGTGCTTGTACTTTGGACAGCTTAGTTGTTTGAGCCTTCCAGGGATATTTTCTTTTGGACAGATCTTTGATTTGGGCTCCTCAATCCATAATGTCCTTTTGTGTGAGTTAGATATTTTATTGATTTGATCAAACTTCACGGACGGAGAGGAGCCCATTTTGAGCTGGGCCTTTTGGACAGCCTTCTTGATTTTACATGTCTGTTTGCTTTTGTCTCAGCCATGCTTTAATTGAGGCGGGAATCCCTGGAAAACAGACTCTTGAATGTAGGCCATTTTGGCTTTTAAATCTGCAGCATGGAGTCATCTCAATACCCCATGTCCTCGAGAGGTGTCACTTTCCATGGGTCCAACTTAGGTAACCTTCTTGAGATGCCTTTAAAGTGCGAGAGTGGGTGGAGCCCAACGATAGTAGTGAAGATGGCCATGGGTCTCTGCTATTGAACAGGATTAGTGTGACTAGCAGGGTAGGCTTCCCCCCCTTTTGAACATTTCAGCGAGAGAACAGCAGACCGGGTTCACCGAGCAAGGTTCCAGACTCATGGGTTGCGAGTTCTTCTTTGAGAGAGCTATCTTCAACGGGAAACTCAACAAAAAGGGGCCTTCAGAAAACAAAGCTTATCGAAAAGTTCAAATAACAAAGAAAGAAACAACATGACCGAAATAAAAACAGCTAAAAGCGAAAGCGAAAGACAACTTTATTTATGTACAGGAAGTCTCGAGGAGACTATGCAAAGTATTGTTTCAGAGCGAGGCCATTGAGAGGAAGGGCCACTTCCTCTCCCTCGATATTTGTCAATTTATAAGTGGATGGGCCTAATTTTGCAGAAATTTGGTACGGGCCTACCCATAGATGTTGAAATTTCGTATGCATTCATTTGCCTTCATGATTATGGTCCCATTTCAGGACTAAATCCCCGACATCAAAATCCCTCTTGCCGGATTTCCTCTTATCGAACCATCTCTTAACTATATCCTGGTGTTGATGGAATCGATATTTAGCTTTGTGTCGGGCTTCTTCCAGTTGAAGCAGGGTGTTGATTCTGGATCGTAAGGCTTGGCTACCAAAACCCCGAGAGGCTTGGGACAATTGCAAGGATGGCAGCAAGATGTTTGGGGGAAGTATGGCTTCCTTGCCATAGACAAGAGTGAAAGGGGAGACACCTAAAGCATTCTTCGGGGTTACCCTATCTGCCCATAAGGCGTTTGGGAGAGCCACATGCCAACTTCTCTGGTTTTCTATCACAGTTTTCTTAAGGATTCGAATCAGATTCTTGTTTGAGGATTCAGCTAATCCGTTTCCCTGAGGGTAGTAATTGGCTGAATAATGCAACTTAATTCCCCATTCATAAACAAATTCATTTATCTTGCAAGATGAAAAATAAGTAGCATTATCAAAAACAAGGGAAATTGGAACCCCAAACCTGGTTATGATGTTCTCTTTCAAGAAGCTGATAACTGCGTCTTCATTGATCTTGCGCAACGGGATGGCCTCCGTCCACCTGGTGAAGTAATCGGTAGCCGTCAGAATGTATCGGTGTTGCAACGAAGAATTTGGATTTATTTCTCCGATAACATCTATGCCCCATTGCTCAAAAGGCTCAGAGATGATGACCGGCTGCAATGGTCCGGCGGCCTTAGGTAACTTCCCAGCGCTTCTCTGACATACATCACAGTTTCGTGCGTATGTGTGGGCATCTCGGAACAGAGTGGGCCAGTAATAACCAGCTCTCAGTATCTTGTGCGCTGTCGTTTCTCCTGAATAATGGCCACCTGCGGGGCCATCATGCAATTCTTTGACAACTTTGTTTGCATCCTCCTTTTCCAAACACCTGAGAAGAACTCCATCATAATTTTTTCTGAAAAGAATCCCATCAATATATTTGATAGGGTGCCGATTTCAAGCGGAGTGCCCTTCTTTGTTTAGAATTCCAGTGTTCGGGTAGATATCCCTGCTGTAAATAGTGCACTAGATCCCTATATCATGACTGGGGAGCTGTGAAGATATGGCATACCTCAACCGAATTGAGCTCGGCCTCATTTCTCCAATGGTGCTCTTCATCAGTCGAGTTTCCCGCCAGTAACTTGCATAGACCTTGTCCTTTGATGATTATAGCTGGTTTAAATTCCAAATCATACTCCTGCAGCGCTGTGACCCAGTTCCCTCTCCTATCTCCCAATTCCTTTTGAACGAAAAGGGATCTGACAGCTGGATGGGGAACTATGACTTTAGTTCTGTTCTTCAAAATGTAAGGCCTAAACTGTTTGACTGCTTTGAAGACCGCATAGGCATGCTTGTCCACCACGGGATAGTTCAGCTCAGCCCCTTGCAGACCAGTGCTCATAAACGAAATTGGGTATTCATCCCCCAACTCCACCTTTTGCGTGAGTACGGCCGCGAGAGAGTCATCCGAAGCGAAGGTATACAAGATGAAATCTTTGTCGAAATCTGGACTTCTTAAGGAAGGAGCTTTAGCTACAGCTGCCTTGATATCTCTAAATGCGTCCTTCTCCAAATCTGTCCACTTGAATTGTATGCTTTGTTTAACCATCTGTTGCAATGGCTTAACAATTTGTGCAAAATCCGGAACAAATCTGCGGACAAAATTGATGGTGCCCATGAAAGACTGCATAGATTTTTTGTTGTGAGGCATTGGAATCTTATTAATGGCTTGGACCCTTTCCTGGTCGATTGACACTCCCCCTTTGGAGATGATATGACCCAAGAGCTTACCTTCGGGTACAGCAAACACGCTCTTCTTGGGATTTAAGGAAATGCCATACTTCCGGCAACGGTCAAAGATGTGCCTCAGATGAACAACATGATCTTCCCTTTTCTTCGAAAAGACTGTCACATCATCTAAGTAAACAACAACACATTGCCCACCCAATCCTCGGAAGGCAATATCCATCGCCCTTTGGAATGTAGCTCCAGCGTTTATCAGACCAAATGGCATTCTTCTGTAAGCGAAAGTTCCCCACTTAGTCCTGAAAGTAGTTTTGAGACGATCTTCTTCGGCCACTAACACTTGATTATAGCCAGAGAAACCATCGAGGAGAGAAAAAAATTCAGATTCTGACACCATTTGTAGGATTTGCTCCATTGAAGGCACGGGGTAGTTGTCTTTATCCGAAGCTTTGTTTAAATTTCGGAAGTCTACACACAGCCTAATCTCTCCCGATTTCTTCCTTACGGGCACCAAATTCGCAACCCATTCGGAATGCCGAACTTTGAAGATTATCTTAGCGTCCAGGAGCTTCTTTAATTCCTTTTGGATCAGCGGTTCAAGAGTGGGATGCATCCTTCTTAATTGCTGTTGAAATGGCTTGACACCCACTTTCATTGGTATAACATGCTGAAGGATGCGGATGTCATAGGTTTTCAGATCTTCATAGGTCCATGCAAAAACATCCTTGTACTATTTAAACAACTTAATGAACCTATCTCTTTCTCCCGGTGAACAACATTTGCCAAGGTTGACAAATTTTGGTTCTGCCTCGGTACCCAAATTAACCAACTCATGTTGCATTGAGGAGCTGTTTGTTTTGGTATTAGCTGGTCTTTTGAACTTATTTTGAAGATCGAAAAGCATTTCGAGGGACCTTACCCCCTTTGGCATGAAATTTCCTTTCTCGTCTTCTTTCTTCATCAAATCAGCATCATGTTCTTCCTCATCTATTGCAGCTCCTTGAAAACTATCTTCGTTTGTTAGGAAGCTGATAATTTGCTCATCATCATCGAAGACTCTGAATTTCGTGATGTTATCGGGAATGGAAGGCCTGAAAATCAATTCAATTGAGCATTTATTATTTGACGGCACCAATCTAGAAGCAGAGGTTGCTAACAAATCAGCAGCAGAATTTTGCAATCTAGGAATTGATTTTATATTGAAAGCGTCAAAATGCATGATTAAATCCCATACCTCAGCCTGATAACCTTTCAAGTGAGGTGAGAGACAGTGAATGGTGTCCCTTACCTGTCTGACAACTATCTCGGAGTCACCAAAAACCTTCAGGTACTTAACATTTAAGCCAATGGCCTTCTTTAAACCATGTACCAAAGCTTCATATTCAGCGGTATTATTAGTACAATCGAATTCTAATCTACAAGACAAAAAATACTTGTTCTTCTTTGGATCCATTAGAACACAACCGGCCCCGGATCCTTCCAGAGTTTTAGAGCCATCAAAGTATAATGTCCAAAAGATATCTTTAGGTTCAGCTGGGTTAGTTTCTTTGTGGTCTGTGTTAACAACTAAATTGACTATGTTACAATCAACCTCATCAGTCCGAGAGAAATGAAGGAGATCGGACTGTTTGTCTGATTCATGGCAAAAGGTTTCAGATTGATAGTTACCCGGATCCATTTCTAAGAAGTAATTTCCCAGGACCGAGGAAGAGAAAGCTACAGCCTCATTCTTTTCTTCTAGCTGAGTTACGTTTTGTTTCATATGAGGTTCCCTAAGAACTTTAATCTGATTCTGCCTGTTCTGATAAGGCAGCCATAGATGAGACCAATCAGTAGCAAAGTAGCCACTCAACTTGGTAGACCAATCCCTACTCAAAATCATCCCATAAGATTCAGGGATATCGACCACCATTATGTCGATGAATTGACAAACTCTAGGGTCGGCTGACAGTCTAATTAGAACATCTTTCATCTCCCCTATGACCTTGACAGCAGTCCTGTCTAATTGTATGATTTGAGCTGGAGATGGTACGGGCTGCCCATTAATTTTCTTACAAATTGACAGTGGCATAACGTTTGAAGAAGCTCCAGAGTCTACCAGACAGTTATGAACATTGTGATTAAAAATTTCAAATGTCAACAAGAATGGCAATGTTTGGGATTTGGATTTCCCACCGATGCTAGCTTCGTTAATTTCAGGATTGTCTTGAGAATCTGTTAATGTAGTGTTGGGTTTTGGTTGTAAAACATGCAGCAGTTTGTCTCGTTGATCGGGAAAGCTACACATGTCAAATATTGATATGTTCGCTTTGACCTTCTTGATATCTTCGATAATATCATACCCTATATCGGATTCATTCCCAATTCGAATTGACTGATCTGTTTTGTTCATGGTGACCTTCGGTTGGACTGTGTCATCAGCACTTGGCTGTTTGGCCGCTGTCTGGTTTACTTTGGGCTGTGGTGGGATGATTGGTATATGCCTCCTAGGCGGATCTTTCGAAATTTTAGGCTTATGGGGAATGGTGACTGGTACAGGATCCGCAATTGGGCCTTTGCTGCGAGTGGCAACATTTATGGTGGAGGGAGGACTATCTATGGGATCCTCTTTTGCTAATTCAGTCATAGGTAACCAATCCCATAGCACCATAGTAGTGTCTGGGGTTGGTTCCTCAATCTCAGGACTCGCCTCCTCTGGAGAAATATCCTGGTCTGGGATCTGAGAATCTAACATTTGATTCATGACCAAGCTCATGGAATTGATCCATTGTGGGCAGCTCTTCTCCGAGTGTGGTTCTTGGTGAAAGGTGCAGAAATTCTCCATCCCAATCTCATTCAAGTTCAAAACAGGGGCAGTGTTCATTGGTGGATGAGACTGTTCCCCGTCTTCCCTTCTTTTGTAGAATGGCTTGAAAGGTTTCCTAGATATACTAGCAGCCTTGTCTTTCTCGAGATCTACGATTTTGTTAGATAATTTTTGCATCATTTTAACTACATTTTCCATATCCGTAGATGGTTCTTCCTTGCCTCTTGTGAGGAGCAAAGGTTTCTTGCTAGCTGCTGGTTTCGTTTCTACATCTAAGGCATGTTTAGCGATGCTATCAGCCTCTTCCTCTACCTTCCTAGCTTCTTCAAAATTTTCTATCAGGGTTGTCTTCTTGGATCGTTTTACAAACATTGCGATTGGACCTTCAAGAGCTGTTGTGTAGTATTCAATCAAAGACTCTTCTGCGGGTTTGTTAGCTTCACTAAAGTTATTTAACAGCGTTGTGAATCTTTGATTAAAGTCTTGAACCTTTTCCTTCTTCTCCATTCTCATGGATAAGAGTTCTTTCATAAGCGTGGCTACAGTCTTTTGGTTCCCGTACTTCTTAAGGAAACACTTTTCGAAATCATCCCAACTAGAGATTGAACTGGGTTGAAGGCTAAAGTACCAAGATGATACCTTGGGCTCGAATGTGTACGGAAACAACCTGCAGACTACGTCTTCATGTTGTACATTCAAAAGGTTCAGGGCTAAGTAAAAACTCTTGAGGTGATCCTCCGCCGAAATGGCTTTCCCCGGATCGTATTTAGGCAAGACCTTTTCTGGGTTTTTAGGGAGATTATGGAATGGTCCAGCTAGGTTCAGCGCTCCCCTTGCTCTCCAAGCAGGTATAGCCATGTTTGGGTTTTGATGTGGAGACTCTGGTGGAGAATTGTAGGGTGAATCTTGTGGAGTACTTTTGGGAGTGGTAGATTCTTCGAGATTTTCTTGGTCTGTCTTGTTAAGAGTGCCGGAGATTTCTTCCAACGTCAGATTTACCAGTTCTTCAAAACTCTGAACGAGGATTGAATCACGGGTGTATTGCGGCTCCTTTCTGGGTGTAGTTTTCTTAGGGAGGAAGTTGACAGCGTTTAAACCACCTAGCTGTCTAACGTAAGATCTAGTATGTCTTCTCAAGTCCTCTATTTCTGCAAAAGGAACAGCGTACAAAGCTTCCTGAGGCTCAGGGTCAGAAATGAGGCGTTCTTGATCCGTTAATCCAAGATCTGGGCTGTTTGAAAAGTTTTCTTCAAGCGGGTTTTCAGTGTTATCTATGACCGTGGAAGATTTTCCTCTATCAGCCATGCACTTTAGGCCCTCCTTCTAGCGCCAAAAACTGTTGATGCCTCCGATATCGTAGCATCAATCAGAAAGGGATTCTCCCCGAGAGACGGTCCCAATTAGACTATCTCCCGTTTGGTGTAGGGAATCCGTCCGGTTAGCGGTTCCGGCAACCGTGGTTTTGGACTTTAAATCCGATTTTACCGGTTATGGCCCGATCCACCTTTCTTTTGGGTTTTTTGTGTCTTTTATATGAGATGCAAGTGCCTAAATTATACTTAATCTAAATCCAATTAAAACAGATCTAAACTTAAAACTAGAACAGACCTATCTATCCCTGCAGGGGAACACGCTTAAGGGGAGAGCAATCAGCTGTAACAGATATCGTAAACAAAGAACAGATAGCTATTATTTCTCACGGTCAAAGCTACAGCAAGATGAGGATCTTGAGAAGGTAGCCTCTCATTCAACATGGAACGCATCTATTGCTCAGAAAACAGAGGAAAGCTAAAGAATAAGGAAACATATCTAAAATGAAACTTAAAGAACGCATCTATTGCTCACGAACAGAAGAAAGCAGAATTATTTGATCTACGTAACAAGAATAAAGAAACAGATCTAGATGCAACGAAACTGGAATTAAACTAAAAGATCCCTACAAGGAGCAATTTAAAGGCATGAACAATGAGCCATACAAATTATCCTGAAGAAAGAACAGTTAGCCATTCGATCTAGAAGAGAAATCTACAGCAATGATAAAAGCATCAGCAGGTAGCTCCTGATTTAATATGAAACGCATTCATTGTCCATGAGGATGGGAAAAATTCGTATGCACAGTAAGGAGCGAAAATCATTAATACAAAGAAGTAGTTCGGATGATAAGAATGATCTCACAATACAGAACTGCAGTCATTAGAATAGTCCAATATACAGCAATCCAACATTCCATGCAAAACGTCCATCTCCCATGGCTTCTATTAGAAAATTCAATTTACAGACCCGATACAAGATAACTCATATCGTTTGCCAAAATTTTCATTCCCTGTCAAAAGGCCTCTATTAATCTTTCCTAGATGCTATTTATAGCTACAACTTTGCCCTTTGGGCTGACACCTAGCACGTTCCACCTGTCATTTACAGGGATTTCTACTATAATCGATCACCAAAAATGGCCACTTCCTTTACAAAATATTGTGACAAAAATTAGGGACAGCTGTCCCACGGCTTATGCCTTACATATTTAAAATGTACATAACAGAAAATTTGCTAACACCGAAGCTTTCCCTGCTGGGCACGTGTCCGGCTGAAGAGAGGAATTCAGCTGAATTCAGTTTGCTTCAATCCTGTGCGTGAGCTTCCGATGGCAAAGGGTCGCCCAAATTGATTGTCACTGGTGCTGCCTGGGAAGATGTCCTCGAATCCCCTGCTGATGCTGCTCCTAATTGGGAAAGGGGCATTGGACTGGCCAGACTTTCTGCCATTGTTGGGGAAGAGGCTGCTGGGAGAGAGGCTGCCGGTTCTACTGGTGTTCCCGCTGCTGCTGTAGCTTTCCTGTCCTCCTCCGCTATGTAGCTGTGCCACACACCTGTGTCCCTTATGATTATGTTTGCTGCAGCAGGAAACAGGATTTTCTGAGAAGTCACATTCTTCCCGAGCTCTGCTTTAATGCTTCGTACCTCTGCTTCAGCAACTTGATGCGCTTCCTTCAGCAGATGGTTGTGAAGTGTTGATGAACCGATGTAATGTTGGAGATCATCCATGGCCAAGACATCAATCCTTTTCACATACTCCATCTGGACGCCTAGCTCTTCTTTCAGTTGAGACAGCCGCTGTTCCTTTTCCGGGAAGTCTTCTAGGGTCTGAGGGAAACTCAATGTGCAGCTGTCATGGACTCCTTTGAGCTTTTGGTACAGGTTGTTGATTCTATCTGTTGTCCTCTGCACACTGGCCATCAGCTTATTGGCACAGTTCCTGCCAAACTCCAACAAGGCTATATCTTCATTAAAATCTTCCACGGCCTTAAAAGGTAGATGTGGGGGGAAACCTCCTTTCCCTTCTCTCCATGCCATCTGACTTATGACGTTTGCCTTGACACGGGTGTTCTTAGCTTTGAGCCTGTGGGCTTCCGTATTAACCTCTTTTAGCCTAACCACCATGGCCTTGAGTTTGCATACCTCATCAGTGATTAGCTTTTGGGAGCCATATACTTGCTGCAGGATATTGCATGACAGCTCGTGGAAGGGGGATAGGTCTATGGTCCTGCTCTCTGCCTGCTCTAAACGCTCAGCCAACGTTTGCTTGTCTGCTTTTAGCAGAGATGCCTTTTCTTCTGCACCATTCTTCTCTGCTTCCACAATCGTCATTTGAAGTGCTAGCTGGTCCTTTTCCTCCTCCAGCTGGCTGTACTTGCTTGACAGCTCCTTATGTTCAGCGTACAAGCAGTTATACTGGTTTACTACCAGATCTCTTTGGGCTTGCTCATTAGCTACATTTTGTTGCAGCGTGCGTGCTCTTTTCTTTGTCAATATATTTTCTTTAACTATAACCCCTACATTGGCAAATGATGCCTGTGCTGTTGCTATAACTGCGGATGCCATGGCGATGGGGTCTGCATCTGTGTTCTGCATGACAGCGACCTCTCGGTGAGTAACGATGTCATCATGGAGGGGGCTTTTAATCCTCTCTTCTGATTTGAGGACCATTGCTTTTCTTTTCTTATCATAGACAAACTCATTCCATTTGGACACCGTACGCTTCCCAAATGGAGTGTACGGGACATTTGGTCGGTTGATGATGTCTATGTCTTCTTCCATGGGTGGGGTCCGAACTTCCTGAGCAGGGTCTACTCCTTCTTTTTGGGTACCAGAGACACCTGCTTGAGAGGTGTCTATCTCCATGTCTTGGACACCGGACCCACCTGTCTCGGTATCTTCCCTTGTCTTCGATTCTTCCTCAGCCTTCTTCCTTGCTTCAGCTTGCTCAGTCTCTGCTTCTTTCTGCTTTTGGGCCTCTTCAGCCTCTTTCCGCAGTCTTTCATTCTCAGCTTCTTGCTGCTTTCTTGCTTCCTCGGCTTCCCACTGTAACTTCGCCTCTTCTCTTAATTTGAGCTCTTCCTGAGCTCGGGCATCCTCAGCTTCTTTCTCCTTTTGCTGGGTGGTTTTCTGGGCCTTGGTTGAGCTAGAACTTGCTCCAGCACCTTGGCGACAGATCCGCAGCTCAGCCATGTTGCAGATACCTCTGAATGCTTCCTCCTCGGCATCGGGGTAGTGGGAGTATTCGAAGTAAGCATAGTTCCCCTTGCAATGCTCGGCCACTTTACCCTTTCTGTCGTTCCTGTGGAAGATGACCTCACCGAAGTGGAAGGCCTTCAACTCTTGAATAAACTCATTGGCCGAGGCAACCCCTGAAAACTTGTAAGCGCCAATGCAGAAAGGCAGAGGGGGAAAGGAAGCCTTGTGTTGCTTGTGGAGGAATGCTCCAACCCCATCCAAGAAGAGTTGTCTTACTGCTTCCTTGAGCACCACATAGTCTGTGGCATACTGCGGCAATATGTATGGGGGCTTAGTCCCTCCAAACATTCTCAGGTAGGTACCTTGTTCTGAAAAGTAAAAGTCCCCATACTCCTCAAGGACTTCCAAAGCATTTTCTGACAGACAATTTGGTTCTTCCTTGAAGATCTTCTCGTATAGGGGCATGATGAACCCCTCACAGATAAGTTTGTAGCTGGGCTTGTAATTCTGAGCCCACAACATCTTGAATGCGATGTAGACCGGGGCGGTGGCCCTATCCCATGTACACCCCAATTTGGGGAACTCTATCTTGGCCAAGATACAATCTATCAGGTATGAAGACATGAAGAATTCAGCCTTCTTCAATGCCAGTCCTGGCTTAGCAGCAGCTATCATCGAGGCCAGACTATCCGACAGGATAGTGGCCCAGTCAAACACTGTCCCCTGAAATGCCACATAGTGAATGATAGGGACCCACTGAATCTTGTATACTGTGCCGTCGGGCATGCCGAAGATTCTGCACAGCATTAAAGCGATCAATCTGAAAGGGGCCCTCAGGTTCTGTACGTCATATTCATCATTTCCCTTCTTTCTCAAAATCTTCCCTCCCCTCAATAGCTTCTTGGCCATCTCGACGTTATCCATTTGGCCCAACCATTCGTCAGTCAGAGCTTGTTGGACACGGGGAAATCTGTAGGCCGCCGCAACATACGCGGGTTGAAACGAAGCAATAGCCACTTTCCCGCTGTCATTTATCACTCTCCCTTCAGCATCTGCATGTTGGAGTATCCACCCGATCACTTCAGCACAGGGGAATAGCTCAGGGCGGGTAGCGGCTCTAGTTATGCCTGAGGCTCTGATATTTTGATAGATCGGTGCCTCCTCCAGTAACATATCTGGGATCTCTTGGTCCCTGATCATTCTATATATGTCATCCCATCTGATTTCTGGAGGGACACCAGTGGTGCACTTGGTGTCCTGGAGCGAGGTTTCAATCTTGAGAGGGGCAGGCTTCTTTTCTGTCATCTTCGCCTTCTTCTTACCGGTTTTCGGCATCTTGATTTATCCCTGGTAACATCCATATCAAAGTCATCATTTGAGCAACAGGCTGTAAGGTTTTAGCAGAGAGCAACATCGTTTTAATATCAATGAGATAAGTCAATGAAGCAAAAATATTTAGGAAGCAACACATTATTTCAACACAAGACATAAATTGAACATTTGAAGCTCTTAAAAGACGAGTCTGAAATGCTCCTGAGGGGGTAAGCTATGTTGCGGAAGCCACTGGTTTTCGGATCGATAGGCGGTTTGCGGAAGCAATTGGCTTCCGGTTCCGCCTTGCGGAAGGAGATGTTTTCGTTATAGCTGCGGTTGGAGAGGTTGATGGCGGGGAGACGCGGATTGACTCGGTGAGGGATTTGAATGCTATCGTCACGCGCGGCCACTTGCCGAGTCACTACGGGAGACTTTAGTCCGAGCGAAGGTGACGGCGCCGGGGATATGCTGACGGGGAGTGCTAGGGTGGCCATGGCTTCAGTTTTCGGCTCGCGCGGCTTAAACGTTCACGGGTTTCGGCTCGCGTGTAGGGGCTGAGGCTTGTGGAAGGGCCCAGGGTTTTAAGTCCGGGTTTACGGCCGAGGACATGGAAAGCCCATGGGGCTTTGACAAATTCTCCCAAGACGAGGGGCGCGGCCCGGGTTTTTAAAAAAAAATGGGACATGATTAACCGCCCGCACCCACCACCATTGAAATAAAATGTTAATGTTTAAACGAAGGTCTATGACGATTTCGTATGGCGAAAACTCCGTTCACTGTATCTGACGGGAAAAACATAGCCCTTGACGGGTGTTTTGCCCGTCACAATCCCACTAAAACCCAATGTTTTCCTACCAAAGACAACCCAATGGCGAAATCCCAAGTCAGAATCCTACCTGGCACCGTGGGGATCGCTTGAGCGAGGTGGCCGCGAGCACGGACGATCGAGGTGAGCTGGAGCGATTTGCACGGCGTCGCACGTCGTTGGCGAATTCAAAAAACAATGGTGTATTGGGTCGAGCCCCTACCGCATTATATAAAAAAAAAGGCACGTGTGAGCACTCAATTCGGTAGGTGGCGCGGTTAAAACGAGGTTTAAATTCGCCGCGCGTAGCGGTCATGTCAAACGATCTCGGTTTTCGTGCAACCGTCACTCGCGGGGCCAGTGTGCGAATCATATCCGCCGTTGTGGAAGGGTTCGATGAAAGCTTCCGACGTTTCGGGGCTTACTGCGGAAAGGAAACTCGAAGCCTTCCGCGAAAGACCGCCGCGTAGCGGACGGGTAACGCCAAAGCTTCCGCCCTTTCGGAACGATAGAGCGAATGCTCCCGGTATTTTCTGGAAGGTTTGGCGAAGGATCCCGCTAGTTTCGGAAGGCTTTTGGGAATGGCTTCCGCCGTTTCGGGAGCAAAACTTATACTCTTCCGCATAATTTCCCGGGATCGTTTCGGAGTCCTTTGCCGAGCGGTTTGAGCGACTGGCTTCCGCCGTTTCGGGAGGGTAGCCCGAAGGCTTCCGCGATAGTTTCTTAAAAAATAATCTAAGTCCTTTTCATAGTTTCAGAAGAAGAACGTGAGTTCCTCCGCGGGACTTATGCGGATGGCTTCCGCCGTTTCGGAAGGGTTCCCTCAGCGACTTCCGCTGTGTCGGAACAGGATCTCGAATCGCTTCACCGTTTCGGCGGGGCTTCACCAATGGTTTCCGCCGCTTCGGAGCATTTTTTTCGAACTGCCCCGCCGTTTCGGGAAAAAGTTCTAAGTGCTTTCCGGGAGACTAAGGCGAATGAGTCCCGCCATTTCGGGAGCAAATGATGAACGATTCCGCTGTTTCGGAAGCAATTTTTTAGCGGCTTCCGCTGTTTATGGCCAAAATCTGAGTTTACTTTCGGGGAGACATCACGGCGGCTTCCGCTGTTTCGGAAGGGTTCACTGAATTCCCCCGCCGTTGCGGAAGGGTTCACTGAATTCCCCCGCCGTTGCGGACGGTTGAAACAAAAGTTCTCTAAGTCCCTTGTTCCCGCAGTTTTCTAGTCGGAAGAAAATCTAAGTCCTTTTCGGGAGATTTAACGTGAATGAATCCCACAATTTCGTGAGCAAAACCGGAACCTTTCTGCGGTTGCGGAGGGCTTGAGCGAAAGCTTCCGGCGTTTCGGGAACTAAACTTTAATGGCTTCCGCAGATTTTGAAAAAGAACATTTCAGTCCTTCTTTCGGAAAGGTTGGACATTTGTCTTTGAAGTCCGGGAGATAGACCGAATTATCCCAGAACGTTGGGGAAAAGTCTGAGTTATCTTTGGCTCTTTGGGGAGAATCATGGAAGGATTGATGGCGAGAAGTCCAGCAGGGAAATAATATTTTATGTTGAAAACAGAGCTGACGGCTGGGATGGTTTCTCACGCAAACTTTCTACAAAAAATACAGGAGGGGCCCCAACATGCACAAAATTTTGGGGAGGGGTGTTGCTGCAACAACAAGACTGAAAGTAATCATACTACTACTACTAGAACATGCTATTAGGAAATACATATAAACAACGTAAAACAACTTATCACATGTATTGTCACTAAAGTTTTTGAAAATGATGTAAGGCCCATAAGGAAGAGCGATAATCTTACAAATATGGTCTATGGGGCCTTGCTATTATCTTGATTCAAATACAACTTGGTAAAACATTTGGCATCAAGAATACTCATTTAACTCATTTCACTCAAGATTTCTTTGATTTCAATCAAGTGATATCATTCTGACAACATAGCTATTCAATCAAGAACACATAATTACTCATTCAATGCAAAAGAACATGGCACATTCAAGCTTGTAAGTAATTCAATCATGAAAAAGATTTCTCTTTCTTCCTTTTTCTAACGATCAACACTCTAACGTGTATTAAATAACATGCACACTAACTTAAATGCTATTTAGCACCTATTTGCAAATTGAAACAATGAGATGCCATTTTATTTGATGATGTAAATGTTATGGAAATAAAGGGACTCAAGATCCTCACTCTAGGGATGCAAATACTTTTCCACTGGGTGAATCAAGCTTGTAGGAAGCTACAAATCTATAAGAAGACATCAAAACCTAGGAACTCTTCATTAAGAACCCAAACACATTACATAGGTTTCCAATTCAAATTTGTAAATGGACATGAATTCCATTCGCTTATGAGGAACTGCACATCTCTCTAGGGCCAAAGGAAAAGCTCACCTACTCATGGGGATGACTCTAGAAAAGGAAAATCTCACCATGTCACCTTCTATGCCCTCTCACCTTATTTAATTTTAATTTCATGCCATGCCACCTTCTATCCTTTCAGAATATTGAATATCATCTAACTTGAATATAAATTAATTGTAGTCATGTTTTTTAAGTACCATTGTTGTCATTCTCATTTGCATTGTGTTTAATATTGTTAATATTGTTTTTATAAATTCAGTCTAAAAATTGTAGTGTTCAGGCAGGTGTCCGCGGGCTCCAGCGACCAGCCACCGCCACCAGGGACCAGTATTTCTCCACATGCGCAGGTATCGTGTGTATTAAAGCATAAATTTAATTTCAAATACGATGACTTGTCCGTGTATATTTATATTTTTGCATATTAAACTATGAGGTTATGCAGGTGCAAGCACCTCGGCCTACCAGTGCCATTATTCCTCCCTCCCCGACCTTTCGGCCACCCTATATGCCAGTTGTATCCCCTGGAATACATGCTCCATTCCCCAACCCCTTCCATCCAACCCCCCCCTCCTATAGAGCACCACAATTCCATGCAGCTCCCCATTACGTATCATATCCAGCTCCACCTTTGTATTAGTTTCCCATGTTCCACCCTCCCCCATCTGACCACGGCACACCACCCATCCACAGTCACCCATCCCTCTACCGCAACACATAACTATCCCCTCCCCCCACATTCCCCCACCACACTCGCTTCCCTTTCCAGGGTGCCTCGATCCATACTAAAACTAGTTGGGGTTTATAGCCCTAGATGTCCATCTCCACTTCACCCACCCCAATCCATGCCTCCTCCTGCCACCCCCCCTTCTTCCACTGTTCCCCCCAGTGGTGTAGCCACCGTTGATGTGGCTACATACTCCCCTTTACCGTACACCCTAGAATCGGAGTAGGCTATCCATCCGACTGCTCCATCTGCTAGCCCCGAAGACCAACCGATTTTGTTCACGGTGAGATTGACTAGTTTATGAAAATCTCGTTCAATTTTAACGGAAATTACTATATGCATCTAGTTTCAGCATTGATCTGATTGTTCTAAATGTTGCAGGGTGGCATTTCCGAGAGACTTGGATCACGGAGGAGGGAGACCCCCTCACGACTTACAGTCTCGCATGCGGTGAGTTATCCAATATTTGAAAACTATTTTTATTTTGAAATTATGTTTTATACTGGTATAATTGCCAGGAAAAGTTGACATATTATTGTTGTTGTTTCAAGGCTCATGGGGACGTGCTCAAAGATGATGGAAGGACCCAGCTTCCTCTAGCACGAAGACGAGGAAGAACGATTTTGGAGATGCACCTGGGAGCACCGAGGGTGGGTAGGAGGATTGAGAGACCCTCCTATGTACACTAGCAACGATATGGCATTTTCGGCACGAGTTGCCATATTTTGTATAGGGCACCATGGGCCATATTTTGTATAGGGCACGAGTTGCCTTTTTTTGTATGGGGCACGAGTTTCCATTATATAGATGCTGGGAACGATGTTCCATTTTTCCAAAAAGTGTACATGATTGGATCAATTTTACATATTAATAGATGGATCTACACTTGTGTATATGAGTTTGTCTTTGATTACATTTTTGCAAACATGATTTTGTCTTCGATAAGAATGTTATGGAAAAGTTCTCACATACATATAGATGTTATTTCTAGACACCAAGTGACCTCAATATGAGTCCCTTGTATTTGAATGGGTCTTGCATCTTTTCCTTTCAGCAACAACATATCTAACCAAGCAAACTAAGGAGTGATATTTACATTACAAAGTGTTGTGACTTTAGGGCTACAAACAAATATATAGGAGACGATGACTTCTTCCATACTTATCCTTGTAATGGTTATAATAGTCAATTCTAACAAGCATTGCATCATATATTATATCAAATTAACCTAGATATATGAGAATTTCATATGTGTGCTTGGATGGAAGGGTTAACCATATCACTTGAATAAGTTCAAACATGAGGGGTGTGCATAGGTGCAATTGTATTGAGAAATAAAAGAGAATTGTTAATGTAGTTACATATGGATTGTTCTTTGTGTGTTAGTATGTGCCTTTAATGAAAGCATGGTTAATGTTTTGAACTACTACTTGCACAAGTTGGCATAGACCCTTAGTGTTGATAATGTCTTCAATGTTTTGGTAATATTGATAATCACTCTTTGCAATTTAAGTATCTTGGATTTTTTGAGGTTAAGACACATATTGAACATAGTCAACTTAATGGTTCAAGACATCATTTTACCCCATGATCCATGGAATATTCATTGGAGTCATATGAACCTCGTTGTCATCACCTCAACCATGGTCCCTCTATTTAGATCCCTCTCCTTAGCAATGCATAAATTATAAATTCTACCTCTACTAGAACCCTTATGGCCTTTCCCTTCAAAACAACCCAAACCCCATTAAACCCCCTCTTTATCATCACCAAGAACCTCCTTCCTAGATATTAAATAATATCTATTACCTTCCACACTAGGGCCCTTCCTATTTTGATTATTTACCTCAAAATCCCCATCACTAGAATCAGACCCAATAGAGGATCCATCAGTAGAATAACTGCAACACACATATCCTTGAATTGCCTATCCCCCTTCAATCCTTTCAAAGAGAAAGACAAACCCTAATAACTATCCCCAAATGAGTATACTATCCCAAAATTTTCAAAATCAAAGGAAGGATATTGCAAACTTAATGCGAAGTCATTAATAGACTTGCCAATTTCCTTTTGGCATTGATCTAAGTGAGGTTGAGCTTCCATTGAAGGTGACCAGAAGTCCATAGGAAGACTAAGACACTTCATCGAAACTGGAGCGATGTCATTCATCTTCGAGTATGAATAAAAACAAGGGGACCATTGTTTTAGCATAAGCAAAATCATCTCCCACTTCCAATCATGGGCCAAAATATTCCTCAAAATCCTCTTGATATATGAAAAGAAACCCTAGGTAACTTGTAGTTGATATAAATAAATTAGGAATGTACCCAAGCCTAAGAGCCCATCTTTCCTATAACTACACCCTTAGAGACAACTTCCCCACCTTTTTACCATGAAATCTTCCAACAAGAGCATGGGAATCCATTCCCACCACCTCATGCATTTTGATATCCTTTCCTAGGACTAGCCTCACAAGAGAGATTTTATGTTTTACACACTTCTTCCTCTTCATTTTGACACTACCAACATCATTCACCTGCATCCCTTTGTTGGATTCACCTTTATCATTATCAACATGCTTTAAAGAATTGTCTCCTCCATCTCTAACCTTCAACTAACTACCATCCTTTTCCAAAACAACCCTTCCATCCTCGAGATCTATAGGATTCACCCTTGGACTTACTAGGTCCATAACCACTTCATATACAACACCAAAAATAATTTGATTATCCTAAATTAATCCATTTGAAATAGGACCCTCGCCACATATATAATGACTAGTCTATCACAATCCACAACTCTCATCTATGGATCATAGTGTTAATTGCATGTTATTTGAATGGTTATTATTTCACAAATTTGTCTTAAGCAATTACACACAACATATCCTAAATGTTTATGGTTTATTGAATGAATGTTTACAATCATTTACATTGTAGAAGTTACCAAACCTGTGCAAGTGGTTTACTAATTTTATTTCCAGCACATCTTTTTATATTTATATGCTCATGGATCATATGGCAAAACATTTAATTAATTAAGTTTGTGAAGATAAGATTTCAGCCATCTTTATTGAAGTGATTCAAATCACTACAACTCAGTTGGACCCTTAATAAATTGGGTGACACCCTTTTGCAAAGATTTTACTCTCTCCAAGAGGGTCTCATTCAATAATCACTCGTAAACTAATACCTATAACCTTGGCATTATTAGATAATATCATTTGTGGATGATTTTGGGAAATAATCCAACATGTTTTAATGTGAATTTTGATTCTACAACATTATGGTTCATTGTTGATTTAAGTTTTGTGAATATCTTTATTTATCCATGAATGATCTTTCATTTTACACGAGCAAATATTTATTTATGAAAGGTGCCTATTTGATTAATTCACTTGCAACTTTCTGAATTAAGCACTCACATGGGACTTTAACTTAATGGAAAACACATCTTAATCTTCAAATAAGTTTGAAATCCTAAGACTTTTTCTCCAACCTTGATCTAGAAGCATCCCTTGGTCTTTAAATTAAGACCAAAACTTGGGAAAATATTTGTTGAGGTGACAGTGGCAATCATCTTCGGAAGTCGCACTTCTAGCATTAGAGGATTAGGACTTTTCCACTTGGGTGTGAAAACCAGATGTAACAAGATGCACTAGAATTTATGGATGAGAGAGATAGGGAGCGCATGCATGCGCCATCCTCCATTAATTTCCAGTTTAGATTTTTTTTACTAAATTAGCAGTTATGTTCTAATTCTACATTTTTTGCTTTATTTAGTTTTGCATGCACAGTGAGAGAGTGCAGTTCCCTAGGCACTCATACGTGAGGATTACAGTCGAAGTTAATGGGGGCGGATCTCTAGGAGGATACATGCTTGCATGCCTTAGATAATCCCAGTACAGGTGCACTTAGTTGGCCCATCTATCCATGCAAACAAGGCGCTCTAGATTTAGAGTCTTACACTCTTAGGATACCCAAACCCTAGCACTAAACCATCTTCTTCCTCCTCACCATCACCATCACCATCACCATCAACGTCTTCATCATCACCACCATCTTCATCATCATCATTAACTCTAACTCTAACCCTAATTCAATTTCCTTCTATGAATCTAGCCATAACCTTCACCCCAACCTTAGCACTAAGCCATCTTCTTCATCCTCGCCATCACCATCACCATCAACATCTTCATCATCACCACCATCTTCATCATCATCATTATCTCTAACTCTAACCCTAATTCAATTTCCTTATAAAACTCTATCCCTAACCCTCACCCAAACCCTAGCACTAAACCATCTTCTTCATCCTCACCATCACCATCACCATCATCATCAATGTATTCATCATCACCACCATCTTCATCATCATCATTAACTCTAACTCTAACCCTAATTCAATTTCCTTCTATAACTCTAGCCATAACCCTCACCCAAACCCTAGCACTAAGCCATCTTCTTCATCCTCACCATCACCATCACCATCGCCATCGCCATCGCCATCAACGTCACCATCATCATCATGTATTCATCATCAACACCATCTTCATCATCATTGTTAACTCTAACTCTAACCCTAATTCAATTTCCTTCTATAACTCTATCCCTAACCCTCACCCAAACCCTAGCACTAAGCCATCTTCTTCATCCTCACCATCACCATCACCATCACCATCAACATCTTCATCATCACCACCATCTTCATCATCATCATTAACTCTAACTCTAACCCTAATTCAATTTCCTTCTATAACTCTAGCCCTAACCCTCACCCAAACCCTAGCACTAAGCCACCTTCTTCATCCTCACCATCACCATCACCACCACCACCACCATCATCATCAACGTCTTCATCGTCACCACCATCTCCATCATCATCATTAACTCTAACTTTAACCCTAACTCTAACTCTAACTCTAACTCTAACTCTAGGTTCCTCATCAACATCGCCGTCATCATCATCTTCTCCATAGCCATCATCTTCATCACCATAACCATCACCATCACCATCATCATCAACATCTTCATCATCATCACCATCATCATCATCATACGTGCCCGACAGATGATTTTGCAGAGTTGACCCCCGTGTGCAAAAATTGCACACTCCGTCACTGAGAAAAAACCTAGTTTGCAAGATGGACCTACAAGGTGACACCGAGGTCATTGGACCAGAGGAGAGGGGCACCCCTAGCACTATCCTAGCATCCTGAATCCAATGGAGTTGACGGTTCGTCGATCCGAGCAACGGTCGTCATTCTATGGCTCGTTCCGTCTCGCATCCAAAAGGCCTTCAGGGACACCTGCTGGATACCTGCCAGGGGCATAGAAGTCCTACGGTGCAGCAAAACCTAGTTCTGGGGAGTCCTACAGGTGTGTCTAGGCAGGTTCCGTCTAGGAACGCTAGCCGTAAGTGCCTGACAGATGATTTTGCAGAGTTGACCCCCATGTGCAAAAATTGCACACTCCCTCACTGAGCAAAACCCTGGTTTCCAAAATGGCACCCGGGCCACGGGACCGGAGGAGAGGGGCACCCTTGGCACTATACCGACGTCCTGAATCCAACGGAGTTGACGGTTCGTTGATCGGAGCCCGGTCATCATTCTATGGCTCGTTCCGTCTCGCATCCAAAAGGCCTTCAGGGACACCTGCTGGATACCTGTCGGGAGCATAGAAGTCCAACCGTGCAGCAAAACCTGGTTCCAGGGAGTCCTGCAGGTGTGTCTAGGAAGGTTCCGGCTGGGAACGCTAGCCGTAAGTGCCCAACGGACGATTTTGCAAAGTTGACCCATGTGTGCAAAAATTGCACACTCCCTCACTGAGCAAAACCGTAGTTTCCAAGATGGACATACAATATCGTAGCCGGGCCACGAGACCAGAGGAGAGGGGCACCCTTGGCACTATCCCGACATCCTGAATCAAACAGAGTCGACGGTTCGTCGATCGTAGCCACGGTCGTCATTCTATGGCTCGTTCCATCTCGCATCCAAAAGGCCTTTAGGGACACCTATTGGATACCTGTCAGGGCACAGAAGTCCACCCTTGTAGCAAAACCTGGTTTCAGGGAGTCCTACGGGTGTGTCTAGGCAGGTTTCGACTGGGAACGCTAGCCGTAAGTGCCCAGCAGACAATTTTCCAAAGTTGACCCCCGTGTGCAAAAATTGCACACTCCCTCACTGAGCAAAAACCCTAGTTTCCAAGATGGATGTACAAGATAGCACCCAGGCCATAGGACCAGAGGAGAGGAACTAGTTTTTGTTGCACGGTTGGACTTCTATGCCCATGGCAGGTATCCATTAGGTGTCCCTGAAGGCCTTTTGGATGCGAGACAGAACGAGCCATAGAATGACGACCGTGGCTCCGATCAATGAACCGTTGTCTCCGGTGGATATAGGACATCGGGATAGTGCCAAGTGTGCCCCTCCCCTCCAGTCCCGTGGCCTGAGTTCCATTTTGTACGTCCATATTGGAAACTAGGGTTTTGCTCAATGAGGGAGTGTGTAATTTTTGCACACAGGGGTCAACTTTGGAAAATCGTCCACCGGGCACGTATGATGATGATGATGGTGATGATGATGAAGACGTTGATGATGATGGTGATGGTGATGGTGATGAAGATGATGACGATGGAGAAGATGATGATGATGGAGATGTTGATGAGGAACCTAGAGTTAGAGTTAGAGTTAGAGTTAGAGTTAGAGTTCGAGTTAGGGTTTGGGTGAGGGTTGGGGCAAGAGCTATAGAAGGAAATTGAATTAGGGTTAGAGTTAGAATTAATGATGATGATGAAGATGGTGGTGATGATGAAGACGTTGATGGTGATGGTGATGGTAATGGTGATGATAAAGAAGATGGTTTAGTGCCAGGGTTTGGGTGAGGATTAGGGCTAGAGTTATAGAAGGAAATTGATTTAGGGTTAGAGTTAGAGTTAACAATGATTATGAAGATGGTGATTATCATGATGAAGACATGATGATGATGGTGATGGTGACGGTGATGGTGATGGTGATGGTGATGGTGATGGCGATGATGAAGAAGATGGCTTAGTGCTAGGGTTTAGGTGAGGGTTGGGGCTAGATTTATAGAAGGAAATTGAATTAGGGTTAGATTTAGAGTTAATGATGATGATGAAGATGGTGGCGATGATGAAGACATTGACGATGGTGGTGACGGTGATGGTTATGATGAAGAAGATGATGATGATGGAGATGGTGATAAGGAGCCTAGAGATGATGTTGGTGATGATGATGACAAGTCCCTCTAAGTGGTTATCTATAGGAATAAAGCATCAATCTCCAACCATAAATGAGCATGTTTTAAAATATATTAGTGGAAACCCTAGGTTGATGACACGATGCTTGGATAAGGGCAAAATCCCAAAATCTAGCTATATTTTGGTGAGCATTGAGCATGGGGAACCAAATCTATGAAAAAGGTTGGGGATATAAGAGTTTTTTGGGTTATAAGAGAATGGGGAACCAAAACCCTAAACCAACATAATAATCATAATATAAGAGTTTTTTGGGTTGGGGATATACCTCAAGGTACCCAAAGCATGAAAAAGGTTTGGGTGGACACAAAACTAAAGAGAAAGAAACTAAAGAGATATTTGATCGATAAGGAATTTCACAGTTCCCCAATGACTTTCTCAAGTATAGATCTCAAAAATACCACCCTTGAAACTTTATGATAACTCCCTACCCCAAGTGGAAGACCCTTCTATCCATACATGGATTCCTAGAAGGTTTCATCTACCAAGTTAAATTTTCAAGACCATTGTAATAGATTATGTACTTCAAAAAATTTCCTAAAACCTAGGTAATTCTAATCTTGAGAACCTATCAAAACCGCTATCTTCAAATCTTACAAACATAAATAGATATATTTAAGAAAATACTAACTTAAATTACTCAAATTTGATCCAAATCACATCACCATTTTATTCAACATAAAAGAGAAGCATGGAACAATTTAATACATATAGGAAAAATAAAAAACATAGGCAAAGACGTGTATGTATGTATGTATCAACAAAAAATGCATGAACCAACGAAATAACATAAAAATACACATACTTCGATGTAGAACATAACATTCTTTGATGCAATTATTTCTCATATGTAAAGTTGACTGGCTTCATTCAATAAATCCATCTGGATCCTCTCTGTTGCTAATTGTCTCCATCAATCTCTCATGCTCCGAATGAGGCAGGTAGTAGCATACCTTGGTTGTGCTCTTGCTTGGCATTGTCTGAAGATGGATGTTTGTGCCAACGATCAAGTTTGTGAAGTGATACACCACTAAACCTGGTATGTAATCCATGAATACATGCCCACTAGTCTTTCTTGACATCCCATCTAGTGTAAGATATTCCCCCTTAACCACCATCGAGCCAGTAGGAAATTCAATTCCTTCATCGTCGATTAATGATCCGTAGAGGGTTTGCTTACCTTGGATGCACCGTGCCAACCAATAATCCGCGCCCCATTCATTGTCTTTCGGTGCAACAACTGCGTATATGTGTCCTGGTTGTACAAGATCTGAGATATGGTCGTAGTCTATCAAAATCGCTGACTGCCCTCCTCTAACTGGGTTGTTCCAACAACTGCACATTGGTTTACTACAAGTGACACACGATCCCATTCATCAACCCAATCCATGCATTCGCATTCATCCCATTCGCCACTGCTGCAAGGGATGCAAAATCATGCAAGCTTCCGCGTCCATATTTCAAATAAGTGGTTGTTTGAGCTTCGAACTGAATGAAATCCAAGTGTTCCTTGTACTATGCCACAACTATAGGAATGCGATCGATCTATGTCAACCACTAGCCAAACATTTCTCACCACACGTCCTGCCACTGATGATGTTTGTTGATCTCTTGCTCATTCTGACATTTTTGTGGAGCACCATTGAACTGTGGACCGTGCATCTCGGATATGAGGTTCCTTGTCAAACCTCATCTCTTCCCTTCATAGTGCGGTCTTGATGCATTCACCGACCCCATCATGCTCGCCTTTGTCGTGCCTAGTCTCAAAATAGTTCTAGATATGCAGCACATTATAAGTCTTATGCAAAGTGCTCATCCATTGTAATACTCAGGCATTTTTTAACTAGCCCACACAACCATCCAACCATATCCAATGCTAATCCATCTGTATATATCTCTCCTTCAATTGATCATAGACAATTCAAAAACAATGTTGCACATAATGCAGATCATGGGTTTTATCATCACTTATGTAAAAGTTTGTCTCCTTCAGTATTATCCTCTTGGCATTGCTGCTCTCTGGCCCATGCCTATATATAATATGTACCATGATGCTAACTTGGTCTGAATGGTAGTATTGACTCTGGATTTCATTTTGTGGCTGAAGGGTGTAATTTTCTGCAAAATCCACAATTGACACCATGGTTCCAACGGGAAATGTGTCCCTGCATTTTTTGTACTTCTCATCTTGCCATCGTGCTACATGCACATGTTGAACATACTGCTCGGTTTTCTTGTAGAATTCCATCAAGAAGTCACATACCAGTACCTGTTACCATGGAAACAAGGGAAATATTACAATGTGGCCTTTGGAAAAATGTATATGCCATAAATTGAACATGTAATATGAAAAATATGCAATATTCATTTGTACCTGTGACTTCACCAATGCAATCCTTTTAATTTCTCTGACACTATCTAATTGATAGACCACATAATTGAAGTTTTGCATCTCCACACCCATCATGCCAAATTCATGCTCCTTGCTTTCATGGATGCAACAATTCAAAAGAGAAAACCCACTGCACCTAGAACATGTCCCATATAGACACGATTTTTCATAATACTTTTTTCCTTCGGGCCTTGGACACATGATGTTGTGGATAAAATCTCTTGATGCATTCGGTGGTAGTATGGATTCATTGCAGCCCTGCACAATGTTAGTACGCAAATCACAAAATATATGTTTATATGTGTCATAATAATATTCATATTCTACGTGGTATCTACAACAACAAGTGTTCCGATCAATGCATATACGAACATACCATGGTTTGCATTTATCAAAGGACCTTTGGCCAAGGTTCAATTGTGTGTGCTTGTTCCTTAATCTCTCATAGATTTCAGTCTATGTGGTGTCAAGGAAGTGTTTAACATGGGGCTCATGTTCAGTAGAACCTTTTATCAGTTTAAGCACGTCTCTTTGGTTTGATGAAGTTCTAGTATTATCATGCCAAAACTTTTGTACTAACTCTTTAACAACATCAATTAGCTTCCTATCTGCACGAGGCAACCTACCAACAAAAGCCCAACAATTGTTTCCACCCAGAGTGTCAAGATTTTCTCTTATAACAGAGTACTTTTTAATAGTTTTTCTATTTAATTTGAGTATGTGAGAAGTGTGTGATAGCAGGTGACGTTGCCTTGTGGACTTGCTTACAATTGATTTCGCTAAAACACGATGAGCCACACAAAGATATTTTGTACGAGACGTCCTCCCAATCGCATTAAATGCATATTGGAGATTTCTAACAATATGACTGTTGGCCTCTGAACTTTTAACCATATTTATGCCCAAAATTCTCCTAACAACAGCTAAAGAACGTGACTTTAACAAACATAGCAATAATTGACATTTACCTGCATCACCTTTGGATTCAAAATATTCTTTGACAATTTTGTTGCATTTCCATTTGCTAGTGCGTTTTGGAAACTTGCCTTCAAGCCCCGACATAGCACTCTCATCCACATGAATATGTCTAGGAGTTCTTCTTCTTGCACTGGACAGTCGAGGTAGGGAGTGTGGACATGAGACATGAATACCTGAGATTGTTTGTTGTGGTGCTTCGTTCATAGATTGGGCCATAATGGGAGTGTGATCGACAGGGTTGCGGTCTTCTTGGGGAGATTGCAAATTAAGCAAGGCTTGTACGTCCATCTCTACACATGCAGCATCTCCCAAAATTCTTCTGTCATGAGGAACTTCAGAATTACTCATTGATGGATTGTTGTTTGGAGATTGTGTTGATGTTGGAATTTGAGTTGGGTCCATTGGACGCGACCGCTTTACCTGTGGTTCTGAACAAGAGGTTGTCATGTAAACAACTATGTTAGGATCAATGGCATGATCCGGGGCAATGATAGGACCATGTCTCAATCTTTCCATTCCCAACCTGGCCTTTTCTCTTAAGTCATTGACCTTTTCAATGGGAAGATTCCTTCTATTTTTTTTTTTGTGTTTCATGAGTTTCCCATCTCCAAAAGTCTCTTTAACACAACTATCAGTCCTACCCCTGCAAAAGAAACAACAAATAAGATATTAGTGCCATTATATAATGAACCTGACACATTCCAACATAGCTTACCACTTTACAAATTAACATATACAACTATAGACTATGTTGGTTTATTTGTGTTCAAATAAACATCATTATCCCTTACAATTCCAATCAATATAGATGATGGTTGGTCAAGTGTAGAGAGGAGAAACTAGTGTCTTGCCTAGCCATGAATTCATAAAAATTATGGTAGTAACACCCTACAACAGAGATGGCTAGATATGCCTTGGGAATAGTTTGATAGTTTTTCTACATCAAATAAGGTAACCTTAATTAGTTGCAATTTTTGCTTTCTCCCTTAATGTTATCAATTCTAAATTTTGCACCTAGTTTGATTGCTTTGTCTTCATAGTGGAATGGTATATCCTTCCATTTGAGGCAATGTCCTTTACCATCGTAAATTACTAGGTTATATAACACATTAAGGAGTTGAAGAAACAACAACGAACTATTTTCTTATCTATAAACCTTGAGATGATAGAATGTGATTTTGAGTTTAAAATACCCATGGTTGAATTCAACAATGCATCACAATAGAATGAGTGTATACCTTGTTTTGTGCAAAACCTTAAGGAGGATGGAAAGGTTTCTAACAAGGATCATGATCTTGGCAAGGGTGATTAGGGGGAATATAATTTGACCTTTCAATGTGCAATATCTAGGGTGGCGAGGTGTTGGAGAGTGGGGAACTAGGGACTATACCAACAATCATCATGTTGAATAGAGCATGAAGTGGGAAAGTCTTGGTTTTGGAAAAAAAATAATTATTAAAGGTGAGGGGATATTGTAAGGATGGTAAATATGGATGAATAT